>OX411822.1:30000-1280000 GCA_948253155.1 Leucoma salicis | reverse complement strand
GGGACGCAGGTTCGTTTCCCGCTTGTACTAAAATACTCTTTTTCCTTATTCACAAATTATAATTTGTACTTTAAGAGTAGCTGACTATGTCAAGTGCTAAAATATAGATCAAAACCTTAAAAAATATTGTATTATATCCAGACACGCCTATACATAATAATATGGCTTTATAAAGTATTTTTTCTCAAATATAACAGACACAGCTCTGTTACAGCTTTATAATAGTTAAGATTCTTCTGTACGTGTGTTTGTCACCTAACTCCTCCTAAACGGCTGGACCGATGGATGGATGGTTTGAAAACACAATTGGATCTGGTAGGTGGCGCTGCTGTCAGTATGTCACCAAATTTTATTTGCTGTACAATATTGACAACATTGCATATTTTTGAGTGGTACTTTTTATTACCTAGCGAAAAAAATTGGTTGCCTGTAAAGTCGGTATACGGGCGAAAGTTTTACGTGACAACGACTTTGAGTGGTAAAATAATTTTAATGTGAATATTCATTCGTATAGTAGGAAGAAGGATGAAATAATAGTAACAATTTAAAACATTTATTTATACAAAGAATTATATTTAAAACATTAATTTATACAAAGAATCTCGCACTGAATTTCATATTAACAAAATTTTATTTCTTCGTCTCTCTCGCTCTTAGGCGGGCTAACCATGCCCGAGTGGAAGGGACGCGTGCCTCTCACTCGCTCTCATTGTGAGCGCATAACGTGAGCGGAGCGTAACGCAGTTTCTTGAAGTGTCACCCGGCAAACCAATTTATAAGACGTTGTCACGTCAAAAGAATAGAAAATTATATTACCCGCATTTTTTTTATTTTCATGTAAGACTTCATTTTCCGTGCTTTTAAAATATAAGTATTTAAATGTTGATTATATAAAAAAACGGGCAATACCATGTTTGCCAGGTTCGCTAGTACTTATTCTATAGGTAATATACTATAATTGAATTAAAGAAAAATATATTAAACACAAAGTGAAAAATGTGAAATCGAAAATAACAGTCAGGAGCAGGATTTGAACCTGCATCTTCTGGATACCGTCCAGATGCTTTACCAATTCAGCCATCCTTGACAATTGCTCCTGACTGCTAATTTCGATAACACATCATACTTAACGTCTTTGGGTGACGCCTGCGCCATCTGTCGGACGTATTTTCATACATTATACCGACCAGGTAAACTTAATTTTACAATCAAGATTTTTACCTAATAATGACGCAAACCCTATAAATATTTATATATATTTGTAGCATTTGACATGCTTAGCACTATACATTAAACACAAAGTGAAAAATGTGAAATCGAAAATAACAGTCAGGAGCAGGATTTGAACCTGCATCTTCTGGATACCGTCCAGATGCTTTACCAATTCAGCCATCCTTGACAATTGCTCCTGACTGCTAATTTCGATAACACATCATACTTAACGTCTTTGGGTGACGCCTGCGCCATCTGTCGGACGTATTTTCATACATTATACCGACCAGGTAAACTTAATTTTACAATTAAGATTTTTACCTAATAATGACGCACACCCTATAAATATTTATATATATTTGTAGCATTTGACATGCTTAGCACTATACATTAAACACAAAGTGAAAAATGTGAAATCGAAAATAACAGTCAGGAGCAGGATTTGAACCTGCATCTTCTGGATACCGTCCAGATGCTTTACCAATTCAGCCATCCTTGACAATTGCTCCTGACTGCTAATTTCGATAACACATCATACTTAACGTCTTTGGGTGACGCCTGCGCCATCTGTCGGACGTATTTTCATACATTATACCGACCAGGTAAACTTAATTTTACAATTAAGATTTTTACCTAATAATGACGCAAACCCTATAAATATTTATATATATTTGTAGCATTTGACATGCTTAGCACTATACATTAAACACAAAGTGAAAAATGTGAAATCGAAAATAACAGTCAGGAGCAGGATTTGAACCTGCATCTTCTGGATACCGTCCAGATGCTTTACCAATTCAGCCATCCTTGACAATTGCTCCTGACTGCTAATTTCGATAACACATCATACTTAACGTCTTTGGGTGACGCCTGCGCCATCTGTCGGACGTATTTTCATACATTATACCGACCAGGTAAACTTAATTTTACAATTAAGATTTTTACCTAATAATGACGCACACCCTATAAATATTTATATATATTTGTAGCATTTGACATGCTTAGCACTATACATTAAACACAAAGTGAAAAATGTGAAATCGAAAATAACAGTCAGGAGCAGGATTTGAACCTGCATCTTCTGGATACCGTCCAGATGCTTTACCAATTCAGCCATCCTTGACAATTGCTCCTGACTGCTAATTTCGATAACACATCATACTTAACGTCTTTGGGTGACGCCTGCGCCATCTGTCGGACGTATTTTCATACATTATACCGACCAGGTAAACTTAATTTTACAATTAAGATTTTTACCTAATAATGAAACAAACCCTATAAATATTTATATATATTTCTAGCATTTGACATGCTTAGCACTATACATTAAACACAAAGTGAAAAATGTGAAATCGAAAATAACAGTCAGGAGCAGGATTTGAACCTGCATCTTCTGGATACCGTCCAGATGCTTTACCAATTCAGCCATCCTTGACAATTGCTCCTGACTGCTAATTTCGATAACACATCATACTTAACGTCTTTGGGTGACGCCTGCGCCATCTGTCGGACGTATTTTCATACATTATACCGACCAGGTAAACTTAATTTTACAATTAAGATTTTTACCTAATAATGACGCAAACCCTATAAATATTTATATATATTTGTAGCATTTGACATGCTTAGCACTATACATTAAACACAAAGTGAAAAATGTGAAATCGAAAATAACAGTCAGGAGCAGGATTTGAACCTGCATCTTCTGGATACCGTCCAGATGCTTTACCAATTCAGCCATCCTTGACAATTGCTCCTGACTGCTAATTTCGATAACACATCATACTTAACGTCTTTGGGTGACGCCTGCGCCATTTGTCGGAAGTATTTTCATACATTATACCGACCAGGTAAACTTAATTTTACAATTAAGATTTTTACCTAATAATGACGAACACCCTATAAATATTTATATATATTTGTAGCATTTGACATGCTTAGCACTATACATTAAACACAAAGTGAAAAATGTGAAATCGAAAATAACAGTCAGGAGCAGGATTTGAACCTGCATCTTCTGGATACCGTCCAGATGCTTTACCAATTCAGCCATCCTTGACAATTGCTCCTGACTGCTAATTTCGATAACACATCATACTTAACGTCTTTGGGTGACGCCTGCGCCATCTGTCGGACGTATTTTCATACATTATACCGACCAGGTAAACTTAATTTTACAATTAAGATTTTTACCTAATAATGACGCAAACCCTATAAATATTTATATATATTTGTAGCATTTGACATGCTTAGCACTATACATTAAACACAAAGTGAAAAATG
Source organism: Leucoma salicis (assembly GCA_948253155.1). Lineage (NCBI taxonomy): Eukaryota > Metazoa > Arthropoda > Insecta > Lepidoptera > Erebidae > Leucoma > Leucoma salicis. The sequence continues at coordinate 1,276,505 of OX411822.1, read as the reverse complement.
TGAAATCGAAAATAACAGTCAGGAGCAGGATTTGAACCTGCATCTTCTGGATACCGTCCAGATGCTTTACCAATTCAGCCATCCTTGACAATTGCTCCTGACTGCTAATTTCGATAACACATCATACTTAACGTCTTTGGGTGACGCCTGCGCCATCTGTCGGACGTATTTTCATACATTATACCGACCAGGTAACCTTAATTTTACAATTAAGATTTTTACCTAATAATGACGCAAACCCTATAAATATTTATATATATTTGTAGCATTTGACATGCTTAGCACTATACATTAAACACAAAGTGAAAAATGTGAAATCGAAAATAACAGTCAGGAGCAGGATTTGAACCTGCATCTTCTGGATACCGTCCAGATGCTTTACCAATTCAGCCATCCTTGACAATTGCTCCTGACTGCTAATTTCGATAACACATCATACTTAACGTCTTTGGGTGACAATGATAACGTATATACAAGGGAGACGTGGTCTAGCTCTCAGTGTAATGAAAGGGCTGGGGACTCAAAATAGGCAGAATTTAACGTCACGTAATTCATGAATTATTCGGAGTATGATTGTGAAATAATCCTGGTCTATGTGGTGACGGACTAAGAATACCTACAAGTGTCACCACCCCATTCTTTCCCGCGGGTGTCGTACAAGGCGACTAAGGGAAGTAAGCAATTATCACCCATTGCATTATTGGTGGTAGGGCTGCACCAAGTGAGAGTACTCATCGAGCCCGAACAGGTCGGTACCACCTTCTCCTGTGACACCGGTCATGAAACACGTCAGTGTGTTTTGGCTGAAGCAGAAGATAGCCGTTTATTCTTTAATTTCATATCTGAGCAATGAAATGGTGTGCAGCGGCTTGGTAATACTCTCAGTATAGTTGAGTCCATGAGCGACAGATACCACTTACCATCAGGTGAGCCGTGGCTCGTCTGCCATCATTAGCTATAAAAAAATCTTACTGTGGTACAAAAAAAAACCGCTCTTATCGTGCTCCACTCTAAGGAATCATATAAATATGGTAATTAAAGAAGCAATGTGTTGATAACTTTGCAATAACGAATTATAAATTAAGTTAACGACACCATGTATTGTTTCAGACATTCGGCTGTGGATGTTACGAACGGCAGCGCCAGAGACAAAGACCGAATCAACCGCTGGCAAACCCCAGATAGCGACAGGTTAGTAACATCTTCAACCTATTGTCTCTCTGCTGCAGGGCACGACTCCTTTCTATCTGCTATTCTAATATACTCTTCTGAATATTTAGAGTAGTGTTGATTGACGTTGGCCGTGTGGGGCTGGCTTTAGAATTGTCCCACCCCTCTCTACCCACGGGAGTCGTAAGAGCCGACTGAGAGAATACCGAGGGAGTGGACAGCAGCACTCCCTCGAGTATTAACAACATCCACTGCTATCGCCAACCCGCCTGCCAAGCGTGGCAATTACGGCATTATCCCCCATGACGGGACTGCTCGTTGTGGCGTTCTCTTGGGGAGGCCTATGTCCAGCAGTGGACGTTGAAAGGCTGATGGATGGATGGATGGATGGTCGACGTAAGGCCTGGTGTCTTGTGATGTTTCCTCCTTCTCCTTGTTTGATGCGCAACTCAATAATAAAGACTTCGAAAATTTCTATGCGTTTATTACGTTGTACCAAGGAAAAATTACAGAGACAGTTAAATATTAGCTTAAGTCGTCGCTACAGTAGTTAACAGAATTTTGAATTATATAAAAAGAAAAAAAAACGGTTGTCGAATGAACGTAAAAGCTAAAATAAATTAAACGAATAAATAGAAGCTCTCTCTCGCTTTTTTTGCGCTAGATGGCGTGAATATATGCATTAACAAGTTTATTAGTTTCCTGGCACCCAAATTAAATAAATGTTCCTTACCGCACACCCCATTTCGGGGCAACATATTCCGCATTGCAATTTGTTAAGTAATGTCAGTGAGTTCATCACCCATTGCATTTCTGATGGTCGGGTTGGGTACCACTAGTTATCGGGTCCGAGTGGGCCGGTACCATGGTCTCCAGTGTCCGGCCATGAAGCACCTCGGTGTGCTTTTTACCACTTACTATAAGAAGGATCGTGGCTCGTCTGCCACCAATGATAATAAAAAAATATATTCAAATAATGATTACTTAGCCTACTATAAAACTGTACAGAGCTGTGTCTGTACATTTAAGATATTTGAAAAAAAATCTCTATTAGGCTATATAGGCGTGTCTAAACGCAAAACAATTGTTTTTACATTTTTAGTCTGTTTGTTCGTACGCGCATCAAGCAAAAACTACTGAACCGATTTTGATGTAACTTTATTTATTTGATAGCTCTTGATTAAACTCAAAAAGTGGTATACATTTTATCCCGCTATTGTATCGGGAACCTGAGATATAACCTAAAAACTAGCTTTTGGTTGCGGTAGATCCGTGGGCAAAGGCCAGTAGGGCCTTTAAGAAATTCCCATAGATATAGTAACGTATAGATCACCTGACAGCTCGATAACGCGTAACCAATTTTGATTTGTCAATGTGTGCGTTGGATAGTGATGTAAGTTTTAAGAGTTAGACTGACTATCGATAAAATGATAAAACAAATCAGTTTCTTTAACGAACTCGCTCCTTCAAATAATTATCTTCAACTAATGAAACAAAAGAGACATAATAAATTAAAACAAACATAATTAATTCGTTTTTATTTATTTCACCAGCAACGTCAGTCAACGATATTATGCATTTTATAAGGGAAATACACTCAACTTTTAGCAACATAAACCTACTTATAATTTTTAAATTAACTAATTCGAATTGACTGACAATATCTGCTGGAGAACTTTTATTGCATTTTTTCCATTAATGTGTTAGTAGAAAATGTTCCAAACATTTAGGATAAATATCGACAATATACCTTTGTCGATAAAGTCAAGCCCTAGTGTATATGTACCTAAAAAAAATTCTACTAATATCTTGCAATCCGTAACTGAAACAGAAAAAATGTATCAGTAATTATGACCTAAAATAAAAACATTTAAGTTGTGATAACATCCTGAGAACTTACCTGTGAAACATGCAATTATCAGGATTGTTTGTATGATTTACATCACAGGCACTCACGGAACAAACAACCATTGTATTTAATAGTTATAATCATATAATAAACAAGATTTATAACACAAATAAATCAAAAAACCGCGACGCTAATTTCAAGCTAGAAGACTGTAAAATAACTGTCATTTAAATGGTTTGCTATGACATTAGATTTGCTTTCCTCTTCCATCTTTGGTGATCTATCTATGGAAATTCCTAAGATCCCGAGTACGGTTGACATTTTGATAATACTGCATTAGGCACTTTGATGCTGTGACATTATTATATTGTAAAATATACTTATTTTGTGCGGAGTGATATAAAAAAGTTCTTAATAAAGTACTTTAAACGGCTGAATTGTAAATGTACAGTTGACATTTATTGTGATATTGAATTATAGATTTTAAATTCGGTAAAATAACATTTATATTATATTCTGTTATGAAAATTATTTTTAATGTCAAAGCTTCACTTAGCTTTCATAACGAACAATTTTCTTTATTACTTCTATCGTAGAACACAATAAGCCTGTCGGCTGAATATAGAAACTGTTCTCAAATCTGTCACTATGTTTATGATACCTTTCAATATTAAAGATTACAAAGACTTTTTTTATACTACGTGGGTGGCAAACAAGCACACGCCCTGATGGTTAGCGGTTACCGTTGCCGGTTAGACGCTAGGAACACCAGAGGCATCACTCGCGCGTCGCCATCTCCAAGGAAAGGTATTGTAGTTGGATAGGAACTATGTCAAGGAGAGGATAGGAAGTATAATAAGGAGAGGATAGGAAGTATAATAAGGAGAGGATAGGAAGGATAATAAGGAGAGGATAGGAAGTATAATAAGGAGAGGATAGGCAGTATAATAAGGAGAGGATAAGAACGATAATAAGGAGAGGATAGAAAGGATAATAAGGACAGGATAAAAAGGATAATAAGGAGAGGATAGAAAGGATAATAAGGAGAGGATAAAAAGGATAATAAGGAGAGGATAGTAAATATAATAAGGAGAGGATAAGAAGGATAATAAAGAGAAGATAGGAAGGATAATAAGGAGAGTATAGAAAGGATAATAAGGAGAGGATATTAATTATAATAAGGAGAGGATAGGAAGGATAATAAGGAGAGGATATGAAGGGTAATAAGGAGAGGATAGGAAGTATAATAAAGAGAGGTAAGAAAGGATAATAAGGAGAGGATAGGAAGGATAATAAGGAGAGGATAGGAAGTATAATAAGGAGAGGATATTAAGTATAATAAGGAAAGGATAGAAATAATAATAAGGAGAGGATAGGAAGTATAATAAGGAGAGGATAGAAAGGATAATAAGGAGAGGATAGGAAGTATAATAAGGAGAGGATAGGAAGTATAATAAGGAGAGGATAGGCAGTATAATAAGGAGAGGATATTAAGTATAATAAGGAGAGGATAGGAAGATAATAAGGAGGTGATAGGAAGGATAATAAGGAGAGGATAGAAATAATAATAAGGAGAGGATATTAATTATAATAAGGAGAGGATAGGCAGTATAATAAGGAGAGGATAGGAAGAATAATAAGGAGGTGATAGGAAGGATAATAAGGAGAGGATAGAAAGGATAATAAGGAGAGGATAGAAAGGATAATAAGGAGAGGATAGAAAGGATAATAAGGAGAGGATAGGAAGAATAATAAGGAGGTGATAGGAAGGATAATAAGGAGAGGATAGAAAGGATAATAAGGAGAGGATAGAAAGGATAATAAGGAGAGGATAGGAAGGATAATAAGGAGAGGATAGGAAGTATAATAAGGAGGTGATAGAAAGGATAATAAGGAGAGGATAGAAAGGATAATAAGGAGAGGATAGAAAGGATAATAAGGAGAGGATAGCAAGGATAATAAGGAGAGGATAGGAAGTATAATAAGGAGAGGATAGGCAGTATAATAAGGAGAAGATAAGAATGATAATAAGAAGAGGATAGAAAGGATAATAAGGAGAGGATAAAAAGGATAATAAGGAGAGGATAGAAAGGATAATAAGGAGAGGATAGGAAGGATAATAAGGCGAGGATAGGAAGTATAATAAGGAGAGGATAGGCAGTATAATAAGGAGAGGATAAGAACGATAATAAGGAGAGGATAGAAAGGATAATAAGGAGAGGATAAAAAGGATAATAAGGAGAGGATAGGAAGGATAATAAGGAGAGGATAGGAAGTATAATAAGGAGAGGATAGGCAGTATAATAAGGAGAGGATAAGAACGATAATAAGGAGAGGATAGAAAGGATAATAAGGAGAGGCTAAAAAGGATAATAAGGAGAGGATAGAAAGGATAATAAGGAGAGGATAGAAAGGATAAAAAGGAGAGGATAGTAAATATAATAAGGAGAGGATAGGAAGTATAATAAGGAGAGGATAGGAAGAATAGTAAGGAGGTGATAGGAAGGATAATAAGGAGAGGATAGAAAGGATACTAAGGAGAGGATATTAATTATAATAAGGAGAGGATAGGAAGGATAATAAGGAGAGGATAGTAAGTATAATAAGGAGAGGATATTAATTATAATAAGGAGAGGATAGGAAGGATAATAAGGAGAGGATAGGAAGTATAATAAGGAGAGGATAGGAAGAATAATAAGGAGAGGATAGGAAGTATAATAAGGAGAGGATAAGAAGGATAATAAGGAGAGGATAGGCAATATAATAAGGAGAGGATAGAAAGGATAATAAGGAGAAGATAGGAAGGATAATAAGGAGAGAATAGAACGGATAATAAGGAGAGGATAGGAAGTATAATAAGGAGAGGATAAGAAGGATAATAAGGAGAGGATAGAAAGGATAACAAGGAGAGGATAGAAAGAATAATAAGGAGAGGATAGGAAGTATAATAAAGAGAGGATAGAAAGGATAATAAGGAGAGGATAGGAAGTATAATAAGGAGAGGATAGGCAGTTTAATAAGGAGAGGATATTAAGTATAATAAGGAGAGGATAGGAAGATAATAAGGAGGTGATAGGAAGGATTATAAGGAGAGGATAGGAAGGATAATAAGGAGAGGATAGGAAGTATTATAAGGAGAGGATAGGCAGTATAATAAGGAGAGGATAAGAAGGATAATAAGGAGAGGATATAAAGGATAATAAGGAGAGCATAAAAAGGATAATAAGGAGAGGATAGAAAGGATAATAAGGAGAGGATAGTTAATATAATAAGGAGAGGATAAGAAGGATAATAAAGAGAAGATAGGAAGGATAATAAGGAGAGTATAGAAAGGATACTAAGGAGAGGATATTAATTATAATAAGGAGAGGATAGGAAGGATAATAAGGAGAGGATAGGAAGGATAATAAGGAGAGGATAGGAAGTATAATAAGGAGAGTATAGGAAGAATAATAAGGAGGTGATAGGAAGGATAATAAGGAGAGGATAGAAAGGATAATAAGGAGAGGATAGGAAATATAATAAGGAGAGGATAGAAAGGATAATAAGGAGAGGATAGGAAGGATAATAAGGAGAGGACAGGGAAGGGGTTTGGGCTTTCGGCGATCTCACTTACCATACGGAATACTGTAGGTGTAACTACCATTGTTTCACGCTGATCTTCTGGGAGAAGTTGGTACTTCTCCAATCGAGCCGGCCCATTCGTGCTGGAATAAGCAAGGCTCTACCACAAAAGAATTAGAAATCTAGGTTCACACCTGTTTCCTCGACCTTCCTCTGTACACTTTACGCCCCCGTGAGAACATGACGTACTGGGTGGTGAACCGCGTCGCTGCTATTCCGACTATTGATACTAAAAATCTCTATTACATGTCTTATTCTTTTGATTAGTTTATTCGAGATTATTGTCTATTCTTTTGATTAGTTATTCGATGTTATTTCACACAGGAGACGGTGGGACCGACCCGTTCGGACCCGATAGCAAGTGAGCACTCTCACCTGGTACCCAACCCTACCACCAGCAACACAATGGGTGATAATTGCTTACTTCCCTTAGTCGCCTTGTACGACACCAGCGGGAAAGGATGGGTGGTGACACTTGTATGCTTAGTCCGTCACCACACCGGTATTATAGATATACTTTTAGATAAGCTTTGTACTCATATAGATCTTTTATCTCAGACTTACCACATATCCAGCTACTGGTGACCGCTCAAACCTACTACGATCTCATGCAGCGAAGTCAGCAGAATGCAGCGGGCAGGGGTCACCAAGACCGAGACGAGCCCCGAGAGAGTCGAGACGCGTATCTCTTGCCCAAGCGTCAGGGTATGTGCAGCTTAATCAGTATAGACTGTTGGAGCCAATTGGACAGGTACGTAGCTTTGATTCTTCTTTTTATGGTTTATAGTAAGCCCTGGGTTACTAACCCAACCCAGTCCCCATCCTGTCTGCGTCATTCTTCCTATCCAACTTGTAATCCAATCTATCTTTCTTCTTCTCTACTCTCCTGGTACTGCATCAGGTCAGGAGGGTCGTATGCTTATAGGCCACCCTTGTAGAATATACAAAAAAATAATCGATACGATTGAATATTGATTCTGTTCATCCATTCTTAAGACTTCTATCGTGCACTGCACTTCTGTGTACATCACATAGGCCTCTACAAAAGTGCACCACAACAAGCGCTCTTATGCCGAATGCATCCAGCTGCCTGTGGCTTTGTCCAGGTCATCTGTGGTGGGCATCAGTTGTGTGTGGTGGCACTTGAGAACCTTTTTTCACTGTCATTCTGCTAAATATTTCCGTATTACGGATTTGGTTTCGTATAGAGATCCCGAGCATAGCCCGCTCCATGGCACGCTGAGAGCACTTGTTTTTGCGCACACTCTTGTATATTATAATATCTCCATGACTAGTGTCTGTTGACGTTTACATGACAGAAATTGTTGTCTGGAGAACATTATTATTAGTCTGCCCCCTTAGAATGAAAATCAAAACGTTAGACGAACTTTCGTTTCACTTCATTGTGATTATCTGTGATTGGTCGCCTGAATCACGTGTCGGAATCTCGACTAAGCAGAATTCACGCGTCGGGCTATTGATCAATTACAATGATTCGAAACGACGTTTCGTTTTTCATTCTAAGGGTGCTGATCAGATTCTGCCCTAACCAAGATAAAATCTGAAAATCCAAGATGAAGTTATTCGTCATTGATATTGATACCCAGTCCGGTTCAGACTTAAGGTCTTAAAGACATCTTGCAATGCAGTGGTGAAGAGTTTCGGAGATATTGTGTCTTCCTATCTATGGCACTTCCTTAGACAGGGAGACACAATATCTCCGAAACTATTAGGCTGCCGTTGGATCGGTTTCATACTCCTGTCCTAAACTGGGACAAATATGTGTGACACTTGAAAACTACTATACAAGCCCTTCAACAATTGGAATCATGCTTAATTATGATTAAATATAATAACTCTACTGTCAGGTATGGCACAAGTGGCTGTGCCCCAAATATTGCCAAATGCAAAGCAGCCCCTACCACTTACCATCAGATACACCATAAATATGCCACCAAAAAAAAATTTGTGGTTTATCTTACAAATACCTGGTCAGCTTAGTAGCTGTTCGTACTAGAGATGAATCTGGTCGTCCGCACAAAAATGAATGCAAAATTGAGCTTGCTTACTTATTCATGGATACCGCAGAATGGTAAACCATCTGAATTATACATCATGTTCATTCCGCCCGGAATTACTTGAATACGTTCGGAGCCTGCGGTACAAACGAAATTCTCGTATATTACCGTATTAGTTCTTAAATATAGTTTCAGGCTTTTATTCCCAAAAGTGTAAGCGGAGATTTGTTTTATACACGTAGCTATAATATAATATACGAGTATATTGATATACCATTTGTCCATGTGGTGACGGATTAAGAATACAAGTGTCACCCAATTCTTTCCCACGGGTGTCGTACGGGGCGATTAAGGGTAGTAAGCAATTACCACCGATTGCATTAGTAGTGGTAGGGCTGTGTGCCAAGTGGGAGTTCTCACTTACTATCGAGCCCGAGCGGGTTGGTACCACCATCTCCTGTGTGACCGACCACGAAGCACATCGGTGTGTTGTGGTTATCGCAGGCAGATAGCCGTTAATTCATTAATTTCATATCTGTGAAATGAAATGAAGAACAGCGGCTTGACAATACTCTCGTTATAGTTGAGTCCATGAGCGACGGCTACTATTTACCATCAGGTAGACCGTGACTCGTCTGCCACCATATGCAATAAAAAAATACTATCATATACAGTATAAGCTGGTGACGTTATAGAAATATATATTATAGCTATATGTGCGGTCATTCAAAAATATATATGCCTTGCTATGATTTATATTAAATATATATCATAGCTACGTATGTGACGGCTTTTACTATACTACTTTTGGTCACTGGTTTACTCTCAGAGAGAGATGGTTTTAGACTATAATTCACAAAGATATTCCATATCGCGTTAGACTTTACAAGCCATTGAGGAAATCTTTCAGGCATGCAGGTTGTCTACCACCTCCTCGTAGATAATTAGCAATGGTACATGTACTGTTGTACCGTATGGTGGGTGAGAGTGCCGGAGGCCCAAATCTCCTTACCCCCACTACTATATTTATATCCACCTGCTCATCTGTCGTCTATTATCATTCCTCTTTACCTATCTGTTTCCCTGAGGTTGATGACGCATAACTGATACCTCTGGTGTTGCTAGCGTCTATAGGCTGGCGTACCCTCGTAGTATAAAAATAATTCAAAGCAGTCATGAGGACTGCCGACAGAAGCGAAAACTTAAAACTATAAACAAACAGTTGTTATTTTTGGATATCCAAATTAATTGCTTGTTCTTATATTAAAACTTATAAATCAAAATTGGTTACACTTATCGGGTTTTTGATGTGAAACATCTAATGCGGAGGGAGGGTAAAATCGGCTGTTAGCGTGGCGACGCTTTTACTGTAGGTACTTGTCCCGTTCAAATCTTGCATGTTAAATTTGACACACTTCCCGGTTTCCGATTGAGCTGAAATTTTGCACGCATGTGTATATCACGTGACAATGCAATATTATGATGACATGGAGCTGATCTGATGATGGAGCTGGAAGGTGGCTATGCGAAATTGTAATTAAATGGCGCAACTCCATCGAGTTATTGCTTGTTTGAAATGTCCTGACTCGAACTTTAGTCATAGATGATATCCAGGGTCTGACGATGAAGCTGGAAGGTGACCACAGTAACTCTGTAATGAAACGACGCAACTCCATCTAGTTTGGAATCATTTGATTCGTCTTGACGAGTACTTTGTCTGTAGATGGTATCCAGGGTCTGATCATGGAGCTGGAAGGTGGCCACAGTAACTCTGTAATGAAACGACCCAAACCCATCGAGTTTATACTCGTTTGATTCGTCTTAAGGAGTACTTTGTCAAGTTATGATCATTTTATTTCTATAAAATAATTTCGATGTTTTCACATCTACTAGACGTCCCGCGACGTCTAGTTTTTTTTATCTTCATGTCGATGTCGATTTACATGAATTTACTCCCTATCCGAACCTTTAGAAAGTAACCTATAGAAGTTTTCATTTCAAAAAGTATTCCTTCACCGGGCAGTGATAGTTTGTAAACAATTCTTACTAATATTATAAAGATGAAAGTGCGTTTATTTGTAACGCGTTCACGACAGAACTATTACACCGATCTTGACCGATATTGAGCTTTTTCCTTAGTAACAGCCCGGAGTTTGGAAATATGCCCGGTAGACGTCAATAGGCTCGCCTCCTATTACGTGGGACTTAAACATAGCTGGCGAGTTGTGGGTGTGTGTAATACACCTCTGCCTACCCCATCGGGGAATACAGGCGTGATGCTATGTTTATTTATTTCACCAGCAACGTCAGTCAACGATATTATGCATTTTATAAGGGAATTATACACTCAGCTTTTAGCAACATAAACCTTCTTATAACTAATTTTTAAATTAACTAAATCGACTTGACTGACAATATCTGCTGTAGAACTTTTATTGCATATTTTCCATTAATGTGTTAGGAGAAAATGTTCCAAACATTTAGGATAAATATCGACAATATACCTTGTCGATAAAGTCAAGCCCTAGTGTAAATGTACCTAAAAACTTTTCTACTAAAATCTTGCAAATATGTAACAATGCGACATATTTCTATGTAAAATATAAACAGTAACGATGACATTGAAATTAATCTGTAACTGAAACAGAAAATATTAGTAATTATGACCTAAAATAAAAGCATTTAAGTTGTGACAACATCCTGAGAACTTACCTGTGAAACATGCAATTATCAGGGTTGTTTGCATGATTTACATCACAGGTACTCACCTAACAAACAACCATTGTATTTAATAGTTATACTTGTAATAAACAAGATTTACGAGTATAACACAAATAAATGAAAAAACCGCGACGCTAATTTCAAGCTAGAAGACTGTAGACTACCTGTCATTCAAATGGGTTACAATGATATTAGATTTGCTCTCCTCTTCCGTCTTGCTATGTTGCCGTATAAGATTTTCTTCTCGCTCACACGCTTTGGTGATCTATACGTTACTATGTCTATGGTGTCACCGCCTTCCGTATGACCGACTGTGAAACACCTTTTTTTTTGTTTTTTTTCTTGTTAAGGCGGGAAAAAATGTTCCTAACCGCACATCCCATCGTTCGGGGCAACGAACAGGGTAGTGTGGGGTCTGCACCCACTAAAGAAACCCGCCGTGTGCCGTCTCTCCGCCTTTATTGGCGGCCCACTGGTACTATGTTACAATCCTTCGATGGAAGACTGAGAAACACCTGGATGTGTTTTAGTTGTAGCTAAAGATAGCCCTCCATTTATTAATGTCCCATCCGCTATATGAAATGGTGAGCAGCGGCTTGGCAGTATTCTTAGTATTGCTGAGTGTATGAGCGGCGGTTAGCACTTACCATCAGGTATGCGGTGGCTCATCTGCTCTCATAAGCAATGAAAAAATACTGATGACTGTTCTTTTCCAGGGTTCGTATGGTATCGTTAAGTTAGCGTACAACGAAGAAGATGATACACATTATGTAAGTATTGTTTTTATTAAAAAAGTATAATACTAAGTATAATATCCTTTTTGAAATAAACCTACTTTTAACAGAACCGATTTTTAACTAACTGCATTCATCAAGGATGTGGCCAGAGCGAGCAGGGAGGGGCTGCACCATCGCCCCCTTAGTGATTCACAAAAATGTAGCCAATTTTGACACCCTTGTCCTTAGTCCTAACTATTATAAAGTTTTAAACACAAATTGGAAAATGTGAAATCGAATATAACAGTCACGAGCAGGATTTGAACCTGCATCTCCTGGATACCGTCCAGGTGCTTTGCCAATTCAGCCATCGTGATAAGTGACACTATAAGTGTAAAGTTTCGCCAACCCCCTCACCCCTGACCCATCGGCTGAGGACATTCTTGGTATTTATCGTCACTAAAATCCTCTCATTATGAACGATAATGACGTATAACTATTTTTTGATAAGGCGGGAAAAAATGTACCTAACCACGCACCCCGTCGTTCGGGGCTACGAACAGGGTAGTGTGGGGCCCTCACCCACTAAATAAACCCACCGAGTGCTATCTCTCCGCCGGTATTAACGGACCACTGGAACTGTGTTACATTGCTTCAGTAGTTAATGACGTATACTCTATATAAAATTACGTTCTAATTTATATAATTTAACAATTCTCATTACCAGAGTATTTAATACTAATTCCTTTATACGCCTACTAGCTGTTACCCACGACTTCGTCCGCGAGGAATTTCATAAAAATAAATAAAGCAACCCTTGAAATTGAAGTCTTGAACTTAAAGGAAAATTTTGACGTGCCCGTCGGTAATACAGTACTCAGGGTTGGAACTTCATTACTGGAATGCTAGATGGCGTTGAAATAGCTAGATATTGAAATTTTTTGACAAACATTTTTTTTATCTTTCGTAAAAATATTTTTTTTAATAAAAAGTATCCTATGTTACTTCTAATAGCTCCAAGAATATGTGTACAAAGTTTCATGATGATCGCTTTGGTAGTTTTTGCGTGAAAGCGTAACAAACAAACTTACATTTACATTTATAATATTAGTATGATGTTAATTAGTCAGATCAATTACCGTAAGGCATTGTTTAATTGAACGAGGCGATTGATCGCCCGTTAATTATTATCAAATACGTAGAAGCTATTATGAATAGGTGTTGAGAGACTAAAGCTATTTGAATTAATTGTTTATTCTACCGTTATACCTAGGCAATGAAGATATTGTCTAAACGCAAGTTGATGAAGCGAGCCGGCTTGTTCGGCAGAGCTCCTCCAAGGAGACCAGGGCCCGGGCCACCACCGGATCCTTTGCAAAGAGTTTACAGAGAAATCGCTGTTCTGAAAAAACTGGACCATCCTAATGTTGTTAAGTTAGTTGAGGTAAGAATGGTTTTTGTAAATTAATCGAACCCTATTTTTTGATTAAAAAAACAAAAATCTTTATATTTAACATATTTATATTTTGATCTGTATTTTAGCACTTGACATGCTCAGCAACTTTAAAGAACAAATTGAGAGGAAGAATAATAAGGAGAGGAAAGGTGGGATATTAAGGAGGAGATATAAAGGACAATAAGGAGAAGATAGGGAAGGGGTTTAGACCTCCGGCGCTCTCACTCACCATACGAAATACCACGGTACCTAAGTACTACCTACCGTTGTTTCACGTTGATCTTCTGTGAGAGAGTGGTACTTCCCTGAGTGAACCGTCCCATTCATGCTGGGATATGCAAGGCTCCACACCATTTTGATTGTTCGATTCATTGAACTTTAACAATATTTAATGATGTCTTTACAATTAGCAAGTTATTGCATGAACTTAGCTATCTATATAAATATTATAAAAATCAATACACGGTGCATTAGTCTCGCAAAAACTCCAAAATGATTGGACCTATTTTGCTGAAACTTTTTGTGTGTTTTGATCTATATTTTAGCACTTGACATGCTCAGCTACTCTAAAAGTACAAATTATAATTTGTAAATAAGGAAAAAGAGTATTTTAGTATGAGCGGGAAACGAACCTGCATCTCTTCCTATCCGGGGAAGTGAATCCACTGAGGTACCGTACTATTTTTTAGAAATATCCAATCTCCTTATCACATTTTCCGCTCGTACTAAAATACTCTTTTTCCTTATTCACAAATTATAATTTGTACTTTTTGTGTGTGTTTAAGTGGATCCCAAAATTTTATGATTTTACGCATATCAGAACATAATTAGTCTTTATACTTTAACCCCACCACCCATCTTATCGAAAATTTAAATAATTCTAATTTAGAATTATTTCTAAATAGGTATTAGATGACCCTGCTGAAGATCATTTGTACCTGGTCTTCCAACTGCTGGAAGGGGGACCAGTCATCGACATCCCGACAGAGAATCCTCTGAGCGAACAACTGGCGAGGAAGTACTTCAGAGATGCATTACTTGGTGTAGAGTATTGTAAGTACATTCTTGCGTTGTCTTGAGTCTGTGATGGTACATTCTTCTTTCGAGGGAGTTTTGGCGGAAACACGAAGAAGATCATGTCGTCGCTCGGCATTATTTTCTTAAACTTGTGTTATTTCAAGTATTAATGTGTAAAAGTGGTGGCCTTTTGCTTATTAACTATTTGTGTATGTGCATAAGTGTTGGCAAGTGATGTAGTGTGACATAACGTGTTTTTTCCTGTTGTCTCCAAAACTCCATAGAAGCTTCAGTAAGGTTGCCATCGTCTTACTGGAGTGGGAATTTGACTTAACAGACAAATTTTATATGACTGACTTCGACTATGACTTGTTTTATGAACTAAGCTTACGTGTGATGAGAGAATAACGATGTTTATAAGTTACTGTTAGGCTGATGGTTCTTCCAATGCCTTAAACAAATAAATAAAAAAATCTTCTTTCGAGGAAAGTAAACAAGCGTACGCCTGATGGTAGGTATAATTATATAGCTGCAATTAAAAAACCAAGATGTGCAACTATTCTATACTATTATTAAACTGTAACAGAGTTATTTCTGTACATTAAGATATTTGAGGGAAAATATTACTGTATTAAGCTATTTAGGCATCTCTCAATACAAAAGAATATTTATTTGAATTTATTTATTATTATGTCTATTTATTGTGATCTGTATTTTAGCACTTGACATGCTCAGCTACTTCAAAGAACAACAAATTATTTGTGAAAGTGTAAAAAGAGAACTTTAGTGCGAGCAGTATTCGAAACTGCGTCCCATCCGATCCGGGAAAGTGGCACTAAAACTCTCTTTTTCCCCTTTCACAAATAACTTATTATTTAAAGTAGTTGAGTATGTCAAGTGCTAAAATACAAATCACAATATTTAAAAAATCTCGTCATCGATTAGTATGAATTTTAATTGTAATAATTAAACTTACTATATTGGAATAAAATGTATGAAAGTACATCCGGTAGATGGCGTGGGTCTTAAATACGTCTAAAACAAAATATGAAGTGGAGATTGGGTGTTACCATTAGGTGACTGCGATAGTTTAGTGGTCCAGGGCACTTTCCAGAATTGGATGGGACGCAGGTTCGAATTCTGCTCGTAGTAAAGCTCTCTTTTTTCCATTTTCACAAATAATTTGTTCCTAATGTTATTTGTTTGTTCGTGTATCACGCAAAAACTATTGATCAGATTTTGAAGTTTCTTTTTATTTGATAGTTCTTTATAACACTTGGAAACTGTTTTTTATTAATTGTGTGACTTTGCTTGTTAGCCTCAGATGGCTATGACAACCTTGACTTTTTTTTTTTAATTCAAGTAGTGGCAGACTAGCCACGATCCATCTGATGTTAAATGGTAACCATCGCCCATGGACTCGACTATACCGAGAGTATTGTCAAGCCGATGCTCACGAATTCATTTCACAGATGAAATGAAATATAAACGGCTATCTCCTGCTACAGCCAAAACGCAACGATGTGCTGCATGGCCGGTCACACGGGAGATGGTGGTACCAACCCGCTCGGATACCAAGAGAGTACTCCCACTTGGTACCCAGCCCTACCACCAGTCATGCAATGGATGATAATTGCTTACTTCCCTTAGTCGCCTTATACGACACCCGTGGGAAAGAATGGGGTGGTGAGACTTGTATTCTTAATCCGTCACCACACGGACAATTGATTGGTAAGCGCAGGGGGCTCTCAACTCGATATTTAAGCAATGCTACCCGACAGCACCCTCTGCGGGACGAACCTACATTATATAGGCTCGAGCCGTTGCTGGCTTAGTAAAAATTAATATACGTTTTATCTCGCAAACGAGATATAACCTAAATACTTATAGTATCGACTAAATGTGTCAAATCACTTAAATTTCGCATATATTATTAGATTAGTATTATAATATACCAACATGTCAATCTATATGTAGCGTCTCTACGTCATATAGTTAAACTATTCGTGCATTATAACTAATATAATTACACCGACTAGCATACACCAAAAGTTTTGCAATTACAGGATTGGATGTATAAACCTCGTCAAGTTAAACAAATTGCCTCTCTCAGTACCGAGTGTAATAGATTTTAATTTGTCTAAAACTTATTACATCCTATTAGGTATATTAAAATCATATAGCCTACGATGTAACCAAGGACTGCAAAGCCAATATATTGATTTACGCCCGTATTCCCCGAAGGGGTAGGCAGAAGTTTATTACACACCCACGGTACGCCAACTACGTTTAAGTCCCAGGTAATAGGGGGGAGCCTATTGCCGTATACCGGGCACATTTCCAAACTTCGGATTCGACTGAGAATTTTCCTTTTTACGAACAACTCTATTACCCGAATTACTTAACTTATTATTTATTCTCTGGGACCCGTGCCCAATAGTGGGACATTAGAAATTATAATATTTATTACGCAAACGGTCCTACGCAACATCAAGACGTTTTATTGCTCGTAATAAAGTATCAAGAAATGTCAATAAAATTTGAACATTCCCCAAGCCTCGTATTAACATGACAAAGGACAAAAGAGATTCTTTTGATGTTGCCGACGATCGTGCTCGTTGTGTAGGGCTGTCACTTATCGAAAACTCAGTACTGGATCTATCATATAATACTCTTTTTACACGCTTTTTATTAGCTTCACCTGTATGTTTGTACATTTGTAGGTTTGTATGTTTGTATATTTGTATGTTTGTAACCGACACCTTTGGGCGCGATTTTGACCCACTTTAAACGGCCAGATTTCGTTCAAACTTTGTAGATTTATCGAGGACCGATGACAATACACTAATTTAATAAAATTATTCGGTATTTATCGGTTTTTAGGGTTCCGTAGTTGTTGAATGTGTAAGTTTCTGAACCGCGATATGAAGATGTGCACCGGCGTTGTCCGATGTTTCTGAATCGCGATATGAGTGTTTGCGAAATAAGAATCTTTTTGCTTCTATTTTAGTTTTTAGTATAGTTATTTATCTGTTCGACTTTCATGTAGTATTTTTTACTTTTACTTTACTCTTGTCTCTTTGCTTCGTGCTTTTTGATACTATTTTGAGACTACAAAGAAGAAAATAAATTAGGTATAGTTTAAAAAACTAAAATAACACGCTTTAACCCCTCAAAATACACATAGAATATCCCAGGATTGCAATAGGGGTCAGCATCGCGTAGGCGAAAGCGGCGCGCCAAGCGCCATAAAAAAATTTGGCGCTAAAAATTTATTTCCTACTCCTTCACTTTCAATGCTGAATCCTGAATTTTTGCCCGATACAGTATGTTCATTCTATAATCTGTGTATGATTTTTGCCTACGCCTATATATACTCAACGAGAAATAATTCCTAAACGTAAACGTCAGCCAGTTGCGACAATGGACTCGAACTGTGCGGTAATAAAGTCGAGTTTTCCACGGGAAAGTGAAATAAAATTAATATTTTGGAAAATTTTCGTTTTATAACGTCAGTGTTATTATAATAATTAGTGGATAGTGTTTTTAAGTGTTAATAGTTAGTGCATAAAATAGTTATTATACTTGACAATAAACATGGATTTTTCAACAATGGGTAAGTAGTTTTTTTTATATTTTTTTTTCATAAAAAGTGTCCACCCGGCGGTCGGCGCGTGGCCTCGCGCGGCCTCGCGTGACCTTGGCACTGTATCGCTTGGCACGCATAAGACTCCCGGGAGTCTATCGCGAGTCAATCGGTAATAGCTAGTTGAACTAAAAAGTAGTAAATATAATAATATTACAATAAATAATGATTGTAAAAAAGCGTGGGGCGCTTTTTACTATGTAGGTGAACTATTTGTAACATTTGATTATGCACCTCACGCTTTTTTACAATCATTATTTATTGTAATATTATTTAATACTTTTTAGTTCAACTAGCTATTTAAAGCGTGTTATTTTAGTTTTTTAAACTATATTTTTTTGTCACGTTTCGTGACTAAATGTTGAGGTTGGTATTTTTTCATCAACAAGCATGTGACCTGCATGAGTTTGTAACTGGCATACGTAATTATTGCTAGAATTCCCGTGCGTTGCCAAGCCCAGAGAAAACGGTGGAAAGAGGAAAAATTTGATAGAGAACTTGTTCTCACTAATTGGACGCAACTATAGGAGTTAGCTATCTATGGTTACACTACGGCAATATTCACGCGCGGACAAACAAACAGAAAAACAGAACTATTCTAAAAAATATCTATTGGGCTATTAATGTAAGATTTTCTCAACTATCTCTAATGTGCAGATACAGTTCTGTTACAGCTTTATAATACCAGCCTAATATAGCCAGCCAGTTTTTAGGTTATATCTCAGGTTACTATATAGTAGCGGGATGAAATATATACTGTTTTTAATTCTAAGTAAGAGCTATCAAATAAAACATTGTATTAAAATATGTTCAGTAGCATTTGCTTCATTTGCTTGATGCACGAACAAACAAACAGACACATATCTAAAAAAATGTTTTGTGTACAGACACCAGCTTAATACAGTCTTAAATGTACAGACACAGCTCTGTTACAACTTTATAATAGTATAGATAAATAGATAGATACAACACGAAAAAAAATCTCAATACACTCACAATAAAACAAAGTGACATCCTTATTTAAAGCCTTAAGAAATCTTTATAAGATCATATTAGCTCTGAATGTAAGTATATAACCAAATATCAGATCGATTTGTGAAAATAAAATTAACATATAAAATAAATAATAAGACTACATGTGTGTTTATCTTTGAGGGGTAGACAGAAATATTAGATTTGTCATAAACATATTATATGCCATATTTGTTTATCGTATTTTTACATCATTTTCGTGAGGAGTTTTACCAATGTATCGGTCGTCTGTTACCCCTGCAGGTATAGCCTACATAGAGATATATGAATGTAGTAATCTATCTATATATATACTATTATAAAGCTGTAACAGAGCTATGTCTGTACATTTAAGATATTTGAGAAAAAATGACTTTATTAGGCTATATAGGCGAATTATTATTTTTTTGTCTGTTTGTTTGTTTATCTGTTTATCTGTTTATATGTTCGGGCATCACACCTGTATTCCTCGAAGGGGTAGGCAGAGGTGTATTTACACACACCCACGATTCGCCAGCTATGTTTAAGTCCCAAGTAATAGGGGGCGCGCCTATTGACGTCTACCGGGCACATTGTCAAAATCCGGGCTGCACTGGGAATTTTTCTTTTTAGGAAAAAGCTCAATAACATTGCCCTACCCGGAGATCGAACCCGAGACCTCATGATTAACAGTCGCATACACTACCGCTACACCACCGAGGCAGTTGAACAGATTTTAATGCATTTTTTTTTGTTTGATTTTTTAGATTCATTAGACTTAACAACTGGTAGACATTTTATCCCGCTACTATATCGGGAACCTGAGATATTACCTAAAAACTAGCTTTTGGCTGCGGCTCAGCCGCAGGCTTAGGCTAGTTTTTTTTTTAGCCTGTTTTTCTCTCGGTCTGCGAGATCTTCCTTATTCCTTTATCAAATTCCGTGATATACCCCTCATTTTAAAGATTATCGTTCCGACTAATGACGCCCCACGATATAAAAATGTACCACTGTTCTTAAATGTGAGATTTAGAATCATCTAAGAAGTGGTCCTTTAATGGATGCGGAATTCCGTATGGATCGACTATAGTTACCTTTATTAAAATGTAACAACTTTTACCAGAAGTTAATTTTTGGGTTATATATCTGGTTTCTGATATAGTAATGATAGGATTTTTGTTTTACAACATGGGTGGCAAACAAGCATACGCCCACACGATACCCGATGGTAAACGGTTACCATAGCCTTATGGCGATTGCAATCGCGACATTGCGTATGTACTTGCCTCAAGCGCTCGTGTCAGTTATTAGTAACTGACGATTTTAAGTGCTATATAATAAGCTTATGAAATAAAGAATATTTTTAAATTTGAATTTAAATATAGACGCTAGCAACACCAGAGGCATCACTCGCGCCTCATTGTCTCCAAGGAAAGGGATAGAAGATGGACAGGAGGGATATTAAAGAGAGGTTAGGTAGCATACTGGAGTCCACGTGTAAATCTAAGCCATCCGGGTATACGGACAAAAAATAACGTAATCGGTTCAGTAATTTAGGAGATATTCAGTGCCAAACACATACTATATAATAATTACAAAGATAGACTGAGAGATTCGATTGGAACATTCAGATGTGGTTTAAAAAATTGTATGTACTCGTAAATACGAGCACAACGACAGTACAACTGCTGTAGTATCGGTTGCTATGGATTGACAGTGAAAATATCTTATATATTAATTCACATGCCTGTTTTTGTCGGTCCGCGAGATCATCCTTTTTTTCTTCATCAAATTTCATGTTTTATCCCTCAATTTAAAACTTATCGGACCGGCTAATGGCGATAAATAGACCCATGGTCTAAAAATGTAACGTTTGTAAATAATAAAAGTAATGTTCTCTTAAAATTGAGATTTTTTTTATTGCTTTTAGTGGCAGACGAGCCAAATCCATGCTGGCCCATCTGATGGTAGGTAAATGGTAACCGTCGCTCATAGACTCAACTATACCGAAAGAATTGTCAAGCCGCTGCTCACCATTTCATTTCACCGATATGAAATGAAAGAATAAACGGCTATCTCCTGCTACAGCCAAAACGCAACGATATGCTTCATGGCCGGTCACACGGGAGATGGTGGTACCAACCCACTCGGGCCCGATGCCAAGTGAGTACTCCCACTTGGTACCCAGCCCTACCACCAGACATGCAATGGATGATAATTGCTTACTTCCCTTAGTCGCCTCATACGACACCCGTAGAAAAAATGGGGTGGTGACACATGTATTCTTAGTCCGTCACCACACGGACGAGATTTAAAATTATTTGAGAAGAGGCTCTTCAATGGTTGCGGAATACCGCATGGGTGGATTAGTTTTATATACTTTAATTTACTAAAATAGTTTATGGTAGAAATTTTAAATACGACCTTCACTTTTAAGAAATCCCTTCAGTAATTTTTACTTCACATCTTTACTGTCTAGAAACGAACACGCTATCTATTATATTATTCAGATCAGGTAATAAATTAATATCAAACGGGCCTTAATTATGTTTATTTTAAGCACAAAGTGAAAGGAGCAGGATTTGAACCTGCATCTTCTGGATACCGTCCAGATGCTTTACCAATTCAGCCATCCTGACAATTGCTCCTGACTGCTAATTTCGATAACACATCATACTTAACGTCTTAGGGTGACGCCTGCGCCATCTGTCAGAAGTATTTTCATACATTATACCGACCAGGTAAACTTAATTTTACAATTAAGATTTTACCTAATAATGACACAAACCCTTTAAATATTTAGATATTTTTTATATATATTTTAGCATTTGGCATGCTTAGCACTATACATTAAACACAAAGTGAAAAAAAGGAAGTCACTTTGTGTTTAATGTATAGTGCTAAGCATGCCAAATGCTAAAAATATATATAAAAAATATCTAAATAATGTTTATTTTATTTAACAGTACATTACCAACGCATCGCTCACCGCGATATCAAGCCTGCTAATCTCCTCCTAGGGGAGGATAGAGTACAGGTGGCAGACTTAGGAGCGTGTGGGGAGTTGGCAGCTGGAGGTGGGAGAGTTTCTGGAACTGTTGGTACTCCAGCCTTCAGGGCACCAGAGGCAGCGGCATCAGCTGATAAATATAGTGGCGAGGTGGGTATATGTGGATAGATTTAATGCAACATGAGTGGTTCGTAAGCATACGATCCAAAGGCAGATGTGATTTTGCGGTGCTCCTCCCGACCAGGGATCGAGCTCGAGACCACTGTCTTTGCAGCCTTACCACTAAACTATCACAGTTTTTGCAGTGATATGATCTGCCAAATTTTAGTATTAGAAGACGACGGGGTGTGCGGTTAGAAACAAAAAAAATTAACAAAAAAAATTAAAAAAGGGGGGTATACCGGCTGTTGACGTCGCCACGACAATTTATTTAATTGTGTTTAACGCCATCTGTTGGCAAAAGCATCTAACTAGGAAACAAAATGTCAATCAATAAACCAATAACAGTTTTAATTCGTCTATATAACGGGAGGGCGCTTACCAAGAATTATATAAAACTCGAACAATATTTGGAGAAAGAAAGAAAACCGATGTTTTCGCATCTGCGAGGCGTCCCGTGATGGCTCATTTTTTTTATACTACGAGGGTGGCAAACAAGCATACGGCCCATCAGATGGTAAGCTGTCACTATAGCCTATAGACGCTATCAACACCAGGTGTATCACTCGCGCGTCAACTCCAAGAAAAGGAATAGTAGGTGAAGAGGAAGATTTGGGCCTCCGTCGCTCTCACTTACCATACAAAACGCAAAAGTAGTAGTACTTACCGTTGTTTTAAGCTGATCTTCTGTGAGAGGGTGGTACTTCCCCGATAGGACTAGCCCATTTATGCTGGGACAAGGAAGGATGTACTTCTAAATTATTATTTATAATGAAGACTTTTTAAATATCACAGGCAGCGGACATCTGGTCTTTGGGTGTGACTTTGTATGCAATGGTTACCGGCAAAGTACCTTGGGTGTGTAGTTCCACATTGGAACTGCCGCGGAAGGTTCTCAACGAGCCGCTGACATACCCCTCCAAATTTCTACCATCGAAGCAGCTGAAACATTTACTGAGCAGAATGCTGGATAAGGATCCAGTGACAAGGGCCACCATGCAAGAGATTAAGGTACTGTATTTTGAAATAAATTATTGGAGTGATATATCTATACAAGTTTCCGCCCGCTGCTTCGTTTGCGTGGCCTAATGAACTGGGTCTTATAGTAAAAATACTTTTATCCACGCCACATTAATGACTTTCTTACTTACTTATCATCACGCTATCTCCCTTGCAGGGCAGGCAGAGAGAATAGAGTGTCAAAAGACTTCTTTTCTTGTATACATCCCTCGCTTCCTCAACATTCATAATCTCTTCATACACGCTCGCCAGTGACTCCTGACTCCACCTTCCTTCAATACATGACCGATTTGATCTATATATGGTTGAGTCTCGGTCTCCCCCTGTACCTAGATTCTTCCACTTCGCATTGTATATCTTCTAAACCAGTCGCTCGTCTGGCATTCTTTCCACATGTCCGAACCATCGGAGCATTCCCTTTCGCATCGTTACACCAGTACCTACTCTCTTTCATACCTATTCGCTCTCTTATGTATGTATACTTAAAGATAAAGGGATTTGAACAAACTTTCTAAGCATCTTGATAAATTATGTACTGGATAAAGAAATACAATATGTTTATAGAGACTTGAAATTTTTGTCGGAGAGGCTCAAATAGCGACGAATTTTATTTTTTTCTTGCATATGAAGCAAATAATTTATAAAAAAATATTATATTGAATCTAAAGAGATGTATCATTAAAATGTTAAGGCATTAAAATTATTTTACTTAAGTATTAGATTTTTAATCACTTAAGTCAAGAAAAAAAATCCAGGGAATCTTAAGTTTAAGCCTAAGTTTCTTGCCGGACCTTCGTAGCGAAAAGTACGTCTCAATCCGGTAGTAACTTGTTTATTATGTTAAAATAAGCATACACATAATAATTAATTAAAGTTTGATTCGGTCCTCCTTCCTCTCCAGGAACATGAGTGGGTGACCGCTGGTGGTAAAGAACCGTTGCCTTCCGAGCAGGAGAACTGTCGACTAGTGGAGGTGACTGATGAGGATATGGCGCAGGTGGTCACGTCTATACCCAACCTCTCTACCCTCATACTCATCAAGACTATGCTGAAGAAGCACAGCTTTCAAGTAAGTTCGGGATTATGTCATATTACCTAATACTTTTTTAAGTTCGTTCTTTGCAGACCCTCTGCCGTAAGCTATCTCCAAATTAAATAGATTTAAAGAACCATCGAAGACGATTTCTCCTGTTCCTCATTTTAAAAAACTGTTTTAAATAAGCAAATATCCCATTTTGTTTTATTTTATTATGTTTTATTTTTGTCGTAATATTGTATGTTCTTGGTTTGCACCTACTTTAGTTAGGTATAAAAATGTAACATTGTAACAAATTGGCGATTTATAAAACTGGCTCATGAGTTTCTTGCCGGGTTCTTCTCATGAAATCCTTTCTATGGAATCCGGCCGCTTGTGGTGATTGCAATCGTGACATTGCGGATGCACTTGTCTCAAGCGCTCCTGTTAGTTATTACTAATTGACGATTTTAAGTGCTATAATATATAATAGCTTATGAAATAAATATATTTTCGAATTTGTAAATTAGTTTACCCCTATATTAAAATAATATAACTGCATAAAAATTCTTAGTAACAGTCCAGAGTTTGGAAATGTGCCTGGTTGACGGCAACAAGCTCGCCCCCCATTACGTGGGAGTTAAACATAGCTGGCGGAACGTGGGTGTGAACACCTCTGCCTACCCCTTCGGGGAATACAGGCGTGAGACTATGGTTTTCTGTTTTACATAACCCATTCTTATGTATCACAGAACCCCTTCCTCCGAAGTCGAGAAGGCAGCACGTCGAGGCGCGAGTCCACGAGCTCTCGCGGCGAGCTCACCGAGAAGCCTGCTGCCACTGCCAGCGTCAAGCGAGCTGGACTGGCCAGAGCAGGGAGATCGCTCTCAGCACCTGGGAATTATTTGACTGATAGGTTGGAAACAATTATAATAAGAAATACCAACGCCAAAAAATAAAACTTTATAACAAGAAACTCAAGTTAACACATATGAAATCAAAAATAGTCGGTATAATGTATGTAAATACTTCTGACAGATGGCGCAGGCGTCACCTAAGACGTTAATAATGTTATTGAAATTCACAGCCCCGAGCAATTGTCACGGTGGCTGAATTGACAAAGAATCTGGACGATATCCAGGAGATACAGATTCGTGGGTTCGATTCCCACTCAGAACAATTATTTGTGTGATAAACACAGATGTTTGTACTGCGTCTGGGTGTTTTCTGACTATTTTATGTATGTATTTAAATAATTTTATAGGTATTATATCCGTAATATGTATATGTACCTATTATATCCGTAATCTGGTACCCATAGAGCGTTTTATATAATAGAGGACGTTATTTTATTCAAATCCTGCTCGTGTCCGTTATTTTCGATTTCACATTTTCATACTTTGTGTTAATTTATATGGCTAAGCATGTGAAATGCTTAAAAAATATATAAAAACATAAAAATAAGAAAATCAAGGTTAGAATAGAATTACATCGGGCTGGTATATCTATACTATTATAAAACTGTCACAGAGCTATGTCTGTACATTTAAGATATTTGAGAAAAAATTAGTGTAATAGGCTATAACATAGGCGTGTCTGAACCTAAAACTATTTTTTTTAGATTTTTTGTCTGTTTATCTGTTTGTCTGTTTGTTTGTTCGCGCATCACACAAAAACTACTGAACGGATTTTAATGCAATTTTTTTTATTTGATAGATCTCGATTAGACTTAAAAACTGGTATATATTTTATCCCGCTACTATATCGGGAACCTGAGATATAACCGAAAAACTAGCTTTTGGCTGCGGCGAAGCCGCTGGTAAAGACTAGTCAATATATATATTCAATTCATTAATCATCATCTGTGGATGGACCGGGGAACGTCCGCCACCCGCAAGGCCTCCCGTGAAGGTGCGACGCTCCGTGTGCGGATGCGTTGCTCAGATGAGGGTACCCGAAAGGGTAAGCCGCCGGCGGACCACCGAAGGAATGTAACATAGTTCCAGTGGCCCGCCAATAAAGGCGGAGAGACGGCACACGGAGGGTTTCTTTAGTGGGTGAAGGCCCCACACTACCCTGTTCGTTGCCCCGAGCGACGGGGTGTGCGGTTAGGAACATTTTTTCCCGCCAAAACAAAAAAAAAGGGGAGGTTAGGGCCTCCGGCACTCTCACTTACCATTTGAAACACAACGGTAGTTACCAATACTGTTGGTTCACGCTGATCTTTTGTGAGACGGTGGTACTTCCCCGATCAAGCTGGCGCATTCATGCTGGAATAAGCAAGGCAATAAAAAAAACCATAGCATTACTGGTGGTAAGGTTAGGTATTTGACTGGTCCCACTCACTAGGGTTGTTAACATAACCACCGAAGGAATGTAACATGGATCCAGAGGCCCGCCAATAAAAGCGGAGAGACGGCACACGGCAGGTTTCTTTAGTTTGACGGGCCTCGTGGCGTAGTCGGTAGTGTAACCGACTTCCGTGCACGAGGTCTTGGGTTCGATTCCCACTCAGAACAATTATTTGTGTGATGGACACAGATATTTGTACTGCGTCTGGGTGTTTTCTATCTATTATATGTATGTATTTACAAAAAAAAAAAAAAAAGTAGTATATGTATTATAATATCCGTAATCTGGTACCCATAACACAAGCATTAAGCTTAGTTTGGGACCAGAGGACGTTGTGTGAAAAATGTCCGTGAATATTTATTTATTTATTTATTTAGTGGGTGAAGGCCCCACACTACCCTTAACAGAACCACTACCATCTTAACAAACAAAAAAAAGGTTATTAACATAAGTGCAATTCTGCCACCAAGTATATTGGCAGCAACTGCTTCATGGTATATTAATTGTCATCCTTATAATACCTATCCAGAAAGCTCAAAGTTAATTGTCTAAAATGCATCATCAATCAAAGCATCTTCCAACGCTTATGATCAGCTTCCGATCTGTTCAAAGCTTATACACCGGTATTTACTCGGAGTGACTGCCTATCTGACCTCCACGACCCACTTAGGGGGCAACTAGTGACCTTAGTACAAGAATGGAGTCAAATTTTTTTATTTAAAACTCTGACTGCTACAACCTTTTTTTGACAGCCGAGATCCACTACTTGCTTTCCGAAGTTGACAAACCAAAAAAACATGACATCACGCCTGTATTCCCCGAAGGGGTAGGCAGAGGTGTATTAAACACCCACGACTCGCCAGCTATGTTAAGTCTCATGTAATAGGGGGCGAGCCTATTGCCGTCTACCGGGCACATTTGCAAACTCCGGGCTGCTACTGAGAAATTTTTCTTTTTACGAAAAAGCTCAATATCACTGCCCGACGCGGGGATCGAACCCAAGACTTCTTGATCAGCAGTCGCTCACATTACCGCTGCACCATAGAGGCAGTTAACAAATCAACAGATCAATCAGGGGCAGTTGACAAATCGTTGTCACTTTTGGTCACCAATCTGATGCGAGCCTAGCGAAAGTTGCTTAACCTTGCCGATTGTTCTAGCGGCAAGTGCCCTGTGCACCTTGAGTTAATGACCTCTTTCTAAAAAAATGTACATCCATGCGAATCACAAGTTGATTTCGGCACAGACAATTTGGGCACTACTGAAGGCTTTCTCTTAATCCTTTTTTTTTTGTTTAGACTGAAAAGATGTACCTAACGCACATCCTGTCGCTTGAGGTAACGAACAGGGTAGTGTGGGGCCCACACCCACTAAATAAACTCACCGTGTGCCGTCTCTTCGCCTTTATTGTCGGGCCACTGGAACTATGTTATATTGCTTTCTTAAACTCCTAAACCTTTTAATAATTTTTAAACCGGTATTTTAGAGCCTTTAAACTGTAAAGTTTCTCTCAATATTTTAATTTAAAATAAATTTAATACGTTTCATCATGTTTAATTTAGTTTTTAACAAGTTTACGTTTGTGATAACAAGTAATATTAGTTGAATTAGTTTGATTACCAAACGTTTTCGGCGTCTTATTACGTAGACATCAAAAAGCATTAATATCACTTTGAGAGTCAAAGAACATTACAAGCACTTAAAATTTTAAATAAACTTCATTACTTTCGAGCAAACGCGCATCAAGATGGATGCGTATTACTTTAGTATCTAATTACTTATTGCCGTCTGTGGTCCATCTGGGCTTAGTAACACACCTATACTACTCTGTCAAGAAAGTACCACCTATACTACTCTGTCAAGAAAGTACCGGTAAAAGATCAATAATTCAAAAAATTTTTGTTATTCATCCAAATTTATTTTATCACCTTCAAAGTGGAGTGGAGTTTGTTTCCTTCAGAAACGATAGACTTACGCCAACGAATAATCCAATCATCAAAACATTTTTTAAACGCTGTTTCCGGAATTGAGTTCAGTTCTCGCCGCGAATTCTCTTTTATGTCTTCTACCGATTGAAAACGGGTGCCACGAAGTGGTAATTTGAGTTTAGGAAAAAGAAAGAAGTCGGCTGGAGCCATATCTGGTGAATATAGTGGTTGCTTGATGGTATTTGTTGAGTGTTTAGACAAAAAATCATTCACAATGATGGCCTTGTGCGAAGGCGCATTATTGTGGTGCAAAATCCAAGAATTTTCTTTCCACAAATCTGGCCTTTTTTGTCAAATTTGCTCTCCTAAACGCCGCATAACGCTCAAATAATATTCTTTATCTACCGTTTGACCTTTTGACAAGAATTCCGAGTACACAACATCGCGATAGTCAAAAGAAAACAGTCAACATGACTTTGACTTTTGATCGACTTTAGCGTGGTTTTTTCGGTTTCGCTGCAGTTGGAAGTCGCCACTCCGAAGCTTGTTGACTAGTTTGCATGTCAAACTCGTAAACCCACGTCTCGTCACCAGTAACAATGCGTTTCATGAATGTTGGGTCGGAATTGACTCGTTTTAGCATGTCCTCAGCGACTCTCATGCGATTGAGTTTTTGTAGAAAATTCAGGTATTTTGGGACTAGGCGAGCGAAAACATGTTTCAACCGAAGTGATTATTTAAAACTAGCTGATACCCGCGACTTCGTCAGCGTTAAAGTTTTACTTTCTAAATTCGACCCCTATTTTACCCGCGATTTTATAAAACCATTGAAATGTATGTGTATCCTATCTATTATATATAATTCCAGTATCACGATGTTTGTCCGGGATGAACTTCGAAACTACTGAACCGATTTTTAACTTTTCTTTTTTTTAAATGTGTGTTTTGTTATTCATGAAAATATACATATATGGTGGTACGAAGTTCACCGGGTCAGCTAGTATCAAATGTAAAATTATATCTATCTCCCAATTAAAAACCTACCAAACCACCCCCACATTTCTTTCTTATTATTTTACCTGACCAGTTCCTCATCTCCTTTATATCATTATTCCTCTCCATGTCCTATAGCTTTTCTTGGGGTGGATTACTCGCAAAGGTTGCTTTTGGTCTATAGGCTACCACGCCAACCACTCATGAGGTGGCAAACTTACCGACTTATCAAGCCGTACAACCTAGTATAATTATATGTTATAAACATTGATGTATAAATCAAAAAATAGCAACACGCCTATATTCCCCAAAGGGGTAGGCAGAGGTGTATTACACACCCACGATTCACCAGCTATGTTTAAGTCTCACGTAATAGGGGGCGAGCCTATTGCCGTCTATCAGGCACATTTACAAACTCCGGGCGGCTACTGAGAATTTTTCTATTTACGAAAAAGCTCAATAACACTGCCCGTCCTGGCAATCGAACCCGAGACCCCATGATCAGCAGTCACTTACACTACCTCTGCACTACAGAGGCAAATCCACAATTAGGCACTAAAAGTGTACACTATAAATTAGTGCAGATTACGCTTTCCTGCACTCATTTCATTTAGTATAATTTCTGCAACGTATCAATATGCCTAATAATACCAAAATCTCTTCTAAAAACTCATTGACTGTCTAGCTCTTCTTTTCCTATCAGAAGTTAATCGCATCTCTCTCTCAGAACTGCTTTCATGTGCTTGTGCAGTTGCATTATTAACTCTCATAGAGTTTAAGCGATGCGCTCTTTCCTCTGACGATTCCTGAGAACGCGCATCTCTCATTCTTTTGGCATTTCTCGAATTTCGAGATAAGGAAGACCATTTTTTAGGTTTTAGGCATCGTAGGTGGAATAAAAAAAACGTAATAAGGTAAAAACACAAAAAGAAAATATTTATACTTACTTGATTGAAATTTATACTACCACGTTTAACTTTACAACTATATTATATAAAGAAAAGAAGGAGAAACAAACAAAAACACTAAACAAACTAATTATATTATTATCTAATACCTACTTTAAACTTATATCTATAAACTACGTATAGATCTATGTATTTTTAAAATCTAAAACGCGCTTATTCAGAGAAGAGTCAATAAGAACCACGTCCGTTCGCTTTAAGAGTGACAATGTGAGTGAAGTCGGCGCCCTTTTTTTTTTGCTTTTGTGTGTGACGTTTGTTGTTAGCCTCAGATGGCTATGACAACCTTACCCGGACAATTGGTGACCGCAGTGGGCTCTCAAACCAACATTTAGGCAACGCTACCCGAGGGCACTCTCTGTGGGGTAAGGACCTCGGCTCGGGCTGTTGCTGGCAAAGTGGGATTTCCCACGTTTATGATTTGAAGTCGGCGCGTGAGCGCTCTCGCCTTTTTATAGATGCAGCGGATGGCCGTTTCGCGCGTTAAACAAAAATCAACCGTATAGCCGTACCCATACTGGCGCGGCCAGATTTGGAAGTTTTATTTCATCTATATCTTGTGTGTTTATAAAACGATTTCTATAATTTTTTTTTTATAAAATAGATATTAAAGTGTCCTTTTTGAATATGGGAGTTTGATAAAGATATATCTATGTGAAATACAATATATTTAATAATACCTACACTTTGAAGAAATGCCTAAACGATTAAACACTTTATTGTGGCAAAATATAGATATATATAAGGCATAAAAGATAGATATATACTATTGAGGACTTTTTTGTAGACCTTTTGAAGATCATCATCTTTGTCATACATACTTTTGGTGTATGATCAACGTATGCGAGGATAAGAACTCGAAAGCGCATTTTCATCCGACTTGCTTCAAATTTATCGTCACTGCTCAGCTCCTATGTGTCTTAGCGTTATGTTATCAATCAATCGTATCAAGTTTGGTTAAAATCCCTTTAGTAGTTTTTGACCCATGCGTGCATATACAGACAGACAGACAGACAAAAAATTTACTGATTACATTTTTGGCATCAGTATTGATCACCATTCATCCTTCAATATTAATTTTGAATATATAGTTAATGTACAGAATTGACCTCTCTACAGTTTTATTATAAGTATATAATTAATTGAATGAGGCGACACTTGGCGGAAGTCCATTGTTACTATTATAGAATGGATTTTAGGAGGAGAGCCCACCACTCACCCACGGATTGTCAATCCCGGTTATCTTTGGACAGAATAACCTAAGATTGCCAATCCGCACTCTCACAGATAGAGGAGAATGTGATAATAGCAAAGTAGCATGCACGATAATGACAAAAAACTCACCAACGCGACACAATCATGCGATACGGTAGAACTCTCAGAACCACAATATTGCAATATTCCGCAAAAATCCGAACATAAATTCGACACGTGTTTCACCTCTAAACGAGGCATTCTCAAGAACGCTCGGCAACAAATGAGCGAAGCTTACTCATGCAACTTGCTTTTATACCCCTTCCACTATACAACAGTTATGACGTATCGCTCGAACGACATTGCAATTTATATACACCAGACTTTTTACATGTAAAAAGTCTGGTGTATATAAATTGCAATGTCAAATATGTAATAATGTTTATATAGGGCAAACGGGCCGTAATTTTGAGACTCGTTATAAAGAACATATAGCTGCGTATAGGCATAATTACCCTGAAAAGTCACATTTTGCGAAACATTTATTAGATTGTAACCATTCATTAGATAATAGTCATACATTCGAGCCCTTGCATATTTGTGATAAAAATATTAGACTGTCCGTTTTAGAACAATTAGAAATAATTAAAGTCAGTAGTAACATGTTGTTGAATGAACAAACTAGCTGTAGTTCCCCACTACTAAACTTGTTTTCATATCGTTCGAGCGATACGTCATAACTGTTGTATAGTGGAAGGGGTATAAAAGCAAGTTGCACGAGTAAGCTTCGCTCATTTGTTGCCGAGCGTTCTTGAGAATGCCTCGTTTAGAGGTGAAAAACGTGTCGAATTTATGTTCGGATTTTTGCGGAATATTGCAATATTGTGGTTCTGAGAGTTCTACCGTATCGCATGATTGTGTCGCGTTGGTGAGTTTTTTGTCATTATCGTGCATGCTACTTTGCTATTATCACATTCTCCTCTATCTGTGAGAGTGCGGATTGGCAATCTTAGGTTATTCTGTCCAAAGATAACCGGGATTGACAATCCGTGGGTGAGTGGTGGGCTCTCCTCCTAAAATCCATTCTATAATAGTAACAATGGACTTCCGCCAAGTGTCGCCTCATTCAATTAATTATCTTAAATCAGCAAGCATAGCTATACAGGCGAAATTATATATTAAGATCTCTAAGCTCCATCGTGTTGCTTGTCAAAACGTGTGGTTCAATCAGCAATGCAAATACCATAACGTTATCCCTAATTATATCAATATCCGTACCAATTCACATAATAAGTCTGCCAATATTGCCATACAAAAAGCTCAGAAAATATGGTTGGCTGAAGAGTCTAGACGTTGGTTCACTATTAGAGATAATTTAAAAAGTCATTTAAAAGTATTACACTTAGAACTTTCTTTTCGTTTACATAATGTTGAATTCGATTTATTAGATCATAAAGCTAGAGATTTGGCTTCCCGAGCGGGTCATGATAAGTACTTAGTGCAAAAGAAAAAACTTGAAATTTTAAGGCTCAAAAAATGTCATAGGTACGAATGTTTTAGTGATGAGAATGTAGGTTGTCACTCTTTTTATCCTAGAGTTAAAAACCTGTCGAATGTTCACTTTCCTAATAATGAAATTACTTTGCTGGAGAAGGGTTTGAAATATAGTTTACATCAGAATATTAATGAAAAGTCTCTAGAACGTTTAGCGGTAGATTTAGAAATTGCAGTTAATGTAAACAACAAGGATAATATAGTTAAGAGTCTTGTAGCCCATCAACTTAAGTCTTACAAATCGGCTAATTGTTATAATGTTGAGTTCAAAATGTATAAATCCATTCATAGTAGATTGCAAATTAATAATCTTGTCGTAAGTAAAGCAGATAAAGGTAATACTGTTGTGATTATGCCTAAGTCGGACTATGACTGCAAAATAGGTGAAGTCTTATCAAATAATGTTTTCCAGCGCTTGTCCTCTGATCCCACGAAACGGTTTCATGCCGAATTGAAATTATGTTTAAAAAACGCGTGTTCACTTTTTCCTTCAACAACAAATTATGTTAAAAGTTTAGTACCCATGAACCCTCACTGTCCAATGTTGTATGGTTTACCTAAAGTGCATAAACAACAAGTGCCGGTTCGTCCAGTAGTCTCGTATATCAGGGCTCCTGCATATAAATTGGCAAAGCATCTAAACATACTCATTAAACAAAAAACTCGTTTCTTGCCTAAATATGGTATCAAGAACAGTATTGATTTGATACAAAAAATACAAAATATTTGTTTACCACCAAATGCAAAACTAGTGTCTCTAGATGTAGAGAACCTTTTTACGAATGTCCCATACAGAGAATCTTTAGTCTATTTAAAAAATCTGTTTCAAGGTCTGTATTTGCACTCGGAAGAGGTGGGTGATATATAACGTCTTACAGAACTTTGTATGAAACAAAATTACTTTCAATTTAATAAAGAGTATTATATTCAAAATGATGGTTTAGCAATGGGGTCACCTTTAAGTCCTTTAATGGCAGACATATTCATGGATCATTTTGAATGTCAGCACATAGTAAATAATAACAAATTATTGTATTATTACCGGTATGTAGACGATATATTGTTAGTGTGGACAGGAACCGTTAGACAACTTAATCATTTCGTTAATGAATTAAATACTGTGCATACAGGAATAAAATTTAAACTAGAAATAGAACAGGATCGCAGCTTGCATTTTCTTGACCTTTCCATTTATCGCGTGGGTAACAAACATAAGTTCGAAATTTATCGTAAACCGACATATACAAATACGGTTATACCCGCCTCGTCCTGTCATCCTTGGCAGCATAAATTGGCCGCTTTTCATAGCATGATTCATCGTCTTTTTAATGTTCCGTTGGATAAGGTAGCATACAATAAGGAATTAAATACAATTTATAATATAGCCCAATCAAACAGATATAATAGGCTCTTGATCGACAAATTGGTTAAAAGAAAACAGTCCAGCATAGTAAAACAACTTTTGTATCCTGTTGCAGTAGAAAAAACTAATTTTACATGTACTTTGTCTTACTTTGGTGGCATATCAGACAGGTTAGCAAAGACACTGAGGGTTCACGGTATCTATCCCGCGTTTAGGCCTAACTTTTCGCTTAAAAATCTTTGTAACGGTAAAGATAATATTGATAAATGTAAAAAGTCTGGTGTATATAAATTGCAATGTCAAATATGTAATAATGTTTATATAGGGCAAACGGGCCGTAATTTTGAGACTCGTTATAAAGAACATATAGCTGCGTATAGGCATAATTACCCTGAAAAGTCACATTTTGCGAAACATTTATTAGATTGTAACCATTCATTAGATAATAGTCATACATTCGAGCCCTTGCATATCTGTGATAAAAATATTAGACTGTCCGTTTTAGAACAATTAGAAATAATTAAAGTCAGTAGTAACATGTTGTTGAATGAACAAACTAGCTGTAGTTCCCCACTACTAAACTTGTTTTCATATCGTTCGAGCGATACGTCATAACTGTTGTATAGTGGAAGGGGTATAAAAGCAAGTTGCACGAGTAAGCTTCGCTCATTTGTTGCCGAGCGTTCTTGAGAATGCCTCGTTTAGAGGTGAAACACGTGTCGAATTTATGTTCGGATTTTTGCGGAATATTGCAATATTGTGGTTCTGAGAGTTCTACCGTATCGCATGATTGTGTCGCGTTGGTGAGTTTTTTGTCATTATCGTGCATGCTACTTTGCTATTATCACATTCTCCTCTATCTGTGAGAGTGCGGATTGGCAATCTTAGGTTATTCTGTCCAAAGATAACCGGGATTGACAATCCGTGGGAGAGTGGTGGGCTCTCCTCCTAAAATCCATTCTATAATAGTATAAGTATATAGATATAGATGGTACGGATCGACTCGTGAGACACAGAAAGTTCGGCGGCTATCTCTCGCAAAGTTGAATGAGGATTTTCAGTCACTATTTCCTTCACTTTTGCAATGTTAACTTCAGTTGTAGACGGTGATGGCCTACCAGAGCGAGGCAAATCTTCCATCACATCTCGACCGCCTTTAAACGCTTTGTACCACTCATAAGCACGTGTTTTGATAAAGTCTATTCACCGTAAGCCTTCTGTAACATTTTCAGTGACTCCGAACACGAAATTCCATTAGCGATGCAAAATTTAAGACAAACTCTTTGTTCGATGTTTGTCCATTATAAAATTTGCAATACACACTAAAAACAGCACTGTATTCAATATAAATAACAGATGCAACTGAAACTCCGCGCCAAAATCGATAACAGTTGTGCCAATCTAACAACAACAAAAAAAACAAAAATTTGAATTTGGAACCGTAAACAAATCATCCATTCCCAATACTTTCTTGACTGAATGTAGGTATATTCAAGATCTCTTGTACCGCCTATACAACCCTTTAACTCGGTGCCTGACTTAGGGGCCGTTCCTTACTTAC
The DNA here is from genome assembly GCA_948253155.1 of Leucoma salicis. Classification (NCBI taxonomy): domain Eukaryota; kingdom Metazoa; phylum Arthropoda; class Insecta; order Lepidoptera; family Erebidae; genus Leucoma; species Leucoma salicis. Next base: position 1,240,184 of record OX411822.1, on the reverse strand, counting down.
GTAAGGGTCCCAAGCCCCCTTAGGAGCCAAGGGGGCTTAAAAAAATCTCTACATGACCTTGTCTTAGAGCAATAGGGGTAAAAGTCGTTCTTAAGTAATATTTTTTAAAGTCGGAATGTGGATAATAGACATTTTTTATTGAGACAAAATGTCCGCACACAAATGTCTCACGAAAAAACTGTTATGAAAAAACATCCATGTAGACGTTTCACAACGAATGGGATGTACCTATATTTCATTTTAATATACCTATTTAGATATTTTTATATATATTTTTAGCATTTGACATGCTTAGCACTATACATTAAACACAAAGTGAAAAATGTGAAATCGAAAATAACAGTCAGGAGCAGGATTTGAACCTGCATCTTCTGGTTACCGTCCAGATGCTTTACCAATTCAGCCATCCTGACAATTGCTCCTGACTGCTAATTTCGATAACACATCATACTTAACGTCTTTGGGTCTTAATTGTCAGGATGGCTGAATTGTGCAGTCTGCGCCAATATTGGCGGGATACTGGAACTGGAAGATATTATTACTTCAGTTGTTCAACAATTTCATTTACACATTGTTATCTTAAAAACTAAAGACGATAACGTACGTACGACGTATCTCAACACAAAACAATATTTTTTTAGATTTTTGTCTATTTGTCTGTTTATGTCTTTGTTCGTTCGCGTATCACGCAAAAGCTACTGAACGGATATTGATGTAACTTTTTTATTTGATGCCTCCTGAATAGACTTAAAAAGCGACGGGATAAAATGTATACCAGCATTTTATCCCGCTACCATACATATTAATATATATTAATGACAATATTTTAACTTATTTCTTCAGCAGACAAACGTCGTTCGACATCGCTCTAGAATCAGTTCAAGAAAGCAAAGATCAGAGCCTGGATGTGCCACACAAGGAGAATCCTCCCAACACCAGCGTCAATGATAACTCAACACGGTGATACCCCAACCGCGCGGCGTCGCCCGCCGCCACCCATCAATGGCTGCTCAAAATTCAAATCGTGTTCGAATTTGATTAGCCAAGCAGCAACAGTTTATGCTGTAAAAAAATAAACGCGAAAAATTTATATTTTTCTAATAATTAAAAAACTGTCGTCGGAATTCGATGCAGTAGTCGTACCTCCTTAAAAATATTGTAAAACCCTATAGGTAATAAACATTTTTACAAAAAAAATATATGTTGACATTCAACCTATTTTTTTTTTTTACTCTATGATATATTTTAAAAATAAAATTATAATTAATTAATTCGTTAATTGGCTAGTCGCATTCGCTTAGGTACTAGTGTAAATATTTTAATAACAATCCTCTTTGACTTACAAAGCACTTAATATTTTAATTAAAATAATAAAATAAGTAAATAAAGCTAGAAACGCGAAGGTTTTTTGCTCCTTACTTTCAAAAGAAAGTGTTTATTTTGTTATATAATTAACCTTTTTTCTCTTGATAAAGGTTTATTACTTATTACGACTTTATGTCAAAAAAATTAAGAAAAAATCGAATGTTTATTTCCTTTTGCCTTTTAAATTAGAGACTTAAATATATTTAGCTATTATGAAGGAAATTATTAATAAGGCTTATTAAAATTTTACCCTACGTGAGGTCTGCATCGATTTTGCGAGTCTGCCTCAACAAGGAACAATTTTTACAACGGCCAATTATACTGTAAATATTTTAACATTTATAAATAATTATAATTACATAAATTCACAAACGATTGCTCAATGCTTGTTTTTAATTGTTGTATTAATATAGCATATAGAAACGCTTCCTAAAAATACAAAAAAAAAATAACACAAATAGCTTCGGCAATGCAGATAGTATCTTACTCGAAATAATTCAACACTCGCTTGATTCAGCGCAAACAGTTGCAAAGGAACAATTTTAATTTTTTAAATTCTATTATAATTTTCTATACTAGGTACCTATTTTTATAGACTGTACTGTTGATGTTGCTTATCCATTCTAATGAGACGGGATAAAAGTGTGCGACGCGGATAAAAGTTATATCGAAGACTTCTGGTACATAAAATAAAAGATGTGAGCCCAAATATTTAATTAGAATTCTTGGAAGAAATGGTCAATCAATCAATGACCCAATTGCAGTCCACTGCTGGACACAGGTCTCTAGCAATTTACCCGTCCCACAAGATTTGTAAGTCATCACACAGAATCTCGTAAAAAAATGTTTTATTAAGTACTCAATAAAAAAAAACAATTATTTTTATTCTACACACGGTGGATAGGATTATTTTTATGTAGGCACTTTACTGTAAGCATCTCTAAAGTTTAAGAACTACTTGAATGTTGCACTGTTTTCGCCAATAATAAAAATAATTTAAAAAATCTGATTAATTTGCATTTTTATGAAACGTTTAATATCATATCTAGAGATTTTTAATCAAAACAATCAATGCTTTGAGTATAATTATGTTAAAAAAAAGTAATTATGTATTATATCCGTAATCTGGTACCCATAGCACAAGCATTAAGCTTAGTTTGAGACCAGAGGGCCATGTGTGAAATTTCCGTGAATATTTATATAATTAAATATGAATTTGACATAGATTTTGTGGCAAACAATTTAGTTTAGTAGAATTATTCACAATAACATTATCAATTCTCTGTTACATCATAAAAGAACATCAAGAATTCTTTATTTTTTTTTTCAAATTGCATTTTAGACCTTTAGATATTTTATACCTATTACAAGTTTTATGCGTATGTAAATAGCGAGCATATAAAAGCAATTGACCAATAAATTTTCACTGTGAAATTCAATTCATTCACTTTATCGTAAGCATCGGTATTTATAGTCTGTGTACTGAGTTGACAGTTTTGACTACTGTCAATTATGCCGCTAAAAACTAAGTGACATTGGTATCTTATAAAAAATTTATATTTTTAATGGTAAAACTTGTGAATAACACAAATATATAGATATTATATTCTCTAAACGAAAAATATTCTAAAGATACGTGCATTGTCATGGAAACAAGTTAGCAATAGGTATGTATGGTATAATTTTTAAGTATAAATATGACAGCAGTACTTACACAGATTATAAAACAAGTCATATTATATTAGATGCATGCTAGTGTACAGGGTCCCGTTCACCGAAGTACTTACGACTATTGTGTAAATTAATTATATTGATGAAATTTTTATTCATATTTGAATTATTGTCCAAGCTTAGATTTTAGGTGAAATATTTACATTATTCTGCTGTATTATCTGACGTTTGAATCGGACAAAAAATCACGTTACAGCTTCCTTTTTAAATTTCCTGTCATTTCCGTTATCGTAACGTATCTATTTGACAAATAATAGCAGTGGTTTTAATAATACCAGCAATCGAATAGTAGAGGACTTATACACTGCCAAGAGCGTCCTTGGGTTCAAAATCCTGGCCGGACTCCTTAAAGTGACGTTCTCTTTAAATGGTTACAATATCGTTTCCTGAATCTCCGAAGGTTAAACCTTATTGAAACACTTGCCACGAAGGCATGCTTCAGGCTGTTCACACGTTGAATGAAATGATGGTACAATGTGAGTTTATTTAATGGTATTGTACTGCATTATACTATACGTATTTCTATAACTTCTAATTCGATCAGAGTGAAATATTAAAGTTCTTGTCCCAAAAAGAAAAATAAATTTTAGATACTTCAGCAGATTAGTTATATGGCAGTTTTTAGATTTAATGTTTAAGATTTAAAATGCTTTCCTAAAAATAACTCAAAACTTAGAAGTTATTTAAAAAAAATCACCCACGGCCACTGATATTTGGCAGAAAATACATTTAGGAATATTTCAACTTTAATGGTCATAGCGAAAAAATTATGGATGCTAACTTCTTTCTATCAACTGTCAATCAAAACGTATAGGTGTTGAAGCGACAAGAAAATAATTGAATTGAATTATTATCCCCCATGACGGGACCGCTCGTTGTGGCGTTCTCTTGGGGAGGCCTATGTCCAGCAGAGGACGTTGAAAGGCTGATGGATGGATGGATGGATTAAAATATATATTTATAACGTTAGACAAATAGCTAAATTCAATAGTAATAACCTTATGTTATGCACATGGAAGTAATAAGTTCTACGGTATACTTTTTACTTCTTTTTTATGCATTAATCAAGTGACAGTTCAAGATTAGAGATGACAAAGTGAAGTGATACAATATTATTTAATGGAAAAATACTTTAAAGAACGAGTACTACAAAATTGCACTGCATAAACATCACTCTGCACACTTAATAATTTGTGGTTTGTGGCGACTGAAACTTGATTAATTTAACAAAATTGTTTAAAAAATTTCACAAAGTTTATTCATTTTGAAATACTGAAATAATTCTCTTTATTGTTACTTTAATATTCCCGAAGGAAGAATAAAAATTAGTTTATCTTAAAATTAACTATTGTTCTGTATCTGTATTTTGGACGTGACGTCAAAAGTTATTATTAGGGCACGTTATGAAGTATAAATCTTCACGTGTTACTAAATAGCCGCTACTATCTACCAACAGTATATTGTTTGTCTCCAATGTATTCAAATAAAACCTATCCAATATAAAATGATGTTTCACATCTATCAGGCGTCTCATAACGATTACTTTTTAATAAAGAAAAAAGGTAGAAGATTTATCATTTTAGTCGCCTTTGCCGATTCAATTTTTGTAGAAATGTAGAATAATTTATGATACATAATTTTTTTCTCGCAAATACAAAACTGTTAAATGTGATTTCTATTATACCCGCGCAAACTCGTAAGTTTTAAAGTGCACAGATTAACTTTTATTTTTAGTAATCAGAGATAGCTCTTTATCCTTTGCAAGCGATGGTCCAAAGTTGTATTTGCCTTTGAATGTTGTGATAATTTAGGAGGGGTGTAAGCTTAAAAATGATAATGTAAATAAGAATTTTATTATTATCTCTCAAATTTAAATAAAAATATTGAGATGTTTAAATTGTATTAGGGTTAACCAGATTTTGTCAAGGTTTTTATTTTATTTTACGACATTTTTTATCTTTGTTGTATACATATTATCTCCAGGCTCAAAGAGGATAATACCTCGGTAGATATCTGTATTTATTTTGTAACAGATGTTGAGAGTTGCTAGTAGGTATTGGTTATCAAAATCTCTATATCCAAAACTATGTCTACTGTGAGCCACAGCTACTACACGGATTAAAGAGTTATTATCCTCGCCAATAAAGAAACGAATCCAGAATGGCGGCTTTATATTGACAGGTTGGACCGTCAAAGAAACCAGTTGCAACCTTTATAGTTAGGTTAAAAATTTATTCTAAGTAAATATATTTAAAAAAAATCGACTAAGTGCTAATCAAACTTGCAAACTGTGGCTTCCGTACTTTCTAGAACATAATATACAATTTTGAGTTCTTAATTTAAATTGAATAATAAAGTACTGGAATTGTGGTTGAATACTTTGCGTGTGTACGACTGACACTTGGTCCGTGTTTAGTATGTATAATTAAGTATAACAGTAAAATTAGCAATTAAGTACCTACTTTAGAAATATTTTTTTTTGCATGCCGTACCGAGGTGTGAGATTAAGACAGGTATATAAGGAGTTAGTGAGAGGCCATGATTAGCGCCGCAATTTAAGATTCGTTTCTATAATGGCGCGGGTAATAGTTAAATTCACAGGATGCAGGCAGTAGGCAGAGGACAGTAATATGGAGTTTCGTTTGGAGTGGGCGATAACAGAATATTGAATTTAAATATAATTATTAGTGCACATTATATACCTTCGATTCTAAAGTAAATTGACCACCAATAACGACACTCAAATCTGCCACGTGGCACACCACACGTACATAGATTCTACCAATATTATACAAAACAATGTTTAGTTTGTAACAGATTCCATTTGAATAGTTTTTCATATTTCAGCATTTAATAAAACACTGCAATTATTATTGTTTTAATAAAAACCTTTAACTTTTTATATAACGGTGGTGTAGCGGTAGTGTATGCGACTACTAATCATGAGGTCTCGGGTTCGATCCCCGGGTCGGGCAATGTTATTGAGCTCTTTCCTAAAAAGAAAAATTCTCAGTCCCGGAGTTTGGAAATGTGCCCGGTAGACGTCAATAGGCTCGCCCCCTATTACGTGGGACTCATACAATATAGCAGTACCTAATATCATACAAGTACTGCAAAGACAGTGGTATTATAACCTATAACCCTAATTTAATTTTTCTTAAGTATGTAGAATATTTTTCACTGGTAATAGTTACCTATGTAGGATGCATTAAAAGATATGGTAAAACTAAAGTGGTTGTAATAATAATAATATTTTATATTCTTAAATGTGTTACTGATCATTAATGGTCCCTGTATTGTTCTAATCTGTATTAGAACAACTAGCTATCTTTTGAAAATACACTTAGGTATAATTGTCATACTGCATAATCTCTCTGCATATGGCACAGCATATAGGTAGGTACGAGTAACAGATGGCTTATTCATTGAATAAAACATACAGGATATTTTTTTAACCAGTGCGCAAACTTTTTTGGTGGTTCTATATCAGTAATAGAACACATTTCCATTAATTTTTTAATCCGATTTTTTTAATTTTTTTATGCGACTTGAAATCAGTAAAATATGGACACCAATCTTACGAGCAGCTAGAAGCTTTATTTTCTGCATTTTGATGGTCCTAAGCCCATGAAAGTATAAAGGAAAAATCGGAACTACTCTTACAAATAACTTCAGGTCACGACTTAAACTTAAAAAGTTTATTTCGAACCTGATAAATTAGTGGTCAGTAACCCGCATAGATACCTACGCGTCGGCGCATTGACCAGGCGCCGATGTAGGTATACCTACGGAAGCGCGCATGTTGTGTGACAAAAAATCTGTTTCGAAAGTAAAACCTTTCGTTAGCGATAACTTTATTTTTTAGTACTAAGACATCAAAATAAAAAATACGTGTTTATTAAAATTTGCTTAAGTTTATTCTCTCAAAATTTGCGCACTGGTTAAAAAATTACCCAGTATAATACGCGTAGAGACTTAGAATATATTATATTCTAAGTTAATGGTAATACTTCCATAACTTATGCATTTGTTAATTTGTTTAGAAAACAAATTCCCTTGTTAAGTCTGCCATGGCGAAAACACACAAAATACCTACTATTTAGTTCCTAGTTCCTTTTCCTTAAAATATATGGCTAAAGGCATCCATTACGCGTAATTAAGGATTAAATTTCAAAACTTTTATGGAACAAAAACACAATTTATGTTAAAATTAAAAGAAATATGGCTACTCAAAAGGCTAATATCTATTCTCTCAAAAACTTTTTTATAAACTCATTATAATTAACGTAAGCCCGGCCTAAGATCTGTCACTGTCACCACAGCAATTATATCCAAATGAGTGCTCTACAATATAAAACACATTTTTCCTTTCAAAACAAAGGATGACTGACGTGGCAAAATGGAAAATAAATTATGGCAAAACGTGATTACCACGTTGCCACAGAATTTATTTATTAAAATCACATTTTTTAAGCTCGAAAAAAGGTTTGCATGGAAATGAGGTTAATTAAAACCAAAATATTTTGACCAATAAACCCGGAGGCTTTAGCTCGTTGCTTATGAATAAATATTTATAAAGGTTTATGTACGCCTAAGGCTCACCTGATGGTAAGTTGTAACTGCTTGCTGTTCATTGACTCGTCTATATTGAACAGCCAAGTTGCCGTCTATAGTAAAGATTCACCATTACGACTCAAGAGCAGCATTCCTCTCGCACACTATGGCCTTTAATTGAAACATCAAAATGCTTTTCGGCTTTTCGAACGGAGTATACTATGCCATCTCTCTATTTCGAACAACAAATATGCGTAGTTTTTCGTGTGGTGATAATAAATAATAATAATAAATAATAGCTTTATTACACAAAACAGCCTGATTACAACAACAAATCAATCAGAAAACAAAACAAAGTATAGGCTTATAATATTATTATAAAAACAATAATAATAACATTGATGCCCTGGCTCCTGGACTTAGAATACAAGTGTCACCACCCCATTCTTTCCCACGGGTGTCGTATGAGGCAACTAAGGGAAGTAAGCAATTATCATCCATTTATACTATGCCATCTCTCTATTTCGAACAACAAATATGCGTAGTTTTTCGTGTGGTGATAATAAATAATAATAATAAATAATAGCTTTATTACACAAAACAGCCTGATTACAACAACAAATCAATCAGAAAACAAAACAAAGTATAGGCTTATAATATTATTATAAAAACAATAATAATAACATTGATGCCCTGGCTCCTGGACTTAGAATACAAGTGTCACCACCCCATTCTTTCCCACGGGTGTCGTATGAGGCAACTAAGGGAAGTAAGCAATTATCATCCATTTATACTATGCCATCTCTCTATTTCGAACAACAAATATGCGTAGTTTTTCGTGTGGTGATAATAAATAATAATAATAAATAATAGCTTTATTACACAAAACAGCCTGATTACAACAACAAATCAATCAGAAAACAAAACAAAGTATAGGCTTATAATATTATTATAAAAACAATAATAATAACATTGATGCCCTGGCTCCTGGACTTAGAATACAAGTGTCACCACCCCATTCTTTCCCACGGGTGTCGTATGAGGCAACTAAGGGAAGTAAGCAATTATCATCCATTTATACTATGCCATCTCTCTATTTCGAACAACAAATATGCGTAGTTTTTCCGTGTGGTGATGGACTTAGAATACAAGTGTCACCACCCCATTCTTTCCCACGTCTATCATATGAGGCGACTAAGGGAAGTAAGCAATTATCATCCATTGCATGACTGGTGGTAGGGCTGGGTACCAAGTGGGAGTACTCACTTGGTATCGGGCCCGAGCGGGTTGGTACCACCATCTCCCGTGTGACCAGTCATAAAGCACATCGTTGCGTTTTAGCTGTAGCAGGAGATAGCTTCTTTCATTTCTTATCTGTGAAATGAAATGGTGAGTAGTGGCTTGACAATACTCTCGATATAGTTGAGTCTATGAGCGACGGTTACCATTTACCATCAGATGGGTCGTAGCTCTTTGCCACTACAAGCAATAAAAAAAGAAAAACTGAACACACAACCTGGTTTGAACTAAAGAGAAGCGTGCGTCACACTTCTGCATTCAGAATTCCCTTAATATAAGAGAGGGTTGGATAGTACGACTTTGAAGATAGAGTCGTGTAGCTGACGGAATATAAGTATGGAAAACATTATATTGACTTCGTGGTGATTATGCGAATTTCATATTATAATGTCGCAATCACCTATGTATATATAGAGGCTAGTATGTAAGGAGGTCAGTCAGCCACAGAAAGCGATGTAAAGTAATATACGAATATAACCAGTGCTCACCGACGTTTCATTATCATCCCCACAAGGAGCACCACAACTTAAATACTCACCTAATTCCTATAAAATATAGTCTAATGTATTTTATAAGAATTAAGTACGTACTTAAATCAATATACTGTTTTACTATTACTATAGAATGGATATTTTAAGGAGGAGAGCCCACCACTCACCCACGGACTGTCAATCCCGGTTATCTTTGTACAGAATAACCTAAGATTGCCAATCCGCACTCTCACAGATAGAGGAGAATGTGATAATACCAAAGTAGCATGCACGATAATGACAAAAAACTCACCAACGTGACACAACCATGCGATACGGTAGAACTCTCAGAACCACAATATTGCAATATTCCGCAAAAATTCGAACACAAATTCGACACGTGTTTCACCTCTAGACGAGGCATTCTTAAGAACGCTCGGCAACAAATGAGCCATTTGGCTCCAAAGATAACCGGGATTGACAATACGTGAGTGAGTGGTGGGCTCGCCTCCTAAAATATCCATCCTATAATAATAACAATGGACTTCCGCCGAGTGTCGCCTCATTCAATCAATTATAGTGATATACTGAGCAGTGATAACGTAGCGATAGAACCAAGGACTGCAAAAATATTTAAATCGAATTTGATCCACAGTCCAGGGCTTCGTACAGCATGTGCTTTATCGATTTTTCGAAATTATGTGCGTTTTATTTACAATGTATCACTGCTCGGTGAAGCAAAACGTCGTCAGGAAATCTACGTGCCTGAGAGATTTTTTCGACGGCTTGTGAAGTATGGTGGTGGACTATGGCCTAATCCCTCCCACTAAGAGAGGAGACCCGTGCCTAAACCGTGAACAGAATAGAAATAAATCAAAAGCATTTTTATAACGCCATCAAATGGATCTTTAATGGTTGCTATAGTGTTATTAGATGTTAGCATACTGGTTCCTGAAAAGTCTAGCGCACGTAAAAAATATTTTAGCAAACATTTTGCTCGCTAAGTTTATTTAAATTTGTATGTTCTTCAAAAAATACAATAACAAAAGGCTGAGCGAAGCTCGTTCACCCAGATACAACTATTTATGTCCTAACAAATTACTGTTGGCACAATATGGGTTGGCGAACTTTACAATCCGTCGAGAAAATCACTCGTGCATGCAGGTTTCCCTTCGCTGGAAAGTTTAGGGACATATAAACAGATAGAACAATTTTTGTTCCGATATAGTAAACATACTTATTACAATTATTTTTACTACACAGATGGCGGAATGGCTTAGACACCGGCCTCCCACCCGAGTGTTGTGGGTTCGATTCCCACACAGGACAACTCTTTTGTGTGATCCACAAATGGTTGTTCTGAGTCTGGGTGTACACGTGTTTTACAAGGTGGAAAAATTACAATTTTATTTCATCATCTCGCCGTTTGTATCCTAATATTCAATTTTCATCCTTAGTTTCGTCATTCTTAATTTTCTGTTGATCATCGTTAGTTTCGTTATCTTTATTATTTTCATCCATTTTCTTATCCTCGGCCTCTTTATCTTCCCTCAACCCGGTGACCATTACTGCAGGCTGCGCTGCTATGACATTTGACAAATATTCGTTATTATTTATACTTGGTTCGACGTAAGGTCTGCTTATTGGATTCACATTATTTGAGACAGCCGCTGTTTTTTCTTTTTCTTGAGTAGATTGATTCAGGTTATTGTCAGCTGAAAATGCTACTACGGGCTGTGTAGATACAGCCGGACTATTTATATATCCAGTAACGTTTGGCTTAATAGTATTCTGATTAGCTGGTTGATTATAGAGATTATTAGTTGGTGCTGTCGATGGTAGCTGAAGATGGTTTAGTCCACTTCCGTATATGCCTGTATTCGAACTTGGTATGAATTGTGAGTTCTGTCCAGCATTAAAATTACTATTTGAGAATGAAGTAACGCTATTGGGTAAAATAAGCGGACCGTATGGTGCGTTTGGTAGATTTCCGTATACAAAGTTACCAGAATTTGAAATTATTGCAGCATTGTTATTTGGTATAGAATTTGTAAAAACGTTGTTGGTTTCTTGATTGCTACCCTGTGATGGCACATAGTTTTGGGAAGAATTTAATACTATACCCGGAATCTGAATTAGCTGACCATTGACATACATGAGAATATAGCTAGAGCTACCTTGTAAAGTATAAGCCGCCATATTATTATAAGGATTCAAATTGACATTGTTAGCTCCCACATTTGTATTCGTAAATAAAGGTTGTCTGGTAATCCCTTCATTGACGTTACTGTTGGATTGCTGTGAATTGAAAGGTACCTGCACTAAACTGCTGGTAAGTATCTGATTAGTACTGGTAGTCGCTACATTTGGATTCAGTTTATTTTCATGTAATAAATACATATTATTCCCATTATTACCAATGAGTAGATAATCTTTTTTTGCATCTAGTTCTACAGCACTATCTCCTGCATTTACTAGAGTATTGTTACTTGTAACTTTATTGGTTTTAGGAGGTAACTTCTCAAATTTTTCGTCAGTGGGTTGTATTTTAGACGCATTACTAGTATTTGTCAATACAGCTGGTTTCTTTGTATTTTCTATCTCGTCAGAAACATTATTCTTATTCTCTTCGTTTAGCTTTCCAGCAGGATTTTCATCGACATAAATTTTACTAGGAGGCATATAGGGTAATGGTAGTGGAGGAGGCTTCGCTATTTCATTATGTATACTTGATAAACCAAATTCAATATTAGGCGTGTTAGCGAAATTTATTCCACGTTGTGGATATCCAAAATAAGGACCAAAATTGGGTTTTGTATCAAAATCATGATAGTACTGATTGTATGCCCGTTGACCATATGAGTATATATTACTGCTTATTGGTCTATCATCGAGTTGTCTTACGTCAAGATGTGGGTTTCCTAAAAGCACCTCCAGGTCTGGTAGAGTATTGTGATGTCTGTTTCGATAATAAAGATGACTTTCTCCTACTGTAATTAGACAAAACAGGGACAGCAGCATCTGAAATTTGAAATCTTTGGTTAAGGTTTGTATGTCTATCAGCACAAGAAACGTGATTGGTGATGAAATGACAAAAAGTATGTTTCAAAGAATAAGAAGAAAATTAAAAATATACTTTCTTATCTATCTATATACCTATAAAAATCAATTGCTGTTTCGTCTAGCTAAAACTCAAAAATGGCTTGACCAAGTTAAATAATGGACTTTTTGTTTTATTCGCTCTAATACGCGGATGGTTTAATTATCACATTGTAAAAAATAAGACGTAGGTACATCGCAAACACGAGTACATACATAACAATACAGCATCACCCCTGTATTCCCCGAAGGGGTAGGCAGAAGTGTATCTACCACTGAAAGAATAATAGGGTTTCGGTGGCCCGCCAACAAAGGCGGAGAGACGGCACACGGCGGGTTTCTTTAGTGGGTGAGAGCGTCACACTACCCTGTTCGTTGCCCCGAACGACGGGGTGTGCGGTTAGCCGACTTAACAAAAAAAAAGGCAGAAGTGTATCACACAAACATGATTCGCCTAAGTCCCACGTAATAGGGGGCGAGCCTATTGCCGTCTACCGGGCACATTTCCAAACTCCAGGCTGCTACTGAGATTTTTACTTTTTACGAAAAAGCTCAATAATACTGCCCGATCCGGGGATCGAACCCGAGACCTCATGATCAGCAGTCGCTCACATTATCGCTGCACCACAGAGGCACTTACACACAGTACAGAGGAAGGAAATTAATACTACGGGTGACGAAACTACGGTGGGTACAACAACCCAAAATTTCATGATAATCGGGTTACGCTGTCAATATGTAACAAATAAACAAACTAACTCACTTTCACATTTATAATATTAGTCAGGAGTGAGGAATCAAAACCCTGCCAAGAAAAATTTACTCAGAAAAACTACGTGGTTGTCTGTAAAGTCGGTTTACGGACGATAATTTTACGTGATAACGTCATATAATATATGTTTTATGAGAGTTTAATAAAATGTAATACTGATAGAAATCGAATGGTACATATAAAAAGGTACAATCGCGCGTGCTGCTATACAATAACTGAGATACGCGTGTTGCCCGGGACGCGTACGGGCGAAGAATGTGAAGTCGACCGGCCGCCTCCCTCCTGCAGACGCTCCGAACATCAAACAATGCATCGATCATCATACATTTTTCGGCACGTGAGACTTTTTCGTGCATGTTGACGGCGTTCATCGATTTATAAGACGTTATTACGTCAAAAAGGTACTTTTGAAATTTTCACGGTTTATATTCATTATAACACATTATTCTAACACAACATTTCATAGGTCTCAAGCGTCACGCAAGTAGCACCAACCGTGGTCTACTCGTCTACTCGTGACCACGGGCCGAAACGTTGAGCTTAGTCAAAATAATAGTATTTTGAGAAGTTTAATGCACGTATAGACCCATTAAATGTGATAAAATCAGAAAAAGGTACTGGTGAGTGTTTGGTGGACCTATTAATAAATTGAACTAAACAATTAGATACGTACCCAAACGTAAGTCGCCATCACTGAACATCAAATGACAATCTATTAAAAAAATATAATATTTAACGACACTGGGAAAACCACTATTAATGACACAAGAAATGACAAGATTCAAATTAGATTTTAATTCGATTCCAAGTATTATAATGCGTTGACATAATTATTAATTGCTTTTTTTTATTGCTACTGATGGCAGACGAGCCACGGCCCACCTGATGGTAAGTGGTAACCGTCGCTCATGTACTCAACTATACCGGGAGTATATTGAGTCAAGCCGCTGCGCACCATTTCATTTCTCAAATATGAAATGAAAGTATAAACGGCAATCTGCTGCTACAGCCAAAACACACTGATGTGCTTGATGACCGGTCACAGAGGAGACAGTGATACCGACCCGTTCGGACCCGATAGCAAGTAAGTACTCTCACTTGGTACCCAGCCCTACCACCAGTAATGCAATAGGTGATAATCGCATACTTCCCTTAGTCGCCTTTTACGACACCCGCGGGAAAGGATGGGGTGGTGTGGCACTTGTATTCTTAGTCCTTCACCACACGGACAAGACTACTACAAAGGCGTTGTTAACACTCTTGCAGACGACATATCCGTGATGGTAAGCTCCTCTTATAGTTATTCCCCGGGCCGTGTGGGGCTGGCTTTAGAATTGTCCCACCCCTCTCTACCCACGGGAGTCGTAAGAGCCGACTGAGGGAATACCTGGGGAGTGGGCAGCAGCGCTCCCTCGAGTCTTAACAACATCAACTGCGATCGCCAACCCGCCTGCCAAGCGTGGCGATTACGGCATTATCCCCCATGACGGGACCGCTCGTTGTGACGTTCTCTTGGGGAGGCCTATGTCCAGCAGTGGACGTTGAAAGGCTGATGGATGGATAGATGGAAGTAGATCCTCTCCCATTATCGGTGTGAACGCTGTCCAAGCTAAGCCATAAGCAACTGGGAGGGCTTAGCACGGGTTCGCGCCCTTCTCACCGTTATATCCTCTGCCACTTTCACAAATCTGTTTCTTGTACCATTTAAAATATTCTAATTACGTAAAAGACATTTTAAATTAGTAAAGTGTTTGTTTACGCTCGTAATTAACAGTGTAACGGATTTACAAACGGCACCAAAACATATTTACAGCTGAAACCATGTACGTACTCAAACAAAATACCTTTTCAAACAAATCTCTTGGATCTAATTATGTTTATTAACAAACATATTGTTGACTAAATAATGTTGTTGTAGACTGTGGTGAATACAAGATGAGAACATATTTTATATTCATGTCTGTTCCGGGTAAGCTACTAATGGTCCGGAAACCGCTTGCTTGTTAACAAATTAACAATTACAAACACCAAAGTATGTAATTAATACCCTAGTGATATTTCTGGTGGTAGGATGTCCCAAGTGGGAATACTCATTTTTTATTGAGAAGCGAGTTGGTACCACCGTCTGACTTGCTGTTGTAAACAAACGGAACAGAGCCAAAGCTTCATATTATCGCACTTCGATAAGTACATACACTAATACATATGCAAATTCTAGATGCGCGTGTATGTACGCAGTGCTTGTCCCAACATTATTATATGGAAGCGTGAGTTGGGTATACAGATTAAGCGGCCGAAATGCGATCCCTGCAAAAATATCTGTGGAGTTAGGCTGACGGACCGCATTCGTAATGATGACGTAAGAGAGCAAGTAGGTTTGAAAGAGAGTATAGATGTAAAGATGCGAAAGGAAATGCTCCGATGGTTAGGACATGTGGAAAGAATGCCGGACGAGCGACTGGTTAAAAAGATATATTATGCAATGCTAAAGTAGAAGGATGTAGGTCCATGGCGAGACTGAGACTCACTTATCTAGACCTAATCGGTCTTGTATTGAAGGAAGGTAGAGTTGGGGGTCTGAGAGAGAGGTGTGTGCAAGAATAGAGTTCTTTTGGACTCCGGTCTCTCTACCTAACCCGCAAGGGAGATGGCGTGATGATAAGTAAGCAAGCCAAAATAAGTATATCTAACGCGTAAATGTGAATTATTCTACTAAATGAGAAGGTAGGTTTATTTATTTGTTTGTTACGCTTTGCCTCCGTAACTGTACTGAATCAATTATCATGAAACTTTGAATAAGTTTTCATTTCGGAAAAATAAATGGTTCCCGTAAAAAGAGCTATTTTTACATAGAGACAATTTCATGTGTTGTAGAGTGTTGAGTATGTTGAGTATTTATATTCTGAACTCCATGCGGACGGAATCACGGGTAAAATTTAGTTTAATATTATATCTCTGAAAATGAGTAATTTGTTTGTTAACCCTTGACGCCTTAAATACTTGAAAGATTTTCATTTAATTTATGTATAGAGAAGATATTAGGTTGCTGTAATCCTGGGAAATAAAGGACTCCTGTAGGATACATAATCCATCCATCAATCAGCCTTTTAAAGTACACTGCTGGACATAGGCCTCCCCAAGAATGGGGGATAGTGCCACGCTTGGCAGGCGGGTTGACGATCGCAGTGGATGTTGTTAATACTCGAAGGAGTGCTGCTGCCCACTCCCCCATATTCACTCAATCGGCTCTTACGACTCCCATAGGTGGAGGGGGGTGGGATAATTCTAAAGCCGACCCCGCACGGCTACATAATGCCTGTCTAAATTTCATAATTATACGAGTAACTGCCTCGCTGGTGCAGCGGTAGTGTGAGCGATTGCTGATCATGAGGTCTCGGGATCGATCTCCGGGTCGGGTAATGTTATTGAGCTTTTTCCTTTTTCCCGGAGTATGTAAATGTGCCCGGTAGACGGCAACGACTCCCCCTATTACATGGGACCTAAACATAGCTGGCGAAACATGGGTGTGTAATACACCTCTGCCTACCCCTTCAGGGATACAGGCGTGATGCTATGTTTTTATGTTTTAGTTATAACATATAGATAACAGTCGGCAATCCGTGTCGGTTACTAGGATAAAACGCATTGTTTTTTAATCGATCTATAAATCTAATGTTTGTGCCAAATTTCATTCGGGAGATCTAGATCAAACGTTCCAAACATACAAACCTCCATATTCCGATACCTACAGTCAACTTAGAGCTTAACTTACGTGACAGAGCTCTCGGAAACGTCATGTTCCCGAATGATTTCCCGCGGGACCACACATGATGTATGCGTAGCGCGTTACCGAACACGATACCGGACAGTATTCTAAATACTACTAAATAATGTTTGTTTTGTTGAACGCGGATTCAGTTTAAAAGGGTTGCATGTTTATAAACAGAATTGGACGGTAAGATTTAGTATAATTCGTCTAAAATATTAAAAGTGTAACAAAGATAGCCAGCTCTGTTTTTGTTGTGCTAAGTGCACAACACTGATTTTCAGCCATATTGGCCACTCGGATGCCATCTTGAGTTCGTTATGGCCGATTTACACGTATCAGTTTTGTAAAAGATGTGTATTATGAGTCACATTTCACCCGGGTGAAGCCAGGTTTTCATCTAGTATTAAGGAAAAACATGCTTTTTAGTTGCTTAGATGTCGAAGAGGCCTATATAGTATAACCCGCACCGACATCCGTTCGCATTAAAATCTTGTATAAAAATTTTTCTTTGCGCTTTGTTCCTGACACATTCCATCAAAGAACAGGTCGATTAGGCAGTGACAGCCTAGCGGTAACACCAAGGACTGCTAAGACAGTGGTATCGACTTCGATCCCGAGTCCAAGGTCAAGACCTCAAACGGTGCCGCACGTGCGTACACCTCTGACGTTTCAAGATTATTCGAAGATATGTGTGTATTTGTTTACAATTTATCACTGCTCGATGAAGGAAAACATCTTGAGGAAACCCGCATGTATGAAAGACTTTCTCAACGACTTGTGAAGTCTGCCAACCCGCACTGGGCCAGCGTAGTGCACTATGGCCTAATCTCTCTTACTCTGAGAGGACAGCCGTGCCCAATAGTGGAAAAGAAAAAGAGTTGAAAAAAAAGATTTTTAGTTAATAGTTAAGGTACCTAATAAATATTAAACATGTTAATAGTATAATAGGCATTTTTGATCTGTATTTTAGCACTTGATATGCTCAGCTACTTTAAAGAATAAATTATTTGTTAAATATGGAAAAAGAGAAATTTAGTGCGAGCGGGAATTGAACCTCTTCTAATCCGGGGAAGTGCTCTGACCGCATACTGCAATATTACCCACTACCTTACCATTTTTCAAATCACCCATTCAACTTCGTCTATACTAATGTTAACAGAGGATGCCGGTACCGAATGCTGATCTGTTAGACCACATGTGGCACCGGCATCAGCCCGGACATCCCCATACCTACATCTCTAAAATATTCACTCTATCGGCTTAACACATCTTGTGTTTGTGTTAAGAATGTCTCCACCTTTAGACCTTATTTTATTCATTCTGAAAGCTGACCAACCACTCCGAGATATCTTCACCTCCCCTCAGAAAAGTTTGGTGTTGCCCTCGATGTTTTGGTCAGCCTTTCTTCTCCAATCATATTTGCTCTATCACGCTTCTCTTTCACTAAGGCTTTGGTGTCATTCTTACGTTGCCGCTATATTTCTTTCTTCTGTTCGTTCATACTTGTACTCAGATTCAAAGAAGATACATAGTCCAGCCACGCTTTCTTCTCCGTAGCTTCCGTAGAAGCTGCTAATTCCGTATCTATTTTTATAGATTTTCCCTGTTTCCTTTTCTTTTAAACCACCCCTGTATTAAAGCGTACAAAACGAAACACAATTATTAAAATCAGTCAAGCCATTTTTATTTTAGCGAGGCAACTAATAGCAACTGAAATTTATATATTATGTAGATCTACAACTAGTTACACTCACCAAACTTCATTATGCGAGTTTCAACTAACAATTTTAGCACTCCTGGGAGTGAAGAGTAATTCACTTTAAATAGTTTTACTATTTAGATATTTTTATATATATTTTTAGCATCTGACATGCTTAGCAACATACATTAAACACAAAGTGAAAAATGTGAAATCGAAAATAACAGTCACGAGCAGGATTCGAACCTGCATCTCCTGGATACCGTCCAGATGCTTTGCCAATTCAGCCATCTTGACCCTTGCTCCCGACTGCTAATTTCGACAACGTCGGTATAATGTATGAAAATACTTCCGACAGATGGTGCAGGCGTCACCCAAAGACGTTAAGTATGAATGTGGACCTAGTAGAGAGCGTGGTAAGCACTCTGTTCCCCACTAGGGCGGAGTTTACGCCACCGCCCATGACTCTGCCTCCTTTAGCAGTGCCTAGCGCGAAAATCGACGACGACTTTCCCGAGGTGACTCGGGTGGATCTAGCGCGGGCGGTGCAGCGTCTTAAATCTAAAAGCACTGCCCCGGAACCTGACGGCATTCCGGGCCAAGCGTGGGTTCTAGCCCTGGAAGTCCTAGAGCCCCGGCTAGAGGGGCTCTTAAGCGCATGTCTCGAGCGGGGCCGGTTTCCGAAGATTTGGAAGACGGGAAAACTGGTCCTTATCAGGAAGGTGGGGCGCCCAGTGAACTCATCATCTGCGTACCGGCCCATAGTGCTGTTGGACGAGGCGGCCAAGCTGTTCGAGCGAGTAATCGCTGACCGCCTCGTCGCGCACTTAAATGGCCCAGGCCCAAATCTAGCCGAAATCCAATATGGATTTCGACGCGGGTGCTCCACCGTGGATGCGATCATGCGCGTGAGAGCCCAGGCGGAGGAAGCAGTTTCCCGGGGTGAGGCAGTTTTGGCGGTGTCCTTAGACATCGCCAACGCCTTCAACACCTTGCCCTGGGCTTGCATTAGAGAAGCACTCGTTTTTCACCGAGTGCCGAACTACCTCCGTCGCATAGTCGGGGCCTATCTTTCGGAGAGGGCTGTGGTCTACCCGAGCCACAGTGGCTGGAGTCGGCGACAAGTGTCGTGCGGTGTTCCCCAGGGGTCGGTCCTAGGGCCGCTCCTGTGGAACATCGGATACGACTGGGTGTTGCGAGGTGCTCTCCCCTGCGGTGTCTCCGTGACGTGTTACGCTGACGACACGTTAGTCATGGCGCGGGGGATGACGCACCGGCAGGCAACCGAGCTTGCCATGGTCGGGGTTGCACGAGTCGTGGAGAAAATCCGGCTGCTGGGCCTTCAGGTAGCTCTGGACAAAACCGAGGCTCTCTGTTTTCATGGGCCTCGGAAGGGGCCACCGCTTGGGTCCGGCATGGTGGTGGGGGGTGTTCGCATCGGGATCAAGCCGACCATGAAATATCTAGGTCTGGTCCTTGATAGCCGGTGGACCTTCGGGCCTCATCTCCGAGGGTTGGTCCCCAAATTGATGCGGGCGGCAGCTGCACTTTCGCGGTTACTGGCCAACCTGGGGGGACCCGACACCTCCTGCAGGAGGCTCTACGTGGGGATCGTGTGGTCTATGGCCCTTTATGGGGCTCCAGTGTGGGCGGATGGCCTGACGGCCAGAAATGCTGCTGTATTCCACCAACCGCAGAGAGCGATGGCCGTCAGGGTCATCAGGGGATACCGTACGGTCTTCTACGAGGCTGCGAGCCTCCTTGCTGGAACTCCGCCGTGGGATCTAGAGGCGAGGGCCCTCGCGTCACTTTACCGGTGCCGCGGGGAGGCGCTGGAGCGGGGATTACGGCCGGCGCCTCGAGACTTTGAGGCGCGCCGGTTGGAACTTCGCCGGATCCTACTGGCGAACTGAAGTGCACGG
This sequence comes from Leucoma salicis, assembly GCA_948253155.1. Classification (NCBI taxonomy): domain Eukaryota; kingdom Metazoa; phylum Arthropoda; class Insecta; order Lepidoptera; family Erebidae; genus Leucoma; species Leucoma salicis. Next base: position 1,219,504 of record OX411822.1, on the reverse strand, counting down.
CTCGTGCGACCGAGCGCAGGGCACGCCGTGATCGCGGCGGTAAGTCCCATCATGGAAGAGTGGCTGGAGAGGCATCATGGCGTCCTTTCATAAAGGCTGACACAGGTACTAACTGGACACGGTTGCTTCGGGAAGTACCTGTGTCGAATAGGCAGGGAAGAGTCGGCCCGGTGCCATCACTGCGGAGGTTGCCCGGAGGACACGGCGCTGCATACGTTGGTGGAGTGCCCAGCGTGGGCAGTGCAGCGCCGTGATCTGATCGTGGCAACAGACGTGGAAGTGCTCTCGCTACCGACCTTGCTCCTGTCCATGGTCTGGAGCGAGAGTGCATGGGAGTCCGCCGCCTCGTTTTGCGAGGAGGTGATGTACGCCAAAGAGGCGGCGGAAAGGGAACGGGAGGCTACCCCCAACCTCCCGACCCGCAGAAGACGCACCGGGCGTCGGAGGGCGCTGAACGATCTCCGGCCCCCATGAGCGCTGGCCTGAGGGCAATGGACGTAGGGCCGTCCGTTGCCCTAGCACAAGCAGTTTCGAGAAGGTGGCGCGCCCGTGTTCCGCGTGCGCCTCTCAAAGGAGGCAGGGCTAGTCCCTCCAAAACAGCCGGGGCCGCCTAGGAATGGAGCAAGACGGCCAAGACCTGCCCGGGGGGGAATGAGGAATACGATGAGTGTGACCCTCCTCCCTGGGCTACAGGTAGTCTGAAGGAACACTGTCAGGTTTTAGTCGGTATACGGCGTGGCATTGCACTAGGCATCTCCATTTGCCAATCACCGCGCCCGGATTCCGACATAATCTAAAAAAAGTTTCCTGACAATAAAAAAAAAAAAATTTACCACCGTCTCCCGTCTGACCAATCGTGAAGCACTTCGTTAGCTTTGGTTGTAGCGGGAAATATCCAAGCAGTTTTTTATTTTATTGCTAATGATGGCAGACGAGCCACGGCACACCTGATGATAAATTATAACCGTATGTCTTTGTGTTTGTCGTAGCTCATGGACTTAATCGGTTGTACCAACCCATTCGGACCCGATAGCAAGTGAGTACTCTCACTTGGTACCGAGCCCTACCACCAGTAATGCAATGCTTACTTCCCTTAGTCGCCTTTTACGACATCCGCGGGAAAGGATGGGGTGGTGACACTTGTATTCTTAGTCCGTCACCACACGGTTGAATTGTTTTATTTCATCATGGTGAAATGAAATGGTAAGCAGCGACTTCGCAGTACAAATATATACTCTTAGTATTCTAAATAGACTGTGCTCTTAGTATAGTTGAGTCTATGAGCAGCAATTACCATCAGGTTGACAGTGGCTCTTCCAAGGCTCTCACTCACCGAATAAAACACTATGAAAAACCCACCACAGCGTTATGTTGCTAAACTGAAATGGTTACTCCGCCAGTCACGCTGGAACGACTAGAACTTTAGCAAGAGGTACCTATGTACCGTCAAAGTGACGACCTCAGACTGAGGATTGTACTCATGTACTCAGTACCATCGTCTTGCAGCCCTTAGACTTACCACGAGAACTACACTACAGCTTTTAATTAATTACATGCTTAAAATAAAACAATATTTTGGTGAAAGGCTAATTATATTCAGTCTTAAGAATTATATGCTTAATTATATGTACATAATTATATTAGCTATACAAACTATTTACAGACCCGTTTAATTATATATAAGCTTATAATTATTTATTAAAGTATATAATAAAGATCGATATCCAATTTGACAAGCCGAAGTCAATTCAGTAACAATGTAGTTATATTCAAATCGCAACTGTATTTTTATGTTGAAGAGCTTAGCCATTAAGCAAGTAAGAAATACTTATATGCTGAGAAACATGTAACATATTGTAATCGAATATAATCGATTGTTTTGAAGAAGTCTAAAAAATTTTTGCCATTAGCGCCATAGCAGCTAGGCATTCCTGGTGATAAGTGTAAACCACAACTCATAGTCTCAATAACAAAGCCACGGTTTTTTTTATCTTAAGATGAAAATATGACATTACATTAATTAAAAAGATTGAATTAAAGAAATTTATTTCTTACTATCAAATTATTTTATCGTTATATAAATGACAACAAGTCTATGAAGGCAACTTTGAAACCCCAACATAGTAATTGAAAAAAAATATTTTAATCTAGATTATTGTTTGTTGTGTTTTTATTTTTATCTAAAAGATATGTTGTTTATGATTGCATTTGATATAATAGTAAGGTTTGCGGATAAGGGCGTCTATTTGGGCTGGTGTATAGGAGGAGTCCTTACAGGCACATCGGTGCAGCCGCGGCTTCGTTTGTTTATTCGACCTACACACCGAATTACTTTGTTATTGACTGGTAGAGAAATTCTCATTATTGTTTTATTTAATCCTCTTTTTATAATATATTGTGAGGTTCAATCCATAATCATTTATTAGATTACACTTGCCTGGTGAATGATAAACGTAAGGCTATACCAAAATGCATTTTAGCAAAAGTAAATTGTTTGGCTATGGACTTTTCAAAAGGATTTCACCAAGTACAAGATGTTGTCTTCTAACTCGTTCAGCAACACAGTTTTCTTGTCATAAGTTACTTATGTATTCTTTTGTATAATTATTGTGCTTAATATAAATAAATTATTGGAATGTATTCTAGTGTATATTACAAGGCGTCATACATTGTCACTGCTAGTTATAAAGTGTATAGATACGAAGGTGAATAGTATGTATACCAGAATTGAGGTTCTTTACGAAATAAATTCTTGATTCATAATTATATTATTTCTGGTGAACGAATCATGTCTTCTTTGTTAATTTATTTACTTTCATTTTTTTTACTTTCTACCTATTCACCCTCTGACTACTTATTTGAACCTACCCCTGCTGTCCCCTAGGAACGGTGACATCCCTGAATCGAATCTGGCATTGTCGCACGTTCATGTTGGGGCGTAAGAAGTCAGATAGCGTGTTGACCCCTGGGGCCGGACGGTCGAATGGGTACCCCATGGAGCGACGGTCAGGGTACTTGCGGTCACGGATACCGCAGTAAGATGACGCATCATTGCAACTTCCAACCAGATCCTGTTCCACCTAAGAGACAAAAGAAGATACTTACAGTCATTATTTATATTTCTGACTTGTTATTGATGGTATATTATGTGCTTGAAATAACATTCAATGCGTATTCTTGGTTATGAAATAAGCTATGAAATGGTAGTTATCTAAGGCTCAGTGTAATTAAAGCTAACTTACTCTGTCATCGTTCCAGTTAGACACCATGGCGAAGAGCACCACAGGATACCCTTCTGGAGTTCCCTTAGGTACAAGCATGTGATGGGGCCAACCACAGCCGCAGAAGTCAAATTCTGCCGCGGCGGCTGAGCCGGGATCTGCTGGTCGCCCAGACTGCGGAAAGAAAGTGATAGTCACATAGCTCTTGATACATGGAAAAAGGAAGAAAGAAAGGAAAATAAAAACAAATCCCCAATTACCCGCATTTAAAAAATGTAGTTCATTTAGTTAAAGATTTACTAGAAACAAGGATGCCATCTGATGGATGTGCAAAAAACTAATATAATATGCTAAAATTATTTGTAGCTTAATTACATCCATTAGTTATTCATACCTACATAATAATGAACATAAAATATGCAAATTATTATAATAGGTAAACCATAGTTTCCTCCTTTCTAAGGTCTAAGGTTCTTTATAAGGCTTTGGGCAAAAAATTACTTGAATTTATAAGTATCTTTTTCCAAATGCAATCTATTAGCTAGTTCTGTAACTGTTAGTTGGTACAACTGATAATAAATACATATAAATGGTCCAGGAGCCGCCGTCTATTTTTTTAAGTGATTAATAACAGGTTCAATCTTTGTGAGTAGGTTCCGTTCGACGAGATGCCCAAGTTTTTCTATGTGAAAAATCTCGATAGAGGTAGCTAATAAAGTGCGCAGGTATAAAACATTTCGATTAGGTAGGGTGTCGATATTGACTGACTAACAGTAAGTTTAAATGTTAAGATACTTGGATAATAAAATTGGAATAACAATAATTGTCCTACAAAATGGGTGGTTTGACTGGGGCGTGCTCCACTACAAATATAGACAGACCAATATTAAATAAAGAGGTCATTCAAATTATTAACCATCAGATTTTTTGAATGCAGGTTTGTCAATATTTGTATAATGAAATGGCCATATAGTCCTACAAATTTGGTGGTACGTTTTCTTTTTCCCACGCTTGGAAGTTTCCGATTCCACGGATACTTAATAGCTACCTGTATCGACATTTTTAACAGAGAAAAATTTGCATGTCTCATCGAACAGAACCTACTCAGCATAAAATATTCAGCCAGTTATTAATCACTAAAAAAAATAGGAGGCTGCTCCTGGACCAAAACTACTAGATGTCACTAAACAGTTTGACCTCAATTAATTTCCCAGTCTTGATATGAAATGGTGAGCGTCGTCTACCATCATAAGCAATAGAAAAAACACACTAAAGGAGACGCTGTAGCTAATTTGTTCTGAAATATTAACTCGTAATCATCATCTCCGCATCACTGACTGTGATCAGACTTGCCCCAATAAAATACTCTGTAGAATGTAATATTTCAGTTCGGTAATCATAAAATTTTTTGAGTGCGTGCGAGTAAGTATACAGAAGAAAGTAGTCCCAAATGGAATGATATGTACCTGGTCACGGAAGGTTCTCTCGTACGGGATGGTGACGGAGGAGTCCACACTGCGACGACGCACCGTGTTGTTTCCTGGTTTTACTGCAATAAAATGTTAAGGGGAATATGATTGGGGATCAATAACTTTATATCTATACTTTCATAATGGTTCAAATATGCATCACCGGTAATGAATATTGTAATTTTGAAATATCTGAATGATACAAAAGTAATTATTTATTATCAGAGTTCTGAATCGGACAGCAGACAGAGTACACTCTATAGTCACAGTGATTAATCCGAATGTGTTTAATGTTTGAATAAACAAAATAAAGTATTACTATAAACAGAAAGCTTAAAACGTTAAACAAATGAATAGATGGCCACTGTTTACGAAAATATTTTAATATATATTTTACGAATGGCGCAGTTTAAGACGGCCATCCTCTAAGTGGACGAATGAACTAATCTAAGCCACCGTAACCGTTGGATGTAGGCGGCACTGGACCTTTGATAGCGATGCTCTCTTAGAGAGGCCTATGACAAACAGTGGATGGTAGAAGGCTGATGGATGACAAAATATGATCAAAGATACACTTACATGGTGTCGTGAACTTGTCCATTTCAATCATGCTGCGTCGTTGTTCGTCAAAGTTCAGCGTCTGTCCTTTCTCGTCCTGGATGGGAGCGAGGAAAATGCGGACGGTGCCCATCATACCCTGGCCGGACGTGTTGTTTACTTCGATACTACAATTATGTATTTTATCATTTAGTTTTAGAACAGCAATAGAACCACCACCATCTATCGTTGATATAACTATACAGCTAGTTTATACAAAAAAAATATATAAATATAAATGTAATAAAGATGGTGTTAGTTTTTGTTATATTTTTTGTAGAATACCGATTGGATGTTAATAAAAACCGGCCAAGTGCGAGTCAGACTCGCGCACGAAGGGTTCCGTACAATTATATCAGGAATGAGATAAAAATTGGAAAATAATCACGTTTTGTTGTATGGGAGCCCCCCTTAAATATATTTTTTTTTTGTTTTTACTATTTGTTTGTATAGCGGTAACAGAAATACATAATTTCTGAAAATGTTAACTGTCTAGTTATCGCCGTTCCTGAGATACAGCCTGGTGACAGACGGACGGACAGACAGACAGACAGCGAAGTCTTAGTAATAGGTCCCGTTTTGACTCTTCGGGTACGGAACCCTAAAAAAGATTTGTAGATTGAAAAAAGAATGGACCAGATGATATGATTGATAATTTTCATCATTTTTTTAAGTATTATATGCTTATTTGCTTTTTCTTATTGCATATGGTGACCGACGAGGCACGGCCCAACTAATAGTAAATGGTAACCGTTGCTCATGGACTCAACTACATCGAGAGTATTATCAAGCCGCTGTGAATCATATATCGGACCTTCCTTTGAGAATTGACAAGCTGGAAGTGATCGATCAAGTGACTCACACGTAGGTGTAGGGCTCGTGCTGCAGGTGCGTGAAGCGCGCCAGCACGGAGCCGCGCGGCGAGAAGTCGAGGCCGCGCGCCAGCTCCAGCGCGCTCAGCTCCCAGCGCGTCGCCAGCGTGTTGGCGCCGCCTGCGCCCTCCACGCTCACGCCCGACACGCGCACGCCGGGGAAGTCCAGCTGCAAGTACACCACCACTTGTTATCATCCTTGCCGCCAAATACCCCTACACGCTACATCGATGTGGGCTAAATAGTTCAAAAACTTAAAGAAGCCTCTTAGGCTTGCAATTATTCCACGACGCTATTCTAAATAAAAAATAATCATACGTGCAAATAGCTTCGAGAAATCAGAGATTGAGTCTAGCGAAGTCTCGACCTCCAATTTGGGATTGAACTTAATTCCTTTGTTTTTGATACTATACGGGTAGCAAATAAATATACGGACCCACTTGGTGGTAGGTGGTCACTGTAGGTACCTACTCTATAAACGCTAGCAACGCAGACTCCGAGGAAAGTCAAAGGCAGAAAGAATATTATGGAGAGTATAAGGACGAGGTAATGTAGTGTGGCATTTCGATTACACAAATCCAAGGACCCCCACATCTTAAATATATACTACTTTAAAATAAAATTTCCGGCCTAAGCCTTATTGGAATAGTTCCCTGTCTCACTTAGTAGCACAACGGAGGCTAGCCTTAAGTCAGTTTAGGAAAATCCCTACTCCAGGTAATCTCAACACCCTAGAATGTAAAACGGCAACGGCCAAAAAGGCCATCCAAGAAGCTAAGTTACGTGATTGGCAAAAATATTGTACTACTATAAATGAACGCACGAGTACCAACAATGAATTAAACTATCTACAAATGGCGAAATAAAACTTAGACCTATATCACTAATATCTTGTGTGTAAAACTCCATGTCACTCCATGCTCACTAGACGACTGGGATGGTTTATTGAGAAAAACAAGCTGTTGTCACCTTATACTTACGGTTTTAGTTTTAATCAGTAAGTTCTATGTAGGATTTTCAACTAACACACCGACCATAGCTAGCTTTCTTGATATTAACAACGCTTATAATAATGTGGTCATAGACGTTTTAATTAATAAGCTGGATGATATTGGGATCGGTAAAAAGCTTTGTATATCTTTGGAACTTTTTGACCGAACGACGTCTTAAAATAAAGAGCGATAGTGTACAAAAGAATTACTTACTAGACACACAAATATAGGCTTGGCTCAGGGTGATCCGATTTCCTCTATCCTATTTAATATCGTAATGATCAGCTGTTTTCGGAACATTACAAATGTTAATTTATGCCAATATGCAGATGACTTCGTGCTATGTCATACCACAAATAATCTCTTACAAGGTATGAACTACATGCAGACAGCTATAGATCAATTTGGTAAAGTTTTGGAAGAGGTGGAAATATACCTATCTTCAGCTAAATCAAATGTATGTATATTGAATAGAGGATTCAAAAAGTTAGAAATTACATTAAAATTACATAATCATACTTTGGAGTTGGTAGATAGTTATAAATATTTAGGTGTATGGTTAGACAGATCCTTACGCTGGGCTAAGCACATCAATTATATTGTGGAGAGGGCTCAAAAACACCTTATCCTACTCAGAGTTCTAGCAGGCATGTCTTGGGGTCTACACCACAAACACCTGAGGCACATTTATATCGCACTGATCAGAAGTCGTTTAGATTACGAATGCTATTTATATGATTGCAGTGTCAAGGTTCACTTAAACAAATTAAACAAGATCCAAAATCAAGCTTTAAGGATCATAGGAGGATTTATAATAACAACACCTATCCATGTCATGGAGAGTGAGCTTAGTGTGCCGCCATTACAAATACGGCGAAATTACTTAGCATACAAGTTCTGTTCAAAAGCCAAATCTATACAAAATAAAATAATAATTAACTTCTTGTCTGACCTTCAAACCTTGCGTACCACTAACTACTGGAGAAACAAAACCATACCTTTGCTAGTATCAGCTTACAATGAGGTTAAAGAAGAAGTAGCTTCAAGTAATCCACTCTAAATGTTCACCTTAGGGACGTGGGTTACAAATTTTAATACTTATGAAGTGATTAATCTAAATTGTATTTTAAATTCTAAAAAGTCCTATGAATATAATTTGCTAAATAAATCAATTATTGAAGAAATTAACATTAAATATAAAGACTGGTTTACTATATTTACTGATGGTTCGCGAGGTAAGAACGGGCAAGGGGCTGCATTCTATGTACCAGATATGTAAGTTACTGAGAATTGTTTTAAAATTAGTATAAATGTATGTATTATGACCCTGGAGCTCATTGCAATCTCAGAGGCACTAACCTTTGTTATTAACAATCGCGTTCATATTTATGAGGGTGGTTCTTTTGACAGATAGCAAAAGTTCGCTACAACATATAGCTCGATGCGCCTCTGGCCTCAGAGGTGCATCGCTAGCATATGTTATTCTATCAAAAATATATATATTGATTAATGGAGGTGTGCATCTGAGGTTGCAGTGGGTTCCATCTCATATAGGACTGCGGGGAAACGATGAGGCTGACACTCTGGCAAAATATGCGGCTACTAATGGGCGAGAAATTTCTATTAAACCGGACTATAGCGAGTTTATACCTACATACAAAAGAATATGTCATGAGAAATGGAAAGAATATTTCGATGAAAGGTCACTGGAAAAGGGCATATGGTATAAAACTATACAGTGTGAGCCTCTTCGTGTCCCCTGGTGGATAAATAAGAACTTAAATAGAAAGACATTAGTACTGCTCATATGCTTAGATCCGGACACATTCCCTGCAACAAATTTAACTATTTGATGTGAAAGACGCCTTCACCAAATTGTTCAAATTGTGGCGTATATGAAGACCTATATCATCTGTTGCTGGAATGTGTCCGTTTTGAGTCAATGAGAGATCATATGATAAATGTCCTATCTCTGAACAGACTAGATATTGGTAGCTTTAATAGTATCTTAGCCCAACCTAATTCTATGGAGGCTAGGATTCTATATAACTTCATGGCAATGTAATACTGGTATACTCTAGCAATTTAATATTATTTTAGAATTATAGCATGATTAGGGTATAATAGGACTGATATTTTAATGTAAAAGTCCTTTTAAAATAAATTTAAAAAATAAAGTTACTATATAAACAGTAAAGTTTTCAGAAATCGAGGTAGATGAATTCCTAAAAAAAATATGATTCGCACTATTTTTAACAATAATAACACATAAGGACAAACTTAGAAACAGGATTACAGATAAATATGGTCTAGAAACACATGTATTTTTTAGCCAAATAAGTAGTCCCTAGAAGGTACTCCTAAGCAACTTGATCGATTTGAATTTTGAAGTCTACGTAGACCAAATCGCGGTCACAAGCTAGTAAATTAGTAAAATAAGAAAATTTTCTGCACTTACCTTGTCGTTGCCATAGGGAGGCAATTTGTACTTGTATAACTGGAACAGATCATCCACATACGCGTGCCAGCGATAAAACACGGGGTCCCTCATTGCAGTGGCCGAGTCACCCATCACGCCAAATTGTTCCTATTATAACAAATTATCGGCAAAAATCAATAAAAAGATTTTTAATCATAATTAGCAGAAATCTATAATTAAAAATCAGCTAGTAATTTAAGCATTTAAGCACTTAACGGACTCTGTACCTACTACTAATATTATACCTATATGTTCCTTACTCAATCACACAAAAACGGCTGAAACCCGCGCTAAATTTTGTAATTTTTCGACTGTCATATCTATCTATAGTGATTTAATAAAAAAAATAACTAGACGTCGTGGGACGTCTACCAGATGTGAAACATCGAAATAATTTTGTAGAAATAAGATGATCATAACTTGACAAAGTACTCCTCAAGTCGAATCAAACGAGTATAAACTCGATGGGTTAAGTTGTTTCATTACCGAGTTACTGTGGACACCTTCCAGCCCCATCATCAGACCTTGGATACCATCTAGAGTTATGTCGTTTTATAACGGAGCTCCTATGGTCATCTTCTAGTTCCATCTCCAGACCCTTATTCAGGAAAAAATGTACCTAACCGCACACCCCGTCATTCGGGGCAACGCATAGGGTAGTGTGGGGCCTTCACCCACTAAGGAAACCCGCCGTGTGCCGTCTCTCCGCCTTTATTGGCGGGACACTGGAACCATATTACATTCCTTCAGTGGTCCTTCACCAGACCCTGGATACCGTCTAAAGACAAAGTACTCGTCAAAACGAATCAAAGGATTCCAAACTCGATGGGTTTGCGTCGTTTTATTACAGATTTACTATGGCCACCTTCCAGCTCCATCATCAGACCCTAGATATAATCTAGGACTGGAGTACTAGTCAAGATATTTCACACGAGCCCTAACTCGATGGAGTTGCGTCATTTAGTAAATTACAGAGTTTCGCATGGCCACCTTCCAGCTCCATCATCAGACCCTGGATACCATCTAAAGACCAAGTACTCATCAAGATGAATCAAACGAGTCGCAACTCGATGGGGTTGCGTCGTTTCATTATAAAGTTTCGGTGGCCACCTTCCAGCTTCATCATCAGATCCTGGATACCACCTAGAGACAAATTACTCTTCAAGATGAATCATACAAGCCTAAACTCGATGAGGTTGCGCTGTTCCATTATAGAGTTCCTATGTCCACCTTCCAGCTCCATCATCAGATCAGCTCCATGTAATCATAATATTGCATTGTCACGCGATACACATATGCGTGTAAAATTTCAGTTCAATCGGAAACCGGGAAGTGTGTCAAATTTAACTTGCAAGATTTGAACGGGACAAGTTAAATAAAAGCGTCGCCACGCTAACAGCCGATTTTACCCTCCCTCCGCATTAGATGTTTCACATTAAAAACTTAATCTTTAGATTGCATCGTCTTGTAGTGCAGGTATTATTTTCAACAGCAACACATCTGATATAGAGTACGTTACTGCTTCTATCTTTTAATAATTAATTGCTTTTAAAAATCTTACCAAATGTCTATGGTCTGGGTCATGCGAGTAGGAGATGAAGACATGCCCCATGTTGTGCAAATCCCCATAGTAGTTGCGGTTGGGGCTGATAATGGATGACTCCATCATGTTACCCAGGATGTCGATACCGCGCTCTTCATCCAACGCCATTTGACGACCGTTAGGCTGGAAATAGGGAGGCGGAAATATATATTTATACTAAATAATAAAACGGACAGGGTGTTCTTCCAACTAAACCGTTGCTTTCTCGAAAGATCCATGTCAACAAGGAAAAATTACTGGTGGTAGACTGTAGTAATACATTCTACATGTCACATGATAGTTAACGGGCACCGTCCTTATTGTTTAAAACAGCTGAAAAGTATTTTGATTTTTTTTTTCAAGGTAGACGGTAGGTATAATATAAATTTATTCTTACAAGATAATGCCACGATGGTTCTCACGACGATGGATAGCACTTTTAAATTGTGTTATTTTATTTGACAACATAGTTTAAATGAACAATTGGTAGTGCTTACTGTAATTTATGTACCTATTATTACTTCCTTGAACTATAAATGTAAAAAAGAGTGTGTTCGGGTGCATACAACTACTAAACTGAGTAAGTTCATGCATATGTAGTAGATGCAGTCCAAAGCCCAAGAAATAACGTAGGCCAATTTTTATCCAAGAAAAATGGACTGTTCCTATGGGACAGCTGTTCTGATCATTATAGAGTATTAAAGCCACGCAATTGTTTTTAATTTTTGCGCAGACAAATTCGGAGGCAGAAGCACCTGCTTCATAAAACTATCAATAATATAATTCAAAGAAAAGAATTCATTACATAGATGGCGCAGTAACCAAAAAACTAGTTTCACATTATGATTCACTGGTTCGATTCATACACAAAGACGCAAGTGGTTCATTCTAGTTCCGTACTATTTAGGGATTCCATAGTGCAGGATGTTATTTAAAAATAAGATGGTTGGTACTTACAAGTGTGATAGAAAGAGCCTCGATAGCCTGGATGAACCGGTCCCTCCAAGTCTCAAGGTTAGCTACTTCACTCCTGATCTCGTCAACGGGACGGTATATATCGCGAATCTGAGTACCTGAGAACCTGTAATGCAAACAATACTACATTTACCACTTACAGATGGTAAGGTTGGGTACACGGGACGCCCAGAAGATGTGAAACATCTAAGTTAATACAAGAATTTATAGTTACTACAAATCAATAAAGAAATATGGAATAATATAATAAAAAAAATAGTTTCAATAGTAGTAATTAATATATTTTCCTATTATTTGGCCCATGAGTTTCTTGCCGGGTTCTTCTCATGAAAGCCTTTTCTTCGGAATCCGGCAGCTTGTGGCGATTGCAATCGTCACTTTGTTATTGCGAATGCACTCGCCTCAGGCGCTCGTGTTAATTATTAGTGTATTCTTGACGATTTTAAGTGCTATTTAATAGGCCAATGAAATAAAGATATTTTTGAAATCGAATTTCAATTTCAATCATAATAAAAACTTATAATTTCTAAAATAGGAAAGTACAGTGGATTAGAAACATCAAGCATCTGGCATCAAGCATCTGGCATGATGGCATAAGAAAACATCACGCCATTTGCCGTCACGGCCTAAGATTCGGTTTACTACCAAGGCGCGCCATTAGATGTTTCACATCAAAAATTGCTTAGACATGTATTGTACTCCTGTTATTTAGAACGTCTATAGGCTACGGTGATCACTTACCACGATTGTACCAACAAAGGCATTGTTGTGACTCAACTCCTGCTGTGTCTAATAAATAAATAAATATAAATATTCACGGACATTTCACAAAACGTCCTCTGGTCCCAAGCTAAGCCTAACGCTTGTGCTATGGGTACCAGATTACGGATATAATACATATATTACTCTTTTTTTGTAAATACATACATATAATAGATAGAAAACACCCAGACGAAATACAAACAGCTGTGTTCATCACACAAATAATTTCCTGAGTGGGAATCGAACTCACAACCTCGTGCACGAAAGTCGGTTACACTACCGACTACGCCACGAAGCCCGTCATATATTTGCGTTAATCATAAAATATTTGCTCTAAATCTGACTTAATTTTTCGGGTTCCTGCAACATTGGCCTCGCCTACTAGCGTGGAGTGTTCGTTAAGCTTGAAATACATAGTTTACCTAGGCGGCCATGCTCGACTCGCGACCTGCGAGTCCAGTTTAGGGAAATATCCTTCCTCGATGGGCTGGCGGAACTGGTTGAAGCGTCGCACGCGGCTCAGACGGTTGCAGAATCTTTCGGCGTTGTATCTACGACGATACATTAGGTAATAAAGATTAGAAACTAAGTCGCTCTAATAATAATTAATTATGATTTATGAGTGAGTGGGCCTTGCTTATACCAGCTGAACGGCTCGGTCGGGATAGTACTCGTGTTGTTTTGTATAGTTTGTGAGAGCGCCGGTAGCCCAAACACCTTCCCTATCCTATTCATTCCTTATTATCCTTCCTATCCTCTCCTTACTATTCGTTCTCTCGGCCTCGGCAGAGCATCAGATAGACATTCACAAGTCGCGTTTTCTTACCACACTCGTGGCTATAGTACTACAAGAAATATTACGCTATATGTCTACTCTCGCGGAGACAAATATTTATGTGCTTTAATTGTAGTTGAAAACGTAATGATAGTGCTTAATGTCATTTCCATCCGGCATTATCAAAAATTGCGGAAGGATTTTAATAAATAACCTAATACCACTAGTCACGCGTGTTATATAAAAGAGTATTCCTATAGATTTAAATAATGTTTACTAATTTTTATGTATAACATATTTCCTTTCGCTTTCCTGCACAATCTCTGGGAGTGATTTCGTGAACGGAAATGTGTAACAGGATGCTGTAAAAACGAGCGCTATTTGATTTGACCAACGAGCGCTTGCGGTTCTGGAGCCAGGCTTTAGATGGTATGGTAACCAATTTTTGGGAAGTTCATACTGTTGCTAGAATCTTATAAGTTAAAATCATATCACGTAGACAAGAAATAAAAATATTCAGATATTATTAATTCTTTTGATCTGTATTTTAGCACTTGACATGCAAAGCTACTTTAAAGTACCTACTTTTTTTTGTGAATGTGGAAAATGGAACTTTAGTTTGAGTGGGATTCGAACCTGCGTCCCCCCAAAACAGGGGAAGTGCTCTAGGCCGCTAAGCTATCGCACTGACCAACGGCTATACCCAATCTCCACATCACATTTGTCTTCACAAAAAAAAATGTAGTATTAATTCTGTTTGTGTGTGTATTTAGATATTTTTTTTATTGCTAATGATGGCAGAAGAGCCACGACCCACCACAAGTACGATAGAGCCGATAGCAAGTGAGTTCTCTCACTTCGTACTACACGGTACTTGCCCCACCACCAGTAATGCAATGGGTGATAATTACTTACTTCCCTTAGTCGCGTTGTACGACACCCGTGGGAAAGGATGGGGTGGTGATACTTGTATTCGTAGTCCGTCACCACACAGATAATATAGGTTTCCTACCTATCCACAAAATATGAAATCCACTGGACATAGGCCTTCCCAAGAATGAGAGATAGTGCCGTAATCGCCACGCTTGGCAGGCGGGTTGGCGATTGCAGTGGATGTTGTTAATACGCGAAGGAGTGCTGCTGCCCACTCCCTCGGTATTCCCTCAGTCGGCTCTTACGACTCCCATGAGTGGAGAGGGGTGAGACAATTCTAAAGCCGGCCCCACACGGCAAATATGAAATAGATTTATTTAATGGATCATGTTATTGGAAAGTCAGCGATTACCTGGCGATGATTTGCTGATGCATGTAATAGAAGAGTTCTCCTCTACGATCTTTGTTGACAATTTCTCTGACTGCGGAGTCGAACGGGTAGACCAAGTGCCAGTGCCAGTGATGCAGGTTGATGCCGATGTCTTCACGGAAGTACGCCACACGCTGCTCCGGCTCAGCATCCGATGCCGTGTAGTTCATGGGGATTGTAATCGGCATCTGCCATGAAGGATTGTGAAAAGGAAATTGTTTTAAAAGCCCGTTCACCAGATAAGATCCTTCAAGTTTAAAAATTGGTCTCACTGTAGCAAGAAAAACTAAAATTTGCCACGAAAATGACCAATACCACATGAAGCTAGACCAAGATTTAGCTTGTTTGGTTATCACTAGTATGAAAGAAGCGCAATATGATTGCCAGGAAATTTTCTAGAGCAGCACCTGACGTGACGGTTACATTGTTTAAATCCTTCTGTCAGTCATTTTATACGTGTCAACTCTGGACCGATTACACTTTGAAGTCCTATAACGCTATCAGAGTAGCATATAACAATATCTGTAAGCACCTCATGGGTCTGAAGCGACACTGCAGTGCTTCAAGGATGTTTGTTGAATGGCGAGAAGACTCATTCAATGCCATGCATCGTAAAAGAATAGCATCTTTCATGTCCAGAGCTGGTACTTGTAGTAATGTAATTATTAAAAGTTTAGCTGGCAGACTGCTGTTGACTGCAACTTACAAACGATGATTGGTTATTGCCGCCTAGTAAATTATTATTTTCTGCTTATTTTACTATGAATATTGTTTTCTACCTATTTTACTATGGATCTCTGTCTCTGCAATAAAGATATATTATTATTATTCTCTTTATTACTTTTCTAAGATCATATTTTATATATTTTTAAAGAGATTACAAAAAGAACACACTCAGATACACTATTACAAAAACATTCACAACAAAATATAATTAATTTAAAAATATGTATACAAAATAGTGGACCACCGACATCGGGTGCAGGGACCAAGCTGCCGGTTATTTTATATGCTCTGTGCTGCCGGTGGTTAGGGCTTCAGGGAAAGGAATTATTTACGATTATTATTATTATTAATAATATAGTCCGTGATCCCAGACCCGAAAGACCTAATTTATTTTCTGAGTAAAACAATGTACGGAAAATTATAGTGTTAGTACATATGCATGTCTGATAACTGGGGGCTACGACTGATTTTCATGTAGCATGTTTTAATGTTACTTAAGTATCGCACAGTTTCTTAAATTTTGAAAATTTGATTCTGAACGTTTTATACATTTTGATCTGTATTTTAGCACTTGACATGCTTAGCTACTTTAAAGGACAAATTATTTGTGAAATGTGGTAAAAGAGAACTTTAGTGCGAGCGGGAATCGAACCTGCGTCCCTTCGAATCGGGGAACGTGCTTAGTGGGTAGAATTTGTTGTTTGAACATTTTATATTAATAATATGTTAATAATAAATAATCAATACTACCACATATTTTATGTCGGTAGTGATTTCTCTCTCTAGACTCTGGAATTTTAGCAAAAAATATATATTTACAAGTCTGACGCTTCATCCATCCATCCATCAGCCTTTCAACGTCCACTGCTGGACATAGGCCCAAAAGAACGCCACAACGAGCGGTCCTGCGCCGACCGCATCCAACAGCTCCCCGTGACTTTGACCAGATCGTCGGTCCATCTGGTGGGGGCCCGTCCTACGCTGCGCCGTCCGATACGTGGTCGCCACTCGAGAACCTTTCTTCCCCAACGGTTGTCGGTTCGTCGAGCGATGTGGCCTGCCCATTGCCACTTCAGCATGCCAACCTGGTGGGCTATGTCGGTCACTCCCGTTCTCCTACGGATCTCCGTATTACGGATTCGATCACGTAGGGAAATACCAAGCATAGCCCGCTCCATGGCCCGCTGAGCGACTTTGAGCCTTGCTACGAGGCCAACACTCAGAGACCACGTCTCTGTTCCATATGTCATCACTGGTAACACACACTAGTCGTAGACCTTCGTTTTCAGACACTGCGGAATATTGGACGAGAAGATCTTCCTTAGCTTCCCGACCGCTGCCCAGCCGAGTTGGATTCGTCGATTGACCTCTTTCTCGAAGTTGTGCCTACCTAACTGGGCTGTTTGTCCCAGGTAGAAGCGCACTCCCGACTAGGAGCAGTGCTGAAATGACATGGACATTAGACATGACTTTCGTCTTGTCCATGTTCATGTCACTAAAAGGCTGACGCTTAATTTTTATAAAATACATGTTATTCAGGGGATTATTTAAGTCTGACGGCTCTGGAATCTTGCTTCTAATAGTGAACTACAAGACACACACATAGATTTCCGTAATCTCTGTTTAGAAATAGTACCAAATGTCACTCACCCTGGCTCCTGATGGTACAACACTGGTCGCTTCCCTGGCGCGACGGAATACTTTGGGGTCCATGAACTTATCCGGGAAAGACTCCGCGAACGTCGGTATGTTCAGACCTTTAGTGTCGGGTCTGGGAATAGGTATTTCAAATTTTAATTAATGTCGCTACAATGTTTTTTGGCATTTTACCAGAGATAGTTCTATCGAGGATTAGATTTTCTCAACCAATAGAGCCTGATCTTTATCCCTGGATTATGTAACTTAGCAGAATTTACAAGAATACCTGTCACCTCTACTTACTACCAAAAATGATAACAAATTATGAAATTACTAAGACTACACAGATCCATAAATATATAAATCGTAGAAATAAAACATAAGGAGGTATTTTTCTATGTAACGGAATCTTTAAAATATAATATTCACCCACTTCAAAACATTTAATTAAATAAATAGAAGTTCTTTTGCTGTTGTTTTCAGACTAAAAAGAAGAGAATAAATTATAGTTAAAAAAATTAAAAAAGCACACTGATGGCTAGGCTAAAAAATAGAAAATAATATTAAAATAAAAAAATAATTATCGTAAAAATTCGTAGGCTGCTTTTTACTATATAATAATCATAATAAATATTTTGCACGCCTCATAAGCGAAGTGTTGAGGTGTGTTCTACTCCCGTTTTACACGGAACAACTGATTTTTCAAACTTAAAATGTCTCTATTTATCATATATTGCACTTGTAAAATAATATCTACACAAACATATAAAGAACAAACACTATTTTTAACACTCATGAAATAACAAAAATGGTTGTTATTTAAACTAGTTAAAAAACTGTTTGAAAAAATCTGGTTTGGACGTCCGTGAGTTGTAGGTAATGTATGTTAACACGATAATGACCAAATTACTTTACTAATCGAGTCTTTTTTTTCGTTTACGAATTATTATGATTAGGAATAGAGCCCTATTACTTTTCACTTTCTGATTCGATGTGGTTTAATTGTTATTAAATAAACAAAAAAATACTGAATCGCTCGACGCGACTCTAAAACCAGCGCCTTTAATGAGAACTACCTTTTTACGTACGCATAGCCACCGGTGGTTTTACTATCGTCAACAGAACGCCGTTTGCCCGGCCGGTACATTGTTTTTTGTTAAAAGAAAGTTTTTACCTTTGCTTGACGAACTGATGATATTTGTCAAGTATAATAACTATTTATCCATAACAATAATTAAAAACACTAAACACACGTAAATAATAACACACCAACGTTATAAAACACGAAAAAAACATATTTTACATTCCACAATTTTTTTTGCGTGGCCTTGGCGTGCGCGCATCCCGGAACTGAGAGGTAGACCAATATAGAAGTACTTCTTAAAATTAGCGCTAGATAGCGCCTAAGACATGACACCCACATTAGTACTTTTTGAAATTAGCTCTATCTATGTGATTTATTGAAAACTACTTAGTAAGACCAATACATTATTAGTTATTTATCAAATAATCAATTTTATTGTGAAAAATGAATATTATGAGGCGTGCAGTTTTGGATTTTCCAAAGTATTTTTTAATACATTGCGAATGATCTAATTTGTAATATGGGATTTCAAGCACCCCACACTTTTTTACAATTATTATTGTATATTATAATTATGTTCCTCATTTTAATACAATTAGATATTAAACTTTTTTATTAGTTTTTTAAACTTTATTATGAGACTATTGAAGGCTATGAAGCCTCGAAGTAGGTCAGCGTGCCAGAATAATACTTTAAAATAAGTTTCTAAATCAACCAGTTTTTAATGATGATGGTAACTGGCTGATATTTAACCTTTTTAAAAAGAGGAAAAGTTAATTAAAAAATATAACCTGTGCAAAATGGCGACGGAGAGACAGTAGTTGAACAAGTAAGGGTTGATACGAAGCTGGCAGAACGAACACACCGATAGCAGATCATCGACGTCTCTCATGCCTGAAAGTATACAAATTGATATTGGAATGCCAGTCCAGACAGTTTGCTGCAGACGTAACAGACAACACAGCTACCAACTTCTACAACACATACTTTCTTACTGTCTTGGGTTGGGCAAAAGTCCAAGACCTGAACGATCGGGAAGGTTAAGCAACATTCACCCATCGCGTATCAGATGTCAGATAAGACCTATCAAACTGCACAGATGGCGGAGTGGTTTAACACCGATCTCCCGTACGAGTGTTCGGTTCGGTGTGGGTTCGATTCCCACGCAGGACAACTCTTTGTTGATCCACAAATGGTTGTTCTGAGTCTGGGTGTAGGTACTTTGTGTCCGTGAAATTGTATGTTTGTAAAGTCCCCCGCAATACAAGGATTATTTCCTAGTGCAGGGTGTTGTAAAAAAAAGTTAAATAAAGAAAAAATAAATACCTGATCACTACCTTCTTTTGGAAGGCACAGGGTTCTCAGAATCCTGTATAAAAATCTGACTCAGATCTTATTTTGAGGTCAAATAGGCACTCGGCAGATCAGAGGCCTTAGTATGTGAATCACAAAATCGTATCGACATCGTATCGACTCCGACGCGTATGATGTCGCAATATTCCCTCAGCCAATAACAGTGATCTCCCAACCAATGACAATGATGCGATGTCGATACGATTTTGTGTGTTACATTCTAAACCCCCAGAAAATTTATTGGGGTCGACCCAATAAATTTTGGAATAGAAAATAAGATGATGCTCATGTTCCTGGACGCCCGTGGCCAGGAATGTGTCATTCTACTTACCCATAAATATGTCAATGAGCTTCCCAGCCATGGTACGATGCTTGGGTATGAATAGAGAGAACTGGTCGTTGTACGCAAGCTGCATCGGCAGGGACAAGTTTGGCAGAGCGATGTTCCGCACTGGGATGCTGCGCCCGGCATCCTCGCCGAAGCGGTTCGCGATCGTGTTTGTCTGAGCCTTGTATTTATCCGGCTGGAGAAATTTACACTCATTTGAACTAAATGATTATTTTAAAAATGTTAATCACCTTTTAGGAGATGGTTGTCCACTTTAGACGAAACGGAAAAGTAATATTTGCCAAAAAATAGTCTTTTTTTCAAAATTTTGTCATACTTTTTAGTACTCTGAACTTCTTTTTAATGATAAGGCTGTAAAACACTAACAATTCGCGTGTTTGTCAGTTCACAAGTACTTAATTAAATATTCTTAGCTAAGACGGATAAGGTCCGTCGAGTCAGTTACAAAATGATAAATACAAACATCGGGCCTGTCACTATTTTATAACAGTAGGTACCAGCCTTTGCCTGCGAAGCAGCCGCGGCTAAAAGCTAGCCAGTTTCAAGGTTATATCTTAGATTCACGAGATAGTAGTGGACATACAGCAGTACTAATCAAAAGCTACTTAATAAACAAAAGTAAATCCGTTCAGTAGTATTTCCGTGCTGTGCATGCAAACAAACAGACAAACAGGATAAAAATCTAAAAAAAGTTGTTTTGTTTTCAGACACACCTAAATGGCCTAAAATAATCCTTTTTTGTCAAATATCAAAATTTACAGACATAGATCTGTTACAGCTTTATAATAGTTCTAACACTGGTATGTTTTATCCCGTTTCTATAACGGGAACCTGAGATATAACCTAAAAATAAATACATAAATTGAAAACATCAATTTTTGAAGAAGGTTAAAATCTATGATTAAAAATAAAGGACTTACGTAATAATTGTCGGGTATTTGGAACACACTCTTGTCATCCCCCTTCTGCATAAAGCATGGCTCCGATGGTCGATCGAAGAACAGCAATAGGTTTTGTTTCGAGTCAGACATCTTGTTTTACTGAAATTTATAACTCCAATATAATAAACCACTATAGTTTAGAAACCTACTCCCTGTTGTGGTTTCGATTTCGATCCACAAGAAAATTATTGGAGCTGCGTTAGTTCACATCTGCGAGCACTGACGAGGATGACCCTCTCCTGAATCTCATTTATTGGAAACAAATGGTTGAAAATTTTTTTATATACTATGAAGGTGGCAAACATGCATACGGCTCACCTTATCCTATTATCCGAATATTATGTGTTTCCCCAATTATCTACATACCAATAGCGCATTCGGCCTGGCTTGCATCATAGTGATGTCCTGCTATGTGATTTTAGGTATGTGATGGTAGATGAAACATTTATATTGGATAGGATTTGCGCAAAATCCTTTCAGTGCTCACCTAAAGTATCAAAGAAACCCATATGTAAATTACGATTCTTGTTTTGTTAAAAATGTACCTGACCGCGCTCCCCGTCGTTTGAGGCAACAAACACGGTAGCGTGGGGCCCTCACCCACTAAATAAACCCGCCTTGTCTGCCAGTACTGACATACCACTGAAATTGTATGACTTTCTTTCATCCGCGTGGTGACGGACTAAGAATACAAGTGTCACCACCCCATCCTTTCCCGCGGGTGTCGTACAAGGCGACTAAGGGACGTAAGCAATTATCACCCATCGCATTACTGGTGGTAGGGCTGAGTACCAAGTGAGAGTATTCACTTGTTATCAGGCCCGAACGGGTCGGTACCACCGTCTTCTGTGTGTCCAGTCATGAAGCACGTCAGTGTATTTTGGCTGTAGCAGAAGATAGCCGTTTATTCTTTCATTTCATATCTCTCAAATGAAATGGTGCGTAGAGGCTTGACAATACTCTCGGTATAGTTGAGTCTATGAGCGACGGTTACCACTTACCTTCAGGTGGGCCGTAGCTCGTCTGCCATCACAAGCAATAACAAATAATGAAAAAAAAAACTTTACTTCAGTGATCCACCAGCGCCTTACCCTTTCGGGTAGGTACCCTCTCTGAACCACTGACGGAATGTAATATAGTTCCGGTGGCCCGCCAGTAAAGGCGGAGAGACGGCACACGGCGGGTTTCTTTAGTGGGTGAGGGCCCCACACTACCCTGTTCGTTGCCCCGAAAAAAAAGAGGTAAGTACCCTTTCTGAGCGACACTTAGGCACACACCGGAGCGTCGCATCCTCACGGAAGGCATTGCAGGTGGAGGGCGTTCCCCATTCCATCCACCTGCGGCCTCAGCTAGAGCAGCATCAGTTTCAGGCGGTTCAGGTCATTGGAGGGATCATCCTCCCTGGCCCCTTCGCCGCTTCCTTCTGAGAGATGACATCCTCGCAGAAGGTAGTCACATCGCTCTAACGATGGTCGGCAGCGAGAGGTGAATAGGTGGGACCCTATTGCCGCGACTAGTTTTTCAGCGCTGTTCGGGCCAAGGCGGGCACGACTCAAGCGTGTGACACGCCTTGTCCTCGTTGCAGTCGCAATGGTGACAACTCGAAGTCACTTTCGTCTTAGCGACTATTTGCAGGTATCTGCCGAAGTAACCGTGCCCCGACAGCACCTGCACTAGTTCGAATAAAGTTTTCACGATCCTAGGATCCCCAGGAGTTTGGGTTATGCGTTCTTATGTCTGTCAGTTATTCTTTTAGTCGTATAAACTATATAAATAAAAATGAATCTCTGAATTGTATGTATGCGGATAACTTCTGAACTGAACGGCTGGACCAATTTGGATATTGACGGGCCTTGTGGCGTAGTCGGTAGTGTAACCGACTTCCGTGTACGAGGTTATGGGTTCGATTCCCACTCAGGATAAATATTTGTGTGATGAACACAGCTGTTTGTACTTCGTCTGGGTGTTTTCTATCTATTATATGTATGTATTTACTAAAAAAGAGTAATATATGTATTATATCCGTAATCTGGTATCCATAGCACAAGCGTTAAGCTTAGTTTGCGACCAGAGGACGTTGTGTGAATATTTATTTATTTATAATTTCTTTTTTTTTGTGTTCATTATTGTCCAGATTTTTTGTATAAAAGAAACTTAAAAAAAATATTTTTTTTTAAATCTCATAATATGTAAAGTGAGTGAGTGAATGAGACTATAGATAAATAACTATACTGGGAAAATGAGACTGAAGAGCGTCAGTTACTTTCGATACATGTTCTCTCTGCCTACCCCGCAAGAGAGATGGCGTGATAATAATATACAACAAACGTTTCTGGAATTATTGATAATCCGACTTATTTGAATTTACCGGAAGTGTTATTTTTCCTTAGCCCACGACTGTACACAACCCGTGTGAAGCCGAAGCGGGCATACTTAGAATAACACGTCTCAGGACTTTTTAAAATATTTATGCAAATAGAAAATATGGCGCTACGAAGTTCGACGGGTCAGATAGTAAGCTGGTAAAATGAAGCGTAAATCACTATAACTAATTAAAAAAAAACACTCACCACAAGAATTTCCACAATAAAAAAAATAACAAAAATAAAATATATTTAAATATGGAACTTATTTTTTTTTCTATCAAGCCGTGTGTTTCACGGCTCGAGAATGGCGGTGACGCCTCAGCGATTAGTTTTTATTGAACACAGTATTGCACACGTTGACTGTGCCGTGTGCTATGTGAACATTAATAAATAATTATTATTTTAATATGAAGGAAGGATGGCCGCGGTTTCGTTATCGTTGCTAACCACAAAACTAAAAAATAATATGTATTTACTTTGGCTCGCTCTGAAAATAAATAATTATA
Source organism: Leucoma salicis (assembly GCA_948253155.1). Lineage (NCBI taxonomy): Eukaryota > Metazoa > Arthropoda > Insecta > Lepidoptera > Erebidae > Leucoma > Leucoma salicis. Next base: position 1,195,514 of record OX411822.1, on the reverse strand, counting down.
AACCTACAAGCAATGTGTTACTTTAATTTATTCTCGTGAGGAATAATAATTGTTTTTAGGACGATACTCACTATAATCATGTACTTATATATTCTGATCGTTCATTTCAGAGATTTTTTTCGTTAAACTTTAACATCCTACTGGCACAGTAAGAGCTACATCAAGACAAGTTTTTTTTTAACAGTAAATTAAATAGGGGAAAAATCACTAAAAAGTTTAAAGTACAGATTGGGAGCTACGAGTAGGTTTCTGCGTTAGCTTAGTGGGTTAACAGCATTTAGGTAGCAGGTTCAAAACCTGCTCACATTCGTTTTCCACTTTCAATTTTTTTCTAGCGAATGTCTTTTTTGATATCTACGTCATATACTCTGTGATAAAAATATAAATCACAAAGTTACTTTCAATGTATTGTTATTTACCCATAATTATATTGTAATGTACCGATGTCCTATGGCAATCTGAAATACGGTACCGTTTTATCAGAAGATTATTTTAATACGATAGCCTAGTAGTAAAACACAGTAAAGAACTGCAAAGACAGTAGTATCGAGTACGACCCCGAGTCCAAGGTTCAGACCTTGTATAGCACACATCTCTAACATTTCGAAATTTTCCGAAATGATGTGTGTTAAATACACACACAGTGGAAAATGTGAAATCGAAAATAACAGTCACGAGCAGGATTTGAACCTGCATCTCCTGGATACCATCCAGATACTTTGCCAATTCAGCAATCGTGACAACTGCTCTCAACTGCTAATTTCGATAACACATTCATACTTAACGTCTTGGGTGTCGCTCGTGACTGTTATTTTCGATTTCACATTTTCCACTTTGTGTTTAATGTATGGTGCTAAGCATGTCAAATGCTAAAAATATATATAAAAATTTCTAAAGATGTGTGTATTTGTTTATAATTAATCACAACTCGGTGAAGAAAAACATCGTGAAGAAGCCTGCGTGCCTGAGAGATTTACGGCTTGTGAAGTCTGCCAACCCGCATTGTGCAAGCGTGGTGGACTATGGCCTAATCCCTCTCACCGTTAGAGGAGAGCTGTGCCCAATAGTGGGACAGACCAAGGTTTGAAAAAAAAACAAAAATAGTTCCTTTAAGAATACTCCTTAAAAAGGAAATTTATCTTTAGGTACATAATCTTTGTGATTTGTATTATAGAAATTGACATACTCAGCTGCTTAGAAAAAATTATTTGTGAAAGTGGAAAAAGAGAGATTTCCTGCGAGCAGGATTCGAAGCTGCTTCCCTTCCAATGCGGAGAACTGCGATAGCTCAGCGGTTCACAATAAATAATTTGTTCATTCTCTATACAATTAAATGTGTATTTTGATATTTTTACATATTTTTTGAGCATTTGACATACCTACTTAGCCATATAAATTAATGCAGTGTGAAAATGTGAAATTGGAAATAACAGTCACGAGTAGGATTTGAACCTGCATCTTCTGGAATACCGTCCCAGATGCTTTGCCAATTTAGCTATCTTTACCCAAAACATTAAGAATGTGTTATCGAAATTCGCGTCCCGAGCAGTTATTGCCATAGATAGCTGTTATTTTCAATCAATTGTTGTGTTAATCAATTAAATGTCAGTTTATAATATACTAGCTGACCCGGCGAACTTTGTTCCGTCTTAAATGAGCAGATTTTGGATTTTATTTTTATTAGGATAATAAATATAAATAAATATAAATTTAAAAAATCAAGTATTTTGAAGATTCTTTATTGGCCATGTATTTTGATGCATGGGTTGCACTCTTCAGTGAAGCACCTTGTGACAGACGACATTTTTCGTTTTATTATCAGGCGCAAGAACAAATAACGCAGATGGTCTTCCGACCCGTGAACATGCCACATATAATTTACCATAGGAAAAACATGGATTTTCTAGATTCAGACCACAAATTTTCAAGGATTGGCCTTGTGATTTGTTAATGGTCATGGCAAATGCAAAACGGATCCGAAATTGAAGTCGTTTAAACTCAAACGGCATATCAGTTGGGATCATCGGGATCCTCGGAATGAGAACTTCCTCACCCTCGAATTTTCTTTTGAGTATCGTGTCGTAAATCACACTGTTCATCAATTTACTTACCACCAAACGCATTCCGTTGCACAGTTTTGGTCGGTTTATGTTTCGAAGCATGATATCTACGGAGCCAAACTTTAGTCGTAAATTGTGCGGTGGTAAGCCAGGCCTTCCAAGGAGTTTAATTCAATTGGACAGTTGGTGGCTTCATCTTTATTTGTTACACAGTCAATTGATTTGAAAGAATGCAGTGTACCAATGATTTCATTCTGAATTATGTAGTTTAAGTCATCTACATATTTATATTTAGCCGCCAAAATTGCTCACTCACTCAACCGTTCATTATTTTTGTGGTTAGTAATGATGTTTGGGAATACTTTGCTAATGAGTTCGTCTTTTGTTGAGACAAAGTTACAGAAATTTGGAGGAAATAAAATCAATCCGCTCGATGCGTCGACAGGTACTCGACCATTACCGATAGTCAGCTATTGCTCAGAGAAATCTTCAGCAGATGTATCGTTCAGCAATGCAACTCTCATATTTGTTGTCAGTTGAAGTTTTTTCACATAGCGCCATAGATTCGATGATTTAAGGCAAGCGTTTATTTCGTCGGCAGCAGTTGATCTTGCGGAATTACTGGCAGTGTTTGACGAAAATCGCCAGACAGTACATCATTTGTAAAAATTTCAACTGTCTAGCTATCGCCGTTCTTGAGATACAGCCTGGTGACAGACGGACGGACAGACAGACGTTGTATGGGAGCCCCCCCTTAAATATTATTATTTTTTTGTTTTTAGTATTTGTTGTTATAGCGGCAACAGAAACACATCATTTGTGAAAATTTCAACTGTCTAGCTATCGCCGTTCTTGAGATACAGCCTGGCGACAGACGGACGGACAGACAGACAGACAGCGAAGTCTTAGTATTAGGGTCCCGTTTTACCCTTCGGGTACGGAACCCTAAAAACTAGCTTTTAGCTGCGGCAGAGCCGCAGGCAAAGGTTAGTTATATTATACAACTAGCTGTTACCCGCGACTTCGTCCACGTGTAATTTCATAAAAATAAATAAATCAACCTTTGAAATTGAACTCTTTTGAATTTAAAGGTAAAATTCAACGATATTATGGGAATTCGTGGTATAGATACCGTCTCACCTTTTCCACATTCGGATATTAAAAGTCCTTTTAAAACATTTCCTTGTAATGCCTTGTTCCAGGTACTACTCGCAATTTAGTACCATTGAAAATTTTTGGTGGGTTTCAATTACGAAGTAGTATGATAGATACACCAATCTTAAGTTCCAGTTTGTGAAGGGGTAGATCAGGCACATTTATAGTGTTTAATTAACAGCTTCATCTACATTGCAATGCAGTTCATTGATGGAAAGATATGTTTGTGATTCACCAGGAAGTTTATACACTACTTTAGTAACCTACGTTGAATAATTAATTTAAGCAAATAAATAAAAATTAAGTGTCTATTTATAATGTTTAAATAACAACTTTTTATTACCCGCATATAAAAACATAATAGCAGTGATAGTCTTTTTCTTTTTGTTAAGGCGGGAAAAAAATGTTCCTAACCGCACACCCCGTCGTTCGGGGCAACGAACAGGGTAGTGTGGGGCCCTCACCCACTAAAGAAACCCGCCGTGTGCCATCTCTCCGCCTTTATTGGCGGGCCACCGGAACTATATTACATTCCTTCAGTGGTAGCAGTGATAGCCTAGCGGTTAAACTAAGGACTGCAAAGACAGTGGTATCGATTTCAATCCCGAGTCCAAGATTGAGACCTCACCGCACACACCTCAGACTTTTCGAGATTTTGCAATATTATATGTGTGTTTGTTTACAGTTTATGACAGCTCGGTGAAGGAAAATATCGTGAAGAAACTTGCATACCTCAGAAACTTTCTCGATGACTTGTAAAGTCTGCCAACCCGCATTGGGCCAGCGTGGTGGAATCCCTCTCACCATGAGAGGAGGCAGATAGCTGATGTTAGAAAAGATAACTTAGGCTACTTTCATTTTGGAAAATAAATTAGAATACCGCGAAAAATCTAAATGTCCCTTGGAAAGAGTTGCGGGTAACAGCTAGTCAATTAATTCATCATCGTTATCAGCCTTTCCTGGGTGCATAACTGCACATGGGCCGCTCCCAATTTCTTCCAGGACACTCTGTCTGCTGCTTGATTTATCCAGACACGGCATGCAGTCTACCCATCGCTTAGGTGGGCAACCACGTTGTATGGTGTTCATCCACGGCGTCCACTCTAGGACTTTCCATGCCCATCTATCTGTGCTCGTCCGAGCAATATGACCCATATCCAATTTTGCTGCGTGATGGTTTCCACCAGATCTCTCACGTGTGTTTTCCGACTAATCCACACATTTATTCTTCAGTCGCGCAAGGAGGCCCTGAGCAAGGCTCTCTCCATGGCCCTCTGCGCAACTCTGAAGTGATATATTTTCTCAGAAACAAACATTATATATTATGTTAGTTATACATAGGTATTACAGATACACCTACAAATCCTAGGTAATACCTGCGTATAACTAACATATAATGTTTGTTTCTAAAAAAATATCTCATTTATTGCCTGCAGGCCACGTAGATGAAACTACAGCCAGAAGCTAGTTGGAATATAATATGTATATTGGATGTATATTCGATTTATATACGTATCTATTTGAATCGGTATTCATTCACAATTTCAAATCTCACGGGTTTTTGTTTTTTTGCGCGGAACCCTAATTATTTTTCCTAAATTAAAGTAATGTCCGTGTGGTGACGGACTAAGAATACAAGTGTCACCACCCCATTCTTTCCCACGGGTGGCGCATACGACATGCGTACACGCGTGGCGACTAAGGGAAGTAAGCAATTATCATCCATTGCATGACTGGTGGTAGGGCTGGGTACCAAGTGGGAGCACTCACTTGGTATCAGACCCGAGTAGGTTGGTACCACCACCTCCCGTGTGACCGGCCATGAAGCACATCGTAACGTTTTGGCTGTAGCGGGAGCTGTTTATTCTTTCATTTCATATCTGTGAAATGAAATGGTGAGCAGTGGCTTGACAATACTCTCGGTATAGTTGAGACCATGAGCGTTGGTTACCATTTACCAGCAAATGGGCCGTGGCACTGAATGCAATAAAAAAAACCTAAGTTACTCCTTATAACAACGCGCAAGCTATCTGCTAGTGAACCCGTTCAAATCAGTCTAGCCATTCAGGAGATTTTATTAACTCACGATTTCATGTTTTTTTTTTCAGGGAACCGTGATTATTTTTCCAAAATAAAAGTACACTAAGTTACGCGCTGTAACAACAGCTATCTGCTAGTGAAAGTCCCGTCCAAATCGGTCCAGCCGTTCCAGAGATTAGCAAACAAACAGTCACATAGACAGACAAAAACTTTAAAAATTGGTATTTTGTTATAGGCGTATATACTCTTGTACACGTATACATTTAGTAAAAACCTGTTATTTAGACATTACCAATAGACACTTCAATTTAATTATATGTAATAGAAGATATCTGTAACAGAGCTGTGTATATTTTAGATATAAGGTTTTTCGGAGGCTGTACATTTTTAATCTGTGTGGTGACGGACCACTCCACCCATTCTTTTCCGCGGGTGTCGTGCGAGACCTATGAGAGAAGTTAGCAATTATCACACATTGCATTACTGGTGGTAGGTTTGGATACCAAAAGGGAGTACTCACTTGTTATCGGGCCCGAGCGGGTTGGCACCACCTTCTCCCTTTTGAACGGCCATGAAGCAGCCCTAAGTTATATATATTATTATTTCATATCCCTAAAATTAAATGGTAGCAGTAGCTTGAAAGTAAGTTGAGTCCATGAGCAGCCGTTACCACTTATCATCATTTGGGTTGCAGCTCGTCTGACACCATAAGCAATAAAAAAATTGGAACAACTACTATATTAGACTATTTAGACGTGTCCAAACTCGCTGAACCAAATTTAATACCACATTTCTTTTTCGATGATTTAGACTTAAAAACTGGTATTCGTTTTATCCGGTTTCTGTAATCGGGAACTTGATAATGTTAAACAGAATAGGCTACATTATTTATGTAAATCTGATCTAAATGAAATACAATGTTACTACTTGGGGATTTAACGTGATTTTAGGGCAGTTTGTTCTTTTTTTTATTGAACCGCTATTTTAAGTACGTATTTGGAATAATAACCTAACTAAGTAAGACTTTCGTATTGCTTATAAGAAAAGGTTGTTCCATTATAAGTACCAATACCTAGGTAGGTACAGCAAAACATCTTACAACGGAAACTTGAAAATTATTTTTTTTTGTAATATCTCTGGTTCCCGATATAGTAGCGGGATAAAATGTATACCAGTTTTTAAGTCTAATCGAGATCTATCAAATAAAAAAGTTGCATCGAAATGCGTTCAGTAGTTTTTGCGTGAAGCGCGACCAAACAAACAGACAAACAGACAAAAAATCTAAAACAAAATGTTTTGCGTTTAGACGCGCCTATATAGTCTATTACAGTAATTTTTTCTCAAATCATAAATGTACAGACACAGCTCTGTTACAGTTTTATAATAGTATCATACTTCATACTTTATTAATATTATAAATGTGAATGTAAGTTTGTTTGTTACGCTTTCACGTGAAAACTACTTAACCGATCATCATGAAACTTTGTACACATATTCTCGGAGGTATTAGGTAATTCTCGGAGGTATTAGGAGGTATTATTCTCGGTAGGTATTTCTAGGAGGTAAAAAAAATACGAAAAATAAAAAAAATTGTTTGTCACAAAATCTCAAAATCTAGCAACTTCAACGCCATCTAGCATTTCAGTAATGAAGTTCCAACCCCGAGTACTGTAATACCGTTGCACTGTATTACCGACAATTTCAAGGGTTGCTTTATTTATTTTTATGAAATTACTCACGGACGAAGTCATGGGTAACAGCTAGTACATTATAAATATAAATTACAAGCGACGACATCATGACGTGACATGTAGCACATTTTACATAATGTTACTGTTTTAGTAACCATAGGTACCTACATATACATAAGTTGCATGTGACATTCTTCTAATTTAAAAAGCATATTACTATAGTTGAATGCTAAAAACCTAGCGTCTTTTAATATAATAATATAAGTACGCAATAATTATGTAAATGACGTTGTCCGTGTGGTGACGGATTAAGAATACAAGTGTCACCATCCCATTCTTTTCCGCGGGTGTCGTATGAGGCGACTAACTTACTTCTCGCAAGCAATTATCAACAATTGCATGACTGGTGGCAGGCCTTGGTCTCAAGCGGGAGTACGCACTTGGTATCGGGCCCGAGCGGGTTGGTACCACCATCTCCCGTGTGACCGGCCATGAAGCACATCGTTTCGTTTTGGCTGTAGCAGGAGATAGCCGTTTATATTTCATTTCATATCTGTGAAATGAATTGGTGAGCATCGGCTTGACAATACTCTCGGTATAGTCGAGTCCATGGGCGACGGTTACCATTTACCATCAGATGGACCGTGGCTCGTCTGCCACAACATGCAATAAAAAAAAAATGCGCAAATAGCGGAGTGATTTAGATACCGGGCATATGGCCTCCCGTCCGAGTGTTGTGGGTTCGATTCCCACAACTTGCTAATGGAACTATTGTTTTTTTTTATTAAAATCACTACATCCTGCACTAAAGAATAGGTAATCTTTGTATCGCGGGGGACTTTACGGATACGGACACAAAGTACACCCAGACTCAGTACAACCATTTGTGGACACACACACACACACAGACAAAGTCTGTGCAGTCAAAGGTCTCGAAGATATGGGAATCGAACTTAATTAGTGGGCATCAAAAACAAGATTACCATATACATGCGTGTGTATATATCATCATAGCTTCACACCTTTATTTCCCGAAAGGGTAGGCAGAGGTGTATTACACATCAACGATTCGCCAGTTATGTTTAAGTCCCACGTAATAGGGGGCGAGCCTATTGACGTCTAGCGGGCACATTTCCAAACTCCGGGCTGCTACTGAGAATTTTTCTTTTTACGAAAAGGCCCAATAACACTACTCGACACGGGGATCGAACCCAAGACCTTATGAGCAGCTGTCGCTGCACCACAGAGGCAGTCTGTGTGTATATATGTGTTTAATAACAATAAGAAGCTAAAAACTTGATAACATCTGTAAATTTACATTTCATAACATATTCTAGTTTTAATTAATTCAGAAATATAACCTTGACATTTTTGTAGTGCCATACATTTAATATATACTTAATTGCAAACTCTAATTAACATGAAATTGGTCTAAAATACCGTGTTTTAAATACTCTGATAAAGTAACTTTTTGTATTTTATTATTTTTTTAAATCGACTTTGATATAACATAGCACGTTTAAAGAGGGTAGTAAATATTTTTTATCGTCTGCCATATAGCTTTCGTGTTTTCTAGCCATAACTAGTGCTGTTACTTAAATACCTATATGAAAACATTATATAACCTTGTGTTTTATTGATTTGAGTGGACACAATATCACCTCAAAGCTGTTAGTAGTAGTGAACCAGGTGACAGAGCCTTGCTAAATTCCAGCTTAAATATTTCGTTGTCCAGCCGTACCACCCTCTCACAGATGGCATAGTGGCTAAGATGCCGGTCCTCCAGGCCGTGTGTTGTTGGTTCGATGCTCACACTTGACAAATCTTTGTGTGCTGGGAGAACCTATTTTATAGACATTTAATTTTATGTTTGTAAAGTCTACTGCGATACGGGGATTGTACACTAGTTAACTGAATGTGGAAAAGGTAAGTTTTAGTGCTTGCGGGATTCAAACCTGCGTCCTTTCCAATCCTTACCGGATTTCTCTAGACCGCTAAGCCATAGCCGCATCACATTTATCTTTACGACCTACGCCATCTATCGGATGCATTTACATCCATTATTCCAATATAGATCTAAATGTTTAAAGTACTAATTTATAGATGTGTGTAAAACAAATTCGGCCAATTGCCTGAATTAGTGCGCAACAATTACCGCGCGCTAGTGCGATATTATGTGAGTAGGTACTCATTTTTGTATATAACATCATCGGTCTTAGCTAGGAATATTCAATTACTTGTGAAAAATAAAAGCTTTTAAGTACTGAGAACATCCTGAGAACTTACCCGTGATTATAATCATATAAAACAAACTAGACGTCGTGGGACGTCTACCAGATGTGAAACATCGAAATTATTTTATAGAATAAAATGATCATAACTTGACAAAGTACTCCTCAAGACGAATCAAACGAGTATAAACTCGATAGGGTTGCGTTGTTTCATTACAGAGTTACTGTGGCGACCTTCCAGCACCATCATTAGAACTTGGATACCATCTACAGACAAAGTTCTCGTCAAGACGAATCTTACGAGCCCAAACTCGATGGGGTTATGTCTTTTTTTATCAGAGTTCCTATGGTCACCTTCTAGCTCCATCACCAGACCCTGGATACCACCTAGAAAGAAAGTACTCGTCAAGATGAATCATATGAGCCTAAACTCGATGGGGTTATATCTTTTTTTATCGAAGTCCTATGGCCACCTTCCAGCTCCATCATCAGACCCTTAATATCATCTAGGACTAGAGTACTAGTCAAGACAATTCAAACCAGCCCTAACTCGATGTGTTACGCTAATTAATTAAAGAGTTCTCATGGCCACCTTTCAGCGCCATCATCAGACCCTGGATACCACATAAAGACAAAGTACTCATCTAGACGAATCAAACGAGTCCAAAGTCGAGGGGGTTGCGTCTTTTCATTATAGAGTTGCTATGTCCACCTTCCAGCTCCATCATCAGATCAGCTCCATGTCATCATAATATTGCATTGTCACGTGATATACGTATACGTGTAAAATTTTATCTCAATCGGAAACCGGGAAGTGTGTCAAATTAAACTTGCAAGATTTGAACGGGACAAGTAAAATAAAAGCGTCGCCACGCTAACAGCCGATTTTACCTTCCCTCCGCATTAGATGTTTCACATCAATAAACAAGATTTATAACAAAAATAGATCAAAAAACCGCGAAGTTAGTTTCAAGTTTGTTGACTTTAGACTATCTGTCATTCAAACAGCTTACAATGACATTAGATTAGCCTTCCTCTTCCATCTTGTTATATTGCCGTATAAGATTTTCTTCTCGCTCTCACGCGTGATCTATACTTAAATAATATATCTATGATGATGACTTACATGAATTTACTCCCTATCCAAACCTTTTTGATGTGAAACATCTAATGCAGAGGGAGGGTAAAATCAGCTGTTAGCGTGACGACGCTTTTATTATACCTCCATGTCCCGTTCAAATCTTGCAAATTAAATTTGAGACACTGCCTGGTTTCCGATTGAACTGAAATTTTACACGCATATGTATATTGCATGACAATGCAATATCATGATGACCTGGAAGCTGATCTGATGATGGAGCTGGAAGGTGGAGATAGGAACTCCAATATAAAACGAGATAACCCGATCGAGTTTGGGCTCGTATGATTCGTCTTGATGAGTACTTTGTCTTCAGATGATATCCAGGGTCTGATGATGGAGTTGTACGGTGGGCATGAGAATTCTGTAATTAAATGGCGCAACTCCATCGAGTTAGGGCTCGTTTAAATAGCCTTGACTAGTACTCTAGTCCTAGACGATATCCTTGGTCTGATGAAGGAGCTGGAAGGTGGTCACAGTAACTCTGTAATGAAACAATGCAACCCCATCGACTATATACTCGTTTGATTCGTCTTGACGAGTACTTTATCTCTAGATAGTATCCAGGGTCTGATGATGGTGCTGGAAGGTGGTCATGGGTACTCGGTAATTAAACTTCGCAGCCCATCGATTCAGGGCTAGTTTAAGTTATCTTGAATAGTACCATAGTCCTAGATGATATTCAGGATCTGGTGATAGAATCGGATGGCCATGGACAATAATATCATATAAAGCGCCGCAATCCCATCAACTTTGGAATCGTTTGATTCGTTTTCACAAGTACATCGGTCCTAGATGATATCCAGGGCCTGATGATGATGATTTATGTACATTTCCGTTATTTTACGGCGGCTGTACACACTCGTCTATTTGTCTCGCGAACCTCTCGTCCACTCTCGTCTCGTAGAAGCTCGACACGAGAGCACACCATGTACACGCTCGTTTATCAATTGAACTTCGGATGCCCGTCGCGATGGACGTGGAAAAAATTATTGCGGCGTTTATTTTTTTTTATTAGTTATTGTAATTTTTGAATCATTTACCATAAAAAAATATATTAAACCATGGCGAAAAAGAGCTTTTTAACTATTCAAAAGGAATATATATTTTTTATAAATCTTCCACGGGAATATCAAAATCGTTGCTTATCCGCAACCAAGCATCGTGTAATAGTTGCTATCTTGTGCCTGACATTCTTAGGATTCCATAATAGTAATTGCCTTTAGTAGGCTTCTAAAAAGCGTTAGAACACATCGTTGTCGCACGCAGAAAGCACGTCTTTACGCGAACGCAGTTGGCGGGCAACTAAGCAAACGATTGTGTACAGACGCGGTCTCGTTTTATCGCGAGACTCACCGAGACCCTTTGACTCGAGCACAAAAAACCGACACTCTTCCGAGACATACCGAGAGCCCCGAGACGAGACGAGGCTACCATGTACACACTCGCTCTTGGCCTGTCTCAGGGTGTCTTGACGAATGTATACAGCCGCAGTTACACATGTGATAATTTTATATAAGCACACATTGAAAAAGGTATGATAATTTTATTTCTACTCACTAATTCTACAAAATAATTTCGATGTTTTCACATCTGACGTCCCGCGACGTCTACTTTTTTTTGTTAAGGCGGGAAAAAATTTACTAACCGCACACCCCGTCGTTCGGGGCAACAAACAGGGTAGTGTGGAGCCCTCACTCACTAAATAAACCCGCCGTGTGCCGCCTCTCTGCCTTTACTGGCGGGCCGCTATCCAAATCTGCCTATAGAAGTTTTCACTTCAAAAAATAATTAATTAAATCGGTACAGGCGTTCTCAAGTTATGGCGTGACCGAGGCAAATAAGGATTAATTTCTATAATTACCTAGATATACAAATTAAATTGAACAGCGACATTGACCTTGCCCGCAAGTTTAAAGCGATATAAAAATATCAAAATAAACAAGTACATACTTAGATTACTACATCACTTTAACTACTTACTACTACTTCAATTTAACTTGACATGACGATGAGGTTTTTGTGAAAATACAGAAAATATATTCTGAATGAAATCGGAGCCTCGAATAATAGGATTTCATTCTAAACGCTTAAACCACTATGCTAGGGTTCTATTATTACACACACTAGGTACCCTGTTCGTTGCCCCGAACGACGGGGTGTGCGGTTAGGAACATTTTTTACCGCCTTAACAAAAAAAAGGGATCTATTATTACACCACTGAATTAATGTAATATGGTTCCAGTGGCCCGCCAATAAAGGCGGAGAGACGGCGGGTTTCTTTAGTGGGTGAGGGCCCCACACTACCCTGTTCATTGCCCCGAACGACGAGGTGTACGGTTAGGAAATTTTTTTCCCGCCTTAACACAAAAAAGAACGTTCTATTATTAAAAACTAACTGCTATCCGCGACTCCGCCCGAGTGGAATTTAGTTTTTTTTTCGCGGGGAACTTACATTATTCCCCCAAAATAAAAGTAGCTTAAGTTCCTCCCTATAACATAAAACTAGACGTCGCGGGACGTCTACCAGATGTGAAAACATCGTACACATAAATCATCATCGTCAGGCCCTGGATATCATCTAGGACCGAAGTATTCGTCAAGACGAATCAAACGAGTATAAACTCGATGGGGTTGCGTCGTTTCATTACAGAATTACTGTGGCCACCTTCCACCGCCATCATCAGACCCTGGATTCCATCTAGAGACAAAGTACTGGTCAAGACGAATCATACGAGCCTAAACTCGATGGGGTTGCAGCATTTAATTACAGAGTTCCCATGGCCACCTTTCAGCTCCATCATAAGACCCTGGATACCATCTAGAAACAAAGTACTCATCAAGACGCATCAAACGAGAATAAATTCGATGTAGATGCGTCTTTTAATTACAGAGTTACTGTGGCCACCTTCCAGGTTCATCATCAGATCCTGGATACCATCTAGACAAAGTACTCGTTAAGACGAATCATATGAGCCCAAACTCGAGCGGGTCATGTCGTTTTATATTAGAGTTCCTATGGCCACCTTCTAGCTACATCATCAGACCCTGGATACCATCTAAAGACAAAGTACTTGTCAAGACAATTCAAGTGAGTCCAAATTCGATAGGGTTGCGCCATTTCATTATAGAGTTCCTATGTCCACCTTCTAGCTCCATCATCAGATAAACTCCATGTCATCATAATATTGCATTGTCACGCGATATACATATGCGTCTAAAATTTCAGCTCAATCGGAAATCGGGAAGTGTGTCAAATTTAACTTGCAAGATTCGAATGGGACAAGTACCTAAAAATAAAAACGTCGCCACACTTACAGCCGATTTTACCCTCCCTCTGCATTAGATGTTTCACATCAAAATATCTACCATACCAAAATCTTAATTTTTGAAGCGGGAATATACCTAACCGCACCCCATCGTTCGAAGCAACGAACGGGTTAGTGTGGGGCCCTCAGCCACTCAATAAACCCGCCGTGTGCCGTCTCTCCGCCTTTATTGGCGGGCCACCGGAACCATATTACATTCCTTCAGTGGTCTTAGTGGTCCCCCTGGCGTCTTACCCTTTCGGGCGCCCACTAATAAGCGACACTTCTACACACAGCGCATCGCACCTTCGCGGGTGGTGCGTTCCCCGGTCCTTCCACCCGCAGCCTCAGCTAGGGTGGCATCAGGCGCAGGTATTTGCGCCTGCGCCGCCCCCTCGCTGGCGGTAGATCTGGTCAGTGGATCAATCTTCCTCCCTGGCTCTCTCAACGGCTCCCTTCTATGCGATGACCTCCTCGCAGAAGGCAGCGACCGCGGCAAACCATTCCAATAACTAAATAATAAACACGTTTTGATATTTTTATGTATTTTCTGAGCATTTGACATAGGTACTTTTACCATATTATCTGGGACAGTACTTATTCCAAGAGATGCAGGTTCAAATCCTGCTCGTGACTGTTTCGATTTTCCATTTTCACTGTGTGTTAATTAATATAAACGTAGTTGAAACGTAATTCCTCATACACAATTGTCTCGCGGGCTGCTTACTAAATCTACGCGGGCTGCATGTGGCTCGCAAGCCGAAGGTTCAATGTTCTATGATTTTCAGTCAAAGAACACAGGAGTAGCAGTTGATCTCACAGACTCATTTGGTGACCTAGGCTTGCTGATTTTAGCTTGAATGGGCCAGCTCACCTCTCCGGGGAATTACCACCCGTTCTAAGAATATCGGAGTATGTTAACAGGTATTCTACTCTTGTGGTTCTTTCTGTGACTACGAGTGCCAGATGTCCAAATACCCACCTCACTCCGTCTTTATTAGCCTTACTGTCCACATCCTCAATATTTCTTTATTAATCATCCTACAATTCCTACATTTCAACTTCCTATCTCTTATCGCTATGGCAACACGCTAATGACGTCATCATTCATTATTTCTTTATTAAATCATACTACATCTCATCCTGCTATCCCTTTCTCTATGGCAACGCACCAATTTTGAATACATCATTTATATATTTAGTGCTATACGCTATTGGTAATCGCTTACCATCAGGAGAGCCTTATGCTTGTTGGCCCCCCTTGTGATATAAAATAATAACACCTAGCGGCATAAATTAAAGAGCAGTTAGTACGGATTGCAAAGTTGTTATGGTCGTATATATAAAAACAAAATTTCCAAAACTGAATCCAAAGTGGCGTATCTATTCCGTGTATAGTTATTTATCTATGAAAGTAATACTAAAATAAATAATAGTGAGTGGGGGGCCCTCCGCGCGGAAGAAGTGAAACGCTACTCGTTGCTAACGCTTGCGCTGGCCTGTAACAGGTATACTACGCGCATGCGTTCGAGTGCCATGCATTCACTCTCGCTCTGTATCTTTCTGTTCTCCCTCCCCAGGAGCGTTGAACGTTTAACGCAACAGTGCTTTCATACACCCTCCATGTAGCGTTAAACGTTTAACGCAACCTTGTTGGAAGTTGCATTAGAAGTTTCACTTCAAAAACTACAAATTAAAACGAGAGAACATGTTCAGTTTTTCATTCAGCTGGCGGAAAAACCAAGCTAACAAAAAAACTAACGTTTAAAAATCTAATTTCCAATTTAGAATGGGTGTTACTGCATGAGAGAAATATCTAGGTAGTACTCATACCTACAGAAATGTTGACTTTAAACACATTCAGATGTGTGTAAATGTATTTATAGAGAGTAATAATAGATGATATGAAGTGTTGTCACTGATAAGATAATGTTGAAGTTATTATTTGTTGTTTTAACAATTGAAATGCTGGGTTGTATTAACTACACTATCCTTAGAACTAATTTCTAGAAAATCGCGGCTTGGAATACCTACCCCGTAGTGGCTGTAGTTCCCATCTGTTATTACCAGTGGTACCAAGACTGAATTAATTTGACTAACTGCATAGACGGCGGAGTGGTTTAGATACCGGCCTCCCTACCTCCTCCTAACCTCCTCCTAGTTGTGAGTTCGATTCCCACACAAGACTTGCATGATCCACAAATGGTTGTTCAGTCTGGGTGTATTTTTTGTCCGTGAAATTATATGTTTGTAACGTCCCATGCGATACAAGGATGACTCCTTGGTGCAGGGTGTAAACAATAAAATAAAATGTCACAAGTATCCAGTGGTCTGCCAATATAGACGGAAAGACGGCACACGGCAGGTTTTTTATAGTGGGGGACACACTACCCTTCGTTGGGTGTGCAAAAATGGGTTGGGGTAACAATTTGGGAGTATCTCACTTGTTTTCCCCCGAACAGCAGTCTGCCGTGTGACCACCTGTGAAACACCTAATTTAGTTATAAATGGACATCTATTCATGAAATTCTCATTTGCGAAATGAAATCATTTGTGTGCAGCGATTTGGCAATATTGTTAGTGTTGCAAGCGGCAGTTGCCACTTACCATCAAGTGGGCCGTGGTTCGTCTGCCACTGTAAGTAATAGGAAAACCGGTGCATGTTGACTCGCACACATCTCGCGTGTCATCGATCTTATCTGACGTACATAGAATCTGAGATGTTCTAAATAACTTCGTATATGATTGATTGATTACAAACGATTGATAAATCTGAACTGCATAGCTAGGACTCGCGATTGTCTACTGTGGAGATCTTATGATTTTAAAGACCACAAGGATCTCGCTCATCCTCTTCCTAAGTGTAGATACTTCGTAACTATTTTGTTTCAAAATTGAGATTCATTATTATACCTATTTTATTCTTACTGTATTTTACTTTACGTGAACAGGGATGATTTGTCCAATAATAAACTAAAGACGATACATATATAATTACAAGGTACTGATACCCCCCTTTTTTAGGCTGGAAATATGTACCTAACCGCACACACCGTCGTTCGGGGCAACGAACAGGGTAGTGTGGGGCCCTCACCCACTGAATAAACCCGCCGTGTGCCGTCTCTCCGCCTTTATTGGCGGGCCACTGGAACTGTGCGACATTTCTTCAGTGGTACTGATACTCCCCCTACCTTATAAACTATCACCTAAATTATGTTAACTGCTGGAAAAAGTCACTTGTTTGTAGAGCCTTGCTTACCTCAGCATGAATGGACTGACTCGATCGGGGAAGTACCACCCTCTCAGAGATCTGCGTGAAACAACGGTAGGTGTCCCTACCGTTGGGCCCCACACTATCCTGTTCGTTGCCCCGAAAAACGGGGTGTGCGGTTAGGAACAATTTTTCCCACCTTAAAAAAAAATTGTCCCTACCGTTGCGTAGTGAGTGAGAGCGCCGGAGGTCCAAACCTTATTGCCCTTCTTATCCTTTATTTATATCTAATCCTTCCTATACTGTCCGTATTCTAATTCCATAACAACGGCCAACCTGGTTGTTTAATAACAGCTGTCGTACTAACCGTGTCTCAACAATTATTTTTTTATTGCCAACGGTAGCAGTCGGGCAAGCGGCCCACCTGATGGTAAGTGGTAACTGCTGCTCGTGGACTTTGGCAACATCAGGGACACAGCATAATTCCTGTGTATTAACACATTATTCTAAAGTACCTGGATGACCGAGCTTTGCTCGGTATTTTTTTTTGGTAAATCGTGAGTTTTTCTCACAAAAGAAAGAATTGAAAAAAAAGGGAAAAAGAAAAGAAAAAAGAACTGGAGACATCTGGACTCGAACCGGGGTCTTCTGGTTTTGGGACCGCCCGATTTCCCACCTGAGCTATTATAACCTTGTAGATGATGCCGAAATTTACCTTCGTACTCCAATAATATTGTAGCAGTTTTTCATTGCCTGAAAACCCGGATAAAACGACGTTTTCTAAAAATGAAACCTAGCTAGATCGATTTATCGCCCCCGAAACCCCTTGCATACTAAATTTCATGACAATCGTTAGAGCCGTTTCCGAGATTCAGATTATATATATATATATATATATACAAGAATTGCTCGTTTAAAGATATTAGATAGATATATAAGCCACGACACTAACCTAACACAACTATCTCTCGTTGTGGGTTTGTATTTTTCATAACATAGTGGGAACGCGGCGTAACGTCCTATTACCAAAATTAAATTAAATAGGTAAGTATCTAAATATATAGGTACTTAATTCACACTACTGTACTTAAGACAATTTATTATTGTACCTATAGCTAATTGTCTGCGCCATTACACAAAAACGAAATCTAGCTTACCTGTTAGCATTTCAAGGATGTTAGTTTAAGTGCTAAGTTGTAATAATTAATGAATTTTCTAATCACTAATTCCAGCAAATGTTAACAAGGTCACTTATTAATGAATATTTTGTAAACATCTAGCGATAATCTAATGCTTGTGTCAGAATGGATTACCACGGATCAGTGTGAAATAGCGGTAGGTAGATATATATAGCCCCTATTGTTGTTTCGTATGGTGAGTGAAAGCGCTGGAGGCCCAACCCTCTTCCTTATTCTCTCTATATTGTTCTTCCACTTTCCACATCCTATCCCTTTTCCACTTCCAAAATATTTTGTAACTACAGTAGATAAGACGACCCCAATACAAATTGGGGAAGTGGTATAAGGATGTTCGTGTGAACTGAGGGACCTCACCGGTATGTATTTCGCAAAATAGTATAATTTAGTAAGACTTAGAAACAATTTGTAGAACAAATCTGGGAATTTCTAAACAAATATAATTAAAAACTACAGCCCTTAAAGTGCGATGAATTGGTGAACTTTGTCCACGAACCACGCTTAAAGTACCGAACATATTTAAATGAAATTTGACAGAGACACTGGATTAACGTATAGGATATTATCTGTCTCGGTGGTGCAGCGGTAATGAATGCGACTGCTGATCATGAGGTCTCTGGTTCAATCACCGGGTCGGGCAGCAGTCAGAGCTTTTTCGTAAAAAGAAAAATTCTCACTAGCAGTCCCAGAGTTTGGAAATGTGCCCGGTAGACGGCAATAGCCTCGCCTCCTATTACGTGGGACTTGAAATAGCTGGCGAACCGTGTGTAATACACCTCTGCCTACCCCTTCCGGAAATACAGGCGTGAAACTATGTTTAAATATTTTATCCAGTTGGCGAATTCCCGTAGGATAACACTTCCCCACTGGAAGACTTCAAGCAGACTTAAGCATAAGCTAGTGTGGAATAAGATTTGTATTATCCAGTTCAGGAAGCGCTAAGTCGCTCCTTCAGGAATGGCTACAGGAGGTCCAAAGCTCGCAGTAGCGATGTATATATCGGCCGAAGTGGTTTATCAATAAAACAACACTTGGTTTGTAAGAAAGTTTAATAAAGAAGTATTGAAAATATTTTCACAGGGTGTAATAACAACGTAATTAAACAATAAATTTAGTTATATACTAACATATGACTTTTACGCTATGCTAGGTATAAGTCTAGGGTAAATTAACTAAAATTTTTAAATATAAATACACTAAAGTGAATGTTTACGAGTCATATCGATTCTTAAGTATAGCTAACACAGTACATATACACAGAGTGCGCCGGGTACTACAAGTGAGAAGAATCGACGCAGTGTCCTGGTTAAATAAACGCCACACGCTCACTCGCTCACACATTCACGCTCCGTAACACATCACAGGGCAGAGGACCCCGGGACTGCGCCTGTGCTAACAAAAAATTTGGAAGGGATAGGCACAGCCTAGCCGCTCTTGAACAGCAGAATGGCGACCTGGCCGAGGTAGAAGTAGATGAAGTGGCGGGTCTCGTGCGTCACGTACGAGCCGAAGTTGCGGCCCACAATGCAGTGCCACGTGGGGTTGTACTTCTTGTCGAACTCTTTCTTTATGAATGCAGCGATGTCCTGCAACAAAGGCTTACGTTTATTAACAATGCTCCAGAGACAATTACACTTAATTGTAGCTTCAACCATTACGCCTCATTGATAGCAGCATGTATTTAAAAGTGTTGATTGGTATTACAGTTACTAATAATTAAAACAACATCACACCTGTATTCCCTAAAGGGGTAGGCAGAGGTGTATTACACACCCACGGTTCGCCAGCTATGTTTAAGTCCCATGTAATATGGGGCGAGCCTATTGCCGCCTTCCGGGCTGCTACTGAGAATTTTTATTTTTCACTGCCCGACCCGGGAATTGAACCCGAGACCTCATGCTCAGCAGTCGCTTACACTACCGCTGCATCACAGAGGCAGTTAGTAATTGTTCACCCATAAACCTCTGAATAGCTTAATAGATTAATATGCCTGCCTTACCACAAATATGCTCAAAAAAAATCTAATATTTAACGCTTTTATGTAGACTTTTGGAAATAAGCTGCTAAAAATCATTGAGAACTTGGAACAAAATTTTAAAGGTCTTTCCCAAAATGCCTTTTAGAAATAAAATAAGCCCTTTTGAATCAGTTACTCTTCAATTGTACTGTTCTACACTATCAGCATGCATCTATACTATTATAAAGCTGTAACAGAGCTGTCTGTACATTTAAGATATTTGAGAAAAAATACTAATAGGCTATAACATAGGCGTGTTCTGAACACAACACTGTATATTAAACACAAAGTGGAAATATAAAAGAATACAACACTATTTTTGATTTTTTCGGTTTGTTTGCTATCACACAAAAACTACTAAACTGATTTTGATCAATATTTTTTATTTGATAGCTCTTGATTAGACTTAAAAACTTGTATACATTTTATCCCGCTAGTATATTGGGAACCTGATATATAACTTAAAAACTAGCTTTTGGCTGAGCAAGCAAAGGCTATTTTTTAATAAAATCAGAGCATCTAGTTGGTCAGCCACACAACGTAACCAACTAAGTGTAATTCTGTTGGATACACTGTAAGTATAGGTTAAATTTTGAGAAACCAGCATTTATTTCTTGCTTTAGGTGGACTTATTTAATTACAAACTTAATGATATTTAATTCACAATTATTATAGTCCCGTAGATTTTTAAGAAATAACTAAATTTAAGTCACCATTTATACTAACCAAAGTTCAAACCACAACAGGAAAACCTCTATCAGGTGTGGGAAATTCACATATATCAAGTTGTCTAATTCAATAAAATTACTTCTATAGTACTACACTTTACCTTGTCCTCCCAACTGATTAATGAGACTACTCTTATAAATTGCAAATACAAAAATAATAACTACAAATGCTTGTATGCTATAGACTGTTGAATATCGGCTGCTCACCGAGTTGAGCAATGAGAGGTAAACTAGCCCACTATCAGGCTAACCCAATGG
Organism: Leucoma salicis; assembly: GCA_948253155.1. NCBI lineage: Eukaryota > Metazoa > Arthropoda > Insecta > Lepidoptera > Erebidae > Leucoma > Leucoma salicis. Next base: position 1,174,481 of record OX411822.1, on the reverse strand, counting down.
GTTAAGTTTTGCTTCACAACTTACAACACCCGCAGAACACAGCAGAAGGTGCAACATTTTGGATTTTTTATCCAGCACAGGCGTTAGTTCATATAGACAGAATAGAAACTTTTATTGACTACATTACAGCAAATTTAATAGAGAAAACCGAAAACAGTGTACACGCTTATTCCCAATCCATATAAGGGAACTAGGGTATTTATGACAAACAATATGTCTTCCATATCTAATTGGACAGTGTTGTCCAGAAATGATACAACCCACAAACTGAACAAAATTAATGTTTTAATGCAAATAATCTAAAATAATCTATTTTTATGTCACAAAGACTCGTGTTATTCTGCCAACTACAATTTTCAAACCCCAAGACTTCAACTAACACTGAAAAAAAAAAAGCAGAAGTGGTTCAAATCTGCATAACTTTTATATGGGTTAGCTCATTTCTGCACAACACGGTCCAATTATGTAATGTTACACCTAAAAGCAAGTGTTTTATTAAGACAAGAGAATTTAGACAATTATCAATGTCATGTAGTAATTCTCTGATAAAAATTTGGCAATATCTATATAAATAAAATTAAAAGGATCTGCCATTTGTCCGCACATCACTGAAACACTACAGGATAGATTTCAATTACCTCTCGTTCTCGGCTATGGTTCAGACCATGCTTCGGAGCGAGTGGGTGGAACGCCGCCGTCTCCTTTTGCGAGGAGGTGATGTACGCAAAGGAGCCGGCAGAGCGCGAACGGGAGATGTCCAGCAATCGCCCTCCCCGCAGAAGACGCACTGGGCGCCAGAGGGCACTTAACGATCTCCGGCCCCCTAGGCGCTGGCCTGAGGGTGACGGGCCTAGGGCAGCCTGTCACCCTAGCAGAAGCAGGCCCGAGACGGCGGCGCACGTGTTCCGCGAGAGCCTCTCGATGAGGGAGGGCTTGGCCCTCCAAACCAGACGTGGCCACCAGAAATGGAGGCCTATACCTACTAGGGGTGGAGGAACTCATGCGTAGAGCGTATACCTCACCCCTGGCTAAAGGACGTCTGAAGGAACACCGCGTGGTTTTAACAGGTAGACCAGTTCCACTGGGAATCCGGCATAACCCCTCCGTCAGCCCGGCGGACGGATATCCACAAAAGAATTACCACGCAATAAAAAAAAAAGGATAGACTTCAATTAAGTTTTCCAAGATTTTTCTTAAACACTTGGCCAAGTAACTTGGCCATTCAGCCTAAAGAAGATCTAGCTATCTCTTCATCTATACTATTATAAAGCTGTAACAGAGCTGTCTGTACATTTAAGATAAAAAAAATTACTAATAGGCTATATAGACGTGCCTAAAAACAAAACTTTTGTCAGTTTGTTCAAGCATCACGCAAAAACTACTGGACAGATTATGATGCAACTTTTTTTATTTGATAGCTCTTGATTAGACTTATATACATTTTATCCCACTACTATATCGAGAACCTGAGATATAACCTAAAAACTAGCTTTTGGCTGCAGCGGAGCCACAGGCAAAAGCTAGTTTAATATAAAGTTAAAGTTTTTAGAGACCATGATTTTATAAGCATAAGTTTTAAGAGAAGGTGATTTTTATAAGCATAAGTTTTAAGAGACCGTGATATTTATAAGGTCTTATGTGTTACTGAACTCTTTGTCTCTTGTACTCTACTGATAAGTGTTGGAGTGGGGAAGTCTCTTAACTTCTACCTCATGACGTATGTATAGCATACAGACAAAGTTGCAGTTATAAGCTAGTATGTAATATATGTATATAAAAAGTGGCTTACCTTCTCTATGTTGAATTTCTCTAGTGCTTGGGTTGCACAATCAACTGCATCCTGCTGCATCTCCTCGCTCATGTCGGCATTCTTGATCACCGCTTTGCGGTCGCACATCTTGTCAGTTATGTGTCTGCACAAAACACATGTCGATGAGTCTACTTTTAAATAACATAGGTAGATTATCCAATGGCCTGCTTTATATAAGTGGTAATCACAATCCATGGGACTTAATTTACATCATTTTATCTCTAGGTAACATTTTATGTGTTCTGAAGTGCTTACTTATCATCATGCCATTTCCCTTGCGGGGTAGGCAGAAAGAACAGAGTGCCAAGAGGCTCTATTCTTGCATACATCTCTCCCTTTTTCAACATTCATAACTTCATATACGCTCGCCGGTTTCGGAGAAAGTAAGAAAAGTAAGTTAGAAGTGTATTTTTATATAGTCGGACAATTTGTATAGTAGCAAATATATAAATATTCACAACTGCCAAAAGCAGAGTAGTCTATACAGTGTATCGACTGAAATATTTACAAATCTAATATATATCATGATATCTAATAGGATATAGTTTGTGTGACTATTTGTGCAAATTACCTATTTTACCTCAGGACATTAGGTTTTAAGATCGCGTGTCTAATTGGTTTTCGAGTATCCTACTATTAGGGTAAGTAATTTCTAATTATCTCTTATCATTGAGACTTAGTTATCTAATCTTACCACTATTTCGAAAACAAACCCTGCTGTGGAAATTTTTATAGGCTTTAAAGAAACGACTATGGTAGGTATGACTTTACTAAATGAAAAATATATTCATTCTTATAGCACTTTCCCTACATAAACTAAATTATAGCATACAGTTTTTAGGCATTAGACATCAGTTTTGTTCGAAAGAAATATCTCAACAGAAAAGCGCGCCTTGTCCCTCATAATCCATCGATTGTTTATATCCAATAACTGCTATAAATAGCCTCCAGTAAAAGGTCAAACTCAAAATCAGGGACTTGATGCGCGCCATCCTAATGTGCTTCGCACTTTTTGACGCGAAAGTGCGCACTGTGTGAGCTGATAAGTTTTCACGGAAAACAATGTATTCTAACTTTACCTCGGTTCTTCAACAGTTTGCGAAGGCTTTTTCGTAATAATTTTAATAGAAGCACTGGCACTCAAACCCGTCATCAAAATCCAATTGAGAAAACTATAGACGTGGTGCTAATATTATGACACAGCTTCGAGCTAACTAGAGGCAATCTCCTCTAATGCAGAATATCACTACAGAAACAGCAAAGTTTAATCAATACACCCATTGAATTGCACGTATCAGGGAATATTGCAGATAATTTGTTCCACTCTCGAGCATCCCAGCACCATTTTGTTCAAAGATCGAAATTGTAGAAATATTACACTTAAAATTATTCATTATATTATAGTATAATTAAATAAACACAGGGATAAAGTAATACTCACTTTTGCTTCGGGATAAGAACAAATTCTCACGTAAAGATTTTGATTACCGGAGATTCAATGCCTACTTCCAAGAGGATTCTTTCACAGGCTTCTTTCAGTAAAGATTTAGTCTAATTGTGGTAGAGGGCGTTCTAAATTCAAACGAATTCGAAAAATGAACTAAATTTATTTTCAAAAACTGTTCTATTGTGGCCTATAAAATTCACAAATAAGTTATTACTAATATCACTATGGTTTTTATGTGGAAAATTTATAAAGTTACTTATGAAGTGATAAAATATCTTATAAATGACCATTGTGTATTTTAAGTTATGTTATATCCTCTGTTTACGTTGTGTAGGTTTCAGAACGTATCCCTTATCACACGCGGTAACAAGAGATTGAGAGACGGGACAGATCAACACTCGACTGTTGAAAGGTTGAAACCGCTCCTACAGTAGTGTTATTTGAACTATCTATTAAGGATAATTAAAGAGGCAATTTACTAAATTCTATCGAAAACTCAGTCTGTAACACTACTGGACATTAATAATTACCTCTGAAATAAAACTATTTTTACAGAATCTAACGCATTTACTTGATTTTCTACTACCCCAAAGTTTCGAATAATTTACAGCATTTATGATCACGGGCGGATAAAATCACTAAATAAGTTAGATGTCCCATGGCCACTTTCAGATCTGGACAATACAGATACAGGAATATATTGGTTTATGATACGGTTACGGATATAATTAATTCGGATTAATAAATATAATAATAAATAAATTTTCACACAATGTCCACCCAGACGCAGTACAAATATCTGTGTTCATCACACAAATAATTGCCCTGAGTGGGAATCGAACCCCGATCGACCTCATGCACGGATAACGGAAGTCGGTTACATTACACTACCAACTACGCCACGAGGCCCGTCTGATTATCCGCTAGTTTCGAGTAGTTTCGGTTACGAAATTGGATTTTTAAGTCATGATTAAGCATATACAGGGTCTGTCGTAAATAATGGATAACCTGCTAAACGGAGTTAGCCCTGATGTTAGGCTACAAGAAAATCGACTTTTTATTTTAGGATTGCCATTGGTGTGAAACGGTAGACAATTTTGTATTTTTCTTTTCCTTCTTTGCTCATTTATTCGGTCACCATTTCAATAAAATAACTTATTTTGATGTATTTTTTTGTATGTGACTTGGATACTTGTATTATTATATTAGATTACTATATTAGACATTATTAATGCAAAATACTGTAAAATTTTACATTTTAAGCACTTCGCAAGTAAATTTTTTTCTTCATGTAAAAATTTTAGCATTAACTGTGAAAAAAAAGTGTACTATGCTATAGCTGCCCATTATCTTAAAAACATGCCTAGTTTATGTAAATTCTAAAAAGCTATATACATGCGTACTTTATAAGCAATATTAGTTACACAAGCGAAATAACTTAGCAAGGTATTTTCCAATCCGGGGAAGTGCTCTAAGCCGAGCCATCCGATCATCCCAATTCGCCATCACACCCGTCCTACGACCAAATCTAAAATGTAACAAACAACTTTTATAACATTAAACATGTCCTCAAACTTGGTACCATTTTATCGTCATTATGTAGGTATACCAGCTGCTGTGTGGGGCCGGCACCAAGAATAGCTCCACCCCGTCTCTTCCTATGGGAATCGTAAAAGCCGACTAAGGGATTAACGGAAGACCGGGCAGCACCGTTCCCCTGTATACTAAAAAACTAGACATCGCGGGACGTGTAGCAGATGTGAAAACATCGGAATTATTTTGTAGAAATAAAATTATCATAACTTGACAAAGTACTCCTAAAGAAGAATCAAACAAGTATAAACTCGATATGGTTGCGTCGTTTTATGACAGAGTAAGGCCACCTTCCAGCGCCATCGTTATGCTCTGGATATAATCTAGAGACAAAGAACTCGTCAAGACAAATCATACGAGCCCAAACTCGATGAAGTTATGTAATTTTATAACGGAGTTCCTATGAACACCTTCTATCTCCATCATCAGACCCTGAATACCATCTAAAGACAAAGTACTAGTCAAGACGAATCAAAAGATTCCAAACTGAATGGGGTTGCGTTGTTTCATTACAGAGTTACTGTGGTCTGGTCACCTTCCAGCTCCATGATCAGATCCTAGATATCATCTAGACACAAAGTACTCGGCAAGACAAATCATACGAGCCCAAACTCGATGGGGTTGCACCATTTCATTATAGAGTTCCTATGTCCACCTTCCAGCTCCATCATCAGATCAGCTCCATGTCATCATAGTATTGTATTGTCACGCGATATACATATGCGTGTAAAATTTCAGCTCAATCGGACATCGGGAAGTGTGTCAAATTTAACTTGCAAAATTTGAGCGGGATTAGTAAAATAAAAGCATCGCCACGCTAACAGCCGATTTTACTCTCCCTCCGCATTAGATGTTTCACATCAAAAGTAAAGTTCAAAGTCTTTTTTTATCATATCCTTCATTATTATTTTCAGGCAATGCAAGTTGTATGTTCTAAATCAGTTTTACTTTTAAAGAAACTGTTCAGGGGTTACATTACTTTTAATATTTATTTTAAATCCGCAAGTTCTGGAGAAAAATAAGTTTTAATACAAAGATTCCACTAATTATTGCAGTACTTTTGTATATTTACATTTTTTTGTAAACTCTTTTATAACCCAGGGCATGATCTGGCATTGTCATTTATCTTAATACCGCTTACTTGTAGCCGCTTAGGGCCACTTGAAATTTTGAGATAATTAAATAGCTTTGCGTTTACTTAGTATTATTATATAACTATTTAACTCAGAATAAAATTTATCTTGCACGTAAGGAAATTCACCCAGGTCTTACTAACATCATTCCGCTCACATTACATCCAGCGTATGATGAACGATACAACACAAGCTTAGATAAAGAACCTATAGATGTAGCCATCGCGTTACCACTCATGAGACAGCAATATTACACTTCAGTGTGGCTATGACATGTACAATTTGCCCTAAATGTGACAAAAATATTATTACTTACCACAATCTAAAATTAAATAAATCTCTAATTGATTAATACATTTATATAGATCACTTATTTACCTTTCTCCAGTCAAACGCAGAAAGTTCGCAGTCTTTGATTTCGTATGTGCGAATGTAAAATCAGAGATCAGAATTTCATAGCTATATGAGTAATGTGATAGTGGTTTTCTGAGTGTTACTTGAATGGAACTTACTATACTACTAAGTAGTGGGAAGATGACTGAGATGAGTTATATTATAGGTTTTTAAGTGAAACAAAAATGACAAATTAATAGAGATATGCATTACTGCTAAACAGCTGAAACCGGAGAAAAAAGAGTGAGAGTTAGAGAATAAAATAAACCCACAGAATCTTAGACCTTAGGTTTCAATATATTATCCTAAGTTAAAAGAAGAAATGATATTTTAAGTTGTTAAAAAATATTTTATGTTCTTATAAATAAATTTCAGGACTGACCATTGAACTTGGCATCCAGTTAGATCTCACTTCTTGTGTTGCTGAAGTCAACAACCAAAGCATATATCATAATATTGAACTTGACTCTCATTTTACATTTATATATTTGATTAAAGTTCTCTTTTTCCTCATTTACAAATAATTTGTACCTTAAAATTATCGAAATTAAAGAGATTATTTAGTTCCAGTGAAGACATATTCACGCACAGATCTTTAAAAGAGTGGCTTCACTTTTTAGTTGACAATGCCATGTCTCTGGATAACGTCCAGATGCTTTGCCAATTCAGCCATCGTGATAATTGCTCAAGACTGCTAATTTCGATAACACATGCATACTTATAAACGTGGTGACGTCGTTGGTTTCACATTTTGCGTTAATTTATTAGTCAGGTATTTTTTTTAGTAGATTCGACAAAATACATAAAAAAAAACATTAAAAGTTTCAATAAATAAATATATCGATTAAAAGAATAGAATTAATATTTGTTAAAACATCGGATACATTCATTTTTTCATTACAATGAATCAAATTGTATGGAAAACATTGAGTAAATTCGATATATCGATGCTTAGTGAATATGCCTACGCCTACGCGAAACTAATGAAACAATTTTTTTTTTTAGATAGTGCTGACTGCTGTCTGTGTAAAAATAAATATTATAACAGTCATGGTTGATTTTTGATAATTTGTTGTATGGTTAGAAAATCAATGAAATATTTATTAATCTGTTGTATTTTATAACACCTACCCGTGATACACAACCATGGAAGTAACATGTATATAACCTTTACACAACACAGTTTGTATTCCTCCGTCTACGTCACAGAGTACATTTATATGTTTAGTCTGAGTGTTTAGTACTTAGATATGACATGCCAATGACAATACCAGGAATAAACGAGATACACAATACAAAGTTTCTCTAAGTGCCGTAGAGATAGGTATAGTGTCTGTTGTCCTTGTCATCGTTTATGCTTTTATTTGTCTGACACTTGTCATAAGTTCCAAGCAGAGAGAAAAGCGGATTTTGAATTATTGCTGAATATTGCGGTTAAGACAAAAATTAGTGAATTAATTCAAATATTTGGACTATTTCCACCTATCTAAACTTTATAAACATGGTATAGTGTTGTGTTTTCAGCTGTAAAAATCGCAGCGAACGAAAATATAAAAATATATCCTTTCACACGTAAGTACAATAAAATATTGTTTTATCGAAATAATAAAGTAATACAATATTAAAAACAGTTAATTATATTAAATGTGTAAGGTTTAAATATATTTACCCTAATTTTGGTGTAACTTGGAGATTAACTATTTTTACTGACAACACTGTAGTTATCAGTTACGTGAAGTCAATATTCGTCTTTTTAAATAGTGCATTGTCTATGCTCAATGCTCAGTTGCTTGCTTTGTCGATTGAAGTGTGCGGACGTAGCTTAAGTGACAGTGGATTGTAAGAAATATATGAATTGTGGTGTAAATTATGTGTGTTTAATTATAACGACCGTTGGTGCCTGTCCTAAAATCGGGATAGCTTACATCTCAGAAGTGGTATAAAGAAAAGGTGTAAGTACCTACCCTTATTTTACCTCACCTTATTTTATTGTGCTAAATTACATAATGGTTAAATAGCCTAAGAAGTTAACAAGTGGATTCTACTATTGTAGATATATTTCTGTAAAATCTAATTTTATAATAATATTGATAGTAATTGATTATCTCAGATTATTATAGATTCGTTTCGGTGAATTTAACTTCATATTTTTGAAAAAAATAGTGTTTTGATAAGGGGGTTAAAATTTCGTTATTTTTCGTGTAGAACGCGCCGTTTTCGAGATATTTAGAAATTTCTTTTAACCATATAACACCAATTCACTTCTAATGCATACAATTTTATAATACGAGCCAGAAATTACAAAGAACGGAGCGTGGAAACTCTTCGACTTATGGTCTTGGTCACGACTAGCACTCCATGAAGTAGCAGTCACAGTTCCCGGTGCGCCAAGTGGCGCTGAGGCAAGAGCAAAAGCGGGTTTGTTTGGTGCAGCTTGAGCTGCAATGAGAACGAGCCGCCAAGCAATTCCGATAATGGAGTGAGTTGCGTGAGTTCGCTACGTTTTCGAGCACACCAACACACCAATCAAGATAGTGAAAACATTGGCATTTGATTTGTTTGGAATGTTTTTAGTAAAGCTGTGATGCAGTAATTCCCTGTTGACGGTTGTATGATGTTACTCCATGACAATTTTATCCTTTTGATAAAATTTGAGTTCTGCTCACCACTGTTTGGCATTCGAAATGGGCTGTCAGATGTTTCTGAAGTCATAGCCTGATAGCCCAAATAAGGTTTATTATTTTATTATCAATGCAATGCCGCCTGCCACATTGATAAGCCCATGGCGTCTGTTCATTCAACAACAGCTGATTATAATATTGTATCTCACCGTAATCGTGATAAAATATATGAAACTTTCGCAATGACAATGCTCTTTTAAGTTGAGACAGATAGCTTCCAGGTAAGGTGTATTTATATCCACCCTAGTGCCATCCCAGTAAGAGTTCAATTAGTTGCCAATTGTCTCGTGCTGATTGCACGTTCACAACTTTATCGAATAACTAGCTATGCCCCGCGGTTTCATTTGCATATAATTAAAAAATATATACATCACGGTACTTTCTTATCAGTTTTTGTTTGCGCGCCGAGCTGAATATTGAATTCTTTTAATTCTTTGTTTTCTGAAAATGCGTTAAACAACATGCTATAAAAAGCAAAATCAATTTGCCATTAATTCACTGCGTTATCTTTTGTTACTTATGTATTGGCAAGTTAGCATATGGTGTTGCGAACTCCTTCTTTTGATAGAATAAAGAATAAAGATCAATACTGCAAAAAAAAAAAAAGGAATAAAGATCAATATTGCAGTGGAACATTGTATTAACGTATAATAAACAATTGAGCTAGCACAAAAACAAAATATAGACCCGAATTGAGAGCCTTCTTCCGTTTCGAAGTCTGTTGATGAATAAAGCAGTTCGGGAGTGATTTTTAAGTATGTAAGGCCACTTAATAGATGCGCCGGGGTTATATAGTTTAAATACTCTGTATCTTCAGTTAATTGGCACAAGGGTCTGGATTTCAAATAGCTCCTGTGGTTGAACTAAAACTTACCCACAAAGCTGTCGAGGTAGGTTACCTATGGTTTGCCGATGAATGCTGGGGTTTTGGCTTCTCCAATTAATACACAGGCTTAACCATTACGAGAAAAATGGACGATAAAATTAATAAAATTCAGTGGGGAATCCATAATACGATTCATAAGATTACGGGAAGGAAGACTGCTGAAATCATGTTTGTTAATTATATGAACACTGAGTTAGATTCTAGATTAAATTAAATTAGGCAAGAAACACAAATCAATAACGACCAAAGATTACGGGGGAAGTTAAAGACAAAATTGATGACGAACAAGGGAAGCGATATGATAAAAGCAGGCGTCCTATGCGTAACTATTCAGATGGGGAGTTAGTAAAAATTACAAATACCACTTTTAAAAGTAATGGAAAAATTCATTGTAAACAGGATCATACCGTGGCGTATCAGTGCTAGAAAATGATAGGTATAGAATTGCAGGGTTGAGTAGTAGTAAACATAAATGCAAAACTACCGTTGACGCTGACTGGATGCAGCTCTATTACTATTTAGATAATAAAGGTTCTGATTTTGAAAGTTATTGCTTTCGATGTATGATTATCGTCAACAAATCAATAGTGTTTAGCTATGCGAATTCGTACAAGGTAATTGTAATTAAGCATATTGCAATATCCAGCTAAGTTTAATTATTTACGAATAAATACAAGTTAATAGGTTAACAGTTTTTATACAGCCATGTGATTGGCTATTGATAGAGGTGCGACCATGTGATTAGATCGCTAGTTATTATGCAACCATGTGATTGGTTGCCAGTTAAAAGGCCACGTGATTGGTTTTTTGATGGAGGTGCGACCATGTGATTGGATCGCTAGTTATTAAGCAACCATGCGATTGGTTGCCAGTTAAAAGACCATGTGATTGGCTTATTAGTTGAGGTATAACCATGTGTTTGGATTATCAGAGAAAGTACACGAGATTGGTCCATCAATGCTAATGTGCTCATGCGATTGGGCCCTCAGCGATGATGCGATGAACCATGTGAAGAGTGCCTTAAAAATAACAAAACCACGTGTTTGTTTGCTAAAAAGAATATTGTACTGATTAGTATGTTAGTTATATTGATGATTATGTTAAGTGGAAATATGTGTATACAACTGTCTCTGTGGTGCAGTGGTAGTGTAAGCAACTGATGAGCGTGAGGTCTTTGGTTCGATCCCCGGGTCGGGCGGTGTTATTGTGTTTTTCGTGAAAAGAAAAAATCTCAGTAGCCCGCAGTTTGGAATTAGATTAATATCCGCCTTTTAAGAAATATATGTGATAGTTATTTTGACGAGATTTGATTGAAGCGACCATACATTTCGCGATGGCCCATATACATGGATTCATGTGGCCACTTGAGTCAGGTGGTTAAGTGCGTATAAATACTGACTTGTTCGTATATTGGCCTGATAAATTAAATGGAAGCAAGATTACAAAGTTGTGAGGTGGGAGGTTACATGGATACGCGGTTACAAGGATATATGGATACATGGATATATGGTTATATGGATATATGGATATATGGATACTTGGATACTTGGATACATGGATATATGAATACATGGATATATGGATATATGGTTATATGGATATATGGATATATGGATACTTGGATACTTGGATACATGGATATATGAATACATGGATATATGGATATATGGTTATATGGATATATGGATATATGGATACTTGGATACTTGGATACATGGATACATGGATATATGGATACATGGATACGTGGATACATGGATACATGGATATATGGATACATGGATATATGGACACAGAACACAATCATTCACTACTCCATAAACAAAGTAAAAATAAACAAAGCTTGCAGCTTGCACAACCACACAATACAATGAGTTCAAAAAAAAGATGAAGGAGACTGGGCGTCACAACACAGGGCATCCTAGTGTGGGGTTCAGTGATATAAATATGTCACATAATTATAATCATAATTTATGATATTGAAAGAGAGATGGTATGGATTGAGAATAAATTGTTTAATCGTCATATACATGTCATAGTGTATAGGAGTACACTGATTATCAGGCCGTCTTAGCACCATAGGAGGGGAAATTGCAGGCAATGGTTAACAGCATGAAGCTTTGAAAGTAAAAGTTTGATAGAGAATGTAAGCAAGACGAAAGTAATGGTTTTTGAAAGGGAAGATAGCATGAAAATTTCCGAAATTCTGATTGGAGGAGAAAGAGTGGAATAAGTGAAATATTTGTATCCCAGGTATCAAAGTTTACAAGAGATGGAAAGTATGACTGTGATATTGAGCGAAAAGCGATGGCTGGAAATAAAGTGAATGTTGGGCATGGTAGAAGCTTGAGAGTATATAAATGCTGTGTAGATGAAAATTCGGAGATGCTAGCCGGAGTGACTCTGATGGGCAAAGTGAGAAGTAGTGTGATACGAGAATGCGTGATGTGTGAAAGAAGATGTAGTAATAAAAGTAGAGAAAGGAATACTTGAGTGGCTCGGTCACGTAGAGAGGATGGATGAAAGAAGAAGATTAACGAAACAGATATACAAGTGAATTGGCAAGTTGGAAGAGGGCGACCTAGGCGAACGTATTTTGACCAGTTCCGAGACCTTCTTAAGGAAGGGCAGATTTAGAAAACTCGTAAAATGTGTGTCAGGATCGTAGCAAATGGAGAGAAGTGGTCTCTGCTTACCTCTACAGAAAAAAACGTGACAATAATATGTAGGTATGTTTGTATAATTAATTGTATGAGTTTAAATAGAGATAAATATTAATACATTTTTATTTGCCTATAAGGATAGATAAGTTCTTAGGAAGGGTTTTCTGAGAGAATATTATTAGTTTAGATTAGAATATATATGTTAAATTAAATAATAGTTTATTTCCACACTATTAAGATATGTAGCCTAGAAATTCTCGTAATCCAAACGGAATTGTCCTAGCCAATATCCCAATATCTTCATAAAAAAAGTAGCAATATAATTTATGGTTATATTTATAATAGCTTGTCATAAGACTTAAAGATCTTGCCGTATAAAAAATTCGTACACACTTTAAAAAACGGGTTGTTAGAACATTTTACAGTTTTGGATAATTGGTTGATGACACTAGATACAATAACCGATATGTGTAATTTATAAAATAGATATAGTTATAAGATAGCATTTTGTACACCCATTTGTATTTGTAAGAAGTAGAGAACATGTTTAAAAATCTTAATATTGTAACATCTAATGTACTTATGATCTACAAATAAAGAATTATGCTCATAAAGCTATATTCGAGTGTTTTTACTGTATAAAACCGTTGCGGTATACCAATTAGAATTTATATAATGTCCACAAACACAATAGATATCTCCTAATGTTAATATAGTTAAGAACTAATATGATATATAAATTATAAATAGATTATATTATAATTACGGGGTGACATGTCACTGCGTGATAAAATCCCCATGAAAAAAAAGAATAAAAAAAAAAATATGTATTATTATTATGATTATTTATATTGAATTGGTAATTTGGCTTTAAGGATAACTTCTTGATTGTGAATCAGTTTTTACGTTTTAAGTTATGTTACTTATATTTGATCCGTATAATTTTCTAGATAATTAAATCATAAGTAATTTCGTACTAATGTTCGAATCGTTGTAAGCGTTTTAGAATATTTTAATTGTAAAAAAAATGTAAATATTTTGCCAAGTGTAAGGTTCCACCTGGTGCATGTATGAGGACATACATGTCATCAGGATGGTCGAGTGTAAGGTTTAAATATATTTACCCTAATTTTGGTGTAACTTGGTGATTAACTATTTTTACTGACAACACTGTAGTTGTCAGTTACGTGAAGTCAATATTCGTCTTTATAAATAGTGCATTGTTTATACTCAATGCTCAGTAAGCTTGTGTCGATTGAAGTGTGCGGACGTAGTTTAAGTGACAGTGGATTGTAAGAAATATATGAATTGTGGTGTAAATTATGTGTGTTTAATTATAACGACTGTTGGTGCCTGTCCTAAGATCGGGATAGCTTACAAATAGTGTGCAAAATTCACGCTAAATATTGATGACATCATATATTTGAATGCAAAATTTTAATAGTATTAACACACTAATGAAGTTTGTCGTCGAAGCCAAGGTGACGGCTATTTCTTACGTAAATTCAATTTAGCCCGGTTATCTAGTATTTAAGGGATACCGGTTAAGATGAATTATATTACCAATCTATGTGGGGAAAATAATTTAATTCTAAATACAAAAACGTACTAAATGGTGTCTTATATTCCTCACAAAATAGTATAATACATTGAATAAATCATATAATTGATTGCTAATTTTTTATAGTATTAACTGACTAATGAAGTTGGCTGTCTAAAGTCAAGGTTAGCGGCTTCTCAAATTTAGGCAAGTTATCCAGCATTTTATGCATAGTGGTTAAGGATAAATTATATTAACCATTTTTTTATTGCATTTAGTGGCAGACGAGCCAAGGGCCATCTGATGGTAAATGGTAACCGTCGCTCATGGACTCAACTATACCGAGAGCATTGTCAAGCCGCTGTTCACCATTTCATTCACAGATATGAAATGAAAGCATAAACGGCTACAGCCAAAACGCAACGATGTGCTTCATGGCCGGTCACACTGAAGATGGTGGTACTAACCCGCTCGGGCCCCGATACCAAGTGAGTACTCCCACTAGGTACTCAGCCCTACCACCAGTGTGAAGACTTCGTTTCTAGACATTTCACAATAGTTCGTTGTATATTTTTCAGATTCCATATAGATAAGAAAGTGCCCAACCTATGGATAAAGATGAGCTGGCTACTGGGCGGCTAAGCAGGATTTCTACTGTGTCCACTGAAGGAATGTAATATAGTTCCAGTGGCCCGCAAATAAAGGCGTAGAGACGGCACACGGTGGGTTTCTTTAGTGGCTGAGGGCCCCACACTACCCTGTTCGTTGCCCTAAATGACGGGGTGTGTGGTTAGGAACATTTTTTCCCGCCTTAACAAAAAAAAAAGAGGATTTCTACTGCGTTTACCCACGCACTTCTTCAAAGCCCTTTTAGAGTCACTTGTTTTGCAAAACTCAGCGCAAGGTATTTTGGCTAAGTCGGCAGTTCCAAAATTATTGAAACATGTAAGTTCTATGAAATTGATATTTAAAAAAATAGTTTAAATTTAAATGTATGTTGTTAAACTAAATACTACTAATCCATAAGTGCTTATTTGTTTGTTACTTAATCACGCAAATGTGACTAAATGGATTTGGGTAGTATTTGGCACACATACGTAGGATACTTTTATCCCGTTATTGGCACGGGATCAGGAATAACGCCTCATTTTGGTTATTATCACGTTATTAGCTGGTTTCCGTGTGGTGACGGACTAAGAATACAAGTGACACACCCCCACTTTCCCACGGCTATCGTACCAAACGACTAATTGAAGTAAGCATTTGTCACCCATTGCATTACTGATGGTAGAGCTGGGTAAGAAGTGGGAGTGCTTGCTATAGCGCCCGAGCGGGTTTGTACCACCATCTCATGTGTCGACCATGTAGCACATCGGTTTTGGTCGTAGCAGGAGATAGCCGTTCATTTTTTTCATATCTGAAATGAAATGGTGAGCAGCGGCTTGCCCGGTATAGGTGGTGGAGTGATTATTTGTGAGCCTGTAAACCTAAGATACTTTCTTGATGGCTTGTGACGCCTTCCAGCCAGCAGTTGGCAAATTTTTAACAAACAAATAAGTAAACTCACTTTCGCATTTATAATATTAGTAATGATCAACTATATCACAAAATTATATTTTTAACTCAATTATGTTATATGTATTTTAGAACTACATTGAAGAAGATATTGATTGCCTGTACGCAGAAGATGATGTGCAACCTGTGGCCCGAGAAGTTTTAGTATTCATGCTCACTTGTTTAAACAGTAGCTGGAAATTTCCTGAGGGGTCAAACAAAGACTATCCCTAGTAAAGATGTAAATAAATATGGTCAGTGAAAATGGACTTGAAGTTTTGAAACACCTCAGTAAATTGTGCTATGGCAAAATTATTAGGTTGAAAAATAGATGGTAATAAATGATAATAAACAACTTATAAATTGATTTACCTTACTATATTACCCTAGTCCTGCCACATTATATGATTTAATAAAAGACCGCCACGATTCGCTGATCTCACCTATGGGGGAGGAGAGAAGAGGGCAAAATACCTCCTTCCTCCATATCCGCCATATATCCGCATAGCGTTTCCACTTACACTTTCGCCATCAAGCATGGCACTAGACCACGCTTGGCAGCAAGCAGTGGTCAAGTTATGGTCGCAGTTATTGTAACGTGAATGAAGTGTGTTTATTTGTATATAGTTTACTCATTCCTTAACCGGCCTGGCGATCTAGTGCTTAGTGACCCTGACTGCGAAACTGAAGATCGTGGGTTTGATTCTAACCCATGATTAATATATGCGTGATGGCTACGAGTGTTTGCTCTATGTGTGTATATCTGTAACGATACATTAGTCAATATAATATAACTGCGTATTTAGTAGTTAATAATTATTAATTGGGAAAATTTATCATAATCTGACATCACTGTTTTTGCATGTACTTTATATCTGTCCCTTACGGGTGTACGCGTATGTCATATCTATTACTATCCTTTATCTAAGGTTTAGTAAGTACATGTTTAGTCTACAACTCTACCAAAGAATACATAGGTTAGGTACTACCGCAGTAAATATATAAACCAGTACGGAAACTGGGAACAAATCGTTAGAAACGGCACACTCACACACACGCGCGCATCTACGAGAATCTAAGCACCCCTAGCAGTGTTGAAAGTATCACGTCGGGATGAGTGGTTGTGTCATGCGTTATTTGAGTGTTTCTATGAATCGTAATAAATTTGTTACTAATATTATAAAGAGGAATGATTTGTAATTTTGTAAGTATATAACGGACTATAAATATTAATTTGAAAAAATAAAACCGGCTTAATGATATATTTACTTTATTTTTATCCCACATTGTTAAAAAAAATAAATGCCCTTGCGAAGCCAGGGCGGACCGCTAGTATATACTAAAACACTCCAATTTTATAAACATTAAAAGCTTTTAATTGCGGCTTCGGCTCAACAAAAGCTAGTTTATTAAGTTATATCTCAATATAGTAGTAGCAGGATGAAAGGCCGTGTGGGGCCGGCTTTAGAATTGTCCTACCCCTCTCTACCCATGGGAGTCGTAAAAGCCGACTGAGGGAATACCAGGGGAGTGGACAGCAGCACTCCCTCGAGTATTAACAACATCCACTGCAATCGCCAACCTACCTGCCAAGCGTGGCGATTACGGCATTATCCCCCATGATGGGACCGCTCGTTGTGGCGTTCTCTTGGGGAGGATGTCCAGCAGTGGACGTTGAAAGGCTGATGAATGGATGAATGGAGGTTAAAACAAAGAAAGAAGAAAAAAAAAACACGCATAAATAGCCTAATATAGTCACATTTACTATCTTCGATATACAGACATAGCTCTGTTACAGATTTAGTTATTAGGATAATCGTAAACATTGTTTCACATGAACCACAACAACATATGGTCGGGTGCTAATTTGTAAGATCTTACGGGGACAACCCTAACGCTCCAACGAAGCGTAGGTAATTATTTCAACGAATAGGCCTAGTTTCACTACTGCTTTAGCTTATATATATTATTTACTGTGGTACTACTAAAAAATCTCTATGTAATTCTACTCTTTGCTCTAAGTCTGTGAGCTGTCTCGGAGTGTGTGGAAGTAGTATAGTAGTCACTAGTCTGTGGTGTGTGCTGTGTGATGTGAGGGGAGTTTTGGCGGGAACACGAAGAAGATCATGTCGTCGCTCTGCATTATTTTCCTAAACTTGTGTTATTTCAAGTATCAATGTGTAAAAGTGGTGGCCTTTTGCTTATTAACTATTTGTGTACGTCCATAAGTGTTGGAAAGTGATGTAGTGCGACATAACGTGTTTTTTCCTTATGTCTCCAAAACTCCATAGAAGCTTCAGTAAGGTCGCCATCGTCTTACTGGAGTGGTACTTTGACTTGACTGACTAATTTTATATGACTGACTTCAACTATGAATTGTTTTATGAACTAAACTTACGTGTGATGAGAGAAAAACGATGTTTATAAGTTACTGTTAGGCTGATGGCTTTTCCAATGCCTTAAACAATTTAAAAAAAAAAATGTGTGGTGTGAGGGATCCTGTGCTCTGCCTGAGACACAGAACAATATTACTCAAGAGAAGAACGCCCACTCCATACTTTATATTTGCCAACACAGCGCGTCTAGTTCCGTCGCCAGGAACTATTTCTTAGCGCGGTAAATTTAAATGGTCATTAAAGATACTTTTTTTAAGCCTTAGAAATATAGAATTCTCGTTTGCTGTTTTAACATAAACTATTAATTAGTTTATGCTAAAACAACAAACGAAAATTCTATATTTCTATGGCTTACAAGGAGACTAGTAAAACAAAATTGCAAGGAAATAAAACAAGTTTTTATACGTGATGTAATCTTTATTTTATTTTATTGTTTTACACTGCATCAAAAAATTATCTATTCTATAATATCACAATCATCATCATCTTAGCATTAATCCCGGTTGTAGTCCGCTTTCTTACTTTTACTACTTCTCTTTGCCTTCGGCATCCTTAGTGTGAGACCATTGACATGCATTTTATCTACCACGACGTCAAGCCATTACCTCTTGGAGTCAGGGCCTGGCGAAAGCGACATTGCTAGACACTAGTTTCCTACGTAGTTTGCCGATTTCTATAAAATGTGGCTGTACTAACGCGACTCTCTCGCATTTTATTTGCGAAGTGTATAAAATGAAGACTACCACGATTCTATAATGTAATGATCCAACACTATTGTAGCAATTCTCACAGCGTCTGGTGGTAGTTCTGCTGAAAGTAAACAAGTTACATGTAAATTGTAATGGACATACCATTTATATTCCCTTAAGGTTGAGGTAAGAACATGGGTAAAATTTCATAAAATTCCTAAAATAGTGGAGTTAGTTATAGTAAATGATTTATATTACGATGATTAGCCTGCTACACCACTTATAGATGATGCCAGATGGATTGGCAAAAACATATATTCGAGTTTTCTTTTACACGCAGTACTTTCAGAGTCCTTTCTCTGGACACCCAGGTAATGGAATGTACTACCACTGAAGCAATGTAACAATAATGGCCCGCCAATAAAGGTGGAGAGACGGCACACGACTGGTTTATTTAGTTAGACTGGTAAGGGCCTCACACTATCCTGTTCGTTGCCCCGAACTATGGAGTGTGCGGCTGGATAAAATCTTTCCCGACTAAACAAAAAAAATGGTAATGGAATGTACTGCTTACATTGGACAAACTTAATACGTAAGCAGAAAATAAACATAAAATACAGACCTAGATATTAGAAAATCATACAAAACATGATTCTTAAAATTCGTCATCATCCAAGTCACATTGTTGCTAATCATCTCCAAACCAGCCCCAAAAAAAGCACTCGCAACCTGAAAATTTAGATGTATTTAAGAAAGACAATATATTCAATGTTTTTTAATGTCTTTATTTTCCGCGCTAAAGATTTGTTGGACGCTTCTTCAACAAATCCTTGATTTTTTACCCTAAGAAACCTTTTAACTAATATGGTAATTGTACTAGTAATAATATAATTAAAATTTATTTCAGCGTGTTCTTCACAACCTTTCAACCAATCTCTATCTAAAATTTCACTACATTGTACCAAACTGAATTTAATTTTATCTATGTGAGAATATCCTTCTAAATAATTATTAATTAATGTTGCAGCGTTTTCAACTAGTTTGCATAAACCGGGCTGAACGTATTTTAACCTGCTGTTAACATCATCATATTCCTTAAAAGACGTAAATAGATGACATAACTCAGTGTTTGGATCTGCAAGCATGAGCATTTGGCACTGTTTGCAATTTAATGGCACACTTTTTACTATACAGCCGCAAACGTATGCGCATGCTTGCATTTCTCCAGAACACTGTAGCATTTCATACTCTTCTACATCTTTGGTTGCAATCTCAACGGGATAAGATGCAGAAGAGCTTGTTACTGTCTGATATCCCGTACTGGTTGTTATTTCACAACCCTTACGAAGAAATATCTTAAAATTATTAAGTAAATTGTTATTACCATCAAGGCAGTTCCTGTTTTTATTATTATTGATGAGATTCGTCATTATACTGGTTTTCAATGCTGCAACAAATTGTACACAAGTGGGGTTTGTGTTGCACCCACAATTGCTCCTAATGCATCCAAAGCAGTTTTCAATTATCTACATTATATTTTTTTAAATTATAAAATATTTTCTCAATGGCATTTATAGTTCTCAGCCAGCCATCTTTTGATGGGGGTTTACTCCTAGCCCCTAAAAACTTTAATTCGTTAAAAAAAGTATTTCATTTGTTTAAATAAAAAGAAGTTGAAGACATATTAGTCAGAAACGGTTTTCCTCTTTTTCTATCTGGCGTGTTTCCATTCATCGCGTCAAATAACTTGTCCAAATTAGATACTACTCTGTAGCAGTCGCCACAGCATCTGGTGGTAGTTCATCTGAAAGTAAGCAAACGTCTGGTAAATAAGTAATTTATGTATCATTTGTATCTATCTATACATGGTCTGTCGTAAATAATGGATAACCCGTTAATCGGAGATAGCCCTGATATCAAGCTACAAGAAAATCGACTTTTTATTGTTGGATTGCTATTGGTGTGAAAACAGTAGACAATTTTGTATTTTTTTTTTAATTTTCCTTCTTTGTTCAGTCATTCGGTCACCATTTCAACAAAGTAACTTATTTTAATATACTTTTTTTTTGTATCTGACTCCTGGATACTTGTATAATTATATTAGATTACTATATTAGACATTATTAATATAAAATACTGTCAAATTTACATTATGAGCACCTTGAAAGCATTTTTTTTTTCTTTATGTCAAGATTTTAACATTGACTGTGAAATAAGGTTCAACTCTTCTATGTCAATACCACATTCACAAAGGCAAGAGTCCCTTACCCTGATCTTGTTAAGGTGGACAGGAAAACAGCAATGTCCAAATCTCATGCTTAATATAGACAAAGCTATTCTCCTGTTACATTTTAATTTAGAAAACCATGGTTTAAGTATAATCTCAGATTGGTACTTAGCGAAGTTGGTGCCTGAACGTTTACTAGTTATGCACCATCTTTTTGTCCATCTAGCTTGTAAGTCACAACTAGGAAGAAGAAGGAGATCTTGAGCATAATTTTTAAAAGGAACTGTCACCACAGATTACAGAGTCTTTAGCAATTCTATCTACCCTGTCATTGCCAAGTATTCCACTATGACCTGGAACCCAAGCTAAGTGGACAGTGTAATTTAGAAGAAAACATTTCAGTAATAACTGTTTGGAATTGAGGATCAGCCAGTTTTTGGGGCAAGATTTAAAAGGGTTACCTATTAAGGTTTGTAGTGCACTTAGCGAATCAGAAAAGATTACAGACTTATTTAATTTAAATAAAAGTATATAATTTATAGCTTCCATGATACCCCCTACATTCTCCGAGGAAAACTGAAGTTTCAGGGGGACATTTTATTTTCTGGACAATATTATAATTTTGATGTAGTAGTCCAACCCAATTAGACACTCATTATCACAACAACACAAACTTCACGTCATGTCAACCGTTGCTATGGTAACCATTGATGTAGCTAATTAAGTACAATAACATCATGCAAAAAGTTGGTTTTTAACAAAATAATTTTAATTATGTTTAGGAGTTAAAGAGTTTTTGGCATTATTTTAATAGTTTCTAGACTTATTTTGGATATTCCGATTTCTATAATATTTCAATTGGCATTAGTTTAATCGTTTTTTAAAGACTTATAACAGATTACAAGTTATTTGTGAATGTATAAAAAGATAACTTTTGTGCGAGCGGGATTCGAAATGCGTCCCTTTCAATCCGGGGAAGTGTCCAAGTCGCACTGACCGGCCATACCCAATCTCCACGTCACAATTGTCTTAACGACCACCTATCTGATGCAACGTATTTTGACCAGATCGGAGCCGTTCTTAAGGAAGGCCAGGTTAAGAGTACTCGAAATCAACAAGCATGCATGAAAGCGCTGATGAAACTAGATGAAGCGAAAGATGTGTGTCAGGATCGTAGCAAGTGGAGAGAAGAGGTCTCTGCCTACCCCTACGGGGAAAAGGCGTGACAATATGTATGTATGATTTTATAAAATAACTACTCTTACTCTTACCTACCCGGCGAAATTCGTATCGCCATATTTTTTTTCATGAATATTTTGCAATGAAAATTATTAAAGTATTAAAATCGCTATTAAAAATAGGGGTTGGCAGTAGAAGGGTGAAAATTTTGGGTTTTATGTATTTTTTAATGGTGAATAAAAAAAAAATAAAAAAAATTGTCCAATAAATAAAAATAAAAATTTGCGGTGAACCACCCATATCACTTAGGGGTATGAAAAATAGTTTACATCCTATTCTCAGACCTATTTAATATACATACAAAATTTCATAAGAATCGGTAAAGCCGTTTCGGAGGAGTATGGCGACAAATACTGTGACGCGAGAATTTTATATATACTAGATAACAACTTTTAACTGCGTGCATGAGCTTAATGACACTATTCAGAAAGAACGAGAGAAAAAGAGATAGTCAATGAGTTTTTCAAGAGATTTTGGTATTATTAGACACATTGATACGTTGCGGAAAACAATAATAAACGAAATAGTGCAGGAAAGCGTAATCTGCACTCATTTATAGTGAACACTTTTAGTGCCTAATTGTGGATCTTCTCTGTTTTATACATCAACTGCCTCTGTGGTGCAGCGGTAATATAAGCGACTGCTGATCATGAGGTCCCGGGTTCGATTCCCGGGTGTAGAGGGCAGTGCTATTGAGCTTTTTCGTAAAAAGAAAAATTCTCAGTAGCTGACCGGAATTCGAAATGTGCCCGGTAGACGGCAATAGGCTCACCCCCTATTACGTGGGACCTAAACATAGCTGGCGAATCGTGGGTGTGTATTACAATACACATAACATTCTATTTTGCACGTCAGAGTACCTCTGCCTACCCCTTCGGGGAATACAGGCGTGATGCTACGTTTTGTTTATACATCAATGTTTATAACACATAATTATACTAGGCTGTACGGCTTGATGGTGAGTAGAGACGGTAAGTTTGTCACCCCGTGAGTGGTTGGCGTGGTAGCCTATAGACCAAAGGCAACCTTCGCGAGTACTCCATCACAAGAAAAGTTATGCACATGAAGAGGAATGATGATATTGAAGGAGATGAGGAAGTGGTCAGTTAAAATAATAAGGAGGGGATGGTTGTCCAATCCAATATCACTTGAAAAAATCTAACAAAGTTCTAACACTATGCCTGACCAATAGATCTACCCTAACACATCATGTTTATCAGTTACATTTACGTCTAATAGGCCAATGAAACCACAAAGCTATCAATATAAAATATGGACTTATCTAAATACTCACTTTGGGCTGCTTTGGAAAATATTCCTGCTGCAACTGAATGGCTTAAGACTAGAGCAGCTAAACGGACTTTCATTTTTTGTTTTTAGGTTTAAGATGCTGCTCAATGCAGGAGCGAAAACAAAGTTTTGGTTTTTATTATCTAGGTAAATTATAGAATTCTTCATTATGGCTCCATTTAGCAACTCCTGCAACAAAACCAAACCATTAACTATAGTTTTAGAAACTAAAAAAACATGCTTTAGGTGCTTAACATTCTATTTTGCACGCCTCATAAACGAAGCGTTGAGGTGTGTATTACTCTCGTTTCACGCAGAACAACTGATTTTTCAAACTTAAAATGTCTCTATTTATCATATATTGCACTTGTAAAATAATATACATACACATATATCAAGAAGAAACACTATTTTTAACACTCATGATATATTTGATGCCATTTTTGTTACTTATTTAAATTAGTTAAAAAACTGTTTAAAAAGGTTCTATCTTGGACGTCCGTTTGATATTCCTAAATCTATGATACGTATAGATCACCTGACAGCTCGATAATTGGTCTAAGCGCGTTACCAATTTTGATTTGTCAATGTGTGCGTTGGATAGTGATGTAAGTTTTAAGACATAGACTGACTATCGGTAAAATGATAAAATAAATCAGTTTCTTGTTTGAAAGAACCGTTCATTCGTCATTGGTTCCGTGTGGTGACGGATTAAGAATACAAGTGTCATCACCCCATTCTTTCCCACGGGTGTCGTATGAGGCGACTAAGGGAAGTAAGCAATTATCATCCATTGCACGACTGGTGGTAGGGCTGGGTACCAAGTGGGAGTACTCACTTGGTATCCGGCCCAAGCGGGTTGGTACCACCATCTCCCGTGTGACCGGCCATGAAGCACATCGTTGCGTTTTGGCTGTAGCAGGAGATAGCCGTTTATATTTCATTTCATCTGTGAAAGGAATTGGTGAGCAGCGGCTTGACAATACTCTCGGTATAGTCGAGTCCATGGGCGGCGGTTACCATTTACCATCAGAGGGACCGTGGCTAGTCTGCCACTAAATGCAAAAAAAAAAAATCTTCATCTAATAAAACAAAACAGACAAGTAATAGATTAAAACAAACATAGTTCATTCGTTTTTATTTATTTCACCAGCAACCCCAGTTTACATCACAGGCACTCACGGAACAAACAACCATTGTACCTATTTAATAGTTATAATCATATAATAAACTAGCTTCTGCCCGGGACTTCGTCCACGTTGAATATTTGCTTTGGGTTAACGCTAACATCAGTACTTGATCATTATTTTGCTTCAAGGTTATTTTAAAACTGCGATATCTATTAAGATATTCATTGAAATCGAATGATGTAAGCTATCTGCCAGTGAAAGTCCCATCCAAATTGGTCCAGCCATTCCGGAGATTAGCCGGAACAAACAGGCGGACAGACAGACAGACATTGCTTTTGTTATAAGTAACATAATATATAGTATCATATGCATGAAGTAAAAAGCTGTTATTTAGACATTAATTAACTCAGACACTTCAGTTTTATTATATGTATAGATTTAGCATTTCATTAAAACTATATAAATAAAATAATTCCGATTCATAAGTGAAGAAATATATTTTGTACATATCCTGCAATTATTTTAAAATTAATATATTTCTTCCATCAGTATTATCCAAAATATTGAGTACCTAAGTGTGCTTAATGCCCTTATTACTTATCTCTAATTATTTAAAAAACCGCACTCAATCACAAAAATATTAAGATTCTTATAACTATAAAAATTTATTGTAAACTCTATCTCAAAATTGGATTTGTCGGAAGAGTAGCAAAATATTATTAAGTTTTGAGTTGTCATTTTCATTTCGTTCCCAAAAATACCCTCAATTCAAATCACACAACAGTAAAGATAATAAGGTTAGGTAATGAAAATGACAGTTAACTAACTCCCGTAACATTTGCATTGTCATCATCACTAATAATTATTTGTGCACAAGCAATAGCTAAATAAATATTGATAAATTATAAGAAAAACTTACCTCTTTGACAAGTACAGCTAATCTAGTCGCAAGTGACGAAAGGTCCAAAAAAATAAAAAGCTATTGGTTGTTTCCAATTTTTACGAACTCCAATTGCCATAAAAGTTAAAGCACCTTTTGTATATACATACAAATCTTGTAGTATTCCTTTGTTTTTAGGTAATTTCTGTAAAAACAAGTATTAAATTTAATTTTTAGATGGCTTAAAATGAAATCCCTTATTTCCTGGTAGGAATGAAAGCCGGATACACTAAATATTCTTGCTTTCTTTGTCTATAAGATAGTAGAGCAGGCATACTTTACTACCAGCTTTGACAGCCTAAGCAGGCAGATTTTTAGATAGTAAAGTAGGATTAAAAGCGGTAATGCCTAATAATGGTTTATATGAAAGAAGAAATACTATATATTAACATTTACATATTTACTTTAATAGAAAGAAAGAAAGAAAGAACAAATTTATTTAGCTTACAAGTATGAGACAAACAAAATGTACAACATATACAATGTAAGTCAAACTAAAAACAATGTATGTCTCACGCCAATGCTAAAATGGTTTCCAGCTCAGCCAGGCTAAAGTGCCAGGCGCTGGTTTTCTGCCAGAATCTTACCTTTACACACGGATGCCAATCAAGTCATACATACAATAAAATTAACAAAAACAAAGTTGGTTAAAATAGTTACATATCTGTTATACAGTATGGTTTCACACTTGATATTATCTAAGAATAACATGAATGACCTTTATGAGAAAAAAAAAAATATGAATTTCTTATTTTTTTTATATATATGTATTTTTTTTTTCTCAAAATAAGAAATGAATATTATATAATAGGTGAATATAGTTTTGTTGAAACTAATATAATAAAGCTTAACAACACATATATTAGTATACTTACATCAGTATCATGTGGTTAACTGGAAGTGGATGGATTATACTGGCTATCTCTTAATTGGTTTAATAGGTATATGTTGTGTTCCAATAGGTAAAGCAAACAAATTTAACCTTTTTCTGGCACTACTTGTATATGATAAGTCATCAAAATGTTTAGCACAAAGCATCATATGCTGCTTATTTAATTTATCCAAAAATTCATTAGAAGTCCAATCATCGTTAGGAAAACAATATTTTGCCTAAACTTTTGCCCTGAAAAATTAGTATTTTATATATATCTTATAAGTAAAACTTCTTTAGCCACTAATTGAGAGTAACTCCGTCTTTTTTCAGATGAAAATAATGGTTTTCTAACGGAAATGACTACTATAGTGTGAGCATCATGTTATTATTTCAAATTAAAATTAGAATCATCCAAAGGTCTACAAAATAAGCTTTCTTCTTATGTTATTTTTTGGTTGATGGGTGGTGGACCCCGTAGATACTTCTTGACCTTATGGCCCGGAACAAACATACCGTAGATACACCGTGCCCACTGTAGTCGTCCAACATCAATTCTTCGCCCTTTCGAATTGTCGAGACCGATAATAAGTGGATATCCTAGTAGTCCCCAACCCTACCACTTACTGGTGGGTGATAATAGCTACCTACCCCTAGTCGCCTCCACTGTTAAATCAAGTTACGAACGGCAGTCTAATAATTTACTTACTTGATACAAGATGGCTGAGGAAACCTGTGGAATTGCATAGCAGAATCTTCTTTGGAGTTTACCCCGCATTTTGCGCACTTTAAAATTATTTATCTTTCTATGATGTAGAAATGCGTCAATAACAGGTGTTTCCAACAAAAAACACAAATTTTAATTCAACTTATAGTAAATTTGTTACACAATCCAAAAACGTCTATTTCGTGTAAAAAAAACACGAAATGAACTTTAGAAAATAATTCAAAATTTGCTCTTGTTAGTCAGCAAAATAATTTAGATTATTAATGAGAAAATTAGATAATGGAAATCGTATTGCGAAAGAAAATGAGCAAATCCGCCATATTAAGTTTTTTTTTGTTATACGAAAAGAACCGTCCTTTTTTAGTACAATGTTGCCACAGCTAAGGCAACCTATTATGGACTGTGAATTCTGTAAAAAAACAAACTAAGTTTATTTTAGCACATACATATCCTTTATTTTCCCAGATTAGTTATTAAAAAATAATGTGCGAGCAGTTGCAACTAATCTAAAGAATTTTGTCTAGTGTAAACGATAAAAATAATATTATTTGAAACTTAATGGGTGATAATCTAATTATATTTGATGTTAATTTTTTCTAGATCTTATTAAAAATATTAATATCGAAATTGTTGTATAAAAGTAGATTGAAATATATCATAAGTAACGTAGTATAAAATCTGTATAAACGCCAATAAAACTATATGTATGGCATCCCTCACACAGTGACAATTTAAGTAGGAGTTGCCATTGCGTACCAGCAAATTCTAACGTCGTTTGAATGTATATTGGTTTTAAAATTATATAAATAACTTTTACAGTCTTAGAATTTAAGGTGTAGGAGAGAAAATTAGCTGAATAAATATCTTAGACAATTTCCATATTTTTAACCGATTGAAAAAAGTCAATCATCCCTAGTCTTAAAAAAAACAAATCTTCTAAACCAGTAGACATGTTTAAAGGATGTACAGAATAAACAAGCATGCGATTATTAGCATGAATGTCTATTCTGTCCCTTTCTTTTGTAGAGCGTTGTCTCTATTGAATTCATTTTGACCAAAGCTGGCATTGGCTAGTTTTAATGCTGACTCCCTGTGGCCTGAGATATTAGGGTACGGGGCCGTCAATCGCCATATTTAATATTTTAATTAGTAATTACTGTCTTTCGTTGGCGAGAAGCGCCAAATCGTCTTAAAAATAAACAGAAATACCGTGAAATCATCATTGATTCTTTTGCAAAACACGGCAAAATGTCCGGTGGCACTAGCAGCAACAGAAATGAGTGTAGGATATATGTTGGCAACCTCCCTCCAGACATAAGAACAAAGGACATTCAAGATCTTTTTTATAAATTCGGCAAAGTAACGTTTGTTGACTTGAAAAACAGGAAAGGTCCACCTTTCGCTTTCGTTGAGTTCGAGGATCCAAGGTGAGAATCTTTAGTTTTACTTTCGGCATTGGTGTAAGTACTTTTACCAATACCCTACCTCACCAATGTTGGCTTTTGAAGTTTTTTTTGTCTAATGTTGTTCATAAAACATTTTTCGTATGTTTATTGCAGTATCTAATGAATACTGTATTAGTTTACGTGTCGTTATTGCACGCGACCGTGTTATAAAATTGAGAGCATTCATGTCAAAATTTTAGGACTTTCAGTGCGTTTAATACCTATTAGTATTGTAGAATTTATTACTACATTACTCCAATAATGTTTTTATGTAATAGTTTGATGTAGTCCTCTGCTTATCCCTTAGATAGGTACTAGGTAGTTTGGTAAGTCACATAACCTATTACCCGCGTTAGGTACCCCGGCTATATTGAAATATTGCATTATTACGGTGTTACCACGCCAATCCATCGATGGTGGAATAAATTAGTAGACGTCGATCGAGCTGCTTCATTATTCAACCCACCCCGGTGACTGCTCCAACGCTGTCTTATCAACAAACCATCGCACACAGTATTCTGCGTTTGCGTTCTCCTGTATCTATAATAATAATAATACGAGTGTGAGTGCTCTTGGCACTGATCAACAAGAATGCTGATTTTATATTAAAAATATTGATTATATATAATTGGACAATAGGGTTAGTCGACATTTCCACAAACTTTTGATCAACTTCGATTGATTGGTTATCAATGTTGTCCACAATCGTGTGGTAACACCTTTAAACCTAGTATACATTATCAGAAAATGTTGCCATGAGTTGTTTGCGACTTTTTTGTATTATAAAGAGTTAAGGAAGAACTAGGCCAACCTTATAGCACTGTGCCCTTATTTCCTGCTATGACTGAATAACAGCTAAGTCTGAAATACTGCCACAAGAAATCAAGTAAGATAGATTATAAAAAATTTTTAGTTTCTAGTTAAATGTCAAAAATAGCACACTGATATTCCAGAATGAGAATAATTTATACCAAGTAATCCTAATTTTTTTTTTTAAATAAAACTATGTTTACGGAATCTATCGCATTTACCTGATTTTACTACTATCCCGACGTTTCAAATACTTTAAAGCATTCATGATCACGGGTGGACTTAGATGATAGATGTCCAAGGTTGTCATATCAACCTTGGACGTCTATCATCTAGTTTTATTTCAAAATGTGTAACATTCGCGTAAATATCAGAAAGAATCCCAATTTTATTAAGACAAGGATAAAATGCACCTACCTAACCAGTCTAGATGTTGATTTTGATGTGCATGCTCATCAGAAATCTCAAGAATTTAGAATTCTACAGATGTTTTCTCTAAGCATCCTATTTTGTCTGCAAAGACAGCTATGGGCAAAAGCTAATATGCTTATAAACAACTAGCCTTTGCCCGTGGCTCTACTGCAACCAAAAGCTAGTTCTTAGGTTATATCTCAGTTTCCCAAAATAAATGTATACCAGTTTTAAGTCTAATCAAGAGCTATCAAATCAAAAAGATGCATCAAAATCCTTTCAGTAGTTTTTGCATGATGTGTGAATAGACAAAAAATCTAAAAAAATTTGTGTTCAGACACACCTATATAAATTTGAGTTCAGACACACCTTATAGCTTATATCATTTTTTTCTCAGATACCTTAAATGTACAGACACGGCTCTGTTACAGCTTTAAAATAATAGGATTAAATTTAATTTGGTTGGTATCAGATGGGTGACCAAAGAACCTTTTTTGGACAACTGGCCTCCTCAGTGCTTCAGAAAGCATGTTAAGCAGTGAGTCCTCGGGGCTGTCAAATAACATGCTAGTTGTCATTATGGGTGGTCAAAGTCCTGAATAATAAAATATGGTTGTCTGTAAAGTCGAAATTAGGTTTGTACTTTTAAACGTAATACTGATAGAAATCCAATGGTACATATAAAAAGGTACGATCGCGCGTGCTGTTATACAATAATTGAGATACGCGTGCTGCCCGGGACGCGTTCGGGCGAAGAATGTCATGTCGGTAGGTGGGCCGACCGTCTCCATCCCGCAGACGCTCTCTTCAGTCCGCGGCTCTCTTGTGGCATCCATCGCCATACATTTTTCGCAACGTGCGTCTTTTTCGTGCGTGCAGCCGGGCGTTCATCGATTTATAAGATGTTATCACGTCAAAAATCTGACCCCGGTCTTGTTCTATAGTTACCAGTTGTCCTCTTAGTTGGGGTTGTGGAGGTCACACAGGTAGCTAGACCTGAACAGATTGGAAGCCACCCCCAAGAAAGCTTAGAAGGGAGGCCAGCGAGATGTTGATGTTATTACAACATTCCTAATAAGTATTTTACCTTGGAAAGTATATAATTTTTTTACTACAGTGGTAGCAAACAAACTTGTGCCATCCCATTGGTAAAAGGTTTCCTTAGCCTATATGCTAGTAACTCCTGATTAAGAGGAGACCCCTGTGGCTATAGATCCCAGCTCTTGTGATCATCTATAACGATTATATGGTTACTATTGGAGATGTTCCCTTAAATATCATGATTATTCACTATCATAGCTGTATTTAAAACACCCGTATGTTGGTATATTCATGTAAATATTGGATCCATCCCATCAACCTTTCAACATCCACTGCTGGACATAAGCCACGCTTGGCAGGCGGGTTGGCGATCGCAGTGGATGTGGTTAATACTCGAGGGAGTGCTGCTGCCCACTCCCCCGGTATTCCCTCTTACGACTCCTGTGGGTAGAGAGGGGTGGGACAATTCTAAAGCTGGCCCCACATGGCCCAAATATTGAATAGTAGTTGATATTCTACTGGATTTACTTAAGCTGTACTGACCCCAATATAACATTGGAGGGCTGTGGTGGACTAACATATATATTATATCCAAATAATAATAAATGTAATAACTGAAATTCTTCACTGGTAATATGTATGTAGAGCATTCATTATGATAAGAAACTGTTGCTGATAAGTTAGTGTTATCTTTATGTATTTACACAATAAAATATTTATATAGCACATTATATGTATGTTGTACTACATAACTGCCTCTGTGGTGCAGCGTTAGTGTAAGCGACTGCTGATCATGAGGTCTCGGGTTCGATCCCCGAATCGGCCAGTGTTATTGAAATGTTTCGTAAAAATAAAAATAAGAAAATTTCTCAGTAGCAGCCCGGAGTTTGGAAATGTGCCCGGTAGACGTCAATAGGCTCGCCCCCTATTACGTGGGATTTAAACATAGCTGGCGAGTCGTGGGTGTGTAATACACCTCTGCCTACCCCTTCGGGGAATACAGGCGTGATGCTATGTTTTTTTTTTGTTTTTGTACTACATATATATAATTATTGTATCATAGAACTGACATATTATCTCTCATTAAAAATCATTGTCAGCTCAATTATTATTCACATAAATTATGTGTAACTATTTAAAATTAACTGTAAGGTTAATGTCTTCCAAGTGTCACCTAAAATTTAGCGATTGGTTGTTTAAAAAGGAGTTTACTGCAATCTGTCTTTAGTAGCTCATAGCAGAGCCCACAGTTTTTATGGTTATATCTCTAGTTCTAAAATTATCAGTAAATATATTTTAAGGGAATGCAAAACAAATAGATGAAAATCTCAATACAACATTTTTAAATTTAGAAAATTGTAATTAGAAACGTTTAAAACAGAAGTCAAGTTGTCTAATGAGCTAAATAAAATTTCAACACAAAAATAAATTAACAATGAAATACTTATGCGTCTGTATTTTAATTAAGGTCATTAGGTGTACAATAATGAATTAAGCATTGCCAGCTGTGTTAATAGTTTCAAGTTAACTAAACTTACAATAATACAGTTTTTGTAAAGAACTACCCGCGACTTCGTCAGCGTTAAAGATTTACTTTCTAAATTCGACCCCTATTTTACCCGCGATTTTATAAAACCATGAAATGTAGGTATGTGTATTGTATATCAAATATAAAATGAAATTAAACATGCTTAATTCAAAAAAGTCTAAATATGTGTGTTTCTATCTCTATATTAGAAACCTAGCAAACGTTCCCATTATTTTAACTCACCACTTCCTCATCTCCTCTATATCATCATTCCTGTTCATGTCCATTAGCTTTTCTTGGCGTGGATTACTCGCGAAGGTTGTCTTTGGTCTATAGGCTACCACGCCAACCACTCAGTGGGTGTGGCGAACTTACCGTCTTACACACCATCAAGCCGTACAGCCCAGTAACGTGTTATAAACATTGATGTATAAACAAAAACATAGCATCAGTCCTGTATTCGCCGAAGGGGTAGGCAGAGGTGAATTACACACTCACGACTCACCAGCTATGTTTAAGGCCCATGTAATAGGGGGCGAGCCTATTGCCGTCTACCGGGCACGTTTCCAAACTCCGGGCAGCTACTGAGAATTTTTCTTTTTACGAAAAAGCTCAGTATTACTGCCCGACCCGGGAATCGAACCGAGACCTCATGATCAGCAGTCGCTTACGCTACCGCTGCACCACAGTTGATGTATAAAACAGAGAAGATCCACAATTAGGCACTAAAAGTGTCCACTATAAATTAGTGCAGATTACGCTTTCCTGCACTTATTTCGTTTAGTATTGTTTTCTGCAACGTATCAATATGCCTAATAATACCAAAATCTCTTGAAAACTCATTGACTCTCTTTTCCTCTCCTTCTTTCTGATGTGTCATTAAGCTCATGGACGCAGTTAAGAGTTGTTATTATTTTATAAAATCATACATACATATTGTCACGCCTTTTTCCCGTAGGGGTATGCGGAGACCACTTCTCTCCACTTGCTACGATCCTGACACACATCTTTCGCTTCATCTACTTTCATCAGCGCTTTCATGCATGCTCGTTGGTTTTGAGTACTCTTAACGTGGCCTTCCTTAAGAACGTCTCCTATCTGGTCAAAATCGTTGCATCCGATAGGTGGAGTGGGTCGTAAAGATAATTGTGATGTGAAGATTGGGTACGACCGTCGGTCAGTGCGATAGCTTAATGTCTTAGAGCACTTCCCCGGATTGGAAAGGATGCAGTTCGAATCCCGCTCACACTAAAGTTTTCTTTTTCTACATTCACAAATAATAATTTGTAATCTGTAATACTTAAGTCTTTAAAAAACTATTAATGCCAATTGAAATATTATAGAAATCGGAATATCTAAAATAAGACTTCAAATAACTATTAAACTAATGCCAAATACTCTTTAACTCATAAATATAACTAAATTTATTTTGTTAAAAGCCATCTTTTAGCATGTTATTGTACTTAATTAACCACATCAATGGTTACCATAGCAACGGTTCACATGTGTATTTTGTGTTTGTGTGAAAATGAGTTTAGAAGTCGAAATATGGTAGCAGATAAAAATATATATTTTGGATAGGAGTTTAGTAAAATCCTTTCTTAGTGAGCGTCTACGTCGTGAAAGGAGCATCTATGCAAAATTTCAACTGACTGTTATTTTCGATTTCACATTTTTCACTTTGTGTTTAATGTATAGTGCTAAGCATGACAAATGCTAAAAATATATATAAAAATATCTAAACGCTTATATATATATATAGATTTAGTAGACTTTAGTGAGATTGACTTCCACCACTAGATTTCTAATCTATACAATTATAAACATGCAACAGAGATGTGTCTCTGTACATTTTAGATCTTTGAGAAAAAAATACTGTATTAGGCTATATAGGCGTGTCTGAACACAAAACATTTTTTTTAGATTTTTGTCTGTTTATCTGTTTGTTAGTTCGCGCATCACGCATAAACTACTAAACCGATTTTGATGCATTCTTTTTTATTTGATAACTCTTGCTTAGACTGAAAAACTGGTATACATTTTATTAAAAACTACTGAATGGATTTTATTGTAAATTTTTTTATTTGATAGCTCTTGGTAAAGACTTAAAAACTGGTATACATTTTATCCCGCTACTATATCGGGATTTGAGATATAACCTAACAACTAGCTTTTGGCTGCAGCGCAGCCGCAGGCAAAGGCTAGTATATAATATGACAAGACTGATAGACTATTGTATTTATAGTTCAGGGGGTAAATAATATATTTAGCTGCATACCTTGCCAGTACGATCACAACACGTAACCGGGCGCCAATTAGTAAGAATGATTGGCTCTATGACGTTTCATTGAGTCCTCGTCGTTCTTAGACAAAAGGGTAATGCTGGTACGTCTTCATCCTAACTCTGGGTGACGCTGAACAAGCTTCATTAGTGCTATGCCCTGCATGAGTACCACTTTTTCGAAGTCTTTCGCACTTACTTGATTTTCTACTATCCTGGCGTTTCAAATACTTTTACATGTTTGATGGTCATGGCATCCGTTTTGTCCGTGTGGTGACGGACTAAGAATACGAGTGTCACTACCCCATTCTTTCCCACGGGTGTCGTATGAGGCGACTAAGGGAAGTAAGCAATTATCATTCATTGCATGACTGGTGGTAGGGCTGGGTACCAAGTGGGAGTACTCACTTGGTATCGGGCACGAGCGGGTTGGTACCACCATCTCCCGTGTGACCGGCCATGAAGCACATCGTTGCGTTTTGGCTGTAGCAGGAGATAGTATATTTCATTTCATATCTGTGAAATGAATTGGTGGGCAGCGGCTTGACAATACTCTCGGTATAGTCGAGTCCATGGGCGACGGTTATGATTTACTATCAGATGGACCGTGGCTCGCCTGCCCATACATGCAATAAAAAAAACCTTTGTAATATTCGCGTAAATATTATAATAGTTAATCCTAGATTATTTAAGAGTGCCATCCTTACTGTTTAGGACCTGCCTGGCCCTGATATTTTGTGGTATTCCAATTCCTGGTATGAAGGGAAACAGAAGATTTGCTAGTCAGATACCGAAGTCAAAAGTGGCATGGATATATTTCCTCTTATTACGAATCCCAACTTATTAATGCTGGGGATATATAGATGTTTTTCTTAGAGTATAGATATAGTTTATGTGAGATAAAAATGAGTCTGAAAACTCTTAAGATGTTTTCAGACTCATTTTTATCTCACTGACCACGCCTAACATTTGTACCCAGAGATGCAGATGACGCTGTGCGTGCGCGAGATGGCTACGACTATGATGGGTACCGCTTGAGGGTGGAGTTCCCTCGCGGCGGTGGCGGCGGAGGAAGAGGTGGAGGTCGCGGAGGTGGCGAACGATTTGGAGCTCGGACTGCCACCCGTGGGCCCCCTGCTCGTCGCTCAGAATACAGAGTCTTAGTCACTGGCCTACCACCCTCTGGCTCGTGGCAGGATCTCAAAGACCACATGAGAGAAGCAGGGGACGTTTGTTTCGCTGACACGTTCAAGGATGGCACCGGTGTTGTGGAGTTCTTGCGACACGAAGACATGAAGTATGCTGTTAAGAAACTTGACGATTCGAGGTTCAGGAGTCATGAGGTACATAATTAAGTAGCTAATTGATTTTAATTTATTTTTCCTAACAGTGGTAGACGATTTAACAAAACATATTTCATTATTTAAGAAGATATACAATGCGAAACTGGAAGGATGTAGGTACAGGGGGAGACCGAAATTCACCTACCTATACCAAATTGGTCATGTATTGAAGGAAGGTGGAGTTAGGAGTCTCCGAAACCGGCGAGCGTGTATGAAGAGAATTATGAATGTTGAGGAAGCGAGAGATGTATGCAAGAATAGAGCCCCTTAGCATTCTGTTCTCTCCACCTACCCCGCAAGGGAAATGGCGTGATTAAAAGTCAGTTAGTTATGCATAAGTGGTAACTGTCGTCACAGACAAAACCTATAGTTGCTTATTCGTTAGTATATAACACTATACAAATACAACTAATAATGTCATTAACCCCCTAAAACACTATACATTCTAGAAACTTCTACGAACGTAATGATGCGTCACAAAATTGATCGTTTGATAAAGATAGGGTAGTTTGGTGCCAGGGAGTGCCATCGTCTGAT
The DNA here is from genome assembly GCA_948253155.1 of Leucoma salicis. NCBI lineage: Eukaryota > Metazoa > Arthropoda > Insecta > Lepidoptera > Erebidae > Leucoma > Leucoma salicis. Next base: position 1,137,876 of record OX411822.1, on the reverse strand, counting down.
CTATACAACTTTATAACAACACTTTCTAATGTTTTCGCGAATACTAGACACAGCACCGGGTCGTAAAGCTACGTTAAGTGCTACATATGCATAAGAAATGAAATTATTTTAGAATTTTGAAATAGATGAATATAAAGTACAAATTATTTGTGAATAAGGAAAAAGAGCACTTTAGTGCGAGCGGGAATCGAACCCGCGTCCCTTCCAATCTGGGGAAGGGACGCGGGTTACTAGTTCTCTTTTTCCTCATTCACAAATAATTTGTACTTTAAAAGTAGCTAAGCATGTTAAATGCCAAAAAAATATAGATCAAAAATAGATGAATATGCCATTCACATGAACCTTTAGTTCCATATGACCATTTAATAAGATTTAACTAAAACTTTTGGATCGTTAAAATTTTTTACATCAATATCGTATTGTTTCGTTGTGATTGGTTGGGAATAGTGTGATGTCATAATAACTGCTCAGCCAATCACAGTGATCCCTCGATCAATCACAACGATTTATTAATATTTATCGAATAACTGTCCTCAGGGCGAAGTGTCGTACATCCGCGTGAAGGACGACTACGGCGGCGGCGGCGGTGGCGGTGGCGACAGGTATGCGGACGCCGGCGACAGGTCAATATTACTTTTCATTTCATTATTCTCTCAACTTGTTTCTATCTCTCAGCTCTCTCTTGTCTATATTTTGTTTTACTTGACATGTAAGAAGAAGACTAAAATTCCCTAAGTGAACCCTAATGTTTCATTTCTCATACTTTAACAAAAGACTAAAGGAGTCTTTATGTAAACACATAAATTCGTCTTTATGGATATGTGACGTTTACAGAATCATATTACAAGGTAAATAAAAGAGAGGGTGGTGTTGTTTTTATTTTGGTTTCGTGACGTACTTTTTAAGGGTGGTCACTTGGTCTCAAACATCTATGGAAGGAGGGAAGGGACAAAATTATCAGAATTGAGCGTGGATGTAATTTATGGTTCCGTACACAAACGGGAATTATCTTAACCGGTTGCGGAACGCTGCAAGAAGTTTAATGACGAAACAGATTTCAGATTACCATAAGTGTTTATGTAAACCACGAATGGAACTGAATATATTTACGTTACTTGCTACTATTTGGTACAACTATTAATCATGAGATCTCGGGTTCGATCCCCGGGTTGGGCATTACTTGCGACTATTTGGTACAACTACTAATCATGAGATCTCGGGTTCGATCCCCGGGTTGGGCAATCTTATTGAGCTTTTTCGTAAAAAGAAAAATTGTCAGTAATAGCAGCCTGGAGTTTGGAAATATGCCCGGTAGACGGCAATAGGCTCGCCCCCTATTGTGTAGGCCCGTTTAGGCGAATCGTGGGTGTGCAATACACCTCTGCGTGGAGCAGTTTGTATAGTAGTTGCCCGCGCAGGTCCCGCTCGTACTCCCCGCGGCGGCGCGGCTCGCCCACGTACTCGCCCGTGCGGCGCAGCTACTCGCGCTCGCGCAGCCGCTCGCGCTCGCACAACTACTAGGTGCGTACGCCGCACACGCGCTGCACTCTAAGAAAGAGACCCATCGTGCCTACTCATGTACACAAAACGATCTTATAATTTTCCTAACACCAATTTCAACACATACAACATAACCCGACCCGACATGCACGATTACAAATTTTGCAAAATTTTCAACGATGTCTGATAAATTTATATATGTATTGTTGAATTGCTGCTGAACCGATTTTGATTACTTTATACGAGACTAACTTTGGAAACTTACTATCGAATAAAAAAACCATCGAAATCGATACACAAACCATTTTTTTTTCATAACAATAATGTTTTATGTTTCATAACTATATCGCAAGCATTGACAGATACGCTCTTTCTTGGACTGCAGCCTTTTTTATACTACATAATCGAAATGCATGATGAATATAAGTTATATAGAGGGTTCTGGTGCAAAATACTTGTGTTCCAGTGCTAAATATATTACACGTAAGTCTTCGAAAGACTTGCAAACAATATGCTTGATGTCTCTATAGACAGCCATATGGGCAGGATATGACATCATTGTAACAATTTTCAACATCACTACATAATTCTATGTATAGTTTTATGAATTTTCTTATGCTACAAAATACTTTGATTTTATACTGCGAAGCTTTTACCTAAAAGTCAGTGTTAAATCGATGATTTAACTTATCATTTTAACTGTTTATCCAGTTGACCATTTGCCGTAAACGGTTTCGTTTCGTTAACGTAAAAATCTTCAACGACCCATTTCCAGTGTTGCTACGTTGTATAAAAACAAAGCAAGTAAATTTACAAAAAATAAATAAAATTGGTAACCAGATATTGCGCCAGAACTGTTCTAAATAAAGTGCTACACGGCTGTAAACCAACGCCCTAACAGATGTGACCTTGCTAGATTACAACCGTGTAGACAGAGGTTTGCAACCAAATTCGAAAACAGACAATCGGCCGCTAACCAAGGTCACCTCTATTAGGGCGTTGGTTTACAACCGTGTAGCAGGCACTTAACTTGTCAGGAATTACCAGTGTACACAGTATTTTGTTTATCACATATTTTGATAGTTACAGTTATTTCAGTCAGGGTTTGCAGCTAATTCACGCAATAAGTTTCAGTAATTTTATAGCTCAAACAGAACATATTAACACATAACGGTTTTTATCCTTTGATTAATATTTTTATGAAATAAATATAATAAATACTATATAAACATATATTTATGTATAATTTTGGATTGCTTTTAAATATGATAATGGAATGGATGGACGCACATTGGAAAATTTCTTCACTGGATTTATTACCCAGGAGTTAAGGACCCTTACGGACACAGGACCCTAGAGGTTTGTGGGACTGCTATATCTATATGCTTTCAATATAGAAGCATAATACAGTATTTGAAATATTTTGTGTGTAATGAACTTCAATATGATAATACTTTAACTTTTGTATAGTTTAAACTCAATTGAGGAGGTTTAAATCAAAAGTGACATTTATATTAGGTCCTTACATAATTATGAAATTGGCGTTTATTCAAACTTTGATCTCAAATTTAGGTTAAAATAATTAAACAAGGCTCAAATAATTGTTAAAACAAGGCTCAAATAATTGGTTAGGAATTCCAAATTCAAATTAATTTTAAATTTAGGCTTGTGTATTTGTGTTTCTAATTTAGCGATTCATTTGTTTTCGCGCCATTTGATTTTTCTTTGAAATCGTTCTGTTCACAATATGGAAACCTTAAACTTAGCTTAACGTGTACCTATTTGGCAGATAAAATACAATAGGTGGTAAGAAGTTGTCGCGGGCCATCTAGTAATGGATAAATCCATAAAGTGCTACACACAGAAAAGTATAAATGGTCACATTTAGATTCCAACCTCTTCAGTTTCTGCTCTGTGTAATTTGAATTAGGTGTTTAAAAATAACTATATATTCCTATAATTATTTAATAGGTAAATTATATATTTTTCAATCATTCTAATAAGAAATTTTGATTACATTATTATTTTAATAGTTAAATTATTTTGTTATATTGGTGAATTATTGATCGATACAGATTCAAGGGAAATTTTGGAATATGAGGGGGCGTTTTGGGTGTGGAATGGGGGGGTAACAAGTGGGATTAAAAATACTAATTTTTCTTTTCAATATATTGCCTGCCCTAAACTACCCTAATACATTTTCTGATCTTTCAATAACTGAATACCTTAAAAAAAAATTTACTCAGTCCGAAAAAAACACTGATGCTGCATGTTTAACTTCCTCATCACTAGAAAATTTTTTCCCACGAAGTTCTTTTGTCTAGTTTGGGGATAGTCACTGATCTTAAGGTTTGTGAGCCAAAATTTCGAAGGCCACATTTCTACAGGGCTGCCATCGCAATATATTTATCTTTGTAATCGATCAACAAAATCCCTTTTGAATCCCAAAAGATTATCACCACGATTTTCGCAGCCACGCAGTGACACTTCAAACTTTTAGGCGGTGGTGTTTTTGTGCCAATCTATAGAACTTTGTTTCAACCAATGTTCATAATGATGAACCTCCATTCTTGTTTCCACTACAGAGGCCTCAAAACTTGTGAAAACTCAATGCGCTGTTGTTTTAGAGGCGACGTGTGCATGACTTAAAGTCAGGCTAAGATGAGTTCTTGCGCTGCCCATGGTGATCGTAGAGAATTTTAAAAATGGTTGTATCTAAAACTCCCGCTATTTCTTCTTCATTAGGCCATCTTCCAATATTATTTTTTCAACTTTTTGAATAATTTCCGGAGTGGCATCTCAACCGCCCGTTTTGGCCGTGGGTCGCTTCAAGTATCTGACTTGCTTAAAGAGGGTATGCCACTTGTAAAACATTGTTTTGCCTGGACAAGAGTAACGCTTAAACCGATGACATCTCTTTCGATATGATCTTAATTGACTTTCCTTGCTTTTCTTACTTCAATTACACGTTTTATACCCGATCGACTTGTGTGGTCGACGGTAGTTAAAACTAATGACTTAATTACGATAAAATTTGCTATTATTTTATGACTCAGCTATGTATTCCCACTAATTACTTACTACCCATTCCGCGAATTTAAAAAGACGCTCCCGCTGTTGGATTGAGATCCTCCTCCACCATTAGCAACATGTATTGTGGAGTCGTTGGGAGGACCTGAGTGACCTGACCTTGAGTGTTCGGTTACGGGCGCAGTGTGGCGACGCTGACGGGTGGTGTTTGTTCCTCAGCGCGGCAGCGGCGGCGGCGGCGACTCGCGGCGGAGCCCCGGCGGCGCGGCTTGGGCCCTCTGTGGCCACACGGAGGGCTCAAGCTCTGCGCCCATCTGTCTTTAGCTCGTAGCTTACTGCCGCTTTACACGCGGGACGGTCTTGCTGCCACTTTTTGGGAACGATCATGACTGCAGATTACGCAAGTGATGTTACAAAAAGTCGCAGCAACCGACTATATACTAGAATATATTAACATTTGATAATTTGCGCTGTACGGCTGTAGTGAGGGTAGCCCCGCCCCGACATGTGCCACGAGGTGCCGGGAGCGGGGCTCGCCTGCCGCCATGTTCATGTATTAAAAGCCGTTTCTTTTGTTTCATCCTCTTTGGATTGGATTGGACTCGTTGGATGTGCTTGACTGGAGGTGTGAGTCAGGATGCCGTGGGTAGGATCGCACTGCCGCTCACCGCGAACGTTTGATTTTCTCTTGCGGATGCTATATACCTTTCGGATAATCGTTTGGATCGGATCGGATCGGATCATTGACCGAAGCCTGGACCAGGACAAAGGATCATGGATCTCTGGGTATGACAATTCAAATTAATTGCAAAATAACTTATGTTGAGTGCACGCTCGGTCAAACTATTAATGTTTGTTTGGATATTCTTAACTCACACTTTATTTGCTTCTCGATATTTATTTCCTTGTAGGACGTCGGTTCGAAGACGATTATCAGAGAAGTTTTCTATTAGCTTTGCTCATTAGTGTTAGACCTAACAATTCAGTGTCATATATAAATAATTAGCATGCTTTACGAGCTTCATACGAGCTACTTGCGTTGTGAGCGAACGAGCGCGTCCTCAGACGGTGGGCACGGACCGAGGGCCGGTCTTATTAATTATGTAATGACATGACTATATCATAGTATGTAATGTGTGGACAATGTAATTTAGATACTGGTTTTGCATTCCAAAGACCAACACGGTTTGATGGACTTAATAAATATCTTTCTGAATTATTTGGTCGTTTTATTTTTTACATTTTGGTAATGGCCTAAGGACCCGTTACTATTGAAACCGGTGTAGCACAAAGCACCCCGTGGGGTTTTTATAATTAATAGAGAAAGCAGATGCAGATATATAGTGTCATCACCTTATTCCATAATACGTAGGTACATCGGTAGATTCGATTGGAGGTAACGCAGATAAAACTCGAGACACCCTACATCAACGCATATTTGACACTGGTGTCGCAGGCTTATTGCCATGCATTGTGGAGACCCAACAGGGAAATTATGGGCTTCTAAAGCTAACGCTCTCAATAAATGATTTTTCACACCAAATTTTAGATGTGAAAGTAGAAAAAGTGCGTTAAAGTTCCCTTTTTCCACTTTCACAAATAATAGTTTGTTTTTTAAAAAACATTTGTATTATTTTTGGCCGTGTGGGGCCGGCTTTAGAATTGTCCCACCCCTCTCCACTCATGGGAGTCGTAAGAGCCGACTGAGGGAATACCGGGGAGAGTGGACAGCAGCACTCCCTCGAGTATTAACAACATCCACTGCGATCGCCAACCCACCTGCCAAGCGTGGCGATTACGGCACTATACCCCCAATTTGGGGAGGCCTATGTCCAGCAGTGGACGTCGAAAGGCTGATGGATGGATGGATTTGTATTCTTTAAAATGTTAATCACTTATCATCACTACTTACTTCAAAATGTCATTCACCCAGGTCATCATTTGTAGGCTTCGAAATGTCTACACAGGCTCGGAAGCTATGTAGTAATTCCGACGTATTCCCGGTGCATTTTCGTTCTTTAGTTGTTTGAGAGCCATTCTGATCCGTACAGGCTGATATCCGGGATATCTTCGGTATACTTAGCGAAGTTAGTTGCCTCTGGGACCTTGGACCAAGCCTACAACAGGATACCTGGGATGTTTTTTTTGATTCGCTCTGACGCCTCTTTAATAAAAGTATTAAATGGGCGAATGTCACGTCGCTTAGATTAGTGTGGCAGCAGTGGGCAAGCAGCGCTCCCATGAGTACCTACTAAAATCTACTAGGATCGCCTAACGTGTCGATCATGGCATCGCACAAAACCACATGGCCTTAGAAATCAATATACGTTAAAATCTATGGTGTGTGGTGTGCCCATAGTGTAGTCTCCCAATATAAGTTACTCTGCCTCCTGGAGAGGGCTACGTGTGAGTGATACATCTGGTGTCACTAGCGTCTATAGACGGTAGCCGCTGACCATCCGGTGGGACGTATGCTTGTTTGCCACCTAAGTAGTTTAAAAACAAAAAATTGCGTGTACTTATGTACGCGCATGAGAAGTTATACTTCTTTGGCATCATTAATAAATAAAGTAATTATTAAATTCGTAACTGCAAAACTTGTCACAGTTATGTTTTTAAATACCTTGTTCAATAAAGTAATTATGTCATGTCACTAGATGGCGTTAGTAAAATTTTGAATTTTCATATAAGTCGATGTTAAGAGTTTAAGTGCTTTAATACCCCCTCCATGGTAGCGTTAAACGTTTAACGCAACCTTTTGCAAGTTGCATTAGAAGTATAACTTCAAAAATTGCTCATGCTTTACAGGAGCAGGATATTTGAGAAGCAGGGTAAATATAATAATCCACCCTTCAACGTCCACTGCTGGACATAAACCATATTACGGATTCGATCAGTAGGGAAATACCAAGCATAGCCTGCTCCATGGCACGCTGAGCGACTTTGTGCCTTGATACAAGGCCAACATTCAGAGACCACGCTTCTGTTCCATATGTCATCACTGGTAACACACACTGGCCGTAGACGTTCGTTTTCAGACACTGCGGAATATTGGGGGAGAATATCTTCCTTAGCTTCCCGAACACTGCCCAGCCAAGTTGAATTCAAATTCAAATTCAAAAATATCTTTATTTCATAGGCCTATTATATAGCACTTAAATCTTTAGATATTTTTTTATATATTTTTAGCATTTGACATGCTTAGCAACATACATTTTTTACTTTGTGTTTAATGTAGCACTTAAATCGTCAAGAATACACTAATAATTAACACGAGCGCCTGAGGCGAGTGCATCCGCAATAACAGTGGCGATTGCAATCGCCACAAGCGGCCGGATTCCGAAGTAAAGCCTTTCATTAGAAGAACCCGGCAAGAAACTCATGGGCCACTTTTTTAAATTGCCAATTTATTACAATTTAATATAATCTTTATAACTAAAATGACTTTATATCATACAAAACAATTTTGAAAATTAATGAATGAGGAGCAGCTCAAGCCCATTTTGTTTTGTCCTCAAGATAATCCGAAACAGTGTAATAACCTTGATTACAAAGTCTAATTTTTATGGCTTTCTTAAACTTATTTAGTGGCATGTTTCGGACATTTTCAGGAATCTTATTGTAAAAGCATATACATTGCCCCATAAAAGTTCTACTAATTCTGTGGAGACGAGTACTGTGTGCAATAAGATTACCTTTGTTCCTAGTATTAATGTGATGAACATCGCTATACTTATCAAAACATCCTATGTTTTTCTTGACATACAACAGATTTTCGTATATAAATTGAGACACAACAGTTAGAATATTCATTTCTTTGAATTTCTGTCTAAGGGAAACTCTCGGGCCCAGATTATAGATTGCACGAACAGCTCTTTTCTGAAGTACAAATATGGAATTTAAATCGGCGGAACATCCCCATAGCAGTATGCCATAGGACATAATACTATGAAAATAACTGAAATAAACTATTCTAGCCGTTTCAACATCAGTCAATAATCTAATTTTTTTTACCGCATATGCCGCTGAGCTTAACCTACCTGACAATTTTTTAAAATGGGGGCCCCATTGGATTTTGTTATCTATAGTAATACCTAGGAAAACCGTGGACTCCACAAGGTCCAGTTTAACGCCATTCAATTGTACATTGGTTTCTACATGCCTTACATTGGGTGTAGTAAATTTTATACATTTAGTTTTATTTTCACTTAAAACTAAGTTATTAGTATTGAACCAATGAACAACTTTAGATAGTGCGTTGTTCACATCGTCATAATTAAGCAGTTGCCGTCTTAGTTTAAATAATAAATATGTATCATCTGCGAACAACACAATACTTCGATTATCTCCTACGTAGTATGGTAGGTCATTAATATAGACTAGAAACAGAAATGGCCCCAAAATAGACCCCTGTGGCACACCCATTGCCATGACAGACCCAAGTGATAACGTACCATTAACATCGACCCTTTGAATTCTATTGCTCAAATAAGAAGTCAAAAGCTCGAGAGCCCTGTTCCTGATTCCGTAATGGTATAACTTTTTAATAAGGGTTTCATGATGTCCACAGTCAAATGCCTTAGACAAATCGCAAAATACGCCTAACGCATCATGCGAATCTTCCCAGGCTCTAAATATGGTTTTTAACAATTCTATACCTGCATCAGTAGTAGAGCGATTCTTTGTGAAGCCGAACTGGTTTTTATGGAAAATTTTATGATTGTCAAAATGATTAATCATTTGTTTGAGAATAAGCGTCTCAAATACTTTACTTAGTGTCGGTAGTACAGAAATTGGACGAAAATTATTAAGTTCTGAGGTACTACCAGATTTAAACAAAGGAATTACTCTACTAAACTTCAGAAGGTCGGGGAATACACCATTAACAAAACAACCGTTAAAGACAGATGTCAATTGGGGAGCAATAATATGAATGATTGAGTTAACTAACTTAACAGACATACCCCATAAATCCGCAGTTTTTTTTAATATTAAGACAGCTATTTATAAGACTGTTTACATTGACATCCGAAAATTTAAAGGAAGTATTACATATCGGAACACATTGCCTAAGGAGCGATTCGGCTGCAGTAGGAGACAACGTCAGATGTTTTGTTGTTAAAACAGGAATATTAGTAAAATAATTTTCAAATGCCGTTGCCACTTCTCGATTCGCTCTTACATTTTTGTCATCTATTTTCAAGTTAAAGTCCCTCTTGCGCACTGTTTCTCGACCGGTTTCACTGTTTATCACCTTCCAAGTCATTTTAATAATATCACCGGATTCTTTGATTTTATTTTTCAAATATAGTGATTTAGCACAGTAACAGGCTCGTTTGAACGTTTTGGAATATGTTTTTACATATTCTAAAAATATTGGGTTATGATTATATGATTTTTCATTATAAAGTTCATATAACCTCAGTCTGCTTTTATAATTACCACAGGTTGCCCATTCTCTAAAGCCCGCGCGAGCGCCAATAGTTACAGTTTTAGGTTTAAACTTCTTGTTGAATTCATTATTGATCAACTGGAATAGAGAAGTATACAAATCGTTAGGGTTGTCATGAAAAGGCAACCGTTGGATTCGTCGATTGATTTCTATCTTGAAGTTGTGCCTATCTAACTGGACTGTTTGTTAGGATTGTACCTGGTTGTCGACCGCTATGTCTACCACATAGCGGTCGACAACTTCGAGGAGCGCACTACCGACTAGGACCGGTGCTGAAATGATAATGGACATTAGATGGACATGACTTTCGTCATGTCAATTTTCATTTTTAGACCCACTAGTCGGGAAGCTGCTAAAATAATTACTTAATATAATAATAATATGGCCCCGTGTGCATGCCCAATATTTAAAATAAAACAACGTAAAACGTAACAAAATCTCTAATAAACTATATTTACAGTCTTTTCATAATAACTTAGCACACACACAAAATTACTTATTTTATATTTTGAACCCTGAATGTATAGCACATGTTCCGAAGGTGAGGTTTTCATACGTGACCTGCCTGAAACCGGCATCTTCTATCATAGATTTAAACTTTTCCTGAAATTTTAAGAAAAAAATAGATTTTTACTAACCCAATGTGTTCCCATGCCAGGTTAATATATATTATAATTCTCATCCTAATTATTATAAAGCTGTAACAGAGCTGTGCCTGTACATTTAAGATCTTTTAAAAAAAAATACTGTATTAGGCTTTAAAGGTGTGTCTGAACACAAAACAATTATTTTTAGTCTGTCTGTTTGTTCGTTCGTGCATTACACAAAAACTACTGAACGGATTGTGATGCAACTTTTTTATTTGACATTTTATCCCGCTACTATATCGGGAATATGAGATATGACCTAAAAATTAGCTCCTGGCAAAGGCTAGTTAAATAATAAGTGACCAATTTCAAAAAGTTGCAGATGTTGTGAATGGACACGTAAGATTTTGGACTTTTAAGTACAGTAATTGTTTTTTTATTGCTCATGGTGAAAGATAAGCCACGGTACACCTGATTGTATGTGGTAATGAACCCAGCACTACTAAGAATACTGCTAGGCTGTTGCTCACCATTTCAGATGTGGTAAAAATTCTCATTATTATTTACCTGATTAGGAAATTGTCTGATGCTCTCGACTAAGTACTGGTAGGGCTTCCACTGTCCTGCAAACAATTGTCCGAGGACCGGAATCACTTGAAATGAATATTGATCATATACCCTGTAACAAAGTATCAAACAATAAAAAAAATGTAATAGTATGAATTATAATTGCAAAATTAAGATTACTATATTGGATTGATGCATGTAAATGCATTTCGATAGATGGCGTTGGTCGTAAAGACAGATGTGATGAGGAAATTGGGATGACCAACAGGTCTGTACGATAGCTCAGTGGCTTAGAGCAGTTCCCCGGATTGGAAAAGACGCAGGTTCAACTCCCGCTCGTACAAAAAATCTCTTTTTCCTTATTCACAAATAATTTGTACTTTAAAAAGTAGCGGAGCATGTCAAATGCTAAAAAATATAGATCAAAAATGTATCTTTTATCCTAACCATGAGCAGATAGACCTAAATAGAAGTCTGTGGGCTCACCGTGCAGTGGTTGTGGTGGTAGTCAAGTATAAGGAATTATATCATACCACTGTAGTGTATTGTTGGGCAGCTGGCTGAACTCCAGACACATGAAGCGGCCGCCCGGTGTCAGCACTCTGTAAGCTTCTTCTAAAACCTGTAAACATCATTGTTATAGCGTCTGTCAATGCGACATTCAATAAGGATAAACGATAAAAAAATAAATGGTGGTTACCATTTTGAAATAAGGCTGCAGTAATAGACAAGGTATCTAGTAAAATTTGCATGTACCAAATCGAAATAAAAGTTCCAATCACATAGAGTGAGATCCCAGTGATCCGAGACTTACGTGATTTTAGGAAAGGTGAAATTTTTGTTATCGGTAGTTTAACAAACATAGAAAGAAATGGATACTCGCTAAGCTGAAAGCGGGCCGTTTTACTGGTAGCAGGTATCAAAGGTGGAAAAAAAAACCATGCTAACTTACGTCAAAGTAGCATGGCTAGTTTTTACATATTTCATATTATATGATATTGTTATAAACAAACATATTACAGTTGCCAGACACTTCCTGTGGGCCACAAGTTTTGACATACACTTTGTCGTAAAAAAAAATGAAGCAACTTACGTCATTTTAGGAAAGCTGAATTTTATATATATTATTACCTAAGTATAATATTTTAAAATATTTTCCAATGAGCCAGACAAATCTGACGGGCCAAACATCCTCCTAGACTCGTTAAAAGTACCGCTGTACGTGGAAGTGCGAGAGCATTAGAGCATTATTAAAGCGTATAATTACAAGTGAGTTGCACACTGACGCGTGAGTATCTCTCTCTTAAAACTCGCGTAAGCCGTGTGGGGCCGGCTTTAAAATTGTCCCACCTCTCTCCACCCATGGGAGCCGTAAGAACCGGCTGAGGGAATACCGAGGGAGTGGGCAACAGCACTCCCTCGAGTATTGACAATATCCACTGCGATCGCCAACCCGCCTGCCAAGCGTGGCGATTACGGCACTATCCCCTATATGAGCGAAACACATGTTGTGGCGTTCTCTTGGGGAGGCCTATGTCCAGCAGTGGACGTTGAAAGGCTGATGGATGGAAAACTCGCGGCTACTCTGAGTTAGTGTATTGTTAGTTACTTTGACGTAAGTTAGCATGTTTTTTTTTCACCTTTGATACCTGCTACCTGTAAAACGACCCCGTTTCCAGCTTAGCGAGTATCCATTTCTTTCTATGTTTATGTTATACTACCGATCCCAAAAAAATCATCTTACCTAAAATCACGTAAGTCTGGGGTGACTGGGATCTTGGACTAACAGGAGAATAAAATAATACCTCTCCTAATACCAATAAGTTTTATGTTTTAGGTACCATTAAATAAAACTACATAAAAATTAAACACCACAGGGGAGGGTTGTACTATATAATACCATGTCTACACAACTTCCCCCAGGAACAAAGACCAAAGAAGTTTATTTTGGTTCAACGCATTAGGCTTTGGAATATCTTTTTAATTTCTAGCCCACTATATTCTGCCAGTGATTGCGTTCGCGTGGACTTAGGAATAAAAATACATCACTACAGGCTGTAGTGATGTATTTATAGCTGTAGTCTACAGCACACTAATTAGTTATCTCGTTAAGAAAAAATACCTATCCAAACCATTCATTTTTCCGCGACGAAAGAAGCCCCCTTATGTAGGCTCCAAGCTATATGTATGCAACATTTCATGATTGGTTTAATAGTGACAGCATAACAAACAAACTCACTTTCGCATTTACAATATTAGTAAGGATTTCACGGCACGATACTCTTAGGAACAAGGCAGACACGTCTTCAATGGATAAGTTAGTATAGTAAAAATTTGTTCCTATCGTTATGCGGTAGCTTAGCTATAAAGAATATACTCGCAGTAATCTTACACTATTTTCATAATAGCTTCCATTCATCAGCCTTTTAACGTCCACTGCTGGACATAGGCCTTCCCAAGAAAGGGGGATAGTGCCGTAATCGCCACGCTTGGCAGGCGGGTTGGTGATCGCAGTGGATGTTGTTAATACTCGAAGAAGTGCTGCTGCCCACTCCCCCGGTATCCCTCAGTCGGCTCTTACGACTCCCATGGGTGGAGAGGGGTGGGACAATTCTAAAGCCAGCCCCACACGGCACAGCCGGCCCCACACGGCACACCCACACGGACACATAATAGCTTCGTGAGAACACAAAATGTGAAATCGAAAATAACAGTCACAAGCAGGATTTGTACCTGCATCGCCTGGAAAACCGTCCCTGATGCTTTGAGAATTTAGCCAATGTGAAAATTGCTCGGGACTACTAATTTCGATAACAATTGAGTTCTAAATATATTGGGTTGACTTACTTTATCGACGTGAGTGCAGTTCCTAATACCAAAAGCAATAGTGTATGCATTGTAGCTTTCATCTGGGAAGTCCAACTTCTCTGCGTCTCCACAGACCCAATCGATATCCACACCACATGAAGCAGCCGTCAACCCCTGTCTGACAGTGAAAAGACCATGTGAGGTATATTTATTTATACAACGTGGGTAGCAAACAAGCATACAGCCCACCTGATGGTAAGCGGTTACAATAGTCTATAGACGCCAGCAACACCAGAGGCATCACTCGCTCATCGGCGGCGCCATCTCCAAAGAAAGGGATAGGAGGTGGATATGAAGGATAATAAGGAGAGGATAGTGATGGGATATGGGTCTCTGGCGCTCTCACTCACCATACGAAATACTTAGACATGGTCCCCGTGTTTATCGTCACGCTACAAGCCTATGAAAGGTGGTATTTTGGCAGTAATGATACTACCTTTACATAGAACCTCATTCTCTTGTACAAACAAATAAGTTAATACCTCTCAGCTCTCACTTTGCCAACATTTAACATATGCTGATTGATGTCACACACTGTCACACTGCTATGTACTCCATCTGCAGACTTGTGGTTCTTTAGGTACTTTATGTATCTGAATGCTATGTCACCTGGAAAATAAAACTGCATAATTATTTCTCTTAGTAAAGTGACCACGTAACGGTAAGACCACACTTACATTTGAACAGAAAATCTGTAGAAAAAAATATTACATTTAGATTTAGCAATAGTACAAGATTTTCTGTCATAACAAAAATACTTACCAGTTCCACCTGCCATATCAAGCAGCCTGGTCTCTGGCATAGGAGCTAGTCTCTGTATAAATATATCTTTCCACACCCTGTGGATACCGGCTGACATGACATCGTTCATCAGATCATACTTCTCAGCTACTGTCTCAAATACTTCATGAACTGTAATGTAAGAATTATGAACACATAAAATAGTGATAGTAACTTGTATATATGACTTTTTTATACTATGAGGATGGCAAACGAGCATACAGCACACCTGATGGTAAGCTGTTATCGTAAACTACAGACGTTAATAGCACCAGAGGCATCGCTCACATGTCACCAACTCCAATGGACCGGATAACAGGTAGTGAGGAATAATTATTAGACGACGAAGGGGCTCAGACCCTCGGTGCTCTCACTCACCATACATAACACAAATGTAGCAAAGCCTACTGTCGTTTTTAAATAAGAATGTCTAGAGGTTTCATATTCACCTTTCTTAACCTTTTCATCCTCATTGACGACTTGGAATCCGAAGTGAGTCTGCCCTGGCTTCATGTCATTAGATTTCGTTTCAGTTTGTGTATTTAGAGTGCGTAAGGAAAAGCTTTGTGGAGCTATACATCTTACGGTGTACAACCTAGAGAATATCGTTTTAAGCGCCATCGTAATTATTTGGGATAGTTTTCAAGTACTTCAGCTTATATCTTATATTTCGGTCTTCTACGTTGTCTCTAATTATTGAGTGGTGAATTCGTGCCGTGAATTTCAAATGTTTGTTAGGTTATTAATAATAATATCAACATTCAACTAATCATAATCAACAGCACAACAGCTGATTGCACCCACAGTATATTTTTTTTTTTTTTTTGTTTATTTGAGGCATTGGAAGAACCATCAGCCTAACAGTAACATAAACATCGTTATTCTCTCATCACACGTAAGTTTAGTTCATAAAACAAGTCATAGTCGAAGTCAGTCATATAAAATTAGTCAGTCAAGTCAAAGTCCCACTCCAGTAAGATGATGGCGGTCTTACTGAAGCTTCTATGGAGTTTTGGAGACAACAGGAAAAAACACGTTATTTCGCATTACATCACTTGCCAACACTTATGCACATACACAAATAGTTAATAAGCAAAAAGCCATCACTTTTACACATTAATACTTGAAATAACACTAGTTTAGGAAAATAATGCAGAGCAACGACATGATCTTCTTCGTGTTCCCGCCAAAACCTCTCCCACAGTATATGTGGCTAGCCAAAGAGTATATACTGAAGAAGAGTCGGAACTTCCATACTTTGTGTCCATAGAGTAACTATATAAACTGGTATTTGTGTCTATCGGTATTCTAATGTATGAATGGGCGCAAGCTTTTATGTTGCTAAAAGAAAAAACTCACATTCATTCGTATGTCAGTCTACATGTCAAACTCAATCTATTTGACACTTGACAGAAGGGGTATCTTAGACGAAGGAAGTTTGGCGAAGACTGCTCGGTAAGTG
Source organism: Leucoma salicis (assembly GCA_948253155.1). NCBI lineage: Eukaryota > Metazoa > Arthropoda > Insecta > Lepidoptera > Erebidae > Leucoma > Leucoma salicis. The sequence goes on along the minus strand of OX411822.1, from coordinate 1,121,630 downwards.
TTTATGGTGAACGCATGTGGAAGTTTTTTTCTCCATAAACACCTGGCATTATCATTAGATTTTGGTGTTATTACTGGTGGCTATTATATATCTGTGTTTGTCCTTTCTGTTGTGATCGTTTTGTTGTGTGTAACACTCGGTAAGTGGTTTACTCGCTTCTATTTGTATGTGGGTAATGCGGGACGACCATGGAGGTTGACGATCGGCCTCCTGGCCGCCTCCCTGATCCCAAAACTCGTGGTAATAATGAGAGTCCCCAAAATCGTAGAGATTCTACGTATTCACCGATTTTAACAACCTCTGTAGCTTCTTTTGAAGCAGCTGAAGCGGCTCAAAGCCGTAAACGCGGAATGGCAACTGAAGAACCCGTAGATACTGTTCACCCTGCCCCAAAACAGCAACGGCAATTAGCCCCACAACGATATAGTCGTACACGCTACTCTGCAAGAGATTCTGCTCCTTTCCTAGTTCATGTCGCGCGAACTGAGTCAGATCGTGCCTCAGGATCTGTCATACACCCAATTAAATTCTGTCAACTAATGCTTAAACTGAAAATAAAAAATGTTATTCAGGATGGTGTCAAAAGAATTGGGCGTAATAAGTTATCAGTAGAATTTAAAGCTCCTGAAGATGCTAACTGTTTTTTAGCCAATGTTGAACTAGATAGTCAGGGGTATACCACCTCGATCCCTTCTTACAACATTTCCAGGATGGGTATAGTTAGAGGAGTACCAAATGAGTGGACTGATTTAGAGGTTTTAGAAAATCTGAAAACCCCTGTAGGTTGCGGAGAGATATTGAAAATAAGGAGGCTGAATCATAAGGTTATAAGTGAGGGTTCAACAGAGTGGAAGCCTACTTCCTCTGTTGTTCTTACCTTTGATGGACAGACCCTACCTAAAAGAGTGTTCTGTTGCTTCAATTCCCTACCAGTAGACCTATACATTTTCCCTACTATACAGTGTTATAGATGCTGTAAGTATGGCCACACTAAGGCTCAATGTCGTTCAAAGCCACGGTGTTACCGCTGCGGTGGTGAACATGTGGGTGAAAATTGCACTGTGGAGGATATTTGCTGTTTTTATTGCTCAGGAGCTCATTGTGCTAATAATAAAAATTGCCCAGAACACATTAGACAAAGAAATATTAAAAGTGCTATGGCAGAAAGCCAAATTTCATATTTAGAGGCCTCCAAAATATTCCCAGCAGTAACCAAATCATATGCAGAAATATCTGCATCCCCCCTTCCCCAACTCGTCCATACTCTTCCACACAGACTAAACCTTCCACCTTAACATCCTACAGACGGACAGTTTTCTCTAAACCGAAACCTCGTTCCCCTCTAATGCCTGGATATGACAAAAATGCCCACAGGGACATAATTAGTAATTATTCTTTTTCCCCCGCCAGCAATGGCTGTGCTTTAAATAATAATTCATCTAGTACAGATACTCCTTTTAACAAAACTGAATCATTAATCTCTTTATTAAACACTCTCCTTAATCAAATTAACTTACCAGACCACGTTGCCCATGACATTATTGATACAATCTCTTATTATTTTAAAGTTCACTCTTCTGCAGTGGAACCCCAGAAGCGTCCTACCTAAAAAGCATGAAGTACTCCACCTTATAAACACCCATAACCCCACAGTATTTGCTTTGGCTGAGACGTGGCTGCTGCCTCATCTACATTTTAGAGTCCCCCGATATTGCACATACCGAAGTGATCGTGATGACGGTTACGGAGGCACTGCATTATTGATTAACAGTAACCATCCTTGCTGTCTTCTCTCATTGCCACCTCATGGTAATGAGGTTGATGCTATAGGTATTAAGGTTCTTGGTGTTAATATAATTTCAATTTATTTCCCCTCACCTACCCCAGTTTGTATACAATTCCTTAAAAACCTATGTGACATGTTCAGCCCGATTATCCTCTTAGGTGATTTTAACTGCCACCATCCTTTATGGGGATCTGACCACCATGATACTTTTGGCACTGAGTTGGCTGATCTAATCGATGAGTTAGGCCTGTGCATCCTCAATGATGGTTCTGCCACCAGAATTCCGCGAATTGGCCAAAATAAAAGCTGTGTGGATTTAACAATATGCTCGTCAAGTCTAGCATCTTCAATTGAGTGGAAACGCCTGGATCTAACTTATGGTAGTGATCACTATCCTATTTGCTCTACCTGGAGTAACAGATCAATTCCTGATTATAATAAAATGCCCTTAGTGAAGTACCGCACCTCTGATGCCAACTGGCATGTTTACCAACAGACATTGGAAAATAAAATTCATACTCTTCCCCGAATCTCCGAAAACAATCTTAGTTCTTGCATATCTCAGTTCACCAAAGCTATATCAGAGGCAGCTGAGGTGAGCATCCCTAAAAAAAATGCGATTTCGGGTAAACCATCGTCTCCTCCGTGGTGGGACAAAGAGTGTACTCTCATGATTAGGAAGCGAAATGAAGCAGAGCGAAAGTACATATCGCAGATGACCGTCTGTAACTTGCTACAATATAAAAAAATTGTTGCGAAGTCCCGAAGATTATTTAAAAAAAAGAAGCATGAAGGATGGAAGAAATTCTGTTCTTCCCTTTCGCCATCTTCACCATCCTCCCTAGTCTGGCAAAATATGAAAAGGTTTAGAAGAGGATGTTCTCCCCAAAATTTTACGGGTATTCCTCAGGATATTGCTCTCCAATTTCTTAATAAACTGGCCCCTCCCTTCGTTCCTCTTTATGATGAGTGCCCATCACCGCCTGGCATCTGTTCTTCTTCCAATGTCCTAGATCTTCCATTCTCTTCAAATGAATTGGATACAGTCCTCAAACATGCTCAGGACTCTACTCCTGGGTTAGACGGTCTTCCATATTCCTTTTTTAAAATGTCTGGTCTATGTAGTCTTCAGTACTTATTAAAATTATTAAATTCATGTTTTAATATAGGATATGTTCCTGGGATATGGAAATCCCAATTGATAATTCCTATATTGAAGCCTGATAAATCTCCCGATAACCCTGATCACTATCGCCCCATCGCTCTCTCTCCAGTGCTTGCCAAGATCTTTGAGCATTTAATTAAAAATAGGCTAGAGTGGTATGTCGAACACAAAGGTATAGTTGTGTAGGCTGCTTGTATTATATTATGTACATATTAATATAATTATTTATCACACACATATAATATTTATCTATATATAATTATATAAAACTTTATATTCACACAACTCACAACTTCATATACCTACTTCCTATATACATACCTATATACACCATCTTATATATTACACACTACAAAATATTTACACAATAAACTTATGGTTCATTGGAAACACGCATTTCCTATCCTCCCGCACACCGTACCGCAGCCAGCTGATCCGATGCGCCCGCGCCGCTAGTGGCAAAACAGACGTCCCACGCGAAGCCTGTGTCTCTTGTCGCTTCCGTCGCTTTGACTAATCTGTGCGCGATCTTATTCTAGCTTACCTCTGTACTTACCTTCTACGCTATCGCTTGTGCTATATATATATTTCTTACCCCTTCTATCTTAAAACTGTTACTGTAAAAAATTGTACATTTGTAATCGTGCGGGAATTAAAGACTGTGTGAATACATCTGTGTGCATTACTACACTCACCATCATCACCATCGCCCGCCAACTATAACTGGTGACCCCGTATAGAACATTATTATAAAAATGAGTGATAGTAGTGAATCGGTGAAAACGGTCGACTCAAAACCCGACAAAGTCACCACGCGTCGAGCAAAAAAAATGCGCGTTTCCACTGACCGACGTGAATCGTCGTCCGAATCTCGTGCCCGGTTAATAAAACTAAAAGTGCCTACATTTTCCACTGAGGATCCGGAACTATGGTTCGCGCTTCTCGAGAGTCAATTTGACAGTCTTAATATTACAGACGATTCTGTCAAATTTAGCAGTGTAGCCACCCATCTTGACATACAGCACGCAAAAACCGTGAAGGATATTATACTGCATCCTCCTGTCAAGCACCGGTACGAGAAGATCAAGTCCGAGCTCCTTCGACGTCTATCGGCTTCGCGCGAAATGAAGGTGAAGCAACTGCTCACACAAGAGAAGCTCGGTGATCGTAAACCATCTCAGTTTTTACGTCACCTAGAAGACTTAGCTGGACCGTCCGCTGCTGATGATATAGTGAAGCAGATATGGAGCAACCAACTACCGATTGGTATTCAGACGGTGTTGGCATCACAGCCCTCACATTCAATGGAGCAGCTAGCTGACTTAGCTGATCGTATTCACGAGCTGACCTCACCACCTGTAGTGGCATCGACGTCTGCAGCTGCCCCAGTTTCTAACAGCGCAGCTAGTGAGATTGCCGAACTAAGGAAGATGGTGGAACGTCTTGCGCTCAAGATTGATGAGCAATCACGTGCATCGAACCACCAACGCAACCGTTCTAGGCCCCAACGACGTCGATCACCCTCACATCCAAGGTCCCGATCGAACTCAAGCTACCGCAAGTACCCTATATGTTGGTACCACTCCAGATTTGGTTCAAAAGCTCAGCAGTGCTTAACTCCGTGTGACTATGGCAAATCGGGAAAAGCCACAGGCAGTCGCTGATGGCGACTGACGACTGCCCGATATCTTCAGGTCGCCTTTTCGTCGCTGATCGCTCCACGAACACAAGATTTCTAGTGGACACCGGCAGTGATCTATGTGTCTTCCCGCGTAGTGCACTCCGTGAGCGACGTCCAAAAACTGAATTTCAGTTATGTGCGGCCAACGGATCTCCTATAGACACTTTTGGTAGCATTAATTTAAAATTAAATTTAGGGTTAAGAAGAAATTTTCCATGGCGTTTTACAGTAGCTGATGTTACAAAAGCTATTATTGGTGTTGATTTCCTTGCTTTCTATAATCTTGTAGTAGATGTTCGCAATCAACGCCTTATCGATAATACTACAACTTTGTATTCTAGTGCTTATATTGCTAAAACTAATGTGTGTTCTGTTAAGGTCGCAACGGGTGATAGCAGGTACCATATCCTACTAAGTAAGTATCCCGAGATTACTCGCCCTACAGGCACTCCATTTACACCAAAGCACAATACAGTACATCATATTCGCACAACGCCCGGCCCTCCCATACACTGTACACCCCGCAGGCTCGCCCCCGATAAGCTCAAAATAGCTAAGAGTGAAATCGAGCTTATGCTTAGTAATGGTACTGCACGTCCCTCAGAGAGCCCTTGGGCTTCTCCCCTGCATTTAGCTCCTAAAAAAGATAACGGCTGGAGACCCTGCGGCGATTATCGTATGCTTAATGCACGGACTATTCCTGACCGATATCCTATTAGGCATATCCATGACTTTGCCCACAGTATAGCTGGCTGCAAGGTCTTCAGTACAATAGACCTGGTGAAGGCCTATAACCAGATCCCTGTCTTCGAAGGCGACATCCAGAAGACGGCCATCACCACCCCTTTTGGTCTGTATGAATTCCCGTCCATGACGTTTGGTTTGAGAAACGCAGGCCAAACATTTCAAAGATTTGTAGATGAGATGACTAGAGGCTTAGATTTTGTGTACCCATACTGTGATGATTTTCTCTGCTTCTCACAAGACGAGGAACAGCACGAAGGTCATCTTAGGCAACTATTCCAGAGAATGAAGGAATATGGCATTCTCATAAACACATCAAAATGCGTTTTTGGAGTTAGCGAAGTAACCTTTCTCGGTTACACCATATCTGCATCTGGCACTAAACCTCTTGAGTCAAAGGTCCAGGCAATCACAGAGTTTCCAGCTCCGAAGACCATCAGAGAGCTGAGGCGTTTCTTGGGCATGTTGAATTTTTACAGGCGCTTTTTACCCAACGCAGCCGTGATTCAAGGCCCTCTCAATGCCTTACTCGCTGGTGCAGCGAAAGCCTCACAACCAGTTGATGTATCTGGAGAGATACTAGTTGCCTTTAACCAGTGTAAGAAGAGCCTTGCTAATGCTGCACTACTCGCTCATCCAGACAGTGATGCTAAGCTGGCGTTAGTCACTGACGCATCTGACTCTGCAATGGGTGCAGTATTACAGCAGCTTAAAGACGGTCATTGGCAGCCACTCGCGTTTTTCTCGCGAAAATTTAACCCCTGCCAGCAAAAATATTCACCATATGATCGCGAACTTCTGGCGATATACGAAAGTATAAAATACTTTCGCCACATGTTGGAGGCTAGACACTTCATTGTGTTCACTGACCATAAGCCGATCACTTATGCCTTTCATGAAAGAAAGTCTAACTGTTCGCCTCGTCAATACCGCCATTTAGATTTTATCTCTCAGTTCACAACAGATATCCGTCATATATCCGGCAAAGACAATGTCGTAGCCGATACGCTCTCACGGATCGATGAACTGCAGATGCCAATTGATCTCGATCAGCTAGCCGACTCTCAGGCTAATGATCAGGAGCTTCTACAGTACATCCGTGGTGAATTTTCGCTCCACCTAGAAAAGCTCAAAATCCCTGGCAGCAATTCAGAACTTTATTGCGATATAAGTACTTCGCAACCACGTCCTTTTGTGACTAAGCCCTTTAGGAAACCTCTTTTCGACAGACTCCACAACTTCAGCCATCCAGGCGCTATAGCAAGTACAAGGCTAGTATCTGAGCGTTTTGTCTGGCCTGGCATGCGAAAAGACTGTCGTGAGTGGTCCCGCAAGTGTTTAGCTTGTCAACGCGCCAAGGTGAATCGCCATGTTTCTGCACCCATGGGTACATTCGATTTACCCCGCGCTCGTTTCGCCTTCATCCATGTGGATATTATAGGCCCACTACCACCATCACAAGGCTACCGTTACTGCTTGACTGTGGTGGACCGTTTCACCCGCTGGCCAGAAGTCATGCCGATGATGGATATAACTGCGGAAACCGTTGGCAAGGCGCTGATATCGTGGATATCCAGATATGGATGTCCTACGGATATCGTCACGGACCGCGGCCGGCAATTTGAATCCACACTTTTCCAGTACCTAGGAAAAGTGACAGGATTTAAACATCGCCGTACTACCGCGTACCATCCGGCGTGCAATGGCTTGGTGGAACGGTTCCACCGTCAGCTAAAAGCGGCCATTATGTGCCATGCAGACTCCAATTGGTGTGACATTTTACCACTAGTCCTATTAGGAATTAGAGCATCGTACAAGGAGGACTTAAAGGCTTCATCAGCCGAGTTAGTTTATGGTGAACCTTTACGGCTTCCCGGTGAATTTTTCCAGGCAACTGTCGCAAGTTCTACCGATTTGTCGGATTTCACCAGTCGGTTACGCCATTTCGCACAAAAGCTACGTCCATCTCCAGCATCTCGCCATAATAAGGACAAAATATTCGTTTTTAAGGATCTGACATCATCAAGCCACGTATTTTTAAGGGACGACACATCACGAGGTTCTTTACAACCTCCTTACTCTGGTCCTCACGAAGTGCTTAAATATGGGGACAAAGTTTTTAAAATACTTTTTAAAGGTAAGAGTGTCACAGTATCTATAGACCGTCTTAAGCCGGCCTATATACTTGCTGACCCATTCCCCTCCCCTCCTATCTGTATCCCTACTTCGGAACCTGCTTCCAACCCCGATACCAACCATAGCCAGACTAGTAGTCCAGACCAGCAGAGCGTCAAAACTACCCGTTCAGGTCGCAGAGTTCGGTTCCCCGACTACTATCGACCCTAGGTCTCTGGGGGGGGAGTGATGTAGGCTGCTTGTATTATATTATGTACATATTAATATAATTATTTATCACACACATATAATATTTATCTATATATAATTATATAAAACTTTATATTCACACAACTCACAACTTCATATACCTACTTCCTATATACATACCTATATACACCATCTTATATATTACACACTACAAAATATTTACACAATAAACTTATGGTTCATTGGAAACACGCATTTCCTATCCTCCCGCACACCGTACCGCAGCCAGCTGATCCGATGCGCCCGCGCCGCTAGTGGCAAAACAGACGTCCCACGCGAAGCCTGTGTCTCTTGTCGCTTCCGTCGCTTTGACTAATCTGTGCGCGATCTTATTCTAGCTTACCTCTGTACTTACCTTCTACGCTATCGCTTGTGCTATATATATATTTCTTACCCCTTCTATCTTAAAACTGTTACTGTAAAAAATTGTACATTTGTAATCGTGCGGGAATTAAAGACTGTGTGAATACATCTGTGTGCATTACTACACTCACCATCATCACCATCGCCCGCCAACTATAGTTGCAAAGTCCCAATTTGGATTCCGGAAGGGCCACTGCACTTTGGATGGCATTGGATCCCTTTTAACAGACACTCGAATCGCCTTTAGTAAAAACCAGTCGGTTGTTGCATGCTTTCTGGATATTTCCTCGGCATATGACAATGTTTCTCTTTCCGTACTCGGAAGTAAGTTACGTGAGCTGAGTATCCCGGTGAAGATTAGACACTGCATTGGCAACCTCCTATCTGGACGTACTGTGTCCCTTCATGTCCCTGGAAATTATAGTGCCCTGTCTAGAAAGGTATGGCGAGGGCTCCCCCAAGGTTCTGTACTGAGCCCATTGCTGTATAATATTTACACATCGGATCTCCACTTGTCACTCAACATAGACTGTCAAATGCTACAATATGCAGATGACCTGTGCATATATGTATCTAAGTCATGTATCAATAAAGCCAGGGAATCTTTGCAAATATCCCTCACCTCTTTAAATTGTTGGCTCTCCTCCCACAGTCTCCATTTGTCTCCCTCTAAAAGCACAATAGTGGTTTTCTCCCGTAAAAGAGTTATTCCGCATGTACACCTTGAGATTGAAGGATCTCCCATCAATACTGCAGACAGAGCCAAGTTCCTTGGTGTCATCCTGGATTCAAAATTGTCTGGTGCCCCCCATTTTAATTCTATTATCACTAGGTGTGAAAAAAACCTCAATATGTTACGTGCTCTTGCTGGTGTATGGTGGGGTGCTCATCCAACTTCCTTAAAACTTATCTATAATGCTACAATAAGAAGCTTACTAGATTATGGTTCATTTTTGCTCGAACCATGCAATAAGTTAGCTCTGTCAAAATTAGATAAAATACAGTTTAAAGCTCTCCGTATTGTGCTAGGCTGCATGAAATCCACTCCTACAAATGCACTACAAATAGAGTGTGCCGACCCCCCTCTCTCCCTCCGCAGGCAATACCTTGCAGAAAGGTTCGTGTACAAGGCTTTCTTCCTGAAAAATCACACCTTATTCCCTAAACTCGTCCTCCTAGACAAATTATGCAGACAGGAGGATTACTGGAAGCATAAAGATCTGCCATTAATCTTAAATTCATTTAGGAAAATACTCATGTTGCAGGAGAACCCCACTATTCGCCAGACTGATAAGTTGCCCCTCTATAACTTCCCATATGAAATATCACATTTCTACCCAAATTACTTTCCAAACATAGATTTTGGTACTGGGACGGACCAGATCAGTGCTGTATTCTCTCATATTAATGATAGTAAGTGGCAGGACCACCACAAATTTTTCACAGATGCCTCTAAATTTAATACAACCAGTAAAACTGGTATTGCTATTTATTACCAAAATTTTCAAATTATCCTTCAGTTCCAGTGCCCTCCAGAATCATCTGTATTCACAGGCGAGTGTATAGGCATTCTTGAGGCGTGTGTTTTCATTCTTTCACATGATTCTATCCAAAAAGCAGTTATCTTCTCGGACTCCCGAAGTGCTCTGGAGGCTATAGCCAAAAGCCCTCACAGAGATAAACTCCGGAGTCTGGTAATTGCTGAAATAAGAAATCATTTATATTCCTGCTTACTAAAGAAAGTAGATGTGGTATTAGTTTGGGTTCCTAGCCACTCAGGTATTCCCGGCAACGAATGTGCTGATATGATGGCCAAAAACGCGATTTCCAATGAAGCAGCAGACCTTAAACACTACTCTATCCAAGTAAAAGATTTGGTTCATCAAGCAAAGTCTAATCTGTATAAAGCATGGCAGTCTTTATGGACGGAATCTAGTAAAATAAGGGGAAACCTCTATGCATCTATCCAACATAATGTCCCTACAAAGCCTTGGTTTCACAAATTCAAAAAAACTCCCAAAACAGTAACATCGGTGATTTGCAGGGTGCGCCTTGGACACTGCTGCACTCCATGCGGTCTTTCTCCACAAACTTAGAATCCGCGACAGTTCACTATGCGAATGCGGGCTTGATGAAGGTTCTATTGACCATATTTTTTTAAACTGCCCACTAAACTATGCATATTCTTTTGATCATGTTATTGATAAATTAAAAATCCCTCGACCTGTTAATGTTCGTCACTTACTCTCACTATTCCCAAACGCTCGTATTGTTAATGCTTTTATTAAATTTATAAATAATAACAAAATAAAATTATGATGGATACACCTACGTCTTATAAGTATGTATTGTTATTACGTATGTAAGTTCCTCCATTTACTAACACAATAACCATTTTTATGTTTGTGTTTGTTCCAGGCCCCATTTCTGATGCCACAATTTTTATTTTATATTGTTTTTTCCTTTCTTTGCCTATTGACAGTATATCCCATGAGCAGCCAATACATGACACTGGCAGTAATTGCAAAAATTGCTTAAAGCAACAGCAGATTGCCATAATTAAAGAAGTAAAGTAAAGTAAAGTAAGTTTGGCGAAATTTTGCTCACACTGCCACAACAAGAGCCATAAGGGGTATACTTTGTAGTGCTGTCCTTTGTAGAATATATTATCGATATCGATACTTTTAAAAATTTTATCGATAGTTTTACAAACAATGCCTTTTTATTGGTTAATTTCGTTTTGGCTCTATAAAGTAATAAAAAACAATGTTGATTGGGATTGCTTTAATATTTAAAATCTCAAACACATTAAATATCAGACATATAAAAATATACAGCGAGTAATAGACAGCAAGGCAAAAAATAAACAAACCCGCTTTTCTATAGGTATATTATATTATGTAAACTGAAATTGATCATAGAAACGAATATTTAAGGATTTATGGTTAATTAATTTTATTTACGCTACGCAATGGATAGCTAACAATTTATCGAATAGGATGGCCGCGTGCGGCGTATGCCGTCCCGCTGTGACGCGCGCGAAGGCGAGCTCATGCGCTATACCTACATACACCGCTAAAGTATCTACCTACCTAAACTCGTGCCTCTGTGGCGTAGCGGATAGCGGTTTGTGCCTGCGACTGCTGATGACGAGGTCTGCGATTCGATTCCCGAGCCGGGCAAAGTGTTGTTGGGTTTTTTCGTAGAGAATTTCCCATTAGCAGCGCGGTGTTTGGTAATGTGCTCAATAGACGTTAGGCTCGCCCATATTAGGATGTAGGTACTTAAACATTGGCAAATCGTGGGTTAGTAAAACACTTCTGCCTACCCCCTGGGGGATACAGGCGTGAAACTTAAGTTATGTAAACTCAAGCTGAGTAACCTTCGTATATTAATACTATTAACTTTACTGATCACTAAATTAAGTACAAATAAAATCATTTTAATTAACACCACAAGTAAAAACAAGCACATTTCTAACTGATCTACCCGCTAAGAATTACCTATCGAATATTTCGTTTGGTCATCTAAATAGCTATTTAGATCTCATTCTTGATTTGTTTCTTACTTACCTAAATTTTGATCACCGGGCACGAGCGCATGTACTTTGTGAATGCGATATGGCCGTTGGCGGTCCCTTCGCAGAAATTTATGTACAGTCCAGTGCGAAACCTGTGTTCTATGAAGTCGCAAAAGTTTGGCAGTAGTGCGCGTGCCCAGACGTGGATTACGTGCAACAGTGTCCAATATCCTCTGTTCTACGCGGATATTAATCAGCCTGCCAGCACCTTCTTGTTGAGGTACAATGTAGAGATGTGTAACTCAGGAGTGATTGATACAAAAGATGTATAATCCTTTCAAAATGCGTAATCAATCTTTAAATCTTTGGTTTCGAAAATACATCTTTAACTCACTAGCTCACTACGTTAGGATTGAATAGATGGAATGATGGACGTAGATTTAGAATGAGACAATAGATAAAGGATATTGTGAATTGAAAAGAGATAACATAAGTTGTAGGCACGCACAAACGCACTCTTGAAATACAATGACGATAAGTTCACAGAAACTTAGACTCTCTGTCGTTTTAGTAAAAAACTCAAAACCAGTTGCGACTTGAGGGAATGAGAGAATAACTACATGAATCAATAGATATTTGCATCACTTATGATCAACTGAATGAATAACGTCATTCGTAACCAAAGATTTAAAAGAGTGATTTAAATCTTTCGAAGAAAAAGATTTATAAATCCCTGATCTCATTGGTGATTTAGTTTGCGAATCTCTGGTACAATGGGAACATTATCCAAAACCCGTTGATAAGCTTGAGTAATCACCCGACTGTTCACTAGATGGCGGTTATTTGGGTAGTGCTGAACGTAAATACGTAAAGCCAGAGAAGCATTTCCTCTGGCTTCGCCGTAAGCCATCAACATTTGTCCTTATTCACGAGCAGTGAACCGTTGATTCCTTGCCCGGCTCATGCTAATGAAAAAGTCAAATAGAATCCACAAATTAAAACACTAACACTGGTCTGTTATCACTCAAAATAGTTCACAACCACAAAACACGTAGGTAATTAAGTTACGATCAAGGCACATCATGTCAAGTTCCGTAGAGAGATGTGGCCGAACTGACCAAATTTAAGTGCCTACATCTTCATTGCGAATTTTACGAGTATGTATCGATAGTGACGTCAATGAGAAATAATAAAAAAACTATCGATTACAAACTGCAAGGCGTTGGTTAATTGGTTATTATTTATTGTCAATACTTATTTATTAATTGTAATTATTTAATAGTTAGTTACTAAAATATCTCTTTAAAGCAATAAATAATAATAATTTCGTAAAACTAGTAGAAAAGTTAATTTATAATTTTATTTGAAAATTTCAAAACAACATCTGGACTATGAACTGTGTCACGTTACGGGCGACTTTACAAACATAATTTTAATAGTAATACAACTCCCAGTTCCAACTTAGGCCGTGTGGGGCCGGCTTTATAGTTGTCCCATCCCTCTCTACCCACGGGAGTTGTAAGAGCCGACTTAGGGAATACCGGGGGAATGGGCAGCAACACTCCCTCGAGTATTAACAACATCCACTGCGATCGCCAACCCGCCTGCCAAGCGTGGCGATTACGGCATTATCCCCTACGACGGGACCGCTCGTTGTGGCGTTCTCTTGGGGAGGCCTATGTCCAGCAGTGGACGTCGAAAGGTTGATGGGTGGATGGATGTATGGAATACAACTCCAATATTCTTTTAATGAAACGCATCTACGCTTTTATAATTACATCATAATTAAAGTCTGTCGTAAGTCGTCACACTTTTCGATATCGATAATTAATCAATCTTAGAACCGCCCTACGTGTTAGGTATCAAAAATCACAAGGTTTGTCGGTGTCGGCATCAAAGAGTAGGTAAGTCGGCATGGCGCTTTGACACACCGCCCGCCGCCGTGCGGCGGCCGCTTTGTAGTTCATACCTACCAAGCTGCGAGTTGCGAATGTTGCGATTACGATGACAACGACCGTTCTAGCTACCTACTTGCGAACAGCTGTGTGAAAATTTTTGAATAATTAATTACATCGCTGTTTTTTGGAAATATGTGGTTGTTATTGATATTAATGAGTAATATTAAATACTTGTGCATTAATTAGTTATTTGAAACAGAAAAAAAGGAAATTAAAAAAAAAATATTTTGAATTTTCCCGTGGAAATTAACGTTTATTTTCAACTCAGAATAATGGTCTGAATCTCCTATTTCAGTATTTGTCATACCGTTACTTACACCGTGTATAAAACGGCTGTTTCTCAAGCAGCACTGTAATTATAAGTGACTCAGAAAATTATACTGTTTTTGAATATGAGTTATCAGGCCAGAAAATATTTTTGGTGAATTCCTTGAAGCATAAAAGCCAAAGCATGGTTTGCTGTTATTAGATCTCCTCCAGATCACTCTCATTAGCAAGGTCTTGGAATCCATCTACTCTATCAATAATAATGTTTTAAATTAGCCTCTTTTTAGGGCCATTTCGTCAAATATATTAAAAAACCTTTGTCCACCCAAAAATTTTTTGATCGCTTGAAGGACTGAAGTATCGATATCGGTATTTTTTGCGCGCTTCCCTAGCAATGTCCGCCATTTTCAGTTCTAAGACTTAGAAATGGCACGGTAAATTTGTAGTTATTTCTTCTCCTTCTGTTTTCTAGCTCATGAGGCGACACAACCTCACTTCACTAACTTCACTTCATTCATTTGACAATCTATCTACACTAGACATTTAGTTTAGGTAATTCCTAGCTAGCTACATATATTGTAATCTGTGGTAATTCCATAGAGAAAAGTAATCATAAAATTCACAAATTGTTTATTTATAATGTTGATAAACTTGATATTCGAAATTTCAAAATTGATTGCTATAAATCTTAGATAAAGCACCTATTATCTAAGCTTTTAATGCTTTTTCGATGGTTAAGTACTTATAATTCACAAATAAAACTTGCAGGGAATACGTCATAATTTTTAGGATATATTCATAGAATATATTCTAAAAATATAAGTATGTATATTCGGTAGATATATATATTATTAAGATTAGATTAAGACAGGTATGAGCTATGAGCATTTGATCAATACTGCATTTTACGTTTACTGTACTGATACTGATCAATGACTGATCATGTCGGCGCAAAGCGATGGTGAGTACCTAGGTACTATAAGAATAAAGTACTGATTTGATATTTTTACCTACCAAACTAACATTAACATTACTTTTAAGTGTATATAGTTTTATCAACATGAACATCATGTACCTATAGGCTATGTGCACCACAAACTTGAACACTACACACAGAAGTACAACTGGGACTGTGGAGTCTCTTGTGTGATTATGCTTCTTCAGGGAACCAAAAGAGAGGAGCTAATCAACAATTTTGACCAGATTTGCCGAGAGGAAGGGTTCAACCGATCTACATGGACCATAGATCTATGTTATCTACTGAAAAGGTACCTATATTCTTGGAATAAGTTAAAAACCTATTCTTTTTTTTATAATATTTTCTCAGCTAGGAAATATATTTTATTTCACTTAAGCTTCCTAAAATCCTTAAATAAAATCTATACTGTGTAATCATTTCAATCTTTCACAAATGTGTCACCTAATATTTAAGAATGGCTCAACTCAAGGCTGATGGTATCATCCCATACTGGATGAAGATATGCCATCTGATGTCAGACAAGTAGGTGTAGAAATTAAATATTGTACTTAGTTCTTTAGAACACCCATGGATAAGTAGTGTCCTAAACACTTCCTTTATTGTGGTTTTATATGTTTTTCTTTGATATTTTATGACATCACAAAGAATTGGGATAATTCTTTTTTAAGGAGTTCTATTTTGTTTTTCTGATTAAATAACATGACACTTCACAGTTAAATGTAACAGGAAAATATTACAGGTTCGGCGTCAAACATGTGATGTATACTATAACTTTAGGGGTGAATGAGAATAACAAGAGACATGGATATTATGACAGGATAATTAACATTGTGAGTTTATCTTTAGAATCCTTTCTCACAGTGGAGCACTGGTCTCCTAGTCAGAATGAGAAGGACGTAGACTAGTCCACTATACTACCTGATAATGCTGGCAAATGTTGCTTTCTGAAGAGGTTCTTGGACCTTGTACATGTTCATCTGTACAAAACCTGGTGAGAGACTTTGTGGGTTTAATACTTCCAACCACTTGTGTTTTAAGAACATAAAACTCCTTGACCTTACTTGGGCTTCACCATGTTGTTGGCAGACTACCCTGGTTGCTTCCAATGTTTGCATTCACTGGGCAATGATGTTTGATCAAATACCTACATTTGTTTTCATAAAGTTGGAGGTGTATCTTATGAAGTACTTATTGACTTTAATAATAGGTATGCATATAGCGTATGGCGGAGTTGTTTAGATACCGGCCTCCCCACAGAACAATTTATACCAAAGGGGCCTCCCGTCCGAGTGTTGTGGGTTCGATTCCCACACAGGACAACTCTGTATGATCCACAAATGGTTGTTCTGAGTCTGGGTGTGCTTTGTGTTGTAGTTCTGTTTGTAAAGTCCCCCACGATACAAGGATTATTCATTAGTGCAGGGTGTTATCTTAAAAAAAAATGTGGGTCAGTCTTTGGGGACTGCCGATAGAAGTGAAAACTAAGTAAGTTGAGAATTGTATCGTCAAGCTATTAGATTATTATTTTTGGTTTGTAAAGGATTGTTAATGACAGTTATTAAGTTAGTACTTAGTTTTCATTTCTATCGGAGCGTTCGGTGACGATGACGCGAGTTCCATGATTTTTGTTCACCCAAAAAGTGCTCAACGCGCCTAAAGAAGTTTTCTCTTCATATTTATACTGATCGTAAGACACCGGTGTACGCCTGCTTTCTTGATCTCTCCAGGGCATTTGACCTTGTGTCATATGATGTTCTCTGGAGCAAGCTGCAGAACAGGGGTGTACCGGCTGAGGTGTTTGGTGTGTTTAAATTTTGGTATGCGAATCAAACTAATCATGTTAAGTGGGCTGATTCTCTCTCGAATGCATATGTGTTGGAGTGTGGGGTGAGACAGGGAGGGTTGACGTCTCCTAAACTTTTCAACATTTATGTAAATGAACTTATCGTGGAACTGAGTAGCATGCGAGCTGGTTGCCGAATTGATGGCATAACCATTAATAATATTAGCTACGCAGATGATATGGTGCTGCTTAGTCCGACAGTGGGTGGGCTAGCAGAGATGTTGAGTGCTTGTGAGAAGTATGCTGTTGATCATGGGCTCATCTATAATGTCAAAAAAAATCAAGTATATGGTTTTTAAGGCCGCCGGTAAATGTCCTCATAATACGATTAATATTACCCTTAATGTCTTGAGCATTAACCGTGTCACGGAATTTAAATACTTGGGACATATTGTTACCGATGACCTTAAAGACGATGCCGATATTGAGACTCTGGCGGTTAGAGGAAATAATAATATGTTGGCCCGCAGATTTTTTGGTTGTAGTGAATCAGCAAAAATAACACTTTTTAAAGCATATTGTCAGAATATATACACGGGAAATCTGTGGGTCGGTTATGCCAATAAATCGTTAAATACCCTGCACATCCAATACAACAGTATCTTTAGATTGATGTTGGGACTGCCTCGCTACTGTAGTGCATCGGGGATGTTTGCGGAGTACAATACGGACAGTATTAATGCTATCATTCGCAAAAAAACTGTATCCCTGATCCGCAGGCTGAGGACCAGTCACAACACCATTCTAAAGACGTTAGCCGACCGGTACTCATCACCGTTATGGAAAGGTCTGGTGCGGAGAGTGATTACGGTCTATCCGACGCCCCTTTGGTGATTAATTAATTGTTAAAAATAAGTAGCTTAATATTGTGTTAATTTCAATTAGATTTAATAGTCTCTCTTTTTATGTTTCTTTTTACATTACTAACCAATATGGATCTTTGTAGTCCGAAATAAACTCTTTATTATTATCATTATTACGAGTACCTATATAAAAAAAATAGGTATAGGCAGCGGCCGATGAATTATATTTTTTTTGCGCTATTTATAACTTGCACTGTAAATTCTCATAATTTTGAGTAAGTAGAGTAGCTTTCTGTGTTGTAATTTTTCCTTCCATATACCATCTGTCTGAGGTGTCGTTGTTACTGCCAGAGCTATAAAAAGTGTTAATAACACTCAATCTCTTGGGTAGGACCGAAAACGTGTGATGCAACGATTTGATGACGCAGTTCTCTCTGGTATAGAGGTGCATAAACACTCGTTGTCGCATGAGGAGCTAATCCAGCACCTGTGTGATCGGGGGCCTGCCATAGTGCTAGTGGATGCTGGCCTGCTAGTCTGCGACCTCTGCAAACATAACAAGCTGAAGGCCGAGTTCAGGTACAGAGTCAATTCAAACCTTTTAATACGATTATCATTATTGACATAAATCCACAATAAAACAGCACACTTTTACAAATGCTCTAAAAATTTTTTCTTTACACTCAGACTAACTAAAAAATATAAACGGGGCATTATGAATAATCCAGTGAAGCCATAAGTATAAAACCATGCCAAACTTTTAATAACACGCGCTCACTCACGCACAAATATGTAAAAACGTCATAATCATGCCAAAACGAAGTGTCATAAACCACGAGTGTCACCAGAGTATGATTTAAAATTACCCCAAATGACTCGACGATTTCGTACGTAAGTTACTTACATGAATACGTCGTCAGCGCCATAATATTCCCTGTATGATTTGCTGTGAACTTACTTTATACTTATACTTCCTTTGTTTTAAACATAATTTTTTTGAAAATTTACCCTATGTTATAGATATTATTTCTTTCCAGTGACAACACTTTCACGCACACATCTTTTAAAAAGTGGCTTCACTTTTTAGTTGACAATGCGGTGTCTTTATTTTTTAGTTAGTCTTGAGTCTTTACAATATAATTTTTTTACGGTCCTCACACTAGGGATGGCCCGTATCCTACTGACTGTCACTGTGTGTGTACATACATGCGTAAGTGCGTGTGTAAGCGTATCTGTGTGTTCGTGTCTGTCTGTGTTTGTGTGTTTTTGATGTACATTTTGATCGGGCCTATGTGTGTTGTTTGGAATAGATAGCGATTCTGAACAACCAGAAGTGGCATCCAACTGCAAGCTCAAAGTATTGCCAACAAAAGGGTTTTGTAAATGCATCCAATAAATGGGGTGAACGTTAACTAACAGATAGGTCCATCCATCCATCCATCAGCCAAGAAGCTTCCCCGAATATTTTAGTGTGTGTGTGTGTGTGTGTATGTGTGTGTGTGGCCGTATGTAAACCTCTCTTTTTTAACTTGAACGGCTGGACCGACTTCATCGGGGTTGGCGTCATTCGAAATGACTTGACCATACTTAGATTTTGAATACAATTAGGACTGATTCGAACCGGTAGATCTTGAGAAATCTCAAAAAAACGACAGTCAAAATCGGTTGATTTGTTCGTGAGATATCGTTGTCAAAAAAATTGAAAATAAATATTTTTTCAGAATTTCTATGAAATTTTCAGTCTAACCAGTTCGAGCTTTAAGATTCTTCAAAGAGCTCAAAAACCTGCATTGAATGCCGTAAATTACGAGAAAATTGGTTCATTTATTCAAAAGTTATTGCGATTTGAAAATTTAACGAATAGTGTTTTATTAAATCTCTATCACACTTTTGAGCTCGGAGAGCTCAAAATGACACGAAAATTATACTTTTGAGCTCTCCGAGCTCAAAAACTACTTTTGAGCTCGAAGAACTTTTACGTTTTGTTTTTGAGCTCATCGAGCTCATCGAGCTCATCGAGCTCAAAAACGTAATAAGTGCAATTTTGAGCGCTTAAGTATCAAATTAGCGGGAAGTTACAGGGATGGCCTTAGGGTCCACCGTTTTCCAGATTTTTAAGTAAATACTTCTTTAGTCGCGTCTTGATAGTAACTTAGATCTTTTTGTGGCGTTCTGTTGGTATTTTTACTAAGTTTACAGACTTAAGGGCCGGTTGTTTCAGCTATACTTGACGCACACGTAAACGTCAAAAATGGAGTTAACCATCGTCAAACCAAAGAAAGCGTTGTTTCACGAAATTAGGTTCTTAACGTACGTTAAATAATAACGATTACGGTAACAGATGTCCTGCCCACTGGTTAACTTCACTTTCGGTGCGTCTAGCCATAGATAATAGTATATACTGTCAGCATATAGGTACTATATGGATGGGTCTGACTAGTCTAAGGGTCTGACAAACAGTAGGTACTTACAACATTATGGAGACTCTTTTGTTTTCGTCTTTATTCTACAAGAGTTGTCCATCTGGCGATAATACAAATAATGTAGAAAGGAAAAAAAAAGTCTTTAAAACACCTGTTAACAACCTAAATGTTTGGGATGAGCAGGAATTCATATGTTGGAATTCATTCATTGCAAGTTATCGTGAGACTATCGTGTACCTAATAAAGGAAGTAGCTCTATTGTTGACACGTCGTATCGAAGACGATATAAAATTTGTTACAGAAAAGTCTCATAAGAATACTTTGATTTAAAATTTATTTGTCTACAATATTTCAGAAACTTAGCAGTAAAAGCCTAGCCTACCTATAGATCAGGTACTTGCTACTCTACAATGTTATGGTTCAGGATCGCTTATGAGATGTGTTGGGCATGTGTCAGGTTTGCAGAAATCAACAGTGGGTCATATTATTCATCAAGTGACTCGGGTTATCGATAAATTACGTCCTCATTACATAAACACTCCATCTAATGAAGAAGAAAAATTGGCTGTTGCAACTGACTTTTATAATATAGCTAGATTTCAAATCAAACTTTAACAGACGTGAAGTCCTCGGTTGGTTGGTATTTTTCTTTATATTACCTAATAATATTGTCACAATTCACAACTAATAATAAAGGAATAATTCAAAGTTTTGTCATTCGCGTCATAAATGATAAAATAAATAAGTAATATGTATATATAGTATATACATTACATATTACTTCCATGACAAAAACACAAAAACCAAAGACTACAACATCCTCTGTCTATGATAACAAAAGATAAACTGACGTATACGGGCAAATGTTGGCATACTAGAAAATTCTCCCATCTATTTTTATTACGAAATTACGTTGCTATGTGCTGGCATCCCTAATAACTTTGACGACTGGTTTTTTAGGCATTGAAACAACGCTTTATATTTAACGTACGTTAAATATCGTTCGTAATCGTTAGTTTTTGACGTACGTATGTTACGATAATCAATTGTTTGAAACAACCGGCCCTAAACTAATATGATATAGGTATATGTGGTCATGTTAGGAATTACAGGTTCACGTTTCACCATTTTGTGATGGTGGCATTCGCGTAAAGGTTACACACACTCATCTAATTTTAATTAAGTGATTGATAATCTGATCCTACTGGTAGTGTGTTCAAAGTGCGAAATTACATTTATTTTATGATTAATATTTTTGGTAATATCCACCTTAGATTAATAATATGTCATTTAATATGATCTTCTATATTGTTCAAAGTTTTACTTCAACCGCGCGTAAAGGTTACACGCACTCACTTTTTTTCTCTTAACCATGGTATTCGAGTTATGCATAAGGAAGTCGGGATAATTCTGCAGGCGCTGTTTCGGCGGGTCGTACTCGGGGCACTACATTGTGGTGGTAGGGTGGCGCGTCGGTCGCGTGCTGTACCGCGACCCCGCGCTCGGCGACCGAGTGTGCGCCACCCCGGACCCCGGCATGGCGCCTGCGACGGGCGCGACGGGCTGCTGGGACCGACCACGACGTCGTACTTGTGTATAGTCACTATAAATAGTCTAATAAAATAGGTTTATTTTATACTTATTCTTGTTTTATTACCTACCCAAGGAAGAGAAGTTTAAATTTTTTGAAAAAAATACTTCTTTAGTCGCGACTTGAAAGTAACTCAGAGATGTTTTTTCTGATGGCAGTAACAGTTTTAAGCTGAAGTGACGTTCAGTAAATTAACGTAAGTATAGTTCCTTTACGGGAGTTGCCTAACTATAGTGTGAGCATTTGTGTTATTTACACATTCATTACACGCATTTAATTTTAATTAAGTGATTGATAATATTTATGATCCTACTGGTAGTAGATACCTATTAGAGTTCAGTGTCGAAATTCCATTTATTTTGTGATTATCTTTTTGGTAATATCTACCATAAAATTCAAAGTTTTACTTCAACCGCGCGTAAAGGTTACACGCACACATTTAATTTTTTTTCAGCCCTCGACTATCCTTCTGTTAATCACCCCTCTCAGAGTGAGAGGGATTAAGGCCGCAGTCTCCGTGTTAACATTTTTGTGTATATTTTTTACAGACGATGTGGTTTTATTAGCGCAGTCCGCGACTGACCTGCAAACCCTAGTCGACGTAATGGCAGAAGATTATAAGAAAAGGTGGTGTGCTAGAACAAGTGGATGAATTTGTATATCTTGGATGTGGATTCAGTCGGGATGGAAGGTACACCACTGATGTAGAGAGAAGAGTGAATGTGGGAAACAGAGTGAACGGTGCATTGGGACAACTTCTCGGCAGTCATCCCCTCAGCCAGAGGGCACGTGTCGCAATACACAACGCAGTGCTTGTCCCAACGTTATTATATGGAAGCGAGAGTTGGGTATGCAAAACGGAGCATGAGAGTAAAATCAATGCGGTCGAAATGCGATCTCTGCGGAGAATCTGTGGAGTGAGGCTGACTGACCGCATTCGTAACGACGACGTAAGAGAGCGAATAGGTATGAAGGAGAGTATTGGTATAAAGATGCGAAAGGGAATGCTCCGATGGTTTGTACATGTGGAAAGAATGCCGGACGAGCGACTGGTTAAGAAGATATACAATGCGAAAGTGGAAGGATGTAGGTACAGGGGGAGACTGAGACTTAGGTACCTACCTAGACCAAATCGGTCATGTATTGAAAGAAGGTGGAGTCAGGAGTCTCTGAAACCGGCGAGCGTGTATGAAGAGAGATGAATGTTGAGGAAGCGAGAGATGTATGCAAGAATAGAGCCTCTAGGCACTCTGTTCTCTCTGCTTACCCCGCAAGGAAAATGGCGTGATGATAGGTTAGTTAGTGTCTATTTTTTTGCAAATGCTCAAAAGATAAGTTTGAAAACTAAAGCCTGACTGCGTTTAAGAACCCTTTCATTTGACACCCAAAAAGACTTGTTTCAAAGAATTGAAAATGTAATTAACCAAAGTCCAGAGGCTGCTATATTAAATTTAGTGTGACGTCACATAGCCTGCCTATTTAGCGGAGAATCAAGGTGATTATAATTTAACTTTGTTCTGTGCTCATAACGCTATTTTGTCGTGATACTTATCGAGTTCAGAAGCTACTAACCTTTGGCTGCGGCGGAGCCAGTTTTTAGGTTATAGGTATCTCTGGTTCAGTAGCGGGATAAAATGTATACAAGTTTTTAAGTCAATCAAGAGCTATCAAATAAAATTTGCTTCAAAATCTGTTCAGTACCTACCTACAAGAAATATTGTTTTGTGTTCAGACACGCCTATTATAGACTAATACTCAGAATTTTTTTCTCAAATATCCTAAATGTACAGACAGCTCTGTTACAGCTTTATAATGGTTACTTAGGACATATTATGCGTCCGTGTGGACTAAGAATACAAGTGTCACCACCCCATTCTTTCTCACGGGTGTCGTACGAGGCGACTAAGGGAATTAAGCAATTATCACCCCCATTGCATTACGGGTGCCACCATATTCCGTGTGTCCAGCAGCAATAAAGCACATTGTGTGTTTTGGTTGTAACAGGAGATAGCCGTTAATTCTTTAATTTCATATATATCTGTGAAATGAGCAGTGGCTTGACAATACTGTCGGTATAGTTGAGTCCATGAGCGACGGTTACCATTTTCCATCAGGTGGGCCGTAGCTCGTCTGCCATCATAAGCAATAAAAAAACCTACGGTACACGCTGAAATCGTCAATCAATCTGTAAGTAGGATTTGTAGGTACTTATGTCAATCGATAAATGGCGCGAATCATAATGAAGTAAGTAAATCAAATTAGAGTGAATGTGAGTAAAACCAAAATAATGATATTTGAAAGAGGAGAAGCCAGAACAGATGTTAGAGTAGCGATAGGAATGGTGTGCTAGAACAAGTGGATGAATTTATATATCTTGGGTGTGGATTCAGTTGGGATGGAAGGTACACCACTGATGTAGAGAGAAGAGTGAATGCGGGAAATAGAGTGAACGGAGCATTGTAACAACTTCTCTGCAGCCACCATAGCCAGAAGGTACATTACACAATACACAACGCTGTTTTTTTTTTTACTTTTTTTTTAAGCGGGCAAAAATGTCCTACCGTACACACCGCTGCCCCGGGAGACAACGGGGTAGTGTGGGGCTCTCACCCATTAAAAACGCACCGTGCGCTCTCGCCCGCCCTTATTACGGCGGATCACGGGTACCGCGTCGTATCGACCGCAATCTACAGGCGGCAGCCTCTTCGGGCACCCTGTCTTGTGCGACGACCCGCGCACTTGGGTGTCACACCTTCGCGGTAGGCTTCCGTGGACGGCAAGGCGATCACACAACGCTGTACCTGTCCCAACATTAGGTATTATATGCAAGCTAGAGTTGGGTATATAAAAAGGAGCATAAAATAAATGCTGAAAATCTGTGAAGTAGGCTGACTGACCGCATTCGCAACAACTATGTAAGAGAGTGTAGGTAAAGAGAGTATTGGTGTAAACATCCTAAAGGGAATGTTGCAATGGTTGGGACATGTGGAAAGAATGCCGGACGAGTGACTGGTTAAGAAGATATACAATGCAAAAGGGGAAGGATGCAGGTACAGGGGAAGACCGAGGCTCACTTACCTAGCAAATCGGTCATGTATCTCGGTGGAAGGTGGAATCAGGAGACTGAAACCGGCGAGCATGTATGAAGAGAATTATGAATGTTGAGGAAGCGAGAGATGTATGCAAGAATAGAGCCTTTTGGCACTCCGTTCTCTCTGCCTAACCCGCAAGGGAGAAAGCGTGATGATAAGAAAGTAAGTAAATTGGAGTCCGAGCAAGGTCTGTGGAAGTTAGTTGGTCTATGGTATTAGACTAGCAGCAAAGAGCTAAGACGCAGATTTCAATCCAGCTTACAGATACTTATGACTTTCCGAAAAACCTACAATCAGGTTGGTTGGACATCATTTCCACCAGTATGACTTCTCAACTGCTCAATCGAGAGTGCTCTTAAGAGCAAATTACCGTGTGGACCACCAGAGTGACCACAATGCGTTTTCTTTATGAAGGTGCACGATGATTTGCGCGAAGGTGCGACGCTTCGTGTGCGGATGCGTCGCTCAGTAGAGAGTAGCCGAAAGGGTAAGCCGCCGGTGGACCACCGAAGGAATGTAACATACTAACATAGGTCCAGTGGCCCGCCAATAAAGGCGGAGAGACGGCACACGGCGGGTTTCTTTAGTGGGTGAAGGCCCCACACTACCCTGTTCGTTGCCCCGAACGACGGGGTGTGGTTAGGAACATTTTTTCCCGCCTTAACAAAAAAAAAAAAGCGCCTACCTATAGGTAGGTATTCTGATCTGATGGGCGTTTTAATGAATGTCACCATTAGGAATAGGTAATTAGGATCCGCGAGAATAATGGAAAAACGCTAGCCGAGATAAACTCGACGTCCCTAAAGCGTCTAGCACAACGACAGCCATGATCTGAATTTCGTCGCACTTTTGCTCCATTCCCTGATCGGATAGATTGGTTGAAGTATTTCCTGCGAACTAATACCCACAGACCTCCACCCCTGAGGTCAAGTCATTTGGTACCTAATCGAGTAAATTAATATTTCCTATGGTAGAGCCTTGCTTATCTCAGCATGAATCGGCTCCAGACCATCGGGGAAGTACCACCCTTTCACAAAAGAGCAGCGTGTAACAACGTTAGTTACTCCTACCGTTGTGGATCGTATGGTGAGTGAGTGCGCCGGAGGCCCAAACTACTTCCCTATCCTCTCCTTGCTAGCTTCCTATCCTCAGTATCCTACCTATCCTCTCCTTATTATCCTTCTCATCTACCGCCTATCCCTTTTCTTGAAAATGGCGACGCGCGAGTGATGGCTAAGGCGTTGGTGTTGCTAGCGTATATAGCCTGCGGTAACCGCTTTCCATCAGGTAGGCCTCATGCTTGTTTGCCAACCATGTAGTATAAAAGCTGAGATGAGAAGGGGGCGACTGATATTACATGGCCTAGGGTGTCTAAGAATACAAATCCGCCACTGTCAAGAAATCATCCCGACTGTCGTGTTACTCCACGACGATTCTTCACCTAAGCTGGATGTCAAAAAAACTGGATGATATCGTGATATCGACTCCAATTTATTCGTTATTTAACCTTTTGATCTTTGTTTGATAATGTTTTATATCATTGATTACTCACATCGGGTAATCTCACATCATAGACAATTTTGATGGTTGACGAGATTTTCACATTCAGTTGTGAATGATTTATAATGATATAAAATGGAAGATTTGTGTCTTTATTACTTTAACGATTGAGGTGGAAGTTGCTTCATTTTGTTTTTCATATATCTAATCTTGCTATTTTAAAATTGGTACCTATATAGCAGTTAAATATTTTGATCTGTATTTAAGCACTTGACATAGTCAGCTACTTTAAAGAACAATTTATTGGTGAAAGAAGAAACCACTAGGTACTGTGAGTTGGTAAAAATGCTGATAGTCTTAAAACAGCTGAACAAATTTCTTTAAATCTTAGTTATAAACAATCTCGAGTCGTGATTCATTCTCGACCCGTGCATGAATGCAGTAAAGTATTTCAAATCTCGGGATAGTGCAAATTCAAGTAAACTCGATATACTAAGTACTTACTTAAATGTAGTTTTATTTTATAATGCGTTTCACGTAATTATAAGAAAGTATTAAATCTCGATTACTTCAATAAGTTAGTTTTTAAACATAGAAACTAAATCAAAATCTGTTCAGCCCTATGAGAGCTATAATGGCTAATACCACTTGGTTTACACACGTCCCGGGGCACTACGCTAAGTAAGAGCCACGTACAAACTATCTATTAAGTACTAAGGTACCTATTGTACATTAAATTTGGCGGCCCGACTTCGAAATAAAACGTTTATGAACATAGTTCTACTAGAGTATAATTTATGCACCGCGGGATATTTTACAAACATGCAATTGACGTACCACAAAGTACACACGTCGTCAGAACAATATTTTTTCTGTGTAGGAATCGAATCCACAACACAACATAAAAGGTTTCTAATTTTACCAAGGAATATAATATAACATCACTGGGTAGCATTTGAAATGAATTCTTTCGATGTTTATTGTCGGGGAATCCCCTAGCTAGATGAAAGATGTAATAACCATAGACTATAGATTTTGTAATCTCAAGTTGACGTTACAAAATCTGTGAGGTCTGTAACACGGATTCGGTGGAGATAGGGACATACCACAAAGTACTTTAGTTTATACGCGAAGGCGATACTTTGTAAGTTTTCGGTATCACGATTTAGCTGTAATACGTCATTTAATAGTCAATTAGTATTTATATACCTATAGTGTCTCTTATAGTAGGATGTACCGATTAGATAAACACGTAGGTACAGTAACATTCAAATCTGTTTTGGAGGTAGGTTATATGTCACATGTAAGTATTACATTTTGAGATCGCATAATCATGATGGGTATACTTTCTCTTGATTAATAAACGTCTAGATCAGAAGTCTCCAAACTACGGCCCGCGGGCCAAATCCGGCCCGCCAGTGTCATCAATCTGACCCGCGACAACCAATGTCTTATTGTTGTTACTTTTGCTGTGATAAGTTGAAGAATAAAACACAGAATGATAATTACTCGGTTTTATTTCCTTGCAAGGTAAAACTTAACGACCGAAATGATGACACAGAAAACTTAATTTAAGTATATAAGCTTAAGCATATTAATAACTAAAAAATAATTGAAATGAATCCCACTAATTACAGTAAAACAAAAAACACTAATGAGGTTTATGTAAATGTGTTTTGGCCCTTGGAACATACTCAAAAAATCATTATGGCCCTAAGGCTTCAAAGTTTGAAAACCCCTGGTCTAGATCATTGGTAAAAATAGATAATAACCTACATAAGTATAAGTTGTATGATTGTATAGTTGATTTTTGTTTGCATTAAGAAAACAATGAAATAAGCGTAGGTACCTAGATATTTTTAGGTAAAACGAAACATAATTAGGTCAACTACTGTCTAATTTCGAACATTCTTAAATTAATCTAAAATTAGTAAGTATACCTAGTATCTTCATGACCTACATCGCAAGTAGGTCCCTATAACTAATTGATACAGTTAAAGCAGTCGAGTAAAAGATTCAGATCTATGTACCTATTTCATTGATAAAACAATTTTCTCTACATAGGTAAAACTATTCAAATACCTAATGTATTTTATCATGGAAAGATGCATTTTTTAATATGTAATTAGTGAACTAATGTCGTACCTACAGAATCAGATCCTAAAACCGTCGGATCGTCACAAATAGCCACGTCCCTATTAAATCTGATAATATGTTATGTTGCAACGCAAATAATTTAGTTTACTACGCAATCAGCTTTAATAAAACAATATGTAACGTATAATTGAGGTTTAGTTTTGGTGTAGCGACAGTACGAAATATATGACAAAATATAATCATGAAATTCATGAAGCTTATCACGGCGCTCGTGTCAATTATTTGTGTTTTCTTCGGGTATCAACTTAGTGCCTTGGCTGACACTCTAAATGTAAGTAATAGTACTTAGTATTCACAAAGTAAAAACCAATTATAAAGTAGCGATAAAATAATCTAAATAAATATAACATACTTAGTTAACTACATATTATCATGATAAATAAATCTTGAGTGCCACGCTAAAATTTAAAAAGATTTTTTTTTAGAATCCATTAATCTGGTAACTAAGTCTTAGGTCACAGATACAAAACGAAAAAAAATATATAAAAAAAGGTTTGGTAACATTAGTAGTAGATATAAATCGCGATTAATATGTTGTAGTTAAACTTCTTACTCGATAAATGCCACAATTTATTATTTTTAAAAACGAATGTCAGTGGCTCTAGCAAAAGAAAACATTTGGTTGTTGTTTTAAAAAAAAGAAAAGTTGCTTGTTGTTGTAAGAAGTTCTGAACATTGCATCGTCGTGTTAAAATTGACGTGTCTACTACATTACGTCCATATATCGTAGCGTGGTAGACTATGATCTTCATCTTCTTCATCCATCCATCTATCCATCCATCAGCCTTTCATCGTCCACTGCTGCACATAGGCCTCCCCAAAATGGGGGGTTTTACCATAATCGCCACGCTTGGCAGGCGGTTTGGCGATCGCAGTGGAGTTTCTAGTACACAGGGGAACGCTGCTGCCCGGTCCTCCGGTAATTCCTTAGTCGGCTTTTACGACTCCCATAGGAAGAGACGGGGTGGAGCTATTCTTGGTGCCGGCCCCACACGATCATCTTCTTCACTAAGTAATAAAAGGGGCAATACCCTTTTAGTTAGATATAAAGATTTTACCGCCCGATCTATTAGTTGGACCTTTTTTAATTGACCTTTTCTATTAATGTGCACGTTTTTAATTAGCTAGCTTTATGCAAGAAGTTCAATAGGTATACAAGACTATTGATTTCCTCGACGGCCAGCGTGGTGGGCAACTGCCTAAATCCCTTTCTCCCTGAGAAGAGACCCATACCCAACAGTGGGACAATCTCTGTCCAATCCTGTGGTTGAGAAAAAAAGAACTTTCATATTGGTTATTGAATTTCAGAGATGCAACAACAAGTACACTAACAAGAAACAAAAAAGACAACTGGGGTTGTGATTACAATTGAAAACTCTCACCCAGTTTAAAACAGGCTCGGTCTTGACAGTAGGATAAAACAACGAGAATGGTAGAAAAATGATCACTGACACGACAAGCTGGGCGATATTTATGTTGCATATTACCATGGACTTAATTTCCTAGTAATTTCTAATATTTAATGGTATGATTATATTCACATAATTATACATTATACTAGCCTTTGCTAGCTTTTATCTCAGATTCCCGGTATAGTAGCGGGATAACGTGTATCCATCCATCCATCCATCAGCCTTTGAAAGTCCACTGCTGGACATAGGCCTCCCCAAGAATGGGGGATAGTGCCGTAATCACCGCGCTTGGCAGGCGGGTTGGCGATCGTACTGGATGTTGTAAATACTCGAAGGAGTGCTGCTGCCCACTCCTCCGGTATTCCCTCAGTCGGCTCTTACGACTCCCATGCGTGGAGAGGGGTGGGACAATTTTAAAGCCGGCCCCAGACGGCCTACCAGTTTTTAAGTCTAATCGAGATCTCTAAAATAAAAAAGTGACATCAAAATCCGTTCAGTAGATTTTGCGTGATGCACGATCAAACAAACAGATAAACAGACAAACACAAAAATTTTTTTGTGTTTAGACACGCCTATATAGCCTAATATAGTCATTTTTTCTCAAATATTTTAAATGTACAGACAGCTCTGTTACAGCTTTATAATAGTACCTATAGATATACATATTATATTTTTATATTAATATTTCTTTCCTACATGTTGAGATTATAAAAAAAAAAACATTTATATCACCAATAAAATATCGCGGGATCAACAATTATGATGAATTGTACCCATCTGTTCCTGATACCTAATACTAAAAAGTCCAGCACTTGAGAATTCCCCGTTCATCAAAAAAAAAAACCTGTAGGTATTGAACAAAAGGGGGAATCACCCGATCATGTTGTCTAAAAGTGACTTCATAAAAAGTATTTATTTCGTAATATTATTTCACCTATTTTGCTGCAATGCCTTACCTATAAAAATGGTATTTTAAATAAATCGTTTCAATTCTGTGTTGATCATTTGTCATGTGAGTTACGCCTTTCTACTTATTTCAGTAATTTATAGTCATCTGTAATGATGCAGGTTCAAATCTTGCTCGCAGTAAAGCTCTGTTATATCCACTTTCACAAATAATTTGTTCTTTTAAAAACGTCATCTAATAATATAAAATTCTCGTGTCACAGTGTTTATCGCCATTCTCCTCCGAAACGGCTTGACCCGAATCTTATGAAATTTTGTATGTATATTCAGTAGGTCTGAGAATAGGATGTAAACTATTTTTTATACCCCTCAGGCAAGGGTGGGGTCCACCCCAACATTATTTTTTTATTTGAAGTGTCAAATTTTTTTTATGGCTTTTAAAAATACATACAACCCTAAATTTTCACTCTTCTACTGCCAACGTAGAAATTATTTATAAAAAAAACAACGTTTGCTGGGTCAGCTAGTTTCTATAAAAATACAATCTATGTTTTACATAATTTGACAATAGATGACGTTGTTGCAAAAATATGTATATAGTGTAGTGGTGTAAAGTTTTTATGAATTTGTAGTGTTCTGTTTATAATAAGAGTACCTAACTCTGTGTCGCGGCAATTTTACATACTTAACATTTGTTCAATTCTTACTAAATATTGATATATATTTTTAGCATTTGACATGCTTAGCACTATACATTAAACACAAAGTGAAAAATGCGAAATCGAAAATAACAGTCACAAGCAGGACTTGAACCTGCATCTCCTGGATACCGTCTAGATGCTTTGCTAATTCAGCCATCGTGACAATTGCTCTTGACTGCTAATTTCGATAACACATTCATACTTAACGTCTTTGGGTGACGCCTGCGCCCTCTGTCGGAGGTATTTTCATACATTACTTACTAAATAGTCGTATTTGAATAAAAAATCGAAAACGACAATTAACTTGTACGGCATTTGGTATATTTATTATGGCGTAGATATAATAATAATACACAGAATATTTTGTTTACCTAATGAGGTGTTTACGTGTCGGATACGCTGTTGCTCCGGCCACACTAACGGGAAATACCGTTAATTATCGCATTGATGGACGTTTAACATTAGTGTAGCCACGACTCATCGCGAGAATTCGACAATGACATTCACACTATCGTTTAAACTCCAGTGGCGGTACATCGAAGAGATTGAACGTTTATTTATTTTATTTATTTATTTATTTTACTGACAACTATTATTATAGGGTATACCCCAATACAATAGTGTAGCTTAATATATGGTACTTGCACATTTATATTACTGCTAGCATTTTCCCGCAGCTCCGCCGCAGCCAAAATCTAATTTTTAGGTCATATCTCAGGTTCCCGACATAGTAGCGGAATAAAATTTATACCAGTTTTAAGTCTAATCTTGATTAGACTCTTGAGCTACCAAATAAAAACAAGTTGCATCAAAATCCGTTTTGTAGCCTTTGCGTGATGCACGTGCGAACAAACAGATAAACGGACTAAAAATAAAAATAAATAGTTTTTTGTTCAGATACGCTTATATAGCCCATCACAGTCATTTTCTCTCAAATATCTATCCCACATATCAGACATAGCTATGTTACAGCTTTATAATAGTAAGTATAGATATTACTACGACTAAGTATTATAATAATTATTTCATATCACATTCTATAACATAATAAAAACAGTGCTATCCTTGTGAATTCACTCTTACTGCAACAAAATTGGTCTAACTCATTAGCAACAAGGTTGAGGGTGCGGACTGCTCGCGTCAGGGGTTCGTTCAAGTATGGCCACCCAATTAATCGCGTTAACGCAATAATTATCGCGATGATAGGCACTGACGTTGCCCGTTAGTGTGGCCCGAGCATAATAAAATACAGTAGGTACATGTAATGTGCGAAGTCTTCATGCTAGCAAATAAACAAAGTCTTTCTCACATTGTGTTTACGTCACGAGATGTATACGGTGTCATTTATCACACTGTTTATTACATTGTAACGGCAAGCGCTAATTCTAATGTATGCGGCACTAGTAATTTTAGTTATTATATTTAGCTACTAGGATTAGGCCCAAACACTTCACTGAGTAAATTTCCAGTGGCGGAGTGACGGCATATTGCGCGTTTAGGTATTTAGTGGGTGACGGCCCCTTAGCATCGCCAACTCCAAGGAAAGCGATAGGTTTAATTTTATACTACGTGGGAGGCAAACAACGACCTAATGGTAAGTGGTTACCGTAGCGTACATACGCTAGTAACAGCAGAGGCATCACTCACGCGTCGTCATCTCCAAGGAAAGGCATAGGAGGTGGAGAAGTACGATAATAAGGAGATAATAGGAAGGGGGTTTAAATATATTAATCATTCTTACTTATTAAATTAAGAATCATTAACATAAATATAATTTTTGAAGAACAAACCAAATTACAGAATTTTTACTAAATTAACTATATACACCTAGAAGAAAAACTTAAAATATAAATTAAGATATGACTATTTATAGATAAGACACTTGAGCTAAGTTTAGATCGAGTGGACTAAAGTTCGTTCATGCGAGAATCCACAGCCGGCAACGTTCCCAAAATGCTGGCAGCGTGGCAGCATTACCTCGCTGGATAATGGCTTAATCTTTGGCCGAGATACTGCCCAGCATTTCGGTCACGTGTCGACTCCACAAGACGACCCCCAATTCTTTATAAATTTTAAGAGCTTCGGGTCCCCAAGGGCCCATTGTCTCCACACCAAACGGCACAAGAAAGTAAACTTTATCGAGGTTAGCATATTTGCGCCGCTTGAGTGATTCAGCAGAAGCAGCCGCGCCACCAGCACTCCGAGATGATTCTGGAAGATGAGACGATGCCAATGTATCTACACAGGTAGCATCCCACACTAGTGGTCGTCCCATCTTCCAGGGAATAAGCGTCATTCCGTCGGGTCTTTTGCCATCGTCCCTTAAAAGTCCGGGAGGCTCCAAAGTTGCGGGGACGTTAGCACTACCAAAGGCCCGACGGATAACGTCGTTTAGAGTGTTGTGACGTGCATCTCGTCACAGCACTCTAAACGACGTTATCCGACCAGCACTTCTAATGCATGACAGCCCGTGGTAACCCAAAACATCTACTTTATCAGTGCACGCACAGCGGTGTGGAACAACGCACGGAGCACCGATACGTAGAGATATGGCTATACGGAAGGTGTTATTATCTAGCAACGTGCCTAATACATTTGATGGTAGAGCCTGCAACCAAAGGTCCGATTCCCAACGAGAAACAGCTAAAAGACGAGCAGGTTCTGTGAAGCTGCTGGACTTATTTAAAAGATTATTCCGTACCAGCTCACAAAGCGGCTCGTCCCACTGTCTCTGCGAGGATGGGGTCCTTTGGGAGACCACCATTTGGACAGGCTATTTTCCATGCAATTAAATGATGCAATCCAACTGCTGTAAAAGACTAGGGTAATTCCAGATTTGGCAGCATCGTAAAGCATACGTAAATTTTGACAGAAATAAACAGTGTCTGATTATAGCAAAAGCCATATATGTGAGTTAATTTTAAGTAATCTCTCCGAAACAGCACGAAAATTTTGTATGTTTTCCTCAACAAAATCTGAAATTGATTCGTCAAGAACAGGAGAACCTAATAGGCGCAGGGATTTTTTTTCTATTATCTTAATGTTGGGAGCAATGCTATTAAATTTTTTTTTCACAGAATCCTTTAAGGGCATTTATCAGAAATATAAAGTTCACACTTGGAAAAATTAAGGTCTAAGCCAATAGAGCTAAATTCCGAAATGAGAAAACCTAAATCCTTAAAAACGGTATTAATATCGCCTCCTAAGGTACCATCATCTAAAAACCAGACATTGAATTTAGACTCAAGACGTTTAATGATAGGGTGAATAGCGAGACTGAAAATAGCCGGCCCAAGTGGATCACCCTGTTGACAGCCTGTTTCCGAATATATAAGTTCATTATGGTAAACTAATTTAGATTTTTTGCGTAACATTGCCAAAGAAAAGGATAAAGATCGGGAATTTTGTCTTTGATTTCAGTCAACAAGGTGGCTCTATTAACCGAGTTGAAAGCATTTTTAACAACCCCTTCAACAACACCTCACATCCATTATTTAGAACAAAGGTTCTTAAGGCATGAACAGAATCATTAATATATTTATTACTAGCCTTTGCCCGCGGCTCCGCCACAGCCAAAAGTTAGTTTTTGGGTTATATCTCAGGTTTCCGATATAGTAGCGGGATAAAATGTACACCAGTTTTTAAGTCTAATCAAGAACTATCAAATAAAAACAGTTGCATCTAAATCCATTCATTAGTTTTTGTGTGATGCGCGACCAAATAAACAGACAAACAGGGGAAAATCTAAATAATATCGTTTTGTTAAACACAAAGTGAAAAATGTGAAATCGAAAATAACAGTCAGGAGCAGGATTTGAACCTGCATCTCCTGGGTACCGTCCAGATCAACCGTCA
Organism: Leucoma salicis; assembly: GCA_948253155.1. Classification (NCBI taxonomy): domain Eukaryota; kingdom Metazoa; phylum Arthropoda; class Insecta; order Lepidoptera; family Erebidae; genus Leucoma; species Leucoma salicis. The sequence continues at coordinate 1,086,499 of OX411822.1, read as the reverse complement.
AGCTGTTTTGGAAGAGTATGGCACACTGTGACAAACACTGTGACACGAGAATTTTATACCTATATTAGATAATAATGCCACTCCGACCTTTCAGACCCAATCTGACCCTGTTCTTATTTGTTCCTTATGAAAATTAATTTAGGGAGTGACGAGTGTGACAACAGAATTGGTGTCATAACCTGCTATCAGTTATCAGACGGTGATACTTGCCGTTATCGCACAGTGTTGTGTTCAGCGGAGAAACGGCTCGACGACTGTTACAGTTCCCGTAAATAACAGAGTCAATATTTGGAATTTAGAAACTAAAACTTATAAACAAATAGGTAGGTACGTGTAAGAGATTTTTTTTATATTACTTTATACCTATATAATCTGTGGCAGTTTTTAGCGACGTATTTTTATATTTATGATTATAATGATGTATATGTTTTTTAAAATCGTAAATATTGTTACATAAGTGATCTTTAAAGAGTATTATGATTTTCCTTAGATACGTTTAAAATGTTGCTAGATACCGTGACGATGTCCGTGTGGTGACGGACTAAGAATACAAGTGTCACCACCCCATCCTTTCCCGCAGGTGTCGTATAAGGCGACTAAGGGAAGTAAGCAATTATCACCCATTGCATTACTGGTGGTAGGCTGGGTACTACGTGAGAGTACTCGCTTGCTATCGGGCCGGAACGGGTCGGTACCCCACCGTCTCCTGTGTGACCGGTCATGAAGCACGTCAGTGTGTTTTGGCTGTAGCAGAAGATGGCCGTTTATACTTTCATTTCACATCTGAGAAATGAAATGGTGCGCAGCAGCTTGACTATACTCTCGGTATAGTTGAGTCCATGAGCGACGGTTACTACTTACCATCAGGTGGGCCGTAGATCGTCTGCCATCATAAGCAATAAAAAAAAAATACTCGTGGTAATGCTATATCTTTTGTATTCATAACAGACATGAATATTATCATTTCAAACAGCTCATGAAAACTTGACTTCACCGCTCATATTACTAGCGTAAACACTAAACTATTAAGGCGTTTGTGTACTCACAACAAACACAAACATATCCGTGGAGGTGACTAAGGTCTCACCAGATTAAGAGGACAACAAACCCTCGAACTCTAGGTTTTAACACAAATTTTATTTCGTTATCACAACATGCAACAACATAGAGTAGTAACAGCAGATCCAGCGATCCGCTCAGAATTTTGTGGATCACACAGAGAGATGTCCTGTGTGGGAATCGAACCCACAACACTCGGGCGAGAGGCCGGTGTCTAAACGATTCCGCCATCTGTGCAGTCTGGTTATCTATACTATTATAAAGCTGTAACAGAGCTGTGTCTGTACATTTAAGATATTTGAGAAAAAAATACTGTAATAGGCGTGTCACAAAACAATTTTTTTTTTAGAATTTTTTTCTGTTTGTTTGTTCGCGCATTACGCAAGAACTACTAAACGGATTTTGATGCAACATTTTTTATTTGAGAGCTCTTGATTTTTGATTAGATTTAAAAACTGGTTATTAATATTATTATTCTGGTTCTGAACAGAAATAGTACCTACCTATATAAATGAAACGCGTACGAAAGTTGTGGGTAACAGCTAGTCTATACTCGTAATATTAGTAACGATATGAAACATCTATTTAAAAATACTTACATAATATAAAATAAAGTCGCCCCCGTCACGACTATATCTGTACGCAATAAACTGAAAAATTAAAGAATGGACCGGCTTTAGAATTGTCCCACCCCTATCTACCCACGGGAGTCATAAGAGCCGACTGAGGGAATACCGAGGGAGTGGGCAGCAGCACTCCCTCGAGTATTAACAACATCCACTGCGATCGCCAACCCGCCTGCCAAGCGTGGCGATTACGGCATTATCCCCCATGACGGGACCGCTCGTTGTGGCGTTTTTTTGGGGAGGCCTATGTCCAGCAGTGGACGTTGAAAGGCTGATGGATGGATGGATGACAGGAGAATTCTTTGTGTAAATATTGGTTGCTTAGATCGTGAATGTAGGTACTTTCAGTCAGATAATTGTGTTTGTAAAGTTCCCCCGATTCAGGCATTGTTACCTACTATCGTGTAGTAGTAACAGTGATAGACTAGTGGCAAAACCATTTTTTTTTTGTTTAGGCGGGAAAAATGTTCCTAACCGCACACCCCGTCGTTCGGGGCAACGAACAGCTACCCTGTTGGGCCTGCACCCACTAAAGAAACCCGCCGTGTGCCATCTCTCCGCCTTTATTGGCGGGCCACTGGAACAAGACTAGTGGCAATACCAAGGGTTGCAAATACAGTATCGACGTCGATCCCGAGTCAAAAGTTCAGATACACCTTCTGACTTTTAGAGATTTTTCGAAATAAATTATGTATGTGTGTATTTTATCACTGCTCGGTGAAGGAAAACATCGTGAGCATAACTGTATGCCTGAGAGATTACGAGTATCTCGACGGCTTGGGAAGTCTGCCAACCCGCATTGCGCCAGCGTGGTGGATTAGGCCATACCCTCTCACAATGAGAAGAGACCGGTGCCCAATAGTAGGACAGAAAAAGGGTTGAAAAAAAAAATTGTGTTGGTACCTAATTATTCCCGCGCGCATTGTGTGGTAGTAGTATTTCAGGCGGAGATGGCACACGGCGGGTTCATTTAGTGGATGAGGGCCCCACATTACCCCTTTCGTTGCTCCGAACGACGGAGTAAACGGTTAAAAAAAAAAGGATTGGGCATTGATCGGGTCGGAACCTTAGTTAGACCGACCGTGAAGCCTTTCTGTAAGTTTCTTATGTAAGCATAAATATGCAGGTGTATTTCCAAAGAATAATTCATCTTGTGATTGTGAATTTTGTGAGAGGGTGGACCCTCACTCTCTCATTTCCCCGGTTGATATCTACATCTATTAGAACACTAAAATACAAGAAATTCTGCCTTATTTACAAAACAAATAGTAGGTTCCAGAAACCGTATTTTCGTTTGTAGGTACTAACTGTTGTATTCCATGACAGTTCTAGTGGTAGAACATTGCTTATCCCAGCACGAATGTGCCGGCTCGATCGGGGAAGTACCGCCCTCTCACAAAAGACCAGAGTGCAACAACGGTAGTTAATCTTATCGTTGTGTTTCGTATCGTGAATGAGAGCGCCGGAGGCCCAAACCCTATCCTCCTCATTATCCTCTCTATCCTCTCATTAATATCCTACCGATCTTCTCCTTATTATACATCCTATCCACTTCCTATCAATTTCCTTGGAGATGGCGACGCGCAAGTGATGCCTCTGGTGTTGCTAGCGTCTATAGGCTACGGTAACCGCTTACCATCAGGTGGGCCGTATGCTTGTTCGCCACTTACGTAGAATAAAAAAAAACATTTAACACATTCACTATAATTAACATTTATACACTCACAACAACCACGCTCATAATCGCGGTTTTTTCCCATTTCTCTAGCCTGTAAGCATTTCTTAAACTTCTTTTTATTAAAATGGGAAAAATTTACCTAATCGCATACAAAGTCGTTCGGCCCAATAAATAAGCCCGCCGTGTGTCGTCTGTATTGGCGGATCACAAATGGAACGGATTGTAGTTTTCTAAACGCTCACCGACGCAATTCTTTAGATCATTGATCGGTAACCTTTTGGGGTCACAAGGGGGCTATATAAAGAAAAGCGGGCTGCATTTGTCATATTATTTAAAATTTAAAGACATTTTAATAAGAGAAATGACGAAAAATAAAAATATTAAACAAACTAAAAAAAATTGCAAATTTAACTTTATGCTCGGTATGTTTGACGTTTCACGTTTCACTCTTTTTGTATAGCAAGGGTTTTTTGGTATATTAAGCGGTTTCCCATTACAATTAAGTACCATAATTATTTACGTTATAGTTATATATATTAATCTTATTATCATCAATCCCCGGCCACAAGAGGGTAGCTCGTGGGCCGCGTGTTGCCGACCGCTGCTTTAGATGGTTCAGAGTGCTTGATAATTTAATAGGATTTCAGCAGGTAGAGTGTTTTTGTTGGGCAGTGAATTTACTCTAGAACCTTCTATAAATAATTATAATAATAGCAATTCTAATTTGTAATTAAAACAATTATTACTATGCAATCAATCACCTGTTATCAGATGGGAGTGGCCACGATCATATGATTGTGACAAATAAACAAATAGATTTGATAACAACTACATTGACGTCACGATCGAGAATTTTTAAATGACAACATCTTTTTAACAACATTTTGTGATGTGAATGTTGTGATCTGTATTTTAGCACTTGACATGCTTTAAAGGACAAATTATTTGTGAGATTGGTAAAAGAAAAAGTGCAGTTAAATACATCTAAAACACATGTGAAGTGGAGACTGTAAGTGACGGCGATAGCTTAGCGGTCCAGCCCCCTTAGAGTGAAACACGAAACGTTAGACGAACTTTCGTTTCGAGTCATTGTGATTGATCAACAGTCCGACGCGTGATTCAGGCGACCAATCACAATGAAGCGCAACGAAAGTTCGTCTAACGTTTCGTTTTTCATTCTAAGGGGGCAGAGCATTTCCCCGGATTGTTGCAAGTTCGAATCCTGCTCGCAGAAGCTTTCTTTTTATTGCGATATGAAACTTGAAACGAAACGAATTCCCGGCATGAATAGGCCGGCTACCTAGAAGTATCTATTACCCTCTCACCGTGAAAGAAAATTAGGTACCTACTCCTATTGTTGTGTTTCGTATAATATGTGAAAAACTAGGCCTAAAGCTGCTTATCCTGTCCTTGTTATCTTTCGTCTTCACCTCCTAGTTTCCTTGGAGTTGGCGAAACTTCAGGTGTTGCTACCGTCTATACGATACGGTAACTGCTTACCATCACAAGGGCCGTATGGTTGTCTGCCATCCTCTTAGTATAAAAACACCAGGATTATGCAATAGAATACATATGAGCTTTACCTATCTTCGTCTCCTCTTTCTGAAAGTGTCAAGTCAGCTGGATGTTGACCACATACTTTTTATTTAATTATAATTAATTAAAAAAAAAACATAGCATCACGCCTGTATTCCCCGAAGGGGTAGGCAGAGGTGTATTTACACACCCACGACTCGCCAGCTATGTTTGAGTCCCACGTAATAGGGGGCGAGCCTATTGACGTCTACCGGGCACATTTCCAAACTCCGGGCTGCTACTGAGAATTTTTCTTTTTAGGCAAAAGCTAAACAACATTGTCCGACCCGGTGATTGAACTCGAGACCTCATGATTAGCAGTCGCATACACAAAACATAAATTTTTAGACTTGCGAAATATCAGCTTGTGCTATAAAATTACCTGAGGCACTGTGACAAGGTGGCTCTAGACTCTACGTATTAATTTGGCGAAATCCTGAAAATTGAACCTGCCGTAAGCAGTCCGTCCGCCTGTGTTGACGAACCACTTGAACTGTGTGACATTACTCCAGTGGTCCGCCGGTGGGGTGGTTGCCTCCCTGGACCTTTAATGCTTGACCATCTTTAAGAAGTAGGTACCTACAGAGTATAATAAACAAAAATATTGTTTTAGTGTAACATGTCGAAGCGCACGGCACTGAACGAGAACTACAAAGGGCTGGTAGAGAACATATCCATACCAGCGGAGGTTCACGAGCGCAATGGGAAGAAGTACGCCAGTTTCGGCTCTACCGTCCCCATCCATTGTTGTACACCTGAAGAGGTAAGGTATTAAGAGCTTTTTTCCCTGTAATCTTAGTGAGGGGATGTGTACTATGTAAAGATAAATAATTTTATCTCCAGGTGCAGCAGCTGGCGAACAAGACCCACCACTACTGCGATGTATTCACAGAGTTAATACTTGCGCCATTAGGGGAGCTGGCCTATGTGAGACTCGACGATTGCACCGCTGAGAAGGTAATCTACTCGTATGTCTACGCAGTACCTGAGGTCGTAGGTTAGATACCTATACAGGCTACTTCTGCAGATTATAGCAGTGTTTTTAGCCGTGTATCGTAGCTGTAAGCTTGGACTTGTGCATTGGGCCATTTGTTATCTATTGGAGGTTCTCCAATATATATATTACATTATGGTTATAATAATTGTGTTGATCATAAGGTGTCTGGTTCGATCCCCGGGTCAGGCAATGTTATTGAGCTTTTTCGTTATAAGAAAAATTCTCAGCGGCAGTCCAGAGTTTGGAAATGTGCCCGGTAGACGGCAATAGGGTCGCCCTCAATAGCATAATAACGTGGGACTTCAACATAGCTAGCGAACCGTGGGTGTTTAATACACCTCTGCCTACTCCTTCGGGGATACAGGAGTGATGCTATGTTTGTGTTTATGTTTGTTTGGAGGTTATGAGCACGTTTATTTAATGGGATAAAAATATCTGGATATAAACTGTCTATGTGCTAAGCTAAATCCAAATCTCGTCGGCCATTTTTTGTGTGCTTGTAACAGACATCCACAGCCACCTTAGAATGAAAAACGAAACGTTAGACGAACTTTCGTTTCGAGTCATTGTGATTGATCAACATTCCGACGCGTGATTCCTGATTAGTCGAGATTTCGACGAGCGATTAACTGAGCGATTAACTCGACCAATCACAATGAAGCGAAACGAAAGTTCGTTTAACGTTTCGTTTTTCATTCCATGGTGGCAGAATTCCCACCTTTTTCATAATATGATCTGGATGAATGTAGTCTGCAGTTGTGTTTTTTATACTACGTGGATGGCAAGCGAACATACGGCCCACCTGATGGTAAGCGGTTACCGTAGTCTATAGACGCTAGCAACACCAGAGGCGTCACTTGCGCATCACCATCTCGAAGGAAAGGGATAGTAGGTGGAAAGGATATGAGGGATACTAAGGAGAGGATAGGCAGGATAATAAGGTTAGATAAGCAAGGTCCTACCATTGTTTTCAATTTCCAGGTGTTCATAAACCGAAGCAAGCGCATTCTGCTGGTGTCTAGCGATGGTCACTTGGCCCAATGGCGGTGCGCACCCACCTTCGAGTCAGCCAACCACTACATGGCGGGGACACCCATCGTGAACAAGGACGGGGAGCTCGTCACCGTGGTCACAGCTAAGAGAGGGAACCATTACGCAGTTTCTACTTTCGAGGTCAGTACCTATCAATCTTTTACTACATGACAGAGCTGTACATTTAAAATAAGTAATTGAAAAATAAAATACTAGTCACCAGCAGGATTTGAACCTGTATCTCCTGGAATACCGTCCCAGCTGAAAGTGTTATGTAGGTATTCTTTTATTCTCGTGACTGTTATTTTCGATTACACGTTTTCGCACTTTGTGTTAATAATAATTTATGTGGATCAAGTCAAATGCTTAAAGAATATATAGGTACGGTAGGTATCTAAAAACTAGCTGACCCGTGCCCACTTCGCTGGGCAACATCTTTACTTGTGATAAAGTTATCTATTGTGGTTCTTAATACTTATGGTTTCGGATTTATTTTATGTATATTTTATTTCGTGTAGGCTGCTTGTATGTATTGGGCGAGTTCGTATGCTCATTATTTAAAACTTGTCTGTATACTATGTTTGATGTTGTGCTTTTGTCTGGTAGCAAAATATATTTGTTTTCTAAAGTTCCAACAACATATAACTGTGCAACACACCAGTGCTTTTTTTTGTTTAGTTTTATTTCCCCCTTATTTTGTTTTAAAGCGGGAAAAAATTACCTAACACAAGAGGCATCACTCGCGCATCGCAAACTCCAAGGACAAGCAAAATAATAAATCCAAAAATAAGGATAGTATTAATATGAAGCCCCCTCTGCAAATTATATTGATAAGGATTATTCCTAGACAAAGAACCTAGGATTATTGTTAGTAAAGTTGCCAGGTTACAGTCGCGACTTCAGTTGTATAGACCACGCAATATTGGTAGGTTTCTCCGAATCTCAATAGTTAAAAAAATATGTGGTTATCAGTCTCACAATACGACAGTACCACAACATTCCATTTCCTTTTGCTAGTGTATGTTGGACACTGGCCGGCGTAATAAAATTACTATCTGGAGATCATTGTGGAAAAAAATATATGGTTGTTTTTTTTTATTGCTTTTGATGGCAGTCGAGCCACGGGCCACCTGATGGTAAGTGGTAACCGTCGCTCATGGACTCAACTATACCGAAAGTATAGTCAAGCCACTGCGCACCATTTAAAATAAACGGCTATCTTCTGCTACAGCCAAAACACACTGACGTGCTTCATGACCGGTCACACAGGAGACGGTGGTACCGACCCGTTCGGCCCGATAGCAATTGACTCTCAGTTAGTACCCAGCCCTACCACCAGTAATGCAATGGATGATAATTGCTTACTTCCCTTAGTCGCCTTATACGACACCCACAGGAAAGGATGGGGTGGTCACTCTTGTATTCTTAGTCTGTCACCACACGGTTGTCTGTAAAGTCTGTTTACGGACGATAATTTTATGTGATTTAACCTCATATACGTTTTCTGAGAGTTTCACAAACAATGCATCAGTCGCCATCTTACGAATCGCAGATGAACCACGTAGTCAGATACTTTAAATACCGCCACCTATTTTTATGTTTTAGCAACTCTCGCCATCTTACGAACCGCAGATGAACCAATTAATCAGATTGCTTTAAAAACCGCCACCTATTTTTATGATGTAGCAACTCTGGGCGGAATGTGACACTTTTTCGTGCGTGCGGCCGGCGTTCATCGTTAAACGTTGAACTTATAAATTAAGTCGTTATCACGTCAAAAATGCCATTAGAACAAAAACCGCACACAATCTTCCCTTTCATGTATTCTGTTTTTTTCAGGGGGAAGGTGGCTACTTCTATACATCAGAACCGTGGGTATTCATGGACACAGCTGAGGGTGTGAACGTATACGGTGACAAAATTTTCGGAACTAGGGAAGAGCTCAGGGCGTATTACAAGTCCGTGCCAGAGCCAGAGGTGTCTGCTTCGAGCCCCCTTACTCCTATTTTACACCGAGGCAACAGTCCCAGGATTATTTTACTAACGAAGAACGGTAGACAGCTTTCACACCAGTATTTACATGGAGTGATTACGACAAATGTTGAGTATTTGTAGATCTGTGGAGCAGGCTGGGCGACTGTGTTGCCATTTTGAAAATACACCGTCTACGTTTACGTCTAATTATTCTTTTCTTGGCCTTTCCTGAAATGTTGTCTTTACCATACTACTAGTACCAATTTAATAACTTTTTTTATGACTATATGGCTCAGACTAAGAACTAGACGGAGCCACGGCGTGGCCGCACTTGAAACAGCAATATTTTTTTAAATGTTGCCAGTTTGACAAATATTTAACCATATTTGGGCAAATTAAACGATAGTTAAAATGAGGTCTGTAACTTAGTCGTAAATAAGAAACTCTTCGTAACAAATTCTTTATTGAAAATCACAACGTTTATCAAAATAATTGTTTAAAAGTAAATCTACCACCCCTTCTATTCATCCAACCATCAGTCTTTACACGTCCACTGCTGGACATTGGCCTCTCCAAGAGAGCACCAGAACTAGCGAGCTTGTGCTGACTGCATCCAACGGCTCCCTGCAGCTTTGACCATATATTTGGTCTATCTGGTGGGAGGCCATATTACGTTGCGCTGTCCGATACGTGGTCACAACTCGAAAACCTTTTTCCCCAACGGTTGTCAGTTCGTCGAGCGATATGGCCTGCCCATTGCTACTTCAGCATGCAAACCCAGCGGGCTATGTCAGATATTCACGTTCTACGGATCTCCGTAATATGAATTCGAACACGTAGGGAAATACCAAGACTGAGCCTTGATCCAAGGTAAGTATTGCTGCTCCATAAATTGCCGTTCTGTTCGATATCTCATCTGATAAATAATAATAAGTTATATGTAATAAAATAATAGTACACAAGAATACAATTAAATTATCTTTTATTTATTTTCTGGGTCAAATAAGAAAAGAATTATCATCCTTCCAGCGCTGATTTAATTAATTGAATAAGAACTTAGATCAAATCAGTTTCTCTGAATTCTAGATACACAGCGGTAGTCATAATCTATAATTGAGATTTACTTACAAAGATGAAGTTACAACTGCCTCTGCGGTGCAGTGGTAGCGTAAGCGACTGCTAATCGAGACCTCATCTCGGGTTCGATCAGCGGGTCGGGTAGAATTTTGTAACAAAAAAAAATCTCAGTAGCAGGGCCTTTAATTATTTAAAATTTTCTGTTTTTTTGTTTGTTCGGGCGTCCTGGAAAAACTACTGAACGCATTTTTATTGAACCTTTTATTCGATTGGACTTAAAAAACTGGTACATAAACAAAAAAAAAAAAATCAGTAGCAGCCCGGAGTTTGGGAATGTGCCCGGTAGACGTAAATAGGCTCGCTTCCTATTACGTGGGACTTAAACATAGCATATACTTACATGGACATATATTCACTGGCAATGATTTTGCTCCCTACGTTACTATTTTTTATTTCGTATAATGAAACGTCAACAAAATATCGTGGAACATATTTTGAGTATTTCGTGGGTTGCCTAGTTTTCCCGTAGCATCCACCCATTTCGATCTCGCATCTGGATTAGAGGGAAACCTAACATAGTAAATATTTATCATCATCTCATAAATTACATATAAATTTATTAGTAAAGTGACAACTGGGCAAATTAAATTCGCAATAATGCAACACCGAAACAATTCTCAGTAATAGAAATTTAGCTAGAAAACGTGTTTTGCGAGTGTATTTTAGTAACAATTATTAATTTCGAGTAAAAAAGCCCATTTTATATCACTGTATAACATTCAATCATTAAATTATTTCATTTTCGACAACTTACGATTGAAATGTTATACCGGTATTTTTTCGCTCGCTGTAGCTTTTGTAGCCTAGTACACTATTTTACAAGCACTATTATCACGTAGTCTTTGTCTCAAAACACTGAATAACACGTAATTACACTGAATATTATGTAAAACCCGAATTTTTATAGAAATGTTCGATTATGACAGTTGAATCGTGACAGACAAAGCATTTTAAACATCGTGACAATACCAAAAACTGGCCACGGCGACAAAGACAAAAATCTATGACTGTCTGTTTTTTGCACCAGTAAATTGTATCTTGTGTTCTCGCTCATACATATCAAAGAATTTTCTTCGCTCTGTCTAGATATATTTAGTCTGAGCTATATGGTATACTAATTTAAATGACGTTTTTAAGATAATCTTTTTATGCGTTAATCAAATACAAATAAGCATAACTTTCAATGACATTTTTAATGGATTTTTTAATCATTCAATGGATTTAATTAAATATGATTTAATTATATATTTGTATTTATAATGTCAACGTACGTAATTTTAAATATTATAGACGTAGTTTATGATACAAAAATAAATGCTATGATGTGTGACATAGGTACCTACCACGAAATATCTTAGCTAGCTAGAGTTGTAATAATATAAGTAATGTAATTATTATAATTATTACTCACAATAAACTACTTAAGTATGCCCAAAATATTAATAATTTCGTTATACCTATGGCAGGAAATTTCGACACTGTTGTGGAAAATTAGAATTTTCTGGATCATTGTAAAAGTACAATAAGCAGCTTTATTTAGAGTTAGTGAATGTAATTCATTTGTACAGTGTATCCGCGGATATTAAGTATGTATTAAACTAAAATAAAATATTAATCTAATTATTTTTTCCTGTTGAAATTTTCCCAATACAGGGTTTACGACTGCGGCCGCGGAAACCTTCACAATTAGGGTCTGATGCCCTACCTCGACTGGCTTGCGCCATATTTCGCCAACCGACACGTCCAGGCTAGACATGGGTTACTCACGAAGCGCATGAATAACACAATAGCTAACTACTCCAGACAAGCATATCGCGTTCCTTCCTCATTTGGGTATAGGTTTAGTGTAGCCTTACTCCCAACTACTTTACTGTGTAAAAACGGACGGACATGTCTTGCCCAAAGTTATGAGGTGCCCTCCCGTCGTGGTCATAAATAGTTAGGTACTCGGGAATAAAGTGGTGATACTTTGTATCCTTAATCTACACGTACAAATTACACTACACGTACTGTCACTACACGTAAAAAATATCCGGATGTATGTACACTGTAACAGCTAATGTCTGTAGATTCAAGATATTTAGGAGTATCTGAAGACAAAACATTATTTTTTATATTTTTTGTCTGTTGTTTGATCGCTCATCACGAAAAAACTACTGAACGGATTTTGATGAAACTTTTTATTAATAGCTTTTGGTTCATAAAAAACTGGTATACATTTAGACTAGGGTTTGCAGGTCAGTCTCTGATTGTGTTATAGGAACATGTCGTCTGTATACATATTGTTTCTGACTGGTTAAACCACCACTACCTTACACTCAACATCGATAAAACAAAATATATCACATTTAATTTAAGCAAACACATTTACCATTACAACTATCTCAACATAATAGCTCATTCTTGCAACACTAATTCATATACATCTTGCTCATGTCCAAAACTTCAAAAAATCGATGATATCAAATACCTCGGTGTTGTCATCGACCAGAGTCTTAGTTTCAAACAACATATCACCTTTTTGTCAACACGAATAAGGAAACTCATTTATATTTTTAAACACCTGCGCCATTCTGCAGATGATAAAATTATCATTACCACTTACTATGCCTTGTGCCAATCTTTATTATCCTATTGTATATCATCGTTTTAAAACATTTATGTTGACGCTTAAGAGGGCTCAAAAGCCGTGCTCAAAGTTGCTCATAGGCTTCCTTTCTTTCATCCAACTACAGCTCTTTATGAAAAGTGTAAAGAATTAACAGTTCGACAGCTATTCATTTTACATAACATTTTAATGAAACATTCACAACTTGACTATAACCCAGGATTGTTCTGTAATAAGCGCAACAGAAGCAATGTTTGTACAGTAGCTTTATTTAGAACCAGCTTGTCCCACCATTGTTAGGGTTCCGTACCCGAAGGGTCAAAACGGGACCCTAACGGAAATTACTAAGACTTCGCAGTCTGTCTGTCCGTCCGTCTGTCGCCAGGCTGTATCTCAAAAATGTTATATTATTAACAATAATGATTTTATAAAAGCCTGGGCTGCTTATTACTATAATCTTAATAATCAATTTGATGTTAAGTCCCCTCCACACTTTTTTATCAAATATATTAAATTCTCGTGTCACAGAGTTTGTCGCCATTCTCCGAAACGGCTTTACCGATTCTTATGAAATTTTGTATGTATATTCAGTAGGTCTGAGAATAGGATGTAAACTATTTTTAATACCCCTAAGTGATAAGGGTGGTCCACCCCAATTTTTTTTATAATACAGCATTAAAAAATACATACAACCCTAAATTTTCACCCTTCTACTGCCACCCCCTATTTTTTAATAATTTTCATTGCAAAATATTCACGATATAAAATAAGGCGGTACGGAAGTTCGCCGCGTGAGCAAATAATCAATAATATTAATTAAGAAATTAATTTTCTATTTTTTAGTTCACAGTAAGCGTGTTTTTTAAACTATAATTTATTTTATTTAATAAGGCGGGGAAAATGTTCTTATAGTATCCGCATAACCAAGCGGGGTAGAGTGGGCCGCATGCCCAATTAAATAGAACGCCAAGTACCCTCTCCGCCTGGGGTTGAATACACGCAAGTAATGCTCTAGTATTGCTCTAGTATTGCTAGCATCCGATCTGTAAGCTACCATAATCGCATGAAAAAAATTGCATTTAAATTCATGAGTTTGATTATGCATTCCTAATTTACCTATCTATAACAACTGGGCCATGTGAAATTATCATATTTGCATCATAAAGAAGTTACAATTCAGCAAATTTATAACTATAATTCGTATAACAGCTCACAATGCCGGTCGTCATTTTGCGACGACTATTTGTTATTTTATATGTATCTTACCAAGTCAACTCTTTACCAAATGGTATAAAAAATCTCAAGTATGAGCGCAAAGAATATATAGAAGCGTTAAAAGACGTTTTAATACAAACCTTAATTGTAACCACAGACAATTTAAAAACTATTACTCGTTCAGAAAAGGGCCATAATGATGACGGACTAGAGAAAGCGCAAATAAATATTCAAGAAACTAATAAAGCTGACGCTGATATAAAAACAATAAATATATTAAATATGGAAGAAATAAATAAAGTAAAATCAATTGGAACTATGAATACAGGTACATACGAGTACGCTAATGAAATAATTGACAATGGTAAGACGTATGATAAAAATGAACTTAGTAATGTTCAAAATGATGAATATAAAATGAACGATGGCAAGTTGAAGCGAGAAGTGGAAAAGGAAGTGGACAGAGGCATTATCGACGAGATCGCATCTGGAGGAGGTTCTCAAATAGTTGTAGGCACCTTTCAAGCTGTAATGAAACCTGTCAGTGTAAATGTTGGAGGGAGTTAGAGAATTTCTCTTATTCTGTAATTAATAGAGAATTGTCAACATCTATAGTAATAAAAATTACTTCATGATGATGAATTATATGATTTAACATCTATTAATAATCCTTAATTGTAACCATCGCCAGTATCTATTGTAGACGTGTATGTATCTTAACCTTAAACCATGTTCTTCCTCATATTAAACAAGTCAGAAGCCTAAGAATAGTATATTGGATCTGCTAGGCTATTCTGTAAGATTTCACTAGCGAACTCACTTCTGAATTCGCAGTGAAAATACTACTAAGCAAAAGAGTATGCACGGGCTGGACAATGCCGAACTTGACGTATGGTTCCAGTTTATTACAAAGAAAACGTCGCCATCTTATAAACAACCCGCTTAAATAAAAGAAAGAGCATTTGGTATCCTGGACGTAGTGTGTTTGATAAATGGAGGACAGACCATCAATCCTTCATAGCCAGTTATAAAATTAAAAAAAATATATAAAAAAATAAAACTGACATTACTACAAAAAAAATTAGTGACAAGAAATTTCACAAAATGCACAAAATGACTACAATACAATATTATATAAATCTCTTAGTTTATTGAATATTTTAAGGAGTAGACTCCAGTTGTGGAACGGAGCAGACACACACAATGTTTTTTTTTTAGACTATAAATCTCACTGTCGTGCGCCATGAGTTTTTT
Source organism: Leucoma salicis (assembly GCA_948253155.1). Taxonomy (NCBI): domain Eukaryota; kingdom Metazoa; phylum Arthropoda; class Insecta; order Lepidoptera; family Erebidae; genus Leucoma; species Leucoma salicis. Next base: position 1,071,344 of record OX411822.1, on the reverse strand, counting down.
ACCCCAAGGGAGTCTTATAAAATTTATAACAGTGACCTCTTCATCAGTTTAGGATACTAAATGCTCTTTTATTTACGCGGGTTGTTTATAAGATGGCGAAGTTTTCTTTGTAATAAACTGGAACCATACGTCAAGCTCGGCACTGTCCGGCTCCTGCTTAATAGTATTTTCACTGTGAATTCGGAAGTGAGTTCGCTAGTGAAATCTTACAGAATAGCCTAGCTGGTCCCAATATCACTCCTTGAGGAATTCTTTTTATTACAATCATTAAATTACTTTTGCATCCAGTCGTTAGTACGTAAGCAAGATAATAAAGTATAAAAGTAATTGTTCTTTGAAGTAGCTGAGCATGTCAAGTGCTATAATACAGATCAAACATGAGGAATACAAATTCAAAATAAAACACAGGCAGTGAAAAACATAATAAATTCTATTTGTATATAAATAACTTATAAATAAATAACAATATGTACAGATATTAATATTAAATTAACACAGCACCTTTACAGTAAGACTTATCAACCAAATTAATCGTGAACTATCCCAAAACCCATAAAGATAAAGACAACTCTCCACTTTACACAAACCCCGTTTTATCCATATTTATTAAACAGGCAACATCCTACACTAGCAATAATACGTATGTGTTCCAGGTAGACTTATCATGTGATAGGCATTTGTCGCATTATAGGTATAGGCTTTTGCTGCATTTAACAGGCATTAGCCGCATTTGACAGGCATTGGCCGCATTTGACAGGCATTTGTAGCATTTACAGTTTTTGACAGGCGTGTGGCTGACCACTTATTTGATACAGATATTTTTTCTTTGCCCCGGCCCATTGTGTTGTGATAAGCTATACATCATATTATGTCTAATTAATTCTATTATATGAAAGTGAAAGTAATAATATCTGTAAATGTTCAGTCGATATATAGGCGGACGAGTTGGTTTTCGGCAGTGGGACATCTTGTGACGGGGCACGTCGAGTGAGCTCGTACATGTCGCGATATACAGATGTAGCAGAATATGTACCTACACGTAGAAAAGACAAAGTATTAAAAGTAACCCATAAAATAGTTTAATTAAAGTAAAACTCAATCCGACAACTTTTTAAGAATTTGTTCAATATCAAAGCTATTTCTAAGTCACAGACATTAGAATTAAATCATTTATGCCATTCATAAAAATTGTTATACTACCTTAAAAAAAATTAGAAGCTTTGATAAGTATAGCGACGTTCTTCACATTAAGACTAGGAAAAAAGGCACACAGTACTCGTCTTCACAGAATTGTAGATCATTTATAGGGCAATGTATATGCTTCTACAATAAAATTCCTGAAAATATCCGAAGCTTGCCATTAAATAAGTTTAAGCTGTAAAAAATATACTTTGTAATAAAGGTCTAGGATTGAAGGAAGTTGGAGTCAGGAGTCTCCGAAACCGGCGGGCGTGTATGTTGAGGAAGCGAGAGATGTATGTAAGAATAGAGCCTTTTGGCCACGTTCTCTTTGCCTGGGGTAGGCAAGGGACATGGCGTGATGATAAGTATGTATAATAAAGGTTATTATACAATTTCGGATTATCTTGAGGATATTAGACAAAATGGGCTATAAGCTGCTCCTCAATCATTAATTTTCAAAATTTGTTTATGAATTTATCTTAGTTGATATATTTTTTCATGTCATTTTAGTTATAAGAATTATATTAAACTGTAATAAATAAAAAAAGTGGTTGCAGGGCTCTCCTTATGAAAGGCTTAACTACGGAATCCGGCCGCCTGTGGGGATCCAAATTGCCAATTTTTGTTGTGGATGCACTCGCCCCGGACGCTTATGTTAAATATTTGTGAATTCTTGACGATTTTAATTGGTATATAATAGGCCTATGAAATAAAGATATATTGACTTTGAATTTATTACTTAAAGCCGTGTCTCGCGATTTTAATAATATATATAAAAATATACTAGATTCCACCTGCTATTTCATTCGCATGGGTTTTACAATTTAAATACGTCCCTCTTTGGCAAACTATAATCTCTATGCATAAATGCTGGAAGCGGGAGCCTTGCTTTCAGCACAAATGGGCCGACTCGACCTGGAAACTCTTACAGAAGATCGGTGCGAAGTAACGGTACATACTCTTACTGATATTTTATATGGTGAGTGAGAACGCCGGAGGTCCAATCAGAGGGATTTATGCGCTCTCTACCTACTACCCGGTCCTTAGCGCTGTCATACTGTATATATTTAGACTGTCACCGCATAGCTCCATACAGTAAAGGAGACTTACCCAGACACAGGTAGCACTGTCGGTATCTTCCACGACTGCAGACAGAGCGGACACTTGTTCTTCCAACGTAAGACGCGCTCGTCACGCTAATAGAAATCATTTCAATAGTGAATTAATAAAATAACATTTTCCATCAAAGAAGTTAATACTGCATAAGTGGTAAAGCGGTTTAGATAATGTCCCGCCATTCCAAGTATTGGTTCGATTACCACGCAAGCCAATTCTTTGTGGTATCCCACAAATGGCTATTCTGTCTGGCTGTGCGGAATTCTTGCCCATAAAATCGTATGTTTGTGTCCCTATAGCCTAGGGCAAATTGTTGCTATTAATAAAATACAGTCATGGAAATGAAACCTCTTTAACTCTTCATAATAAAAAATATAAATAAAATATAATAGAGCCTTGCATATCCCAGCACGAATGGGCCGGCTCGATCGGGGAAGTACCACCCCCTCACACACATCAGCGTGAACCAACAGTAGTGGTAACTACCGTTGTTTCGCATGGTGAGTGAGAGTGCCGGAGGCCCGAGCCCCTATCCTCTCCCTGTTATCCTTCCTATCCTCTCCTTAGTATCCTACCTATTCTCTCCTTAATATAGTTCCTATCCCTTTCCTTGGAGATGGCGACGCGCGAGTGATGCCTCTGCTGTTACTAGATCAGGTGGGCGTATGCTTGTTTGCTACCCAAGTAGTATAAAATACTTTGGAAAATCCAAGACTGCACGCCTCATAATCTTCATTTTTCACAATAAAATTGATTATTTGATAATAAGTAACTAATAATAGCCGCTGGTTTTAGTGTCGCGTTGAGCGTAAATATTCAGTATTTTTTGTTTATTTAATAACAATTAAACCACATCGAATCAGACCGTGAAAAGCAATAGGGCTCTATTCGTAATAATACTCAAGTTAAAAAAGAAAAAAAAGACTCGATTAGTAAAGTATTTCGGTTGTTATCGTGTTGACATACATTACCTACAACAAACGGACGTCAAAGACAGAACTTTTTTAAACAGTTTTTTAACTAGTTTAAATAACAAAAATGGCATAAAAAATATCACCAATATAAAAAATAGTGTTTTTTCTTGATATGTGAGTGTATATATTGTTTTACAAGTGCAATATATGATAAATAGAGACATTTTAAGTTTGAGAAATCAGTTGTTCTGTGTAAAACGAGAATAGTACCCACTTCAACGCTTTCTTATGAGGCGTGCAAAAACAATCACAGGATACATTAATCAGCACAAAATATTAACTACACAGCGCCTGACGCGAACATCAACAACGCATTACGTCGCATTATATAATTCTTTAGATAAACGTTCTCTTTTTCATGTATAGTTTTCCTTTTCCTACATGCTATATTATATCTTTTTTCTCTTTCATGTAACGAAATGGGGCTAAACGTGACGCGCCTTTAAAATTTCACTCCCAATTTAGTACCACATTAAAAACATCAGTAATATAAAGGTACCCGTCGCAAATACCTGGTCATATGATAACCAAGAACAATTACCTTGGGCGGGTCCGGAATGGGTAGTGCGGTAGAGTTTACAGCAGTTGTGTCCCACCAGCGCAGGAATTGAACTCCGAACGCCCCGTACTCCACAGCGCGGAGAAACACGCTGCCTACCATAGGGAATGTCACCACTGCACTCCTATACAATATATTAATAATATATGGCCATTAATTTAGTTTGTTATCTAATTGTAAACAGAAATAATCTAGTTCAATTCAATTCTTCATTCTGGCGGTCCCGATGATTTCGCCAATGGCAATGTTTTTTTGTTTTTAATTTTTAATAATCTAGTTATTTATAGCACCAGTAATGTGGATTAGGCGAATATATATTGCTGTCTCTTTCTGATATTTACACGCATATTACACATACACATCTATACTATTAAAGCTGTAACAGAGCTGTGTTTGTACATTTAGATATTTCAGAAAAAATACTGTATTAGGCTATATAGGAGTGCTTAAACAAAAATTTTGTTCGATCGCGCATCACGCAATAGCTACTGAACGGATTTTAGTGCATCTTTTTTTTGGTAGCTCTTGATTAGACTTAAAAACTGGTATACATTCTATCCCACTATTATATTGGGAACCTGAGATATGACCTAAAAACTAGCTTTTGGCTGCGGCGGAGCCGAGTGCAAAGTCTAATCAAAAGCTATCAAACAAAAACTAATGATAATCATCAAAATACATTTAATAGTTTTTGCGATATGCCCGAACAGACGATTTTTTTTTGAATTGTCTTGTGTTCTCTCTTTTAGGTATATAAGTTATATTCGATTTCATATTTTCATATTCTGTTAGCCCGCATTCAAATCAGGATCAATAAAATGATTTTAACTTTTTCAAAATTTTATTTATTCCGGTTTAATTATGATGACTAATAATAAGGTTTTACATGAAATACAACTACAGCATATTAGAAGGTCCTAAGCCCATAAAAAAGTACGAAGGGTAGATCGAAATCTCTAAAATATCAATTCGGAGAGTGTAAAAACCACAACAGTAGAAAAACGTACGAGGGGAGATCGGCCTGCAAACAACTGAATAGGGAAGAAGTTAGCCAGTATGGAGAAAATTGAACACCGCGCCATTATTAAGTTCCTTACCATGCAAGGAAAATCCGTTCAGATAATTATTCAAGAGCTCTTAGCTGTTTACTGGGACTCTGCCCCTGGTAAGACCATGGTTTACAAGTGGCATGGTCTTTTCAAACAAGAAAAAGAGTCCATTGAAGACGATCCCCGCTCCGGACGGCCAATTGAGGCCACCACACCGGAAATCGTCGAAAAAATAGAAAAACTTGTATTGGAAGATGCCCGACTGAAGAAGAAGCAGCTCGCAGCAATGGTTGAAGTATCCGAAACAAGTATTTTAAATATCGTACATCATCATCTTGGCATGACTAAGGTCAGTGCAAGATGGGTTCCGAGAATGCTCACGCCACTTCAAAAACGCGAGCGTGTAGAGTGCTCTCGCCAGTTTTTGGGGCTCTGTGACGAGAAAGGAAGAAGTTATGACCCGGATTGTTACTGGAGATGAAACCTGGGTTCATCACAATGAACCTGAGTCAAAAGCAAGAGTATGCAGTGGCATAAAAAAGACACACCGCCTCCAAGGAAATTCAAAGTGTCGCAATCGGCTGGAAAAATCATGGCGACTATCTTTTGGGATACGGAAGGTATTATTTTGATTGATTATAAAGAATGTGGTGTTACTGTAACGGGACAATACTACGCTCCTTTACTAGAGAGATTGAAAGAAGACATCAAGGAAAAAAGAAGAGGAAATCTGTCAAAAGGTGTGCTCCTTTCGCACGACAACGCACCCGTTCACACGTGCCATGTTGCGACGGCCGCCATTCATCGGTGCGGCTTCGAATAACTGAACCACCCACCCTACAGTCCAGAATTGGCCCCTAGTGACTATTACTTGTTTCCAAAAATGAAGAAAGAGCTATGTGGAAAACAAAATTACGATGATAAAGAAGTCAAGTCGGCAATTTCTGCCTATTTTGACACCAAAGACAAATCAGTTTTTTGCGATGGTATAAAGAAATTATTTGAGAGATCTGAAAAATGTATTAGGGTTAAGGGAGAAGTATATTGAAAAGGAAAAATAGTATGGTGTTTAGTTTCAACCTCCTTCCCTCTCATTTCGCGAACTTTTTGGCCTCCCCTCGTAGGTATCTACTTTTTTTTTATGGCTTGTAGTGGCAGACGAGCCACGGCCCATCTGATGGTAAATGGTAACCGTCGCTCATGGACTCAACTATACCGAGAGCACTGTCAAGCCACTGCTCACCACTTCATTCCACCAATATGAAATGAAAGAATAAACGGCTATCTCCTGCTACAGCCAAAACGCAACGATGTGCTTCATGGCCGGTCACACGGGAGATGGTGGTACCAACCAGCTCGGGCCCGATACCAAGTGAGTACTCCCACTCGGTACCTGGCCCTACCATCAGTCATGCAATGATAATTGCTTACTTTCCTTAGACACCCGTGGGAAAGAATGGGGTGGTGACACTTGTATTCTTAGTCCGTCACCACACGGAAAAACTTACAATATTTCGCTTGCACTTTTCATTCATTTGCGTTCAGGCTGTAAGAGGTAATCCATTTCGAGGTTCCCTACTTTTTTAAAGAAAAAAAACAGAAAATTCAAATTTAATGGAGAATGTTTATTATCATTTGAAAGAACATTTTTTGGGATTTATTTTTTGAAGATTATGTCTATCAAATGTTGGCCGTTGCTATGTCGCAGATGGTCCATCCGTTGAGTCAAATTCGAACGAGTCATCGAAAATTAAAAACATTCTCCATTAAATTTGAATTTTCTGTTTTTTTCTTTAAGATAGTAGAGGGAACCTCGAAATGAATCAACTCTTAGTTAGGGATTAAGCCATGTGGGATGTTTTCTTTTAAAGTATTTTATAGGATTTTCTAAACTTTCATAATTGAAGTGTTAGTAGACTAATAATGTCGTTTAATAGTTTCTATTCCACATACACAATAGGTACACCACAATAAGATCAAGATGGAAAAAAAATCATGGTGTATAGGTAATAATTTTAACGAATTAAAATAATTGAAAAGAATTGACGTCATGCTTCCTTGTAACATTCTTTCGTCAGCAGATGCCGTTAAAAATAATCAAATAAATCAGCGGGGCGACGCGTCGGCAACACCCGGTCTGACGGAGGGTCATTATTTGGCATTCATTGGCGTTAGACGTTTCACATCAAAAAGCGGGCTTACCCAATCTGGCCAGTGCAGAGGCTCCTAGCCAAGTCGGCCCACGCGTGCGCGGGCGGCGCGCGCGCCGGCGCGGCCCGCAGCGCCAGCCCCAGCGCCGCCAGCGCGGGCGCGTGCGCCGGCGCCGCGCCCGCCGCGTGCCGCGCCAGCTGCACCAGGCGCGCGCCGCACAGCGCCGCGTGCGCCGCGCTGTACGTGCGCACCGCCGCGCGCCGACTCTACACACGACGAACTCACTTAATCTTGATAAACTTGGGGACCGAGTGCGAATACCCACTTATTGGGTCAGGAATGGCACCGTCTGCGGACTCCGGAACATCGGAGGTAAGCTTATTGCACATACAGGACCGGACAATCCCCGAGCCTGTATTTACATGTCTAGAAATATACACGCGCAACCCTTAACGAGTTACTGTTCTAGAGACCTGTGCGCCATTATAGTGCACGGGGCGCCGGATTCAAGCCTTCAGAAGGTGGTTATTGCATCCGTGTACATGCCGGAGGCTGACGATCCGCCACCCCACGAGCTGACACGGCTAATCACCTACTGCGAAGAGACCGGGCTCGAAATTATCGTGGCCACCGACGCAAATGCACACCACCCCCTATGGGGGATGAAGACAAGTAACGAAAGAGGTAAGAAGCTTGTTGAGTACCTTTTTACAACTGACCTTAATATACTTAATACAGGCTCAGAACCGACATTTGTAAACAGACGCAGCAAGACAATCATTGACTTGACGTTGGCAACCGAAGATGTTTCGAATCACATCTCGAACTGGAATGTATCAAAAGATCTATCATGCTCAGACCATAGGTGAATTCGATTCGATATTCAAGTAAAGACAATCGCAGCAACCCCGTGGAGGAACCCCCGCAGAACGGATCGTATCCGGTACGCGGAACAAATGTGCCTAGCCCTGGTGCAGACAGAGGTTCCGACAAAACTGGAAGGTGCTGCAGAAATAGAGAGGCAGGTAAGCGTCCTCACAAATACCATGCTGAATTGCCATCACCAGGCGTGTCCCTTGTCCACTCCACCGCCCAGTCGAGCCAAAAAAGCCGACTGGTGGGGACCCGAGCTGGATAGACTCAGGAAAAGGACGAGGCGACAACTCAAAAGAGCAATGAACACAGGTACTGACCAGGACTGGGATAATTATAAGTCAACTAAGTCTAGGTACAAGAAGCGTCTCAGGTACAGAAGCAGGTGCTCATGGCGCAACTTCTGTTCCGATATAGAGAATGGAGCACAGGCTAACAGGGTAAGTAAGGTTCTTTGTAACTAGCCCACGGTTACGTTGGGATCCCTACGCAAGCCAGACGACACCCTCACTAGGTCACGGGAGGAAGCGGAATACATCTTAGTACAGACGCACTTCCCCGACTGCGAGATGTTGCAGTCAGTCCGCTGGACAGATGAGGAGGTCATCCCATCTGAAGCAGAATGGCACCAAACACTTGATGTAGTTAGCCCACAAAAAGTACGGTGGGCCATTAACAGCTTTAATTCATACAAATCACCTGGCCTGGATGGGATATTCCCTGCCTTGCTGAAGTGGGGCGGGGAGGAACTCATTCAAATACTCACCACTACTGGCCGCCTGTCTTGCTCATAGGTACGTGCCGAAAAGTTGGAGAGAAGTCAAGGTGATCTTCATACCCAAGCCAGGTAAGAGCGATTACTCGGACCCCAAATCCCACAGACCTATCAGCTTGACCTCTTTTCTGTTGAAAACACTGGAGAGGCTGTGCGATAGGAACCTGAGGGAGGGGGTTCTACTAGGCGCCCTCCAGCACCCACATCAACACGCCTACTGTCAAGGTAAATCTACAGAATCGGCACTTCATGCAGTGGTATGCAAAATTGAAGAAGCGATTTCAAAGTCTATATGTCTAGGCACCTTCATAGACATCGAGGGGGCCTTTGACAAGACCAAATTTACTAGCATATCTGCAGCACTCGAAAGACATGGAGCAAATGCAGTTATGATCCAATGGATAAATAATATGTTAAGCAAAAGGATCGTTAAGCTTAGCACAGGCGGAACACACAAGGCACTGGTGGCCAAAGGATGCCCTCAAGGGGGTGTGCTTTCACCGCTACTGTGGAATTTAGTGGTAAATGATCTGATTGCTACACTGAACAACAATCACTATTATACGGTTGTTTATGCCGACGATCTGGTGATACTGACATGCGGCAACAGTACAAGTACAGTATGCGACGTTACACGCTCTGCGCTGGTCATCGTGGAACGGTGGTGTACTATCAACGAACTAACAGTCAATCCAAAAAAGACGGAAATGGTGATGTTCACTAGCAAACGCAACCTGGGCAACTACCGACTGCCCAAATTATTCAAAACAGAACTCCAGTTATCAACACAGGTTAAGTACCTAGGTGTAATTCTTGACTGTAAGTTAAACTGGAGTAATCATTTAAATAGTAAAATAGATAAAGCTACGGTCGCATTCTGGCAATGCCGCAGAATGATAGGTAAAAGGTGGGGCCTAGACCCTAAAATCGTTAGTAGGTAGTAATCCGACCAATGATTAGCTACGGTGCGGTGGTGTGGTGGCCACGGACCGAATTATCCACTGTCATAGCTAAACTACAACGACTCCAGAGATTGGCCTGTATGGCGGCCACGGGATGCATGAGGACAACTCCAACTGCTGCTCTGGAAGCTATTCTTGGCCTGCCGCCACTGCATCTGTTCATAAAACAAGAGGCAGCAGCTACAGCGGTAAGGTTTAAAAACCTGAGTCTCTGGAGACTAGCAAGGGTACCGCACACCGAAATCCTCAGTGAGGTAACAGGTAAGGAGCCGGTCATGGCAGCGGTGACCGACAGGATACCCAAGCAATTTGTATTTGACAAAAAGTACAAGATACAATTGCAAGAACAACCGGGTGAAGGTCTTAACCTAAGAGAGATGAGTATTTTGAAACAAAACTACGTTTACGGAATCTATCGCGTTTACTTGATTTTACTAATAAATGAAATAATTTAAAGAGGAGTATTATACTCATTTTAATATACTAATTTAAAGTCTCATACATTGTAAGCATAAACATTTGACGTAGATATTTTCACTGTGTTTCTAAACGAATATTAGGTAGGTTAAAATAAATAAACCAAAAATTTTGTAAAATCATATACTGTGGGTAGATGAAACCGTTGAAATAACATATCAACCTTGCACGTCTATCATCTAAGTCCACCCGTGATCATGAATGCTGTAGAGTATTCGAAACGTCGGGATAGTAGTAAAATCAAGTAAACGCGATTGATTCCGTAAACGTAGTTTTGTTTCAAAATGTGTAACATTCGCGTAAATATCAGAAAGTATTAGAGATGAGTATCTTCACAGATGGATCTAAAACAAGGTCAGGTACTGGTGCGGGTATATTCTCCGAGGACCTGAACATACAGATATCTACACCATTAGGAGCTCATAACACGGTCTTCCAGGCAGAATGTGTGGGCATCTTAATGGCAGCGTATGCAATCGACTCTAGAAAGGTAAAGAGCCACCAAATCCGTATACTCTCTGATAGCCGATCAGTCCTTCAGGCCCTTCAAAGGTACACTATAACCTCGGGTCTTATATACGAGTGTCATCGAGCCCTGTCACAGGTATGTATCGACAACGATATAACCCTACAGTGGATCAAAGGACACAGCAACTCACGCGGTAATGACGCTGCCGATGAATTGGCAAGGGGGGGGTTCGGAGATGATAGTGGAAGGACCTGAGCCCATTCTACCCCTGCCATTCGCTTGGCTCCGAAACACACTACGACGAAACACCAAGGTAGAACACCAAGAATACTGGTCTAACTTAGGTACATGCAGGCAAGCCAGAGGCCCTTCCGACAATCTACCCTGGATTGTCAATAAAGCTGCGGCGTTTGAAGAGGCCTCAGCTCCGGCTCCTAATGTTTCTTCTTCTCTTTCTTCTAATTACTGGACATGCTTTATGGAATAAACACTTATTTACTCTAGGTGTTACTGACAGTCCTCTTTGCAGAGCTTGCATGGAGGCAGACGAAACGGCCGCCCACGTCATCCTTGAATGTCCGGGGGTGCCAGAATACCGGGCACTATACCTCGGCTCTCCGAGGTCGCTCCCAGAAGTCGTCGGCAACGTTAAGGGTCTGCTAGGCTATCTGGTGATGCTGGGTTGGCAGTAGTAGTGCCAGCAACCCGTCACGCAAAATAGGCGCACATACGACGTCGAGTTGCGGAAAAATAGCCCGCGTTTACAATACAATACAATACATACCCACTTATTATTGGGTTCGATCGGGTCAGTCCCACCGTCTATCATAAAGCAACTTGGTGTGGTTTGTAGAGGGAGATAGCCGTTCATTCTTCCATTTCCCATCGTGTGTGCAGCTTTGTAATATTCTAAGTATTTCAGAGTCCGTAAGCGAGGTTACCGCTTACCATCGAGTAGACCATAACTCGATTGCCACTTTAAATAACAAAAAAGCAATTCACCAATCTACTTCAGAAGTAATGAAGACCATACCTTTCCTAGGAGACCATCTTCATCTTCCTCTCTCCATTTATCCACTATAGCCTCCAACTTATCTCTGATATAAGGCAGCAACACCAGTACAGCAAGAGAAGCCCTCTCCAAATAAAGAGGCAGCTGCTGGCCCGTGTTGAACTCACTGGAGTAGTTTGTGGGCACACGGACAAGACCATAAAAACTTTCAGAGAATGATGCAGCTGGTGAACAAAATAGCTACATTGAATAATAGAACACATGAACACTTAATAAAGAAACTTCAACAGGGCAGCGTGAAAGTAATCACATCACATTCTAATGGTCTACCAGGTTTGTTTAGTGGCTGCCACGCACTATCCTGAATAAGGTGTGGGATTAGGTATGTTTTATCTCACCTTAAAAAAAGCAATGTAATTCTTGGAACACAAACAACTCACCGTAATGTTTGAGGTAATAGTACTGCAGGCAGCAATCAAACAACAGATACAATTCATCATACCACTGCATACACCAGCCACACTTGTTGGGGTATTTAGTGGCTAGATACTGGAAACATAATATTTTGATCTATATTTTAGCACTTGACATGATCAGCTACTCTGATAGAGGGCGTTGGTCGTTAAGACAAATGTGATAAGGAGTTTGGGTATGTCTAATAGATAGTACTGTAGCTCAGTGGATTAGAGCACTTCCCCGTATAGGAAGGAACGCAGATTCGATTCCCGCCTGTACTATAATATTCTTTTTCCTTATTCACAAATTATAATTTGTACTTTAAGAATAGCTGAGCATGTCAAGTGCTAAAATATAGGTCAAAATGTTTAAAAAAAATCACGCCATCAAATAGTATGAATTTTAATTGCAAAATTAAACTTACTATATTGGATTAATGCATGTAAATGCGTTCCGATAGAGGGCGTTGGTCGTTAAGACAAATGTAATAAGGAGTTTGGGTATGTCTAAAAGATAGTACTGTAGCTCAGTGGATTAGAGCACTTCCCCGGATAGGAAGGGACGCAGGTTCGATTCCCGCCTGTACTATAATACTCTTTTTCCTTATTCACAAATTATAATTTGGAATTATAATACTTTAGAAAATACTACTATTATATAAAAACTCTTGGTTGCTGCTGCACAGAATACCAGTTACAGAAGTTATATTTAGATGTTTTTAAATTTATTAATTTGCATTGTTAACTGTTATTTTGCGAAAAGGTTGTGACTATAAATGATAATAGCAGAGATATTAAACAAAGGTTCTTAATCTAAATAAGTGGTTTGTGTCCTCTCAGAAGATTAATGCAGTTATAGTATAGGCAGCTACAATAAACTATATAAAACTGTACAAATCGCCGATTCAATTTTTTATTATTGCCAACGGTGGCAGACGAGCAAGCGGCCCACCTGATGGTAATTGGTAACCGCCGCTCATGGACTTTAGCAACACCAGGGGCACAGCCAAGCCACCGCCTACCGCAAGTTAAGTGCTCCTTTCAAACTTCATTTAAAGAGGGACATGTCGTAGCGCCGGGGAAACACCGTAGCAGTAGGTCATTCCAGAGCTTACACGTACGTGGTAGAAAAGAACTCTGAAACCGAACTGTCTTTGACGAAATCATTTCCAGGTGGTGTGGATGAACTCTACCGCGACGTCTCGTGGTTCAATGGTAAAATGGTGATGTCTGTACCACCTCAAACAGCTCCTCCGAGCCCTCCCTATTGTAGAGCCGGTAGAGCACATAGAGGGACCCGAAGTCTCTCCGCCGCTCCAATGACTCCGGACCCTCCGTGAGAAAGGGATCATAGACAATTCGAATAGCATGCCTTTGCAGGGAGTCAAGTGGGTCGAGTTAGTACTTAGGCGCACCTGCCCAGGGATGTGAGCAGTACTCCATATGAGGGCGGACCTGTGCTTTATATAGCACAAGTTGTTGCCTCGGTGTGTGTGTACCGCTTGGTTCTGTTCATCATTTATAAAACTAGCCAGCATGGGTATTTTAAAACAAAATTGGAATAACATTAGTTGATGCCATACCATCAATTAATAAATTGTAAACAATAATTGTATGTTATAGGTAACTACAGTGCCCGTTAAACAGAGCATTTGGTACTGATTTTCAAGCAATGGTATCTTTGAGTCCCACCATTGGTGTCCTATCTAATTAAGTTCCATTATAAAAACATTTAAGCTCAAGTGCTCTTCATGATAATTAATTATCATAGAGACCATTCCTAACGTAGATAAGGCGAACCATATATCTCCATGTAATTTAATGTGATACTATTTAATTTATTGGCTCCATAGTCTTGATATGCATCCACATCAACAGTACTTATTACAGAAAGTTTTATTTAATAAAATTAAACATAAGATTTCACCTCATAGTTGAAAGATATTAATAAATATGATTCAATGCATAGATTAGCATACTTAATTATATTTATTTCGTAATGAAGCAATTAATAATGAGTAGTGCCAGGGAAGGCTTCACTTTGATTTTTAAATGAAAAGTAGCTTGTTGCGGAATGCTACCTAGTGAGTAGCTAAATACCAACTTTGGAAACTTGCCTCCACAACTTTCTGGAATGCTGGCTTTACAGTAGCTCCGAGAGCTTCCTGGGCAGTCACTTGAAATATAGAAGGTGTGCTTTGTAGCGTCCTCGTTAAATGTGCCGCGTATACTGCCATTTTATTTTCAACGCTTTAATAACGTGCCTTAAAAAAATTCAACTTGGACATATTCTTCTGTAAATAAGTACCATCTGTTTGTTATCTTTATCATCACAGACTACTAAAGATGGAACCGATATATTCATATCCATTAAGATATCAGCGATATTGGAGGTATTCATGTATCAGTAATCCGACTCAATCTGATATGCTAATACGGGCGTATTGCTAATATGCCATATTCACTATATCATAAACATGAACAGTAACCACTGAACATGGGTGTGTTGCTATATAGCAATCTCACCGATATGCGATTCTATCTAGTCTATGGATATCCATAGACTAGATAGAATCGCATATCGGTGAGATTTCGTACGTGTCATATCGGTCAGAACATCGTACGTATCATTGAGTTAAAAATGGTGAATTGATATGCACATGCAGCATATCTCTATATCCTCCGTATTAAATATTAGTGATATTCATATATTACTTGAAGAATATATTGATATCAGCTGATATTGGCAAATATCGGATTAACCCATCTTTAGACTACTAACACTACACTACTATGCTACTATGCGCCAAAGAGCGATAGTCGATAGTACGTATGTCAGATATGTCAATGTCAGTGGACTCATTAATCAAAATGCAATATCGGTCGTTTTTAATGTTTTTATTTCCCATCACGCAGTGGTTGTAGTTAAAACGTGTGTATAGAAATTTACGCTTTTTTTCGCTAATTTAGCCTGCTGTTGGTGATTTATTTTATTGTGCTTTTTTTTCTGTGTACTGTTCTAGTTCAGCGGTTAAGGTCTGTATTTATTATTAACACTGTATTCTAAATATGAATAGTAAAAAGCCCCCTGATCCCCCGGATATCTTCCGGCCGTCAACTCCTATCTATTCAATTCCGCCGTTTTTTCCCGATACATCCCGATCAAATCCACTTACTCAATTTGCAGAGGTAGCATGTAGCATTGCAGATGTGAGCATGACCCCGACTTCTTCACGCCCAGTCCGAGAAAAGTACAACCCTTATGACAAAGCACCGTTTATTGTCCACGTATGTCGTAATGAGTCCACCCCTCAAGCTGGCTCGACCCTTCACCCGGTCTCCTTTGGCATTTTCCTACAAAAAAAACGGAATAACCAACAACTTGCGACGGCGTGAAGAAGGTGGGCAGAAACCGCATATCTGTGGACTTTATTACCTATCAAGATGCTAACTCATTTAAAGAAAGAAAGAAAGAAAGAAAATATTTATTTGGTTTCTTCAACATTTAACACATATATACACTTTTAGCAATATTACCTAACACGTAGAAACCAAAAAGGTACAACCTCAGCATATGCTACAACATTTGGCTGCTGCAGCGCTGGTTTTCAGATATACCTATTAAGTAAGATTACGGACCGCCACGATACAATACTTAATACATAACTTAATATAATTAAATAATAATTTGACCATATCGATATAAATTATATATACACATATACACATACATACACATACATATATATATATATATATATATATATATATATATATATATATATATATATATATATATATATACATATATACATACATATACATATACATACATACATACATATATATACATTAAATAATAGCAATAAAGTAATAAGGTAAATATTATTCACTGTTAGTGTCACAAATAGGGTAGTTTTTATTTAGATATTTTTAGCATTTGACATGCTTAGCACTATAATACATCAAACACAAAGTGAAAAAAAAGAGTAGTTTTTTTTCCGCCACAATTATGTATTTTAATTGCTACCGATGCAATAAAAAATCTGACTTTTGTAATTCTAATAAAAAGTTTTTATATTTAATTTTGAAACTATTTCCGAATCGTAACTCACGAAATGGAGGCAAAAGATCGTTCCAACAGCGAGTGGCAGCAAATTTGAAACTACCATGAAAAGCTGCGGTTCTGTGCCGTGGTGTTCGTAGTAAGTAAGTAGACGCCCTTGTTTTTATTTTATTATGATCTTTTGACCACCTCAATTTCCGATAAAGATACTCCGGTTGTTGTGACAAGATTACATTAAAAAGAAGAGAAGCTAGATGAAGCTTTCTTCGTGCTGACATTTTCATTAAATTACCTTGATTTAAAAACGGGGTGACGTGAGAACGAAGAGGGATGTGGTAGCAAAATCGTGCACATGCGTTCTGTACGCGTTGTAATAGTTTCTCAGTTTTACCGAGAATGCAGTTCCCATACACTGTATCAGCATAATTAAGTTTCGATAATATCAGTGACTCGCACAGCATAATGCGCATATCAACACTTAAATGTCGTCGAATTCGATACAATATTTTAAGCCTATAGAAACAGTCACTTACTGCCCGAACAACATGGGATTCAAAATGCAGTTGCCCATCGAATATTACTCCAAGGTTACGTGCCTCCTCTACTTGTGCAATTGAACGACCATCTATTTTAATGTTTAACTGGAGTTTTTGACAGTTCCTTAACATACTTCTGGACCCCATGACAATAAATTTAGATTTCTCAGGGTTCAGCACCAAGCAGTTTCTCTTCGACCACTCAGATATTCTCTCAAGGTCCTCATTTATTTTCTTTATAGCTTCTTCTGCATTTTTTGGGTTAAAAGACAGGTATAACTGAAGGTCATCAGCATAAAGATGAAATTTAGAATTAACTATGCAGTTAGTGATGTCAGCAGTGTATAGAGTAAAGAGAAGTGGACCGAGAATGGAACCTTGGGGAACACCTCTCGTAACCTGTTTTAAGCTTGATTCCAGGTTAAACCCATCCTTATTTTTTATTTGGACATATTGATATCGGTTGGACAAATAACTATCAAACCATTTTATGGTCTTAACATCGCAACCGTAATATGAAAGTTTGGAGAGAAGAAGAGACATATTAATTGTATCAAAGGCACGCGAATAATCAAGCAGGACGAGTAGAGTCACCATGCCCTGGTCTCTGTCTTCCAGTATATTATCTACTACATCTAAAAGAGCTGTAGCAGTGCTGTGCTTTTCGCGGTACCCAGATTGAGTAACAGGTAAGATATTAGAATCCTCAAGATACTTTCTCAGCTGTTTACAGACCGTCTTTTCTAATATTTTGGAGAGACATGGTAGCAAACTGATCGGCCGTAGATCCTTGGGACTTGTTGGATGTTGGATTTTTGGTAGCGGATGAACAATAGCCACTTTCCACACACTGGGAAATGTGGAGGTTACGAGAGATCTGTTGATGATGGCTGTTACTGCTCCAATAGATTGTGGAATAGTCATCATTAGCATATCCAATGATATATGATCAGAACCCGTAGCCTTAGACTTCAGACTAAGTAAAAAATGCAATACATCTTGTTCTGTCACTTCTTGAAGCTGAAAAGTATTTATGTTTGAATGTCGGTTGAATGCGTAATAACTTAGCTCCTGTATTGTAACGAAGCTTGAGCCAGGATTATCTAAGAAACACGTGTTTAATAATTCAGGGTCATTACAAAAATGAGGCAGGTTGTACGTCTTTTTATTTCTCAACGTAATAACAGATTTTAATTGTTTCCATAAAAGCTTAGGTTGAGTAATATTTTTATTTATCTGTGTCATAAAATATGCCTGCTTTTCGGTATCAATTGCTGCTCGGACAAGATGCTTAAGCTGTTTGTAGGAGTTATGGAATTGCTCACAGTTATTGGATTTAAATTTAGTATAGCTTTTGTCTCTCAATTTCATCATCAATTTTACAGTATCGGTTATCCAAGGGCAAGATTTATTTCTAATTAACACTTTTTTGATCGGCGCATGCAAATCGAATAATGTTAAAAGAGAGTTATTGAAAATAGCAACCATAGTATCCACTTCCTCCGTCGCTTTCACGGCCTCCCATTTAATGCTGTTTAGATCTGTAGTAAAAAAGTCTAGTAAAATGTCTTTAAATGGCCGGTAAATAACCCAATGCGGAGCAAGTTTATACCTTAGAATAATTACACCTAGAACGATAGTTCCCTTCAAAGTGGTCCGTTAAAAGTGAGGCAATAATATAATCTATGTGTGCATAAGGTACTTGCATTTACGCTTGACGAAACGCACACAGTGAAAAAATAATGTTGATAATACATTAAATTTTCCCTAAAAATAGGGAAGTTGAAACTATTTCACACTTATAGTTGTGATTACATTACAAATTAGATTACACCTTTTATTTATTTGGAACTCATCAATTCTTACTGCTCAATTGATGACAAAGGCCATAGATCCCATACAGAAATATAAGTGCAATTCGTTTACCGAAACTACTTGGTCGTTACCCGTTTTGTTTACATCCTAAACAGTGTAACGTACCTATTTACCAGAATACACGAATATTGCCGGCATGATGCACTAAAAAGAGTGAAATAAAAATAATCAGAAGGAAACCTAAAACCAAATCAACACATAAAATTACATATTATTATTATAAGTAAGTGACGCGGAAGTACGCGAACTTGTTGTTTTTTGTCTCAGTTTCCTTATTAATCCAATTTAATTTAATCAAAAAGAAGAAACCGGCCAAGTGCTAGTCGGACTCGCGCACGAATGTTTCCGTACCATTGACTAGGTATACTATCTCCGTTCTTTAGATAGGTACAGCCTGGTGACAAGCAGACGGACAGACAGAGCCAAAACGAGTAAAGAAACACGTTTGTGTATGGGAGGCCCCCTTAAATATTTGTTTTATTTTAATTTAATTATTTATTTTTAAAGTGAATATACATATAACTAAATATTCTGTGAATATTTCAAGCGTCTACCTGTTGCCGTTATCAACAGCGAGCATAAAGGGGCAAAAAAAAATCACGTTTGTTGTAAGGGAGCCCCCCTTAAATATTATATTTTTTTGTTTATAGTATTTGTTGTTATAACAGCATCAGAAATACATCATTTGTGAAAATTTCAACTGTCTAGCTATCGCCATTCTTGAGATACAACCTGGTGACAGACGGACGGACAGACAGACGTTGTATGGGAGCCCCCCTTAAATATTATTATTTTTTGTTTTTAGTATTTGTTGTTATAGCGGCAACAGAAATACATCATTTGTGAAAATTTCAACTGTCTAGTTATCGCCGTTCTTGAGATACAACCTGGTGACAGACGGACGGACAGATAGTGAAGTCTTAGTAATAGGGTCCCGTTTTGACCCTTCGGGTACGGAACCCTAAAAAATTGCGCCTTTAATTGCCTAATTGAGACGTGTTTCACTTTTAATTAAACAACAAAATGTGGGAGAATATTTCCCCGTGTCGGCAACATTTTCATAAACTGTGCCATGACAAATTATTGAAATTTATTTTTCATTTTGATGCATGTTTTACGTAAAAATATAAGTTTAGACGCATTAATTACCCGTGAAATGTAATGTTACTATCTTTCTTGTGCTTTTCCGATGTACTGTGACATCCGTTGACTGCACTAACCGTCATTTTTAATAAAAATTTCGGGTGTAGTTGTCGATACGACACGACCTTGAGCACTGACGGGCTGAGTAATGAACTTAGCCAATATGGCTAGGTTTGAGTTGCCTCACTTTACCGAGGCGGACTCGGTTTCTAGGTGTAATTATTCTAAGGTTTATACAATTTAAAATTAAATTCGACTGACACTATTGCATGATGTCCCAGCTCAGGTATATGAGATACACTTACTGAACACACTCTCGCATCGGTACACACAGTATCAATTAGTGTCTCACTGTGGTCAGTGAAGTGAGTCGGCTGATTAATAATTTGTTTTAAATTTGAGCATTCGAGAAAATCATTGAACAGTTTCATTTTGTTGTCGGATTGATTAAGAATATTTATATTAAAATCGCCTAGAATTATAATTTTGTCTGCACTAGAAATAGAAGTAAGGGATTCAGTGATAGCATCAAAAAACTTGTTCACATCTTGCCAGGGAGGCCTGTAAGCCGTGCCAACAACGAGCGAACAAGCGTTGACGTTGAGTCGGAGCCACATTTGCTCGACTTCCGGCGCGTGTGGGTGCGGCACAGTGCGCACGCGGAGGCCGCGGCGCACGTAGAAGCCAACGCCACCGCCGCGACCGCCGCGCACGTCGCGCGCGCGGGGCTCGTGCAGCAGCCGGTAGTCGGCTAGCACCGGCGCCCGTCCCTCCTCGCCCTCCCTGAGCCACGTCTCGTTGATCGCCATAAGATCGACCCTAAGATTTTCCATGGCTACTATAAATTCTTCGTGTCTCGTACCTAGTGAACCCGCATTGAATAAACCAACTTTTAGGTTTTTTGCTTTATGCATCATTATAATAAAAAATAATAATAATCGTAATACGTCCTGTTAGTCTCATAGAGTGATAGGTACTTATTGTATTTATAACATAATATAAATAGATAACATGACAATGATATAATAAGTGTTGGGTGCAAAATAAAACAGTAGCCTGTAATTGAAATGTAAATATATGCATATAATAAATATGTAACTCTAATAACAGATAGTGTAAAAGCATAAAAATTGTGGATTGGGCGACTCGTAAAATATTCATAGCTTTAGTTAATTTGTATATTAATAATTTCATATTACAATCATAGCGAGACCAGAATGAGTAAAAAATTAAAACACAGTATATAAGTATGAAGTTATTTTCAACGGTGTAAGCAATATCAATCGAGCTTAGTTTGTGCGACTTCAGCCCCAAAAACACGTACAAAATCTTCTTCTGAGTGGATGTGATAGGTCGGTTTACCATCACTTTGTTTAGCTAGTATGCGGCCGAACTTGATCCAGGAATATCTCCACCCAAGACGAGCAGTAGCCTCGCGCACTCGATGAAACAAGATTCTATTTGTCTTTGTGAGCCTCTCGTTGACATAGAAGCGACGCGCGGGTGCGGGCAGACCCAGGTCGGCCGTGTTGGCACCACGCCGTACGCGCGCGTTTTTCACCAGCTCGTCACGCGTCGCGCGCCGCGCCAGCCGCACCACCACGCGCCGCGCACGCCCACCGCCGTCTGCCACCTCAACCTCACGCCCGACGCGCGGCCCCACTCGTTGCGCGTACACGATATCCCGGTCGTCGAGGGTCACCCCGAGTTTTACCGCTACCAGCTCCACCGTATGCACCACATTCTCGCCGGGCAGTTCGGGGAGGTTCGCTATCTCTAAATCAGAGCTGAGTGCCTCTTGGTCTTTGTCGTTGAGCTCGAGCTGCAAACGCGCTACCGTCTGCTGAAGCTGACTTACTGCCGCATCATCTGAGGCGACTGACTTACTCTCCAGGGTCTCGATCCTGGACTCCAAGCTGTCCACTCTCTGAGTGCAATCATTAAAAGACGACTGGAGCCGAGACACTTCCTGACGAAATTCCCGCAACTCATTCCTAACTTCGCGGAGCTCCGACCTGAACAACCTGATCTCTTCTTGAAGTCCAGAAGCCATCTCACTCGCTACGTCAGTATCCCCGCCGACCAACTGCGTTTTTTCATCAGGTGACACAGTAACGGCCTTGTGATACAGTGATAAATTTCCAGGCTCTCCAATACTACCACTCAATTCTTTTACGGGGGTGGCACTGTTATCTCCCTTAGGGGCCTTTTTTTTGCAGTCCGGGCATTTCCAATTAATACACATTTGTGTAGACTCCGGCAGAAGTAAGCAACCAAAGTGGTACCTGTTTCTTATTGCTGATGGAACACACAGCCCCCGACTTCGCTGCAAGGAACTTCCCACAAGCTGCACATTTTGCCATTGTATCAAACGCTAAGTATTTATGAGCTAAGAGATAGTTAGCTTAAATTTACTTTGTTTACAAAACTAAAGTGTCACTTTCACTATATGTGGGTACAAATACACAAAGTTCGCACTATAAATCTCTGTAATAACGTAAATATGCGTTCATTTATTCTAATATCGTTCACACATATACATAGCACTTTCAAGATTTTAGGTCAAATGTTTTTACGCGTTAATAATAAGTTATATTAATGTTTACGATAAGCAATTGATCAGCTGATATGTATCGTGTACCGACCATAACCGTACTCCCTAAGCATTTCTCAACAACACCGTGTTGAGCAACCATAGATATATTGCTTCTATACCAACCTTTCATATTACCCGCATGGGGGTTGTTTCCGGTATCCCAACCGATATCACAGAAGATGAGGCTGCAAGCTATATCACAGTCCCCGTAGGCTGTGGGAAGATCTTGAAAGTGAGACGAATAAACAAAAAGATACTTACACCCATATTCTAAGACGGTTCCTCAACATTTCCTCGACTCAATCTCAACTGAGGATACCTCAAGGAATATCTCAAGGAATCCTCGAAATTGGTATTCTTAGTTGAAAACTCGAGGAACCTCGAATGAGGTTGAGTCGAGGTAATACGTCATTAATTACGTCATTGTATTGTAGATAGAACATTGTTTTGGGCAAAAATGCTTTGATTTTACATCTGTGGTCACTCAAAAGTTAACAGATGTTTGTCATTTGACATGTAAATGTTTAGATAGGACGATAGGTATTATACAAGGATCGCCACAAGGAGTAAAACTCAGGTAAGGTACCTACATAGCAAAAAGTAATACTTACGTATATCGTATAACCCGAAAGTACCAACATAGCGTCGTCGCGTCAACAGTGTTTTTTTGCTGGGTGTTTTTATAGCTAGTATAAATTGTTTAGATATAATTTACTTTGTAATATGTCTGGAAGATATTCTTACTGAATATCGGTCGGTAAAGTTATGCCTACAGATACTCATAATTAAATATAAAATAAATTCGACGGCTACTTTAGGTGCCGGTAATCATGCTGGAAAAAAAATAGCTACGTCTTTGGAATTCTACGGTAACGTAAAAGTTGGGTTTGCAGCATCTCGCAAGTAACATCTTATGAGATAATCATACTTAATAATACTAATTCAAAAACCGCTGGAAATACATTATAAACACTAGAAAACAATATTCACATGAAATAATAAACTTCAGTAAATTGTTTATAGAACAAAAACTTCCTTGAGTATTCCTTAAGGTTGGTCCCGACGTACCTTGAGATTGACAGTTGTTTCCTCACCTCGAGTGAGGAAAGGCGTCGAGTGGAGGAGATTTTTTGCAACTAAAGAATACCAAACTCCTTGAGTGCGCTTGAGTGGAGTCGAGATATTCTCGAGGAACCGTCTTAGAATATGGGTGTTAGGGATGGGACTACCGAGTGGAAGCCCACAGAAACATGTGTTATAACTTTTGACGGACAAGTTTTGCCAAAAAGAGTGTTTTGCTGCTACACATCCTTATCTGTAGAAAAATATGTACACCCAACCATTCAATGTAGAAAATGCTGTCGATATGGCCATGTTGAGTCTATCTGTAGGTCCAAACCTCGCTGCTATAGATGCGGTGCGGACCACCTAGGTAACGCCTGTGAAGTGCCAGAGACAGATGCTCTGTGTATAGTGTGCTCTGGAAACCATTATGCCAATAATAGAACATGCCCAGAATATGGTAGACAAAAGGTCATAAAAACAATGATGGCAGAGAAAACAATTATTAACCTTATGTCGAAGCAGCAAAGCACTCCCTCCTATTACTTGCAGCTATGCAAGCGTCACAAAAAATCTCCCCCGGCAACTCATAGCATCACGCCTGTATTCCCCGAAGGGGTAGGCAGAGGTGTGTTACACACCCACGACTCGCCAGCTATGTTTAAGTCCCACGTAATAGGGGGCGAGCCTATTGACGTCTACCGGGCACATTTCCGAATGCCGGGCAGCTACTGAGAATTTTTCTTTTTAGGAAAAAGCTCAATAACATTGCCCGACCCGGGAATCGAACCCGAGACCTCATGATTAGCAGTCGCATACACTACCGCTACACCACCGTGGCAGATCTCAGTCTTGCAAAAAAACTATCTTTTTGAAACCCAAGCCTCTCAAACCCCTTTCCCCCTCATGTGACAAGTCCACACATAATAATATTGTTTCTACCCCTAAATCTTCACAGTCCAGTGGCTGTGCCCTCAGTAGCCCCACCCCACAATCCTCTGACAGTATATCTACAACCATCAAACTATTTGTCCAGTTACTGACTACTTATATGACCAACCCTCCTCAAAATTCAGCTTCTCCATTATATTCCTCACAATTACCGTCCAACGATGCAGAAACAACCGCTGGTGCGGTTGTGGTAACAAAAGTTACCACGCCATCTGTACCCGTAGACTGGCTGCAACTAAAGTTACCATGCATCATTTCATCATTTTTCGCACGGTTCAAATATATTTTTTGTTTCTGTTTAAGTAGTCGATTATTACCATAGAGAAAGAACACTATCTCCATAATAGATAGCGTAAACTCAGTATAACACATCGCGTATACTACATAGTGCCAACATTCGAAAGAAAATAAATGAAATATTACCCTGTAGCACGAGCTCACTTTTTCCGGCGGCACACGACGCGAGTGGTCGTGTCCAAAAACAAATTAACGTGTATTGGCGGTATGTACCATTATCATATTTTTTATTTAGTTATTTGAACATATTATTTAGTGTGAACAAATTAATCTTATGGTGAGAGTCAATTAATTTCATGGAAATGTGTTTTTTTAAGTTTACTACTAACAATATTTTTAATTTATTTAAAGGGCTTTGTCGCTAAGCGACCACACCGCCCTGTAAAACATTACATTAGACATCACTAAACCACACAATTAAATACAATTAATTACCTAAGTACAATTTTATTAGTTAGCAGAGGCAGGTTTTTGTAGACCCAACTCTGTTAATTTGTATAGTACAATAGCTTCATTAGATTCTGGCATAGACAGCACACTATTACAAAAGCCTACATTGAAGATTTTACTTCTATCGAAGTATTGTTTTCTGTAGTTTTCGTTCGGCACGCATTCCACCAGAATGTGTTGTGCATCTTCCAACACCCCACAGTTGTTGCAAGTTGGTGAATCTGATTTTTTCATGAGGTGTGTAAACGCATTCGATGGAATGTGTGCAGAGCGAATCCTCAGGGCTGTCACCAGTAACCTACGATTGAGTTTGCTATTAGCAAACCAAGGATATTTTAGAATAGATGGCTGGATAGTCCTATACCATATGCCTTTCTCTTTAGAACGAGCGTCAAAATATTCCTGCCACATCATTCTGCACTGATCCCTTACCTGCCGGGTGTAATCCGAGAACAGGGGAGTAACCATCAGCGGAATTCCATCTGTAATCGCTTGCTTTGCCAATAGATCAACAGCCTCATTTTCACGCAACTGAATATGAGATGGTATCCATTGCAAAAATATTTCCCTGCTCCCGGACCGCAAACGTAGGATTGATTCAATTATATTATAGGCAATCGGGTTGCCTCTCGCCGCGTGAGAGGTACACCGAGCCAAATGTTGCAGAGAGCTTTTTGAATCTGTGAGGATCATAAACTTACTGTGAGACATAGAATTAATGTAAGCCAAAGCTTCTGCTATTGTCACTAATTCAATGTGCATAATTAATATAATTGAATCAATCCTAAGCTTCTTGTGACAATTCTGTAAAGAATCCAAAAAAGCAGCACCACCACGTGCACCATTCCTAGATCCGTCAGTAAACATTTTGTAGCAGTTAGCATAACGTTGGTTTATATAATTTGTACATATATTATTGAGAGTACAACTATTATATAATCTTTTTGCGCGGTCAATCCCTGGAATTGAATCACACAATACGTGTGACAGATCCACATTGCTCATCCAGGTCTTCAACAAAAACATCCCCTGCCATATTACTGCTATGTAAGGGTACAGAATTGAACTCTGAATGTATAGAAACAAGCAAAGGTATTTTTTTATTACGCCAATAATTCGATCGAATAGAATCAGAAAGCTGTTGAAGGATCTCAATCGTTTTACTTGATGATAATGATTTTGCTTTAAACCAAAATTTTCCTGCCAAAAATCTTCTGCGGTATTGGAGAGGGGGAAGACACAGATCGCTCTCCATGACATGAATCGGTGAGCTACGAATGTATCCACCAATAACACGTAATGCTTGATTTTGAATTTTGTCTAATCTAGCTAATTTCGTTTTACAGCAGTTGTCATATAAAAAACTTGCATAGTCAATTCTACTCCGAATAAGAGCGATATACAAACGCCTTAGATGTTTCTGATGAAGCCCCCACCCTGACCCTGCCAACACCTTTATAACACGCGTTAATTTTGAAACTTTTTGTGATGTTTCTTCGACATGTTTACCCCAACATAGACGACTATCCAGCCAAAGACCCAAATATTTAAGCTCTGTAACTAATGGAAGAGAAATATTATTAATTACAAAATTAATGTTTTGTCTATATCCGCCTATTTTAAAAATACAAATTTTACTCTTTGAAACAGACATAGTCAACCCTAAAGAATTTAAGCGTATATTGAGCTCTTCACAAGCTATTTTTAATTGTGATAATGCTATTTATATTTTTTTATTCGAAACAAAATAAAATCATCCGCGTATTGGGAAATCTCTACATTATGAATATAACTATAAACACTAAGTGTAGCGATATTAAAAAGGAGAGGGGACAAAGGGTCCCCCTGTGCCAGACCCCGCCCTGTTGTCCTAATTAGATATGTATTATCTATGCTAATTTTGAGCCATCTTTCACTTAAAACGACCAAAGATACAAACAAATCCTAGTGCCTATCCCCAAACGGTCTAGGATATTTGTGAGAATATGAACGTCTATGTTGTTATAAGCGCTATCAATATCAACAAAACATGCAGCAGTAGTCAGATTTGTTGAAAATCCCACCTGAATGTGAGATACCAAACGTGTAAGATTGTCCAAGCATGAGCGGCCTTTTTGGAAACCTATCATTTGATCAGGAAATAATTTTTGACTCTCTACAAACCACTCTATCCTTTTATTTATTATAACGTGGAATATCTTGCATAGACAAGAGATAAGGGAAATAGGTCGTAACGCTGAAGGTGAATTTACATCCCTACTCGGTTTAGATATAGGCACAACTTTGATCTCTCGCCATTGCGAGGGCACATACCCCGAAGAGAAGATTCGGTTATAGAGATGAAACAAAATTTGATAGCCACTAGAAGGCAAATTTTTGATCATGGAAAACGATATTTCGTCGCTTCCAGGTGCGGTATCGCTTTTCTTAACCGAATTAATTAATTCTTGAAATGTTATTGTAGCCTCTAGCTGGGTGTTGTTTGAGCAAAATAGTGGCTGAGGAGGAATGACATAGTCCGGCGTCAAGTCATTTAACAACTTTTCCGCTTGACCACGCTCAATACTTGGATTGCTGTAGTTAGTGTGATGCCCTTTTAACCATTTCATTTTACGCCACATCACCGAAGCGGAAGTAGTTTCTTCTATACTCAAACAAAATTTTTGAAAAGAACGTCATTTAGCGAATCGTATTAATCTTTGCACGCTACGTTTTTTATCTCGAAGAATCTCTGAATTGTCATAAGATGGACAGTGTCTAAATTTTGCTAAAGCCAGTCGCCGTTCCGCAACTGCTTTCGACAAGACAGGATCCCAATAAGGTTTTGGAGAAAATTTCCCGCTATTAAATTATATTAACATTTGATCACAGAATTTTATATTGATGTACATAATTATTTTACGCGGCTTATATTCATAATCTTGTTTTCTTTAAACAAGCGTGCCTATGCGAATTGTTTGGGTAATACACTGTCACTAGTTACAGATACTTGCGGTTTGTCATCGATTAACCTTTGTTCCGCCCTCCGAATAATCTTGCGTCCTTTTGCTTGAGTCAGCCATCCTTCTTCAGAACAGGTTTTCTCATACTATCTCTTATCCGCTCTGCTATTTTCTTCGCGTTCAATCGGTAAAAAGGAACTGTATTCCATTGTAGGTGTAACCATTCCACTCGCACAATTATTTGTATTAACTTCTTGCATCATTTCATTTTGCACTGTGTCGCATACATCATACGGTTCATTCTGCATTACACAACTGCAGCTATTTGTGAGAATGCGCGCTCGTTAGTATAGAATACCTCGTAGCAGATAAATAACACAACCTGCACCGACGAGAGGCAAACCACGTATCCAACAATTTTTGTTCCGAATGGCGGCAGATTGCATTATAGATGTGTCAACTCGATTTATTAACTCGAGTTAACTCGATTTGGGCGTAACTCGAATTAGCTCGAGTTGTTTTCTCTCTAACTCGAATTGGTTTGCCGCAGCGAATGAATGAATATACGCAATCGATTGTAGGGCTATGGCGTGAATCGTGAAGTTTGCTGATCATTTGTGACAATTTTCATTGTCAATCAAATGAGACAGTATTGGAGATTACAGAATGAGACTGTAGATTTGTTGCAGATTTTACTGATTTGAGGTATCGTGGTGCGGTTGTTGTTGTTAGTCTTTTTATTATTTTAGAATAATGCTAATGCCATGCCTGCCAATGCCTGCGGGGTTACACGGAATCTCATACGAATATCTCACAATCAACATCGTATCGTGATCACTGTGATTGATTGAGAGATCACCGTGATTGGCCAACGAATTATTACGACATTACGCGTCGGTTTCTCTACCAATCATAAGCGAGATGATTGTGAGATATGAGGTTCCGTCTAAGCCCCAGGACCTAAAAGTAAAACTGTTAAGTGTAGAGTTCGGATTCATCTAAATATAGGTATTGGAAATACGACAACATTGTTAAACCATATATTAAAAAGAGGCACTCAAGCGTTGCCTTTGTAAAAAAGAATAATTTAAATCAGACTGACTTCATCGTCAGCAAATTGATGCGGAATTCCGCACGGGTCGTCTAGTTTACTACAAATTTGTAAAAAATTTTAACTCCTTGACTCTCGTATACAGTTTGGAAGTTAAGTAATTAAATTGGTACAAATAAAATACACATTATTCAATCAGATTCATCCATTTAACCCGAGTTATGTAACTCGAGTTCAATTCGAGTTACGAGAATTTAAACTCGAGTTAAATCGAGTTGTGTTTATTACGAGTTGGCACATCTCTAGATTGCATTTAGTTACATATTAATTATTACAATTTAATGGTGTAATCACATTTAAATAATGGTATACAATGATTATCTACTATTGTGTGTACAATAAAGTCCCTTTAAATATAATATACTACAAGATTCATCATTTTCTTACAATTTACGACTCAAAACGATCGGCCATCTTGTTAAAGTTATGTGGCGTTCGTGAACTAAGGGCACGGTCCCATCTGAAAATTGTGACCATTGATATATAAATGTTAGAAATATACTGCGTGAAACACAAAGGGTAGTACATGCATTCAATGCTACGTTATGTGAGCCATATGTAATAGTATTGTGACGTTTAAATTTTAATGTCAATAAAAAAAAAACCCTACAAAATAAAAATATTATTTTTCAATTTCTTTTCTTAGACACTCCTTACTTTTGAAGAGACCGCCATTTTTGGGCGGAGCCATTGTTTGTTAAACTACTTACGGACGTACCTATACTACCATAAACATAAACAAAGCGTAGGTACATACCATCCTTCTTATTTGTATGCTGCGCCTTACACTTCAGAAATTTCACAAATTAAATACACGGAATACACCACATCACATGTTGGTTTTGTTTTAGCTAATTAGTAAGTTGTTAGGTACTTAAATATGTAGTTATTTGATCACTAGTACTTTCAAAGCAGCATAGGTACATCACAACATGATACAGGATACACAGATAGAAGTAGGTAGATAGGTTTTAGCAGCCACACCACTAAAGGAATGGTTCAATGTGCCGCCCTTCCCTTTCAGTACATAATTCGGCTCGGCGAGCTACGGACCGCGTTGCGAGCCGGTCGCGGTACCACGCACAGAAATTATGTCGAGGTGTGTAGTCCGCCACCGTTAACTCCTGTGTGCGCCGGTAATGGTATGGATGCTGCCTATCTCTCTTTAGAGCACGCCACGCGTTCGTCTGTGTGACACCTAAAGCAGCTGCAGGACCACGGGTGCTCCGCCTCGGATCGTCATCAAAAAAAATTAAAATTGCTTCTTCCGCTTGAAACGAAGCATCACTCCTCTGTATTCCACCACGGTCGGAGCTGTGGAAAGACCCAGTTGAGTGCAGCCTGTGCACCAACCTTCGGAAACAGGCGTATGAGGGAAGCCTCCTATTCCGGTACCGACGGTGGTACAATTCGCGGGCAGCAACAAGATTGTTATTCCTCACCGCATCGACACACAATATCATATCGTAATATTCATTGTTTCCATAATCTGCCATGATTACCACACGAAGTCACTGCAATCCGAATAGTACAACGTGACGAACTGACAAGTACGACAGCAGGAATACTACTAAATTTATTTTGGTAAGTAGGTACATATCTTTTGAAACTGCGACATAATTAAGGTTTATGTACACTAGACCGAACCACACAAGGGCGAATAATACAGAAAGAGCACTTGGCTTGTGTTTATGTATTTCACATACAATTACAATAACACTTCTCGTTATTGAGTAACAGTATGACAAATAAACAAAATAAGGAACTACATAACATAACATAGTTTCACGCCTATATTCCTGAAGGGTTAGGCAGAGGTGTATTTTTTTCCACCCACGGTTCGCCAACTATGTTTACGTCCCACGTATTAGGGGGCCAGCCGTCTGTCGGGAACATTTATAAAAGCCCAATAACTATTTTTGCCCGGTCCGGGAATCGAACCTGAGACCTCGTGATCAGCAGTTGCATACGCTGGCCAATACGCCACGGAGGCAATACTAGTAACTATAACAAACCGTAATAATTGTAGGTAAATAAGATTCGAAAGTACAATAACCCTCCTTTTTGCTTCGCGTAGTCGGGTAAAAATAAAGCTGCATAGTGACCTAGCTATTACTGACACGAGGACGGTCAAAGATATCCATTTTTGACTAAATTTATCTGTGAGGAACAGTAACTTAATAGGAGCCTATCAAATTTATCTTTATTGGGTAATTAGGTACTTAACGAAAGTAAAAACAAATTTAGAGTGATTTTCAATGTCAGGTAAAGAAAATTTCAAATAATCCTACATTAGAGTACTTATTAAAAATGTGCACTGAATTCATTTCCAAAATAAAAAGATGTTGAATTAAAAATGGTGCAGTGCACATTAGTCTTTAGGCGTCGGCTCGCTTTGACCAAATATCGAAATGTTTAGGTACTAAACTGCGGCGTTTTACAAAAGAAGTCGCTGTCACTGTAGTAGAGCTGTCGGCTTTTAATAAAGAAACTCGATTAGCCAATTAGGTAGCCAAACCGATAGGCGCGTGTCAAAATAATATCCAATCACCAACTAATAAATTTTGTGATTCTAAAGAGTATTAGGCAGACAGGCCGATCTTTTTAACATCAAAATTGGCCATCTCAACTGCACCAATTAATCACGCCAGAACAGTTGAACAGATTTGGTTGAAATTTGACATATAGATAGATTATAATCTGGAATATAACATGGGCTACTTAATATCTCGTAAAAATATGTTTACGGCTTATGTGGCATAGATCACCACAACTACTCTACCAGTCATCATAAAATTTATAGCACAGGGATGATTTTATTTTAGATCATGGACAAAAGTATAAGAGGACGCGGCTGTGGTCGTGCTCGTGATCGTGGTCGCAGTCATGGTGGGGCCAGCTCCTCACGGAAGCTGCCTTTCTCGTAAGTATGGATTATTTTTTTAGCACCTATTTTAGTTATTTACAAGAGAAGCTATCAAGGAATGAAAATTTGGTATATCATGTAACTATAGAAATGTTGTTTGCCGTGTGGGGCCGGCTTTAGAATTGTCGCACCCCTTTCTACCCACGGGAGTCGTAAGAGCCGACTGAGGGAATACCGGGAGAGTGGGCAGCAGCACTCCCTCGAGTATTAACAACACCCACTGCGATCGCTAACCCGCTTGCCAAGCGTGGCGATTACGGCACTATCCCCCATTTCTTGGGGAGGCCTATGTCCAGCAGTGGACGTTGATAGGCTGATGGATGGATGGATGGATAGGAATTTAAAGTCTGCCAACCAGCACTGGGATAGCATGGTGGACTACAGCTCAATGTATGGCATGGTAATAAATTGCTCAATATATTTAAGTACTGGGCCAGCATGGTCATCGGCCCACATCCCTCTCTTACTGACAGAAGACCGGTGCTCAATGGATCTCGTGCACTGTGTCCGCTAAATCAGCACATTTACTTAAAGGAAGCTCTGGTTGAGACGCTAAAACAGTTTGTAAGTTAGTTGGGAGACGGTTAGACCATAAAGTTTTTAAAAAATCTTCAGTTATTGCCGGTCCTACTAAATTTTGTAAATGTCGCAGAAATAGAGACGGCATGCGGTCTCCCAGTTCCTCGTGCATAAGTAGCTGCTTCATTTTACGCTCCCTGGATGCCGATAACCGTTTACAAGCTCCATTTTTAAATTTTCGTAACGGTTTGCAGATGGGGGATTAGCAATAATGTCTTTTACCTCGGATGCATAGCGATGTTCCAGTGCGCAGACCACATGGTGGAACTTCGTGATGTCCACTGTGATGTTGGCTAATGCAAATTGGCTTTCCAGCTGCGCGAACCACATTTCAGGGTCATCCGGCCAAAATGGGGGCGGACGAACACCCACACGCGATGTCTCGGCTCTCAAAAACTCCTCCTTACGCGTTTCTATAGTCTTGGTCACCAGTATATAGGCGTACGTTCACCCAGAGATACAATTGAAACGCCGGTATAAAGTAATGGTTCGTATAATACACTGATCGTTACAGTTAACTTTTAAACTTATGCTACGAGTGATTCTAAACAGATTTGCTAGTACAGTCGAACGCGGTGTGCACGTCGGATCGCTGTAGATAATGCACTGGCCGGCCGCTCGCAGGGAAATACGATCGGGAGGTGGACCCGACCGAAGTTAGCCGAGCGGCGACGATGCACGAAGGCGCGCGATGATCCCCGAATGGGACCACAATGCGCGAGCGGCACAGCGGTGGTCAGACGCCGAGTATTAAACTCACACGGCCACCGCGGTGTGGTGTATAGGCCAAGAATCGAACCCGTGCCACCACACCAGCCAGGAATATGGCTTGACATAGGTATCCCAAAATCATCCACCTCATCAGACACAACCTTTAGGAGGCTGGCCGAGGAACACTGGCACGATTTCGAAAAGTTTTATCCAAACACCTCAAAACTATCCAAAAATAGCTATACTGGTGCAGCCGTTTACTACCAAAACTCGAAAATAGCCCTGTAATTCAAATGTCCTAAGGAATCCTTAGTGTTTACGGGAGAATGTGTGCCATATTGGAGGCATGCCTCTTAATAGAAGATCACAAGATCAACAAGGCTGTGATATTCACAGACTCTCTGAGTTGCCTAAAATCCCTACTCCAGAATCCATTAAAGAGCCGTTTACACTCCAATATAATCCTGCAAATTAATAAGGCAATCCTCACTTGTGCTACAAGAGAAAAACTGTTCAACTGATCTGGATTCCGAGTCATTCGGGGATTAAGGGGAATGAATACGTCGATTTGCTTGCCAAAACTGCAATTTCCTCCAAATCCTCTGATCTCAAGTACTTCTTCCACCAGGATTACGATTTACCCAGCCTGACTCGAGTATCCCTACAGTCAGAAAGGCAACGTCACTGGGACACCACTAGCAAAAGAAAAGGCCCTTTTTTTATCGTTCGATACAACCAGAGATAAAACCAAAACCCTGGTTCTATAATTTTAAAAGCTCGTCACGCTCCACCATATCCACAATCTGTCGCCTTAGAATTGGCCATTGTTGCTCTCCTGTCTTCCTACACAAAATCCGCATCCGTGACTCGTTACTGTGCGAGTGTGGCTTAGACGAGGGTACCTTGGACCACATCTTCTTCAGTTGCCCAAAAAATCATCCTAGCTTAGATCTGTATTCTCTTATCCCAAAGTTAAAAAATCCCGTACCTATTAACTTCTCTTCTCTACTAACTTTCTCCTCACCAAAGCTATTCAAAACCCTCATCCACTTTATCCACTAAAATTCCATCCGCTTATAAATGTAGGTCTGCAGCTGACTAATTCCTCCTTCCTACTAATTTTTAACACCTTATTACAATACTAACCAAATAGTATGTATGTTGTGTTCGTCCTTTTGTTTCAGCGTTAAAGTCGATCACACTCAGTATCTACCTATTAAAATATTACCAAAATGTCGAGCAAATAAAAATAAAACACACGTATCTGCACTTCTAATAGTCATCAGTGGCAGAATTGTCGGCAAGTTTCAACACCCCCATAAAGAAAAGAACAGAACAGAAATCGGTCGATTCCACTGAGCTAGGATCAAAAGGAAACGTCATAATCTTCATATATTTTCATCTGAGACTAACTAGACGGAGCCACGGCGTGGCCGCACTTGAAACAGCAATATTTGTTTTTAATGTTGTCAGGTTAACAAATATTTAACCATATTTGGGAAAAATAAACGATAGAATGAGGTCTGTAACTTGAACGTAAATGAAACTCTTCGTCACAAATATTTAATTGAAAATCACAGCGTTGATCAAAATAATTATTTAAAAGTAAATCTACCACCCCTTCTATTCATCCAACCATCAGTCTTTAGACGTCCACTGCTGGACATTAGCCTCCCCAAGAGAGCACCAGAACTAGCGGGCTTGTGCTGACTGCATCCAACGGCTTTCTGCAGCTTTGACCATATATTTGGTCCATCAGGTGGGAGGCCATATTACGCTGCGCTGTCCGATACGTGGTCGCAAATCGAAAACCTCTTTCCCCAACGGTTGTCTGCTCGTCGAGCGATATGGCCTGCCCATTGCCACTTCAGCATGCAAACCTGGCAGGCTATGTCGGATATTCATGTTTTACGGATCTCCGTAATAAAAATTCGATCACGTAGGGAAATACCAAGACTGAGCCTTGATGCTAGGTAAGTATTGCTGCTCTATAAATTGCCGTTCTGTTCGATATGTCATCTGGTAAATAATAAGTTATATTTAATAAAATAATAGTACACAAGAATATAATTAAATTATCTTTTCTTTCTTTTCTGGGTCAAATAAGAAAATAATTATCTTCCTTCCAGCGCTGATTTAACTTATTGAATAAGAACTTAGAGCAAATCAGTTTCTCTGAATTCTAGATTATGACTACAGCGGTAGCCATAATCTTGAATTGAGATTTACTAACAAAGATGAAATTACAACTGCATCTGTGTGATGTCATCGAGTGTATCTTAATAGCAATTATTAATTTTGAGTAATAAAGCCCATTTTATATCACTTTATAGCATTCAATCATTAATTTTTTTCATTTTCGACTATATGAATGAAATGTTATACCTGTATTTTTTCGTTCGCTGTAGCTTTTGTAGCATACTACACTATTTTACAACCACTATTATCACGTAGTCTTTTTCTCAAAACTGTCATTATCACAAATCAACATTTAATTTTAATTAAAACCCGAATATTTATACAAAAGTTCGATTATGTCAGTTGAATCGTGATAGACAAAGCATTTTGACATCGTGACAATACCAAAAACTGGCCACGGCGACAAAGACAAAAATCTATGACTTTGTCTGTTTTTTGCACCAGTAAATTGTATCTTACGTTCTCGCTCATATATGTCAGAGATTTTTCTTCGCTCTGTCTAGGACGTATTTAGTCTGAGATTTTCATATACCTTTAAGTCATATACCTAGTAAACGTGACTTACTGCTGCTCTGTTACCGGCCTTAGATAAAGGATCCTTTATCTAAGGTTACGGCTTTTGTCCGCCATCTGTACCCGCCATATGTACGGTACACAGCTTAAGAGCGTCTTTGGGTGTGTTCCGATATACACTACGAGACTGTAAGGTGTGACGTCAATTTAGTATACTGCGAAATGTGAAGTCGTTCCTATAAAGTTATTTATACTGGTTACTGTTTATAACGGAATGCAGCCCAGTATACTGATCTGTCATTACTTTAATTTCATACAAAGTATTGGTTTTACACCACAATAAACACAATTTCTTTACATTTTCCATGTTTCGGTATCTTTGATCAACAATATTAAAAAATAATAATAATTTTCCATAGTGCAAGTTGTTATATTTCTGGACGCTGTTGATAACGTGATCAGACCACTAAGAGCACCTTACCCACAGAACAATACTACTCCTAGCGGAGCCTTACCTCGAAAACACCAGTGCTCACAGTACAAAATTGGTGACGATTTATGACGTCATATATTTCCCTAGAATACTGCGGCAGTATAATCGTCAGTCTATAATGGGAGAATTTTTCTCCAGTATGAGCACTCGCAGTGTATATCGAAACACAGCCTTTATCTATTGTATGTCGGCTGTCAATTAGGGATGCCGGAAGAACCAAAAACTATTGATATATTTCATATCGATGTTTTATAAAAATATTGGTATTCGTTTTCATATATGGAAAAAGTAAAGGATATTTTTGCGTTCTTGGAACCTAGCATCCACCGCAAATAATTTGTGATTTTATTCGTCACTGATTTTAATATAGTGGGAAGAAGCCGTCCATTTATTAATTTTCTGTCCTCGGAATGAAATGGTGAGCATTGGCTTAGCAGCATTAAATATTCATTTTTATAAATTTATCTAATCGATTAATTATTTGAATTGTGTTATTATTAGCATTCAAAGCATTTATTTTTGTTACACAAGACTAGAAAGAAAAATAAAACGAACAAATTTAAAATATCAATAGTGTAACAAAGGTATCCAGCTCAGGTTTTGTTGTGCTAATTGCAAAACACTGATTTTCAGCTGCCCCCACTACATTAAACTTTCAACTTATTAGTTATAGTCAATCTTCATTATAAAATAAAATTATTCATTATAAAATAAAATTGTCATAATATTGCATTGTCACGCAATATAAATAATATGTGAGTAAAATTTTAGCTATCGAGTTTATTCTGCTGCGGTTTCTGATTGCAGAAACCGGGCAATGTTTCAAATTTAACTTGCAAGATTTGAACGGGACAAGTAAAATAAAAGCGTCGCCACGCTAACACCCGGTTTTACCCTCCCTCCACATTAGATGTTTCGCCTCAATAATTGGCCTCTTGGTCTATATTATTATTGTCGTATCGGAGGCCGTAGCATAGGACAGCCTCCTGGACTGACGACCTGTCAAAACCGCAAGATGCCCTCGGATGTAGTCACTGGAGCGTTGGAGTGGAATGTCTGTAGACGATCTTATGACTCTCCAAAGAAAGCATGCCTAATTGATCTATCAACGACTAGCTCATATTACTGAGTGGATTGAGTTGCAACTTGACACACATAGGTATGTTTATTCAGGTAGATAAATATTTACGCAATTAAGAAAAACCTTTGCCCGCCTAAAAATTATTGATCGCTTGAAGGACTGAAGTATCGATATCGATATTTTTTACACGCTTCCCTAGCAATGTCCGCCATTTTTAGCTCTGACTTAGAAATAGCAGGGTAAATTTGTAGTTATTTCACCTCCTTCTGTTTCCTAGCTCGGTGGGTAGATTCACCAAGTAAAATGTATTTTATTATTATTTGGATTATCAATCGGTACTTTGAAACAAAATAAAAAATTTAAATAATAGTAAAATAATCAGTCAAATCTCTTTATTTAAAATTTAGCAATTATATAATTAATCAGGTAGTAGGATGTTTAATTTGTATAGGTTACCTATCAGGTTTTTGAGTTTGTGTCCCAGTAAACGATAGTATCTTAGGTTGTGATTTTATATTCCACAATTATACCTACAGAGGGAGCTTGTGTAGAATTGTTTATTAAAAGAGTCTTTCCCATGAGTAATATTAATGTCCTTATTACAACTTTTACAACATGCACAGTTTGCACCTTTATGACTTTCTTGTAGCTAGGGGGTGAAAAGTCTTCTCCCCACTCTTTTCTATAGAATTGATAATATTTTTTACATTTTGCAGCTGCCACGATCAAGCTCCACGTACAAGCGTACACGATTCATCGTCTGAAGACGTTTTTCTAAAGAGAACCTTTCACATCTAATGTAAAAAATAAATGATAAAAGAATTTATACAAGCAAACTTTGCTCGGGGATATACATAGAAGGGTAGTTGTTGGAGACAAGGGTTATCCCCAAAATATATCGTAACCTATACATCGACGTCCGTGCAGTAACGCATACAATCGAGGGATTTACTGTAAAAGATAAATAAATAGGAATGCCAACTTGTAGGTAATTTTTGAAATTCGCTAAAAAAATCGGGAGGTTTCTTGCATTCTTAGAAATCGTAGAAAAATGGTTTTCACGCTTTTCACTTCAGTATTTCAGTAGGACAGGCGCACTGACCACTGAAGGAATGTAATATGGTTCCGGTGGCCTGCCAATAAAGGCGGAGAGACGGCGCACGGCGGGTTTCTTTAGTGGATTAGGGCCCCACACTACCCTGTTCGTTGCCCCGAACGACGGAGTATGCGGTTAGGAACATTTTTTCCCGCATTAACAAATAAAAAAAAAGGACAGCCCCACTATCGGTAGAAATACCAAAAATCAGTAGGTCTGATACCACTGACGTAGTAAATAAGAATAAGTAATATTAAACAAATTATCCGTTTTGTTATGGCCTCAGACTCATAGTTGTAGTATAACGTATATACTATATCTATGCTCAGGTTATGGCACACTTTTCGAACAAAAAGACGTTATAGTATTATTAAAATTAGGTACCTAGTTGGGGTTTTGCATTAGGTATGCTTGTTTTAACTTGGCACACTGAACTCCATCTTAACCGTCTACATCTGCTATATTCATATAAATAATACTATTATTATTATCATTATTCATTTTACATATTTAACTAAGTGCATAGTCACCATCACACACTAGATTTAAAAACACAAAAATAAAACAACTGAATGGATATAGCAAATTCTAAAATGTATAAATTATTTTTTCAAAAAAAAATTTAACCGTCTTCTACACCACATATAAATTATCCACAAAAGCGAAAAATAATTTAATATAATTATTATAAGAGCTACCCACTCATCTATTTGAAGTCGGTGCCAGACAAGTCTAATAGGTAGTAGATAGATAGATCTTACATTAAATTATAATATCTAGATGGACTGTCACTCTTATAAACGTCATAAAAATCGGGCGGGAATTATTATGCTAGTGTGCGTGACAGCTGTCATTACGCTTGTGCAATTTTTGTTTGTGCGCGTGCGTAATGATACCAGTTTCAGTAGTAGTATTAAATTATGGGAAAATTATATTATCATAGATTCAAGACATTCTTATACTTACTACAAAATATTTCGTAGGTATATAGTCAATTATCTCTTTCTATTTACTCTCATAATCTTAATATATTATAAAAAAATATATACTATATTATAACCACTTCTTTAATGAGAATACTACTATAACTCATAATATAACCAATAATTATAAATTTAAAAATGTAAACAATCTTCATCATTAAAATAAATAATAATATTACAAATAGTAATATTGTAATTAATTCCGAAAATGACGACTGTGCAGCTTTATGGATCCATTAAAAACGCCAATAATTATGTTAGGTAATGTTTCTATTACTCTCTATCGTTAA
This sequence comes from Leucoma salicis, assembly GCA_948253155.1. NCBI lineage: Eukaryota > Metazoa > Arthropoda > Insecta > Lepidoptera > Erebidae > Leucoma > Leucoma salicis. Next base: position 1,031,390 of record OX411822.1, on the reverse strand, counting down.
AATATTATCAACTTTGCAAGATTACGCGGGAAATTTAAGTTCATAAACTGGTACCACATAAAAAAAAACGAGCTAAAATTAATTTATTTTCGGAATATTTAAATGACTTATTTATATTTAGCCAGTTATTGTATGAAATAATGTTACTAACCGATGATAAGAGATATCTTAGTGCTCGTTTTCCGATTTTTGTAGTTTCGGCACACTTTCATTACACACGTTGACATTTTAAATGACACACTAATGCTCCTGGATACGACCTTGTCAAGTGACGTCACGATTGACACTTAATAAATAACGTCACGACGAAAAAGTCACTGCAATCAGTCGTCAAAATATGTCGCTGTTACTTAGCGCGAAGTAACAACGTTCCAAAATAACGTATATAATTGTTCCTACGTTCCCCAAGAACTTCAGTAGTATAAATACCAATAGTTGTCTTTGTCACTCACATCACGACAATACGTAACATCGAACGACCGAACGACCCATGGAACGACCTTGTAACGAACACGAACGAAACTGCCCGAAGGGCCAATGCAAAAGTATCGATGCCAGGAGTACATAGTACGTATAACCAGAAAGTGACAGGCGTGACCGAGTAATCGACGTGATAAAGTCACGTTGATTTGTCACTGACTTTATTGTCACAGGAACGACAGTCACGACGATCGAAAAATAACACTTTTCCCCAAGTCTATTGACACTAACAGCCATAGAACAGCATTGGGATGAAAAGTTCACCCCAATTTTTTTTGACGCGTTTACAAGCCTAGGGTCCATCTAGAAATAGAAGAAGCGTTGAGGGGGTATGGAGCCCACCTCCCACCGATACACCTCACTTGCCTCAAAGTCCCACGGGGGAGCCCCTAGATTGCCTTAGAACTTCCTATTTGCAAATGCACCTATGTCATGTACTCACTTATTCCATATCAAATCTGGTAGACATCAAAATTTACCAAATGGAGAAAAATTAAAACGAAACAATTTATTAAAATATTTTATTCATCAATAAAATTTGTTATTTGATTTAATACACAAAAATATATGTACAAGGCGATCATATACGAGTAGCACCTATATTATATATTATGAAGCATATTATACTGCACTCTAATTGTGATGTGGATGATCAAAAATAAAGCATTTAATAAAAGCAATAAGTAATATTTAGACATTGTTAAGACCGGTTCGCGTTCATGAGATGTTCTCTCAGCGAATTAGTGAGTCCCTCAAGTTTCTGTCATTAATGTAAATATTTAACTATTACATTTTTATCACAAACATCCAACAAGCATTCAAAAATGTTACATATATTTATTTAATAAAATAATTAAGGTCACTAAAAGTCCATTTTTGGTCACTATTAAATTATCCAATTAAGTTGTATCTTAAATTATTGTATTGGCGGGATAACCACCTCACATAATACTAAAACTAGGATAGTGACCAAAACCAAGGTAACCTACCCCCTACATATCGTAACAGAAATATATAAAATTCATACGTATGTATATCAGTTTAGGTGCTTATATTAGTACGTAATTTTATTTTAATGTACAGTTAATTCAAATACAAAGGTTACATTTATTATACGAGTATACAGTTCCAGTAGCCAGTTTATTAAACGATTATTTCTTTTATTAAAGATTTTGCTAACGCTAAATTAAATTATTTTGGCATCATAGCGTCGGGTCTAGAAATGTAATCTAATTTCGAATATGTACATCTAAACATTGATAGATTGTGGGATAGGTTTTATTTACCTACGTTTCAATCCAATCTCTCTTTGGCCATGCGTTAAAAAAAGTATCTATTTTTTTAATAGGCTGTGACGCATGCAACCTATTCAGCTTATTATACTAAAATATTCATATCGAGATTTTGGTCCAAAATGAACACAAATTTACTAACGTATTACTACTAAGTGACTCGCAAATATGGCTATTTACATATTAGGTTTGCTAGGAACGATAAAATAAACCAATATATTTTCAGACTATAAATTTTTGTGTATTATAGGTACCTACCTAGTAGTATTTGGATTTTAAAAAATGGGTTCAAGGGCTAAGTCTGAAACCACAGCAATAGGCGTGATTGATATTATGATACTATTTGGTTTTTAGACGTTTATTTAGCTGGTGTTTGAGAAAATAATTACTTATATACAATGGCATTTTCTAAAAAATTCACATTGGCAACACCAACCCTAATATTATGAAATAAAATTACGTTTACAGAATCTATCGCGTTTACTTGATTTTTTACTATCCCGACAGGGTCATCTCAAATACTTTACAGCATTCATGTGACCATGACATCACCTGTCCACAAAATTACGTAAACATAATTTTATTGCATAATGTGTACTATTCGCGTAAATATCAGAAATTATTATGCCTTATAGGCCTAATAACTATTGCTAAGACTTCGTTATGTTCACCCACAAAAACATGGTACATTTCATAGCTATATTTCTACCAACACGTATTCTTTTTAATTCAGACCTTATTTCAATTCGTAACACAATGATTTTAAGGAAATTAACAAATTTACATCGCTATAATTACTATTAAAGCGATATATACGAACAAAGTGCTCACTTAAAATTGAGCAAAATCATGATATTTAGCAACAATACCAAGTAATATTGTACAATTGTTACCAAATAATAACAAATTACAGGCGAGCAACTTTCAGTTGCACTTTTACAAAAAAACTAAAAATTTAAAAACATTGAAAAGAGGTAATAATTTTAAGGCACATGATGAGGAAGTTAAAATTGTTATGAAGTAATAATATGTCTAATCTTTGTAAATACGTATAAATATACTAGAAAAAATAATAGTTCTTATATTATAACAATTCAAATCACAAAAAATGACTTCAATCTCTTCTGTAGATATGACTGGTCGAGAAAGAATCGATGATGCCTTTTTATATTCAGAGGAGGGGTTAGTCACAAGGCCATATAACAAGAAGTAAAAGATAAATCAGTTAATAATTTCTTACTTTTACCATATCCACGCGATAGAAAAATATTGACTCTCTCAAATATTATTTTAGTACAGGAGAGCTACATTGGTAAAAATAAATAATACGCAGCAATAAAGGATATACAATTTGACAGCTACGTAATGGTAGGTTACTTAGAATAAGATTTATTTTTTAAAGGCTAGACTTAAATACTATGTTGGTACGAATCCTAGATAGAATTAGAATACACCCTATCCTATGTCTTCGTTATGGGGGGCAACTAAGATAAATAAAAAGCTACAGTTGAAAGAAAATTATAAGTATATGGTGGAAGCGCCTTCCGAAAATACTTTTAATTTATCTTAACTATGGCTAGTACATTATAAAATTGAAAGAAAAACTACCTTTTTCAATAGAAAAAAAAAAACAGCGTTGACAATTTTAATGTTACGGTGACTAAGAATGACAGTTTTGAAGATGTAAATCCACGCGACGAGCGCGTGAATATTACACACACTAGTGGTGGTACAATATAAATGCGTGATGTGCGACTTTCATTTACACATAAAACTGTTTTCAACCACTTGACCTGGGTATTGTAATCTACAATGAGATATACTTATTTCAAGTCTAGTTACAGCAGATACATTGTTAGTTCGCCACAGTTGCGCTGCAGTTTGACTTGCTTTGATGAACTTGGATTTTTATATTCATTGGTATTCATTTTCTATTCATGCTGTCTTTGCAGTGTCTTCTATTCTATACACTCAACAGTATGGGGTACGAATGACAGAAACTATATTATAATTGGCAGAACTAGCTAGCGGAGTTATTATATTGTGGACGGCCAGCCAGCTCTAAGAGATACCTATCTGGATGTTCCATCCAGTCTGCAGCGGACAGTTTCACCTGTTGAAATCAAGTTTAAATTATTTAACGTGTTGTGGTTTGGATTTTACAAACAGTGAATTATTTGGTATTGGTCCAAATCAAATTGCTTTGAATATTAGAATTATTAGAAACCATTGCTGACTTTCGAAAAACAATATCACAGAAAAAAAATCACAACTGTAATTATAGTAGTCGTAACACTTATCACGCACGGCACGTCTATAATATCTTTATAAATATTCGTTATAAGTACCTGTCGTTGTCTCTCCGCCTCTCGGACCTGCCACTTTTTGATCTCTAGCTGTGTTTCGCGAGACGCCTGATCTCCGCAGCCCCACACCTAAGACATCATTCAATTATTATTTAAAATAACTTACAAATAACCCCATTACAACAGAAATATATTACTTACTTCAATATCTTGCAAAGGATACGGAACTCCATTAAACGTCAACGAGTCAAAGTCCTCTGATATATTGAGTAGAGGTTTCCTTGGGTCGGAACCCGCGCGGAGGCCCTTGGGGTAGCCGCGGATAGACGTGTTCAAGTACAGCATCTTTGGTGCGCACTCTATTATACTGAAACTATACATAACAGGCATAGTAAACAACTACGTCAATAAAATGTTAATATGGGCCTAGAGTGGTACCTTGACACACTCCTTTAATAACTTGCTTTCATTAAAATAAACTTATAATTAAATTTAATTACTATTAATATATAAATAATTAATGTAATGGATATAATTGCGCACAATTTATAACGATTATAGCAAACTAGATAAATTTAGAAAATGCTTTTATATGGTTTATCAAATCGAAAGCTTTACATAAAACTTACGTAGGATGTACCTGCAGCAGCGCACATTCAGGCCCGCCCCAGTACTGGTGTGTTTCCCGCCACTCTTGTGAACTGCATATTACAATTACAGTCTCTTCAGCTTGTAATAATACTAGTGTAGGACCTCTGTTGGCAAAAAAATACATACTTTTCTACTCACTTTCTCAATATGTAAGACGAAAGTTATATAAAGTGCACACATAACTTGTACACAGTACACACACACAGTTGTGTTGACCGTAATTATAATGTGGTAACAATTTGTAAACCTTAAGTTTTTCTATTGTTAAGCGCAATTTTCTATAGGTTTAACCTTCATCCTCGCTAAAAAATAATAAGGTACGAACTAATCGATTCCTGACGAAGAGTAGTTAGGAGTAGTATATAAGTAATAAATCGTTAACATGTCTCACTTGTAGGCGAGCGTGTGGTGCAGGAAGCGGTTGGCACCGAGCCCGTGGTCCCGCGCGTGGTACAGCGGCACCCAGTGTACCGGCACCGCACACACCAATCGCGCAAGCCACGCCTGCGATGCCAGTCCACCGCCTGGATGTCAACCAAAAAACAAGCACAATTATTCGAGAAAAAAAGAAACGCAATAAAAGCAACAAATTAATAAGGTTTAAAATAGAAAGTTGTCGTTTTAACGCACTAACTACTTTTAATAAAAATGAAACCCGCTACTATGTTAGGTTTCAGAGCAAAACTTTCTACACGAAAAATACATGACTTTATTTGATGCCCGACTCTCAGTTGTTTATACATTCAGCTTTTAAACTAAAGGTAGATACAGCAAAAATCAGGTTTAAAAGATATTTATTTCTCAAAAGAATAAAAATTCACTTACATGAGAACATAACTAAATTACAAATTGTAATTATAAGAAAACATAATATTGTGGCGAGTACAATAACGACATGTAACTTTAACTTAGCAACACAAACTAATTAAGTACTATAAAAATCAGAGTAGTATTTGAATAGAAGTTTCAACGTGGGATTATAGCAGCAGAAACTGCTCATAATGTCAATACTGAGTTTAGAGAGGATACGGCTAACCAACACATACATTCGTGAGTTATTCTTTTATCATATTGGAAACTTCAATGTGAAGAATGAACCACTAGCAAGGCCGGCCACTAAGCTAAATAACGATGGATTTTAAGGTGATCGTAGAAACTAATGCGTGTCAAACTATCAAAGAATTAGCTGCAAAGTTTAATGTTAGCACACCCATATGGATCCATATGCAGCAATTCGGTAAGTATATTTAAAAACTTAAAAATGACGTATGCTTTATGATGCCACTGATATGCGAAGAGAAGCGCGCTTTTAAACTTGTCAAATCGTTACAGACATGCAGAAATTTTGCATCGAATTGTGATATGTGAAATATATAGTCAGAAAATCAGATGTCTGTATGAGGATTAGAACATGTTGAAATTTTGGTCGATCAAGTTCTGACATAAATAGCAATATGAGTCTTACAAAGGATAGATCAAACGAAAACAAAAACAAATTAGTATGAGTAATGTAGAAATACTAAAGAACTAATTTCGGACTTATCATGAATACACAAACACCACAAAATCATAATATCATGCGATGTTTTAAATTTTTGCTACTACGATAAAGTTAAAATGAATAAGTTAGATTCAATAGAAATGATAAATACAGTAGACAGACAGCAACGTTACCTAATCCAAAAGTGATTAGTCTTGACTACGAGGATTATAAACGAAATGGAGATTCGAATACAGCATAGCAAAGAACAACATTCTTCACATGAATAATGGTACTTTATTAGCGCCACGGTGTAGTAAACAACTAGCTCTGTGTATAATTGATTTTAAAAATACTTCGAATATACTACTGCTACTTTAAAAGTGATAATAAAGATTGTGATGCATCAATAAATATGTGATATTGTTATCTTAAAGATTTTCCAAACCAGTTGTGAAAAATACATGTGAATTTGTCGGAACACTTAGTGATCAGGAATACATTTATTACATACCTAATGTTAGAAGTGAAGTGACAACTTATTACTGTTTATACTACATAACTGTGTTATGTGTGAACTATTTAGTAACATAATATAAAAATTTGCTATCAAAATAATTATCAGTGTCTATTGGTTCCCACAACCATACTACATAAGAAACTAATATAGAAAGCTACCTCTGTTTTTAAAACTCATTTTAAGATACCGGTTAACATTTTCGTATGTAATAAGTACAGACACAAGTTTGGTTCAGAGGAGTACGAATGTGGCGTAGCGGTGGCGGTGGTTCGAATCCTAGTACGTGGTGACTTTTTGAGCTTTGTAAAGATTCTTATATTATTTGTTGGCATCATTGTAACTGACATATCAATTAGTGGCACAGTTCTCCACTGGTACGATGGATGACAATAATATTACCATTAGAAAAAGGTGCATATCTGCCTCTTTAGATAATTTGGAATCATTCCATGATTACACAATTATGAGTCATAACATGTCACTATTGAGTAATGAAAATACTATATGTGAACTCCGCGACAAAATAAATAAACTTACCATTGATTTACAGAGTGCTAATAATGAGATAGATAACTTGGTATATGAAAATAGACAGTTGAAAACTGATTCAGAAAAAGCAAATAAATTGTTAGATTTGTATAAAGTTGTGACAACAGCTGATATAAATATCCCAACATCTCGCTCTGTACACAACACTAAGGCCAACTTTAATAGCTTCGAATCAACCCCAATAAGAAATTTAAATAAAAAACAACAAACAAGAAAATGTTGTACGAAAAAGCGTGAAGAAACAGCTGCAAAGAATATAAACATAACACCTACTTCTGCAAGTCCCATGCGTAAAATAAAGCGGTTATCAACTCATGATGAGAACGGAGAACGTACTTCATTTCCACAAGCAGACGATAAAAACTCAAATCAGAATGTATCCTTGAATGGTTCACCACCTCAATCATTTACTTTGTCTCGTCAAGGTGAAAGTTCTTCATATCAACCTTATTTACATACGGAGCAGAAACAGACAACCCAAATAAATAATAAAGAAGAAATTATTTGTTTACATCATAAAAAAGTTATAGTTATCGCTGACCAGCAAGGTAGAAATGTCCGAAATGTATTACAGAAATTACTAGGAAAAGAATTCCAGGTTCTATGCTACTGGAAGCCTAATGCAAAACTACAGGATGTTGTTAATTTACTTAACGTTGGAGAACTTACTAATTCTAACTGGTAATAATGATAGTAATCCTTTTGATTTCCAATCTGATATTGTGTATGGTTAAAAAAAAATCATAATGTAATTGTATCAGAAATACCATATAACATATATTTGTATTAGGTACAATGCAATATGTGTGGATATGGGATATAGTTCATTTGTTCCCCGAAAGTATAACTTTACTCTTAACATTTGTAGGTATCTCTTAAAAGAAATATTGCGCTTAGAATACAAAACAAAATTTGGAATATTTACTGAGCAGCAGCAAACACTCAGATTTGATAAATCCACACAAACATGTAAAATACTACAAAAAACATTGAATTTAGATGATGTCCCTTGTAATGGACAGATAAATAATAAAGTAAAAGACTGTTTTCGTGTATAATTATATTAATATATTTCATGAGAATATAAGTGGTTTAATTGGTAAATCGGATCTATTGGCCGTACATTTAGAAGAGTTTAACAGCAATGGTCAACTCGTCTGACCATCTCGTGTGAGGTCTGCCTTTGAGACGTTTGCCGATTGGACCCTTCCACATTGTTACCCTGTTGGTCCATCTCTCGTCCTTTAGCCTTGCTACGTGCCCAGCCCACTTCCATTTCAGTTTCTTAGCGTAGGTTAGAGCATAAAAATAGCTGGTACCTACTGGCCGCAAATAGCTCAAGATAGAGACACATGGTATTCTTTAGAGGAGGCCTTCACCTTCACTTGAGGGGGGTTCATGCAAACAAACTTCTATATAATTACTTAGATTTTAAACATTCTTCAAAAATAAGTGAAATACGTGTAAATAACATCACTATTTTTCTTTTCTTTTTATTTTCTCTTTAAAAATATGTATGTATCCTACTTTTTGCATGAAATAAAAGGCTTATTATTATTATAACAGCAATGGTCAAACTATAGATGTTTTGTGTGTTACAGAGCATAATATGAAAGATTGTGATAGTTTCTTATTACATATACCGAATTATCAATTGGCTGCAATTTCAACAAGAAATAAGCGATGTGGTGGCTCTTGTATAATTATCCGAAATATTCATAAATACAAAATTGTTGATCTTCAGAATTTTTACGTATCTGATATCATAGAGTGCTGCGGAATAGAGTTAATAATGCATGAGATTATAGTGATTTGTATCTATAGGCCCCCTAAAATAAAAACTGATAATCTTAATATATTAGATTAGATAGTATACTTAAGCTATGCAATAAAAAACATGGCAAAAATTAGTAATATGTGGTGACTTTAACATAAATACGTTGCAAAGCTCTAAGATATCGTATGAGTTTCAGAATTTTCTATTAGCCTACAATTTAAAACTTAGCATTAGAAAACCGACACGAATAACTAGTGGAACGTGCATTGATAATATAATACATAATATCAGGGGTAGTAAAAGCAATGTATATGATCTAGCACTGTCTGATCATACTGCACAAATTATGAAGTGCCCTGTAAAGCAAACGTGTACTTTTAAATATTGGAATGTATTGAAACGTGATTATTGTTCTGTGAACACTAAAAAATTTCTGAACAGTCTTGAAAATTATCGCTTTGGTGTGAGGTATATCAACACAATCACCCAGAGACTGCATTTAATTGTTTTCATTTAAATTATTTTATGATCTCTGTTTCCCAACAAAAAGAATTAAAATTGCAATTCATAAGAAGCCAAGATGAATTTCTAGAGGAATTAAAACCAGTTGTAAAAAGAAACGACAAATGCTGTGGCAATATAGAAAGTCTCCAAGCTATGAAACAAAAGCAACAATTAAAAGAATATTCCATTCGTTTAAAAAGAATTATCAAATTGACTCAAAAATCACAGAACGTACATTATATTAACACAGCTAAAAATAAAACTGGAGCGGCATGGAGAATAATAAATAAAAATAAAATAAATTGTCCTAAAGAATACCTAACTGACATTTTAATATACAATAATAAAGAATTTGTTAATCCGTTAGATATTGCAAAAGTATTTAATGATTACTTTGCTGATGAAATTAAACCATTAAATAATAATTTGACACAAAATTATTCCAATATTGATATAAATTCCAAATCCCTATTTATGCGCCCGTCCTCCCCTATTGACGTTAATAATATAATAAAATCACTCAAAAATACTAACAGCTGTGGATGTGACGGTATAACTACAAAAATAATCAAATTAGCTTCAAGTGCTATTTCTCCTGTATTGAGCTATATTATTATTAACTTATGTATTGAACATGGTCATTTTCCGGAAAGATTAAAAGTTACCTACATCAAACCGGTGCATAAAACAGGTAAAATTTAGTTTCAAACTATAGACTTATAGCTCTTATTCCTATTTTTGCAAAAATAATTGAAAATATACTCTATAATAATCTTTATTCCTTCTTTGAAGCTAATAACATTTTGGCCAAGGAACAATACGGTTTTCGAAATCGAAAAGGTAGATCTATAAGTATGGCCGTGGTTATGACTAAAATACTTAACAGTGTTGATACTAAAACGCCTGTTGCAGTCGTTCTAATGGATATGTCGAAGGCGTTTGATTATGTTGACCATAAAATATTATTGCAAAAGTTAGAAAGGTATGGCGTAAGGGGAAATATATTAAGCCTCTTTAAATCGTACCTATGTAATCGAATGCAAATCATATACATTAACGATTTACCAATGTGTACTAGTCATCATATGACCTTATTCGCTGATGATAGTACTTTACTTTTAGCAGACAAAAATATTTCAACTTTTCAGGATAATATTAATAATGCACTAAAGAATGTAATAGAATGGTTGGTGAGTAATAACTTAAAAATAAACCTTGAAAAAACTAAATTCATTCAATTCAATCAGCGAACTAGCCCGCCTGACATAAATTTATGCTATGGAAACTCAGCAGCAAAACTAATGCCGCAAAATTTTTAGGCATTTACCTGGATTGCCATTTAACATGGAAACCCCATATAGAACATTTATGTAATAAACTTAGTCGGTTTGCTTATGCTCTCTATAAATTATCCACATTGGTTAATCGCTCAACAGTTCTTGTTGCTTATAATGTATACGTGGTTTCGAATTTAAGATACGGTTTGATATTTTGGGAATATTCGACGCATAAAGACATCGCCTTTAGAGCTCAAAAGAAATGTCTTAGAGCTTGTTTTAATCTTAAATCAACTGACAGTTGTCAGCCATTTTTTAAAGAATTCAAGTTGCTAACATTACTATCTATGTATATCTATGAGGTTGCAACATTTGTTGAAGGTAACTTCTATCTCTTCCAAACTCTTACATCTCAACGTTACCCCAATACTGTACGCTTTACACCTCATAATACTGCCTTGTACAATAAAAGTATTTTAGGTATGGCCCCTAAAATATTCAACAAAGTCCCGCAACATATCAGATGTATGGATAGTTTATAATCATTTAAAAATAGCATCTTTACATTTCTGGTTAATAAATGTTATTATTCTGTTGCGGACTATCTAGCTGATAATTTCTTTATATACTCTATTTTTGATACTTAATGTAATAATGTGTTAAGATTGTGGCCATTATAATAACTCTGGATTATGTTCTCTGTGTACGTACCTATGTTTAGTTTAAGTTTGAATCTTTTGTAATATAATGAAATATGTCAATTCAGTATTAATATGACTGCTAACAGTAAATTAGTGAATGACAAGTTATAATAAAATAAATAAATTAATTTAGAATTAAAAACAAAGAATCTTGTATGCCTTATGTAGGCAAAGCATAGAGATCATAATGCATAACGAATTACCATCTACATTACTGTTACTATTATATTACCTACCTATGTTTAACAAGAAATAAATGATTATTATGATTATTATTATTATGATTAAAACAAAAAATACTTACTAGTGATATAAAGGAGTTAAAAAAGAAACAGCTACGTCAACGAAATTATATGTACGTCTATTTGGTATAATACCATAGCTATTAATAAGACTTAATAATATTGTTCATTATGATGCTATATGAGGAAGAGTCAAAACGTACCATCATCTGTTTGTAGTCGAAGATAAGGTCCCGCAAGGAACAGAATTGAAAATAACATTTAAATATAAACAGGTACATAGTAAGTTATAATTTGTGATCTTAAGTAACTTATAAATTTGAATATGTTTCAAAATATAAAACCATGCTGCAATTATATTTTTTCCGAAGTATTTGAGATAGTATCCTATAACTTCTTTTGTGAAGTAATGATATAAAAACAGTAGTTTATCGGTGAAGGAAACTATTGGGGGGTACTCGTGGTTCAGAAATCGTTTGAAGACGTAGATCTCAGCTTTTATGAATATGAATAAGTCGATACGGAGAGTTCTTATTCAAAATATCGTTTGCATTCCACCTTAGAGCATCTTAAAACATAGTATCATGCCTGTATTCCCCGAAGGTGTAGGCAGAGGTGTATTACACATCCACGGTTCGCCATCCCACGTAATAGGGGGCGAGCCTATTGCCGTCTACCGGGCACAATTCCAATTTAAAGGTTGAAATAGGTTGTCTGAGAGGGGCATGTCAGACGCACCTGTGGGCGGCGCGTGCGGGCGCGAGTACAGGTGCGGCGCGGCGGCGGCGAGCAGCCAGGCGCGCGACAGCGGCAGCAGCGCGGAGGGGAGGGGCATGTCAGACGCACCTGTGGGCGGCGCGTGCGGGCGCGAGTACAGGTGCGGCGCGGCGGCGGCGAGCAGCCAGGCGCGCGACAGCGGCAGCAGCGCGGAGGGGAGGGGCATGTCAGACGCACCTGTGGGCGGCGCGTGCGGGCGCGAGTACAGGTGCGGCGCGGCGGCGGCGAGCAGCCAGGCGCGCGACAGCGGCAGCAGCGCGGAGGGGAGGGGCATGTCAGACGCACCTGTGGGCGGCGCGTGCGGGCGCGAGTACAGGTGCGGCGCGGCGGCGGCGAGCAGCCAGGCGCGCGACAGCGGCAGCAGCGCGGAGGGGAGGGGCATGTCAGACGCACCTGTGGGCGGCGCGTGCGGGCGCGAGTACAGGTGCGGCGCGGCGGCGGCGAGCAGCCAGGCGCGCGACAGCGGCAGCAGCGCGGAGGGGAGGGGCATGTCAGACGCACCTGTGGGCGGCGCGTGCGGGCGCGAGTACAGGTGCGGCGCGGCGGCGGCGAGCAGCCAGGCGCGCGACAGCGGCAGCAGCGCGGAGGGGAGGGGCATGTCAGACGCACCTGTGGGCGGCGCGTGCGGGCGCGAGTACAGGTGCGGCGCGGCGGCGGCGAGCAGCCAGGCGCGCGACAGCGGCAGCAGCGCGGAGGGGAGGGGCATGTCAGACGCACCTGTGGGCGGCGCGTGCGGGCGCGAGTACAGGTGCGGCGCGGCGGCGGCGAGCAGCCAGGCGCGCGACAGCGGCAGCAGCGCGGAGGGGAGGGGCATGTCAGACGCACCTGTGGGCGGCGCGTGCGGGCGCGAGTACAGGTGCGGCGCGGCGGCGGCGAGCAGCCAGGCGCGCGACAGCGGCAGCAGCGCGGAGGGGAGGGGCATGTCAGACGCACCTGTGGGCGGCGCGTGCGGGCGCGAGTACAGGTGCGGCGCGGCGGCGGCGAGCAGCCAGGCGCGCGACAGCGGCAGCAGCGCGGAGGGGAGGGGCATGTCAGACGCACCTGTGGGCGGCGCGTGCGGGCGCGAGTACAGGTGCGGCGCGGCGGCGGCGAGCAGCCAGGCGCGCGACAGCGGCAGCAGCGCGGAGGGGAGGGGCATGTCAGACGCACCTGTGGGCGGCGCGTGCGGGCGCGAGTACAGGTGCGGCGCGGCGGCGGCGAGCAGCCAGGCGCGCGACAGCGGCAGCAGCGCGGAGGGGAGGGGCATGTCAGACGCACCTGTGGGCGGCGCGTGCGGGCGCGAGTACAGGTGCGGCGCGGCGGCGGCGAGCAGCCAGGCGCGCGACAGCGGCAGCAGCGCGGAGGCGGCGGGGCGCGCGCCGCGCTCCAGCACGGGCGTGGCCAGCTCCAGCCCCGCGCCCGCCGCGCCAGGCCCGCCCGCCGCCTCCACGTCGCGGTGCCGCGTGGCCAGCGCGTGCACGCAGTACCTGCACACCCGCCTGTCACTGTGGCCTCCTGCACCATACCGTACGTGGCCGACAAGATAAACTACTATCCGTTCGTTCACAAACCCTTTAAGAGTATACGTTTGCCGAGTCTCTGCTAAAAAGTATTAGGCGGGACTAAATTGCTAGCATTCAAAGAATTCCTGCGACTAGCCCGTAAAGTAGGCACATTTTCTCCGACTATACAAAAAAACTATTTCAGCCGTGTGGGGCCGTTACCAAGAATAGTCCACTAATAATCCACCCCGTCTCTTCCTATGGGAGTCGTAAAAGCCAACTAAGGGATTATCGGGGGACCGGGCAGCAGCGTTCCCCTGTGTATTAAAAACATCCACTGCAATCGTTTATTTTGCAAAGCGTCTAAAGCTGCGTATCCACCAAGGAAAAGTTGCCAACTTTAGTGTTGTAAACACGTGTTGGTGACACACACACACACACACACAAATTTGTAAACAAAAATTGGAAACCGTGTTTCCATTTTTGGTGGTAGACATGAAAGAAACGCTCTGGCGTTGGCGACATTTATTCGCTCTGTGGGTACGCTTACTATTGGCAACGTTAGTTGAAAACAGAAAAATGATTAAATGTGTCAACTGGACGAATGAATTAACCGAAACTATAATATTTTAATGGTATTAAGGGATAACAATAATAAAATGTAAAAAAGGATGCATGGAATACTATCAGTTCAAGTTTATGTTGCCCTATAGCATTATACATGAACTTGAAGTACCCAATATTTATATTTCCTTTTCTTTTTGCTTATAATAAATACTGCGGCTGCCTGCATATTATCATCATCGTTCGAAGATATTTAAAGTATACTAAAGCTCAAACTATTATAGTGACCAGAATGACCAAGGCAGCATATTATATCCTGCATTACATCAGCTGAGATGTGGCGAAAATTAACAAGTGTTATTGAACAAAAAAGTGAAACAAGTATTCATATAATTCAGCAACGGTTCTTCCATTATAAGTTTGAGGAAGGAATGGCTATGTCAGTCTTTTTGTCAAAAACACAGGAGTTGCAAAACTAGCTCAAACAAATGGGAAAAGAAATTTCAGAAAAAAATATTATCAAGATTTTAATGTCATTACTACATATTTATAAAAATTTCGCTTCTGCGTGGGAATCTACACCGGACGATTAATAAACCTATGATATGTCCATGTTCATTTTGAGACCCACTAGTCGGGAAACCCTGCTGAGATCATTGAGCATGGTGCCAAGGTCCTCCAGAGATTCTGCCATGACTACGATGTCGTCGGCATATCGAAGGTGAGTGATGTATTCGCCATTGATGTTGATGCCGAATCCAGTCCAGTCCAAGAGCTTGAAGACATCTTCCAATGCAGTGGTGAAGAGTTTCGGGGACATAACGTCTCCCTGTCTAACACCTCTCTGCAGTTGGATCGGTTTCATACTCTTGTCCTGAACACGGATTGACATGTTGGCGTTTCTATACAAGCACTTCAGCACTTCGATGTACCGATTGTCAATTTGGCACCTCTGAAGGGACTGCAGCACCGCCCAAGTTTCGATCGAATCGAAGGCTTGCTCTCAGTCCACAAACGCCAGACACAGAGGCCGATTGTATTCCTCGGTTTTCTGTATAATCTGGCGTAGCGTGTGAATGTGGTCTATGGTCTATATATGATAGCCTTTTCGGAAACCGGCTTGTTCGGGAGGCTGGAAGTCGTCAAGCCTGCACGTGAGTCGATTTGTAATGACCCTCGAAAACAACTTATAGACGTGGCTCAAGAGCGAGATGGGTCTATAGTTCTTCAAGAGGGTTCTGTCACCTTTCTTGAAGAACAGCACCACCACGCTTCTGGTCCACGATTCTGGAACGGCGCCCCCGAGAACGACGGAACTGAACAACCTCTGAAGAGTTTTTAAGACCGGCTTTCCGCCTGCTCTCAGAAGCTCTGTGGTCATTCCGACGTCTCCCGGTGCCTTTCCGTTCTTTAGTTGTTTGAGAGCCATTCTGATCTCGTACAGGCTGACGTCCGGGATATCTTCGGTAAAGTGCCGAGTTAGCTTGGATCTGGGGTCTTGGACCAAGCCAACAGCAGGGCACTGGGATCTGTACAACTGTCCATAGAACTGCTGGACCTCTCCCAAGATCTCATCTCGCGAAGAAATGACAGTGCTGTTGTTAGTCCTCAGTTTATTCAACTGACTTTGGCCAACAGACAGATCTCTTGCGAACACTTTCGAGCCTTGGTTCCGCTCTATCGCCTCTTTAATACGGGTAGTATTAAATTGGCGAATATCGTGCCGCACAGCCTTGGAGATCTGTCTGTTTAACCGCCTTAGGCAAGACCAATCGGCTGAGGACTGGACTATCATTTCTTTTCTCCTCTCAATGAGTTTGATCCTCTCAATGAGTTTGAGAGTATGGTCCGAGAGTTTACGAGTCCTACTGATGCGACGGGCCTTGAAGTAAGTCGACCCGACCGCGTGGACAGTTTGCACGAACCTGCTGTTCATATCGTTCGCTGATTCACACTCATCTAGACATTGGAAGCGATTTTGTAGTTCGAGCTGAAAGCTCTCGGGGCTCTAGTATTGGGCAGGTGTTGGTCGGAGCGCAGACTTCATCAAGAGCGACCTCTCGACTTTTGTTCTAATATTCAAGATGCCCCTGACTAGTCAGTGATCACTCCTAGTTTTAATCCTGCTGATCACTGAGACATCATTGAATATGTGTCGTTTGTCCGACAGGATGAAGTCAATCTCGTTTTTTATTGAACCATCAAGGCTAATCCAGGTCCTTTTTCGCTGGGGCTGCTTCCTGAAGAAGGAATTCATCATGAAGAGGCCTTCCTTCTCCAGAAAATTAGCCAGCATCTGGTCCCTGTGGTTCCTCTGCCCAAATCCATAGTGCCCCACCTTAAGCTCATCGTCTGTCCTTTTGCCCAAGTTTCGCGTTAAAGTCTCCCATAACCACCGTGAAATAGGTTTTAGACAAGTGGATGGCCTTCGAGATGTCCTCATATAGGGCCTCCACCTCGTCATCGGAGTGTGTCGAGGTCGGTGCGTAAACCTGTATGACCATATTCAACAATACCGTTTGGTTATTCTGAGTATAAGGTACGCTACCCTACTCGACACACTTTTAATCCTCTCCACGTTGCCTACGAGAGACCTGCGTACGATAAAGCAGACACCCCCTTGGGACTGGTGGTCGCCCTCCCGGTGGAAGAGCAAGTTCCCGGACTGGAGGATTGTCGTGCCCTCACCCTCTCTTCGGACTTCTGACAACCCTATAATGTCCCAGTGGATCTTGCTCAATTCCTCTTCCAGCTCGGTGATTCTCTCATCGGTCCGAAGTGTTCGAACGTTGTGCGTTACCAGGGCCAGAGGTCGTTGTTTTTGGTAGCCTTGCCACGACCGGAGATTCTTCGCACCCCCTGCTCCGCCATTATCGGGCCCGCTACCGTTAGGCCACGGAATAGCGGAGCTGCCGTGACTGGGGGCCGTTTATCGTTGGGTGCTCATATTGCCGTAATCGCCACGCTTGGCAGGCGGGTTGGCGATCGCAGTGGATGTTATTAATACTCGAGGGAGTGCCACTGCCCACTCTCCCGGTATTCCCTCAGTCGGCTCTTAAGATTTACAATTCTATACACGGCGCATTAGGAATTCCAAATTCAAATTTAGACTTGTGCATTTGTGTTTCCAATGGAGCGATTCATTTGTTTTCGCGCCATTTACTTTTCTTTGACATCGTTTTGGTTCACAATAAGGAAAACTTCAAATATCGGTTTATTTACGAATACGAACTCCACTGTGGCAACAGCGCCGCAGAAACAGCTTAAATGATTATTGATATGTATGGGGAAGCTACCGTAACAGAAAACACGGTACTTTTTTGGTTCCAACGTTTTCGTTCTGGAAATGTTGACCTACAGAACAAACCCCATGGTAATAACAAAGATTTTATTGATGCCCGCATCCGCAAACTGCCGATTTTCTATACATTTATTAATTTATTAAGGTACATCAACAATATACATATATAATTTTCACAGAATTTGTAGGCAGCACCAGCTACTTATGTACATATGTCAATAGAGAATTCAAAACATATGTACACTGAAGCTGCCCCTAGCGGATCTTTTTTAAATCTTCCCAGGAAAAAGGCTAATTGCGACATAACGCCAATTTCATATGTACCTATTATTATCCCACAAAAATTGATGTTCAAGTAAAAAGATGTTATTTTCTTTAGGCAGAGGTGTATTACACAAACACGGTTCACCAGCTATGTTTAAGTCACACGTAATAGAGGGCGATCCTATTGCCGTCTACCGGGCGAATTTCCAAACTTCGGGCTGCTACTGAGAATTTTTCTTTTACGAAAGAGCTCAATAACACTGCCCGACCGAATCGAACCCGAGACCTCATGATCAGCTGTCGTTCACACTACCGCTGCACCACAGAGGCAGTAGAATACATATTTTATATCACAAATTTTCGTAACTGGGACTAATTCTGAAATCCTCACACACGAAGTTGCGGGAAGGACCTAACTAGCATATAAAACTGACCTGTGAACAGGGAAAATTAATCTGTGACAGTGTTCTTCAAGCCAGCGCACCACGAAGCCAACGCTGTGTGAGTCTTTCTTGTTAAAACAGCCGTCTACTACGGCTGATAGTGTCTTGTTGATCTGCACACAAAGGACATAATATCATAGTTATGTTAAAGTTAATAAAGTACATTTAACACACTGTAAGAATGTATTCTGTAGACAGGAAAGAAATTAATTTTAACATTAACATTTTTGTATAATGACTGTTTGTTTCCTGAATAAATATTTTTTGATGTGAAACAGCTAATGCGGAGCGCGGCTGTTAAGCGCCTTGTAAACGATCAAATTTGTTTGACCAATGCCTTTGTCAAATTTCACGTTTTCATCAAACAATAGCTCAAACGTTCAAACCGAGCATCAAACAGATTTGTCAAACAATGTGCCAGATTTGGTTTTCTCTTTGTCGAGACATAACGTGCGTCGTGCAGTGCTTATAATGAGCAATATAGACGACGCATTTTTGGCGTTGACTGTATCTCTGTGTATTAAGAAGAAAAAAACAAGACGATGGAGCAGGGAATGGCTGAAATTAAGAGATAAATATACCCACGAAAATTTGCTGCGAGAAATATTGCGTACAGAACCAGAAGACTACGCTAATTTCCTGCGCATGGATCATCAAAATTTTGAAGAACTACTAACATTACTCCGTCCTCGTATTGAAAAAATGGACACCGTTATGCGCAAATCCATACCAGCTTCTCAAAGATTATCCATAACTTTGAGATACCTGGCTAGTGGTGCCGATTTTTAAGACTTACCTCGTACATTGAGCGACATTATCATCGAAACTTGTGAAGTAATAAATGAAAAACTAAGCAATATTCAGGTAAGGTTTTAATATAAAGTTACAAAACATAATATTAGAATGCGGAAAAACTTTCTAAGAATTTTGCAGCTGAATGTGCTTCATTTGGACTGTTTTCGGCTATTTCCGTATCTATATTAATCTCTGGAATATGGATCATTACGGGTTGCTCCGTATTCGGCAAATTTGCTTGTTCTATAGACATGGATGACGGTGCTTGAGAATTCAGAGCCGGAGAATTTGAGGTTGAACATAAAGAACGGGAGATGGAGATTGTGGAACTGGAGACTCAGTGTGAGAAATAGGAGACGGAATGGGAGATGGAGTTGATAAAATTGAAAATTGGCTGCTCGGATTCATAGATAACGTGTGTCTATGAAGATTTCCTTCCTCTCCTTCAAATAGTATTTCATTAATAAATTTTTCTGCCAGTCGTCTCTGATCTGCCGACATCCGTTCCAGTTTAAAAGCCCAGTCTCTTGCCATGGCTTGGAATTAAGAAATAAAGGTATATAATCTCAGAATATATATATATATATAAAAGATAGTCGTGTTAGTTACACTATTTATAACTCAAGAACGGCTGAACCAATTTGGCTGAAAATTGGTAGGACCTCCCTACTTAGTTAGTAGCTTAGTTAGTGGAGACGGACATAGGATACTTTTTTTTTATCCCGTTCCCGTCGTGACATAAATCGTGGAATAACAAAACGCAACTGACATGTGCGTAGGCCAACCTCATTTGAGTCACTACGGACTGTTAATGGTACAATATTCCCAACATATCGTACTGCATGTGAAGAACTCAATTGACTAGAAAACGATACCCACTGGGATACGACAATCGTTGAAGCAATTAGGGCCGTATGGGGCCGGCTTTAGAATTGTCCACCCCTCTCTACCCACGGGAGTCGTAAGAGCCGACTGAGGGGGATATACCGGGGGAGTGGGCAGCAGCACTCCCTCGAGTATTAACAACATCCACTGCGATCGCCAACCCGCCTGCCAAGCGTGGCGATTACGGCATTATCCCCCATGACGGGACCGCTCGTTGTGACGTTCTCTTGGGGAGGCCTATGTCCAGCAGTGGACGTTGAAAGGCTGATGGATGGATGGATGAAGCAATTATCTCTGTATCGCCATCTGACTTGGCGACACGACGCACATTATTTTCTATCATCATTTCGACATGCTTTCCATCAAACCCATCTAACCTGTGGCACAAATACAAGGATAATATGTCAGAAGACATATTCAAATTCGTGTCAGTTCAAGAAATCCCGATCTTGAGATGAATGAGGAAATACATAATCGGGCTTTGCTCTTGATCGAAGACATGTGTTACTGCATGTGAGCTTATTAGTCAGGTTACGAATGCCAGCGCCAAATAGTGAAATGAATGACGCATTTAATCCAGAATTGGAACGGGAACGTGAATATGATCAAGAATTAGATTTAGTAATTCAAACGAATGTACCCCTGTTGAATCCCCAACAAAAGGAAGTTTAAGATATGAAATGAAGGAAATGGATGATGGAAATGGTGGTTTATATTTTCTGGATGCCCCTGGTGGAACTGGTCAGACATCCCTTATGTCAGTAGTTTTAGCCACTGTTCGTGCGAGATCCAACATTGCAGTTGCAGTTGTTTCTTCTGGAATAGCAGCCACATTGTTAGAAGGATGCCGTACGGCTCATTCAGCATTAAAATTACCGTTAAATCTTCAAACTATTGAAGAACCAACATGTAATATTGTAATTCCCTCCGCAATGGCCAAAGTTTTATCAGCATCGAAAATCATCATATGGGACGAATGCACAATGGCGCATAAACGTGCATAAGAAGCACTTAACCGAACATTGAAAGATCTACGCAATGACTCGAGATGTTTTGGAGGCGCAATGATTTTACTGTCTGGCGATATTCGTCAAACACTGCCAGTAATTCCAAGATCAACTGCTGCCGACGAAATAAACGCTTGCCTTAAATCATCGAATCTATGGCGCTATGTGAAAAAACTTCAGCTGACAACAATTATGAGAGTTGCATTGCTGAACGATACATCTGCTGAAGATTTCACTGAGCAATAGCTGACTATCGGTAATGGTCGAGTACCTGTCGACGCATCGAGCGGATTGATTTTATTTCCTCCGAATTTCTGTTGTATTCCCAAACATCATTACTAACTACAAAAATAATGAATGGTTGAGTGAGCGAGCAATTTTGGCGGCTAAATATAAAGATGTAAATGACTTGAACTACATAATTCAGAATGAAAGCATTGGTACACTGCATTCATTCAAATCTATTGACTGGGTAACAAATAAAGATGAAGCCATCAACTATCCAATTGAATTAAACTCCTTGGATGTGCCTGGCTTACCACCGCACAATTTACGACTAAAGGTTGGCTCCGTAGATATCATGCTTCGAAACATAAACCAACCAAAACTGTGCAACGGAACGCGTTTGGTGGTAAGTAAATTGATGAACAGTGTGATTTACGCCACGATACTCAAAAGAAAATTCGAAGGTGAGGACTTCCTCACCTTCGAATTTCTCATTCCGAGGATCCCGATGATTCCAACCGATATGCCGTTTGAGTTTAAACGACTTCAATTTCCGATCCGTCTTGCATTTGCCATGACCATTAACAAATCACAAGGCCAATCCTTGAAAATGTATGGTCTGAATCTAGAAAATCCATGTTTTTCCTATGGTCAATTATATGTGGCATGTTCACGGGTCGGAAGATCATCTGCGTTATTTGTTCTTGCGCCTGATAATAAAACGAAAAATGTCGTCTATCACAAGGTGCTTCACTGAAGAGTGCAACCCATGCACAAAAATACATGGCCAATAAAGAATCTTTAAAATACTTGATTTTTTTTATTTATATTTATTATCCTAATAAAAATAAAATCCTAAATCTGCTCATTTAAGGCGGAACAAAGTTCGCCGGGTCAGCTAGTATATTATATACGCCACACACGCTTCACGCTTTTTTACAATTATTATTTATTGTAATATTATTTACTACTTTTTAGTTCAACTAGCCATTTAAAGCGTGTTATTTTAGTTTTTTAAACTATAATTTATTTTTTCTTTTTAGTCTCAAAATAATATCAAAAGTACTGTTATTTAAAATAAATAAAACCTACTTAAGCCGTGATAATTTGCCGTCTTCGGCTTCATCGGACGGACATGGCTGAACTATAAGGGTTCTTTGTTGGTTATGGAACCCTAAAAACCGATAAACTCGATAACTCAAATTATTGCAGCATTGTCATCGGTCCTTGATAAGTGTGCAAAGTTTCAAATCAATCCACGTTTTGAAGTGGTTGAAAATCACGTACGAAGATTCCGTAGCGTGTTTTTTAAAGTTCTATTAATTAACAAATTTTATTTTGCAAATTGAATAATAGAATAACCTTATCAAATTAGTGTATTGTCATCGGTCCTCGATAAATCTACAAAGTTTTAATAAAATCTGACCGTTTAAAGTAGGTCAAAATTGTGCCCAAAGGAGTCGGTTACAAACATACAAACAAACAAACATGCAGGTGAAGCTAATAAAAAGCGTGTAAAAAAGGAAATAACTAAATTCTCCGCGGACCAAGTCGCGGTTAGCAACTAGTTAGTAAACTAAATTTGGAAAATATGGTTCATAGCTCAGCTTGTGCTACATGTACAACAATTTACGTGTAGCGCTGAAATTCTATTAAGACCTTGTGCTTTCAAGGTACAATATGCGCGTTTTTACTTGACCGGCTTAAGTGAAGACTCTCCGAGCGATTGCGCATGTACATTCGCTTCGAAATGAGCTTGGTTATTTAAACCAGCTCTACTAATTAATTATCGTAATAAATTTGGTAAGTGTATTATTTATTATGGGTATAGACAAATAATTTGCAGGATTTTATTTATAGACATGACTGTCCTAAGAGAGACCTGATAATATATGCCTTTTATGAAATTTTATAGACCAAATCTTAAGTTTATGCTATGAGGGTTGCAAACAAGCATACAGTCCACCTGATGGAAAGCGGTTACCATACCATCAGACGAACGTGAACTACAAAAAAACCAGTATGAGGGAGGTGAGAGGAAGTTTAATAAGGCATATGGGGAAGGTGTTACGGCTTCCTTACTCACCAAACGAAATACAACAGTTACGAGTACTTTATTTTTTTGTTAAGGCGGGAAAAAATACACCTAACCATACACCTCGTCGTTCGCGGCAACGAACAGGGTAGTGTGGGGCCCTCACCTACTAAAGAAACCCGCCGTGTGCCGTCTCTCCGCCTTTATTGGCAGACCACTGGAACTGTGTTACATTACTTCAGTGGTAACAGTTGGACGACCTACCGTTGTTTCACGATGCTCTTCTGTGAAAGGGTTAAAGTGTCACCACCCTATTCTTTCCCGCGGGTGCCAAGGCGACTAAGGGAAGTAAGCAATTATCACCCATTGCATTACTAATAGTAGGGCTGGGTACCAAGTGAGAGTACTCACTTGCTATCAGGGCCGAACGAGTCGGTACCACCGTCTCCTGTGTGACCGGCCATAAAGCACGTCAGTGTGTTTTGGCTGTAGCAGAAGATAGCCGTTTATTCTTTCATTTCCCATCCGAGAAATGAAATGGTGAGCAGCGGCTTGACAATACTCTCGGTATAGTTGAGGCCATGAGCGACGATTACCACTTGCCATCAGGAACGTGGCTCGTCTGCCACTATTAACAACAAATAAAGGCTTTCTTTCTTATTTATAATTTTAATTTATAACATAGCATCCGGGCAGCAGGTAGCGAATTCTATTAAAGTTCGGCTCCATCGGTAACTCACCATGAGACATGTCTGCGGCCCCTCGGGGTAGTAGTCCATGGACAGCTTATAGCTGGTGTACAGTAGACGGCGGAACCCGTCCGGAGTCACCATGTTCTCGTCTGTATCCGCACCGAACATTCTGCAATACATATACGGCATTAGAAAGATTCGATACCCCCCAAAAAGAAACCAGTATTTATTAAGTTAAAAGAGTTGACACAGCGACTCGAGCGGTTATCCAGGGGACGAAGGTTAAAATCCTGCATGTATTTTCGATTTCACATTTTCGCACTTTGTGATCACAGATCAGTTTTAATTTGGTGACACCGGATGGTGCTTCTTCATGTTTTTTTCTGTCCTCCTCCCCAATGACTCGAAAAGCACTTATAGCCGTTGGTCCTGTGCGTGATCTCTCCTCGGTTGTGTCGGAATGCCCACCCATCGGACTATTGGAGTTAAGGAACAGAGAGTGCACATGCAAACGCATGCCCACACACTCGTGATCTATAATATCTCCTGCGTTCATGGCTTGTGTCTGTTGATACTCGCCGTCGTGACAGATTTTACGATCTGGAGATCATTAAAATTATATAGCTTACCATAAAATAATTCGTTCGTTCGTGGCCGTGTAGGGCCGGCTTTAGAATTGTCCCACCCCTCTATACCCACGGGAGTCGTAAGAGCCAACTAAGGGAATACCGGGGGCGTGGGTAGCAGTACTCCCTCGAGTATTAACAACATCCACTGCGATCGTCATCCCCCATGACGGGACCGCTCGTTGCGGCGTTCTCTTGGGGAGGCCTATGTCTAGCAGTGGACGTTGAAAGGCTGATGAATGGATGGATGGAAATAATTCGTTATAACCTATTCGCAGTAGTTATGTAATACAAGTGAGAGCCTTGTAGTAAAAAACGTTACCCAGTTTGGCCTCCAGTCCAAGTTGTGCATATCCAAATTATCATTGCTTGGTAAAGAAAAACCTTTATGCTTGAGAGACTAGGGCTTTTGAATACTGCGAACCCCCACTGGGCCTGCAGCCTAAGTCCCTCTCACTCTGCGAGAGGTGATCCATTAGTAGATCAGTAATGAGTTGAAATAAGGAATTCGTGGAAAAATAATGTCTGTACGAAATATATCCACTATATTGGCCACAGTGACCTTCCATTTAGTCAATTTAACAGCTTCATTTATATACTATTGTCTCTGTAATGAATGGTACGCGACAACTGTATTTGGATGGTATTATAATGGTACTGTACATACAAAGGCAGTCAAGTTGATTGGCATAGACCATTGTAGGATCAATCAGTCCACATAAGTACTTATCAATAATTTTGACAGCAGTTGAACCTTGTTAATTTCAGTATAAATGAGCCGATTGGCGGAGTACTAATTACAAAGTATCAGCGGTACTCCTAGTTTATATTCGGTGAGTGAGAGCGCCGTAGGTCTAGCAAGCCCTTATTGCCTACCAAATGACTCTTAAGTAAAAGTAAAAGTCCGAGACGGACGGCAGACTCAGTAATTCGGACTGTAGCTGCAGTCGACCGCATTGTTACCTGCGGTCGCGACCTTTTCTATTCCGAGACGGACTACAGACCGCACATGTCATGGTTTTAAAAACAAAAAAAAACAGACAGCATCACGCCTGTATTTCCCGATGGGGTAGGCATTGGCGTATTACACACCCACGGTTCGCCAGCTGTGGTTAAGTCCCACGTAATAGGGAGCAAGCTTATTGCCGTCTACCGGGCACATTTCGGAACTCCAGGCTGCTACTGAGAATTTTTCTTTTTACAAAAAAGCTCAATAACACTGCCCAACCCGGGGATCATATCCGAGACCTCATGATCAGCAGTGGTTTAACGCCTCAATAATAGACATTCTTAGGAGGCGCGACACGTGTAAGAGCTCTGCAGCTGGCAGCTGGTGCTGCGGTCGCACGCTGCAGTGTCGCGCTGCTCAGAATAATTTTCAAAGAAATTCATAGAAACCAGTAGTGTCACTTGCAGTTTGCGGTTGCAGCCCGTCTTGGACTTGTACCTTAAGGTACCCACGTCATTCGGATATGTGACTAAACAGTGACACATTTATGAACACCTGACGTCCTCCATGCCTTGGAAAGCACGTCAAGCAGTGGATTCCAACTGTCAAATAACACGCTGGCAGTCGTTTCACCTTGTTAGACCACTAAAAATGTTAGGTCACCAGTCCCCCTATTTGGGTCATGGAGGTCACATAGCTAATCGTTCCGTGTAATACGGATGATCGTGTAGACCTGAACAGTGGCCCTAGCCAAGTTGCATTCTATGATCGTTAACGCTATAGAAAACTATTAAAATGTATGGGAATTTGACATCTTTAACGTTAAACACAAAGTGAAAAATGTGAAATCGAAAATAATTTTTTCACTTTGTGTTTAATGTATAGTGCTAAGCATGTCAAATGCTAAAAATATATATAAAAATATCTAAATATTTAAAGGGTTTGCGTCATTATTAGGTAAAATCTTAATTGTAAAATTAAGTTTACCTGGTCGGTATAATGTATGAAAAATACGTCCGACAGATGGCGCAGGCGTCACCCAAAGACGTTAAGTATGATGTGTTATCGAAATTAGCAGTCAGGAGCAACTGTCAGGATGGCTGAATTGGTAAAGCATCTGGACGGTATCCAGAAGATGCAGGTTCAAATTCTGCTCCTGACTGTTATTTTCGATTTCACATTTTTCACTTTGTGTTTAATGTATAGTGCTAAGCATGTCAAATGCTAAAAATATATATAAAAATATCTAAATATCTTTAACGTTAAGACACATGACAGCGTTAGATATAACGTTAAGAATATCAAATTCCCATACATTTTAATAGTTTTCTATAGCGTTAGCGATCATAGAATGCAACTTTGCTAGGGCCACAGACCAGAAATTGAGCGATCGACACGATATTGTCTTTAAAAATAAAAGAGTTATTTCTTCGCACATCACGCATAAACTACCGAACAGATATTCGAGAAACTTTTTGCTTAAAACTGGTACCTATCCATTACACTACTATATCGGGAATATGATATATAACCAAATACTAGCTTTTGTCGGCGGAGCAGCCGTGGGCAGTCTATTTATAAAAGAGAGATAAACTAAAGCACGAGGAAATATATAATGACACATACCTGACGTAAGTGTCTATGATAACAGCGTCATCCAACATCGCGAGAATCCTCTCGCACTGTTGTCTGAACGTGGAAAGTGGTATGTGCTTATTCTTGCATTTTCCTACTTTGTGTATATACTTGTAAAACTGCTTAGCCAGCTCTGGATACATTGGGAACAGATATTTCTGAAAGAAAAACAAAGTTATTTTTAGAAAACATCTATTTTTCCCGCCTAAACAAAACAAAAAGAAAAATAAAGGGAATTCTTTTAGGCTGTCGATTGGTGTAACGAGCAGGGGGGTTAGAATGTATCTCACTAAATCGTATCGACATCGCATTGTGTCATTGGTTAGAGATCCCCGTTATCGCCCGAGGGAACATTGCTACATCACGCGTCGGTTTTTCTACAAGTGACACGATACGATGTCGATACGATTTAGTGAGTTACATTATGAAATTACTTAATTAGTAAATAATTAGTGTGTGTATGTTTGTGTGTATATATCTTCTTGCTGTGAGACCCCAGTTTGTAGTCAAGCATGTCAAGTGGTCTCGAGATGCTGTGACTGATATCGTCATCCTATTTTCCCGTACAGTCGTCGTCAATGGAAGCTAAATAGGAAATAATATCAAGAAGATGCACAATATCCCAACATAAGGAAAACAACGACACAAAACTACGCTCGTGTAAGCGTTTGGTAATAAATATCATTTTGAAATAAAACTACGTTTACGGAAACGCGATAGATTCCGTAAACGTAGTTTTATTTCAAAATGTGTAACATTCGCGTAAATATCAGAAAGTATTAAATAAATATCATATTAAGTATCCCATTTATTTAATAAGACCAGCCCCCTTAGAATGAAACACGAAACATCGTTACACGAACTTTCGTTTCGAGTCATTGTAATTGATCAACAGTCCGACGCGTGATTCCTGATTAGTCGAGATTTTGACGCGATTCAGGCGACCAATAACAAATAATCACAATGAAGTGAAACGAAAGTACGTCTACTTATCATCACGCCATTTCCCTTGCGGGGTAGGCATACAGATCAGAGTGCCAAGAGGCTCTATTCTTGCATACATCTCTCGCTTCCTCAACATTCACAATTCTCTTCATACACGCTCGCCGGAGACTCCTGACTCCACCTTCCTTCAATACATGACCGATTTGGTCTAGGTAGGTGTCTCGGTCTCCCCCTGTACCTACATCCTTCCACTTTCGCATTGTATATCTTCTTAACCAGTCGTTCGTCCGGCATTCTTTCCACATGTCCGAACCATCAGAGCATTCCCTTTCGCATCTTTACACCAATACTCTCTTTCATACTACTCGCTCTCTTAGGTCGTCGTTACGAATGCGGTCAGTCAGCCCCACTCCACAGATTCTCCGCAGAGATCGCATTTCGACCGCATTGATTTTAATTTCATGCTCCTTTTTGCATATCTAACTCTCGCTTCCATATAATAACGTTGGGACAAGCACTGCGCTGTGTATTGCAACACGTGCCTTCTGGCTGAGGTGATGACTGCCGAGAAGTTGTCCCAATGCTTCACTCATCATTTCGACCGCATTGATTTACGTCTGACGACTAACGTTTATTTTTCATTCTAAGGGGGCAGGCCTATTAAGGTTAGCTTAATTCGCTCGCGTATTTAGTGGTAATACATTGGCTAAGCGTTGTCAATATATGTACACAGGTGTAATAATAAATGTGAATGTGATATCTTTCGTAGAGTAGGTACTCCAGACTCTAATCTTGCTAGCGATAGTAGGTATATTTTTTATGGCCGGAAATATTTATTTAACTGTTCGGGGCAACAAGCAGGGGTGCCAACTAAATAAACCCGACGTGAGCTGTGTCTTCACCTATTGCACGCCTCATCAGCGAAGCATTGAGGTGGGTACTACCCTCGCTTCCCGCAGAACAACTGATTTTTCAAACTTAAAATGTCTCTATTTATCATATATTGCACTTGTAAAATAATATATACACACACATATCAAGAAAAAACACTATTTTTAACTCTCATAACGTTTTTGATACCATTTTTGTTAATTAAACTAGTTAAAAAACTTTAAACACAAAGTGAAAAATGTGAAATCGAAAATAACAGTCACGAGGAGGATTTGAACCTGCATCTCCTGGATACCGTCGTAATTATAGGGTTTGCGTCATTATTAGGAAAAAATCTTAATTGTAAAATTAAGTTTACCTGGTCGGTATAATATTTATATGAATATACTTCCGACAGATGGCGCAGGCGTCACCCAAAGACGTTAAGTATGAATGTGTTATCGAAATTAGTAGTCAGGAGCAATTGTCACGATGGCTGAATTGGCAAAGCATCTGGACGGTATCCAGGAGATGCAGGTTCAAATCCTGCTCGTGACTGTTATTTTCGATTTCAAATTTTTCACTTTGTGTTTAATGTATAGTTCTAAGCATTTCAAATGCTAAAAATATTATAAAAATATCTAAATCGTTAAAAACTGTTTAAAAGAGTTCTGTCTTGGACGTCCGTATGTTTGTAGGTATGTTCGGATAATGAATGTTAACACGATAACGACTCAAATACTAATCGAGTCTTTTTTTCTCTTACGCTTCAGTATAATTACGAATAGAGCACTTCTGATTCGATGTGGTTTAATTGTTATTAAATAAACAAAAAAATAGTGAATGTTTACGGTAAATACGATGTTACAGTGGTAGGTACACTAAAACCAGCGCTATACCTTATTTCGTGAGAACTACTTCTATAAACCAATATAGTAGTACTTCTTAAAATGCTAGATGGCGTATAAGACATGGGAACCACATTAGTACTTTTTGAAATTAGCGCTATCTATGTGATTTATTGAAAACTACTTAGTAAGACCAATACATTATTAGTTACTTATCAAATAATCAATTTTATTTTGAATATTTTTTTTTTAAAACAGAAAACCTTCATATGCACCCTGTAACTAAAAAGCAATAAATAATTGGTATTTAGATACGATTTCCGTGCTAGACACCTACTGATGTGTTTGAAGCCGGTGCCAAAAATGTTTTTAATGTTATCTAAGTAGGTACTTATTATGAATTGTTTTTGATACTTTTGGACTTGGCCTTTTTTTGAAGTCTGTTAAAAATGAAGATTATGAGGCGTGCACTTTTGGATTTTCCAAAGTATATTGGAGACTTGCACGCCGGGAGATCGCAGATCTGTGCAGACGCCCCGATGATGAGCATCGGATATGCTCGAAGCCCGGGCGACGTAATCGATACTAAACGTGAGTTATTTGCCGGTATAACATAGGTATATAATTAGTATCCTCGTATTCCGTTCCCATGGGGCCGTGAAAGGTAGTTTTTTTGGACTATTGCAGTAATACTTTCAGTACCTATAGAAACGGAAATATATTTACTCACTGTGAACGAGTTTTCTGTGATACCGTTGATGCCATCTTCTTTTTGTGACCTTTGTGCCAGTAGCTGTAACAAAATGTATCGTTATTACTGTAAAATAAATATACCTACACATAATACTTAATATTATAGTGGATGTAAGTTTGTTACGCTTTCACGCGAAAACTACTAAACCGATCATCATGAAACTTTGTACACATATTCTTGGAGGTATTAGAAGTAACAAAGGACACTTTTTATTAAAAAAATTATTTTTATGAAAGATAAAAAATTATTGTTTGTCAAAAAATCTTAAAATCTAGTTACTTCAACGCCTCCGGTTCGCCGGGGGTCCGTGTTGCTATATGTTTGTCCGGGATGAACTTCGAAACGACTGAACCAATTTTAACTTTTCTTTTTTTTAAATGTGTGTTTTGTTCCAACTTAAAGATATAGGATACTTTATACCTCAATTTATAATTGTAATATTTATTCATGAAAAAATATATGGCGGTACGAAGTTCGCCGGGCAGCTATTAATATATACATTATGGTATAATTATGTCGTATATTATTATACTCTATTCAGGATTCTGTGAGACAAAAGGTATTCAAACCATAAAAAGTATAGTATTATATGTCACTTTTATATTTAAAAATATTAAATTAAAATAAAATTGGAAGTAATACAACCTACAACTAATAACACCATAGATATAATAAATAATATACTTAAAAAAAAAAAACATAGCATCACGCCTGTATTCCCCGAAGGGGTAGGCAGAGGTGTATTATACACCCACGACTCGCCAGCTATGTTTAAGTCCCACGTAATAGGGGGCGAGCCTATTGACGTCTACCGGGCACATTTTCAAACTCCGGGTTGAGAATTTTTCTTTTTAGGAAAAAGCTCAATAACATTACCCGACCCGGGGATCGAACCCAAGACCTCATGATTAGCAGTCGCATACACTACCGCTACACCACCGAGGCAGTTAATAATAATATACTTACGTCAGTATATACTATATCTATGAATAACACTGTGAACGGTATTTAAATACCTAAATGTTTTGGTGGCGCTATGTAATTTAAATAGAATTGTAACAGGCGGATAAATTTTAATATGAGAGGTCTTTTCTGATAGCACAGATGGCGGAGTTGTTTAGATACCGGCCTCCCACCCAAGTATTATGGGTTCGATTCCCACACAGGACAACTCTTTGTGTGATCCACAAATTGTTGTTCGAGGCTGGGTGTACTTTGTGTCCGTGAAATTGTATGTTTGTAAAGTCCCCCGCGATACAAGGATTATTCCTTAGTGCAGGGTTTTCTCTGTATGTTTGTCCGCGCATCACGCAAAACTAAGTACTTAACGGATTTTGAAGACGCTTCTTTTGTTTATTGCTTCTACCGATCATTTTTTTTGTGAAAAATTTTTAAACATTCTCTGTAGAGACCGGAGTTTGGAAATGTGCCCGGTAGACGTCAATAGGCTCTCGCCCCCTATTACGTGGGACTTGAAACAGAATTGGCGAAACATGGGTGTGCAATACACCCCTGCCTAACCTTACGGATACAGGCGTGAGACTAGTTTTTCTTTTGTTTAACAACTCGTGATTGGATTAGATTAAAAACTGGTACATACATTTTATTTCGCTACTATACCCAAAACCCGAGATATGATTAAAATTAGCTATTAGAGCCACGGGCAGGAGCTAGTTACATATAAGATTAATTTTTCTCCGTGTGGTGACGAACTAAGAATACATACATACAATTCATTCTTTCCCGCGGGTGTCGTTCGAGGCGACTAAGGGAAGTAAGCAATTATCACCCATTGCATTGCTGGTTTAATACTCACTTGCAATCGGGCCCGAGCGAATTGGTACCACCGTCTCCTGTATGACCGGCCTTGAAGCACATCGTTGTATTTAGGTTGTAGCAGGGGATACTAACTAACCTACTAACTAACTTATCATTACGCCATTTCCCTTGCGGAGTAGGCAGAGAGAACAGGGTGCCAAGAGGCTCTATTCTTGCATAGGTACATCTCTCGCTTCCTCAACATTCACTCTTTCATACCTACTCGCTCTCTTACGTCGTCGTTACGAATGCGGTCAGTCAGCCTCAGTCCACAGATTCTCCGCAAAATCGCATTTAGCAGGAGATAGCTGTTAATTATTTTATTTAATATGTCGTATGTGAAATGAAATGGTGAGCAGCGGCTTGACAGTACTCTCGGTATAAATTTGCATGAGTATTTCCATTTTAGTCACGTTAAATACCTACCTAATTGCCGCGTGAGATTTTCTTTATAATAGAATAAGTATTATTACACTATGCGTGTGACAATCAATTCTGCATACATCGTGTGTGGCTTGTTAGCTTTGAGGGAACACTATATATCAATAAAGCAATATAAACTAATAGTACGTACTCTAATGTTACTTTTCATTCAGTGAGTGAGAGCGCCAGCGATCCGAAAACTCCCCATTCCCTCACTACCACACATTTCCACCTAACCAAGAGCAATCAATCAAAAAAGTTTCATCTAAATCCGTACAGTAGTTTTTGCGTGATGCTGCAACAAACATACATACAGACAGACAAAAATTCTAATAATAATTGTTGTTTTGGCTTCTGTTGCTTCTAATAATGATCCCCAATATTATTTTTTCTTAATATCTGCACATACAGTGTGCCGTGTGGGGCCGGCTTTAGAATGGTCCAACCCCTCTCTACGCACTGGAGTCGTAAAAGTCGACTGAGGGAATACCGGGGGAGTGGGTAGCAGCACTCCCTCGAGTATTAACAACATCCAATGCGATCGCCAACCCGCCTGCCCAGCGTGGCGATTACGGCATTATCCCCCATGACGGGACCGCTCAATGAGGCGTTCTCTTGGAGAGGCCTATGTCCAGCAATGGAAGTTGAAAGGCTGATGGATGGATGGATCTGCACATAGACACCGGCTCGTTATAATTTTATTATAATGTATAGATTAGGCACAGATCCCTTTCAGAAGGGATGCAGGCCTTAGTCCACCACGCCAGGTCAATGCGGGTCGGTAGACTTAACAAACCGTCGAAAAAATCTTATAGGCATGCAGAAGAGGATATTTGAACGTAAATAGACGCTGCTATTAATATCTACGGTGATAACAAAATCTATGAGCTGTTTATTTTTGCACTATCACGTGTCGACACTTTGAAACAATCTCGTGAATATACATCGCCTGTCATGTGAGTTCGGTTAGCATAATTATGACGTATTAGTAAACATTACAAAAATAGCCGGACCATAAACATCACGTTTTTTTTTCATACTACCAGGGTAGCAGATAGGCATACAGCCTGCCTGATGGTAAACGTACCGTAGCCTATAGACGCTAGCAACAACAGAGGCATCAATTGCACGTCGCCATCTCCAAAAAAATCACCTCCTATCCCTAATAGTAAGGATATTAGGAACAGGATACGTAGGATACTAGTAGGGAAGAGTTTTGGAGTCTTCAGTTACTCACCATACAAAACACAACGGTAACAGAACCTACCGCTGTTTCACGTTGAACTTTTGTGAGAGGGTAATACTTCCCTGAATGAGGCGTTCATATTGGTAAAAGCAAGGCATTACCACTAGAACAAATTTTTGTCTGATAGCTCTTGGTTAGACTTAACAACTGGTATACATTTTATCCCGCTACTATATCAGGAACCTGAGGTATAACCTAACTGCGGCTGTACACTTTCGTAGAGACACCCCGAGACAGGCCGAGGGCGAGTGTGTACATGGTAGCCTCGTCTCGTCTCGGGGCTTGCTATGTCTCGGAAGAGTGTCGGTTTTTTGTGTTCGAGTCAAAGGGTCTCGGTGATTCTCGCGATATAACGAGACCGCGCCTGTACTAGGATTGTGTCGATCGTTCAATTACGAAGAACCATATCAATCATGACCCGTTGTGAAAATGAACCGGTTCATATGACCCGATCATTTAAAAAAGATCCGATTCGCGAAAGTTTGTCAGTTATGTGACCAACGTTCCATAGATTGAAATGATTGAATAAGCTTTTTGACCCAAGTTGTGATACTAGGTAGGATTGTGTCGTCGAACCATATCAATCATGACCTGTTGCGAAAATGAACCGAGTGAAAGAGGAGATGAACCTAGTATTACTAGGATGTCAAAATGTGGTTGTCATACCTTCAAATATAGAAACAATACTTTAATGAGGGCTATTATATGTATATAGATTAATAATGTGTATTTCTTTAAAATGATTTAAATAAATAATGTTCTGTTTTTTCCGGCTTGAGCTGACTACAATGTTCAGTATTCATTTCGTATTGCCGCCACCTTTAGAAAATATTCGTTCACATGGAACGGAGGTGGCCGTATTGCACAGCCTCCTTTCCATTGCAGTAAATAATGAAGGGACATGCTTTGGTATGACGTATCATTCCATTTATATGTAGGTACCTACCTATTATAACGACATGATAGGTACCTAGTTTGATGCCTGTCTGTCGAGCGATATAATAGGTAATTAATACATAAACCAGTAAAATGCACGAAGATTTTTATTACAAAATTACTGTAAATAAGTACCTATTATATTTACACAATATCAGGCACTTTAAACACTCCACAGTTATATGCGCGGCACCCTAATACCTATGTTAAAAAAAAGAAACATTGAATGTACTCATATTTGAACATTCACAAAACAATAAAATATGTAACTATTGAAAGCGTGTACTTTCTTAAACATTGTCGTGACTACTTATAACTGGTCATAACGTCACTAATAAGTAAAAGATTAGTTTTACTAATTGAAAATATTCGAAAATAAACATACACACTGCTCGCACCTCGCACCCAAGTCGCGGCAATTGATGACCACAGAATAGAATACTATGAATTGGTGGCGCCGGCCGCCGGACTCGGATCACTCTCACGTCGATCTCGATCGTTAATTTTAATTCGGTACCTAAATTGTGGGTGATTGGTTGCGAGATCGGGTCTTTGCGCCGTTACTGATAGAATCAATCACGCGCGGTTCGCGATCTCATTCATATGACCCGATCGGTCATGATCGACTCAATCCTAGCCTGTACACACTCGTTTGCTAAGTTGCCCTAGAGATGTGCCAACTCGTAATAAACACAACTCGATTTAACTCGAGTTTAAATTCTCGTAACTCGAATTGAACTCGAGTTACATAACTCGGGTTAAATGGATGAATCTGATTGATTAACGTGTATTTTATTTGTACCAATTTAATTACTTAACTTCCAAACTGTATACGAGAGTCAAGGAGTTAAAAAATTTTACAAATTTGTAGTAAGCTAGACGACCCGTGCGGAATTCCGCATCAATTTGCTGACAATGAAGTCAGTCTGATTTAAATTATTCTTTTTTACAAAGGCAACGCTTGAGTGCCTCTTTTTAATGTATGGTTTAACAATGTTGTCGTATTTCCAATACCTATATTTAAATGAATCCGAACACTTTACACTTAACAGTTTTACTTTTAGGTCCTGGGGCTTAGACGGAACCTCATATCTTACAATCATCTCGCTTATGATTGGTAGAGAAACCGACGCGTGATGTCGTAATAATTCGTTGGCCAATCACGGTGATCTCTCAACAAATCACAGTGATCACGATACCATATTGATTGTGAGATACTCGTATGAGATTCCGTGTAACCCCGCAGGCATTGTGGCAGGCATGGCATTAGCATTATTCTAAAATAATTAAAAAACTAACAACAACAACCGCACCACGATACCTCAAATCAGTAAAATCTGCAACAATCAAATCTACAGTCTCATTCTGTAATCTCCAATACTGTCTCATTTGATTGACAGTGAAAATAGTCACAAATGATCAGCAAACTTCACGATTCACGCCTTAGCCCTACAATCGATTGCATATATTCATTCATTCGCTGCGGCAAACCAATTCGAGTTAGAGAGAAAACAACTCGAGCTAATTCGAGTTATGCCCAAATCGAGTTAACTCGAGTTAATAAATCGAGTTGACACATCTATAAGTTGCCCGCCAACTGCGTTCGCGTAAAGACGTGCTTTCTGCGTGCGACAACGATGTGTTCTAACGCTTTTTAGAAGCCTACCAAAGGCAATCACTATTATGGAATCCTGAGAATGTCAGGCACAAGGATAAGCAACTATTACACGACGCTTGGTTGCGGATAAGCAACGATTTTGATATCCCCGTGAAAGATTTAAAAAAAATATATATTCCTGTTGAATAGTTCAAAAATTATTTTTCGCCATGGTTTAATATATTTTTTTATGGTAAATGATTCAAAAATTACAATAACTGGTAAAAAATAAACACCGCAATTGTTTTTTCCACGTCCATCGCGACGGGCATCCGAAGTTCAATTGATACAACGAGTGTGTACATGGTGTGCTCTCGTGTCGAAATTCCACGGGACGAGAGTGGACGAGAGGTTGGCGAGACAAATATACGAGTGTGTACAGCCGCCTTTTTTTTTTATAAAATAGGTGCGTAGGTTAGAGTAGGCGGCCACCCTTTTTTTTTTGTTTAGGCGGGAAAAAATGTACCTAACCGCACACCCCGTTGTTCGGGGCAACAAACAGGGTAGTGTGGGGCCCTCACCCACTAAATAAACCCGCCGTGTGCCGTCTCTCCGCCTTTATTGGCGGACCACTGGAGGTGGCCACCCTAAATGAAAATTCAGACTAAATGAAAAAATATCATCGATGTATACACTTTTGTTGATTTTTTAAAAAGCACTGCACCGATTTCGATAAAATTTAAATGGGACCATTTCGGAATAAACTCCTTTCAAACAAAAAAGAATTTTGCAAATCCGTTAATATATGACGTAGTTGTGCCCGAACATACATAAAAAAATATAAACATCCGAATTGAGAAACTCCTCCTTTTTTTGTAGTCGGTTAAATTATGTTTTAAAGATTTTGAAGTTACCGAGCGTGGCCAGTCAGACCAGCCGGTCTACGAACCTTGCAGGTAGGCGCCGCAGTTTTCTTTACCTTCACCATGGCCTCTTGCTTGCCGACCATAGAGTGACGCAAATTATTCACCACTTCCACGAAACGTTCCATTTTTCACAATTCAACCAAAGGACGATCACAAAGAATAATTCACTATTTTTTTTAACGTAATTTCAATTTAGGACCACGCAAAGTATTTCAATATACATATTTGAAATTTAACTTTGTTGCGATTCCTATATTTATTTATTTTTATAAATCATAGTTTGTATGTATATTTACCAGCTAGACTACTAATCCACGACTGTCAAGATTATTTTGCAGAATCAATGTGATCAATCACAGATGTACGATAAGATTGTCACAAGGCGAATTATTTGATAACTAACTGCGTTAATTAATAGTGATTTATTCATGCTTTAACCAGTTGTCGACCGATAATTCAGTCAGTGTCGATAATTTATTAATAGAGTAATACGGTTACGCCAGGTTGCATCACGGTATGACCGCAAGAGCTTTATTTTGTAACTAGCTTTGCCCGCGGCTCCGCCGCAGTCAAAATCTAGGTTTTACTTAGGTTATCTCAGGTTCCCGATATAGTAGCGGGATAAAATGTATACCAGTTTTTAAGTGATCTCAAGAGATCTAACCAATAAAAAAACTAGACGTCGCGGGACGTCTAGCAGATGTGAAAACATCGAAATTATTTTGTAGAAATAAAATGATCATAACTTGACAAAGTACTCCTCAAACGAGTATAAACTCGATAGGGTTGCGTAGTTTCATTACAGAGTTACTGTGTCTACCTTCCAGCTCCATCGTCAGACCCTGGATAACATCTCGAGACGAAGTAATAGTCAAGACAAATCATACGAGCCCAAACCTCTATGGAGTTATGTCGTTTTATAACGGAGTTCCTATGGCCACCTTCTAGTTCCATCATCAGGCGCTGAATACCATCTAAAGACAAAGTACTCGTCAAGACGAATCACGAGCCCAAACTCGATGGGGTTGCGCCGTTTCATTATAGAGTTCCTATGTCCACCTTCCAGCTCCATCATCAGATCAGCTCCATATCATCATAATATTGCATTGTCACGTGATATACACATGCGTGTATATCTTGAGCTCAATTGGAAACCGGGAAGTGTGTTAAATTTAACTTGCAAGATTTGAACGGCACAAGTACAATTAAAGCGTCGCCACGCTAACAGCCGATTTTACCCTCCCTCCGCATTAGATGTTTCACATCAAAATCTAAAACAAAAATCTAAAAGAAATTGTTTTGTGTTTAGACACGCCTATAGAGTAAGAGCCAACGGCGGCCAGACCTTCGTCATTTTATAAAAACTGAAAGTTCCCCTGTGCATGTCCCCAACACAGCTAAGAACGATCAGCAAGTATGGAGTTTTGATTGTGGTTAATTGGGTAGCTAACAGGTAGTGAAGGTGTATAAAATAGTACCTCAAACAAAACATTTTTTTTTAGAATTTTTGTCTGTTTGTTTGTTCGCGCATCACATAAAAACTACAGAACGGATTTTGATGCAACTTTTTTTATTTGAAAGGCCTTGATTAGACTTAAAAACTGGTATACATTTTATCCCGCTATTATATCGGGAACCTGAGATATAACCGAAAAACTAGAAAATTATTTAAACTAATTTTTTTTAGAATTTATTTAAAAGAACTACTAGATGGATTTTGATGCAACTTTTTTAATTGAAGGCCTTGATTTGACTTAAAAACTGGTAGACATTTTATCCCGCTACTATATCGGGAACCTGAAATATAACTAAAAAACTAAATTTAAATATGTTTTAAAAACTAAATTTAAAATTTAAATATTGTGTAATATTGTGCTTTTTTTTTATAGTATAAAAGCTGGATTTTATAATTGTTACTTGGCATATAAAATAGTGTTAGGTACCTCAAAATCCGGACAGTTTTAATGGATGTCGAGAAATCTTAAAGTGAGTCACATCAACCCCGAAATAAGACCTGGGAAGGAACCGAGATAATCAAATAGAAGCTAGTAATTTTATACAAAACTGTACAGCAATTTCTCATGTTTATTTTTACATGTCCGCCCGCCACTGGTACTATGTTACATTCTTTCAGTGGTGCGATGTTTCGCCCTAGTGCCTCGATTGCACGTACAGCCGGTCCTGTTGTTAGAATGCCGTCGCATCGAACTAAGAGAGTGAGGGCCCAGAGAGTGCACTTGCATTGCGCACTCGTGCACTAAACTATCTCCTACGTTACCTAGTTTCCGTTGACATTGTCCGTTGTGACAAAAATTGGTCTGGACATTTATTTTATAGTTGGCACCGCTAAAATTAATGTTTGCGTGATGTAAACTCAACGAATTTAATTGTGCAGACTGTTTAAATGGCGCACCAATCATAATTGTTTTAAATTGGGTATTATTTATTATGTGTAATTGAGAAACCGCAGTACCTAATATCTACATAGATTTCTTAGTACAGAGTGACGTTAGTGACCGCAAGAACAGCGAAGAAAGGCTTACGAAAGTACCACTGTAACGTTGAAAATCGTATACGCGATCCCTTCATGGTTATACGAGTATTTTGAGAATCTGTCCGAATTGTAAGTTGTGTCAGTGTAGTGTTTACAATACTCTTGCAAAAAGTTGTAAGTTCGATACCCATGTCAATTCTTCATGAGAACTACAAATATTGCTACTCTGGGTGTACTATGTACTGCCGTGTGCGGCCGGCTTTAGAATTGTCCCACCCCTCTTCACCCATGGGAGTCGTAAGAGCCGACT
The DNA here is from genome assembly GCA_948253155.1 of Leucoma salicis. Lineage (NCBI taxonomy): Eukaryota > Metazoa > Arthropoda > Insecta > Lepidoptera > Erebidae > Leucoma > Leucoma salicis. The sequence continues at coordinate 990,765 of OX411822.1, read as the reverse complement.
GAGGGAATACCAGGGGAGTGGGCAGCAGTACTCCCTCGAGTATTAACAACATCCACTGCGATCGCCAACCCGCCTGCCAAGCGTGGCGATTACCCTCATTTTGAGGAGGCCAATGTCCAGCAGTGGACATCGAAAGGCTGATGATGGGATGGATGGATGGGTGTACTATGAGTCTCTTAATTATTATGTTAGTAAAGAGAGTGAGTTGCTATAAAGGGATTATTACGAAGCGTAACATGATAACTCATATTAACTTAGTAATAGTATAAATGCAGGTTTGGCTGGATATTTGTTATTCAATTACCCCAGAGCGGCTAAATAGATCGGATTGAGATTTGACCGTGTGGTAACGGACTGAGAATACAAGTGTCACCACCCCATTCTTTCCCACGGGTGTCGTATGAGGCGACTAAGGAAAGTGAGCAATTATCATCCATTGCATGATTGGTGGTAGGGCTGGGTACCAAGTGGGAGTACTCATTTGGTATCGGGCCCGAGCGGGTTGGTACCACCATCTCCCGTGTGACCGGCCATGAAGCACATCGTTGCGATTTGGCTGTAGCAGGAGAGCAGTAGCTTGACAATACTCTCGGTATAGTTGAGTCCATGACCGACGGTGGGCCGAGGCTCGTCTGCGATCATTAGCAATAAAAAAAAATCACATTGTCATCTATACTATTATAAAACTTATTTGGTAGCTCTTGATTAGACTTAAGAACAGGTAAACATTTTATCCTGCTACTATATCGGGAACCTGAGATATAGCCTAAAAACTAGCTTAAAAAATATAAAAATATTATCTGCAAGTGATACGGTCAATATGGTCCCTATTGTATTATTCCAGGGACCCGACATCGTCTATTGAAAGTATTTCTCAACCAATTATTATCTACATATCATAGCGCCGGTTAAAACATAAATATTTTTTTTATTGAGAACTGAAAGAGACTGGAAAATGATTGCCTGGTATAATATACTAGGTCACATGTTTATTTTATGGCTAATGGTAGCAGATGAGCTATAGCCCACCTAATGGTAAGTGGTAACTGCAGGTCAGAGATTCAGTAATACTAATAAGCAGCTGCTCCCTATGAGAAAATTAATGAATGGACGACTATCCTCCACTACATACTGAGGCATTTCACTGTCAATCACACGCAAGACAGTTGCTTGACAGCAAGAGCTCCCGCTCTGTACCCAACTCTACCATTAACAATACAAAGGGTCATATGCTTACCTCCTTTAGTCCCCACATACGAGACTAACTACTAAAGAATGGGGCAGTTATAACTATATTCTAAGTCGTTCTCCACACATAAAAACACTCTTAAAGTTAAGCCTACTTAGTCTAGAATTATTCGTTAGAATGCCTTAATTAATTTTGGAAATCAAATTTTCCATGCAAACAATGGCAGATTTGTTATCGCCTGATTATTATTACTGAGGCAAGTGTTGAAGACCTTGAGAACAGCGTCAACTAGTCTCTAGGTCAGTAACCAATGTCAAGATCAACAGTGAATATATCCTTATGCTCATTAGACCATCACAAGGTGTTATTATGCAGTGTGGACAACGTAGAAAATTTGTAGGATATGGTAAAACAAATATTGATTATACTGGCAAGTACTAACATTTCTCCAGATAAAAAAGTATTAATTACGAAAATGTTAAGTACAAAGATTGAAAACAATAAAGTTTCAAGTAAGAGTAAAATAATAAGCAGCGAAACCAATATGCTCTGGATACACTGGGTGCACAATAGTATTCTGAGGGCAATTTGTAATGCTCCCTGATTCTCAAATCAATGACAAGGTACATGATAATCTTGAAGTGCCAACAGTTACAACAGTAATAGAAAAATACAAAAAAACTTTACAAAGAGCGCCTATCTCTTCATCAGAACTTACTCATTGCAAAATTGTTTAATACTCCAAATATGGTCAGGAGGGATCTACTTTGAAATTTGTGCCTTTGCCTTTTGTTGTTTTGGAGTTACTCATTGTCCTAGGTGAGCGAGGCAACACAATGTGACATATTGCGGCTAATACTATAAAATACTATAAGTGACACGATGCGACATATTGCGGCTAATACTTTAACTGCTTTGCATCGCATTCATATTAGGCGACAACGTAGGCTACGTACATACAACTTCTATTTGATATTTTTAATGTTGTAATGTCGCCTCGCGTGTATTAACGCGTTTATCGTTCACCTACTACCACCAGAACTACTAGATGGACACATTGCATGAAAATAATTTCTCTCATCTAAAAGGAGGTGGACATACATACTGTAAAACACAACTGTAGTGTCATTTCATAAATCTATTGTAATAATAAGACAACCCAAGCGAAGTATATTCTCATCTAGTCATCACATCAAATTATAGCATCAGTTTATAGCTCATTATTACACTTAGTATGTTCTTATTTTACAATGACAATGTGATTTTTGCGAAAACTACACAATAGGTACTCACTATTGTAATGTTGTACCTTAACAACAATTTTTTTATGGCTTTCCTATAACTTAATAATGTAAGTACCTTAACAATGGTAAGTTTGAAAATGTGAAATCGAAAATAACAGTCACAAGCAGGATTTTGATTTCACATTTTCACACTTTGTGTTGATTTATATGGCAGCATGTCAAATGCTAACAATATATACATATATAAAAAAAAAATTCAATGGTACGTTTCTTAAATCTTGATAAACCTGATATTCTTAAATCTAGATAAACCTAATAGAATTGACTTTTTTTCAAAAAGACATGAATATTTGCTTATTTCAATAGCATAGCAATATTTCAAGGTCACAAAAAACTTGTTAAAATACATATATTATAAGAAAGATAGATAAAACTATATTAGAATTGTGTCTGTACATAGATATTGAGGGAAATAGGCAGCAAATAGTCATTTTGGTGTCTCACACAAAACAAGTGTTTTTAGAACTCTTCCTTTAGACTTAAAAACTGTTATGTAGTGCCTATAATTTCATCTTGCCACTATATCAGGGGTCAGGGACCTGTACTAGAAACTAGCCTGTGACCATAAACGAGTGGTAGAACCATATGCGAAGGCTAGTATGAAACAAATTAGTTAACTGGGCTTTAGAATATGATAATAAATTCATATATGAACCTTTAGAAGGTAAAATAGAAAATTATAATACCATAATGATAGCCAAATTATCTATTCCACATTTTCGCACATTGTGTGTTATTAACAGAACAAGCATGTCAATAGCTAAAAAAAAAACAAAATTTAAGTAGACTTTTAGGCGAAAATATTTTTAAAAATTGCCTACATCAGAGTATGAAAGTTAATGTTAGCCTCACGTGACGCGATATAACAATATAGGCATTACTTATTACTTAATTCCAGAGGTTTGAAAAGAAAGAAGCCCAGGGATGATATTACACAGACTATATCATTGAACAATCCTAAGCCTGTCAAATAAATTGATTAAACGATAATAGTGTTATCAGCATGAATCAAAACAAACAATACGAGCAACAGTGAACAACTTCGTCAAGACGCCGCTCTTACCTTGCTAAGCTTCTCTATAGGGATCATGGAAGGTAGTGGCTTTTCTGTGCGCTCTGGTAGCCCCTGCAAGTCACCACCGGATCCTGAGCGAGATCCACCACCTCGCTGAGACCCGCGCGGCGTGCTGGTACCACTACCAGCCTGATCGGTCCCACTTTTCGAATCATGACTATGATGATTCCCCATTACAGCACTATCGTTCAATATGGTTATAAACAGGCTTTATTACGTAATGAAACAGCCGTAGCGAAGGCTGTATCAACAAGAAACTACAAATTACAAATCGAATCTTGTGTGTCACTTGGCAATCAAACGTCATCCGTTGCCACAGACTACTAGGAGTGTTCGTAACGGCTATTTATTAAAAACGTTAAATAACGATGTGCTATTTTTAAAACGCCTATTATTTTTTACGCTTTAATATATTAACGATATCTTTTGATTATCGTCGTATAGCACATCGTGCACTATTTGAGGTTACCTTATTTAATATAGCTATGTACGCGCGTTGAGCAGTCAACAATCTTAACAATAGATTACTGTCTACTAAGTGAATTGAAATTGTGATCTAAGATATATGTATTTAGATTCTGCCGGCGGCTTCGTCTGCGTGCACTTCAGAATTGGGTCAATCCTTACTAATACACTTTATACACTAAAATGTGTGTTATGCATTAACGCCATAACTACTGACCCAATGACATTTTTGATTAAATTTAAGTAGACTTTTAAAGATATTATCTAACCGAAAATTATTTACATTATACTACAACAAAATTTTATTTACAGTTTTATAATACACACACTAAACAAACAGACACAACAAACAAACCAACACCACGAATAATTTAAAATCACAAACTATAAGTACATCTAAACAAATAACGCGCGGCAATCGCTCAAAAACTCAGGATAATCATACGTTATTCCAGCTTAAGCGAGTTATTCGTACTGATTTATTATATAATCGTTCAAAAATATAACGAAATAGAAATCAAATAGCCAAACGATGTTTTAGATACTTAGATTATTTTGCTCGTTATTTTTACAATTGACAGGAATATAGTTCATAAGTGGTAAAGTTAGATTATAATTTCGCATGTGACAATGATATGAACGGGTTAGGGTCGTTCCGTTCTGTCCCTTTCTTTCGCGGTATGACAAGTTGTTCAAGTGTGCATGTGACTGTGATGTTTTGTAAGTATAGTGTGTCGTCGACGTCGTGGCATTGCGGTTGTGGTAGCGCTTATGTAATAAAAATAATAGCTCAGCAAAAATAACGCTTACCTGGTGTAATAAATAACGGGGCTATAGATTATTTATAAATAGCAAGTGATTTTATTAGTTATTTAATATAACGAACACTCCTACAGACTACTAAGACATACTAGTTACGTTATTGTTTATCGCAACAGCCATAAAACAAGAAGTGAAGTGAAGTTATAGTTTATCTCGTCTCTAAGTATACTATAGACTCGCTATTATTATGACACTAAGAATGAAAAGAAAATGATGCACATATTAGGTTTTAGAAAGAGTGAGAGAGACACATTAACAAGTATTTTATCCTTTTTGCGTATGCGTTATTTTTATTTGGACCCAATCAATTGAAGATCTAAGGTCTATGAGATACTGAGATAAAGGATATTATAAACAAGCTATCAGCGTATGCAGTGTCGAGATAGCAATAGTTTAAAATACAGCATGTAACATTAAGGGTAGGCCAGGCGTATTAGGCAAATTAAGGTGCGAATTAGTCACCTTTAATTGTAAGAACGTGAAGAGATCAGCTGGGGATATACATAATTTGTGTAGTACAGCATCGATTATAGCCCTTCAAGAAACTTGGCTCTTACCACAAGACATACCATTTCTCGGTACAATACACGACGACTTCGAGTACTTCGGGAAATCGTCGATGAGTGTGGACCAAGGTTTGATAAAAGGACGTTTATTTGGGGGTGTGGGTTTAATGTGGAAAAAGAACTTATTCCAGTCAGTCACTGTTATCGAGTGCGACAATGCACGTCTAGCAGCTGTTAAGTTTGAGTTAAATAACAGAGTTTTTATTGTATTCAGCGTCTATATGCCGTGGCAGTGTGCAGATCATTTCCTGGAATTTACGGAGTGCTTAAGTGAAATAAGTGCTATAATCGAAAATGTTCAGGTTGAATGTGTTTACGTGCTCGATGACTATAATGCGCAGCCGAAAGAGATGTTTGCTAATGAACTAATTAGTTTTTGTGCGGAGCAACAGTGGGTTTGTGCTGACATAGAAAAAATAGGTATAACTTCTGGTGCGTATACATTTATTAGTGACGCAAATGGATCCCGTCGGTGGTTGGACCACTGCGTAGTGACACGCGCGGCCTGGAACACGGTGAGGGACGTTACAGTATTATCTAATGATGTTTTCTGGTCTGATCATTACCCTGTAGTGTTGCGTTGCGATTTGTATGTAGCTACGCCAAGGACCTATAATAATTCTAATAGTAAATGTGACAAAGCTACATGGGGGGAACGTAATAGTGAACAGATAGGCGAATATTATAGGTTATGTAATAGAAAGCTTAGAGAATTAGACATTCCACCGGAATTATCATTATGCGCTGATAAGCTGTGCAATGATAAAACGCATAGGGCGATTATTAATAAGATGTACAGTAATATTGTTAATATTCTGAGAGAGGCGGCCATTGTAACACATAAAACTGCTGAGAGGAAATATAAACGAAAACCATACATAATGGGCTGGAATAAACATGTAGGCGCTGCTCATCGGGACGTTAGGCATAAATTAAATCTTTGGTTTTGGCATGGCAAACCCAGTAGTGGTATTGTTTATGACAGTATGTGCGAAAGTCGTAAATTATTCAAAAATAAATTAAAATGGTGTCAAAAACATCAAATCCAAATTAAAATGGACATTATTTCAGAACATAGAGCTTCAAATAATTTTTCAAAATTTTGGTATAGTACTAATAAACTCAACTTAAAACCTAGCGTACCGGTGAACATTAACGGAGTCTCTGATCCTAAGCAGATAGCTAACCTTTTCAAAAATGCCTTTAAAATTGATTCTCCTTTAGGACAATCAACGCAACAGATGTTTGATACTGGGAGTGCTGGGACTGAGTGCAAAGTGAGTTTTTCCGCGAAGCAGGTGAGAGAAGGGTTGCAAAACATGTCACGAGGGAAGTCGCCTGGTCACGACAGTCTCAGTGTCGAACACCTGCAGTATGCTGGGGCGCACTTACCGAGGGTCCTAGGCATGTTTTATAATTTGTGTATTTCACATTCTTATCTCCCTTCTGATGTTATGAAGACTATTGTTGTGCCGGTGATCAAAAACAGAACCGGAGATATAGCGGATAAGAGTAACTATAGGTCCATATCCCTGGCTACTATAATTGCGAAAGTACTCGACCGTTTGCTAGATAGTCAGCTAGATGAACATATAAAGTTACATGATGGGCAGTTTGGCTTCAGGGCTGGGCTGTCAACAGAGAGTGCTATACTGACTCTGAAGCATACCGTGAGATACTATGTTGAAAAAAACACTCCTATCTATGCTTGTTTTCTTGATTTATCAAAAGCGTTCGACATGGTGTCTTACGATGTGCTCTGGAAGAAGCTTCGGAGCACTAGCTTGCCAGCGGAAACGTGTTCTGTTTTTGAGTATTGGTACAACAATCAGATAAATTGTGTAAAATGGGCTGGGGAGCTTTCTGACGCTTACGGATTGGAGTGTGGCGTGAGACAGGGAGGGGTATGCTCGCCGAAGCTCTTCAACTTGTATGTGAATGAGCTGTTGGAGGGCCTCAGTAGAATGCGGACGGGTTGTTCAATTGATGGCGTACGTATCAATAACTTAAGCTACGCGGACGATATGGTGCTGCTGGCGCCCTCTGTCGGATCTGTCAGGAAGCTCTTGGAGTTTTGTGAAGCGTACGCCACGGGTCATGGCCTACGCTATAATGCAAAGAAGAGCGAGTACATGGTGTTCTCGAAGGGTAGAAAGGGACCTGGCTATGTGCCTCCATTGCTGCTTAATGGTATTCCTCTCAGTAGAGTTAAACAGTTTAGGTACCTAGGACATATTGTCTGCGAGGACCTTTGTGATGAGGCAGATATGGACAGAGAGCGTAGGGCGCTGACGGTAAGAGCGAATATGCTGTCCAGTAGATTTGCATCTTGCTCATACGAAGCAAAAATTACACTCTTTAAAGCCTACTGCCAATCATTCTACTGCAGTAGCTTGTGGACGGCATACACTCAGAAAGCCCTCAACGCTCTGCGTGTGCAGTATAACAATGCTTTTAGGGTGCTGATGCGGCTCCCGCGGTTCTGTAGTGCATCCACCATGTTCGCAGAAGCACGCACCGATGGCTTTGCGGCTATCATGCGGAAAAAGATTGCCTCACTGCTGAGTAGAACTCGTGCGAGCAGCAACAGCATACTGAAGGCTATTACGGATAACTTTAGCTGTCCAATTCTGCGTCACCACATTAGGATTCTTATAGCATAATGTAATATAGTAATATAATGTAAGATATATAGTAATATAATAATAATTGTTGTGTGTATTATGTTTAATTTAATTTTGATTTTGATTCTACCATTTAATGTAATTTATAATTTACAATTTAATTTCATTTATTAATTAATTTAACTTAATTTGTCATATGGATCTAGAATCTGAAATAAATTATATTTGATTTGATTTGATTTGATAAGGTCCATATAAGATATCCATTCCGCCGTGTGGGGCCGGCTTTAGAATAGTCCCACCCCTCTCTACCCACGGGAGTCGTAAGAGCCAACTGAGGGAATACCAGAGGAATGGGCAGCAGCACTCCCTCGAGTATTCACTGCGATCGCCAACCCACATCAACTGCGATCGCCAACCCGCCTGCCAAGCGTGGCGATTACGGCATTATCCCCCATGACGGGACCGCTCGTTATGGCGTTCTCTTGGGGATGCCTATGTCCAGCAGTGGACGTTGAAGGGCTGATGGATAGATGGAAGGTATCCATTACTAGTACTAAAAAAATCAAATACAACATAACTAAAAAAATATGAATCTTTAAAATTATTAAAAGAATAATACCTTTATCGTGTAACATAGCCTTTATTAATAAGTATAGTAGTAGGTGCCCCAGAAAATTAATTGGTTACCTAAATTAGTTCCACTGGAATTTGATTTTTGTGTTCTTTAGTGAAATTTTGCGTAAAGTTTACTTTAGTGAAGAATATTTCGAAATGCTGTGTCTAGGCTGACAACTCTGTCCCAAGTAAATTACATCAATAAAATTGACGTAGGTAGGTAGGTGGGTGTAATATTATCTTCTTAATAATAGTTTTTTGATTACTTAAAAATTTTAATTGGTAGTTTGTGGTAGAATTATTAAGCACTAAACACAAAGTGAAAAAATGTGAAATCGAAAATAACAGTCAGGAGCAGGATTTGAACCTGCATCTTCTGGATACCGTCCAGATGCTTTACCAATTCAGCCATCCTGACAATTGCTCCTGACTGCTAATTTCGATAACACATCATACTTAACGTCTTTGGGTGACGCCTGCGCCATTTGTCGGAAGTATTTTCATACATTATACCGACCAGGTAAACTTAATTTTACAATTAAGATTTTACCTAATAATGACGCAAACCCTTTAAATATTTAGATATTTTTATATATATCTTCAGCATTTGACATGCTTAGCACTATACACTAAACACAAAGTGAAAAAATGTGCAATCGAAAATAACAGTCAGGAGCAGGATTTGAACCTGCATCTTCTGGATACCGTCCAGATGCTTTACCAATTCAGCCATCCTGACAATTGCTCCTGACTGCTAATTTCGATAACACATCATACTTAACGTCTTTGGGTGACGCCTGCGCCATTTGTCGGAAGTATTTTCATACATTATTCAGCTGAATTGGTAAAGCATCTGGACGGTATCCAGAAGATGCAGGTTCAAATCCTGCTCCTGACTGTTATTTTCGATTTCACATTTTTTCACTTTGTGTTTAGTGTATAGTGCTAAGCATGTCAAATGCTGAAGATATATATAAAAATATCTAAATATTTAAAGGGTTTGCGTCATTATTAGGTAAAATCTTAATTGTAAAATTAAGTTTACCTGGTCGGTATAATGTATGAAAATACTTCCGACAAATGGCGCAGGCGTCACCCAAAGACGTTAAGTATGATGTGTTATCGAAATTAGCAGTCAGGAGCAATTGTCAGGATGGCTGAATTGGTAAAGCATCTGGACGGTATCCAGAAGATGCAGGTTCAAATCCTGCTCCTGACTGTTATTTTCGATTTCACATTTTTTCACTTTGTGTTTAGTGTATAGTGCTAAGCATGTCAAATGCTGAAGATATATATAAAAATATCTAAATATTTAAAGGGTTTGCGTCATTATTAGGTAAAATCTTAATTGTAAAATTAAGTTTACCTGGTCGGTATAATGTATGAAAATACTTCCGACAAATGGCGCAGGCGTCACCCAAAGACGTTAAGTATGATGTGTTATCGAAATTAGCAGTCAGGAGCAATTGTCAGGATGGCTGAATTGGTAAAGCATCTGGACGGTATCCAGAAGATGCAGGTTCAAATCCTGCTCCTGACTGTTATTTTCGATTTCACATTTTTTCACTTTGTGTTTAGTGTATAGTGCTAAGCATGTCAAATGCTGAAGATATATATAAAAATATCTAAATATTTAAAGGGTTTGCGTCATTATTAGGTAAAATCTTAATTGTAAAATTAAGTTTACCTGGTCGGTATAATGTATGAAAATACTTCCGACAAATGGCGCAGGCGTCACCCAAAGACGTTAAGTATGATGTGTTATCGAAATTAGCAGTCAGGAGCAATTGTCAGGATGGCTGAATTGGTAAAGCATCTGGACGGTATCCAGAAGATGCAGGTTCAAATCCTGCTCCTGACTGTTATTTTCGATTTCACATTTTTTCACTTTGTGTTTAGTGTATAGTGCTAAGCATGTCAAATGCTGAAGATATATATAAAAATATCTAAATATTTAAAGGGTTTGCGTCATTATTAGGTAAAATCTTAATTGTAAAATTAAGTTTACCTGGTCGGTATAATGTATGATAATACTTCCGACAAATGGCGCAGGCGTCACCCAAAGACGTTAAGTATGATGTGTTATCGAAATTAGCAGTCAGGAGCAATTGTCAGGATGGCTGAATTGGTAAAGCATCTGGACGGTATCCAGAAGATGCAGGTTCAAATCCTGCTCCTGACTGTTATTTTCGATTTCACATTTTTTCACTTTGTGTTTAGTGTATAGTGCTAAGCATGTCAAATGCTGAAGATATATATAAAAATATCTAAATATTTAAAGGGTTTGCGTCATTATTAGGTAAAATCTTAATTGTAAAATTAAGTTTACCTGGTCGGTATAATGTATGAAAATACTTCCGACAAATGGCGCAGGCGTCACCCAAAGACGTTAAGTATGATGTGTTATCGAAATTAGCAGTCAGGAGCAATTGTCAGGATGGCTGAATTGGTAAAGCATCTGGACGGTATCCAGAAGATGCAGGTTCAAATCCTGCTCCTGACTGTTATTTTCGATTTCACATTTTTTCACTTTGTGTTTAGTGTATAGTGCTAAGCATGTCAAATGCTGAAGATATATATAAAAATATCTAAATTATTAAGCACTAAATATAAACAAAAATTTTAAAACTTAAAGGAGTATTATCCTAATTTTATTACACTAGCTTAAAATCTCATACATTGTAAGCATAAATCTTAGAGTAGATATTTTTAATTGTGTTTCTAAACGAATATTATGTGTAAAAATTTGTAAAATCATATTACTGTGGGTAGATAAAACCGTTGAAACAACATATCAGCTTTGGACATCTACCATCTAAGTCTACCCGTGATCATGAATGCTGTAAAGTATTCGAAACGTCGGGATAGTATAAAAATCAAGTAAACGCGATAGATTCCGTAAACGAAGTTTTATTTCAAAATGTGTAAAATTCGCGTAAATGCTAGAAAGTATTTTTGTTTTTCTCATCGATTTTTGTTCATGTTCTCAAAAAAAGAAAGATTTGGATTTTCCTAATCCCTATTTGATACTGGTTACGATGTGTCTTAGGTATTATAGGGGTAGTGATACATCCTGTATATGATAACCAGAATAATTTAAAATATAACTATGATTACAAGTTTATTGATCAGGTAGTCAGTTTTAGCCGGATACAAGAATGACAGGACAAAAGAAATTGCAGTTGTGCTTATATTTTGCCTTAGATAAAAATTATCTAAGTATTTTGCTTATAATATATTAGAACGTGTAACATTAGCGTATAGAATGTGATTAACGAAGAATTTTTTACGTTAATACAAAAACAAGCCTATTTATTTATTTATTTGGACAACCAGTAATTGTTACATTATTTTAATGCTACAACATATTTAGATATTTTATATATATTTTTAGCATTTTACATGCTTAGCACTATATATTAAACACAAAGTGTAAAATGTGAAAGCGAAAATAACAGACACGAGCAGGATTTGAACCTGAATCTCCTGGATACCATACTTAACGTCTTTGGGTGACGTCTGCGCCATCTGTCGGAAGTATTTTCATACATTATTTTGACCAGGTAAACTTAATTTTACAATTAACTTACTTACTTACTTATCATCACGCCATTTCCCTTGCAGGGTAGGCAGAGATAACAGAGTGCCAAGAGGTTCTATTCTTGCATACATCTCTCGCTTCCTCAACATTCATAACTCTCTTCATACACGCTCGTCGGTTTCGGAGACTCCTGACTCCACCTTCCTTCAATACATGACCGATTTGGTCTAGGTAGGTGAGTCTCGGTCTCCCCCTGTACCTACATCCTTCCACTTTCGCATTGTATATCTTCTTAACCAGTCGCTCGTCCAGCATTCTTTCCACATGTCTGAACCATCGGAGCATTCCCTTTCGCATCTTTACACCAATACTCTCTTTAATACCTACTCGCTCTCTTACATCGTCGTTACGAATGCGGTCAGTCAGCCTCCCTCCACAGATTCTCCGCAGAGATCGCATTTCGACTGCATTGATTTTACTCTCATGCTCCTTTTTGCATACCCAACTCTCGCTTCCATACAATAACGTTGGGACAAGCACTGCGCTGTGTATTGCGACACGTGCCTTCTGGCTGAGGTGATAACTGCCGAGAAGTTGTCCCAATGCTCCGTTCACTCTATTTCCCGCATTCACTCTTCTCTTTACATGAGTGGTGTACCTTCCATCCCGACTGAATCCACATCCAAGATATACAAATTCATCCACTTGTTCTAGCACTACTTTAACATCTGTTCTGGCTTCTTCTCTTTCAAAAACCATTATTTTGGTTTTGCTCACATTCACACTAGGCCCCTTTTCTTACAATCTTCTGCCATTACGTCGACTAGGTATTGCAGGTCAGCCGCGGACTGCGCTAATAAAACCGCATCGTCTGCATATAGCAGAGACCTAACCACTGAGTCGCCCATCTGAACTCCGACATTCCTTTCATTGAACCTTTGTAAACATTTATCCAGATATATGATAAACAGTCTGGCTGATAGAACGCTGCCCTGTTTAACGCCGATATTGACATTAAACCAGGGTGACATTCCATCATCCAGCCGCACACAAGCTCTGAAGTCCATGTAGTTGGACTGCACCGCTTGTAGCAGTCTACCGTTAATACCATATTCCGGCAAAATGTCCCAAAGTTCCTTTCGTACAACTGTGTCAAATGCTTTCTCCAAATCCACAAAACTGCAGAAAACCCGTTGGCCTACAGCCAGATGCTTCTCCACAATTTTGCGCACATAAAACACTTGATCCATGCATCCCCTTCCACACCTGAAACCTCCTTGTGCCTCACACAAAAATTCATCAGACACCATCCTCATGCTCCTTTCAATAATCTTACCATACACTTTGGCTGCCAAACTGGTTAAGCTTATGGCTCTGTAGTTTGCACAGTCATAACCTGAACCCTTGTTTTTAAACAAGGGCACGATAACTGCGCTTTTCCAGTCCTTGGGAACTGTTCCTGAGCTCCAACATAAATTGAGAAGCATCAGGGAGAATTCCCAAACAAATGAGCCTCCAAGCTTGATCATTTCAGCAGACACCATATCAATACCCGCTGCCTTACCATTTTTCAAACTTCTAATCGCCCATTCAACTTAATCCATACTAATGTCATCAGAGGATGCCGGTACCGAATGCTGATCTGTTAGACCACATGTGGCACCAGCATCACCCTGAACATCCGCATACATATCTCCAAAATATTCACTCCATCGGCTTAACAAATCTTGTGTTTGCGTAAGAATGTCTGAACCTTTAGACCTTATTTTATTCATTCTGAAAGCTGACCAACCACTCCGAGATTTCTTCACCTCCCTCCAGAAAAGTTTGGTGTTACTCTCGAAGTTTTTAGTCAGCCTTTTATTCTGCAATCATATTTGCTCTATCACGCTTCTCTTTTAATAAGGCTTTGGTGTCATTCTTACGTTGCCAGTATATTTCTTTCTTCTGTTCTTTCATATTTGCACTCAGGTTCAAAAAAGATACATAGTTCAGCCACGCTTTCTTCTTTTGGTCTACGGAAGCTGCTACTTCCCTATCCCACCATGCATCACCTTTCATTTTCCTATGGTTCTTTGAGCATCCACATACTTCTTTCGCTGTATCTACCATACTTTCTTTCAATACTCTCCAGCATTCTTCCTTGTCAGATTCCGGCTGACTTGCCACTGTCAGCTGTTCACGGACACCCTCTGCATAATTTGCTCTTAAACTCTCTTCTAGCAACTATAAATAAATTATAAAGTAATATATTCTAGTATACCGGATACGATATCCGTAATTGTAAAAAGCGCGCGTTACCCAGAATTCCTTCTCTTTAAAATAGTTGCAACTTGCTCGTTTGTTTACGCCTCCTTAAAACAATAGGAAAGCCATTTCATTACTATATATGGCCAGCATTCGATCCCGGATGTGAGCAGAGTATGACAGGGTTCGAGAAAGTACTACGGTTGCCCCAATCGCAAGCATTTAATTATATTGAGAAAATTCTAGAACCTAAAACTATCTACCAATGAGTAGCGTCGGAATGCAATGGCGCGAGAGAGAGATAGTCATAAATTAGTGGTAGGAGGTACTTATAGGATTAAAATATAATAGGATAGCGGGATAGAATTTTTTCTTTTCACTCGTCACTTTTATGTGCGTTGCGCAGAAATCTAAGATTGCGTGCCTAGTAAACATTTTATAGTATACATTACAGTTATTATTAATTAAATATTTTAATAAGTGTAGATTACTATATTACATATTGTGAGAGTTCAAGGAAACCCCAGAGGTATTTAGTATATAATAAATATTAATGTAGGACTTATTTTCTTTCGCTTTACTTGATTATTAGAACTATATTTGAAAAGTAGATTTTTACGTGTAACTGTTTCTATAAAATTTGTTCTAATGAGATGGTAGACGTATTGTGTAATAGGATTCGTGAGATCGGTATAAGCAAATGATTCATGGGTATGTAACCCACGAATCATTTGCTTTAAAGATATATAATTATCGAAGAACATTATACTGTTCGTTCGGAGATTATTACCTATTTATTCAGCACTACATAATATTCGTAGCGATACGTACCCACTATATAATTCTTAATTTTTAATTTGTTTAACTCCACCAAGTGATAGTAGCTTAAAAAGTAGGTTCCTAAAGTTTTTTTCACAAACTGTGAAAATAAATCCTTTCCCTGCAGAACTGCCGTAGCGAGCGACGTGTTCTATATATACCGCGTTCGCATATATAATAAAGATTTAAAATAGAGGTAACGTACATTCTTTTACATTTCCAATTAACGTTTTAATATCTGTCCATGTCATTGTGCTGTATAATTTCGTGTGTGTGTTAAAAAGTTCTTTTGGAGGAATATTTCACCCTTTAGCATATTTTTTATTGTTGCTACTCATTGATTTAATTACGTATGACACGTTTGCAAATCAATTTTTTTTATTAATTTCCATCCATCCATCCATCAGCCTTTCGACGTCCACTGCTAGACATAGGCCTCCCCAAGAATGGGGGATAGTGCCAGTTTTACAGAATACCTAGTAATATTTATAACATAGTTGTCATTCCATAAAACTTTATTCCAAATTGTCATCACTAATCACTAATTTAATAATTCATTAGAACCATTTGGCCTACAGATTCCTAAATAGTTATTTAAGATTGTAACTTATAACTGCATTTAGAATTTTATTTGCATCTACCTGCAATAATAGTTTGTTCACATACCAGTATATATTTTAAAACTATTCCTTTTTGTTACATAGCATCAGGCCTGTATTCCCCGAAGGGGTAGGCAGAGGTGTATTGCACACTCACGATTCCCCAACTGTGTTTATTTATTTTTTTATATTTTTTCATCTTGTGTTAAAGTTTTATACCGGCAGAATGTAGGGGGGTACTGATTTGTTTTTATTAAAGCCTAGCAGAGTCTTATATTTTGGATGAATATTCTGTGAGGATATTTTTTGTGTAATTAAATATGGACGCTGTAATGGTCGGCCAACAGCCTCGGACCTGAACCTAGTTCGGGTACGCGGGCTAGTCGGAGGATCACGGCAGCGTCCCCCTGTAGATGTTGAGTCGTTCTCCCCGGTGTTTTCCAGCTCCTGGGGTTTCTTGTTCCGGTGACTTCCTTGTTCCAGCAACACCCTTGTTCCGACTACATTCCCCGGTGCACCATCATCGCTCCCGTGGACTCAAGACCGCTAGTATCCGGAGCAACGAGATCTGCTCAACGGTCGGGTACGCTGGCCTGCTGTGGTGCCACCAAGCTCCCCGGTCACCAACGGGCCAGTCCACGTGGCGGGAAGACCGCGCCCTAAGTTGAGTACCCCGTAGGTGACGGTCTTGCGGAATACTCCTGAGTTGCGAACCCGCCCCTGATTTCTTATCTCTAATTTAAAAATCGATTTCTGCTAACCGTGCAAAGAAATGATGCTTCTTGCCAAGCAAAATTTGTTGCCAATGTGTACTACAAATTGTGTGGAACCATTTGTTGCCACCGTGCTACAAGCGGTTGCAATTAGCTCATATATTTTTATAACAACATAACTATAAATAGAAAAAGATACCGATGATGGGGATGCTTGGCCACTTTATTGTTGGGATCCAGTTGATTGGGTCCAAATAAAAATAATGCATACGCGAAAAGGATAATATACTTATACATGTGTCTCTCTCACTTTTGCTAAAACCTAATATGTGCATCCTTTTCTTCATCCTTAGTGTCAAAATAGTAGCGAGTCTATATTATACTTAGTCTAAGCCAAAGATAAAGTACCTACTTTATCTAAGTCTCAGACTAAATACCATGGAACCTTAGACAAATAATATTAATCGAACTAACATGTATACAACCCAATACAACCTAGGTCCGTGCTAAATACACACTAAGTCGTAGACAGAGATAGATAGATAGATAACTCTTTATTAAAAACCATTGTATGCAGATACTTAAGGATAACTTAAAGCTAACAGGCTTTTAATTGGCGGCCTTATCGCTCAAAGCGATCTCTTCCAGGCAACCATGCACGGAAAGAATTTAGATTGACATAAACAGAAGGCCTTATAAATATCAATTATGTACAGGATCAAACCATGAATTAACAATAGTAAAAAAATAAAACAAACATACATATAATATAAAAAAATAAATAAAAATGAAGCATATATATAAATAAAATATTCAATATAATTACTTAATTACCTACATAAATAATAAAGTAATATAAAAATTATTGTGATGTAGTAGCGGTTTCAGATAGATAATATGATTTCAAACGGTTTTTAAAAATATCCAGACTAGGGGAAAGTCTAATGTCTTCTGGCAAACTATTCCAAAGTATGGCAGCTTTAACTGTAAATGAAGAACCATAGAAAGTAGTTTTATGTTTGGGTATCTCTAGCCTCAGATTATTTGAAGATCTTAAAGAGACAAATCATTGTATCTAGATCGGACTTTTTCGTCACCATGGAAACTATGTATGTCAGTGGAATACTTCATTTTTACAATTTTTATTGGATTCCTGGTCATTCTGGCATATCTGGGAATGCATCAGCCGATATTTGTGCTAAATCTGCCACACACATGGTGTCTCTTGAACACTTCCAAATTTACTCTCAAGATATTTGTGCTTCCTTAAAATCTATTTTATTTCAAGACTGGACCACCGCATGGTTGGCCTTCAAGACCGTTAAAGGAAAATTTTATGGTGATATTCAACCTGACATTCCCCCCAAACCCTGGTTTTCTAAATTCAAAAATATTGACAAGTCTGCTGCTTCTACCATCTGCCGTTTGCGATTGAAACACTCCTGTACTCCTGTATTTTTGGCTAAACTTAGAATTAGGGATAGCTCCGTTTGCGAATACGGTCTGGCTGAGGGAAATGTGGACCATATATTTTTCTGCTGTTCTAAATTAACATTTTCTTTATATGATGTTTTACCTCCCGAAATACCTCGCCCTGTATCGTTTAAATCTTTACTCACACTAGTATTCACCCCATTTATCCATACATTGTACAAATTCATTAAAATAAATAGGATCAAGCTGTAAATATACATAATTCAGAAATTAGGTAATGTCTAAGTTATGTTTAGAGTTAAAATAATTTAGTTATGTATTGTACCTATATTGTATTTGTTGTATTTAGTATTATTTCGTTTGTTTCAGTGTACCTACTCATCTTGGTAGTTAGTCTCATAATCACCGGCCCTTTTTTCTGTTACTGAACAATCTCCTTCGTATGACGGTCTATTCGATATCTCTACGTGACATTGGCAAAGTTGTGTCTATAAGTCTAACAACGCCATTAAATCAAGAATTGAATACAATTTTTATGCTTGTTTGCTACCCACGTAATATAAAAAAAAGATGTGCTAGTGACTTGATTATGGTAATCGCCTAATAGCTTTAGTATTGCAGAAATAATATTATAATGTCTTAGACAAAGAATATTATAGACAAGCTATCAGCGTATGCAGTGTCGAGATAGCAATAGTTTGACATAATATATGATAACCGGAATAATTTTAAAGGAGAACTATGATTATAACTTTGTTCACACATTCGTGGTTTGCCTCTCATCGGTGCAGGTTGTGTTATTTATCTGCTACGAGGTATTCTATACTAACGAGCGCGCATTCTCACAAATAGCTGCAGTTGTGTAATGCAGAATGATCCGTATAATGTATGCGACACAGTGCAAAATGAAATGATGCAAGAAGTTAATACAAATAATTGTGCGAGTGGAATGGTTACACCTACTATGGAATCCAGTTCCTTTTTACCGATTGAACGCGGAGAAAATAGCAGAGCGGATAAGAGATCGTATGAGGAAACTTGTTCTGAAGAAGGATGGCTGACTCAAGCAAAAGGACGCAAGATTATTCGGAGGGCGGAGCAAAGGTTAATCGATGACAAACCGTAAATATCTGTAACTAGTGACAGTGTATTACCCAAACAATTCGCATTGGCACGCTTGTTTAAAGAATACAAGATTATGAATATAAGCCGCGTAAAATATGTACATCAATATAAAATTATATTAACATTTGATGAGGATGTCTGTGCAGATAGTTTTGTTAACTGCCAGGCTTTTAAAGATTTAGGGTGGAGATGCCATAAAACATCGGAGGTGGGACTGTCTTTTGGTGTAATTAAGGACGTCGAATTAGAAATGACCGAGACCGACATTAAAAATAATTTGTCATCTTATGTCGCAATAACATCTGTCAAAAGGCTGAAGAAGAGAAATCACGATAACTCATCTAAAGATGCCTGGGTACCTTCGGAATCAATACGTCTGGGGTTCTTGGGTACCATGCTTCCTACGCATGTATCCATTCTTGGTATGAAGATTAAAGTTGAACCATGCGTATTTCCAGTGACCCAGTGTAGCAGGTGCTGGAAATATGAACATAATTTAAGAATGTGCCCTTCTAAAAAACAGGTATGTCCCAAATGCTCGAAAAGTCACGCTAATTGTGAAAGAAAGGTAGACTTTATATGTGTGAATTGCACAGGTAAACATATGGCACTACAAAAAATCTATCTGGTGTATAAAAAAGAAAGAAGAGTGAGAGAACTAATGTCCGAGTTCAATTGTACCTATAGACAAGCACTTAGTATGTTTGTACCGTCTTCCCCAGTTATGGAACGGGATATGAGCCTAGAATCTTTGACTGAGTATCCACCACTGAGTAAGGAGGCTTCAACGGCTGTATCTACAAATATTCCTCAGTCAACCCAGTCAGGAAAATTAATGTCCGACCTTTTGAAGACTCCCCAGGAAGACCAAGTTGTTAACGCGCCTTCGAGTCGCAGGAAAAAAAGACAGCGACAGAAGGGCCGTCCCCCTACCCCGGCACCCTCTGGTCCTGCGGGTGACGACGATTGGTACCAGCCTACTGGAGTGAACGCTTTTCCACTGGAGTGTAATGACCGTGGGGATAGCACTAATAAGAAAAAACAAACAAGTTTCATATGCTTGCTGATTAGATTTAAAAATATATTATTAGGTAAGTATTCCTTAAAAGTTAAAATTCAGCAGGTACTGTCAGGTTTAATAGAATGGATTACAAGTAAAATTGCGCAGTATAATCTATCAATTAGTTCGTTAATTTCAATGTTAATGAACATTGTTAATGATGAATATGGATAAACTCAATAATGTAGTTAATTTTAACATCATACAGTGGAATAGCCAGAGCATAAATAATAAAAGTATTTCGTTAGAATCATTTCTCTCACATGAAAAAGTTCATATAGCCGTATTGTCTGAAACCTGGCTGAAACGGGGCAGTAACTTCAATATATCTGGCTATAACATATATAGACAAGATAGATTAGAAGCCTATGGCGGAGTAGCCATATTAGTTCATAAGTCAATTAGATCAAATGTATGCCTATCACGAAACTGGTATTTATTGTACTTCCCCAGTGCAAACTACCAGGAATGATTGGGATTCTATATTTTCTCTTTGTAGTAATAAAACGTTAATATTGGGTGATTTCAACGCCCATCATACAGACTGGTCGTACAAAAATAATAACAGAGGCAAACAAATTCAAGATAGTGTATTAGACCACAACTATATAACATTAAATAATGGTGCGCCTACAAGAATAAAATTAGTCAATGGGGTTTTGCAAAAATCTTCGCCGGATATTTCGTTTATTTCCTGCGATTTAGCTACGTTTTTTGACTGGAATGTTACCAATGAGTCACTTGGTAGTGACCATTTGATAATTAAAATATCTGGAACAATGAATTTACACACAGAATTTAATAAAAAAAGGAATTTTAAGAAAAGTGATTGGGAAGCTTATAGACAACAACTAGAAACATCATTTCGTAATTTTAGTATACCTGATAATGTACAATGTTTTTATGATAATTTTGAAAAAATACTACAGTCAGCAGCCAATTTATGTATCCCTTATGTGAAAATACCACGACATATTAGCGGGAAATTTTCTCCAAAACCTTATTGGGATCCTGTCTTGTCGAAAGCAGTTGCGGAACGGCGACTGGCTTTAGCAAGATTTAAACGCTGTCCATCTTATGACAATTCAGAGATTCTTCGAGATAAAATACGAAGCGCGCAAAGATTAATACGATTGGCTAAATGTCGTTCTTTTCAAAAATTTTGTGTGAGTATAGAAGAAACTACTTCCGCTTCGGTGATGTGGCGTAAAATGAAATGGTTAAAAGTGCATCACACCAACTACAGCAATCCAAGTATTGAGCGTGGTCAAGCGGAAAAGTTGTTAAATGACTTGACGCCGGACTATGTCAATCCTCCTCAGCCACTATTTTGTTCAAACAACACCCAGCTAGAGGCTACAATAACATTTCAAGAATTAATTAATTCGATTAAGAAAAGCGATACTGCACCTGGAAGCGACGAAATATCGTTTTCCATGATCAAAAATTTGCCTTCTAGTGGATATAAAATTTTGTTACATCTCTATAACCGAATCTTCTCTTCGGGGTATGTGCCCTCGCAATGGCGAGAGATCAAAGTTGTGCCTATACCTAAACCGAGTAGGGATGTAAATTCACCTTCAGCGTTACGACCTATTTCCCTTATCTCTTGTCTATGCAAGATATTCCACGTTATAATAAATAAAAGGATAGAGTGGTTTGTAGAGAGTCAAAATTTATTTCCTGATCAAATGATAGGTTTCCGAAAAGGCCGCTCATGCTTGGACAATCTTACACGTTTGGTATCTCACATTCAGGTGGGATTTTCAACAAATCTGACTACTGCTGCATGTTTTGTTGATATTGATAGCGCTTATAACAACATAGACGTTCATATTCTCACAAATATCCTAGACCGTTTGGGGATAGGCACTAGGATTTGTTTGTATCTTTGGTCGTTTTTAAGTGAAAGATGGCTCAAAATTGGCATAGATAATAAATATGTAATTAGGACAACAGGACGGGGTCTGGCACAGGGGGACCCTTTGTCCCCTCTCCTTTTTAATATCGCTACACTTAGTGTTTATAGTTATATTCATAATGTAGAGATTTCTCAATACGCGGATGATTTTATTTTATTTGTTTCGAATAAAAAAATAGAAATAGCATTATCACAATTAAATAGTGTAATAGCTTGTGAAGAGCTCAATATACGCTTAAATTCTTTAGGGTTGACTATGTCTCTTTCAAAGAGTAAAATTTGTATTTTTAAAATAGGCGGATATAGACAAAACATTAATTTTGTAATTAATAATATTTCTCTTCCATTAGTTACAGAGCTTAAATATTTGGGTCTTTGGCTGGACAGTCGTCTACGATGGGGTAAACATGTCGAAGAAACATCACAAAAAGTTTCAAAATTAACGCGTGTTATAAAGGTGTTGGCGGGTTCAGGGTGGGGGCTTCATCAGAAACATCTAAGGCGTTTGTATATCGCTCTTATTCGGAGTAGAATTGACTATGCAAGTTTTTTATACGACAACTGCTGTAAAACGAAATTAGCTAGATTAGACAAAATTCAAAATCAAGCATTACGTGTTATTGGTGGATACATTCGTAGTTCACCGATACATGTTATGGAGAGCGATCTGTGTCTTCCCCCTCTCCAATACCGCAGAAGATTTTTGGCAGGAAAATTTTGGTTTAAAGCAAAATCATTATCATCAAGTAAAACGATTGAGATCCTTCAACAGCTTTCTGATTCTATTCGATCGAATTATTGGCGTAATAAAAAAATACCTTTGCTTGTTTCTATACATTCAGAGTTCAATTCTGTACCCATACATAGCAGTAATATGCCGGGGATGTTTTTGTTGAAGACCTGGATGAGCAATGTGGATCTGTCACATGTATTGTGTGATTCAATTCCAGGGATTGACCGCGCAAAAAGATTATATGATAGTTGTACTCTCAATAATATATGTACAAATTATATAAACCAACGATATGCTAACTGCTACAAAATATTTACTGACGGATCTAGGGATGGTGCACGTGGTGGTGCTGCTTTTTTGGATCCTTTACAGGATTGTTACACGAAGCTTAGGATTGATTCAATTATATCAATTATGCACATTGAATTAGTGGCAATAGCAGAAGCTTTGGCTTACATTAATTCTATATCCCACGGTAAGTTTGTGATCCTCACAGATTCAAAAAGCTCTCTGCAACATTTGGCTCGGTGTACCTCTCACGCGGCGAGAGTCAACCCGATTGCCTATAGTATAATTGAATCAATCCTAGCTTTGCGGTCCGGGAGCAGGGAGATATTTTTGCAGTGGATACCAATTCATATTCAGTTGCGTGAAAATGAGGCTGTTGATCTATTGGCAAAGCAAGCGATTACAGATGGAATTCCGCTGATGGTTACTCCCCTGTTCTCGGATTACACCAAGCAGATAAGGGATCAGTGCAAAATGATGTGGCAGGAATATTTTGACGCTCGTTCTAAAGAGAAAGGCATATGGTACAGGACTATCCAGCCATCTATTCTAAAATATCCTTGGTTTGCTAATAGCAAACTCAATCGTAGGTTACTGGTGACAGCCCTGAGGATTCGCTCTGCACACATTCCATCAAATGCGTTTACACACCTCATGAAAAAATCAGATTCACCAACTTGCAACAACTGTGGGGTGTTGGAAGATGCACAACACATTTTGATGGAGTGCGTGCGGAACGAAAACTACAGAAAACAATACTTCGATAGAAGTAAAATCTTCAATGTAGGCTTTTGTAATAGTGTGCTGTCTATGCCAGAATCTAATGAAGCTATTGTACTATACAAATTAACAGAGTTGGGTCTACAAAAACCTGACTCTGCTGACTAATAAAATTGTACTTAGGTAATTAATTGTATTTAATTGTGTGGTTTAGTGATGTCTAATGTAATGTTTTACAGGGCGGTGTGGTCGCTTAACGACAAAGCCCTTTAAATAAATTAAAAAAAAAAAAAAACTTTATTCACTAAAAATGTTTTAGCCGTTTTAGCCGGATACAAGAATGACAGGACAAAAGAAATTGCAATTATGTTTATATTTTCATATATAATGTGATTAATGAAGGTTTTTTTACGTCAACACACATACAGCTTACATACTAATGATGGGGGCGCTTGGCCACCTTATTGTAGGGACCCAGTAGAATGGGCCTGATTGGGTCTAAATAAAAATTGTAAAGGTAGGCACTTGAGACGAAATTAAACAACTGACTGCTGACAATATACTAGGTACTTTTATTAGGGAGAATATTCGGGTTAAATACATCTTACATACACAATGATTAATATATGTAGAGGGGAAACCACACCTTCCCCCTAAATTAAAAAAAATTATATTTTAGATATTTTTATATATATTTTTAGCATTTGACATGCTTAGCACTATACATTAAACACAAAGTGAAAAATGTGAAATCGAAAATAACAGTCAGGAGCAGGATTTGAACCTGCATCTTCTGGATACCGTCCAGATGCTTTACCAATTCAGCCATCCTGACAATTGCTCCTGACTGCTAATTTCGATAACACATCATACTTAACGTCTTTGGGTGACGCCTGCGCCATTTGTCGGAAGTATTTTCATACATTATACCGACCAGGTAAACTTAATTTTACAATTAAGATTTTACCTAATAATGACGCAAACCCTTTAAATATTTTAGATATTTTTATATATATTTTTAGCATTTGACATGCTTAGCACTATACATTAAACACAAAGTGAAAAATGTGAAATCGAAAATAACAGTCAGGAGCAGGATTTGAACCTGCATCTTCTGGATACCGTCCAGATGCTTTACCAATTCAGCCATCCTGACAATTGCTCCTGACTGCTAATTTCGATAACACATCATACTTAACGTCTTTGGGTGACGCCTGCGCCATTTGTCGGAAGTATTTTCATACATTATACCGACCAGGTAAACTTAATTTTACAATTAAGATTTTACCTAATAATGACGCAAACCCTTTAAATATTTTAGATATTTTTATATATATTTTTAGCATTTGACATGCTTAGCACTATACATTAAACACAAAGTGAAAAATGTGAAATCGAAAATAACAGTCAGGAGCAGGATTTGAACCTGCATCTTCTGGATACCGTCCAGATGCTTTACCAATTCAGCCATCCTGACAATTGCTCCTGACTGCTAATTTCGATAACACATCATACTTAACGTCTTTGGGTATGAAAATACTTCCGACAAATGGCGCAGGCGTCACCCAAAGACGTTAAGTATGATGTGTTATCGAAATTAGCAGTCAGGAGCAATTGTCAGGATGGCTGAATTGGTAAAGCATCTGGACGGTATCCAGAAGATGCAGGTTCAAATCCTGCTCCTGACTGTTATTTTCGATTTCACATTTTTCACTTTGTGTTTAATGTATAGTGCTAAGCATGTCAAATGCTAAAAATATATATAAAAATATCTAAAATATTTAAAGGGTTTGCGTCATTATTAGGTAAAATCTTAATTGTAAAATTAAGTTTACCTGGTCGGTATAATGTATGAAAATACTTCCGACAAATGGCGCAGGCGTCACCCAAAGACGTTAAGTATGATGTGTTATCGAAATTAGCAGTCAGGAGCAATTGTCAGGATGGCTGAATTGGTAAAGCATCTGGACGGTATCCAGAAGATGCAGGTTCAAATCCTGCTCCTGACTGTTATTTTCGATTTCACATTTTTCACTTTGTGTTTAATGTATAGTGCTAAGCATGTCAAATGCTAAAAATATATATAAAAATATCTAAAATATTTAAAGGGTTTGCGTCATTATTAGGTAAAATCTTAATTGTAAAATTAAGTTTACCTGGTCGGTATAATGTATGAAAATACTTCCGACAAATGGCGCAGGCGTCACCCAAAGACGTTAAGTATGATGTGTTATCGAAATTAGCAGTCAGGAGCAATTGTCAGGATGGCTGAATTGGTAAAGCATCTGGACGGTATCCAGAAGATGCAGGTTCAAATCCTGCTCCTGACTGTTATTTTCGATTTCACATTTTTCACTTTGTGTTTAATAAAAAAAATTATTATTACAATAAGACATTTTTTATACAGCTAATGTCACTAATATGTAGCTTATTTAATTATAACTAGGATAATACAGTTTAGTGCGATTTTTATGTATTATATCAAGCTTATTATTTTTCATAATTTCTACATTAGGAGACATATCTCTAACAACAATATAGGGTCCTGAGTACCTATACACTTTCTAATTTACTACCGACTTCATTTTTAACTAAGATTAAATCATTAGGACTATTATATAGTTTATAGGGTTTTTATTTTTGTCATAATATTCCTTTCTTTTCATTTTGCTTTTAATAGCTAGTTGAACTAAAAAGTAGTAAATATAATAATATTACAATAAATAAAATAGTGTATGCCGTCGGTGTGCCTCGTAAGGTGCGAGTGCACTGAGCTACATGTTGAAGTGCGCTTTTTGAATCAGTGAATATAACAAATTTGTCATATTGAATTGAATCTATATAGAGAAGAGCCTCTGATATAGCAATTAGTTCAAGGTGCATTATTGTAATGTTACCTAATATTTAACAAAAAAGGCGTTGAAATAAAAAAGAATTCGTTGATGCTTCGTTGCCCCAAACGACGGGAAGTGGTTAGGAACATTTTTGCCGGCCTTAAAAAAAAGCCACGTTCGACATTGACAATTTAGATTCAATGTTGCCAATTTATAAGTACCTAAGTATAACAAATTTTACACTGCAATAAATACTTATTTATTATATCCTTATGAAATTTTATTTATTTTGATACCTAATAAAGTCTATTACTTCACAGAATGTAATGACTGAAGGAACCTTGTCGTTGGTACTTCGACTAGCAAATATAAAGGTAATGCTGCGCAATGCGTCAGGAATACCGTACACAGCCAAAGTCCACCCTGTAACAATGTCATTCTGATTTAATGAAAACATACATACCAAAATTACACCTCTGCTGGGGGCTTAGAATATATCTCACTAAACCGTATCGACATCGCATCGTGTCATTGTGATTGGTGGAGAGATCACCGACATTGGCCGAGCTATTATTGCGACATGATGCGCCGTTTTCTCTACCAACACATGCGAGACGATACGATGTCGATACGATTTAGTGAGTTACATTCTACGGACCCAGAGGGGTTAGGCAGATATCTCATATCTCACATGTCGATCGTATCGTGATCACTGTGATTGGTTGAGAAACAAACGCGTGATGTCGCAATAAGTAGGGCTGGGTACCAAGTGGGAGTACTCACTTGGTATCCGGCCCGAGCGGGTTGGTACCACCATCTCCCTTGTGACCGGCCATGAAGCACATCGTTGCGTTTTGGCTGTAGCAGGAGATAGCCGTTTATATTTCATTTCATCTGTGAAATGAATTGGTGAGCAGCGGCTTGACAATACTCTCGGTATAGTTGAGTCCATAGGTGACGGTTACCATTTCCCATCAGATGGACCGTGGCACATCTGCCACTACATGCAATAAAAAAAAATGTGGGGCCGGCTTTATAATTGTCCCACCCCTCTACCCACGGGAGTCGTAAGAGCCGACTGAAGGAATACCGAGGGAGTGGGCAGCAGCACTCCCTCGAGTATTAACAACATCCACTGCGATCGCCTACCCGCCTGCCAAGCGTGGCGATTACGGTACTATTTTTTTTTTTTTATTGTCGACGGTGGCAGACGAGCAAACGGCCTACCTGATGGTAAGTAGTAACCGCCGCCCATGGACTATGGCAACACCAGGGGCACAGCCAAGTCGCCGCCTATCTACTATATACTACTTATATACATATCTACTATCCCCCATGACAGGACCGCTCGTTGTGGCGTTCTCTTGGGAAGGCCTATGTCCAGCAGTGGACGTTGAAAGGCTGTTGGATGGATGGATGAATAGATTGTTTATAACAAACAAATCTTTGCTTCTAATGTGCTTTAAGTAGATAATATTGACAGGCCTCGTGGTGTAGTCGGTAGTGTAACCGACTTCCATGCACGAGGTCGTGGGTTCGATTTCCACTCAGGACAATTATTTGTGTGATGAACACATATATTATCAGTAGTGCGTCTAGGTGTTTTCTATCTATTATATGTATGTACTTACAAAAAAAGTAATATATGTATTATATCCGTAATCTAAGCGTTAAGGTTACTTTAGGACCAGAGGACGTTGTGTGAAATGTCGTGAATATTTATCTTATCTTCTTGTTTAATGGCTCTTGTTGTGATGAATATTTATTTATTAATAATTTTAAATGTCATGTGGTACTTACAACGTCAAACACTGAGGCACTGGACAATTGGGTCCTCACCGCTATGATCTGTAGCATCAGCGGCCAGTGCACCAGGTAGATGGACAGCGACATGCGGCTTAGTATCTCCCAGCCACGCCACGACAGTAGCTGCCACCATACATCTGTCATAGCATGGTTAGATATCAGTTCAGTGTTAGATAACTGTGAACCTTCTCAATCCAAGGCGGACGCCGCGATCTTACAATAAATATCCTGTTTAGTCCATAATAGTGATAATCTGTCTAGGGTAAAGAAGTGAGACTAATGAAGTAATGTGACACCAAATATACAGACTGAGATTTATTTGTTGGGCCCCGTTTGTTGCCTAGGACGACGGGGTGTGACTTAACAAAAAAGAGTAAAGAAGTGAGGATAAAATGAGTTCATCCATCCACCAGCCTTTCATCGTCTACTGCTGGACATAGGCCTCCTTAAGAGAACGCCACAGCGAACGGTCCTGTGCCGCCAGCATCTAACGACTGCCTGCGTCTTTGTCCAGGTCATCGGTCCACCTGGTGAGAAGCCGTCCTACACTGCGCCTGAGACACTACGCTGAGAACCTTTCTTCCCCAACGGTTGTCGGTTCGTCGAGCAATGTGGCCTGCCCATTGCCACTTCAGCATGCGGTCAGCATGCAGAAGTGGCGGGCTATATCGGTCACTCTACTAAAATGGGTTACCTTCTCCTAAATACTTTGGCTGGTTGCATACCGAGATCGTAGTACATATTTTATTGGATCCTACCAGCAGCATCCAATTTGCTCAAGCTGCGTTGCTTACTTGATCAAATCATGATCATGAAGGTCTTGAGGTCACCCACCCTGCACATGCGCCAACCAGTAGGATGGGTAGCCAGACATACAGAATGTCCGGTGTTGTCTATGACGAGAGTTATCGCACCCTACACATTTTTTACGGTTGATGAGGTATGAGATGGGGAAATTTGTTTATTTTGTACCTAACCATAGTACACACTCACTGTCAATCTTATGGAAGAAACCAAACATAGCGACAGCGGTCATGGCAGCGAAGACTGGTCTCTTGGCAGTGGTGTAGAGACAAAGCCAGAACGTGTCCGTCACGGGTTTAACGAGATACCCGCCCACAATCCACAGAAACATGCATGGCACTGACATTCTGTAGAGGATGCGGATCCACTGGAAAGATAATTAAATTAATTACATTTGTCCCAGGGGACTTTATAACATACTACTTTGTCAAGAAAGTACCGGGAAAAGATCAACAATACACAAAATTTTTGTTTTTCATCAAAATTTATTACATCACCTTCAAAGTATGCACCTTCAGAAACGATAGACTTACGCCAACGAATAATACAATCATCAAAACATTTTTTAAACGCTGTTTCCGGAATTGAGTTCAGTTCTCGCCGCGAATTCTCCTTTATGTCTTCTACCGATTGAAAACGGGTGTCACGAAGTGGTAATTTGAGTTTAGGAAAAAGAAAGAAGTCGGCTGGAGCCATATCTGGTGAATATGGTGGTTGCTCGATGGTATTTGTTGAGTGTATGGACAAAAATTCATTCACAATTATGGCCTTGTGCGAAGGTGCATTATTGTGGTGCAAAATCCAATAATTTTTTTTCCACAAATCTGGCCTTTTTCGTCGAATTTGCTCTCTTAAACGCCGCATAACGCTCAAACAATATTCTTTATTTACCGTTTGACCTTCTGGTAAGAATTTCGAGTGCACAACACCGCGATAGTCAAAGAAAACAGTCAACATGACTTTGACTTTTGATCGACTTTGGCGTGGTTTTTTCGGTTTCGATTCAGTTGGAAGTCGCCACTCCGAAGCTTGTTGACTAGTTTGCATGTCAAACTCGTAAACCCACGTCTCGTCACCAGTAACAATGTGTTTCATGAATGTTCGGTCAGAATTGACTCGTTCTAGCATGTCCTCAGCGACTCTCATACGACTGAGTTTTTGGAGCCGAGCGGAAACATGATTCATAAGTGATTATTTAAAATGGTACGGATCGACTCGTGAGACACAGAAAGTTCGGCGGCTATCTCTTAAATTTCAATGAGGATTTTCAGTCACTATTTCCTTCACTTTTGCAATGTTAACTTCAGTTGCAGACGTTGATGACCTACCAGAGCGAGGCAAATCTTCCATCACATCTCGACCGCTTTTAAACGCTTTATTCACACTCATAAGCACGTGTTTTTGATAAAGTCAATTCACCATAAGCCTTCATCTTCATTCGTAACATTTTCAGTGACTCCGAACATAAAATTCCATTGGCGATGCAAAATTTAAGACAAACTCTTTGTTCGATGTTTTTGTCCATTATGAAATTCGCAATACACACTAGATATGATATAACTAAAAACAGCACTGTATTTAATATAAATAACAGATGCAACTCAAACTCCGCGCCAAAATGGATAACAGTTGTGCCAATGTAACAACAAAAAAATTCCCAATACTTTCTTGACTGAATGTACCACTGAAGTAATGTCACATATTTCCAGTGGTCTGCCAGTACAGGCGGAGAGACGGCACACGGCGGATACAAAGTAGCCTGTATCCTTTTCTGAGCTTCAGATTATATGTAGGTATGCTAAAGGTGGAATGAAACTGTCAGACGCGTCCGTAAGCCGCGGCTTACAGCCGCGACTGAAGCGCGCACAGCGATGAAGTGTGCACATGACAAAAACATCCAGCGGCCCAGATTCCTAACGGATATCTGAACGCTCAAGGATGGCGTAAGGTTACGTCTGCGACTTAAATTTGATAGTTTGCACAGTTCAGTGTACATTAATGGTCCAAATACATACAAATCGCTGCTGTCAGCCGCGGCTTACGGAGGCGTCCGACAGTTTAGTTCTAGCTTAAGTTTCATGACAATTGGTTCAGTAGTGAAAGCATAACAAACAAACAAAATAAGCTCGAACCCCACCCAATTCCCTCCTTATTATTCTACTTATCCTTTCCTTATAGTCCCTCCTATCCACCTCCAATTTTTGAGATGGCGTCGCGCTAGTTATGCCTCTGGTGTTGCTAGCGCCAATAGGCTTACCATCAGATGGCCTCTAGTGCTTGTTTGCTACCCACGTAGCATAAAAAAACCATTTCCGCATTTATCATTAAGGATTTTAAGAATACCCGTATATTTTTTATCTTTATTTTGGCACTTGACATGTTCAGCTACTTTAAGGAACAAATGATTTGTGAAATGTAGAAAAAGAGAACTCTAGTGCGAGCGGAATTGATTCTCGCTCACACTAAACTTCCTGCATCCCTTCCGACCCGGGGAAGTGCTCTAACAGCTAAGCCATCTGACTGACCAACGGTCATATGTTCTACGATATGATCTGCGTCGTCGATATCTTTTATTCTACTGCAATACTTATTTATAAATCTGTAATAACGAAGCTGTCCCCACTAAGTAGGTAATTAGTTTTCCGTGCAGGTTGGCGGACATCACAAACAGTCGTCACAAATGTGGTGATATTTTTCTACTTTACAATTAAATTAAAAATATAAAACCTAGGCTATTAAGATATATTCACTCATATATATTTACCGTCTTCTCAGCTGGCTGGTAGTTATTAATCTGCTGGTTGTAATAGATGAAGGCAGCTATTAGTCCTATTAAGCCAGTGGGCAAGCTGGTCCAGGTTCCTTGATACAGCCATCGAAAATACATGTCGCCGACAAACTGCGTCCGCATTTTCCTGAAATGGATTATCACTAAATTCTCTGCGTACAAGGCCCTTGAAGACTATTCTGAAATTGGAAATAATAGCCTGCGAAGATTTTGCACCAAACTATATATTATGACGCAAGTGCATGATATAACTTATTGGGTAATTCGTGTCGGAATCGACGGACCACAGAAGTAACGTCACACAGCCTCAGTAGTCCACCAGTACAGGTAGTGAGACAGCACGTGGAGGATCTATTTAGTGGGCGAGAGCCCCAGACTAGCTCTCGTTGCCCCGAACAACGGGGCGTGCGTAAGGTATATATTTTTTCGCCTTAATAAAAAAGGTTTGAAGATGTCCTAAGGCGATGCTATAAGTATATCGATGAGTCGAAAATCTTTGCCCACCCATGGATGCGGTAATTGTGAAAGGTTTTCTTGAGTAAACACAGCGTATCAGATAGCGCTCCGTGACTTCTTTTTCTTCCTTTATCTAGTTTACCCATGTAACTTTAGACAAACATTTCTGAAAATAGAAGTAAGTCACGCGCTGCGTCAACGTCTTACTTCTATAGGTATTTCAACCGAGAATATAGATAGACGCGACCTCTATCTACCTATGTTATATTTGTTGGGTTGTTACATACTTACTCGGAAATCATTGTCTTCACCATGGGCATGAACTGCCACTTGTATGCGATGGCGAATTTCAACGCCAAAGACCCAAGCAGCATGATTACGAGGACTTTTACGGCAGATTGCGGCCGGCTGGCTAGCAGGATCGTCAGAAATGCACAGATTACGTAAACTTGCATGTCCACAGCTAAAAACCTGGAAACGGAGTAAGTGGAGCTTTATATAGAAACAAACTATAAAGCTGCAGAGCTGTTAGTGTCCATCACCATGGTTATCTACCATAGTAATGAACTAAAGGTGCAACCTGGACATCTTGTTCCAATAGTATTAGTTATGCTGGTCACACGACACAGTCTTACTATTCAGATTTCTGTAATGTAGTGGTAGTCAGGTGCAGACTGATCATTATATCTTATCAAATCTTGTATGTCAGCAACATGTTCTTCATTGTGTTTATGGTTTACTAGACTTTACCGTCTTGGTAGGCTTTATGGTGCAGCCCCATTCCAGAAGACAGCTGTAAAGAAGTCCAGTTTGTTTTCCTGTTGGGTCAATTTAGGAGAACTTTATTGATGACTATCTCATACAGATCCTAGTATAGATAAGGATAGGGTAGAAGGACACAGACTCTCCAGGCTACCGCAACATAAACAGTCTGGGTTCGCATTCCAGTACACAAGTTGTTAATTTAGATACAAATATTATTTTTTGAAAGTGGATAATTCTTGGGTTTGAAAAAATTCTTACGGTTATTAGTACGGGATGTTATTGAAAAATTGCTGCTGTGGTGTACAGTATGGTGGCAATTCAAGTGTGACCCACTTGAGTCCGCAATACCTGGATCACTTCCAACCATTGCTCACCGTAATTATCAACTATTTTAGTTGAGAGAAGCAGGAATATTATAGACTATGTTATAGAGACAATTGTCTTATTGGTTGTTTAGTAGATGGTGGTTCCGGGTACACAACAAGAGAGAACAATAAAAACCTAGACGTCGCGGGACGTCTACCAGATGTGAAAACATCAAAATTATTTTATAGAAATAAAATGATCATAAATTGACAAAGTACTCCTCAAGACGAATCAAACGAGTATAAAGTTGATAGGGTTGCGTCGTTTCATTACAGAGTTACTGTGACCACCTTCCAGCTCCATCGTCTGACCCTGGATACCATCTAGAGACAAAGTACTCGTCAAGACAAATCAAACGAGCCCAAACTCGATGGAGTTATGTCTTTATATAACGGTGTTCCTATGGCCACCTTCTAGATCCATCATCAGACCCTGGATACCATCTAAAGACAAAGTACTCGTCAAGACAAATCATACGAGCCCAAATTCGATGGGGTTGCGCCGTTTCATTATAGAGTTCCTATGTTCACCTTCCAGCTCCATCATCAGATCAGCTCCATGGCATCATAATATTGCATTGTCACGTGATATACAGATGTGTGTAAAATTTCATCTCAATTGGAAACCGGGAAGTGTGTCAAATGTAACTTGTAATATTTGAACGGGACAAGTAAAATAAAAGCGTCACCACGCTAACAGCCGATTTTACTCTCCCTCCGCATTAGATGTTTCACATCAAAAACCATATACCACCGGACTTACCACGTATGAACGAGGCACCTCACGTCAGCCTTGACAATGTTGCTGACATAGAGAGCTTGTGCCCACCATTTACTCCTGCAGTTTGCCACTTCATTCTCGACGAGAGGCATCCACAGCGGCCCAGAACCGGCGTGCGCCCACCAAGTCGTTGTCACACCAAGCATGAATAGGTACAAAGGAGATATCCTGAGGAAACCAATTCATACGATTAATTAGATAGGACATTTTTTTCTGAACAAAACTATAATTTCGTCATTATTTTGATGGAGAGGTCATATTATTATACTAATGTTACACTTGTCATTTCAGTTGACAATTATTTGGGTTCCGGCTGTCGAATAAATAGAATGTAACAGATCTCACTTCAATCTTGTTCTGGTGTCGTCAAGTGTCCCACTAGTTGGGTCACGAAGGATAGCTAGGCAGTGGCACCGTATAAATAATGATGACAGGCTAGAACTGAAGAGATCGCAAACTAGCCTCAGCAAAGTTCGGAATAACGCTGAAGATCAATAAAACCAGTTTCTTCTCGCTAGTGTGGGTTACTAATGGAAGTAAGGATGAGATGGTGCCAAATGACGGATGATTCCATGCATCCATCTATCCATCAGCCTTTCGAAGTCCACTGCTGGACATAGGCCTCCCCAAGAGAACGCCAAAACGTGCACAAGTCCTGTGTGCTCATACGGGAGGATAGTGCCGTAATCGCCATGCTTGGCAAGCGGGTTGGCGATCGCAGTGGATGTTGTTAATACTCGAGGGAGTGCTGCTGCCCACTCCCCAGGAATTCCCTCAGTCAGCTCTTACGACTCCCATAGGTGGAGAGGGGTGGGACAATTCTAAAGCCGACCCCACACGGCCTCCTCGGATGATTCCACTTCAGCACAACAGGGTCTGTTTTATACTGATTGGGTGCCAATCAAGCCACACGTGATGATAGCGGTTAACGTAACCTTTGGCTCCAACAACACTAAAGGCATCACTCGCGCGTCGCCATCTCCAAGGAAAGGGATAGGATCTGGAGAGAGATAACAAGAAGATGAGAATTATATAAGGAGATGTCTTGGGACCTCCAGCCCTTTAAATCGTAGAAAACACAACGATAGGAGTACCTGCCATCGTTTCACTTGATTTGTACTTATTCCCCGATTGAGCCATCCCATTGATGCTGAGATAAGCAAGGCTCTACCTCTAGTTGTCTCACTTTTATTCTGAGCATAGTGTCAAATTTTTCAGTAGGCAGAAGCTTCATTGTGACTCTGTTATTGTTAAGAATATAAATGCAACTAACAAGCTACTATCACGAGAGCCGATACCCGTCTAATACCGACACCATCTGAAAATATTCTGTTACCTAAATAGCCTGTGTAATAAACATTTTGGCAGCATGCTCACACCGATGGGCTTCTTAGGGTTGTCTCCAGCGGCTAAGAGCAGGTTGTACGCCAGGAGAAAGCTTGAGACTAGAATGAAGGTCTGAACGATGGCTGCGCCGTTTTGGAAATATGTCGATAGAACTTCTTTACTGCTCTAGAAGGGTGCAAAAAAGTCTTGAGTTTTCGTAGAACACCAGACAGATATAATTTATTTATTAAAGAGAAGAAAAAAATAATAAAATATATCTTTATAGGATAACTAAAGTGCGAGTGATGATCCTGCGGGGTAAAGGCCTACGCACACCGAGACGGAATGGCAGAGGATTTAAATTTATCCTGACTTCAAACAAACTTGTAGGAATACGACATAAATTCTAATGTTTTAAATGGATTCCGTGGTATTCAAAGGAATTTCTTGACATGGCATTGGAGAATGCGCGTATACAACGGCACGCTGAAGGACACCGTGACATGCCGCGCGTAGTGCAAGTGGGGTTATACGTATAAAGTATATACTTATTTTGATCTGTATTTTAGCACTTGACATTCTCAGCTACTTTAAAAAACAAATTATTTGTAAAAGTGGATTAAGGGAACTTTACCAGAAGCAGGATCCTGCTTGCAGTAAGCTTTACGAATATCTAGTATATACTTATAACTGCAATATGTGTTAGGCAGCAAGTGACATGCCGCGGCAAATCGCGGGATGTCTTGGTAGGCCGCCGGAATTCTACAGTATCAAAGCGGTTAGTATGCGCTGACCGGCGGCAAAATCCTCTGCCATTCGTCCTGATGTGCGTAGGCCTTTAATGCGCGTACGAAACACGATTCGATGTCAAATCGTTACACTGTGATTGGTTCATGGGTTTTTGTCACAACATCACGCGTCGTTCTCTCAACCAATTACAATTAAGCGATACGATAGTGAGTTGAATTTTGTCTATAAGCTTTTTTTTTTTTTTATTTTTATTTTTTTTATTTTAGGTGGGCAAAAATGTCCTACCGCACACCCCGCTGCCCGGGGAGACAACGGGGTAGTGTGGGGCTCTCACCCACTAAAAACCCACCGTGCGCCCTCACCCGCCCTTGCTACGGCGGATCACGGGAACCGCGTCGTTTCTCCGCGATCCGCAGGCGGCAGCCCCTTCGGGCACCCTCTCTTGTGCGACGCCCCGCGCACTTGGGCGTCACACCTTCGCGGTAGGCTTCCGCGGACGGCAGGGTACTCCCCGACCCCACCGTCCGCAGCCTCGGCTAGGGCGGCATCAGGCGCAGGTAAGCGCGCGCACGCCGCCCCGCGCGCCGGCGGCGAATCGGGTCCGCGAAGGAGGATTCCTCCCGGGCCCTCTCCGCCGCCTCCTTCCGCGAGATGACAGCCTCGCAGAAGGCGGCGACCGCGGTCCAGGCCCTGTCACTGCCAACCATCGCTCGCGCAACGGCCGGCAGCGACAGGTCCACGCCTATGACTGCAGCGAGTTCCCGGCGCTGCACATCCCAGGCCGGGCACGACTCGAGCGTGTGCTGCGCCGAGTCCTCGCCGCAGTCGCAGTGGTGACAGCCTGGGGTCGTCTCCCTCCTAGCGATCGTGTGCAGGTATTTGCCGAAGCAACCGTGCCCCGACAAAACCTGCACCAACCGGAAGGTGAGGACCCCGTGCTGCCGCCCCGCCCATTCTTCCAAGATCGGCCGGAGCGCCCCCACGGTCCAGAGACCAGCCCGGGGCGTCTCCAGCCGAGACCTCCACTTTAGGACGGTGGCGCGGCGGGCATCTTCCCGCCACGCAGAGATTGGGCTTGGCGAGGGGCGGCTGCCCCCCGCCCGCGCCGTCGACGCCCGCCGATAAACGTCGGCGAGCACTTCCGCCTCCAGATCCCACGGGGGGGTTCCGGCCAACGCGCAGGCTGCATCGCACGAGACCGTGCGGTACCCGCGTATTGCCCTGACCGCTACGACCCTCTGTGGACGCCACAGAAGGGCCCTATTGCGAGCGGCCAGGGACTCCGCCCACACGGGCGCGCCGTACAGTGCCATTGACCGTACTACCCCCGCGTAGAGTCGTCGACACGCGAGACTCGGTCCGCCCAAATTCGGCATCAGTCGCCCGAGGGCGGACGCCGTGCCGACGAGCTTTGGCGCAAGACGGCGGAAGTGCTCGTCAAAGTGCCACCGTCCATCCAATACCAGGCCCAGGTACTTGATGTGGGCCTGGATTGGAAAGCCCACACCGTTGACCGTTATCGAGGCGCCGGCGGGTGGGCCGCGTCGGGGCCCATGGAAGAGTAGGGCCTCCGACTTTTCAAGGGCCACCCTAAGCCCCAGCGCCTCGATCCGCCTGACCACCTCCGCGGTTCCTGAGGTGGCCAGCGTTGCCGCCTCCTCGAGGGTCCCGCCCCGGGCTGTGACGAGCGTATCGTCTGCGTAGCAAATTACGCCCAGCCCGGGGGGGAGCCGGCCACGGAGGACCCAGTCGTAGCCGATGTCCCACAGGAGCGGCCCTAGAACCGAACCCTGCGGGACGCCGCACGACATAGCCCTCCTTACAACGTCCCCTTCCCGGTCCACGAAGAGGACGCTGCGGCCGTCGAGGTAGTCCGCCACCAGCCGCCTTAGGTAGAGGGGCACTCCATGGTACCGGAGTGCCTCCTTGATGCAGCCGAATGGCAGACTATTGAAGGCGTTGGCGATGTCGAGCGACACCGCCAACAGCACTTCCCTCGAGGTGACGGCCTCCGCAGCCGCGGCCTTCAAGCGCAGGATGGCGTCGACCGTAGACCGACCCGCCCGAAATCCGAACTGGGCATCGGACAGGTCGGGGCCGACCGCACTTAGGTGCCGGACGATGCGGGCAGCGACTACCCGCTCGAGCAGTTTGCCCGCCTCGTCCAGCAACACGATGGGCCTGAAGGCCGCGACTGTATTCGGAGACCGTCCCGGCTTCGGCAGGAGCACGAGCTTCCCCTCCTTCCAGCAGTCAGGGAACCGTCCGGACACCAGGCAAGCGTCGAACAGTCCCCTGAGGCGGGGCTCTAGGTGGTCGAGGACCAGGGCCAGCACTCGGGCGGGAACCCCGTCCGGCCCGGGGGCGGCGCTTCTCCGCATACGCGCTGCCGCCGCCCCCATTTCCGTCGTCGTCACGGGCGGTACCTCCCCGTCGTCGGCCTCCCGTTCGTCATCTGGCGGAGCCATGACCGGGGGCGTGTGCACCGCCCGTGAAGGGAATAGTCCCTCAACCACCTCAGAGAGGAAGCCCGGCTGGAGGGTCTCCGTAAGGGGGGGGCCCTGGGCGCGGAGCTTGTTAAGCGCCGCGCGGTACGGGCGTCCCCAGGGGTCACGCTCGAGACCCTCCAGCATCTCCTGCCTTTTCGCGTCCTTGGCGCGACAGATGGCCAGCTTAAATGCGGCGCGCGCACTGCTGTACGCCGCATACAGCCGGCCCTCCCGCTCTTCGTCGCGGATTCGGCGACGTCGGCTGCGGGTGTAGGACCTCCGGGCACGAATACAGGCCGCACGGAGGTCCGCCAGCTCCGGGGACCACCAGTAGACCCCCTTCCGTCGGGGCGGGCGCCGCACGCGGGGCATGGCCGCATCGCAGATCTGCGTAAGCATGCCGCGAATGCGGCCAGCCTCGGCGCCCACGTCTTCCGTCAGGAGGGGAGGCAGCCAAGATTGAAAAATGGCCGCCTCCACCAGCAGCTCCCGGTCGAGCCTACCCACAGCCCATCGCGGAAAAGCGGGAGTTCCGTCCGCCGCGTGACCCCTGCTGGCGCTCTGAAGGGTCCGGGAGACCTCTATCTGAATGTATCTGTGGTCAGATAGGGTCTCGACCTCCTCCAGGACTCGCCAGCTCCCCACACGTGCGGCGACACCGGGGCTAGCGAACGAAAGGTCCACTATCGACCCGCCCCCGCGCCGCACGCACGTTAGGGCGGACCCTCGGTTTAGCAACACGAGGTCCGCCGCTTCCGCCCACTGTCTATAAGCTACGGTAACCTTTTACCAGCAGCTAGGTTGTATACCTACGCATAATAGATAGTTTGGTAGTTTAAAAAACAATATTTCTTCACAAACCAACAGTTACTCACAATTTCAAAGTACCGAGGGTTGTAGAGGTAGGTCATGTTGAGCGCGTACACTGAATGAGCCATCATTATTAACAGCAAAGTTAACATTCTGAAATATAATTGATAATTAAATAATAAAATATATAATAATCATTACTTGTAGGAAATTGTTTAGAATAGGTACCTTACACCATTCATGGTCACGAGTGTATGTAATGAATGGCTGAACAAGTGCTGTAAATAAATTTACTTTTTGAGGTTTTTAAAAAATATTGAGGTAGCACTGACAGTCTAGTGGTGAACGAAGTGACCACTTCGCTAGGCAGGTTTATATCTGATTGTAGTGTGTAATAGGAGCTGTTATAACCATAAATATAGTAACGTATAGATCACCAAAGCGTGTGAGCGAGAAGAAAATCTTATGCGACTGTTGTAGCAAGATGGAAGAGGAAAGCAAATCTAAAATCTAATGTCATTGTAACCCATTTGAATGACAGGTATTCTACAGTCTTCTAGCTTGAAATTAGCTTCGCGGTTTTTTGATTTATTTGTGTTATAAATCTTGTTTATTGTATGATTGTAACTATTAAATAGATATTGTCAATATTTATCCTAACTGGAACATTTTCTCCTAATACATTAATGGAAAAAATGCAATAAAAGTTCTACAGCAGATATTGTCAGTCAAGTCAATTTAGTTAATTTAAAAATTAGGTATAAGTAGGTTTATGTATGTTGCTAAAAGCTGAGTGTATAATTCCCTTATAAAATGCATACTTAATATCGTTGACAGACGTTGCTGGTGAAATAAATATCCCATCCATCCATCAGCCTTCGTCAGTTGTCCGTGTGGTGACGGATTAAGAATACAAGTGTCACCACCCCATTCTTTCCCACGGGTGTCGTATGAGGCGTCTAAGGGAAGTAAGCAATTATCATCCATTGTATGACTGGTGGTAGGGCTGGGTACCAAGTGGGAGTACCTACTCACTTGGTATTCGGCCCAAACGGGTTGGTACCACCATCTCCCATGTGACCGGCCATGAAGCACATCGTTGCGTTTTGGCTGTAGCAGGAGATAGCCGTTTATATTTCATTTAAATTTCATTTTTATATTTCATTTAAAAAAAATTAGACGTCCAGTGAAAACATCGAAATTATTTTGTAGAAATAAAATTATTATAATTTCACAAAGAAGTCCTCAAGGCGAATCAAACTAATATAAACTCGATGGGGTTGCGTCGTTACATTACAGAGTTACCATTGCCACCTTCCAGCTCTGTCATCAGACCTTGGATACCATCTAGAGATAAAGTACTCGTCAAGACGAATCATACGAGCCCTAACACGATGGAGTTGCACCATTTAATTACAGAGTTTCGCATGGCCAGCTTCCAGCTCCATCATCAGACCCTGGATACCCTCTAAAGACAAAGTACTCATCAAGACGAATCAAACTAGTCCAAACTCGATGGGGTTGCGTCGGTTCATTATAGAGTTACTGTGGCCACCTTCCAGCTTCATCATCAGACCCTGGAT
The DNA here is from genome assembly GCA_948253155.1 of Leucoma salicis. NCBI lineage: Eukaryota > Metazoa > Arthropoda > Insecta > Lepidoptera > Erebidae > Leucoma > Leucoma salicis. The sequence goes on along the minus strand of OX411822.1, from coordinate 949,345 downwards.
ACCACCTTAAAAAAAAACCGCACACCTCGTCGTTCGGGACAAACGAACAGGGTAGTGTGGCCTTCACCCACTAAAGAAACCCGCTGTGACCCTGGATACCAACTAGAGACAAAGTACTCGTCAAGACGAATTATACGAGTCAAACTCGATGGGGTTGCGCCGTTTCATTATAGAGTTCCTATGTCCAGCTTGCAGGTCCATCATCAGATCAGGTCCATCATCAGATCAGGTCCATGTCATCATATTATTTCATTGTCACGCGATATCCATATGCGTGTAAAATTTTAGCTCAATTGGAAACCGGTAAGTGTGTCAAATTTAACTTGCATGATTTGAACGGGACAAGTTGAGTTGATTTGAAAAGCGTCGCCACGCTAACAGCCGAATTTATCCTCCCTCCGTATTAGATGTTTCACATCAAAAAACCTTTCAACGTCCGCTGCTGAACATAGGCCTCCCCAAGAGAACGCCACAACGTGCGGTCCCGTCATGAGGGATAATGCCGTAATCGCCACGCTTGGCAGGCGGGTTGGCGATCGCAGTGGATGTTGTTAATAGTCGAGGGAGTGCTGCTGCCCACTCCTCCGGCATCCCCTTAGTCGGCTCTTACAACTCCCGTGGGTAGAGAGGGGTGGGACAATTCTAAAGCCAGCCCCACACGGCATCGGTGGTGAAATAAATAAAAACTAATTAATTATGTTTCTTTTAATTTATTATGTCTGTTTTGTTTCATTAGTTGAAGATGATTATTTGAATGAGCGAGTTCGTTAATGAAACTGATTTGTTTTATAATTTTATCGATAGTCAGTCTAACTCTTAAAACTTACATCACTATCCAACGCACACATTGACAAGTCAAAATTGGTTACGCGTTATCGAGCTGTCAGGTGATCTATAAGTTATACTATATCTATGGTTATAACCTATTGAAGACCCTAGGCACTTTAGTGTAGGTATATAGCACTCTACGGCAGGGACGTTTAAGAATATGAAATTTCGGATCTGGATACGAATAATATTGTACCAGTTTCGGATACGGTTACGGATATTAAATTACTTTTATCCGCTAGTTTCGGTTACGGATAATAGATTTTCAAAGAATTATAAAAGTAAAATATAAAACCTTGTAAATGTTAAATTGTAATATAATCCTGCAATCACTAACTAGCTATGATTAACAATTGGAATCATAATATATCATGATAGTGCTGTAATCGCCACGCTTGGCAGGCGGGTTGGCGATCGCAGTGGATGTTGTGAATACTCGAAGGAGGTTTGCTGCCCACTCCCCGGTATTCCCTCAGTCGGCTCTTACGACTCCCATGGGTGGAGAGGGGTGGGACAATTCTAAAGCCGGCCCCACACGGCAAAGCAAAAAGGAGCATGAGAGTAAAATCAATGCGGTCGAAATGGAATCTTTGCGGAGAATCTGTGAAGTGAGGCTGATTGACTGCATTCGTAACGACGACGTAAGAGAGCGAGAAGGTATGAAAGAGAGTATTGGTGTAAAGATGCGGAAGGGAATGCTCCGATGGTTCGGACATGTGGAAAGAATGCCGGACGAGCGACTGGCTAAGAAGATATACAATGCGAAAGTGGAAGGATGTAGGTACAGGGGGAAACTGAGACTCACCTACCTAGACCAAATCGGTCATGTATTGAAGGAAGGTGGAGTCAGGAGTCTTCAAAACCGGCGAGCGTGTATGAAGAGAGTTATGAATGTTGAGGAAGCGAGAGATGTATGCAAGAAAAGAGCCTCTTGGCACTCTGTTCTCTCTGCCTACCCCGCAAGGGAAATGGCGTGATGATAAGCAAGTAAGTAATAAATAAACTCACTTCATTCCATGGATGGGTCTGAGAGCTGTCAATCTTGGGTCCCCATCGCTGTAGTCGGCTGTTAACCTCCGCCAGTTAACTATCGGAGACCAAGCGAGGAGAAGTTTGATAGCTGCAAATAATATGAGTAATGCAATAAGAGACCATATTCGAGCGAGTCTTTGTTAAGCTTAATTTTTTTGAAGTCGATTTTCTAGTTACTTAGCCTTTTTTTGCTAGTACTAGCAGGCGAGCCACGATCCTCCTAATTGTACGGGGTATGTACCCAGTGGTCAAATTCACGCGGCAATACTCGTACTAAGAATACTGCCAAGCCGCTTCTAAACATTTCATGTCGAAGATGGGAAATGAACGAATGGATGGCTGTCCTATCATCCACTACAACCAAAACGTACTGAGGTCTCACAGTCCACTTGGAAGATGTTGATACCGACCGTTGTTATGGGACATTGGGTAGTAAAAAGTTGATTTGACAGAATCTATCTAATCTATAAGTGACCATGTGATCTTTATAAAACAAAGATACTGCATAATTTATTGGGATCTGTATTTTAATACTTGACATACTCAGCTACTTTAAAGAACAAATATTTTTGAAAGTGGAAAAAGAGAACTTTACTGCGAGCAGAGGAGGATGAGGAGAGATGTGGCGTAGGTATCAAAGACATCTAAAACAAATGTGACGTGGAGATTGGGTGTCGCCATTAGGTGACTGCGATAGGATAGCGGTCCAGAGCACTTCCTCGGATTGGATGGGACGCAGGTCCCGCCTCGACGGAAGGGGGTCTACTGGTGGTCCCCGGAGCTGGCGGACCTCCGTGCGGCCTGTATTCGTGCCCGGAGGTCCTACACCCGCAGCCGACGTCGCCGAATCCGCGACGAAGAGCGGGAGGGCCGGCTGTATGCGGCGTATAACAGTGCGCGTGCCCCGTTTAAGCTGGCCATCTGTCGCGCCAAAGACGTGAAAAGGCAGGAGATGCTGGAGGGTCTCGAGCGTGACCCCTGGGGACGCCCGTACCGCGCGGCGCTCAACAAGCTCCGCGCCCAGGGCCCCCCCCTTACGGAGACCCTCCAGCCGGGCTTCCTCTCTGAGGTGGTTGAGGGACTATTCCCTTTACGGGCGGTGCACACGCCCCCGGTCATGGCTACACCAGATGACGACCGGGAGGCCGACGACGGGGAGGTACCGCCCGTGACGACGACGGAAATGGGGGCGGCGGCAGCGCGTATGCGGAGAAGCGCCGCCCCCGGGCCGGACGGGGTTCCCGCCCGAGTGCTGGCCCTGGTCCTCGACCACCTAGAGCCCCGCCTCAGGGGACTGTTCGACGTTTGCCTGGTGCGCGGACGGTTCCCTGACTGCTGGAAGGAGGGGAAGCTCGTGCTCCTGCCGAAGCCGGGACGGTCTCCGAATACCGTCGCGGCCTTCAGGCCCATCGTGTTGCTGGACGAGGCGGGCAAACTGCTCGAGCGGGTTGTCGCTGCCCGCATCGTCCGGGTCCTCCGTGGCCGGCTCCCCCCCGGGCTGGGCGTAATTTGCTACGCAGACGATACGCTCGTCACAGCTCGGGGCGGGACCCTCGAGAAGGCGGCAACGCTGGCCACCTCAGGAACCGCGGAGGTGGTCAGGTGGATCGAGGCGCTGGGGCTTAGGGTGGCCCTTGAAAAGTCGGAGGCCCTACTCTTCCATGGGCCCCGACGCGGCCCACCCGCCGGCGCCTCGATAACGGTCAACGGTGTGGGCTTTCCAATCCAGGCCCACATCAAATACCTGGGCCTGGTATTGGATGGACGGTGGCACTTTGACGAGCACTTTCGCCGTCTTGCGCCAAAGCTCGTCGGCACGGCATCCGCCCTCGGGCGACTGATGCCGAATTTGGGCGGACCGAGTCTCGCGTGTCGACGACTCTACGCGGGGGTAGTACGGTCAATGGCACTGTACGGCGCGCCCGTGTGGGCGGAGTCCCTGGCCGCTCGCAATAGGGCCCTTCTGTGGCGTCCACGACCTGTCGCTGCCGGCCGTTGCGCGAGCGATGGTTGGCAGTGACAGGGCCTGGACCGCGGTCGCCGCCTTCTGCGAGGCTGTCATCTCGCGGAAGGAGGCGGCGGAGAGGGCCCGGGAGGAATCCTCCTTCGCGGACCCGATTCGCCGCCGGCGCGCGGGGCGGCGTGCGCGCGCTTACCTGCGCCTGATGCCGCCCTAGCCGAGGCTGCGGACGGTGGGGTCGGGGAGTACCCTGCCGTCCGCGGAAGCCTACCGCGAAGGTGTGACGTCCAAGTGCGCGGGGCGTCGCATAAGAGAGGGTGCCCGAAGGGGCTGCCGCCTGCGGATCGCGGAGAAACGACGTGGTTCCCGTGATCCGCCGTAGCAAGGGCGGGTGAGGGCGCACGGTGGGTTTTTAGTGGGTGAGAGCCCCACACTACCCCGTTGTCTCCCCGGGCAGCGGGGTGTGCGGTAGGACATTTTGGCCCACCTAAAATTAAAAAAAAAAAAAAATAAAATTTCACTTTCACAAATAATTTATACTTACTTACTTATCATCACGCCATTTCCCTTGCGGGGTAGGCAAAGAGAACAAAGTGCCAAGATGTTCTATTCTTGCATACATCTCTCGCTTCCTCAACATTCATAACTCTCTTCATACACGCTCGCCGGTTTCGGAGACTCCTGACTCCACCTTCCTTCAATACATGACCGATTTGGTCTAGGTAGGTGAGTCTCGGTCTCCCCCTGTACCTACATCCTTCCACTTTCGCATTGTATATCTTCTTAACCAGTCGCTCGACCGGCATTCTTTCCACATGTCCGAACCATCGGAGCATTCCCTTTCGCATCTTTACACCAATACTCTCTTTAATACCTACTCGCTCTCTTACATCAATGTTACGAATGCGGTCAGTCAGCCTCACTCCACAGATTCTCCGCAGAGATCGCATTTCGACCGCATTGATTTTGCTCTCATGCTCCTTTTTACATACCCAACTCTCGCTTCCATATAATAACGTTGGGACAAGAACTGCGTTGTGTATTGCGACACGTGCCTTCTGGCTGAGGTGATGGCTGCCGAGAAATTGTCCCAATGCTCCGTTCACTCTATTTCCCGCATTCACTCTTCTTTCTACATCAGTGGTGTACAACAATAATTTATACTACGTAATTCTAAAGATATTCGTCCATCCATCCATCCATCAGCCTTTTAACGTCCACTGCTGGACGTAGGCCTACCCAAAGGGGGGATAATGCCGTAATCGCCACGCCTGGCAATCGGGTTGGCGATCGCAGTGAATGTTGTTAATACTCGAGGGAGTGCTGCTGCCCACTCCTCCGGTATTCAACTCCCGTGGGTAGAGGGGTGGGACAATTCTAAAGCCGGCTCCACACGGCTCTAAAGATACAATAAATCACAATTTTATAACTCCACTACATAAAGGACCCTCTGAATTTGATGCGCAAGGCCCAGTACTACGCTTTCCAAATTCTAGGAGAAGAAGAAAAAGAATATATTTTATTAAGAAGGAGACTTTTTGATTCGCTTTTTATCATCTTTCCAATTCCCCCCATACTTTATCCTAAGGACGGCAACGCGCTTTTATGTTGCTAGCTATTACCACACCTTTTTTGATCTATATTTTTTAGCATTTGACATGCTGCGCCACTTTTTAAAGTACAAATTATTTGTGAATAAAAAAAAAGAGTTTTTTTGTACGAGCGGGAATCGAACCCTCGTTTTTTCCAATCCGGGGAAGTGCTATAAGCCACTGAGCTATCGTACAGATCTTTCAATCATCCCAATCTCCTTATCACATTTGTCTTTACGACCAACGCCATCTATCGGAAAGCATTTACATGCATTAAACCACTATAGTAAGTTTAATTTTGCAATTAAAATTCATACTACTTGACGACGCGATTTTTTAAACATTTTTTATCTATATTTTTTAGCATTTGACATGCTCCGCCACTTTTTAAAGTACAAATTATTTGTGAATAAAGAAAAAGAGTTTTTTGTACGAGCGGGAATCGAACCCTCGTCTTTTCCAATCCGGGGAAGTGCTATAAGCCACTGAGCTATCGTACAGATCTTTCAATCATCCCAATCTCCTTATCACATTAGTCTTTACGACCAACGCCATCTATCGGAAAGCATTTACATGCATTAAACCACTATAGTAAGTTTAATTTTGCATTAAAATTCATACTACTTGACGACGCGATTTTTTAAACATTTTTTATCTATATTTTTTAGCATTTGACATGCTCCGCCACTTTTTCAAGTACAAATTATTTGTGAATAAGAAAATTTAAATATAAATTACCACACCTGTTTTATAAACAAAATGCGAAGAGTACCTACTCCAAAGTACTTACGTTTATTTTTTTCATTTTTTTCACTCCTCAGTAGGTCATATCCCATTCCAAACAAATTGAGCATCAGTATCCCACCAACCACACACGCAAACCCCAGGTCCCATGAGTCCACTTTCCTTTTTTCCTTCTTAGTTCTGCAATACTGCAGCTCTGTCAGGTTTGCCTCCAGGCCATAGGTGGACCTAGTGAGATTATTAACACAGCGCTCAAATTTCTGGGTTAAGTTAGAGCCCTCGATGTGGGAACATGTGGTGCTGAGGCAATAGCCACGATCTATTCTGGAGTGATTGTAGTGGTGCGGGTCTGAAGAGTAATCCTGCAAATTTGGTAATTTATTTTAAGAGAAGGAAGCTGTCAGTGAGGACGTAGATTTATAGATTATAATTATGTTATCCGTATTCCTACTCTTGATTGGCCTTAAAAACTGTCATACCTACCTCCTCCTCTTATGCCGGAAACTTGAGATATGACATAAAAGGTAAGCAAAATGTAGTGGTTATATTATGATAGAATTTATCACCTGTATGAGTTTAAGCAGTCTGTCGTTCCTATGTTGTATGAGCTGGAAGGAGCCAACGCAGAAGGCGGCGCGACGGTGCGTCATACACTCCTCTAAGTTATCCAGTTGATATAGTGGCGGCATCGAGTAATACTCCTTGTCTGAAAGAACAACAATATTTTAGTAATTGACCTGCTGAAAATTATTTATCAAAGTGGAAGAAGAGAAAATCGAGGTTTTGGCGGGAACACGAAGAAGATCAAGCCGTCGCTCTGCATTATTTTCCTAAATTTGTGTTATTTCAAGTATTAATGTGTAAAAGTGGTGGCCTTTTGCTTATTAACTATTTGTGTATGTACATAAGTGTTGGCAAGTGATGTAGTGCCACATAACGTGTTTTTCTGTTGTCTCCAAAACTCCATAGAAGCTTCAGTAATGTCGCCATCGTCTTACTGGAGGGGGACTTTGACTTGACTGACTAATTTTATATGACTGACTTCGACTACGACTTGTTTTACGAATTAAACTTTATAACTTGACACTGGCAACAATGGCTAGGCTATGGCAAGTATCAAAAAAGAAGAAGAGAAAATCAGATATACTATGAGCAGGATGCAAACCTGTGGCCCTCCCGATCCGGTGGAGTATTCTATAATTGCTCGTTTAAATATATTAGGTAACTAATAGCACTTTCATAAATTGTATACATGAATATAATAAGTTTTATTTAGGATAGTAGGGTATTAAAGACAACTTTACTTATTCCTATAAGACATAATATGATTGAAATCAAATGTTACAAATAGGTCATTGGTAGCTGTTTACAAAATCATTATTATGATTTATGATATAGTAATAAGCACCCAACGCTTTTAGTGACTTACTTATGATCACGCCATCTCCCTTGCGGGGCAGGCAGAGAGAACCGAACGGCTTTATTCTTGCATACATCTCTCACTTCCTCAACATTGATAATACTCTTCATATACGCTCGCCGGTTTCGGAGACTCTTGACTCCACCTTCCTCCAGTACATAACCGATTTGGTCTAGGTAGGTGAGTCTTGGCCTCCCCCTTATCTACATCCTTCCACTTTCACATTGTATAATCTTCATTACCAGTCACTCGTCCACCATTTTTTTCTCATTTCCGAACCATAGCTGCATTCCCTTTTGCATCTTTCCACCAATACTCTTTTTCATGCCTACTCGTTCTTTTACGTCGTCGTAACGAATGCGGTCAGTTAGCCTCACTCCACAAATTCTCCGCAGAGATCGAATTTCGATCGCATTGATTTTACTCTCATGCTCCTTTTTGCATACCCATCTCTCGCTTCCGTAGTATATAATATCGATGGGACAAGCACTGGATTGTGTATTGTGAGAGCATAGAGATAGCATAAAGATAATTGTGTACGTATACACTTATACATGACATGTTATAACAACAAAAATCACAAGTAATTTAAATAAGACTGCGTTATCGCATCTACATAGTAATCTTACATCTGTTTTTTGTTTGATTGTTTTGTGTTATGAAATACTCAAGGCGGGAAAAAATGTGAAAGTGTTCCTAGCCGCACACCCCGTCGTTCGGGGCAACGAACTGGGTAGTGTGGGGCCCTCGCCCCCTAAATAAACCTGCCGTGTGCCATCTCTCCGCCTTTATTGGCGGGCCACCGGAACCATATTACATTCCTTCAGTTATAATTATGTATAAGAACTCACTTCTAAGTTTGTTTTCTATGTTTAAAGTTACCTATTTTTTGTTTTGTTAAGGCGGGAAAAAATGTTCCTAACCGCACACCCCATCATTCGGGGCAACGAACAGGGTAGTGTGGGGCCTGCACCCACTAAAGAAACCCGCCGTGTGCCGTCTCTCCGCCTTTATTGGCGGGCCACTGGAACTGTGTTACATTCCTTCGGTGGTATGTTTAAAGTTACCTACAATTAAGTCTGTACGCTTGCATTGTTTAAATTATAGTCTATTTAGTGCCTCAATAAGTGAATATTGTTAATTCGTATGAGACATAATAAAGTTCTTAAACCACAAACCACAAAATATTTTCTTCTTTTTTTTAGTCTTAAAACAGCTTCAAAGGTATTTGTATTTAAAAAAAACCCAACTTATTATCGTGTGTGTATGCGTCACGATACTACCAGTTTGTAATAAGAACAAAAAACAGTTTAACTTCTTAAATTATTATAGGTACCTACTGTCATCCGGCCTTGATAAATATGCACTTTCAATTTAATCCGACATTTTGAAGTGTGAAAATCATGCTCAAAGATTACTTATAGTAATAAAAGCGTAGTAAAAATATTACTTGTTCAATTAGGTAAATATACACTGACTCATTACTTTTTTGTACCGTGACTGCAGAATTGTAATAACATAACAAAATGCATAATAATTTAAAAAAATGGGGTTTTCCGCTCGAGGATTATCATGATTAATGTAACAGTCTAAGATAGTGACTTAGTATGGCATTCATTCAATTTTCCAAATTACGTGTAAGTATACTAGCTACTGCACGCGACCTCTCTACAAGCGCTACTAAAGCTCCATAGAGTCGAAAAAGGCATTTTTTTTTATTGCGTATGGTGGCAGACGAGCCACGGCCCATCTGATGGTAAATGGTAACCGTCGCTAATGGACTCAACTATACCCAGAGTATTGTCAAGCCACTGCTCACCATTTCATTTCACAGATATGAAATGAAAGAATAAACATCTATCTCCTGCTACAACCAAAACGCAACGACGTGCTTCATGGCCGGTCACACGGGAGATGGTGGTACCAACCCGCTCGGGCCCGATAACAAATGAGTACTTCCACTTGGTACCCAGTCCTACCACCAGTAATGCAATAGGTGATAATTGCTTACTTCCCTTAGTCGTCTCGTACGACACCCGTGGGAATGAATGGGCAGGTGAGACTTGCATTCTTAGTCCGTCACCACATGGACAAAGTATCCAAAAAAATATCCCACAGGAACTCTTTATAAGGGTGTAAATATAGAATATTTTTATCTAGATCGTGATTTACCTGTACACCAAAGTTCGTTCAAATTCGTTTAGCTTTTAGGCAAAAATAGAAATTCTACCAGAACTCTTAATGTTTTGAGGATTTTTAGATTTACCCAATTCCATCCAAATCCACCGAAACGTTTAGATGAAACTAAGAGACAAACGTCCAAACATCTAAACATCTTCACAAATTTTCACATTTATAATATTGACATTGGTCGGAATTTCCAAAAGGCTTACTTACTTACTCACTTATCATCACACCATTTCCCTTGCGGGGTAGGCAGAGAGAACAGAAAAGGCTTGTGTACTATTATCTAGAACTAGCCACTTACTTAAACAATATTAAAAAGTAACTACAACATTTGAATATGGAACCCTTTGGCTGTACAATACAGTTTGTTTCATCTAAATGTCACTTGTTATTGTGACGACATTTCATATAGTTATTTATCTATGGGCGTGAAATTGCGTGTCTACATCACCATAGATTAAACTAGTAAACTTTTTTCTTCTATGATTTTCTACGATTTTAAGTGTAATTTGACAGCTTATTAGAGATTTGCTCGGCTTAAAACTATTTCTGGTGATGAAGCACCGTGCAAGACAGCTGGCTTGCAGAATTCAAACGCGGTTGTGTCAATATTAACGACGAAATCCATGATGAACAACAAAAACATCGATGCTATGCGGCATATGATCGAAGCAGATAGGCATATGACCTAGATGAGAAGACTCGGACATATTTAGGTATAAGCATGAGTCAAGTACAAACAATCCTACACAAAAATTTGGGTGTGAAAAAACTAAGCCCTTACACAATTTGAATGAAAAATGTCATACTTAGCAGATTTAACGAAGGGACGTCAAATTTGGGACATAGTAAATGTTAACGAAACATGGATTTATAGCTACGATCCCGAAATAAAACAGCGGTCGAACCAGACAGACAAATTAATTTTTGAATGGGAAAAACGTAGACCTTATGAGCCATCCTGCAAATAGTCTCGAAGAGGCACCATGTGATTTTTTTTGTTCCTAACAATTAAGAAACAGTTACGAGGTCAACGAATTTCATCACTAGAAGATGCTGTCGAAGAGTAAAAAAAACATGTTTCCGATGTCACCACAGGAGGAGTGGCATTAATGTTTAGTTGGTTTATTAGTATGAAAAAATGCTTTCAAGTTAACTTAGAATATTTTGAGAAATACTAAATTCATTTTTGACCCTATATATTATTTTTTTCTCATCAATTCCGGTAACTGCGCTTATATACACAAAGCTATAACAGAGCTATGCCTGTATATTGAAGATATTTGAGAAAAAATTACTGTATTAGGCTATATGGGTGTCTGAACCAAAAACATTTTAAATTTTAGAATTTTTGTCTCTTTGTTTCTTTATTTTTAGCACGTGACGAATTTTTATTAAACTTTTTTTTGATAGTTTGGATTGGGAAAAGCTGGCATACGTTTTATACTACTATATAGGGAACCTGAGATATAACCTAAAATCTAGCTTTTGGCTACGACTGAGCCGCGACCAAAGGGATTATAACATAAACATTCATACCATTTCCGTTCAGTTTTGGCTGCGCGTTGATCGTCAACCAGGACAAGTGATACTGAAGTAATATAACGTGGTTACAGCAGACCGCCTATCTGGGTGGAGAGACTGCACACGGTGGGATTATTTAGTGGGTGAGTAATTTGTTTTGGTAAACAGTCGAACACATAAAAACAATCTAAAAATATAACAGAGAACAGAGTCCAAACTTAATAATAACGATTTCGCTTGGCACCGGAAAAATTTCGCCCCAATACTGGAATTTTACTTAAACTTATAGTTTATATATTTTATTTTTCAACATTTTTTTAAAATTCATTGATTAATTAAAGTTTTGAAAAAATTCTGCAATTTTAAAAAACAAATACTAAATTTCAGAAAATAGAAAAATCGATTATTATTTTAAATCTCCAAGAAAATACCTAAATTGATTAAATCATTTTGATTATTAATTTTGACCAAAAGTGCCAAAATTATAAATCGCAAATAATGGATGAATTTAATTTCTTGAATTATCAATTAAACAGAAAAGTATTAATTAATAGAATTAATTACTTAATTATATTGCGCAATCTAGATAAGACTAAAAAAAATTTTTTTTAACTTTCAAAATTTTGCTGCCCTAAAAATTTGCCGCCCTGGGCACTTGCCCCGACCGCCCCTAGTGTAAATCCGCCGCTGGACAGACACCAGTACACACGTAACACAAGTGCACTCGCTGTTCCCTCACTCTAATAGTCCAAAGGGACGGGACTATCCAAGACATTTATTATTCTATATTGTCTTTAAAATCCTATGAAATCACCAAATTCTTAAGAATTCCATACGTGTATTATCAATTATTTCGAAGTCTATTTTTAACTTATTTTGGCCGTTCTACGGAATCTATGATTAATGTTTGTTGTCTATATTTGTACGTATAACGATGTTATAGTACCGTAACGGTTATATTACACTCGCTATATACGAGATCGTTTTGTAAAGTATTGGGAAGTCATGCAAATTAATTTTAGACTCTCAAAAGGTTGTATATCAATCCGGAAAGAATTATACTACGTCTTCAAGATCACAGATGGCGGAGTGGCTTAGATGCCGGCTCGAGTGTTGTGGGTTCGATTCCCACACAGGATAACTCTTTGTGTGATCCACGAATGGTTGTTCTGAGTCTGGTTGTACTTTGTGTCCGTGAAATTGTATGTTTGTAAAGTCAAGGATAATTCTTTAATGCAGGGTGTTGTCTTTTATAAAATACTAGCCTATGCCCACGGCTTCGCCGTAGCCAAAAGCTACCTATCTCAGGTTCTCGGTATAGTAGCGAGATAAAGTGTATACCAGTTTCAATTCAATTCAATTTATTCATTTGCGAAGATTGGGTACAAAAGTTGTTACAAATTTATAATGGTACCACCAAACTCAGCTTTACAGCATGCAAATATAAAGGTAATACAATTACTTTTATATATAATATGAGTTTCTAAGTCTAATTAAGACCTATCAAATAAAAAAAATTGCATCGAAATCCGTTGAGTAGTTTTTGCGTGATGCGCAAATGAACTAACAGACAAATAGAAAAACAGACAAAAAAATCTAAAAAAAATCGTTTATGTTTAGACACGCCTTTATAGCCTAATACAGTCATTTTTTCTCAAATATCTTAAATGTACAGACACAGCTTTGTTACAGCTTTATAATAATATAAAATATAAGAAAAAATATAACTTATATATCTTCTAGTTAGTAGATTTTATCTGTACCTGTACTATTATAAAGCTGTGTTACACAGAATTTAACTTTTAATTCATGAACCACTCCCTTGTAAAAAATGGGTGCTTCCACATACATAATTCTATTCAACGTGGGACTTATAACAAAATAATCAGTGACGAGAGTTCATTACTTTCTAATTTGAAACGGAAGTCTATAATTGGTCAGTCATTTTATATTTAATTTGTAAAATAAAATTTAGTACGTTATCTTACCGGTAAGGTCACCGGTCACGGCTGCGACCACGGTTAACAGTATCCCACATACTACCACTACCATTTCATTGTTAGCATACATGGACCTCTTGCACGTAAATACTGTCTAACATTACTATTTGGGTCTATATATAGACATAGATACGTGCGTCATAGAATTAAGTTACAATCGTAAAAAATATATGATGATTGACGGTGCAATAGTTATTCAATGGAAAATATCCATAATCATCATTTTGAGCAGCTAATGATAATAATATGCATGTTTTCCGAGTGGTGACGGACTAAGAATATAGGTGTCACCATCTTTCCCACAGATGTCGTAAAGTGACTAAAGGAAGTAATTGTCACCCACTACGTTACTGGTGGTAAGGTTTAGTATTAAATCACTCACAACTTCCTGTACACACAGTTTCCTCTGGTCTCCAAACACAATAAAAAAATTACTCAAAGCGAAAACCAGGACAGGATAAGTACTTGAGGATACTGGTTTCCAAGGAGTCTCTGGTTACCCAAGTGTTTGTGGGATTATAAATCTGTAACAGAGTTGTTCATAGAAGATATTTCAGAAAAAATACTGTATTAGGTTATATGTAGGTAAGTATATATATATATATATCTTCTAAAAAGTATATATCTGTATCTTCTAAAAAATTGTTTAGTTTTTTTTTGCTGTTTGTCTGCCAAAGCGTTTCTGAAGTAAAACTTCTTTAGGCGCGACTAGGGAGTAACTCAGATTTTTTTTCTGACGGAAGTAACGCTTACTATAGTCTGTGTTTCCGTTATTTAAAAATAATAATTTGGATTGGTCGTAAGTATATGTCATATACTCCACGCTTCTTGACTTATACGCCAGCTAGTGGCAAATATCATAATCAATTAGGATTATTTATTTCCAAATTTTCAAACGGATCAATTGTGAATAGCAAAGTGAATAAAAATTCATCAGTTTTTAAAAAAATATTTAAATATTTTATTTTAGTTTTTTTTTTGTTTTTTTTTTCTTGTCAACGCCAAATAAGTTTTACTTCCATCTCGCGTAAAGGTTACACGCACACACTTTTTTTTTGTATAATCATCCATCCATCAGCCTTTCCACTTCCACTGCTGGACATACAGGCCTACCCAAGACAACGCCACAACATACATGTGTTTTGCTCATATGGGGGATAATGCCGTAATCGCCACGCTTGGAAGGCGGGTTGGAAATCGCTGTGGATGTTGTTAATACTCGAGGGAATGCTGCTGCCCACTCCCCCGGTATTCCCTTAGTCGGCTTTTACGACTCCCATGGGTGGAGAGGAGTGGGACAATTCTAAAGCCGGCGCCACACGGCAAATATCTTATAAAAACGGTATGATCATCACGCAGAAACTATTGATCGCATTTTCATGAAACTATTATCTAGGTATACGTTTTATCCCGCTACTGTACCGGGAACCTGTTGTAAGAGTTTACTTTAGCTCCATATCGATCTCAGTTTCTAGAAAGCAATGGTATACCGCAGGGTAATATTCTCGAACCCCTGCTTTTTAAAATGTATCATATTTTGAAATAAAACTACGTTTACGGAATCTATCGCGTTTACTTGATTTTTATGCTATCGCTGTCCAAAGCTTTGGACATCTACCATCTAAGCCCGTGATCATGAATGCTGTAAAATATTCGAAACGTCGGGATAGCATAAAAATCAAGTAAACGCGATAGATTCCGTAAACGTAGTTTTATTTCAAAATGTGTAAAATTCGCGTAAATGTTAGAAAGTATTATGTATAATATTATATGTAACCCGTTATCCTAGGCGAACGACAAACGCGATAATATGACGGGCCTCGTGGCGTAGTCGGTAGTGTAACCGACTTCCGTGCACAAGGCCGTGGGTTCGATTCCTACTCAGGACAATTATTTGTGTGATGAACACGTACCGCGTCTGGGTGTTTTCTATCTATTTATGTACGTATTTACAAAAAAAAAGTAATATAGGTATGTATTATATCCGGAATCTGGTACCCATAGCACAAGCGTTAAGCTTAGTTTGGGACCAGAGGACGTTGTGTGAAAATGTCCGTGAATATTTATTTATTTATATTTAATACGACGCGACGCGACACGAACATATCAAATAGAGGTTGTATGTACTTTTATGGCCTACGTTGTCGCCTAATATGAATGCGTCAAAAAGCGATTAAAATATTAGCCGAAATACGTCGCATCGCGTCGCGGCACTCACCTATGACAACAGGTAACACTATTTCAGTCCGTAATATTTCAATAATTATCTCTAAGAACATATGTCTAGTAGCTTCAACATTGTAATAAATATGTACCTAATACAATAGAGTAAGTAATCGCATAGCTTGATTTAAATAATCTTGGTCGAACGTGTAAAAACTACATTTATTCAATTTCCTCATTACAAATGTGTTCATGAAATATTAAATATTAGGTGAAAATTTAAACAAAGTACAAATAATCTTCAAGAAAAAAACATATTATAAATGTTTATATATATTTTTAGCATTTGACATGCTTAGCACTATACATTAAACACAAAGTGAAAAATGTGAAATCGAAAATAACAGTCACGAGCAGGATTTGAACCTGCATCTCCTGGATGCTTTGCCAATTCAGCCATCGTGACAATTGCTCCTGACTGCTAATTTCGATAACACATCCATACTTAACGTCTTTGGGTGACGCCTGCGCCATCTGTCGGAAGTATTTTCATACATTATACCGACCAGACAAACTTAATTTTATAATTAAGATTTCTACCTAATAATGACACAAACTCTAAAATCCTGAGTGCTTTTTACTATATAGGTGACTATTTGTAACATTTGATTATGCACCTCACGCTTTTTTACAATCATTATTATTTTATTGTAATATTATTTACTACTTTTTAGTTCAACTGGCTATTTAAAGCCTTTTGTTTTAGTTTTTTTAAACTATAATTTAGTTTCTTCTTGTTAGTCTCAAAATAGTATTAAAAACACTGTTATTTAAAAGAAATAAAACCTACTTATGCCGTGATAATTTGCCTTTAAACTTCATCAGACGGACATGGCTAAACTTTAAAGGTTCTTTATTGGCTACGGAATAGACATGGGTAAATCAGCAAAAATCCTTGCGTTAACTCAGTAACTCGGGCGCAGTTAACTGTGCCGGCTCATTGTGTTAACTCAAAATTGCGCCATGGCGCAACAAAATGAAACATTTTTTCCCGAAAAAAAAAAAGATATAACTCCATTTACATTTCACAGAGTTGCAGTTTATAGCAATGATATTGAATTTCCCGGTCCTGGGCTATGCGCCAACTCATTTTTAAGAAGTGAGTTAAAACATCCAGCGCAGTGAACTGAGTTAGCGCAACTGCGCAGCGCAGTGCAGTGTTACACATCTCAACTACGGAACCCTAAAAACCGATAAATACCGAATAATTTTATCAAATTAGTGTATTGTAATCGGTCCTCGATACATCTACATAGTTTGAACGAAATCTGACCGTTTAAAGTGGGTCAAAATCGCGCCCAAAGGAGTCGGTTACAAACATACAAACATACAGGTGAAGCTAATAAAATGCGTGTAAAAAGCGTCTGATAACTCAGTTATAGGTAAAGATTATTAATACCTCCATGTAAGTCTTCAATATTTCATAAAAAATGCTATTTAATGTACATTCGTGAGTTACCTCTAGCGAAACAGAAGAAAATAAAAAAAAACTGGCTAATTTAGCACCTTTTGTACAATAAAAAGAATTTCTTAAGATAAAATTATAAGAATTGTGGTAGATAGTATATTTACTATTATATTATAAGTACATAAGAAAGGTTGGTAATTTATAAAATTTTGTTTTTTAAAATTTAGAAGGTACTGTATATTACCAGTGAGGTCGCGCGCCACGGCTCCGACCACGGCTAACAGTATCACATATACAACCACCATTGTTAGCGCACATTGGACCTCTTACAAGTAAATACTGATCACGATTACCTCTCGGGTCTATATATATAAACGTACGCCGTACGATACCGAGAACGAATTATTAAACAATATTTCATTATTACATATTATTCAGTTTCACTCTAGCACTCATGGTTAGAGACAGGAGGTATAAAAGAGGTAAAACGTATTTAAAACGTAACAAAAAAATAATATACATCTATACTATTATAAAGCTGTAACAGATCTGGACCCCGATTCTCGTTTTGTAGAGATAATGTCTAATTAGAGATAATCTCTAATTTTAAAATCTCTACGGAAAATGTCGCCAAAATGTCTACAGTATCATAAAATTGTATTCTCGGTCACAATAGAGATTCTTGTCTTCGACTTTTCTATAGACATATAAAAATGACGTTCCGTTTTCTCGATTATTTTATAAAAGTATCGATTGTGTTGGGAAAAATATCGATTAAGCGATAAAAATGTTTTAAAATATGTTTTAGGTGTTTATATATACATATACCACCGAAGGAATGTAACATAGTTCCAGTGGCCCGCCAGTAACGGCGGACAGATGGCACACGGCGGGTTTCTTTAGTGGGTGAGGGCCCCACACTACCCTGTTCGTTGCCCCGAACGACGGGGTGTGCGGTTAGGAACATTTTTTCCCGCCTTAAAAAAAAAGAAGGTGTTTATATATATGTAGCGTCAATTTAATATTATAATTCTATTCATAACTGCACAGTTAGAAGATCTCCTAGTGCAATATTAATATATGTATTATAGTATAACAAAAATTGTAGAAAGACTACTTGCATTATACGAAATGTTTTACCAAAACGATAAAAAGTAAAAATCCTACAATATAGTATTATATTTATCAGTGTCGTTTGTTTGTTAATTTGTGTTTCTAAGTATAGAATAATTAAAAAATGCAGGGTCGTGTCCTATACCACCGAAGGAATGTAACATAGTTCCAGTGGCCCACCAATAAAGGCGGAGAGACGGCACACGGCGGGTTTCTCTAGTGGGTGCAGGCCCCACACAACCCCTGGTCGTTGCCCCGAACGGCGGGGTGTGCGGTTAGGAACATTTATTCCCGGCTTAACAAAAAAAAAAAAAGCGTCGTGTCCTATGACATAAGACTGGTTCCACTATGTCTATTAGTTCATCCGTCAGTTCCTTCGATAGGCGAAAGTTTTTTTGGAACGCTGCATCACTTAACTCCATAGCGTTATAACGCCACAGACCTTGCCGACGTGGAATAAATCCCAGTGCCGCATCTTCTGTAGCCTCCACCAGATTATTAATAAATGCGACAATTAGCTCATCACCCATTTTCTTGACTTCCACTTGATATCAAGGATTGGGTTGGAACAAAATTTAAGTTTACAAGACGTTTCACAACCACAAGTCCGCAACTATTCACAACAAAAACAAAGTGACGTTCGAATTATCATTCGACTTTGCATTCGACACATGATTGCGATTGCTATAGACTACTCGTTGCATGTCGTGCGCTGTGTGGTAGACATATCTCTAACGTGACATTTCCGAGATAAAAGTCTAATGCACGAGAATCGGGGTCCTGTGTCTGTACAATTAAGATATTTGAGAAAAAATGACTGTATTAGGCTTTATGGGCGTGTCTGAACACAAAACGATTTTTTTTAGATTTTTTATCTGTTTGTCTGTTTGTTCCTTCACGCATCACGCAAAAACTACTAAACGGATTTTGGTAAAACTTTTTTTATTTAAAAGCTCTTGATTAGAATTAAAAACTGCCATACATTGTATCCCGTTACTATATCGGGAACCTGAGATATTACCTTAAAACTAGCTTTTGGTTGGTGGCGACACCAGATGAGGTATTACTCGTGCATCACCAACTACAAGGAAAGGGATATGAGGTGCAGAGGAAGAATAGCTAGGACAGGATGAGGAGAGAGTTGACTGAGATGTAGTATAATAAGGGTGTAACAGGCATAACACACTGTTTTGACTGACGCGTTTGACGTCAATATTTAAATTGTTAGCTAAGCAGTTGAATAGGCAAAATAAAAATATGGTTTTCACGTTAATTATGCGCATTTTTTTTTCAATTTTTCTCTTAATAAGAACCTTCCTCGATATTCACCAATTATATGAAAAAAATCTTAATAAAGAACTAGCCGTTAGAATCCCACTTAGAAATTCCCACTATTGGGCACGAGTCTCTTCTCAGAGCGAGAAGTATTAGGCCGTAGTACCTACCCTGCTGACCCAGTGCCAGTGGGCAAGCCTCACAAGCGTTCGACAAAACCGTTCAGGGGCATGCAGGTTTCCTTACGATGTTTTCCTTCACCGATGTTGTCCGCGTAGTGACGGACTAAGAAAACAATTGTCACCACCCCATTCTTTTCCACGGGTGTCGTATGAGGCGACTAAGGGAAGTAAGTAATTATCATCCATTGCATGACTGGTGATAGGGCTGGGTACCAAGTGGGAGTACTCACTTGGTATCGGGCCCGAGCGGGTAGGTACCACCATCTCCCGTGTGACCGACCATGAAGCACATCGTTGCGTTTTGGCTGTAGCAGGAGATGCCGTTTATTCTTTCATTTCGTGACGGTTACCATTTACCATCAGATGGGCCATGGCTCGTCTGCCACTAAATGCAATAATTACCATTTTTTTGTTTTGTTAACTAAATGTTACATTTTATGATTTAAAGAAGTTAGACATATGTATTAATTTAGTAAATAAAAAGTGAAAAAATAAGTAAAAATTGTTTTATCTATTCATACTATTATAAAACTGTAGATATGTCTGTACATTTAATATATTTGAGAAAATTACTGTAATAGGCTATATAGGCGTATCTAAACACAAAAATTTTTTTTTAGATTTTTTGTCTGTTATCCCGTTACTATACCGGGAACCTGAGATATAACCCAAAAACTAGCTTTTGGCTGCGGCGGGCCGCGGGCAAAGGCTAGTTTCCTTATATAGTCCGTAATACCTTTATGAAAATCGTTAACAGCTTTATAGCCGTTCACAGAGGTCGGTAATGGAAGCAAGCAATTCAAATATTGCTAACATAAATATTTTTATTTTCTGAGGTCTCATTGTATTTCATCATATTCGCGATAAAAAATTAAAACCACATATTACAAATTTACATATAAAATAAACAAGTAAGTGTGTACGCATCCACTGACCTTAAAACTGTAATCAATTTCAAAATTACCTTAAAGGGGTCGGCAATCTGCATTTACCTTAATCTATACTATTATAAAACTGTAACATAGCTATGTCTGTAAATTTAAGATATTTGTGAAAAATTGACTGTAATAGGCTATATAGGCGTTTCTAAACACAAAACACTTTTTTTTAGATTTTTTGTCTGTTTGTTCGTTCGCGCATCACGCTAAAACTACTGAACGGATTTTAATGCAACTTTTTTTATTTGAGAGCTCTTAATTTAAGACTTAAAAACTGGTATATATTTTATCCCGCTACTATATGGGGAACCCAAGATTTAAGCTAAAAACTAGCTTTTGGCTGCGGCGGAGCCGCGGGCAAATGTCAGTTCGTTATAAAACTCTATATTGAACTTTTGCTTTAATTGACGTTCTACTACATAATGTAACAATATTGTATCACTTAAAAAGGAAATACATTTATTATTATTATTAATGTGTTGAGACCTTCGATCAACATTTATTGTTGCAGTTATTGTTGATCGAAGGTTGAGACGATAGGGAACTTAGTGCAGCGGCTTGTTCAGGTTTCAATTACTTTGAATTAATTCATGTTATTACTAGCCTTTGCCCGCGGCTCCGCCGCAGCAAAAAGCTAGTTTTTAGCTTATATTTCAGGTTCCCGATATAGTAGCGGGATAAAATGAATACCAGTTTTATAAGTTTATTACGTGCTTATTACGAGCTCTCAAATAAAAAAGTAGTTACACTGAAATCCGTTCAGTAGTTTTTGCATGATGCGCGAACGAACAAACAGATAAACAGAAAAAATAATGTTTTGTGTTTAGACACGCCTATATAGCCTATTACAGTATTTTTTCTCAAATATCTTAAATGTACAGACATAGCTCTGTTACAGATTTATAGTAGTATAGAATGATATAATATATATTGCAAGGTTACATTTTTCTAGTGGTAGGTAGAGCCTTGATAACCGCCGGCGGACCACCGAAGGAATGTAACATAGTTCCAGTGGCCCGCCAATAAAGGCGGAGAGACGGCATACGGCGGGTTTCTTTAGTGGGTGAGGGCCCCACACTACCCTGTTCGTTGCCCCGAGCGACGGGGTATGCGGTTAGGTAAATTTTTTCCCGCCTAAACAAAAAAAGGTAGAGCCATGCTTACCCCAGCACGAATGGGTCAGCTCAATTGGGAAAGTACCACCCTCTCACAAAAGATCAGCGTGCAACAACGGTAGTTATGCCTACCGTTGTGTTTCGTATGGTGAGTGAGGGCGCTGCAGGCCCAAACCCCCTATACTCTCCTTATTATCCTTCCTACCCACTTGACTCCTATTCCCTTCCTTGGACAGGGCGACGCGCGAGTGATGCCTCTGGCGTTGCTAGCGTCTATAGGCTACGGTAACCACTTACCATCAGGTGGGTCGTTTGTTTACTCGCCACCCATGAAGTATAAAAAAAAATATATAGAAGTTTCCAAATTGTTGTACTGTTATTCTCATTTGAGTATAAAAAGTTTACTTTCTATTAGTATTTGTTTAACTTGAATTAAATTAAATCACACAATATTTTAATGTTTTTATACATTTTGTAAATAAATAATAATAATAAATAAATATTCACGGACATTTTACACAACGTCCTCTGGTCCCAAACTAAGCTTAACGCTTGTGCTATGGGTACCAGATTACGGATATAATACATATATACGAGTATGTATATATTTTTTGTAGATACATATAATTTTCCTAAGAATACAAATGTCACCACCCCATTCTTTCCCACGGGTGTCGTATGAGGCGACTAAGGGAAGTAAGCAATTATCATCCATTGCATGACTGGTGTTAGGACTGGGTACCAAGTGGGAGTACTTACTTGGTAGCGGGCCCAAGCTGGTTGGTACCGCCATCTCCCGTGTGACCGGCCTTGAAGCACATCGTTGTGTTGGCTATAGCAGGAGATAGCCGTTTATTCTTTCATTTCATATCGGTGAAATGAAATGGTGAGCAGTGGCTTGACAATACTCTCGGTATAGTTGAGTCCGTGAGCGACGGTTACCATTTACCATCAGATGGACCGTGGCTCGTCTGCCACTAAATGCAATTAAAAAAACACCCAGACGCAGTACAAGTATCTGTGTTCATCACACAAATATTTGTCCTGAGTGGGAATTGAACCCACGAACTCGTGCACGGAAGTTGGTTACACTACCGACTACGCCATGAGGGCCGCCATTTTGTGTTATTAATGCTTAAAAATATATATAAAAATATCAAAAACTGCATCATTATTTAGGTATGAATCTTAATTCTGACAATAAATGCATTATGCAAATATTTCCTCAGGCGTTACCCAATACTACGTATTTTCGAAATTAGCAGTCCCGAGGAATTATCACGATGGGCATTTTACATTTTCGCACTCTGTGTTAATCACACAATATATTTACGTGTAAGAATACAAGTATCACGATTCTTTTCCGCGGGTGTTGTCCTAACAAGACTAAGACAGGTAAGCAATCATCACCCAACGCTTAACTGGTGGTAGTCTTAGGTACCGAGTGGGAGTACTTTACTCCCGTGAAATAAAAATGGCGAGCAGCGGCTTGACAGAAGATACTAGTGAGATAGATATATAGATAACTCTTTATTAAAAAAACACTATATGAAGAAACTTAAAGCTAACTTAACGCTAACAGGCTTTTAATTTACGGCCTTATCGCTGAAATGCACAGAACGAATTTAAATGAACTCTCGAATGTCTCGCTAACCGTGATGGTAATTCCGTCGAACACTACTTTAGGGAGCACGTCCCAATCTATTTGACATATCAATCGCGAACTGCGCATAATGATCTTTTGTTTTTTTCGGGATACACCTTTAGGCCATATTTAGTTTTTTAAACTATAGGTACTTAATTTATCTTTTAAATCTTTTTGTATACAATATCATTGCTTTTAATAGAGATAGGCGACGTGTTAATGATAGTCACGAGCATGACTTTATCCTGTATCTCCTGGATTATCGATACAGATGCAGGTTTAAATCCTACTCGTGGATGTCTTTATCTATTTTACACTTTCACTAGTCGTTTCGTTCGTGTTTTGTCTAAATTGTTACTGCAGGCTCTTGTATTTTAAAGTCTTGTATTAAGTTACGGTGAAAACTTTTTTCAGCTCTTATAATCAGCATCAGTATTTTTCTAGGTTAGTGAAAGTTTAAAGCAACAAAACTCGAATTGCTTACCATTTGTGGAAATTTTGTCTGTTTAGTAATAGTTTCACAGTCGAGTCTTGGGATACCCCTGGAATAGAATGGATTGTGGACCAATTTCTGTCCAAGTCTTGATGATTATTGCAATATTTGTGACGATAGACACATGGGCGACGGTCTGAATCTCTTTTGCTCTCGAAATACTACTTACCGTTATGGTGGAAATTTCAGTACAGAAATTCACCAACATTTTGATCTTATAGAAACCGTAAAGCCACAATCATGGACTTACACAGTCACATCAAAACTTAACGTTCCCTTGTATTCTACAAAACATCATATACATGTGAATAAACAGTTATTTTACTGTAAATATCAAATGTTATATGGAAAGCTATTTACAGAGGTAACAGGATAACAATAGATAAAAACGCATCCGCCCATATCAGTGTCGACGACTACCACACTTCATCAGGAAGATAATGATTGTATGCGCACGTTGCGCCCAGATGATGCGTCGTACTTAGTGTAAAGTACATTGTAGAAGATAGTTAAGAGCTGAATAGAAAACATGATGGAGCCTCAGAGTCGTCAGCACACAATAGAAGTATTAAAGGCTCCTGAGAAAATTCTGAGAATTAAATTACAATTGGTACAGTGAGCTTTACAGCAGGTTCAAGGGAAAGGATTCCGGTGATTATGATGAAGATGGACTATTGAGAGCAGATTACGTTCATTCATAGCTGGTGGAGGCCCCGCAATCGCTACCAGAGCCAACCACACCACCACATGTACAGACATGATAGAAGCTACCGTAGGTATATAAGATGGTAAGTTTAAAATGCCATATGAGTGCTTTTATTTAAAAAAAAACTTTACATTCAATCCAGAATTTACAGTTCACTTAATAGACACAATAAATACTAAAAAAAGGAAACCATAAAGAAAAATATATACCGGTAATTAATTTCTACAAAATCTATTAAGTTTATTAATTAAAGGTATAATATATGCAGTGTGGGGCCAGCTTTAGAATTGTCCCACCCCTCTCTACCCATGGGAGTCGTAAGAGCCGACTGAGGGAATACCGCGGGAGTGGGCAGCAGCACTCCTTCGAGTATTAACAATATCCACTGCGATCGCCAACCTGCCTGCCAAGCGTGGCGATTACGGCACTTTCCCCCATTCTTGGGGAGGCCTATGTCCAGCAGTGGACGTTAAAAGGCTGATGGATGGATGGATGGATAATATATAATTATAAGTAAAGGTTGAAGGATCTTTTTATATTTAATGCGTACTTGTATTAAATGTAAAAAAAATAAAAAATTTACATTTAGTGCAAGTACAAAGATTTTTACATTTAAGTTGGTTAATTATTTTTTTTACATACGACTATAACTTGCAAATATATTTTTTCATTTTTCAAACGTAATTAGTCACATATTATCATTATTAGTCATGTAAAACTACCTGTTGCCAGCACTCTTTGCTTGCGTGGAGTCTTCTGGAAAATGTATAACATATACCAGAAAAGGAGTGATACTATTATATTTTCTTTTAATTTAAATCCTCGTTGTTTCAAACAAATAGAAAAGATTTTTATCCTCCTTATCCTTGAAGATTCTTGTATATATATGTGCAGGCCACATTGCTCAACAAATCAACAACCAATTGGGCAAAAAAGTTCGCAAGTGGCGACTATGTATTGGACAGCGCAGCGTAGGATGACTTCCTCCCAAATGGATCGATGATCTGGTCAAAGCCCAAGGGATGCAACGGCATCCAGTCAGCACAGGACCGTTTATTGTAGCTCTCTCTTGAGAAGGCCTATGGCCAGCAGTGAACGTCAAAAGGCTGATGGATAGATGATGAAAATCCTTTGTTTATAATCCTTATTTTTTTCTTGGAGGTGGTGACGCGAGTGATGCCTCTGGGGTGGATGGCATATAAACATATGGCCCACTTGATGGTAAGCGGTTACGCAGGTTCTAATATTGTTCACCAACATTCTTTGTTTAGATGTTGTGAGGAGATCCATGTTATGCAATGTCCCGCATATATCGGTGCTAGGACCGCTCTTGCAGGACATAGGCTACGACTGGGTGCTGCGCTGTCAGCGCCCCTCCGGGCTGGCGAATATCTGCTACGCGAACGACACGCTAGTCTTAGACCGGAGTGGAAACTACAAGAAGGCAACACAGGACCTTGGAGATGGTCAGAAAGATCGAAGCGCTGGGGCTGAGGGTGGCCCAGGATATGTTGCAGGCCCTACTATTCCATGGGCGACAGTGACATATTTCAATTCATCTATGAAATTAATTGGTGAGCAGCGGCTTAACAATACTGTCGGTATAGTCGAGTCCATGGGCGACGGTTACCATTTACCATCAGATGGACCGTGGCTCGTCTGCCACTAAAAGAAATTAAAAAAAAAATGGGCTCCGACGTCGGTGTCGCTCAGTCGGCAACGCTCGTCCTCGGAGGACGGGGTGCAAATCGGGTGCCAAGTCCAGGTCAAATAGCTGGGCTTGGTACTGGACGGGAGTGAGTGCTTCCGTGAGTACTTCCACCAGCAGCTTCATGCACGGCTCATGGCGAATATGGGCAGACCCAGTCATGCATGCTCCTGGCTTTACGTGGGGGTAATTCAGTCGATTGCACTGTACAGCAAACCCGTGTGGGTGGGGTCCCTGGAGACTAGGGGTGTCCAACCACCAAGCTCTATTGTGGAGAATACCAAGAGTCTTGGCGTTCAGGGTGATCGCGGATACGTGCCAGCCTGCACGTTGGCCGGAAGCCCCCTCAAAGAAGAGAATGGAGGTGCTGCTGAGGTATATTGGCGAGCGTCGCAAAAGCGAGGGCGATCTTTGGGCTGTAGGGGTGCTTCAGCCGTTTCTGGAGAAATGGGCAGGGCAACAGCATGGAGTCCTTACCTTCCGACGAGTGCAAGTTCTTTTGGGGCACGGTTGCTTCGACAGATAGTCACAGCCCAGACACATAGTCACAGCATTGCAGCTGCGATGTTGACACGGCGCGGCACACGCTCGAGTTGTGCTCGAGTTGGGTCGAGCAGCACTGTGTATTCGTCGCGGCAATAGGTGAGGACCTCTCGGCTGCAGCGAGAGCGGCGCAGGTACTACAGTCTACCACCCGCCTCCCGCGAAGATGCAGAGGTACCCGAAACCCGAAAAGGTAGGCTAATGCTGCCGAATTACCACTGAAGTAATAATGTCTTTAAGTTCCAGTGGTCCACTAGTACAGGCTGTCTCTCAATCTGGCAACACGGCGGGTTTCTTTCGTGGGTGAGGGCCCCACACTACGTTCATCACCCCGACTACCGTATGGGTTAGATACATTTTTTCCCGCCTTAACAAAAAAATAAATAAAAAAAAGGTACGTAAAAGCTATAATTAGTTATTTATATAGCGGAACTGACAAGTCTAACTCTTTATTTGAAGTTTGTTTATTTGGTAAAATAAGAAACAGCAAAATACATATAATAAATAACTCCGTCTCTTATTTTACCCATTAGTATGAAGATGCATAATCACATTTAAAGGTACAAACATTATTTACTCACCTTTTACTACGTTTTAACACCGAGGCAAGATTTCCAATTTTTTTTTAATTTTGTTTCTGTTGAATCATGTCCGCTTGACGCTCATAAAAACTTATTAAATAAAATATTCTGACAGATCAATGCCAGAGTTAATATTATCAACTTTAGTAAGTATATAACTGCCTCTGTGGTGCAGCGGTAGTGTAAGCGACTGCTGATCATGAGGTCTCGGGTTCGATCCCCGGGTCGGGCAGTGTTATTGAGATTTTTCGTAAAAAAAAAAGGAAAAATTCTCAGTAGCAGCCCGGAGTTTGGAAATGTGCCCGGTAGACGTCAATAGGCTCGCCCCCTATTACGTGGGACTTAAACATAGCTGGCGAATCGTGTGTGTGTAAAACACCTCTGCCTACCCCTTCGGGGAATACAGGCGTGATGCTATGTTTTTTTAGAAATTAAAGATACCTATATACTCAATAATATATCCCAAACTAGAATTTCCCAAACTAGTATATAATCTATTTTTACTTAAAAAAATTAACAGTATAAAAAAATATGAATAAATTATGTAAGTTAAACCACAGCCTTTGCCTGCGGCTCCGCCGCAGATAAAATCTAGTTTTTAGGGTATATTTCAGGTTACCACAGAAGGAATGTAACATAGTTCCAGTGGCCCGCCAATAAAGGCGGAGAGCGACGGGGTATGCGGTTAGGAACATTTTTTCCCGCCTAAACAAAAAAAAAAGGGTAGGGGTCTCAGGTTTCCGATGTAGTAGCGGGATAAAATGTATATGAGTTTTTAAGTCTAATCAAGTGCTATCAAATACAAAAAGTTGCATCAAAATCCGTTGAGTAGTTTTTGCGTGAATGTGTGATGCGCGAATGAACAAACAGACAAACAGACAAAATTTCTAAAAGAAATTGTTGTCTTTAAACACGCCTGTATTAGCCCATTACAGTAATTTTTTCTCAAATATCTTAAATGTAAAGATACATCTCTGTTACGGCTTTATAATAGTATAGAAAATAAATTGCCGAAATGTATCTACGCGCATAACTTTCGAACGACTGTACTAAATTGCATAATTCTTTTTTTTTGTGTTCGTTAATCTCAGAACAAGGTTTGTATAGAAAATATTTAAAAAAATCTCATAATATGAAAAGTGAGTGAGTGAATGAGACGGAGGACTGTAAGTTTCTTTCGATACGTGTCTGTAACGTGTCTGGAATTATTGATAATCCGACTGATCACAAATTACCGGAAGTGTTATATTTCCTTAGTCCGCGACTGTACACCACCCGTGTGAAGCCGAGGAGGAGATAGATAGTAAAACACAAAAAATATTTACGAGAAAAATATGGCGGTACAAAATTTCGACGGGTAGCTGACCTTTTTTTTCTAAAGAAACCCGCCGTGTGCCGTCTCTCCGCCTTTTTTGGCGGGCCACTGGAACTATGTTATTTTCCTTCAGTGATCTCCGTGTAGCTGACCTGTCTGTAAAAAAAATACACAAAAAAAAATATATCGAAAAACAAACCAATTGCTACTAACAAATTTATTTTAAAAAAGGTAACTTCAGGTCACCTTCAAACTCGTATTATAAGAATTTTAATAAACAAAATATACCTAACGAATTTAGCTCATAAGAAACCTAACTAAATATTGTATTTGTTTTTTTTTAAATTTACATGTTGATTATATCAAAGGATTTAATATTAATGTATAATTTATATAGATAAAATTTACAATGCTAATTTTTCGCGCCAGAAATAGACTTTTATTTGTTTTTTTTTGTTAAAGCGTGTAAAAATGTTCCTAACTGCACACCCTGTCGTTCGGGGCAACGAACAGGGTAGTATGGGGCCTTCAGCCACTGAAGAAACCCACCGTGTGCCGTCTCTCCGCCTTTATTGGCGGGCCACTGGAACTATGTTACATTCCTTCGGTGGGCCAGAAACAGACCTAACGAAATAACGTACTAGCACGAATTAAAGGGCCTTACTCAACCGATAGGTTAGACAAATGTTTATCCCCTGCGGGTGGAAGGCCCGGGGAATGTTCGCCAACCGCAAGGCTTCCCGTGAAAGTGCTACGCTCCATGTACGTGGGTACGGCGCTCAATAGAGGGTACCCGAAACGGTAAGCCACCGGCGGACCACTGCAGTAGTATAACAGAGCCCCAGTGATCCGCCAATATTTACTGCACAGATGGCTTAGATAACGGCCTCCCGAGTCCGAGTGTTGTTGGTTCGATTACCACACAGGACAACTCTTTGTGTGATCCACAAATGGTTGTTCTGAGTCTGGGTGTACTTTGTGTACGTGAAATTGTATGTTTGTAAAGTCCCCCGCGATATAACGATTATTACTTAGTGCAGGGTGCAA
Source organism: Leucoma salicis (assembly GCA_948253155.1). NCBI lineage: Eukaryota > Metazoa > Arthropoda > Insecta > Lepidoptera > Erebidae > Leucoma > Leucoma salicis. The sequence goes on along the minus strand of OX411822.1, from coordinate 919,766 downwards.
AAAAAGAAAAAAAAAAAGAATACAGAGACGGCGCACGGCGGATTTATTTATGGGGTCGATGACCCACACTACCTTGTTTGTTGCTCCGAACGAACGAATGGAAGAGATAAATGTGGATATTTCCGTTTTGAAACGGAAAAATCCATATTGATCTCATAGAAATGCATAAATTATGTACTGATCAACGCGAGTGCGAACAGTAAAGCAGATATATTAATTAACTGGCCTTTGTCTGCGGCTTCAAACATAGCGTCACGCCTGTATTCCCCGAAGGGGTAGGCAGAGGTGTATTACACACCCACGGTTTGCTAGCTATGTTTAAGTCCCACGTAATAGAAGGCGAGCCTATTGCCGTCTACTGGGCCATATTTACAAACTTCGGGCTGCTACTGAGAATTTTTCTTTTTACGAAAAAGCTCAATAGAACTGCCCGACCTTGCCTTGCCTGCGGCTTCATCGCGGGCAAGACGGTTGTATCTCTATATAGTAGTTCTCTATATAGTAGCCGATTAAAACGTATACGAGTTTCTAAGTCTAAGCTATCAAACAAAAAATTTACATCGAAGTCCATTCATTGTTTGATGTGCGAACAAAAACAATAATTCTATAAACTTTTTTGTGTTGAGTGTTTGACACGTTGACATAACCTTTAATTTTGTTAAGGCGCGAATAAATGTACATTACCGCACACCCCATCGTTCGGGGCAACGAACAGGGTAGTGTGAGGCCATCACCCACTAAATAAACCCGCCGTGTGCCGTCTCTCCGCCTATATTGGCGGGCCACTGGAACTATGTTACATATTACTTCAGCGGTACGCCTAAATAGCCTAATACAATATTTTTTTCTCAATAATCTTTAATGTACTCAATAATCTTGGTCCGTGTAGTGACGGACTAAGAATTCAACTGTCACCACCGCATTCTTTTTTTTCACGGGTGTCGTATGAGGCGACTAAGGGAAGTAAGCAATTATCATCCATTGCATGACTGGTGGTAGGGCTGGGCACCAAGTGGGAGTACTCACTTGGTATCGGGCCCGAGCAGGTTGGTACCACCATCTCCCGTGTGACCGCCATGAAGCACATCGTTGCGTTTTGGTTGTAGCAGGAGATAGCCGTTTATTCTTTTATTTCATATCTGTGAAATGAAATGGTGAGTCGGTATAGTTGAGTCCATGAGTGACGGTTACCATTTACCATCAGATGGGCCGTGGCTCGTCTGCAACTACACGCAATAAAAAAATAATGCTCTGTTACGGCTTTATGATACTCGTGCTCGTAATTTATAAGAATAAATATTATAAGTAGGTACTACGACTGAATTAACTTTTTTTAATTTCACAACGAATCATGGAAAATAACGTCGTCAATCATCCGATGCTCAAGGACTATATTGTACATTGAATATATCCGTACTAAATGGTGAGTTTTTGCCAACATTTGTTATATAAACCGATGTGTTGAACATTCTAGTGATTGGATATCGCGGTGTTCTGGAGGGGTCCGAAAGGTCAATGTCATTATTTAATTTATACAATCCATGCCACTATTGACAAGCTGTTATAAAAGGTTTCTTTTTATAGATATAACTAGCCTTTGGCCACGGCTATGCCGCAGCCAAAAGCTAGTTTTTCGGTTATATCTCAGGGTCACGATATAGCAGCGGGATAAAATGTATACGAGCTTTTAGGCCTAATCAAGGCCTTTCAAAAAAAAAGTTGCATCAAAATCCGTCTGATAGTTTTTGCGTGATGCGCGTACAAACAAACAGACAAACAGATAGACAGACAAAAATTCTAAAAAAATATTGTTTTAGGCTCAGACACGCCTATATAGCCTATTACAGTAATTTTTTCTCAAATATCTTGAATGTACAGACACATCTCTGTTACAACTTTATAATAGTATAGATGTGTTGAACATTCTAGTGATTGGATATCGCGGCATTCTGGAGGGGTCCGAGAGGTCAACGTTTTTATTTAACTAACTGATGCTCGCGACTTCGTCAGCGTTAAAGACTTACTTTCTAAATTCGACCCCTATTATACCCGCGATTTTATAAAACCATTGAAATGTAGGTATATCCTATATCAAATTTAAAATGAAATTTAACATTCTCAATACAAAAAAATCTAAATATGTGTGTTTCTATCTCTATATTAGAAACCTAATTACCAAACCACCCCCTCCCTGTCCCTTTCTATTATTTTAACTGACCACTTCCTTATCTCTTCTATATCATCATTCCTCATTCTTAAAAGCCATAGGACATAGCTTTTTGTTTTTGGTGGATTACTCGCGAAGGTTGCCTTTGGTCTATACGCTACCACGCCATAACCACTCAGGGAGTGGCAAACTTACCGTCTTACTCACCATCAAGCCGTACTGCCTAATATAATTATGTGTTAATTATATTAGGCAGTACGGCTTGATGGTGAGTAGTAGGAGCCGACTGAGGGAATACCGGCGGAGTGGGCAGCAGCACTCCCTCGTGTATGAACAACATCCACTGCGATCGCCAACCCGCCTGCCAAGAGTGGCGATTACGGCACTATCCCTCATATGAGCGAAACACCTGTTGTGGCGTTCTCTTGGGGAGGCCTTTGTCCAGCAGTGGACTTCGAAAGGCTGATGGATGGAAGGATGGATGGATTTAAATGAGTGCAGATTACGCTTTTCTGCACTCATTTAGTTTATTGTTTTCCGTGACTTATCAATGTGCCTAATAATACCAAAATCTCTTTTGAAAAACTAATTGACAGTCCCTGTATCTCTCGTTCTTTCTGAATAGTGTCATTAAGTTCACGCACGCGGTTAAAAGTTGTTATCTAATATATAAAATTCTCGTGTCACAGTGTTTGTCGCCATACTCCTCCGAAATGGCTAGACCGATTGTTATGAAATTCAGTAGGTCTGAGAATAGGATGTAATCTATTTTTCATACCCCTAAGTGATAAGCGTGGTCCAACCCAAACATTTTTTTTTTACTTTTTTGGACGCATTTTTTTTTATTATAATTTTTTATGATTCGGCATTAAAAAATCCATACTGCCCTAAATTTTCACCCTTATACTGCCAACCCCTATTTTGTAATAGCGATATTAGTACTTTAATAATTTTCACTGCAAAATATTCACGAAAAAAAAATATGGCGATACGAAGTTTGTCGGGTGAGCAAGAGTAGAGTAGTTATCTTATAAAATCACGCCTTTTTCCCGTAGGGTTAGGCAGAGACCACTTCTCTCCACTTTCTACGATCTTGACACACATTTTTCTCTTCATCTACTTTCATTAGCGCTTTCATGCATGCTCGTTGGTTTCGAGTACTCTTAACCTGGCCTTCCTTAAGAACGTCTCCGATCTGGTCAAAATACGTTGCATTCAATAGTTGACTTGGGTCGTAAAGACAATTGTGATGTGGAGATTGGGTATGGCCGTTGATCAGTGCCATAGCTTAGCGACTTAGAGCACTTCCCCGAATCGGAAGGGACGCAGTTCGAATCCCGCTCGCACTAAAGTTCTCTTTTTCCACATTCACAAATAATTTGTAATCTATAATAAGTCTTTAAAATCTATTAAACTAAGTACTAATAAGCCAATTGAAATAACATTATAGAAATTAGAATATCTAAAATAAGTCTTTAAAGAACTATTAAACTAATGCCAAATACTCTTTAACTCATAAACATAATTAAAATTATTTTGTTAAAAACCAACTTTTAGCATGATGTTATTGTACTTTAATCCTCTTTTTTATATACAATATCATTGACTTTAATAACCAAATCAATTCAATGGTTACCATAGCAACCGTTGTCATGAAGTTTCTGTTGTTGTGAAGTATGAATACGATAGCAGATAAAAATATATATTTTGGGTAGGAGTTTCGTAAAATCCTTTCTTAGTGAGCGTCTACGTCGTGAAAGGAGCATCTATGCAAAATTTCAAGTCAATCGGACGTATGGTTTTGGAGATATCGTGATGAGTCAGTGAGTGGTTAATCGCTTATATATATATAGACTAGCTGATACCCGCGACTTCGTCAGCGTTAATGATTTACTTTCTAAATTCGACATTATAATTTACCCACGATTTTATAAAACCATAGAAACGCATGTGAATCCTATGTCAAATATAAAGTTAAATTTAACATTCTTAATTCAAAAAAGTCTAAATATGTGTGTTTCTATCTCTAAATTAGAAAGCTACCAAACCACCCCCTTCTCCCCTATAATTTTAACTGACCACTTCCTCATTTCCCCTATACCATCATTCCTCTTCATATCCTACAGCTTTTCTTGGGGTGGATTACTCGCGAAGGTTGCCTTTGGTCTATAGGCTACCACGCCAACCACTCAGGGGGTGGCAAACTTACCGTCTTACTCACCATCAAGCCGTACAGTCTAGTATAATTAGTAAATAAATAAATATTCACAGCCATTTTCACATAACGTCCTCTGGTCCCAAACTAAGCTTAACCCTTGTGAAATGGTTACCAGATTACGTATATAATACATTTATTACTTTTTTTTGTAAATACATACAAATAATAGATACAAAACACCCAGACGCAGTACAAATATCTGTGTTCATCACACAAATAATTGTCCTGAGTGGGAATCGAACCCACGACCTCGTGCACGGAAGTCGGTTACACTACCGACTACTCCACGAGGCCTGTCAGTTATGTTATAAACATTGATGTACAAACAAACACATAGCATCACGCCTGTAGTCCCTGAAGGGGTAGGCAGAGGTGTATTACACACCCATGATTCACCAGCTATGTTTAAGTCCAACGTAATAGGGGGCGAGCCTATTGCCGTCTACCGGGCAAATTTCCAAACTCCGGGCGGCTACTGAGAATTTTTCTTTTTACGAAAAACTCAATAACACTGCCCGACCCGGGAATCGAACCCAAAACCTCATGATCAGCAGTCGCTTACACTACCTCTGCATCACAGAGGCAGTTGATGTATAAAACAGAGAAAATCCTGTGTCCACTATAAATTAGTGGAGATTACGCTTTCCTGGGGGGTTAGGCAGAATCTCATATCTCACATGTCGATCGTATCGTGATCACTCTGATTGGTTGAGAGATTACCGTGATTGGCCAACGGATTATTGTGACATCACGCGTCGGTTTCTCAACCAATCACAGAGATCACGATACGATCGACATGTGAGATATGAGATTCTGCCTAACCCCCCTGCACTCATTACGTTTAGTATTGTTTTCCGCAACGTATCAATATTAACTTTTAAAGATTTTTGAACTGTACACACATATTTAAAGTAACATAAACGGGCCTTTTTTCGCGTATAAATTAGGTGAAGTTGAAAAGTTGAAAGTTGTCCACGTTGTGACCACGGCTGCTGCAACGCAGTTGAAACGTCGGGCTAAAGGTGGTTAATAATTACACGGCACACAGCGGGTTACTTTAGTGGGTGTGGGGACTCCCCACCACCCTGTTCGTTGACCAGAACGACGGGGTGTGCGGTTAGGTACATTTTTTCCCGCCTAAACAGAAAAAAAAGGTTACATCTCCGGTTCCCAATATAGTAGCGGGATAATGACAGAAATGTATACCAGTTTTTAAGTCTAATCAAGAGCTTTCGAATAAAAAAAGTTGCATTAAAATCCGTTCAGTAGTTTTTGCGTGATGCGTGAATGAACAAACAGACAAAAATAAAAAATAACTCGTTTTGTCTGGCGTTTAGACACGCCTATATAACCTAATACAGTAATTTTTTTGCTCAAATATCTTAAATGTAGAGACACAGCTCTGTTACAGCTTTATAATAGTACAGAATAGATAGCGCCGACATTGAATATGATTCTTAATAATTAAACTTAGTATTGGAACAAAAATGTATGCAAATACATCCGATAGGTGGCAAGGGTTTTAAGGATAAAACCAATGTGATTTGGAGCTTTGGGTATCACCATTGACTGGTGACCGCGATAGCATAGCGGTCCAAAGCTCTTCCCTGAATTGGATGGGACACAGGTATGAAACCTGCTCTCAGTAAAGCTTTCTTTTTCCAACTACACAAATAAATAACATCCAATCTTTGAAAACCTGTCTATTGATATTTTTATTTTTTTTATTTTATTTTATTTTTTTTATTTTCTTTTAAGTGAATGGTGAATTCTAGATCTAACACAAAGTTTTTTTTTACATAATCTAATGAAAAGCGAGTGCTTGAGTGCACATGGCATTTCATTTTGACAAGAATTTGACTACATATTTTTCGTGACTAAGTACTTGCATGTGTTGCATCAAAATATTGCTGGTTTGTTGTCTAAAGCAGATGCAGTAACAGTATGCTTAGGAGAGCTGGAAGCGGAAGGATCTTGCATTGACGTCCTTTGTATTACTGAACATTTTATAATTATTGACTATGAAGTTTTTTTCACAATACCGAACTACCATCTTGTTGCGTGCTACTCCAGGAAGGAAAGCAAAAGAGGTGGAGCGGGCATTCTTATAAGGAATGGACATCAGTATAGAGAACTAAAACAGATAGCTAAACTGTCGGAAACAGGTGTCTTCGAATTTTGCGCCGTGGAAATCGTTAGTTATAAGATTGCTGTGGTCTGTATCTACAGAGTACCAAAATTAACAAATTTTAACCAATGCATTGAAAAATTACAATAAATTGCTTTTACGTGAACTATATAGCAAATCTTTTCGTAATATTATAATAGCAGAAGACTTTAATATAGATATTTTAAAAAGAACTAAGCAATCGATAGAATTTGAATGTTTGTTGCTAAGCTATAATTTAAAATTATCTGTTCATAAACCCACTAGAGAAAAAAGTCAAACATGCATAGATAACTTTGCACATAATTTTAATAGTTCTTGTCAGGTGCGCGTTTTAGAGTTTGGACTATGCGATCATTCGGCGCAATTAATAAAGTTACCAGTTGAGAAGTGCTGTGCTATTAAGTATTGGCGTAGAAATAGGCGAAATTACAATACAGAATATTTGACTAAATTTGTAACCTGCTAACGTAGTTTATCCTTCTCCGAATTGTACACAATTAGTGATCTCAACAACTTGCAGCAACTCTGCAACTCTGCCTTTATAGAACAATTCTTCATATTCTACTCTATATGCTTCCCTAATGAAGTTATAACTATAAATACAACAAAAAGATCGAAATGGATTACACGCGCAATTAGGAAATGCAGTAAAAAGAAGCGTCAACTATTGTGGCAATATAGACATAATCCTAGTCTCTCTAATAAAGTAAAACTAAATAAGTATCCCAAATTATTTAAAAAAATTATGCAATAGACACAACATGCATAAAACAGCAATACTATTAGTACGTCAAGCAATAAATGTAAAACAACTTGGAAAATAATTAAAAGTTCAAAATATAAACTACCGCCATACCCAATTAAATAGATAAAAGTTAATAACAATATTATAACATATCTCAAAGAAATAGCAAATGCTTTTAATGATCACTTTATTGATAAAGCTGTCCCAGTAAGCTCTGGATACAAAGTAACTTCACGAATTCGAAATATACATAAATCTTTTTTCATGCCCCCATGAGTACCACAGGATGTATTTAAAATTATAAATCATTTAAAAAACACTAACAGCGTTGGATATGATGGAATTTGTACGAAAGTTCTTAAACTTGTTGCTAAAGAAATAAGCAAACCACTAAGTTATCTTATTAATCTAAGTATAAGTACTGGGGAGTTTCCTGATGCATTAAAGATATCTACAGTAAAACCAATTTTCAAAAAAGAGAATAGAGAAGCTGTGGAATTTTATATACCAATTTCACTGCTCAATATAATTTCCAAAATATTTGAAAAGCATATATACATAGAATTAAATAAATATTTTGAAAGATTCGATATTATTGTTGATGAACAAAAAGAATTTAGAGAAAAACAAACTATAAATATGGCAATTTATAATTTTTTATATAAAGTTATACTTAGTATGGATAAAACAACTCCCGTTTGTATTATTTTCTGCGATGATGACGTAATCGAACGCTTGGGTCATCCAAGCGTTCGATTACGTTAGCCATGATATTTTATTACAAAAACTAGATGCATATGGTGTAAGAGGCAACATACTAAAACTAATAAAATCATATTTAGAAAATAGAATAGAACTTACGGAGATATCTGCAATAAATACAAGCACAAAGTGTGAACAAATATATCGATCAAACGAACGAATTGTTAAACACGGCGTACCACAAGGCAGCGTGCTAGGCCCACTCCTTTTTATAGTATATATAAATGATTTACCAAAATACATTCATTCATCCGGTGACGCTATTTGCAGATGACAGTACTATAACCATTCAATGCAGGAATAATGATATATATAACAATAACATTAATCTAGCTCTTAAATCAATAATGGACGGATAATAATAATCAAAAATTAATCTTTTTTAAAACAAACGTGATGCACTTTAGCTAACGTGTATCACCTACAAATAATCGAATTGTGCAATATAACAATAACATAATTAAAGAAGTTAGTACAGCTAAATTTCTAGGTATAATTGTAGACAGTAAATTAAACTGGAAAGATCATATTGATACATTGGTAAAGAAAATAAGTAATTGAGCATATGCTTTATATAAATTAGTTCCGATGCTTAACATTGACGCTCTGCTCACTGCTTATCATGGCTTAGTCCTGTCACAGATCAGATATGGGATAATTTTTTGGGGCAACTCAACTAACAGGGAAGCAGCCTTCAAAGCCCAAAAACGATGTATCAGGGTCATGTTCAGGTTACATTCAAGGGAGAGTTGCAAACCTTATTTTAAAACATATAAGCTTTTAACATTGCCTTGTATATTTATTTTGGAAGTGGCCATGTTTGTTAAGTCAAATCCACACCTATTCGCATGTCTGTCGGATAGACTAAATCGTAATAGACGAGACAACAGTGTTCTGTGCATGCACAGTTCGAGAACGACGTTAATGCAAAAAAGCTTATTCTGTATGGCTCCAATTATATACAATAAACTACCAAAAGGTTGGAAAGAAAGAAACAGAAATACATTGAAAAATATACTAAAAATATATTTAAAGGAAAAGGCATTTTACAGTGTGGAAGAGTTTGTAACTAATAAAATAATAATTTAAACACTTACTTAGAAACTATTATTATTATTATTGAGGTTGTAATAATTATTGTTGACATTGTAATTATTATTGACATTGTAATTATTATTTATTTTTATTATTATAGACATTGCAATCTATCTCTTCTAATATGTTTAAAATTATATTAAGTAGTAAATACTTTATGTTATTGGAATGTTAATAATCGAATTTGATTGCTTAGTGACTATCAAAATTTGCTGTGCCTGAAAAAAGGCGACTAAGTTGTCATTTTTATAATATATTAAGAACTTTTGTACCCTAGTCTTGCAAATAAATGTTTTGAGTTTGAGTTTGAGTTGAGATATAACCGAAAAACTAGCTTTTGGCAGCGGCGAAGCCGCGGCGCAAAGGCTAGTACTATTATAAAACTGTAACATAGTTATGTCTGTACATTTAAGATATTTTAGAAAAAATGACTGTAATAGGCTATATAGGCGTGTCTAAACACAAAACTATTTTTTTAATTTTTTTGTCTGTTTGTCTGTTTGCTTGTTAGTTTGTTCGCGCATCACACAAAAACTACTGAACGGATTTTGATGCAACTTTTTTTATTTGAAAGGTTTGATTAGACTTAAAAACTGGTATACATTTTATCCCGTTACTATATCGGGAACCTGAGATATAACCGAAAAACTAGAAAATTATTTAAACTAGATTTTTTTTTTAGAATTTATTTAAAAGAACTACTAAACGGATTTTGATACAACTTTTTTTATTTCACAGACCTTGATTTGACTTAAAAACTGGTATACATTTTATCCCGCTACTATATCGGGAACCTGAGATATAACCGAAAAACTAGCTTTTGGCTGCGGCGAAGCCGCGGCGCAAAGGCTAGTAAGTAAATAAAAATACATTTGACGCTAATTGAGTCTAAAACGAGATAATATATTATAGCATTATTGGGTGATAATTGCTTACTGAGAAAATGTGAAATAGAAAATAATAGTCATGAGTAAGATTTCAACCTGCATCTCCTGGAATATCGTCCCAGATGCTTTGTCAATTCAGCAACCGTGACAATTGCTCGGGACTGCTCATTTCAACAACACATTCCTTCTTAAAGTCTTAGGTGACACCTGTTCCGTTTGTCGGATATATTTGCATACATTAATCCGACTAGGTATGTTTAATTATTACAATTAAGATTTATACGATTTATATTTTTACTAGATGACCCGGTGAACTTCGTATCACCTGCAATTTATTTTATCAGCGATTATCAATCCTAATCAATCTATATCCTCTGAGATTTGGATCTTGATTTTAAATGAATCTTGCTAATAAAACAGATGAATTAGAAAGAACGACCGTAGCTATCATGTTGTCGTCTGTTAGCTAAATATCCATTCAAAGTTACCAATATTTAATTTTTCTACTTTTTTTGTACTTAAAACTACTACTTTTCCCTTTTCTTTTAATTTTAAACCACCCCTGTATTAGTGCGAACAAAACAAAATACCAATTAATCAAATCGGTTCAGCCAGTTTTGAGTTTGAACGAGACTAATGAACAGCAATTTATTTATATATATAGATATATTTTTTAAGCAAAAAAGACAAAATGACAGCCCCTATCAGTTATCACGATGGCTGAATTGGCAAAGCATCTGGGACGGTATTCCAGGAGATGTAGGTTCAAATTCTGCTGGTGACTTTTATTATCGATTTCAAACTTTCGCATTTTGTGTTAATTTATATGGCTAAGCCAAAGTCTTAAAAATATAATATATAAAAATACCAGAATCTTTAATGATCTACTTTAATTCAAGGTAAACAAAAGTAAAATTGAAAGTAATTGCTTTATGCTCAAATCAAAATAATAGTACAAAACTAAAAAAAACTATAGAAGTTTTAGTAAATTTAAAAACTAAATTCAACCTTGCAATTAATATTAATTACGTAATTCAATGTAACTGAATTTCAAAGTTACAACCCGACTAACTTCCCTATGGTCTAACGTTAATGTTTTCCTATTAGCATTTAATGTATTTTTTTTTCTAACCTGGAATTTATTGCCGCTCGAATATCTACACTTGGGTGGTTAGCCATACATAACCAAGCAATGTATGTGTTATCTACCTTTTGAATCCTTAAGGCTTTAGTTAGAGGTGAGGACTGCCAAGGTAGGGATATCGGGTGCGATCCGTGGTCCCCAGTCTTGACTTTGCATAGCATACAATTCCAACTTTTTGAGATTATTCGAGATTTTACAAATTATCACTGCTCGGTGAAGGAAAAGTTCGTGAAGAAACCTGCATGCTTGAGCGATTTTGTCCTAGACCTGTAAAGCTTGCCAACCAGCACTTGGTTAGTGGGGCAGACTACGGCCTACATCCATCTCGCTCTGAGAGGAGACCCGTCCCCAATAGTGAGACAGTAAAAGTGTTAAAAATTGCTGCTGTATCGTCCTTTTTTTTTTCTGTTTAGGCGGGCAAAAATGTTCTTAATTCTAGTGGCTAATAAACGTCCTTTCTTTGTTCTATACTATTACAAAGCCGTAACAGAGCTGTGTCTATACATTTAAGATATTTAAGAAAAAAAATACTGTATCAGGCTATATAGGCGTGTCTAAGCACAAAACATTTTTTTTTAGATTTTTGTTTGTTTGTCGGTTTATCTGTTTGTTCGTTTGCGCATCACGCAAAAGCTACTGAAGGGATTTCGATGCAACTTTTTTATTTGATAGCTCTTGATTAGACTTAAAAACTTGTATATCTACATTTTATCCCGCTACTATATCGGGAACATGAGATATAACCTAAAAACTAGTTTTTGGCTGCGGCGGAGCCGCTGATAAAGATCAGTTGGACTGCATGATTGCTAGCCATCCTCGTATTAGAAAAAAAATATTTTATATATATTATTTTTTTTTGATCTATTGTTTAGCACTTGACATGCTCAGCTAATCTTAAAGTACAAATTTTAATTTGTGAGTAAGGAAAAAGAGTATTTTAGCACGAGCGGGTTGAGCGGGAACCTGCTCGTACTAAAATACTCTTTTTCCTTATTGACAAATTAAAATTTATTATTTTTTGTGACGTTTTAAATACTTTACAAATACGTAAATACATCCTGCCTGTAACCACGAATGCTATAATGAAACTGAATAATAATAAAATATTATTTAATAATTCGTTCTCGGTGTCGTACGGCGTACGTTTATATAGACCCGAGAGGTAATCGTGATCAGTATTTACTTGTAAGAGGTCCAATGTGCGCTAACAATGGTGGTGGTACTATATGTGATACTGTTAGCCGTGGTCGGAGCCGTGGCGCGCGACCTCACTGGTAAGATACAGAACATACTAGATTTTAAAAACAAAATTATTATAACTTACGAACCCTTCTTATGCATACAATATAATACTAAATATACTATCTACCACAATTTTTATAAATTTACCTTAAGTAATTATTGTTATTGTACAAAAGGTATTTCATGGTAGCCAGTTTTTTTAAATTTTTTTTCTGTTCGCTAGTAACCCGCGAATGTACCGTGGCATTTTATTGGGAACTTTTGTGCGCATTATTTAACAATTCTTATAAAACTTGGAAGTCTTACATGGAGACATTAATAATCTAAAGGGGTCTCTTTTACCTATAACTGAGTTATCACATGTGAAATATTTTGAGAAATTTTCGTATCCAGGCTCGCAAGTGTTAATTATATTTATTATAACAATACCTGCATGCATTTTTTTGGCAAATAACAGCCATATTTATGTCGATAAAATTGCTCCACGACGAATAATCCACACCTTAAAATTAATTCTACATAGCCACAACAAAAAAAATTACGAAGGCATATTTAAATTAGTTTAGTTTGGCACTTCCTCCGGCGCTCACAGTTACCATATGAAACACAATGGTAGGAGTACCTAACATTGCTACACGCTGATCTTCTGTGAGAGGGTGGTACTTCCCCGATAGAGCCATTCATGCTGAGATAAGTAAGGCTATACCACACCAAAACAAATGCTATTAATGCGATTAAACTTAGCATGCTATATATTTTTAAGCAATTCGCAATGCTTAGCCATAGAAATCAGAGAGTGTGAATTTCGAAAACACATTCCGAATCATTATTTTTGGTATATTTCTTTAAAAGGAAAGTAAAGGAAAGTTAATAATTCTGTATTATTCATTTTTTTAAATTATAAGAACAGAACAATTTTTAAACATTTTTGATCTATATTTATTAGCATTTGTCATGCTCCGCCACTTTTTACTTACTATATCGGTTTAATGCATGTAAATGCTTCCGATAGATGGCGTTGGTCGTAAAGACAAATGTGATAAGGAGATTGGGATGGTCGAAAGACCTGTACTATAGCTCAGTGGCTTAGAGCACTTCCCCGGATTGGAAAAGACGCGGGTTCGATTCCCGCTAGTACAAAAACTCTCTTTTTCCTTATTCGCAAATAATTTGTACTGTAAGAACAATTTTTGTTAAATTCCTTGCGGACAAAGTCGCGGGTAACAGCTAGTAATAAATAATAATTGTGAATGTAAAAGTGTAGGGTGCTTATTACTATATCTCTAAAATCATCTTCTAATACTGTATATAATCTCTACTATTGATCTATTTTTAACATTTGATATCAAGCATAATTATCTCTTATAGGAATAAGTAAAGTTGTCTTTAATACCCACTTAATGAAAGTGCCATTATTAATTAAATATTTTTAAACGAGCAATTGTAGAGTACTCCCCCGGATTGGGAGGGTCACAGGTTTGAATCCTGCTCGCAGTAAATCTCTCTTTATCTTTCAGGCAAGGAGTATTACTCGATGCCACCACTATATCAATTGGATAACTTAGAGGAGTGTATGACGCACCGTCGCGCGGCCTTCTGCGTTGGCTCCTTCCAGCTCATACAACATAGGAACGACAGACTACTTAAACTCATACAGGTTATAATAATAATAATAATAAAATTGTCACCATCGTCTTGCAAATGGCGATTATTTGCATAGATATAATCAAGTAGCCAGGATTATCCATCTACAACTTGCTCTCAAATACAATCTGGTGGAAGTAGAAGTGCCGTACTATAGATATGTGCCCGACCCAGTTCTCGGAAATAATCGTGCCACATTGTACTGGGATCGGTCTGTCATTACTGACAGGACTATTGTTGCTAATAAGAAAGAAAGAAAAAAAGAAAATATGTATTTCTTGCCACACAACCAAGTATAAAACAAAACAAATTGTGAAACTTAATTATAACCAAAAAATAAAAACAAATAATACTATCATTTTACTATAACCAAAAAAAATAAATAAAATAGACTCAGCAATACAGTGGTAAGTGTGACAGAAAAAGGGCAAAGCTCAGCTTGTTTTGTGATGGTTGCATCACAAAGCTGATTTTCAGCAATACCCCTCTTTGTTACGCTTGACATCAACCGTAAGCGGCTAGCTCACGTAAATAAAAAAAAAAGTAATAAACAACAGAAGTACATACATAAATATTTCACTCAATAAGCCTGATATAGTGGTGATAGACCGATCAGAGCGCCGTGCACTAATTGTCGATGTCACTATTTCACATGACGAGAATCTCGTGAAAGCATAAAAAGAAAAACAAAGCAAATATTTGGACTTAGCTCACGAGATCACCAACATGTGGGATTTTGACAAGACGGTTATTGTCCCGATAGTCTTATCAGTCAATGGGCTGATCGCCAAGAGTCTAGATCAACACCTAAAGAGACTCTCGTTAGATAGCTGGATAAAGGCCTTGATGCAGAAGATAGTACTCTTCGACATGACACGTATTGTGAGGAGGTTCCTTTCTCTGGAGCCCTAACCATTGGCAGCTTGGTCCCGGCACCCGATGTCGGTGGTCTACTGTTTTAAATATTTTCAATTTTGTTATATTTAGTTGTTTGTGTTTTTGTTTGTATTTTTATAAGTATGTTTGTGCGAGTGTTTGTGTATTTTTATAATATATTTAAAAATGTTTAAAACATGAAGTGAAATAAATAAAGAGAATAATAGTAAGCTTCTTATTAATCTGCCTCTGTGGTGCAGCGGTAGTGTAAGCGACTGCTGATCATGAGGTCTCGGGTTCGATTCCCGGGTCGGGCAGTGTTATTGAGACTTTTCGGAAAAAAAAACTCGGTAGCAGCCCGGAGTTTGGAAATGTGCCCGGTTGACGTCAATAGGCTCGCCCCCTATTACGTGGGACTTAAACATAGCTGGCGAGTCGTGGGTGTGTAATACAGCTCTGCCTACCCCTTCGGGGAATACAGGCGTGATGCTATGCTTTTTATAAATTCCTTACAGATATACCGTTGAATTCGTAACAATGACGTAAGAGAGCGTATGAAAGAGAGTATTGGTGTAAAGATGCGAAAGGGAATGCTCCGATGGTTCGGACATGTGGAAAGAATGCCGGACGAGCGACTGGCTAAGAAGATATACAATGCGAAAGTGGAAGGATGTTGGTACAGGGGGAGACCAAGGCTTACCTAACGAGACCAAATTGGTCATGTATTGAAGGAAGGTGGAGTCAGGAGTCTCCGAAACCGGCGAGCGTGTATGAAGAGAGTTATGAATGTTGAGGAAGCGAGAGATGTATGCAAGAATAGAGCCTCTAGGCACTCTGTTCTCTCTGCCTACCCCGCAAGGGCAATGGCGTGATGATAAGTAAGTTATACCTATATGATTTGAAGTTAAGAATAACTTAAAAAAAATAACTATTATTAATTAAAGTCAAAGTGAAAAATGTGAAATTGAAAATAACAGTCACGAGCAGGATTTGAACCTGCATCTCCTGGATACCGTCACCCAAAGACGTTAAGTATGAATGTGTTATCGAGATTGTTGATCGACAGTCAGGAGCAATTGTCACGATGGCTGAATTGGCAAAGCATCTGGACGGTATTCAGGAGATGCAGGTTCAAATCCTGTTCGTGACTGTTATTTTCGATTTCACATTTTTCACTTTGTTTAATGTATAGTGCTAAGCATGTAAAATGCTAAAAATATATATAAAAATATCTAAATAACTACTATTAACTTTATGTTTTTTTTAAATCAAGAAATGTTTTATAATGTATTTACTTTAAAAAATCAAGGATGTTAGTTTGTTAGTGTTTAACTTATTTCCTATATTAGTCTGTTAGTTTCTAATTTATCAATGTAAGGACTGCCTGCGGCGCGGGTAGAAACCTCCTCCAAGTGCTTTCACTATGTTCTGCTTCTTGCCGCTCGTGACCAAAGTTTGCCTGCAATTTTTACGATGTCATCACACCATCTACGGGAAGGTCTACCTCGTTTCCGTTGTTCTTCAATTGGAACCTAGTTTGTGACAATTCGAGCCCACCTTTCTGATTCTAGTCTTTGCAGATGGCTAGCCCATTTCCATTTCAATCTGAGAGTCTGTTCGATGACATCAATTGCTTCCGTTTCTTTTCTTATAGTAATATATCTTGCTTTACCTTTGCGTTTAATATTCATGAAGCTCCTCTCTATGCCCCTTTGACAACCTCTTAGCATATGCAGCTGTTTTTTAGTTAAAGACCAAGTCTGACAAGCATATGTAAGGCAGAGGGTATTAAACAAATATTCATTGCTTTAAGTTTTGGTGTAAACCTGCCCTAAAAAATTTCCTTCATACTCCAATATTTGGACCATGTTTGCTTTATATTCTTCTGTTCAATTATTTTCTTTGATTTAAATGAAATTTATTGACCTAGATAGATAATCTGGACTTTTATCCCTCATTAATTTCAAGGCCCACCATTTACCATACAGGTGATAACATTATTATTATAATATAATCACTAGATTATGCTTACCTTGTAACCGAGGTTCACGATATAGTAGCCGGAAAAAAAGTTTCATCTAAATCCGTTCAGTAGTTTTTGCGCCAACAATATTAGAATAGATTTGTGTTCAGAAACGCCTAAATAGTTTAGTTAGTATGTACAGTATTTTTTGCCTGCAACTTTAGGTGCGCTTTTTCTTTATTGCATTTGGAGCCAGACGCACTACGGCCCACCTGATCGTAAGTGGTAATCGTCGTTCATGGACACAATTATACCGATAGTATTGTCCTGCTCACCATTTCCTTTCACAGATTTATATGAAATGAAAGAATTAACGGCTATCTCCTGCTACAACCAAAACACAACGATGTGCTTCATGGCCGGTCTTACGAAAGATGGTGGTCCCAACTCGCTCAGGTCCGATAGCAAGTGTGTATTCCCAATTGCTATCCAGCCCTACTAATTCAAAGGCTGATAATATAATTTCTTACTTCCCTTAGTCGGCTCATAAGCCACCCGTGGGAAAGAATGGGGTGGCACTTATATTCTTAGTCCGTCACCACACGTGGAGTTCGTATATTATATGATAAATACTAATACTAATATGAAAGTGAGTATAGTTGTTTGTCACGCTTCTATGCTGTAACTAAATACAACTGGTTCAAGACAGATCATCATGCAACTTCGCACACATTGTCCTGAGTTGGAAAGAACATAGGCTTTTTCGATTTTTGCATCGAGATATAGGTACTTATAATTCTGTATTTTTAATAAGAACTTCAATTATGGTAATATTGCATACTCTGTACTCGACCTCGTCCACGTCTAATTCAGGATATATACAGTGAATTCGCAAATAATTTATTACATGTTTGTTGTAATTTGTAAATATAGTTACAGTTAAATTTAGTTATTTTTTTCAGTTATAATTTGTAAAATGACCCGGCTATTGCATTGGGTTTTTCATTTAACCTGTAAGATAGCCATAAGGGATGAAGAGTAAATAAATAAATATTTATATACGTAATTCTACGGCATTAAGAGCGAGCGCACATTGAGCCACTAGAGGCGACCACACTAGAAAGACTAGTGGCCGTCACAAGTTGCGGACGCGTTTCTCCATATATTTTGTTTAGCACCGGCGCACACCGAGCATTTGAGTGGCCGCGTCCGAGCCACAAGCTGCGGGAGTCGACCGCGCTCGCTACTTGTGGCCGCGTTTGTCGTTCGACTCGCGCGCACACACGGCCACAGTCGCCGGCTTCTCCCTGCTCCCGCGTTTCAGGTTTGCTGTAAGCAGCGTACTGAATGCACGCACACGATGTGTACGGATCAGATTCCTGATTTTGATAATAAGCAACAATAACGAAATCAAGAGTGCGTCCATTTTTGACAAACACACATCCGCCTCTGTCGAGTACACTTGAACAACTGCCGCAAGTGGCAGCCACCGAAGGCCGCATCCAGCCACCAGTGGCTTCCACTGGTGGCGGCGTGAGTGGTCTGACTGAACCACTGGTGGTCGCGTTTAGTAGCGGCGACTAGTGGCCATAATGTGCGGGGGCTCTAAATGATCTCTATGTAACAATTCGTATACCACAGAAACTAAACGTTTTTCCAGGATACAAACGTAGGTAATCTATGTAGTTTTATGGGCTCTAGATTATTAGTGTATGCATTATCAGTTCAATATTAATATAAAGGAATGATTTATCATATTTCTTGCATTATAAATTTATGAAGCTCAAGTGCAAAGATTATACCGTGTGGTGACGGACTAAGAATGCAAGTATCACCACCATCATTTTCCGCATGTGTTGTACAAGGCGACTAATGGAAGTAAGCAATTATCACCCATTGCATTACTGGTGGTAGGGCTGGGTACCAAGTGGGAGTACTCACTTGCTATCGAGCCCGAACGGATCGCTACCACCGTGTCCCGTGTGACCGGCATGAAGCACGTCAGTGTATTTTAGCTGTAGCAGAAGATAACCGTTCATTCTTTCATTTCATATCTGAGAAATTAAATGGTGAGCAGCAGCCTGACAATACTCTCGTATAGTTGAGTCCATGAGCGACGGTACCACTTACCAACAGCTTCCTTCCTTAAAATAAATGACCCAATTTCCAGGATTACTCTTCAGACCCGCACCACTACAATCACTCCAGAATAGATCGAGGCTATTGCCTCAGCACCACATGTTCCCACATCGAGGACTCTAACTTAACCCAGAAATTTGAACGCTGCGTTAATAATCTCACTAGGTCCACCTATGGCCTGGAGGCAAACCTGACAGAGCTGCAGTATTGTAGAACTAAGAAGGAAAAAAGGAAAGTGGACTCATGGGACCTGGGGTTTGCGTATGTGGTTGGTGTGATACTGATGCTCAATTTATTTGGGTTGGGATACGACCTACTGAAGAGTGGAAATGAAAAAAATAAACGTAAGTATTTTGGAATAGGCACTTTTTCAATTTTGATTTTTAGTACAACTAGTATGGCAGTAGCTAGTGACAACAGAGCACATTTCCAGCCTTAGGAAAAATGATGAGGGGAATAGGAAAGACAAAAAGTAAAGCATGAGGTCTTCTTAAAGTGTATTCTTTTTCTATGTAAGACCAAATTTAATATTCAATAGCTCAGGACTGGGTCTTGCGCTGTCCAAAATGAAGTTATTAAATCGTGGTGTAGTCCAGCTTTAGAATGACATCATATCTTTGATTTTTAGTGATCACATGGTTACTCTGTGATTAGACTAGCTAGATTCTACAAAACCTACTTTTTACTAGTTGATAACAAGTGAGTAATCTCTTGTTACGGGACCCGAGCGCATCGATATCAGCATCTTCCGTGTCAATCGTGAAATACTTCAGTGCGTTTTTGTTGTAGCGGGAGATATCCATCCAGTCGTTAATTTCCCATCTTGGAAATAAAATGTTGAGCTTAGCAGTATTCTGAGTATGGCTGAATCTTTGAGAACTGGGTACCGCTTATAATCAGGTGGACCATGGCTCGCATGATACTATTAGCAAAAAAAAACTAAGTTATTAGAAATAAGTTTATAAATACTTACTCGAATATGTATTTAAAATGTTAATAACATGTTAAATACATATTATTACGGGACTTAACGCGTATCAAAATATTTGATACGCTTTAAGTCCCGTAATAACATTTTAAATACATAGTAATGAAACGCGTATAAAATCTTACTCGAATATGGCCCCCTAATGCATTACTTATTTTATTTGCAGCTATCAAACATCTACTCGCTTGGTCTCCGATCGTTAACTGGCGGAGGTTAACAGCCGACTACAGCGATGGGGACCCAAGATTGACAGCTCTCAGACCCATGCATGGAGTGAAGTGAGTTTATTTGCTTAGTTACTTATTTGCAAGAGAAGATATACAATTACATAGAAATCCTTTTTTCATCCATATCATCATCCTATAATCGACACTGCTAATCAATATAACGATTTTGCAAAAACACAATGACAATTATTCCAATACCTAATAATTTATAGGTTTGTATGTCTGTGTGCACGTGTGTGTGTGTGTTGCACAAATCATTCGTACACACTTCGACTGCGTACACTGTAAAACTGCTTAGCGAATTGTCTATCTTCGACTGAAGCGACTGATCGATGCTTCTGTCTTGACAATTCACGTTCTCACCACTAGACTATCAATGGAAGCAGCTTTTTTTTAATCTCATAAAATAAATCTATTTACAGCAATCGTTTAGTCATTCATTACACTCGTGAGAATACTGTTAGGTATTCGAAACTGTTTCAAAAAAGTAATCAATATTATATAATTATCAAATTATATTTCAGAATGATAACGTTGATGTTAGTTATGATGGCTCATTCGGTGTACGCGCTCAACATCACATACCTCTACAACCCTCGGTTCTTTGAAACTGTGAGTAACTGTTGGTTTATGCAGAAAGGTTGTTTTATAAACTACCGAACAAGCACACAGCCTACCTGCTGGTAAGCGCTTACTGTAGCTTATAGTCTAAACTCCGGTCACTGGCATATCGTTTTATTGTAATTGTTTCGGAGAATTAAGCTGAGATGGAGATGTCACGATCAGCACCATCAACCAATCACAGTGAAACTGTTTGATTTCGAGTCGTGTTTTGTACGCACACTGACCCTGCGGAAGATGAGTGATCTTCACGTGGACAGTCCTGTTGAGTAAGATGATCGTTCAACTGGGCTGCTGTTGGTCTTCCTGGGTACATCGTGATCCGCTAGCATTTCTCGCCTTGCTTATCTAATACTCGCCATATATTTTAATGCTTCACTTTTCGCGATTTGCCCGGCTATGCTTGTGCAGTGTAGGATATCCAGCAGGCCTATCATGAACTCTTAGCTAGCGATTCAATGCCGACGCAATTCAAAATAGGTGTGTTGTTGTATTTCGTACCATGACCTTATTTAGGTTGTCAAGTAAGTTCATGGTATGAATTTCAATACAAAGATGTCATGTTTGCGATTCAGATTATGTGCTGATTCGTCAAAAAACAAAAGATTGCGTCTTTGATACGTCATGGTTTGAAATTGCGATTCAGTTCAGTTTGGGTCCTAAGCTGGATCGCAATAAGAGTTCATGGTAAGCCTGCTGTCTTGTATTTTGATCATCCTTAAGATTAAGAATTATACCAATGATGACGCAGCCCTATAAATATGTTTGTCTTCGCCCGCGGCTCAGCCGTAGTCAAAAGATAGTTTTTAAGTTATATCTCAGGTTCTCGATTTAGTAGCGGGTTATATATATATTTAAGTCTCTCGGAGTGATATACTCGCCAACATATTTTCCGTCTCTTTTTGATCGCCTAACGGATTTTTTGTCATATATATACGAACTATTTGGCTCCATCTGTATAAGACATTTATCAAACCTAACCATCAAATGTGGATCATATACGATTTTATTTTACATTATACCATCATACGTTGATCATATATACGGACTGTATTTTACATGCTACCAGCTTATGTTGATCATATGCGAATATATTTTACATGCAACCATCTTATGTTGATCATATATGAATTATATTTTACACGTTACCATCTTATGTTGATCTTATACAGATGATATTTTGCATTATACCATCTTATGTTGATCGTATATACTGATTATATTTTACATCCAACCATCTTATGTTGATCGGTATGTGAAACTTATTATAACTGTTTGACAGTTTATAGAACTTTTATTTTTTTTGTAACCACCGGTCATGACTTAGGCAACACCAAGTGCCCTGCCAAACCGCCACCCTTTTTTGTTAAGGCGGGAAAAAATGTGCCTAACCGCAACGAACAAAGTACTGTGGGGCCCTCACCCACTAAATATACCCGCCGTGTGCCATCTCTCCACCCATATTGGAGGGCCACTGGAACCATGTTGTATTCGTATGGTGGTGGCCAAGCCACCGCCTAACCTAACTAAAGTGCTCTTCTCAAATGTCGTTTAAAGAGGGACAAGTCATAACGCTTGGGAAATACCGCAGCAGGAAGTTCATTCCAGATCTAACACGTACGTGGTAGAAAGGAAAACTAACAACGAACCGTTTTGGAAGAGCTTATCTCCAGTTCGTATGGATGAACCTAATATTAGGCGTCGCGAGGTCCGGTGGTAAAACGGCGATGTTAGTGCCACCTCAAACAGTACCTCAGAGCATTCTCCATTGAAGAGTCGATAGAGCACACAGAGAGCCCCAGTCTCTTTGCCGCCCCAATATCTCCAGTTCATTCGTTAAGTTGAGATCGTCGACAATTCGAACAGCGTGCCTTTGCAGGGAGCCAAGTGGATCGAGCTGATATTTTGGTGCGCCTGCCTAAATATGTGATCAGTACTCCACCTGAAGGTGGACTTGTACACCATCAGTCACTGCCTCAGTGTGAAGTACCGCTTGACTCTGTTCAGGACACCCAGTTTTTTGTTCACCAATTTGGCTTTGTCCTCCAAATGACTCCTGAATTAGACTTTGCTGGATATGACGATGCCGAAGATCCCAACACTCTCGCAGAACGGGAGAGTTAACCCTTCGAACTGTGGCGCCACGACAAATGCATTCTTTGCAGTGAACGCGCCGTCTTCGTAGGGTTGAATTGAACCAAGTTCTTTTTCTCCTATAATAGCCAAATACACTTTGAAATCGTTAAAAATTCACGATTTTAACGATATTTATGTTAAAATAAAAACAGTTTTGTTAATTTCTTTAAAGTTTTCTTTCTTTTATTTTTACAATTAATAATGATAATAATAAACAATTAATGTTAAGGACTTGATGCAAAAGGCAGCACTCCTCGACACGGCACATATTGTGAGGAGGTTCCTTTCCCTGGAGCCCTAACCACCGCCAGCTTGGTCCCTGCACACGATATCGGTAGTCCACTATTTTATATATTTTTAAATTAATTATATTTTATTTGAACACATACATATTGTTACATAAAGTGAAAAATTTTCACTTTGTGTTTAATGTATGTTGCTAAGCATATCAAATGCTAAAAATATATATAAAAATATCTAAATATTTATAGGGTTTGCGTCATTATTAGGTAAAATCTTAATTGTAAAATTAAGTTTACCTGGTTGGTATATTGTATGAAAATACTTCCGACAGATGGCGTCTGCGTCACCCAAAGACGTTAAGTATGAATGTGTTATCGAAATTAGCAGTCAGGAGCAAGGGTCACGATGGCTGAATTGGCAAAGCATCTGGACGGTATCCAGGAGATGCAGGTTCGAATCCTGCTCGTGACTGTTATTTTCGATTTCACATTTTTCACTTTGTGTTTAATGTAATTATATTTTGTTGTGAATATTTTTGAAATAGTGTATTTGAGTGTGTGTTTGTTTTCTTTTATAATCTGTTTAAAAATATATAAAATATGATCTTAGAAAAGTAATAAAGAGAAAAATAATAATCCCGACTCAATCCGCTCTCCTTGGCCAAGGAGAACTGGCGCAGACCTGTAGTGCTCAGTACTGATGACCGCAGGAATGTATGGCAGAGCAAGGAGCTCCACGGAAGGTTTTACCGGGCCTTACATGGTCCGGATGTAGACTTTTTAGCTTCCGTGGCCTGGCTGCATTTTGGTTACCTCTTTGGGGAAACTGAAGGTTTTGTCTGTGCAATTGCTGACGAAGTTATCATGACGAATAACTACCGGAGACATACTCTGAAGGACGGTACTGCTGACATCTGCCGTGCCTGCCACCATCCAGGTGAGTCCCTCAGGCATATTGTCTCTGGCTGTTCTCGTCTTGTTAACGGTACTCATACTTGCACAGACACAACCAAGTGGCCAGGATTATCCACCAACAGCTTGCTCTGAAATACAGGCTTGTGGACTTCGAGGTACCTTACTACAGGTACGTAGCTGAGCCAGTGCTGGAAAACGGTCGTATCACACTGTACTGGGATCGATCAATCATCACGGACAGGACTGCTGTAGCCAACAAACCTGACATCGTGGTGGTTGATCGATCTGAATCGCCGGGCAATGATAATTGATATCACCATCCCACATGACGAGATTCTCGTGAAGGCCGAGAAGGATAAAAAGATGAAGTATCTAGACTTGGCACACGAGATCGTTGAAATGTGGCATGTGGATTCAGCGATCATTGTGCCGATAGTAATTTCAGTCAACGGACTGATAGCCAAGAGCCTCGACCAACATCTTCAGAGGCTTGCGTTGGGTGGTTGAATCAAGGTTCTGATGCAGAAGGCAGTACTTTTGGACACGGCCCGCATCGTGAGGAAGTTTCTGTCTCTGTGACTCGAACCACTGGCAATTTGGTTTCCGTACCTACTGCCGGTGGGCATTCTCACTTTTTATATTTTTAAAAATTTTATTTTATAATATATATATATATTTAAAAATGTATTTTGTGGCTTAATGTAAGGAATAAATGGAATAATAATAAAAATATCCCACCTCTTTTACATGGATGACCTTAAGTTGTTTGCCCCTACCAGATTGCAACTAATGGAGTTACTAAAGTTAACCGAGTCCTTTAGTAATTCCATCAGGATGGAATTTGGTGTGGATAAATGTGCGGTCATGCATGTAAAACGGGGAAGGATATTGGAATCCGAAGGAATACAACTTTCGTATTCTACTCATTTTCGATCACTCCTCGTAACTTACACCTATAAATACTTGGGTATGTCGCAAGCTTTGGGCATTAATGAGGTGGACATGAAACGGTCGTTGCAGGAGCGTTTCTTTGACCGCCTGAAGAAAATACTAAATAGTCTTCCTTCAGGTGGCAACAAGGTGCGCGCCTGCAACGGTTGGGTCATGCCACTTCCTAAGACTGAACTTGACGCCTTGGATAGAAGAGTCTGCAGTCTCTTCTTGTGCATCAGTAATGAGGTTGTACATGCCACGAAAGTGTGGTGGACTAGGTTTCTTAAATGCGAAGACCTTGCACTATCGTGAGGTGTACAACCTTAGTGAATATTTCCTGCACACTGATAAGGATGTGCATCGTGATGTGGTTGCTGTAGATACACTCCACTCTCCTTGGCTAAGGAGAACTACCACAGACCTGTAGTACTAAGTGCTGACGATCGCAAGGGTGTATGGCAGAGCAAGGAGCTGCACGGAAGATTTTACCGGGCTTTACATGGCCCGACGTTGATTTTTCAGCTTCCGTGGTCTGGCTACGTTTCGGTAACCTCTTTGGGGAAACCAAAGGTTTTGTCTGTGCAATTGCTGACGAAGTTATCATGACGAACAACTACCGAAGGCATATTCTAAGGGATGGTACGGCTGACATATGCCGTGCCTGCCACCATCCTGGTGAGTCCCTTAGATATATTGTCTCGGGTTCTTCTCGTCTTGCTAACGGTGAGTACTTGCACAGACATAACCAAGTAGCCAGGATTATTCACCAACAGCTTGCTCTGAAATACAGACTCGTGGACGTTGAGGTACCTTACTACAGGTATGTAGCTGAGCCAGTACTCGAAAATGGCTGTATCACATTGTACTGGGATCGATCAATTATCACAGACAGAACTGTTGTGGCCAACAAACCTCATAATGTGGTGATTGATCGATCTGAGCGCCGAGCAATGTTTGTTGAGATCACCATTCCGCATGACGAGAATCTCGAGAAGGCCGAAAAAGATAAACAGATGAAGTATCTGGACTTGACACACGAGATTGTTGACATATGGAATGTGGATTTGGCTATCATTGTACCGATAGTTGTTACAGTTAACGGACTGATAGCCAAGAGCCTCGATCAACATCTCAAGAGGCTCGCGTTGGATGGCTGGGTTAAGGGTCTGATACAGAAGGCGGTACTTCTGGATACGGTACGCATCGTGAGTAAGTTCCTGTCTCTGAAACCCTAACCACTGGCAGTTTGGTTCTAGTACTCGCTGCCGGTGGGCCAACACATTTTTTTATATTTTTAAATATTTTGTTATTTTTTATAATATATTTATATTTAAAAATGTATAAGTGGAAAAATAATTGAAAATAAAGGATAATAATAATGTTGGATGTAAAATATAATAAGTATATATGATCAAAATAAGATGGTTTAATGCAAAATATTATCTGTATAAGATCAACATAAGATGGTAGCGTGTAAAATATAATTCGTATATGATCAACATAAGCTGGTAGCATGTAAAATATTGTTCGTATATATGATCAACGTATGATGGTATAATACAAAATATCATGTGTATATGATCAACATAAGATGGTCAAAAAGAGACGGAAAATATGTTGCCGAGTATATCACTCGGGCATGATTGGAAGAGCGGTAACGTCGCGAGTATATAGGTGCAGTTTTTTGCACTCCTTGATGTGCCCCAGGGGAGAGCGGCAATTCACTGTTAAACAGGGATCAACATTCGCCTTAAACTCAGATAGCGATTCAATGCCGACGCAATTCAAAATAGGTGTGTTGTTGTATTTCGTACTATGATGTTTAATTGAGCGATCCTGTTTATTTTATCAAGTAAGTTCATGGTACGAATTTCAATACGAAGATGTCATGTTTGCGATTCAGATTATGTACTGATTCGGCAAATAATAAAAGATTGCGTCTTTGACACGTCATGGTACGAAGTTGCGATTTAGTTCAGTTTGGGTCCTAAACTGCAATAAGAGTTCATGGTAATCCTGCAGTTTTTAAGTCTAAACAGTAGCTGTCTAACTTTAGTTTAGTTAAGGAGTTTTAATATTTTAAGATTCCGCAAAATTCGTTTATAAATATAACTGCGTATATTTATGTTTTAAGGACTTGACAGGCTTAGCCATATAAATGAGCACAAAGTCTGAAATTTTTCACGGGTTCCACTCCGCTCGTGGCTTTTCTTTTTGATTTCACATTTTTGACTTTGTGTTCATTTACAAGGGTAAGCACACGGAGTACGGAAAAAGAGGGTAAGCATGACAAATGCATAAAAATATATAGAAATAATAAAGAAACATTTAAAAATTCTCTTATCTGTTTGATAAAAAAAGTAATGGTATTTGATATATGACGGGAGTTTTTTTGTTTTTAGAACAGTAAAGCAGTTTTATCGACATACTTCCAAAATGGCGCAGTCATAGTTCAGATCTTCATTCTAGTCTCCAGCTTCCTCCTGGCGTACAACGTGCTCTTATTCACTGGAGACAACCCTAAGAAGCCCATCAGTGTAAACATGCTGCCAAAATTCTTGTTATACAGGATCTTTAGGTAACATAATATTTTCAGACTTTTTGTCGGAATTAGGCGAGTATTATCTCTCATGATGGTAGGTTGTTAGTGACATTCATATTCTTAACAACACCAGAGCCACCAGAAAAGTGTGATAACTAGTGGTAGAGCTTATTTCAGCATCAACGAGCTGGCTCAATCGGATAATACCACCCTTTCACAGAAGATCAGCCTAAAAGAACGATAGGTACTCGTATCATTGTGCTTCATATGGTGACTGAAAGCGCTGGAGACCCAAACTCCCTCCCTATCCTCTCCTTATTATCCTCCCTATCCTCTCCTAATTAACCTTTCCATCATATTCTTATTATAATTACTCTCCACCTGCCTCCTCCTATCTTTGCGCCAGGCTCGACTACCAGTGTGGTTTCCATCAGTGTTATCTGCTTACTTCCATTAGTATCCTACACTAGAGACTAGGGAGAGGAAAGTAGGTTCATCCATCTTCAGCCTGATTCCGCAGTTTGTTGAGACCAGCTTCCGATCTCTTCGATTCTAGCCAGTCATCAGTATTTATACGGAACGTCTGCCTAGGTATCCTTCGTGACCCGACTACTGGGACACTTGACGATATTAGAACAAGATTGAAGTGAGATCTGTTACGCCCAAGATTTATTCGACAGCTGGAACTGTTGAAGTGACAAGTGTACTATTAGTCTACGATCTCTCCATCTAAATAGAGACGAAATTTTAGTTTTGTTCGGATAACATATGTCCTATCTTATTAATCATATAAACTGGTTTCCTTAGGATATCTCCTTTGTACCTATTCATGCTTGGTGTGACAACGACTTGGTGGGCGCATGCCGGTTCTGGGCCGCTGTGGATGCCTCTCGTCGAGAATGAAGTGGCAAACTGCAGAAGTAAATGGTGGGCACAAGCTCTCTATGTCAGCAACATTGTCAAGGCTGACGTGAGGTGCCTCGTTCATTCGTGGTAAGTCCGGTGGTATATAGTTTTTATTGTTCTCTCTTGATAACTGGAACCACCATCTACTAAACAAACAATAAGTGTCTATGTAGCATAGTCTATAATATTCCTGCTTCTCTCAACTTAAAATAGTTGATAATTACGGTGGGCAATGGTTGGTAGTGATCCAGGTATTGTGGACTCAAGTGGGCCGTACATAAATTGCCACCATAGTAATTATAAATATAAACCATAGTAATTAAAAATTAAGTTTACCTGGTCGATATAATGTATGAAAATACTTCCGACAGATGGTGCAGGCGTCACCCAAAGACGTTTAGTATGAATGTGTTATCGAAATTAGCAGTCAGGAGCAAGGATCACGATGGCTGAATTGGCAAAGCATCTGGACGGTATCCAGGAGATGCAGGTTCGAATCCTGCTCGTGACTGTTATTTTTCGATTTCACATTTTTCACTTTGTGTTTAAATAATATTTAAATTAAGGTGCGTGATCGCCGCGGTTGATTCGTGAGAGTGGCGTATGCACGATGATGTCGCCTTCACTCGGCCCTCCTCGCCCCTCTCCCCTCAGCATTCGGACCGATTCGTCGTCGTACAGACATGCTCCCCGGGTTGAAAAGGAGTCTTCTATTGATAGGTAGTGGACAAATATTGTTATAGGCACGTCTGATTGTCCCTCGCTTCGTCTTCAGCTCAGCGACCCTGTTGACACCGTCGCTGCCAGGGTAGACCTGCACGACGCGCCCTAACAACCAGAATAAAGGTGGGAGCGCTTTGTCCTTTATCAGAACAAGCGTGCCGATGGCTAGGTCACCAGAGGATGTAGTCCACTTGGTCTTCTGTTGAAGTATAGAAGGATATTCTAGGTTAAATCTCTTCCAAAATTGTTGTTTCAAGTATTGCACGCGTTGATAGCGCTCCAAACGAATGATGTTCATGTCTGTGACCCGTGGGCTAGGAACAGACATAAGTGAGCGTCCGATTAGGAAATGAGCGGGAGTAAGGGCAGAAAAATCTTGAGGGTTAGTAGAGAGAGGAGTTAATGGGCGTGAATTTAAAACTGCCTCTATTTGAGTTAAACACGTAGCCATTTCCTCGTATGTTAGGTGAGTAAGTGTAAGTAACCTCTTTAAATGATACTTTGTAGAGCGAACGGCAGCCTCAGCCAAGCCGTTGAAGTGAGGAGAATAAACCGGTGCAAACGAGAATTCAATTCCCTCCTGGGCCAGTTCGCTTGCGATATTTTTGTCCTGTAAACATTTTTTTAATTCATTACATGCACCAATGAAATTAGTTCCGTTGTCGGAAAGAATAGAGCGTGGATTACCACGACGCGATACAAAACGATTCAATGCAGCCTTATACGCCTCAGTAGAGAGGTCTTTCACAAGCTTCAGATGTACCGCTTTAGTAGCCATACAAACAAAAATACACAGGTAGGACTTGATCAGCCTGCAACCACGACCCTTTCGGTCAGATATCAATACAGGCCCAGCATAATCGACACTAGTATTTAGAAAAGGGAATTCGAGGATACTCCTATTAGCAGGTAATTGACCCATGATGGGTTGTATACTTTGTGCTCGTAATCTACGACATTTTATACACTTGTTAACTGTTGCTTTAGCTAAATTTCGACCACCCAACGGCCAGTAAGTTTGACGAATGTTAGCCATTAGCAACTGTGGGCCCACGTGTAGGAGTCTTTTATGTTGCACTTGAAATAGTATCTGTGTGAGATGATGTTTACTACATAGCAATATAGGGTGCTTAGTGTCAAATTCATAAGGAGAATTACTAAGCCTGCCCCCCACACGAATGACATAGTTACTATCAAGAAACAGTGTGAGTGAAATTAACCTGTTCTTGTATGGCAGTGCATTCCCTGATTTAAGTGTGACGTACTCGTCTTGAAACATTTCAGTCTGAGCTGCACGAACTATGTAATTTAAAGCGGTCTTTAATTCCTGACAAGTAATAAAACTAGGTAAACCTGAATTCTTATTTTTGATTAACTTTAAATTAAATATAAATCTTAGAATATAAGCTACAACTCTTTGGAGACGATTGAAATCTGAATATTTATATATTATTTGTTGTATCATATTATTATTAGAACATGGTCATTGCTATTATTTGAATTAATTAAGTTAGATATTACGAGTACTTCAGGTAGATCGCGTTTAGTGGTATTATTAGGCTGTTTTGGCCAATTACATTCCGGTTGAATTAAAAAGGAAGGACCTGACCACCAAAGTTCAGATTCGCTAATTACATTGGCCTTCAGCCCACGAGAAACAAAATCTGCTGGGTTGTCCCTAGTCGGTACATATCTCCACCTGGAGAGGTGCTTTCTTGTATTTCGTTAACATGGTTCCTTACAAAGGGCTTCAGGTGTTGTGCAGGTGTTGCTAACCAACCCAGCACAATAACAATTATTGTTGAATCACACCAAAAGTAATATTGTTTAATGGGTAAGGTAAGTGAACCTTTGACCTTTGTGCACAATCTTGAACCCAAAAGAGCTCCACGAAGCTCAAGCCGAGGAATAGTAGTTGGCTTAACAGGTGCTATACGGGTTTATGAACTTAACAGGCGAACAGTCACTGCACCTGAACTATTTATTGATCTAACGTAAATGCAAGATCCGTAGGCCTTCTCTGATGCGTCTGTAAATATATGGACATCATGAATGACTGAATTGTCAGCTAATATCCACCGTGGCATATTTACTTTATTTAAAAATGGCAAGGTACTTGCAAATGAAATCCAAGAACTAGCGATTTCTTGCGAAACCCCCTCATCCCATTCACACTTATTGATCCACAAACTCTGCATAATAATGTTTGCTTCTACTATACAGGGACTCACTAAACCTAACGGGTCAAAAATCTGACTGATAGTAGACAGAATATGTCGTTTTGTAATCTTATTATGCGAATCTATATTAATGGAAAATGATAGGCTATCTGAGTTACATAAACAATTTACACCTTTTTTTTTTTTGTTTAGGCGGGAAAAAATGTACCTAACCGCACACCCCGTTGTTCGGGGCAACAAACAGGGTAGTGTGGGGCCCTCACCCACTAAATAAACCCGCCGTGTGCCGTCTCTCCGCCTTTATTGGCGGACCACTGGAACTATGTTACATTCCTTCGGTGGTCCGCCGGCGGCTTACCCTTTCGGGTACCCGCTACTGAGCGACGCACGCGCACACAGTGCGTCGCACCTTCGCGGGAGGCCTTGCGGGTGGCGGACGTTCCCCGGTCCATCCACCCGCAGCCTCAGCTAGGGCGGCATTAGGCGCAAATACTCACTCCTGCGCCGCCCCAGTCGCTGGCGGCGGTTCGGGTCTGCGGAAGGATCAGCCTCCCTGGCCCTCTCCGCCGCTTCCTTCCGCGAGATGACATCCTCGCAGAAGGAACCAATTTACACCTAACGTTTTAAAGGAGTTATTAGAAGTACTGTTAGAAAGATCTAAATATATTATACTATTGTGAATATCAGTACAGCCTAACTCTTTTAAAATACAAATATTATTTGATTGCCATTTATGTAGATTAAACTTTGCTGCAGCTAAAATAGATCTGATTTCTTTGCAGGTTTTTATATATATATATATATTTTTATTGGCAACGGTGGCAGACAAGCAAACGGCCCACCTGATGGTAAGTGGTAACAGTCGCTCATGGACTTTGGCAACACCAGAGGTACAGCCAAGCCACCGCCTACCGTGAGTAAAGTGCTCTTCTCAAACCTCGTTTAAAGAGGGACATGTCGTAGCGCTGGGGGAACACCGCAGCAGGAAGATCACTCCAGAGCCTACAGTGGTAGAAAAGAGCGCTGGAAACGAACCGTCTTGGATGAGATCGTTTCCAGGTGGTGTGGATGAACCCTACTACGATGTCTCGTGGTCCGGTGGTAAAAAGGGGATGTTGGTACCACCACAAACAGTTCCTCAGAGCACTCTCCATCGAAGAGTCGATAGAGCACACAAAGAGACCCAAAGTCTATCCGCCGCCCCAGCGACTCCAGTTCATCCGTGAGATTGGGATCGTCGACAATTCGAACAGCACGCCTTTGCAGGGAGTCAAGTGGGTCGAGTTGGTATTTTGGTGCGCCTGCCCAGAGATGTGAGCAGTACTCCACGTGCGGCCGGACTTGTGCCTTATAAAGTGCAAGTCTCTGCCTCGATGTGAAGTACCGCTTGGCTCTGTTCAGGACGCCCAGTTTTTTGCTTGCCAATTTGGCTTTATCCTCCAAATGACTCCCGTATTGGACTTTGCTTGAAATATCAATGCCGTGGATCCCAATACAATCGGAGATTGGGAGAGTTACTCCTTGGAACTGTGGCGCCACGACAAATGCGTCCTTCTTTGCAGTGAACGCGCGTGTCTTCGTAGGGTTGAATTGAACCAAGTTCTTTTCTCCCCATTCCGAGGCCCGCCCTAGAGAGCTCTCGATTTCAGACACAAGTTGTGCCCGTCTCACCTCCAGCATGTTCCGAGGAACTTTCTGATGGCCGGCATATCGCGCATCACCCGTACTGTCATCCGCATAGCAACGCATATTCTCTATCGAGAGCATGTCATTGATGTGCAGGATGAACAGCGTCGGGGAGAGCACCGAGCCTTGTGGTACGCCAGCATTAACCTTCATGGTATCGGAGCAGCAGCCGTCTACTACGACTTTGATGCTCCAACCCCGCAGGAAGCTGGCGATCCATTTGCAGAGTCCCGCGGGGATTCCATAAGATGGTAGCTTCGACAGAAGGGCCCTATGCCAGACCCTATCGAACGCCTTCGCGATGTCCAGGCTAACTGCTAGCGTCTCACCCCCACTCTCCAAGGCCTCAACCCAACGCTGGGTAAAATACACAAGAAGATCACCAGCGGACCGACCGTGACGGAAGCCATATTGGCGGTCACTGATCAGCTGGTGATCCTCTAGGTACTGCAGGAGCCGGCGGTTAATAACCTTCTCCAAGACCTTAGAGAGTAGAGATGTCATCGCAATTGGCCTGTAATTCGACGGGTCCGACCGGTCACCTCTTTTGGGAATCGGGTGAACATGGGCTACCTTCCACGAAGCTGGAACCCTGCCGGTACTGTAGGAGAGACGGTACAGGCGCGTGAGGACGGTGGTCAACTCAGGGACGCACGTTCGAAGAACCACCGCAGGGATGCCATCCGGCCCACTCGACTTATGGACGTCCAGCAGCCGCAGCTCCCACCTGACCGCACGCTGCGAGATGCGGATTTCAAGCAGTGAGCTTTCACATCGTGTGATGGTAGGTGGTGCGGCCGCTCCGGCGTCCAAAGTTGAATTGGAGGCAAAGAGTTGGCCCATTAGGCACTAGATACGCTGCTGAAGCTACTGAGCTAGTCGTCTACGTAAAAGTCATGCCTTATGGATGCTTTAACAAGATCTTGACTGGCTAAGTCAGCTAAGCTAGAGAGACACTTAGTCGCTAAATATGGAGCCGATGCTGCACCGTATGTGACAGTATTTAAAGTATAAGTTTTTAGAGGAGCAGTAGAACTTTTTCTAAAAATTATACGCTGCAAAGATCTTTCTTTTTTTTTTGGGTTCACTTCTATGGACCTATACATTTTTTCAATGTCGGCTGAGACGACGAATTTGTATTGCCGAAATCGTAATAAAATTGAATACAAATCGTCTTGAATCGTCGGGCCTACCATTTGAATATCATTAAACTAGAGTCCTGTAGCTCAACCATGAGTTTTGCTCACGTAAACTCGCTAGCGACCACATAAAATATTTGTATGACAAACCTTACAGCGCCTCTGGCGGTTACGTAGGGAATTAAATTCGGTAGTATGAGTAACTTAATATTTCAATGCGTAAAATACCTATCGAAAGGAATTCGATAGCGACTTTGCATTTGTATAGTTTGTATACAAATTTGGTACCATGAGTTATGAATTTGTCTTACGCTATCGAACAAAACCGTTTCGATTGTAGTTACGTAACTTACTGCATTATTGTGTGGTGAAAGACTTAGTTTATCTATAATACTTACTAAAGTTTTGGTGTAAATGCCTGAAAGAGAGCATATTTAGCATGGAATATGTTAGTGGTGGCTGAATATGAGGATAATCGCCGAGAATAAAGAAAAATCAAGCTAATATGAGAATTCTAGTTGGTTGTTCATTAGAAAATATTAGTAAGAATACGTTTGCAAAACTTTACAGGCTTAACAAAAAAGTATTTTTAAGATTATTTGTGCAATTTTACCTCAGTTTACAGAAATAAAGTCTTCACAAAGGGTTTCATTGGAATCAAAGGTAAGTTATGGTGTCACAATAAAATATTGTTGGGTTGGGTATGTTACAACCCGCCGGCGACCACCATCATAGGTACACTCCACTAGTAAACTAGTAATTGAAATCGAGAGGCACTGGTTCTCATAATATTAATACAAAAAAGTTTCACAACAACAATGCCGCACTTTATCGATCGCGATCTACAATAAATACAATGGGGAATGGGGATATAAGTGAGATGTGAGATTGATTGACTTGGCAATATTTTGTTGACATTAGCCACTAACATTTGTTTACATTAAAGAGGCAAAATTCGAAATCTAACTATTACGAATACACACTTAAACAAAAGCGACCTATCTATTTAGTTGGATAACAGCACGGAATTGAATTTTAGCATTTTTCTCTTTCGTATATACCAAGATAGAAAAGGAGAACAATAACAAGCCTGAAGCTAGCTGTAAGTTTACACTGTACCAACATAACGACATGCTACGTAAATCTACTGTCGAGCTTACTTGAGCAAGTGACGTAAGCGGCAATTTAACTCATGGTACGAGTACTATCGAAATCTATCCTGTACACGTATAAACGCTAGCGACTCTAATTACCTATCGTATCTTTATAGCATAAACTCATGGTCGAGCTACTGAGGTAGTTTTAGCAGACGCATCGAACACAGCACGTAACTTCGTCGTAGTGCTAGAGTCACGAATGACACCATGATCCGGTAAAAAATAATTAATACTATTTTCTAACGTAATACTACAATTACATTCGGTCATGTGACCTAACTGTTCGTAATTAGACATAATTCGAGATACATGTTTTTAAAATTTATATCACGGTCAAAACGTTTTTCTAGTGATAAAAAACGTCGTTTTGCACATAAAAAAGAATCACCCAGTGTAGAAGGATCCGCCTTCAGAGGTATTGTAACTACAAAACGACCATCGTCTCTACGAAAGGTATTTTTGCGAAAACTATTTTTACATGCCCTTTCTTCAGAGGTAAGAGAATGCCTCTCAGATATACAGTCTAGTTCCCAAAATTTTAATAAATAATTATCAGGTTCAATATTTACAAAATTACAAAAATGTGAACAGGATGGGGGTGAATTGTAAGCTACGGAGCCAGACACTAACTAGCCTAGCTTACTTTCACATAACTTTGGTTGATTTTTACCTAAATTTATATGATTAGGTTTAACATTCCAGAAAATGTCAGCACCTACTAAAATATCCACTAGTGATGGAATGTTAAAGGTGGGATCGGCCAACTGTAAGCCTATTGGAATTAAAACATTGCTAATACTAATATGAGAAGTCTTCTTTTTTTTTTTTTTGTTGTCTCGTAATCTCAGGAATAATAAGACAGTTAATATCGACAGTATAATCACCATAAAATGATTCTAGTTTTAAATTACAAGATTGTGCATAAGTACTGGTTTGAATATTGATACCTGTAACCGTGAAGTTTGTATCGACTCGGGACAGACGCAGCTTACTACATAAACTTTCAGTAATAAAATTCGCTGTGCTCCCATTATCTAGCAGGATACGAACATCGCACTTCTCACCTTCGCTGTTGACCACTTTCACCAGCGCTGTGGAAAGCAAAACATTGCAACGAGTTATTGAAATAAAAGCAACAATACAAGGATGCAGATGCACAGCTGTTATATTACGTAACGGCTAAAGGTCAAGGCCGTATTATTAACTTGTTAGTTAAATAGCAACCTTATATACGTGTAAATATGATTAAATATAGTAAGGAATACTGCTTTTGAAAGTGAAAGTATACTATAATAGGTGCTACGCACTCAATCGTACGTGAAGCAGAAAATAAATTAATTTTAAAAAGTAAAAAGGCACTAAATAGGGGAAATAATAGATGAGAGGAAGGAACGACTGGAACACACTCACAAATACCGTTATCCTTAGCCACTTAGGTCGACTTTCAATCTTCAACCGTAGACAGCGTTGATATGCACTTTTAAAACGGTACTGGTTCAAACATTCTCTTCCGTTTTCGAATTTGTTTATCGTTGATAATTGTCTAGAATGCGCAGGACTTTTTCACCATTGAAGGACCATTTGTTTGAGATACTCTATTAGGTATAGGTAAATTAAACTGTAGACTGTATTAGAACAATTATAATGCACGAACAAATAATAATATTTAAATTAAGGTGTGAGATCGCCGCGGTTGATTCGTGAGAGTGGCGTATGCACGATGATGTCGCCTTCACTCGGCCCTCCTCGCCCCTCTCCCCTCAGCATTCAGACCGATTAGACCTAGCCTTATCTATACTAGGATCTCTGAGATAATAATTACTAAATTTCTCCTAAATTGACACAATTAGAAAACAAACTGGACTCTTTTTTCATTCTTTTTTCATTGTTTTGTCGACTGGCATACACTACGGTTGTCTTTAAGTGTTCTCAATAAATAATTAAAAGTGGTGCACAAAGTATATTATTGGTCCTTTATTAGTGTGAATTTCTAACTTACCGTTGCTTACAAGTGCAATCTTAGACTTTATTAGTGTGCGATTTATTTAAGTACAATAATGAAATTAATATTTATAATATTTATATCATAAACTTTAAAGTACTACTCCAGTGTTAGTTATGTCTAACCCAGGATCTAGTCCTTTTTGCCGTAGCGGACTGATTCGGCGAAGCCCTCCTCCGACTCCGACGCAACAAAACGCCCCTACAGAGGCTACTCCGCCACCACCATTGCCCGAAAATGATCCGCCGATTGAGATGCTTCCAACAACAGAGATCCAGCAATGGCTGAGTACTATTGCCGGATACACAAATGAAGTGTGCGCTATTGCGCTGCTTGAGGGAAAAATGAATTCAGACCATAAGCTCCGCATCACTAATCTCTGCCGTAGGATCACAACTGGGACACATCAAATGGCCACATTCTATCAGTCCTTAAAACAACACGCAACACGCACAAATGACCGTAAAACACCTTCGGCAACAACAAGATGTTGCTAGGTCAATCCAGGAATTCAAGAACGAGGTCATAGACAAGTTGAGACCAATGGAAAATAAGTCCTTTGCCGATATGGTTAAGAAAGGTACAAACAACTACATTCGCCCGAATAACTTGAGCTCCCTTGCCATATATCCTAGCGATAAGACCAAGACTAGTGATGATACCAAAAGCCTAATACAAAAAAATATTTCGCCAGAAGAGTTAAAGCTTCAGGTACATGGACTAAGAAAAGTTAAAAACGGTAGCATTCTAATTAGCACGGAGAGTAAGGGAGACATTGAAAAATTAGCAAAATCTGAGAAACTTGTATACTCTGGCCTTACAGTCCAAGAACCCACTAAACGTCGTCCTAGGATCTCAATTATTGGTGTTCCTGTAGCCCTTACGGATAAAGAGGTGATCGAGTGTATTTACGAACAAAACCTTGCTGACAAAATGCCAAATACAACTCGAGAATCATTTCAGACGACAGTCAAATTGAGCCATAAATCGGGGAAGAAAAATACCGACACCTGCAACTTCACCCTCGAGGTTCCAGCCAGCCTCCGAAAATCTCTTATTGACCAAGGGCGCATCTTTATAAATTGGACATCATGCCCAGTAAGGGATTTCACCATAGTGACCAGATGTTTAAATTGCCAACAATTTGGATACTCAACGAAGTTCTGCAGAGAAACTAGCCCTACCTGTAATCAATGTGGTAAGTCAGTTCACTCCCACAAGGAATGTGTCAATAAATCATCTGCCCCGAATTGCGCGACGTGCAAACGTTTTAAGAGGAAATGCGACCACCAAACAGGTGACGTAAGTTGTCCAGCACGTATATACGCAGAGGCCAACTATATAAATTCTATTGACTATGAGGACGCCTAAGAGCGTCACAAATACTTAGTTTCATAAGCACTAGTAACTTCAGTTTTTCTTTTTGATAATATATTATAGTTTAATTAGCATGATTAATCAGTTACTAGTTGACCTAGATAAGTTCTCTGTATCTGAAAGTAGGCTTTGTAATGTTGAAGAGTGCAGAAATTTATTGCCAATAAATGAAAATACATTTACAGTGCTCACTTAAAATATTCGCAGCATAAACTATTATAATAACATATGCATGACTTCGAAGTCTTGTTGCATAATATTGCTTTAAGCTGTGATGTAATCGTCCTAACAGAATGTTGGCTGTCAAATAAATCAAATTATCTACCACATCTTGAGGGTTATGTTTCATACAATACTTTAGTAAATTTTAATCAAAATGATGGCTTAGTAGTGTAGGTATGTAAAGAAGGACTTAATAACAACTGTAGAAGAGCCACTTTTTCAGGACTGTAATTGCTTAATAATTAAAATAAATAATGATATTGTAGTCATAGCTATTTATAGGCCACCTTCTCAAAATATTGAAAGTTATCTGGAGGCGCTTGATATTAATTTAAAAAAGCTATCGTCATTTAAAAACATTATACTAACAGGAGATATAAACATTAATATTGCTACCGGGAAAATTGATAACCATGCGCATAACTATCTGAATGTGTGTTCATATCATGGACTCCTACCAGCTCATAACTTCCCCACACATCAGAGTGGCTCATGCTTAGACCATTTTATTATAAAGTCTAACAAACCATCTATAGCACTTGTGACTAATTCTACTTTCACTGATCACCAGGCTATTTTATACACATAGCATCACGCCTGTATTCCCCGAAGGGGTAGGCAGAGGTGTATTACACACCCACGACTCGCCAGCTATGTTTAAGTCCCACGTAAAAGGGGGCGAGCCTATTGACGTCTACCGGGCACATTTCCAAACTCCGGGCTGCTACTGAGAATTTTTCTTTTTAGGAAAAAGCTCAATAACATTGCCCGACCCGGGGATTGAACCCGAAACCTCATGATAAGCGGTCGCATACACTACCGCTACACCACCGAGGCAATTTTATTATCACTAAAATTAACTCTACCTAGAAATGATCGCGCACTTAGGAATTCAAATCTCAATATGAATAATCTTGAAAGTGACATACTTAACATTAATTTTGAGGCCATCTATAATTGCAATGATGCAAATAACTCATTACATAAACAGGTAATATCGAATAATACCTATACAACTAATTTCTCTAAAAAAAATAAAAATACGAATCCGTGGATTACACCCGGTCTTGTTCGCTGTATTAGAAATACAGCGAACAAGCTTCACCTAAAAGCGAAACGTAATCCTGATAATGAAATATTGTTTTTAACCTATAAAAAGTATAGAAATTACTGCAATAATCTATTGAAAAAAGTAAAAATACAGCATGACAAAATCGAGTTGCAAAAGGCGGGATACAATAGTAAGCTTCTTTGGAAATTTATCAAAAACAATACATATACAGCCAGAATACGTGAACCTCCACTTGCCTTGATCTCAACTGACACTTGTCCCACTGGTGCGTTAAATAGGGACAACAGCTATTTTGCTAACGTAGGCAAAAATCTAGCAACCGAAATCTTAAATTCCAGAAATTTTCATGTCCCGAACTTAGCCACGCAATTTTCTTCCACACTAAAGTCCTTTGTCATACTCAAAAAATTCAAGCATCACCTTGCTCTTCCTATAACGCATATTTTTAAATTGTGTTTATCACAGGGAGTTTTCCCTAAATTACTCAAAAAAAAACGATTATTATTCCCATATTAAAATCAGGAGAAAACCAATGCATCTCGAACTATAAGCCTATCTCAATTTTAACAGGTTTGTCCATAATTTTAGAAAAAATAATAAATACTAGATTAATAAAATATCTTGAAGACAATAACCTGCTATCGGAAAGGAAATTTGGTTTTAAGGCTAAAAAATCAACAAATCAAGCAGTACACCAATTGACTGATTATATTACTCGCAATCTTGATAGTGGTATGCATTTCCTGGGAATCTTCCTAGACCTTGCCAGGACGTTCGACACCGTATCTTGCACAAAATTGCTAAACAAACTGGAAATGCTCGGAATAAGGGGAATTCAACATCAACTCTTTGCGGATTATCTCAGTGACCGATATCAATGTGTAAAAATAGGCTCATGCACAAGTTTTGAGATTAAAAATGGTTCTTATGGTATTCCCCAAGGAAGTATTATGGGAGCTACCCTGTTCCTGATCTATATAAACGACCTGTGCCACCAAAAACTACAAAATGGTATCATAATGTCTTATGCGGACTACACAACTTTATTATTTTCAGCTGAATCTCGTTCAGAAGTTTATAGGCATGCTCAAAGTGGGTTTAACACAATATCTAATTGGCTTTACGATTTTTTTATACTATAAACAAATAAAGAAAATTCACTTACCCTAAATACAGATAAAACGAAAACGAAATATATACTATTTACAATGAAAATTACTATCATACCGCTTACTAACCTACATATTTATTCGCATTCGTGCTTAATGTGTGCTGAAACTACATGCACTTGTCCCACTTTAACAAAAGCTGACAATGTAAAATACTTAGGTATAACAATTGACACAAATTTAAGTTTCCGTAAACACATAGATTTATTATGCAACAAAGTGCGTAAATTAATATATATTTTAAAAAATTTACGTCACATAGCCCAATTTCAATTAATTAAGCGAATTTACATCGCTTTGTGTGAATCTATACTAACATATTGCATCACTTCCTGGGGTGGAGCAGCTAAATATATTTTAATTCCTTTAGAACGTGCACAAAGAGCAATTTTAAAGGTAGCCACTTTTCGCCCATTTAGATCT
Source organism: Leucoma salicis (assembly GCA_948253155.1). NCBI lineage: Eukaryota > Metazoa > Arthropoda > Insecta > Lepidoptera > Erebidae > Leucoma > Leucoma salicis. Next base: position 878,054 of record OX411822.1, on the reverse strand, counting down.
CCAACACATGAACTATACTCGTATATATCATGATTTTGATTTTTCTTATTTCTAGGGCCCTTTTTGTATAACAAACTTAACAGGTTATTGAATATACATAGCGTAAATCATAAAAAATGTAAATCTATTGTAACAGAATATTTAGAAAAGCTCAACTACGCAGACACAGAGAAATTGCTAGAAATTACCAAATAATATTTGTATTCCCCTATATTCCTTATATACTAATTGTTTGTAAGCCTGTTTCAATTTTTTTTTTTCATCCATTCATCAGCCTTTCAACGTCCACTGCTGGACAAAGGCCTCCCCAAGGGAACGCCACAGCGAGCGGTCCCGTCATGGGGGATAATGCCATAATCGTCACGCTTGGCAGGCGGGTTGGCGATCGCAGTGGATGCCGTTAATACTCGAGGGAGTACTGCTGCCCACTCCCCCGGAATTCCCTCAGTCGGCTCTTACGACTCCCGTGGGTAGAGAGGGGTGGGACAATTCTAAAGCCGGCCCCACACGGCCAATATGTTTCAATATATTATAGTTTTATTTAGATATATTAAATTATTTAGTTAAGTACTTAAATAGGACACGATTTAAAATGTTCGGCAAAGCGATAGCCTGAAACACAGGTCTAACCTAGTTCAGGTAAGCTACCATAATTTGTATTAATCCTTTTGTTTTTAATTTTTTCCTGTATGTTTATAAAATTATTTGAGAAAAATTTACAATAAATAAATCTATTATTATTATTTTAGGCCTGTAGCGCATACGCACTTCAACAATGTAAACAAATACAAGATTTGATCAGTCTGCATAAGCCTATAATACCTATAGCCTTCCACTGCATTACAAAACTCTGAATAATAAAACTGTGTTTTGTGCACAGCGTATATGGTCAGCATTTTATCTAACACTCTTGGAACGTTTCGTTTTCGGGATTTTATATTCGTGAATTTTTCACATCGTATCAGTTTTTAACCCATGGAAGGATGAATAATGTAACAACCAATATTTGCATCAGTGTTGGTTTCACGCAAACCTGAGCCGCCGTGTTTGATAGCCTGAATTGCCGTAAAATCGTAGAAAATTTTCAAAATTGCTGTAATGTTAGTAAAATAACTAATTTCATCATAAAAAATATTGCTGCTCATTTTTCAACGGTTCCCCTACTGCAGATTCACACGTATTATTTACTAGCCCTTGTCCGCAGCTCCTTCGCATGCAAAAGCTAGTTTCAAACAAACGCCAAAGACGCCGTAAACATAGTTATTTATTTCATAAAGCTAGTATTTAAGAATAAAGAGCTATCAATCCAAAACAATTTCATCCTAATCCGTTCAATTGTTTTACCGTCATAATTATGCGTACAAAAAGAACAAAGAAAAAAAAATTGTAGAAGGTACTAACACATGTACTTATGTTATTAACTTCTCTGATTTCGGATCTGCACAAGCGGTCATTCGTGAAATTCCGATTCGTTTATATCATATTAATAGAAAATACTAATACGAACCGGATAAAATTGAGTACACAAACCCTTTTAGTCCACTACCATGATAGATTACTATGGTGATGAACACTAGAAGCCTTTAGCCTCATGGTTTGTTACTGTATAAAGGCTTCACCTTATACTCCGTTTCCAGGTATTTATCTGTGGATATGCAGGTTTACGTAATCTGTACAATGCTGACGATCCTGCTAGCCAGCCGGCCGCAGTCTGCCGTGAAAGTCCTCATGCTCATGCTGCTAGGGTCTTTGGCATTGAAATTTGCCATCGTATACAAGTGGCGGTTCATACCCTTGGTGAAGCTAACAGTTTCCGAGTAAGTATATAACAACCCAACAAATAAAACATAGGTATGCTCTCCATCGCTCTAACGACGAGAAGCCCTCCGTGGGACTGGGGGGGAGGTGCTGGCTAGCTGAGGTGTGCTGGCAGGCGTCACATAAACGAGCGGGTGGCAGTCGCCCCAATGAGGTAGCAAAGTGGCGGCGCCTGAGCCGCTGTTAGGTAGATCTTTTCCGCTCCGGGGTCCAAACCTCTTTCTCATCTCCTCTAGTATTGCTAGCGTCTACCCATAGCGTCTATCGTCGTCATACCTCTTACTATCAGGTGGACCGTATACTTGACTGCCATCCTCATGTTATAAAAAAAAATATAGTTAAAGGTTTTTTGTGATTATTGCCATATATTATACTATATCAAATGGATTCTCTCGGCGAACGAACTTGTTGAATTTTTCTCGAACACCCTATACCCAGAAGACAAGTTATATCAAGCACTTGTTGCAACCACAAGGAAGTAGTTTGATGCAAAATCTTCGCAGGCTATTATTTTCAATTTCATAATTTTATTGTCTGTAAGGAACTTGTGCGCAGAAAATTTAGTACCTAGTTATTCATTTCAGGAAAATGCGGACGCAGTATGCTGGTGACCTGACTTTTCGATGGCTGTACCAAGGACCTTGGACCAGCTTACCCACGGGCTTAATAGGGCTCATAGCTGCCTTCATATACTACAACCAGCAGATTAATAACTACCAGCCAGCTGAGAAGATGGTAAATATATATTGTTTTAATTTTATTGTAAAGTAGAAAAATATCACCACATTATGTATGACGAACCCGCAAGGCAAACCATTTACCTACTTAGTGGGGCCGGCTTTATTACAGATTTATAATAGTAATAAAAATTGCATGGTGGATAAGATGAAGAGTTTGACTACCGTGGTGGACTATGAAACTGATGTCTGGTGCCAAGCGTTACCACACAAGATAATGATGATTGGTGCTGTTTACAAAAAAAATGTTTTGTTGGTATTCTTAATCTCTATCCTAATAATCCTTAATTAGGTATAATAAATTCGGAAGTGATTATTTTTATACTACGTGGATAGTAAACAAGCATACAGCCCATCTGATGGTACTGTAGCCTATTGACGCTAGCAACACTGAAGGCATTTCTCATGCGTCGCCATCTTAAGGATTGGGATAAAAGGTTTTAGCTTTGTTATGCTTTCTCTATTGAACCTATCGTCATCCAAATTTGCTTACCTAGGTACATAATAATCTGGAGATCACAAAAAGACATAGGCTATTTTATTTAATGAACCGCAGCGTGACGTATTTATATTGTGAAGTCCACGCAGACCAAGTCACGGGCACCGCACACCCCGTTGTTCGGGGCAACGGACAGGGTAGCGTGGGATACTTACCCACTAAATTAGCCCACCGTGTGCCGTCTATCCGCCTGTACTGGCAGACCACTGGACCTATGTGACATTACTTCAATGGTACGTTATGAAGTCCCCAGCGATACATGTTAATTAATTTAATTATCTTTCCAGTGGATCCGCATCCTCCACCGAATGTCAGTGCCATGCATGTTTCTGTGGATTGTGGGCGGGTATCTCGTTAAACCCGCGACGGACACATTCTGGCTTTGTCTCTACACCACCACCAATAGACCAGCCTTCGCTGCCATAGTCGCTGTAGTTATATTTGGTTGCTTTCATAAGATCGGCAGTGAGTGTGTACTATTATATAAGGTTCTCGTATACAAAACTACTGCGGATCAGTATTTTCATTTCAGTCAGCACTTTTGAATACACATTATAAATACTAATTAGAATCAGTTCAGTTCACATCCATCATCCACGCACGTGATATTAAATACGTATCTCTAGAGGTGATCATGTTGCAGTACATTTTCTGCATGTGCTGGTAAGTCATATTTTGATAATACTTTTGTGAATGTTCAAATAAATATCAACAATTTATAAATCAGTTTTGTATGTTTGTGAAAATTTTAAAGATTTCCTACTAGACTGAATTAATTTATGTTATAATTATTATAAGAAATTATATCCTTCTCATAGGTATCACTATCACAATTTTTAGAAAAATCTGCGCGCCTTATTAGGTGCATTAGTAGTACCTACTTCACAGTGTGAAACTCCGCCTATTAAGCCGAACTACGAGCATATATTCAAACATTTTTTGAACATTTTTATTATTAACTAGCTAGCGACCCGCGATTTCGTCAGCGTTAAAGTTTTACTTTCTAAATTCGACCCCTATTTTACCCGCGATTTTATAAAACCATTGAAATGTATGTGTATCCTATCTATTATATATAATTCCAGTATCACGATGTTTGTCCGGGATGAACTTCGAACTACTGAACCGATTTTAACTTTTCTTTTTTTAAAATGTGTGTTTTGTTCCAACTTAAGAGACAGGATACCTTATATCTCAATTTATAATTGCAATATTTATTCATGAAAATATACATATATGTTGGTAAGAAGTTCGCCGGGTCAGCTAGTATCAAATGCAAAATTATATTTATCTCCCAATTAGAAACCTACCAAACCACCCCCACATTTCTTTCTTATTATTTTACCGGACCACTTCCTCATCTCCTCTATATCATTATTCCTCTTCATGTCCTATAGCTTTTCTTGGGGTGGATTACTCGCAAAGGTTGCTTTTGGTCTATAGGCTACCACGCCAACCACTCATGAGGTGGCAAACTTACCGTCTTACTCACCATCAAGCCGTACAACCTAGTATAATTATATGTTATAAACATTGATGTATAAACCAAAACATAGCAACAAGCCTGTATTCCCCAAAGGGGTAGGTAGAGGTTTATTACACACCCACGATTCACCAGCTATGTTTAAGTCCCACGTAATTGGGTGATCCTATTGCCGTCTACCAGGCACATTTACAAACTCCGGGCGGCTACTGATAATTTTTCTATTTACGAAAAAGCTCAATAACACTGCCCGACCCGGGAATCGAACCCGAGATGCTGATCAAGCAGTCACTTACACTACCTCTGCACTACAGAGGCTGTTGAAGTATAAAACAGAGAAAATCCACAATTAGGCACTAAAAGTGTACACTATAAATTAGTGCAGATTACGCTTTCCTGCACTAATTTCATTTAGTATGATTTCAGCAACGTATCAATATGCCTAATAATACCAAAATCTCTTCTAAAAACTCATTGACTATCTAGCTCTTCTTTCTCTATAAGAAGTTAATCGCATCTCTCAGAACTGCTTTCATGTGCTTGTGCAGTTGCATTATTAACTCTCATAGAGTTTAAGCGATGCGCTCTTTCCTCTGACGATTCCTGAGAACGCGCATCTCTCATTCTTTTGGCATTTCTCGAATTTCGAGATAAGGAAGACCATATTGTAGGTGGCATCGTAGGTGGAATAAAAAGAACGTAATAAGATAAAAACACAAAAAGAAAATATTTATACTTACTTAATTGTCATTTATACTTAACTTTACGACGTTTAACTTTACAACTATGTTATATAAAGAAAAGAAGGAAAAACAAAAAAAGACACTAAACAAACTAATTATATTATTATCTAATACCTACTTTAAACTTATATCTAAAAACTACGTATAGATCTATGTATTTTTAAAATCTAAAACGCGCTTATTCCGAGAAAAGTCAATAAGAACCACGTCCGTTCGCTTTAAGAGTGACAATGTGAGTGACAGGGCCATGTCACTCCCTAAGAGCTTGTTTTTATTTAAAATCGTGCTCTCTAGTGCGCGGAAGAGACACTTATAATTATTAGTTCCAAAACAATTCTGCATCACGCAATAGATGGCGTTAGTAGTAAAATTAGATCGCGGTATAACTTCTTTTCACATGTTAGTTTATATAAAAGAAAGAAGTTTCTAATGACATTATACGTCCCACTGTTGGGCAAAGGTAATATTTTTGTTGAGTTGAGCTCTGTTATGTTATTTTTATTCAATATCCCATACTAATTATAGACCAATATACAATAGATACAATAAATTGATATAAACGCCATCTAGTGGATTTGTGCGCTAATAAATTCATTTAATGCCATCTGTGGGGCAGCTGCGTTAAATAGTTTTACTGTCCCCCAATAAAAACGGAGAGTTGCTTATCTATATTTTATATTAGTATATTATCTATGGTGAGTGAAGTCGGCGCGCTTTTTTTTGCTTTTGTGTGTCACGTTTGTTGTTAGCCATCTGAGGCTATGACAACCTTACCCGGACAATTGGTGAGCGCTCTCGCCTTTTTATAGATGCAGTGGATGGCCGTTTCGCGCGCTAAACAAAAATCAACCGTATAGCCGTACCCATACTGGCGCGGCGAGATTTGGAAGTTTTATTTCATCTATATCTTGTGTGTTTATAAACCGATTTCTATATTTTTTTTTATAAAATAGATATTAAAGTGTGATCTTTTGAAGATAATCATCTTTGTAATACATACTTTTGGTGTATGATCAACGTATGCGAGGATAAGAGCTCGAAAGCGCATTTTCATCCGACTTGCTTCAAATTTATCGTCACTTCTCAGCTCCTATATGTCTTAGCGTTATGTTATATAGCCTATAACCTGCCCAGGAGTATGGACTACAATCGTACCAAGTTTGGTTAAAATTCCTTCAGTAGTTTTTGACCCATGCGTGCATATACAGACAGACAAAAAATTTACTGATTACATTTTTGGCATCAGTATCGATCACCATTCATCCTCCAATATTAATTTTGAATATATATTCAATGTACAGAATTGACCTCTCTACAGTTTTATTATATGTATAGATATAGATTGCCATTAATTTGTCTACCAAGAAGTGACACCTTATGTACGAAAAAGGTGATTTAGTACAGATCCTAGGAATCCTGTTTAATAGATGTATATTATATAGCTAAGCATGTCAAGTGCTAAAATACAGATCAAAATGTTAAAAAATCGCGCCATCAAATAGTATATATTATTTCAAAATTAAACTTATTATATTGGATTAATGCATGTAAATGCATCCGATAGGTGGCGTGGGTCGTAAAGACAAATGTGATGTGGAGAACGGGAATGGCTGTAGGTCAGTGCGATGTTTTAGCGATCTAGAGTACTTCCGCGGATCGAAAGGGTCGCAGGTTCGAATCCCATAAGCACTAAAATTCTCTTTTTTCAGATTCAGAGATAATTTGTTGTTTAAAGTAGATGAGCATGTCAAGTGCTAAAATACAGATCAAAATTCCATGGAAAACTTAGCTCTCCATACGTTTTTATTAGGTCTTAAACCCAATATTTCTAATTTAATTAAGATCCCAAATCAAGATTATTATACAGCTAAACCCGCTCGAGTCAACTACGTAGTTGACGATTAATTATCGTCCTTATGACTCTGAGCCACAACTATCTACTAGTACAGATGACGCCCAAGACTATAATGCCCCTGAACATTTAAAAGAATAATGAGCTCATCCATGAGCTCGTTATTCTTTTGATCTTGCATGAGACCCAAACCACGACTTCCAACTACACCCAAATTTGATAAAGGCACCCTTTCTATATCCAAAGACCACCCGGGTAAGGAGCCCCAAACAAGTGTTCATGTTTTTAAGTCCAAGGAACACACGGTTAACCAGCCCCAAACAAGTGTCCATCTTTCTAACGCCAAGAACCAAAAGAGTAGCCCCAAATAAGTGTCCACACTTCCATATCTAAGGATAACATAGGCAGCCAGCCCCAAGCACGTACCTTTACTTCTAAATTCATAAGTTTATTCCTAAAATTGTTGAAACTCTAAGTATTTCTCAACTCTCGATCTCGCTTCCGGTTTTCATCAGATAAAAATGGCTTTCAACGATACTTACAAAATAGCCTTTAGTGTCCCCCAAGGCCACTTTAAATTTACTCGAATGTCATTTAATTTGAAAAATGCCAATGTTGAAAAGTGTCGACTTTTCAACGTCTTATGGATAATGTTCTCATTGGTCTTCAAGGAAAAAGAAGGTTTGTTAATCTAGATGACATCGTGATTCGTACTCATTCAATTTAGCGCCCCATATCCAAAATCGATATCCGAGTTTGGCTGTTTCAGCCTAAAACTGCAACCCGATAAATACAAATCCGAGTTCTTAAAAAAGGAGGTAGATTTTTTCTGGGCACATCGTTACCAAAATGGTCTTAAACCTGATACAAACAAACTAAATCCGTCCAAGAATTTCTTGCACCTTTCCCTAAATAAATTAAATCATTTTTAGGCATTATATCCTACTACAGATGTTTCATTCCCGAATTTTTTAAGTTATCCGAGCCACTCACGCACTTACTAAAAAAAACCTAGACGTCACGGGACGTCTACCAGATGTGAAAACATCGTAATTATTTTGTAGAAATAAAATGATCATAACTTGACAAAGTCAAGACAAATCAAACGAGTACAAACACGAAAGGGTTGCGTCTTTTCATTACAGAGTTACTGTGACCACCTTCCAGCTCCATCGTCAGACCCTGGATACCATCTAGAGACAATGTACTCGTCAAGACAAATCATACGAGCCTAAACTTGATGGAGTTATGGCGTTTTATAATTGAGTTTCTATGGCCACCTTCTAGCTCCATCATCAGACCCTGGATACCATCTAAAGACAAAGTACTCATCAAGACGAATCAAACGATTCCAAACTCGATGGTGTTGCGTCGTTTCATCACAGAGTCACTGTGGCCACCTTCCGGCTTCATTATCAGATCCTGGATATCATGTAGGAGTGAAGCACTAGTCAAGACGTTTCAAACGTGCCCTAACTGGATGGAGTTGCGCCATTTAATTACAGAGTTTCGCATGGCCACCTTCCACCTCCATCATCAGACCCTGAATACCATCTAAAGACAAAGTACTCATCAAGACGAATCAAACGAGCCCAAACTCGATGGGGTTGCGCCGTTTCATTATAGAGTTACTGTGGCCACCTTCCAGCTTCATCATCAGCCCCTGGATACCATTTAGAGGCAAAGTACTCGTCAAGACGAAACATACGAGCCCAAACTCGATGAGGTTGCGCCGTTTCATTATAGAGTTCCTATGTCCACCTTCTAGTTCCATCATCAGATCAGCCCCATGTCATCATAATATTGGATTGTCCCGCGATATACATATGCGTGTAAAGTTGCAGCTTAATAAGAAACCGGGAAGTGTATCAAATTTAAGTTGCAAAATTTGAACGGGACAAGTAAAATAAAAGCGTCGCCACGCTAACAGCCGATTTTACCCTCCCTCCGCATTAGATGTTTCACATCAAAAAGGACATCCCTTTCAATTGGTCCAACGAATAGCAACTTGCGTTCGAAAACCTACAAATAAACTAATTACCGCTTCAGTACTCATCTATCCAGATTTTACAAAACCTAAGGTTGAACCTTACCTGCAATGGCTCGAATTACGCAATTTCCGCCATTTTCTCTCAAAATCCAATAGACAAAGATCATCCTGTTTCTGTTATGCTGCTTAAATAAATGTGAAACTAATTATAGTGCAACTGAAAAAGAGTGTTTAGCTATAGTTTGGGGTGGTAAAACCTTTGGACTAACTACTTTTAAAGAACGAAAATTATTTGTGAATGCGGAAAAAGAAATGTGTCGTAAAGACAAATGTGATGTAGAGATCGGAAATGGCCATCGGTCAGTGCCATGGCTTAGCAGTTAGAGCACTTACCCGGATTGGAAGGGATGCAGGGTCGAATTCCACTCGCACTAAAATTCTCTTTTTCCATATTCACAAATAATTTGTTCTTTAAAAGCATCACTGATTTAATAACACATTCGTTCATTTCATAAACATTATCTTATTTCATTTTTTGAAATAATATACAGTTACATGTTATGATGGTAGTGGTGGAGACTATCCTTGGATATAGTTGGTCCTCCACCTGAATCTGAAACAGCTAAATTAAATTATATTTTAACTCTCCAGGATAATCTAACAAAGTATTCCGTCGCTTACCCGATCAGAAACACCACTGCTGGAGAAACCAGTGAATGTTTTGTGCATTTGATATCCCTATCCGGCATCCCAAAAACTATATTAGCGGATCAAGGCACCAACTTTACTGCAGAAATATTTAAACAAACTTTTTCCTATCTAAAATTTAAACAGTTATAGTTATCGCAAAGCCCTATCATCAATCTGGAAATAGTCTCACTCTACTGATAAATAAACATCACATAATCCATCACTACGATGAAGTCAAGCTCGACCATCGTGGTGACTCTCAATTCTTTACCCTTTTTTGTTAAGTCACACCCCATTGTTCTAGGCAATAAACGGGGCCCAGCAAATGAATCTTCCGTGTGCCATCTCTCCGTCTGTATTTGGTGTCACATTACTTCAGTAGTCTCACTTCTTTACCCTAGGCAGGATATCTGTTACGTTGTACACCTCAAAAAATTAAATAAATAGTAAAGTTGCTTATATTTCGGAGTACCAGATACATACATATATTCGTAATTTTAAAAAGCACGCGCTTGGCATTATATCCCTACCCATACGAAAAATGATTAATCGCTATTTAGATATTTTTATATATATTTTTAGCATTTGGCATGCTTAGCACTATACATTAAACACAAAGTGAAAAATGTGAAATCAAAAATAACAGTTACGAGCAGGATTTGAACCTGTATCTCCTGGATTCCTGGGGTTTTCCTGGTTCCGTGAACAACTTCGAAGTTCCACAAAAAACTGAACTGATATCTAACGATGCTATTACAGATGTATGGTGGAAGCTACTATCGTGGCGTGGCTGGGAGATACTGAGCCGCATGTCGCTGTCCACCTACCTGGTGCACTGGCCACTGATGCTACAGATCATAGCGGTGAGGACCCAAATGTCCAGTGCATCAGTGTTTGATGTTGTAAGTACCACATGTCATTCAAAATGATTTAGATTATCTACTTGAGCACACGAGGTGAACGAGACATCCTATATTATATATGTATATTCATATACATATATACAGGATATCCCGAAACTCAACATCAAACTGGTACCAGGAACCAGGTCCTAACCCGGTCCCTGGCCCCTTGGTCAGGCCATATCAGTTTTAGCAAAAATAAAAAAAAATCCAGCCCATTTAGTTCACTAATATAAATGAGGCATATTATTTAGATATTTTTGTAAATATTTTTAAAATTTGACATGCTTAGCACTATACATTAAACACAAAGTGAAAAATGTGAAATCGAAAATAACAGTCACGAGCAGGATTTGAACCTGCATCTCCTGGATACCGTATAGATGCTGAATTGGCAAAGCATCTGGACGCTAAGCTTGTCAAATGCTAAAAATATATATAAAAATATCTAAATATTTATAGGGTTTGCGTCATTATTAGGTAACATCTTAAAGTACAAATTATAATTTGTGAATAACGAAAAAGAGTATTTTAGTACAGGCGGGAATCATACCTGCGACCCTTCCTATCCGGGGAAATGCTCTAATCCACTGAGCTACAGTACTATCTTTTAGACATACCCAATCTCCTTATCACATTTGTCTTAACGACCAACGCTCTCTATCGGAACGCATTTACATGCGATCCAATATGGTAAGTTTAATTTTGCAATTAAAATTCATACTATTTGATGGCGTGATTTTTTTAAACATTTTTGATATATATTTTAGCACTTGACATGCTTAGCTACTCTTAAAGTACAAATTATAATTTGTGAATAAGGAAAAAGAGTATTTTAGTACAGGCGGGAATCGAACCTGCGTCCCTTCCTATCCGGGTAAGTGCTCTAATCCACTGAGCTACAGTACTATCTGTTAGACATACCCAATCTCCTTATCACATTTGTCTTAACGACCAACGCTCTCTATCGGCACGCATTAACATGCAATTCAATATAGTAAGTTTAATTTTGCAATTAAAATTCATACTATTTGTTGGCGTGATTTTCTTAAACATTTTTGATATATATTTTAGCAGTTGACATGCTTAGCTACTCTTAAAGTACAAATTATAATTTGTGAAAAAGTAAAAAGAGTATTTTAGTACAGTCGGGAATCGAACCTGCGTCCCTTCCTATCCGGGGAAGTGCTCTAATCCACTGAGCTACAGTACTATCTTTTAGACATACTCAATCTCCTTATCACACTTGTCTTAACGACCAACGCTCTCTATCGGAACGCATTTACATGCAATCCAATATAGTAAGTTTAATTAAACACAAAGTGAAAAATGTGAAATCGAAAATAACAGTCAGGAGCAGGATTTGAACCTGCATCTTCTGGATACCGTCCAGATGCTTCACCAATTCAGCCATCCTGACAATTGCTCCTGACTGCTAATTTCGATAACACATCATACTTAACGTCTTTGGGTGACGCCTGCGCCGTCTGTAGTAAGTATTTTCATACATTATACCGACCAGGTAAACTTAATTTTACAATTAAGATTTTACCTAATAATGACGCAAACCCTTTTTAAATATTTAGATATTTTTATATATATTTTTAGCATTTGACATGCTTAGCACTATACATTAAACGCAAAGTGAAAAATGTGAAATCGAAAATAACAGTCAGGAGCAGGATTTGAACCTGCATCTTCTGGATACCGTCCAGATGCTTTACCAATTCAGCCATCCTGACAATTGCTGCTGACTGCTAATTTCGATAACACATCATACTTAACGTCTTTGGGTGACGCCTGCGCCGTCTGTCGGAAGTATTTTCATACATTATACCGACCAGGTAAACTTAATTTTACAATTAAGATTTTACCTAATAATGACGCAAACCCTTTTTAAATATTTAGATATGTTTATATATGTTTTTAGCATTTGACATGCTTAGCACTATACATTAAACACAAAGTGAAAAATGTGAAATCGAAAATAACAGTCAGGAGCAGAATTTGAACCTGCATCTTCTGGATACCGTCCAGATGCTTTACCAATTCAGCCATCCTGACAATTGCTCCTGACTGCTAATTTCGATAACACATCATACTTAACGTCTTTGGGTGACGCCTGCGCCGTCTGTCGGAAGTATTTTCATACATTATACCGACCAGGTAAACTTAATTTTACAATTAAGATTTTACCTAATAATGACGCAAACCCTTTTTAAATATTTAGATATGTTTATATATATTTTTAGCATTTGACATGCTTAGCACTATACATTAAACACAAAGTGAAAAATGTGAAATCGAAAATAACAGTCAGGAGCAGAATTTGAACCTGCATCTTCTGGATACCGTCCAGATGCTTTACCAATTCAGCCATCCTGACAATTGCTCCTGACTGCTAATTTCGATAACACATCATACTTAACGTCTTTGGGTGACGCCTGCGCCGTCTGTCGGAAGTATTTTCATACATTATACCGACCAGGTAAACTTAATTTTACAATTAAGATTTTACCTAATAATGACGCAAACCCTTTTTAAATATTTAGATATTTTTATATATATTTTTAGCATTTGACATGCTTAGCACTATACATTAAACACAAATGAAAAATGTGAAATCGAAAATAACAGTCAGGAGCAGGATTTGAACCTGCATCTTCTGGATACCGTCCAGATGCTTTACCAATTCAGCCATCCTGACAATTGCTCCTGACTGCTAATTTCGATAACACATCATACTTAACGTCTTTGGGTGACGCCTGCGCCGTCTGTCGGAAGTATTTTCATACATTATACCGACCAGGTAAACTTAATTTTACAATTAAGATTTTACCTAATAATGACGCAAACCCTTTTTAAATATTTAGATATGTTTATATATATTTTTAGCATTTGACATGCTTAGCACTATACATTAAACACAAAGTGAAAAATGTGAAATCGAAAATAACAGTCAGGAGCAGAATTTGAACCTGCATCTTCTGGATACCGTCCAGATGCTTTACCAATTCAGCCATCCTGACAATTGCTCCTGACTGCTAATTTCGATAACACATCATACTTAACGTCTTTGGGTGACGCCTGCGCCGTCTGTCGGAAGTATTTTCATACATTATACCGACCAGGTAAACTTAATTTTACAATTAAGATTTTACCTAATAATGACGCAAACCCTTTTTAAATATTTAGATATTTTTATATATATTTTTAGCATTTGACATGCTTAGCACTATACATTAAACACAAATGAAAAATGTGAAATCGAAAATAACAGTCAGGAGCAGGATTTGAACCTGCATCTTCTGGATACCGTCCAGATGCTTTACCAATTCAGCCATCCTGACAATTGCTCCTGACTGCTAATTTCGACAACACATCATACTTAACGTCTTTGGGTGACGCCTGCGCCGTCTGTGGAAGTATTTTCATACATTATACCGACCAGGTAAACTTAATTTTACAATTAAGATTTTACCTAATAATGACGCAAACCCTTTTTAAATATTTAGATATTTTTATATATATTTTTAGCATTTGACATGCTTAGCACTATACATTAAACACAAAGTGAAAAATGTGAAATCGAAAAAAACAGTCAGGAGCAGGATTTGAACCTGCATCTTCTGGATACCGTCCAGATGCTTTACCAATTCAGCCATCCTGACAATTGCTCCTGACTGCTAATTTCGATAACACATCATACTTAACGTCTTTGGGTGACGCCTGCGCCGTCTGTCGGAAGTCAGGATGTCAGGATGGCTGAATTGGTGAAGCATCTGGACGGTATCCAGAAGATGCAGGTTCAAATACTGCTCCTGACTGTTATTTTCCATTTCACATTTTTCACTTTGTGTTTAATGTATAGTGCTAAGCATGTCAAATGCTAAAATATATATAAAAAATATCTAAATATTTGTAGGGTTTGCGTCATTATTAGGTAAAAATCTTAATTGTAAAATTAAGTTTACCTGGTCGGTATAGTGTATGAAAATACTTCCGACAGATGGCGCAGGCGTCACCCAAAGACGTTAAGTATGATGTGTTATCGAAATTAGCAGTCAGGAGCAATTGTCAGGATGGCTGAATTGGTAAAGCATCTGGACGGTATCCAGGAGATGCAGGTTCAAATCCTGCTCCTGACTGTTATTTTCGATTTCACATTTTTCACTTTGTGTTTAATGTATAGTGCTAAGCATGTCAAATGCTAAAATATATATAAAAAATATCTAAATATTTATAGGGTTTGCGTCATTATTAGGTAAAAATCTTAATTGTAAAATTAAGTTTACCTGGTCGGTATAGTGTATGAAAATACTTCCGACAGATGGCGCAGGCGTCACCCAAAGACGTTAAGTATGATGTGTTATCGAAATTAGCAGTCAGGAGCAATTGTCAGGATGGCTGAATTGGTAAAGCATCTGGACGGTATCCAGAAGATGCAGGTTCAAATCCTGCTCCTGACTGTTATTTTCGATTTCACATTTTTCACTTTGTGTTTAATGTATAGGGCTAAGCATGTCAAATGCTAAAAATATATATAAAAATATCTAAATATTTAAAAAGGGTTTGCGTCATTATTAGGTAAAATCTTAATTGTAAAATTAAGTTTACCTGGTCGGTATAATGTATGAAAATACTTCCGACAGACGGCGCAGGCATCACCCAAAGACGTTAAGTATGATGTGTTGTCGAAATTAGCAGTCAGGAGCAATTGTCAGGATGGCTGAATTGGTAAAGCATCTGGACGGTATCCAGAAAATGCAGGTTCAAATCCTGCTCCTGACTGTTATTTTCGATTTCACATTTTTCACTTTGTGTTTAATGTATAATGCTAAGCATGCCAAATGCTAAAAATATATATAAAAATATCTAAATATTTAGTAAGTTTAATTTTGCAATTAAAATTCATACTATTTGATGGCGTGATTTTTTTAAACATGTTTGATATATATTTGCACTTGACATGCTTAGCTACTCTTAAAGTGCAAATTATAATACAAGAATGTAAATGGACCAGTTTACGTATGACAGTAGATTGGTGTTTCACTACCTCTTGTAATAGTTTTCAATTCAGTTGGATTATAATCCTAGAGTTGCGTATTTCCAATACTTGATGCAGCTCTATTAATTTTTTTTACGTGTTTCAAAAAATATTTTAACTATTCATTTTCTATATACAATAAAGATTAGATTACTTTATTATTTTAATTCAGAATAGCATTTTAAATTTGTCTTATATAAATAATAAAAATAAGTCCATTAAAAGCAGTGGCTTCTATTAACAAACTCTAATATTGATAATAAAAATAAGTCTTATAAAAGCAGGGACATCTATTAACAAAATCTATTGACCAAACAAATTGTGAGATCCAAAAGCTTTTAATAAAACAAAACTTCTGATTTTTGTCTAGTTTTATTAATTTTACACACAATTTGTAAATCAATTCCAAAAGTGTAATTACAGATTTAAAAATAACCTAACAATGCTTTTAAAAAAATTAAAGTACGATTGTATTGATTGATCATTGTACTTCAGGTAAACATGGCAGCGCATCGAATGTACCTACAAATAGTCCCTTCGAATATTTTTTTCTTCATTATGACATGGAGCTAGTCCATGTTAAATGAAAATATGCAATTTGTATTATAAAAAATACTAATAATTATCATAGCCCCGATGCTACTATCGTACAGGGCAAAAAATGGCATTCTCCTTTGTTAGTTTAGTTGTAAAAGTAGTTTTATTAAGGCATGGTTTAAAAAAAAACATGCGAGGCTGTCTTTGGGGACTGCCGGTAGAAGTAAAAACTAAGTAACTTGTGAAATGTAAAGTGTTAATGACCAATTAATTGGTCATTAAGCAAGACCAATTAATTGGTCATTAACACTTCTTACTTACAAACCAACAATGATTCAAAAATAATAATCTAATAGCTCGACGATACAATTCACAAGTTACTTAGTTTTCACTTCTATCGGAGCGTGCGTTTTGTTCACCCAAAAAGTACTCAACGCGTCTAAAGAAGATCGGATCGCTCGGTGACGACGACGCGAGTTCCATGATTTTTGTTCACCCAAAAAGCGCTCAACGCGCCTAAAGAAGTTCTCACTTCAAAAATTAAGTTAAAGCACAAATTATTGTGAATGTGGAAAAAGATAATTACGGGCGGTCTAGAATACTTTCCCGGATTGGAAGGAAGAAAGAGAAAGGAGCCCAGGTTCGAATCCCGCTTGCATAAAATTATCTTTTTTCACGTTCATAAAAAAATAATGTGTTGTATTATTACTCAACTAAACCGTCCGTGTCCGGTGACGGACTAAGAATACAATTGTCACCACCCCATTCTTTCCTATGGGTGTCGTATGAGGCGACTAAGGGAAGTAAGCAATTATCATCCACTGCATGACTGGTGGTAGGGCTGGGTACCAAGTGGGAGTACTCACTTGTTATCGGGCCCGAGCGGGTTGGTACCACCATCTCCCGTGTGACCGGCCATGACGCACATCGTTGCGTTTTGGTTGTAGCAGGAGATAGCCGTTTATTCATTCATTTCATATCTGTGAAATGAAATGGTGAGCAGTGGCTTGACAATACTCTCGGTATAGTTGAGTCAATGAGCGACGGTTACCATTTACCATCAGATGGGCCGTGGCTCGTCTGCCATTACATGCAATAAAAAAAAAATTACCAAAGCTCTATTTTTTTATTATTTTTGCTAGAACTGCAGGCCTACCATGAACTCTTAGCTAGCGATTCAATTCCGACGCAATTCAAAATAGGTGTGTGTTGTATTTCGTATCATGATGTCTAATTGAGCGATCTTCTTTAGGTTGTCAAGTAAGTTCATGGTACGAATTTCAATACAAAGATGTATATACTGTTTGCGATACAGATTATGTGCTGATTTGGCAAAAAACAAAAGATTGCGTCTTTGACACGTCATGGTACGAAATTGCGATTAATTTCAGTTTAGGACCCAAACTGGATCGCAATAAGAGTTGGTGGTAAGCCTGCTGATATGGCCTTGCGTCTTACCCGGTATCCGTTTGACGTTAAGTTTTGGAACAGCCTGTACACTATCTGTTGGAGATATTTAAATAAATAATTAATATTAGCAGGGTTCCTGGCCTCTTCATCTGATGGTAAATGGTAACCGCCGCCCATGGACTCGACTATACCGAGAGTATTGTCAAGCCGCTGCTCACCAATTCATTTCACAGATGAAATGAAATATAAACGGCTATCTCCTGCTACAGCCAAAACGCAACGATGTGCTTCATGGCCGGTCACATGGGAGATGGTGGTACCAACCCGCTCGGGCCGGATACCAAGTGAGTACTCCCACTTGGTACCCAGCCCTACCACCAGTCAACGTAAGATAAAAGAGAAAAATAATTATGTACGAGAATAAACTTTTTCTATAACCGAAAAAAATAGCGTATCCAAGTCCAAGCAAGACCAGCAGAGGCGTAATAATTTTTTTGTCTCTATGAATAGTTGTTACTTTTCTTAAATCAGAATGACATTGTTACAGGGTGGTCTTTGGCTGTGTACGATGTTCCTGTCCCATTGCGCAGCATTACCTTTACATTTGCTCGTTGAAGTACCGACGTCCAGGTTTCTTCAGTCAATAGCAATATAAATTAATATCGTATACTACATGTACGCGCTGGCGCCAGCGCGGGGAGGGGTACGCCGCCACGAGTCGCGAGCGCCGCTGCCACTCCTCATTCTATTGGGCCCACGTATTCCTTCCTAGTCTGTGGCCCCGCGCCGCCGGACTAAACACACGCGTCCCTTTACTAAATTGTTGTACATCATAAATCGTGCCTAACCTTGTATGTTTTACCTGATTAAAATAATTTTAACTAGTGTCCTAGTTTCGATTCAACCCTTATGTACGCTCGTACATAATCTGGCGCCCCCGGGTGGGCACGAACCATCCATTTCACCGTATAAAAGTTGTTGCACCACGCCACGTTTTTCTCCAAGCCGTCGACATGAAGATCTCCGGTCAAGCAGCTTTGGCCCATCTGTTGCGGTACAGATCGAGAGAGAATCTATAGCCGGAGGAGAACATCACGCCGTCCGCGATTCGATCATCTTAAAACTACGGGAGTGCCGTGAGCTTATCTATAAATTTCCTTCTTTTACCCCCCTTAGTTTGACCATATGGGGATGACAGCAATTCATCTTGCCGCGTGTGAGCTCTGGTTTTTATCATCATATTTGACCATCTTATTATTCTATAAAATTTTTAATGCACCATATTCTTGTACCAATAGCCACATTATATTATTAGATTTTTAAAGACTTATTTTAGATATTCCGATTTCTGTAATATTTCAAGTGACATTAGTTTAATAGTTTTTTTAAGATTTATTACAGATGAGAAATTATTTGTGAATGTGGAAAAAGAGAACTTTAGTGCGAGCGGGATTCGAACTGCGTCCCTTCCAATCCGGGCAAGTGCCCTAAGTCGCTAAGCTATCGCACTGACCAACGGCCATAACCAATCTCCACATCACAATTGTCTCTACGATCCACTCCACCTATCGGATGCAACGTATTTTGACCAGATCGGAGACGTTCTTAAGCCAGGCCAGGTTAAGCGTACTCGAAACCAACGAGCATGCATAAATAAAAGCGTTGATGAAAGAAGATGAAGCGAAAGATGCGTGTCAGGATCTTAGCAAGTGGAGAGAAGTGGTATCTGCCTACCCCTACGGGAAAAGACGTGACAATATGCATGTATGATTTTATAAAATTATAACAACTTACTGCGTGCTTCAGCTCAATGACACTATTCAGAAAGAACGAGAGAAAAAGAGACAGTCAATGAACTTTTCAAAAAAGATTTTGGTATTATTAGGCATATTGATACGTTATTTAAAGTAACATAAACGGTCTTTTTTCGCGTATAAATTTCGGCCGCCGCGTGCCTTTATTGGCAGGCCACCGGAAGCCAGAACAGATGTCAGAGTATCAGTTGGCAATAGTGTGCTAGAACAAGTGGATGAATTTGTATATCTTGGATGTGGATTCAGTTGGAATGGAAGATACACCACTGATATAGAGAGAAGAGTAGCTAAATGAAAGCGAGAGTTGGGTATGCAAAAGGGAGTATGAGAGTAAAATCAATGCGGTCGAAATGCGATCTCTGCAAAAAATCTGCGGAGTGAGGCTGACTGACCGCATTAGTAACAATGATGAAAGAGAGCGAATAGGTATGAAAGAGAGTAGGTATTGGTGTAAAGATGCGAAAGGGAATGCTCCGATGGTTCGGACATGGAAAGAATATCGGACGAGCAACCTGTTAAGAAGATATACAATGCGAAAGTGGAAGGATATAGGTACAGGGGGAGACCGAGACTCACCTACCTAGACCAAATCGGTCATGTTTGTATTGAAGGAAGGTGAGGTCAGGAGTCTCCAAAACCGGCGAGCGTGTATGAATAGAATTATAAATGTTGAGGAAGTGAGAGATGTTTACAAGTATAGGGCCTCTTGGCACTCTGCTCTCTCTGCCTACCCTGCAAGGGAAATATCGTGATGATAAGTTGTAGTTATTTGTACTAGCTTTTGGCTGCGCGGAGCCGCGGCTGAAGGCTAGTTCATGATATAATTTTATTATGATTTATAGCATTTGAAATGAGAGCCTTGACAACTATTGCAGGGCGATATCGGGGCGTTGAAGGCTAGATTGATATATTTGTATTTATTCTATGGTATGGAGACAAAATCTATTTTTGAATTTCTCCATCCGCTCTATGGAAGGTCCTTAATTTTAGTCAACAAAGTACAACTTAGGCATTATCTGACAACATCGCTGTTTCCTTTTTCTCAACATAGTTGATTCCTCATAAAGTATAGGACGTTAATATCATAATAATATTAATTAAGACATTTCAACCGTAATTTTATAATTAAATGGTTCATTTTGGTAGGCGTACTCTGAGAAACTTAAAGACTTCAATGTTTATTTATTTATTTAGATGCACAAAACACATTACAATCAAAAAAAGTAAAAGTTTACAACTAACAAATAAGTTTTGTTCTGGATGGTAACGTAAAGTATGTGCGTATGTGCATACAGCTAAGCTTAAAGGAAATCATATATAAATATTAAATATTATATTATAAATGTGAATGTAAGTTTGTTTGTTACGCTTTCATGCGAAAACTACTAAACCGATCATCATGAAACTTTGTACATATATTCTTAAAGATATTAGAAGTAACATGGGATAACTACTTTTTTTTTTAATTTGTTTGTCATTTCAAGGGTTGCTTGATTTATTTTTATGAAATTCCTCGCGGACGAAGTTGCGGTTAACAGCTAGTCATATATAAAAAATATAGAGACGCTCTTATTTTAGAATATTCCGGCTTAGAATCTCAAATGCCCATTATGGAGTAGAAGTAAGCAGGTCTTACTTAATTAATAACTAAATTTTATTATTAACTATTTTTTTTAAATAAAACTACGTTTACGGAATCTATCGCGTTTACTTGATTTTTATGCTATCCCGACGTTTCGAATACTTTACAGCATTCATGATCACGGGTGGACTTAGATGGTAGGCGTCCAAAGCTGATATGTTGTTTCAACGGTTTCATCTACCTACAGTAATAATTGATTTTACAAATTTTTGGTTTATTTATTGCAACCCACATAATATTCGTTTAGAAACCCAATTAAAAATATCTACTTTAAGTTTTATGCTTACAATGTATGAGATTTTAAGCTAGTATAATAAAATAAAAATAGTTTAATACTCCTCTTTAAGTTTTCAAATTTTTGTTTATATTTAGTGCTTAAAAATTCTACCACAAACTGCCAATTAAAATTTTGAAGTAATTAAAAAACTACCAGTAAGAAGACAATATTGATTATTAGTTTATATTATTAAATATATTGATTTTAATAGAAGCTAAGACTAAAAAGCTACCACCGGATCGAAACGCGGCCTGACTGAGAAAGTATAAAACATAAAGTAGATATTTTTTATAATATTTCTAAATGAATATTATGTGGGTTGAAATAAATAAACCAAAAATTTGTAAAATCATATTACTGTGGGTAGATGAAACCGTTGAAACAACATATCAGCTTTGGACGCCTACCATCTAAGTCCACCCGTGATCATGAATGCTATAAAGTATTCGAAACGTCAGGATAGCATAAAAATCAAGTAAACACGATAGATTCCGTAAACATAGTTTTATTTCAAAATGTGTAAAATTCGCGTAAATGTTAGAAAGTATTATATTAACTATTTTGATAATTTTTCATTATTATTATTAGCTAGTCATGGTAATCGTTCGTTGTGGCCCTCTTTTGGGGAGGCTTATATCCAGCGTATTATTCCACGTGAAAGGTAAGAAGATTAGACCCCTAGGTTCGTAGGCACCAGACCTCGCATGGCACGCACAGTCAAGACACAAGTATTGAGACACTTGCATGCTCCAGAGATTTTCTTGACTAGTTTGTTACTTTGACATAGTGGGCCCTGCACTAAGCCAGCATAGTGCCTTATGGCAATCGCTTTCACTCTGAGAAGGGGCCAATGCGCAAAAGTGTAACAGTAATTGATAAAATTTACTTATTTATTTATTTACATAGCTGTAAGTGGAGGTGCAGCAATTATTACAGATTAATACCTAATACAATAGTGTAGTATCTATTATTACAAACTATTAATAATATTAATTTATAATTTAATTGCTGCCAACCACAGCATAAGCAAGCTTCTGTGAATTCATTCAGTAAGCAGCAAAATACATCTAAACGTAGAGATATGGTGTTGAGCGCCCGGAGTGCTCTTGAGCGGCGCTTGTTGCAGCAGGTTGGTTGGTGAGCGTGAGTGGCTTCAGCAGCAGTGGGGGTGCCGCCGCCTCTGCACGGATCTGTCCGAAGCACACAGTCTTACTGATTGTAGAAAAGCAGGACCCCGATTCTCGTGCATTAGACTTTTATCTCGAACTCGACATATGTCGAAAAAAATGACAAATGTCAAGTAAAAAGGGGCAGGCCTGACAAAGATTCAAGCATATTTTTTCAATTCTTCGTGTAAAAAGTTGAATTGGGAAGATGCCTAAAGGATTGCCAGAAGCTTTACGAGGAAGAATTGTTACTTTGGGGGAAAAAGGATATTCTATGAGAGAAATAGCTGATAGGGTTCTATTCTTAATTATACGGAAGCGTAAGAGAGAAAAAAAAACTCTATTAGTAAAGTATTTCGGTCATTATCGTGATAACATACAGTATTCGCACATACAGATACACGGACGTCCAAGGCAGAACTTTTTTAAACAGTTTTTTTCTAGTTTAAATAAGAAAAATGGCATCAAAAATATCATGAGTATTAAAAATATTATTTTTTCCTGATATGTGTGTGTATATATTATTTTACAAGTGCAATATAAATATGATAAATTGTGACATTTGATTTCGACGGGCCTCGGGGCGTAGTCGGTAGTGTAACCGACTTCCGTGCACGAGGTCGTGGGTTCGATTTCCACTCAGGACAATTATTTGTGTGATGAACACATAATATTTGTACCACGTCTGGGTGTTTTCTATCTATTATATGTATGTATTGTATTTACAAAAAAACTAATATATGTATTATACCCGTAATTTGGTACCCATAGCACAAGCGTAAAACTTAGTTTGAGACCAGAGGACGTTGTGTGACATGTCCGTGAATATTTATTATTATTATTTATTTTAAGTTTGAAAAATCAGTTGTTTTGCGCGAAGTGACAGTAGTACACACCTCAACGCTTCGCTTATGAGGCGTGCAATTGGTTAGCTTGAAGTAACACAAGTATGTAAATGCATCGTGGGCGCAAAGCGCAATATAAGATATTGCTAGTGGTTTGGGGCACGCGTGGCTGGATGACATCAAAATGAAGAGTAAGTATCTCTGATGGTGAACGGTGACTGCTACTTGTGGATCTAACAGTACCTACCAGTCTTAGGCCGTTTTCTATGAACATTAGCCATTATACTTGAGATTTGCAGCGTGACATTGCAATGTCACCTTGTGGTGTTCCCCTAAATTTTAAGAAAGATAGTGTTCAATATAAACGCATTCTGAACGACTTTGCGATAATCTGTAGAAAAGACGTTGTGCTTGTGTTGCTTATGTCTCCAGTTTTATGGGCCAATAACCATATAATAGTAATAGCTAATTTAATATTTATTCAGGGTGAGTCAGTGAAAATCAATGAAGTCTTTTCTCTGTGTACTTTTTAATTAACATAACTTTTCAAGACATAATATCTACATTGATACAATTCTAGAAATAGTATCTTGATCAAGAAAACTATTTTAAAGAGGTACAGGAACAATTCTACTGTAAAAATACTTATTCATCCACCATCTTAAAACTCAATTATTCACGTCAGTTGTCTAACCGAGTGCTCTCATTGGTCAGCGCGCAACGGTGATAACACTGATGAGCAACCGCTTGCGTGCTCTTCAGATTGCATCAGCCAACGACCACATACACCTGCTATAACTGGAGTAGATTGCATGTAGATTTTTAGCTACAGCACCAGATATTTCGTACAAATATAACAATATCAAATTTTGGAAATATAATATGACCAGATATTGTCATGTAATATGGTAATAAAAGTATAATAATAAAAACTCAGGTCACCGCTGTCATATTCTTGCAAAAATACGATCAAAATTGGATCTCACATCATTTGCAGGCATCACAATATTACTTTTTAATGCTGGAATTGCTCGGAAAGCTCCTGCATAAGAATATGAAGATGCAACAGCAGCTCTCTCAATTTCTGTCGGCATCAATGTAATAACACTTGCAAATTCACGAGGTGATATTCCTAAATTACTATTCAGTGGTACCGATGGGCCGTTGCTTTTGAATGGGTCTACCTTAGTATTAGGGACATGTGTTTGTAGAGATGACTGAGATAAACTTGCGGATGAACATGGTGCCTTTGTGATTTCTTCAAATTGTGGAGACGATGTAGTTAATTTTCCCGGAACAGATGTTGCTGCAGCAGTGCTAAGTGCTTTTGGTGATGATGTTTCTGTTGAGCTATCTATGAATGAGGATGCCATTGTTGTGGTCTTGGGTGTTAGCGATGGAGAATATGTTTCAAGTTGTACAGATGACTTAGACAAACTTTTAGATGAACATGGTGCTTCTGAGATCTCTTCAAGTTTTGGAGACGATGTAGTTAATTTTCCTGAAGCAGGTGTTATTGCAGTAGTGTTAAGTTCTTTCGGTAGTGATTTTTCAGTTAAGCTACTTATGAAGGAGGATGCTGTAGTAGCGGTGTTGGGTGTAGGCGATGGGGAAGATGTTTCAAGTTGTACCGATGACTTACACAAACTTTCAGATGAACATGGTGCTTCTGAGATTTTTTCAAGTTTTGGAGACGATGTAATTAATTTTCCTGAAGCAGGTATTGTTGCAGTAGTGTTAAGTGCTTTCAGTAATGATTTTTCAGTTGAGCTACTTATGAAGGAGGATGCTGTTATAGTGGTGTTGGGTGTAGGCGATGGGAAAGATGTTTCAGGTTGCACCGATGATTTAGACAAACTTTCGGATGAACATGGTGCTTCTGAGATCTCTTCAAGTTTTGGAGACGATGTTGTTAATTTTCCTGGAGCAGGTGTTGTTGCAGTAGTGTTAAGTGCTTTTGTTAATGATTTTTCAGTTGAGCTACTTATGAAGGAGGATACTGTTGTAGTGGTGTTAGGTGTATGCGATTTGGAAAATGTTCCAAGTTGTATAGATGACTTAGATAAACTTTTGGATGAACATGGTACTCCTGAAATATCTTTGATTTGTAAAGACAATGAAGTTAGTTTTCCTGGAGCAGCTGTTGTTGCAGTAGTGTTAAGTGCTTTAGACAATAATTTTTCAGTTGAGCTACCTATGAATGAAAATGGTGTTGTAGTAGTGTTCGATGTTATTGATAGGGAAGATGTTTTAGTATAGTTATGTACGAATGGTGTTGTATTAGCATTTGATATTTCCAATGGAGGAGATGCTTCAGAAATAGTTTTTGGAGTTGGTGTTATAGTTGAATTCGATGTTGGTAGTGGAGAAGTTTCAGAATAGTTTCGTGACAAAGGTGCCATTGTAGTAGTACTAGATGTTTGCAATGGAGAACGTGTTGCAGAACAGTTATCAGTAGTGGATGATATTGTAGTTGTATCGGATGCTTGAATTGGGGAAGACGTTAAAGTAGTAGTATCAGAGGTGCTGTGTTTCACAGTAGCATTTGGTGTTTTAGTAAAACCATTAAATACGTTTATCACTGTGGTAATATTGGTAGTTATCGATGAAACCCTAAGAGTTGAGTTGCCCTCTGTAAGGGATACTAGAGTAGTATTAGTTAAAAGTGTAGCTGTCGGTGTTACAGTTAAATTTTCTGGTAAGCTCGTCGTCATTGCAGTATTAACCTGGTGTAGTAGAGATGGTCTTTCTGTTGAATTTTCTGCTTTTAGGGATGATACGGTATTAGTGGATTGTGGATATGAAAATGTTTCTGAAGAATTACTTGGTGTAGAATTCGTAACATTTTCTATTTGTATTATGGTGTAGCTGAGAACTGCGGCAGGACTTATGGTTGTAATTAATGTGTCTGACTTAGGAGATGTGTCATTAGTTGTGTTAGATGTTGGTGGTGCCGGTGAATTCTTAGTTAATGAATCTGTTATAGAAGGAGCCTTCTTCGAATCATGAGTCGCATTTGCTGTAGTAGATTCATTAGTTGATTCAGGCAATTGTATTTCAGTACAGTTTTCTGATGCTACTGGTAGAGACGAAGTTACCGAAGTCTTCACTATGGGAATTGTGACAGTGCTTTTTGATGATGGTGTAGTGAAGCTTAAATTTCTAGATGGAGTGTTTGTAGACTTATCTGTTGATGATGATAATAATGCTGATATAGTCGCATTAGCTGGTGACGTCGACACAGGCATTTCAGTGGTTTTTGTCCCAGAAGATTCCATTGTGGTATTTGACATTATTTGTTGGGATACCATATTCGTTATGTTGTTGAATGGCTGTGGTATTGATGATCCGTTTGCGAATCTTGGTACCTGCAGATTAACCACACCGGTTGATATGCAAAACTGTAAAAGAAAGTAGATCAGCATGACTAATAGCTTGATTTATGTCTAAAATTCATTAAATTTTCATGTACATTGGCTGCAGTATAAATAAGATTGTTAAAGACGACGGAAAATACATACCAACTAGTAGCTTTGTTATGTCTCACCGTGAAAACTAGTATGTATACTATAAATATAAGACTCAACCAGCTTATGCTGTAAGAAGTGGGTAAATATATATAATCCATCCATCAGCCTTTTAACGTCCACTCCTGGACATAGGCCTCCCCAAGAGAACGCCACAACGAGCAGTCCCGTCATAGGGGATAATGCCGTAATCGCCACGCTTGGCAGGCGGGCTGGCGTTCGCAGTGGATCTTGTTAATACTCCAGGGAGTGCTGCTGCCTGTACTTTTGTTAAAAACTAGCTTTAAAGGCTAGTACTATAATAAATACGCGTTTGCAGAAACTTTACACATATAAAAGTATAAGGATTTAAACTTTTGCGAATTATTTTTATTAACACATTCATAATGGCTCCATTATGCGCTTCGTATTTGCACTTCTTTCGAGAACATGTCTCACAAAACGAAAAAGTCGATGCTATTCAAAATTTAAAACTATTATGTCTGCGTGGTGATGAACTTAGAATGCAAGTGTCACCACCCCATTCTTTCCCACAGGTGTCGTACGAGGCGACTAAGGAAGTAGGCAATTATTATCCATTGCAATACTGGTGGTAGGGCTGGGTACCTAGTGGGAGTACTCACTTGCTATCGCGCCCGAGCGGGTTGGTACCACCATCTCCCGTGTAACCTTGACAATACTCTCAATATAGTTGAGTCCATGAGCTACGGTTACCATTCACCACCAGATGGGCCGTGGCTCGTGTGCCACCATAAGCAATAAAAACGTAACAAAATATTACATTTAGATACATTAGGTGTGTTATCATTTGAATTATTATCTATTTGTCTAACAATCCGTGTTTGCAAATATGAACAACTTAAAGGGCTAAGGTTAGTATAAACTACGTTTTAGCTTGCTACTACATAAAATACACTTACCAATGTGATTGTTTTAATTGTCAACATATTTATCGGCGGTAAGGACTTAATAATGGATTGAATCATTCTCTTCTACCTTTTATATGACATGTGTAAGACACATGTGTCGATGGGTGTCATCAAAAAGTAAATATTTTACAAATGTCTCAATTGTTGACAATTATTGATACGGTTTTAAATTTCTTAACGGTAATTTACCGCAGCTGTAATTGTAATAAAAACTCCCCACGCATATCAACAAAGCTATTTTTGGTATGAGTACTGCATGAGATATAAATAAATTGTTTTCTATTTTATTTAACCATGTTTCCGGACTCACTGAATTGCATGAGCCGTAGTCAATAGTCTATTCGTGCAGATGTAACTCAACCGAAATGTTACTCAAAACTTTATTATTTTGATATTCATTGTTATGATAGATGTGAATTAATAGAGGAAAAGGCGTGACAATATGTATGTATGTAAATTACATAAAATACCAACGGTAGATAGAGTCATTGTACTAAACGATGGTTTGACGTACATCGATGTGTCACGTTGTATTGTCTCATTTTTCTTTATTTAACGGTCTACTTTTGCTTGTCTTTGTATTTATTTATATTTGTAATTGCGTCAATACAGATACGTATCTATTTTATTTTTTTACATTTTTTGAATAATTGTTTTTTCAGCACTAATAGACTATTTTAGATCTATTTCTTTTAGCAATTGACATGCTCCGCTACTTTTTAAAGTACAAATTATTTGTGAATAAAGAAAAAGAGACACATCACATTTGTCTTACGACTAAAGCCATCTACCGGCAAGCATTACATGCATCCAATTGATTAAGAATTTGGGATGATCGAAGGATCAGTAGGGTAGCTCAGTGGTTTTAGAGCTCTTCCCCGGATTGGAAAAGATGCGTGGTTCGATTCCCGCCCCTACTAAAAATCTCTTTTTCTTTATTGACAAATAATTTGTACTTTAACTAATAGACTAATCTGCGACATACGAGACGATAATGAACAAAAATGTTCAACTATTCATCACTAGAATCTATTAAATGTGGATCAACATTTTCTAAATCGACTCATAAATGGAGAAAAGCCTGCCCAGATGGTTGCCTACCCAAAGACCCGTCCTCACAAAAGCAGTGGGACCAGCCACTTTCTGAGCTGGTATGGAATAATCTTTTATAAACGTGCAGTGGCCTTACATAATGTGATTGTCTCTTAGCTGTTTTGCGTTGGGAGTCTGGTCTTTGGTTAAAAGCTCTACCATCAAATGCATTGGGCACGCTTTTAAGTAACAACACATTCCGTATAGCCATTTCACGTCGTATTGGTGCTCCGTGCATAGTTCCACATCCATGCACATGCAACGATAATGTAGAAGCTTTACGGCCATTAGTATGGGATGCTACCTGTGTCGATACCTTGCCTTCGTCTCATCAGCAGAGTCTTTTCGGAGTGCTGCTGGCAGTACTATATAACTGAATCACACAAATGGCGCAAATATCTAACCTCGGCAGAGGTTACTTATTTATGCCGTTATGGGCAGAGAATAAGCCCCTGGGGACCTGGTGCTTTTGAAATTTATAAAGACTTAGCCGAAAAGCTTGTAGAGTCTACTATGTGACCAAAATGCTGGCTTGTAACTCTTGGTCTTGGTATATGAGAATCCTGTTCTCTGTCTAGAGGCTAGAATATTGGCTGCAATAAGATTTTAGATAGTTTTTTCTATAGTAATATAACTTATAATTCTTTCTCCATATTTTTCTTTCATTTAGTTTATTGATAGTTTTTTCCTTTTTTTTTCTGCGTATGTAAGTCAGTAGATATTTTTCTTGTTTTTCCTTCCATAATTTCTCATTATTTTAGATTTTTTTTATATCTCTTTTTCCCTGCGAGTCTTGTCTTTACTAGCCTTTCTTCTTTTGCTTGTTTCTTTGGACTTGCCCTTTTTAAAATAGTAAAGCTGAAAGAAGAATGTAACAAGAACCTAATTAGTATGTTATCTTCAAATTTATCTGGTCAAGTCAGTTAAGAGCCAGATAAATCCAGATTAATGCGACCAGGATTAATTAGAAATTTGAAGTTAAGTAAGCCTAGCTTCGTTATTTATTAAAATTTGAAATAAAAGGTATAATTACCATGAATACGTATCAATATTATAGACCCTGGTTAGTTTCTAAAAATTAAGTAAAATATATAGTTGGTGGTTAGTTTCTAAAAATTAAGTAAAATATATATATATGATTATCTATTGAAGTCAGATTAATTATGCAACTTACGTCAAACACCAGATGACAACCTTTGATCGTAACTTTTCATTAAATTAAACCATGTTTTGGAGCACTTCGCTTAACAGGACGATACCAACCGACGCGACCAATCACGAGTCGATATTATTTTATCGAATACTTCATGTTTACATTAAAAAAACGGCTGATGAAATTGCGCCAGCTGAATTATCATTTTAGTTGGGGACATTTTTTAAAATAGTGTAATTACGAAAATGTACAATTATTTTTCATTTAAATCACATAACATCAAGGAAAAAGTATTTGAATATCGATTGAACTTGCTTATGCCAGTATATTGCCGCAATTATATTACCAAAAAATAATAATGCTATAAAAATTGGGGATGGGGACATACCAGATTAATTAGTTTTGACTGTTGTCTGCTAACCTAATTTATTACTGTTTTAATTAAGGATAATTTGGTATACATGCCTCGATAGACATCATAATTTACTATAAAACCTGAAATCAATATCTAAATTGGAGATTATTTTCATATGTTCTTCAGCGAAAAACACTAAAACTACGTTTCGAAGAATCACCCGTATTCACGCTATTCGGTTTAGCTGATCCACTAGTATTTACAAGGAGCAACTGATTCCTCATCCCAACTAAGGGGACAACTGGCGTTCTAGAACAAGACCATTGTCAGATTTTTTATTGAGAACTCTGACAATCTATAACGGCTCCTAGGATGTTATTTGATAGCCGGGACACACTGCTTAGCGTGCCTTTCAAAGCAGGGACACGAGTGATACGATGATTCAAAATCATCCTTAAAACGATAAAAATCGAAGAGACAGCCGTGCAGGGCTCTGTTTTATCAAGGGACGTAGGCATATTTAAAGTAGCATAAACGGGTCTTTTTTCGCGTATAAAATAGGTGAAATTATTAACTACCTTTAACGCAGTTGAAACATCGGGTAAAAGGTAGTTAATAATTTCACCTATTTTATACGCGAAAAAAGACCCGTTTATGCTACTTTAAATAAGGGACGTAGGTGCAAAAATTTAATAATAAAAGCCATACTAAATCATTTGTTCGTCGTTCTCGTTGCGTCCATTCGATTCATTAGGACTCCCAGAATAGGAAAAAAGTTGGCAGACGTCTAGGTCGCTGATTTTTTTATGTACGATTCTTTAAAGTTTTTTTCAGGAAGGAAAGTAATGCGGGTATTATTATTTTTTATATTTATTGTTATTATTAACAATTCACGTAGTAGTGTATTGTTACCTGTATTTTATGAAATTAAATAAAATTAAAAAAATAATATAAAAAACATACAAATTTTAAACTATTACGGAAATATCTGTCCTGGGTTCACTTTATGTGAAAAAAAATTCGTTAAATTAAAAAAGGCTCCCCTTTATGTTTTTTCTCATTTTTTTAGCTCGGGCAACCCATAATTAAAAATAAAATAAATATTTCTAAAAATTTTAAATAATATTGTAGCCAAACGAAACCTACGATTTATTGGACATTAAAATCCGAGGGGGTCCGGCCTTCGACCGCGTGATTTGACGTGGAATGCCCCGTAGGTAAACCCAACTACCTGGGGAATTATACCGTTGTCACTCTCTTCTCTCTAAGAAAGAAAGAAAACAAGAAAGACAAACTTTCGAACAAAAAAGTTTATTAAAATGGTCTGCTCTTAGAAAATCAGAGGTCTGGACGTCTGCGTCTTCGATGTTTATCGTTTTGAGGATGATTCTGACCACCAGTCCAAAAGACAGACACGAACAAATGATTTAGCAGACATTTTTTTTTACATTTTTGAAGTGCTGTCGATTGAAAACGCAGCGCTACCACGGTGGCAGACTATTTTTCTGTGGTTCTTTATATTGTCATTAATTGGGTCTGCCAAGTGAACACTTCATTACACATTTTTAAATCATAAAAAAATTGTTTAAAATTTAATTACTTAAAAAGTCAGAGGGCTGGGCATCTGCCTCTTCGATGTTCCTCGTTTTGAAGATGTCTTTGATCAGTCCAAGAGGCAGTCACGAACAAATGATTTAACATACCGTTTTTTTTTTACAATTTTACGGTGCTGTCAATTAATAACGCAGGCCTATTATGGCGGCAGACGCGGTCCTTAATGTTTTTTAAAATACAATCATCGATATTTAGATATTTTTGTATATATTTTTAGCATTTGACATGCTTAGCAACATACATTAAACACAAAGTGAAAAATGTGAAATCGAAAATAACAGTCACGAGCAGGATTCGAACTTGCATCTCCTGGATACCGTCCAGATGCTTTGCCAATTCAGCCATCGTGACCCTTGCTCCTGACTGCTAATCTCGATAACACATTCATACTTAACGTCTTTGGGTGACGCCTGCGCCATCTGTCGGAATTATTTTCATACATTATACCGACCAGGTAAACTTAATTTTACAATTAAGATTTTACCTAATAATGACGCAAACCCTATAAATATTTAGATATTTTTATATATATTTTTAGCATTTGACATGCTTAGCAACATACATTAAACACAAAGTGAAAAATGTGAAATCGAAAATAACAGTCACGAGCAGGATTCGAACTTGCATCTCCTGGATGATCTCCAGATGCTGTGCCAATTCAGCCATCGTGGCCCTTGCTCCTGACTGCTAATCTCGATAACACATTCATACTTAACGTCTTTGGGTGACGCCTGCGCCATCTGTCAGAATCATGTCTGCCACACGAACAGATCATAATATAGAAATTTTGGCACTCAGCTCCCTAACCATAGAGGAAAAACAGTGATACCTAACAGCCTCTTAATCTGAAATATTTGTATGAATTTTGTATGGATATTATATATTTGTATTTTAGATCTTTTAATCACTATAAGAACAATATCCAATTGTGTGTTTAAGTCTACATTTTGATTCAATTTGTATAAGACACGGCAATTTTTCAGCTTTTACCACAAAACACGGCAACCAATTTTTAATAAATGGCGACCCCACCAGCAAAACTTTGATACCGGCATTATCCGTTGCGGCCGTAGACGCACACTTTCGGCAAATCCGTTCAATGCGTTGCGTGCGGTGCGTGCGTTGCGGCCGGCGCAGAACAATGGACGATCAGCATAAAACACATCTAGATTAATTTTGATACCCTCGACGCAAACCTTGAGAAACAGAACTTCAGCATGAGGCGTCCAGATAACGGTGGAAATGGCTAGTAGTTTTATATGTAAGATCACTACGTATGCATATAGCAACACCACCCCACTTCTGCCAACCTAATCGTTACTTATAAGTACAAAACCCGGAATAGTGTATAGAAGTGAAGGTTTAAGCGAGGTCGCGGAAATTAGTACGGTATGCATTAAAAACTTAACGTCATTAAAAAACTTCACAAAATTCATTAGTGTGACCGGTAGGCTCTGTAATTGATGCTGTACGGAGCACCCGTGTGGGCGGTGTCCCTGGACGCACTGAACAGGGCTCTTCTGTGGAGGTCACAGAGACTCGTCGCGTCTAGGGTCATACGTGGATACCGTACGGTGTCAACGGAGGCGGCCTGCGCGTTGGCCGGAACCCTTCCATGGGACTTGGAGGCAGGGGTGCTCGCCGAGGTGTATCGGCGGGCCTCGCAAGAGCGGGAGTGGGGTGATCGTCCGCCACCCAGCGTGGTGGCCAGATGGAGGGCGCGGCTGGAGGCACCCTGGGCCGGTCTTCGGACCGTAGGGGCGCTCCAGCCTGTGCTGGAGGAGTGGGCGGGGCGACGGCACGGAGTCCTTCCCTTCCGACTGGTGCAGGTACTGTCGGGGCACGCTTGCTTCGGCAGAAATCTGCACATAGTCGCAAGGAGGGAAGTGACTCCGGGCTGTCACCACTGCAGCTGCGACGAGGATACGGTGCAGCACACGCTCGAGTCGTGCCCGGCTTGGGCCGAGCAGCGCCGTGAACTCGTCTTGGCAATAGGGGGGCACCTTTCGCTGCCGACCGTCGTCAGAGCGATGCTTGGCAGTGACAGGAATTGGGCCGCGGTCGCTGCCTTCTGCGAGGTGGTCATCTCGCGGAAGGAAGCGGCGGGAGAGGGCCAGGGATGCTGATCCTTCCGCAGACCCGAACCGCCGCCAGTGACTGGGGTGGCGCAGGCGCGAGTGTTTGCGCCTAATGCCGCCCTAGCTGAGGCTGCGGGTGAATGGACCGGGGAACGTCCGCCACCCGCAAGGCCTTCCGCAAAGGTGCGGCGCACCGTGTGCGGATGCGTCGCTCAGTTGAGGGTACCCGTAAGGGTAAGCCGCCGGCGGACCACTGAAGGAATGTAATATAGTTCCGGTGTGTATAGTCACGTGCTAACATATATCTCTTAACAAAATGTGTATTTCAGTTATTAAGATTCGCATACTGTACAAATAATTGTATTCTACATAACCTACACGAGCGCCTGAAGCGAGTGCATCCGCAACAAATTAAGTGGCGATTGCAATCGCCACAAGCAGCTGGATTCCGGAGTACAGCCTTTCATGAGAAGGACGCGGCAAGACACTAATAGGCCACTTTTTTAAATTGTAATTTATTACATTTTTATAAAATTTTTATAACTAAAATGACATTACATGAACGAGGAGCAGCTCGAGACCATTTTGTTTTATCCTTTAAGATAATCCGAAACTGTGTAATAACCTTTAATACAAAGTATTTAGATATTTTTTATATATATTTTTAGCATTTGACATGCTTAGCACTTTTTTCCAGGAGGTGCAGGTTCAAATCCTGCTCCTGACTGTTATTTTCGATTTCACATTTTTCACTTTGTCTTAAATACAAAGTCTAATTTTTAGGGCTTTCTTAAACTTATTTAATGCCACGTTTCGGACAATTTCATGAGTTCTATTGAAGAAGCATATACATTGCCTATACACACATTTTTTTACACTGTCGGCTTAAATAAATTTAAACTTTGTTATGTTATTATACCTACGCTAATTAGGCCCCTTGTTATGTTTTATATCTATTTAGACAAATACAATAAAAATGACATCAAATAGTATATAATTTAGGAGAGAGTCATTAAAATACTTTATTGGGGCTTAGGTGAAAATAACATTATTCTAATATAATTCAATTGCGGCTAGTTTTGCTTAGGCACGCGATTAGCTTATAAATATTCCTTAAAGTAAACATATAACCACAATTCTTACAATAAAAAGCATACATAAGTAACTTAAAAAGAAAGAAAATACATTAAACACAAAGTGAAAAATGTGAAATCGAAAATAACAGTCAGGAGCAGGATTTGAACCTGCATCTTCTGGATACCGTCCAGATGCTTTACCGATTCAGCCATCCTGACAATTGCTCCTGACTGCTAATTTCGATAACAAATCATACTTAACGTCTTTGGGTGACGCCTGCGCCATCTGTCGGAAGTATTTTCATACATTATACCGACCAGGTAAACTTAATTTTACAATTAAGATTTTACCTAATAATGACGCAAACCCTTTAAATATTTAGATATTTTTATATATATTTTTAGCATTTGACATGCTTAGCACTATATATTGTCAGGATGGCTGAATCGGTAAAGCATCTGGACGGTATCCAGAAGATGCAGGTTCAAATCCTGCTCCTGACTGTTATTTTCGATTTCACATTTTTCACTTTGTGTTTAATGTATAGTGCTAAGCATGTCAAATGCTAAAAATATATATAAAAATATCTAAATATTTAAAGGGTTTGCGTCATTATTAGGTAAAATCTTAATTGTAAAATTAAGTTTACCTGGTCGGTATAATGTATGAAAATACTTCCGACAGATGGCGCAGGCGTCACCCAAAGACGTTAAGTATGATTTGTTATCGAAATTAGCAGTCAGGAGCAATTATCAGGATGGCTGAATCGGTAAAGCATCTGGACGGTATCCAGAAGATGCAGGTTCAAATCCTGCTCCTGACTGTTATTTTCGATTTCACATTTTTCACTTTGTGTTTAATGTATAGTGCTA
Organism: Leucoma salicis; assembly: GCA_948253155.1. Taxonomy (NCBI): domain Eukaryota; kingdom Metazoa; phylum Arthropoda; class Insecta; order Lepidoptera; family Erebidae; genus Leucoma; species Leucoma salicis. Next base: position 841,905 of record OX411822.1, on the reverse strand, counting down.
AGCATGTCAAATGCTAAAAATATATATAAAAATATCTAAATATTTAAAGGGTTTGCTTCATTATTAGGTAAAATCTTAATTGTAAAATTAAGTTTACCTGGTCGGTATAATGTATGAAAATACTTCCGACAGATGGCGCAGGCGTCACCCAAAGACGTTAAGTATGATTTGTTATCGAAATTAGCAGTCAGGAGCAATTGTCAGGATGGCTGAATCGGTAAAGCATCTGGACGGTATCCAGAAGATGCAGGTTCAAATCCTGCTCCTGACTGTTATTTTCGATTTCACATTTTTCACTTTGTGTTTAATGTATAGTGCTAAGCATGTCAAATGCTAAAAATATATATAAAAATATCTAAATATAGAAAGAAAATAATCTAAAACCGGTGTAGCGCGTAGGCAAAAGTACCTTAATAATATCTACTAGAACACAGTCAGTTGTTTGTAAAATATAATATTAGGTACACTGCGATGGTTGTTGGTATTTGACGATAACATTAATGCACTATCGGTCTCACTTTGAGGCTTCGGTCGAAATGTTCCTGTGGTTTGCGGATATTTTAAAATTAGTGACTCCAGTTCATTGATGGGAGTGATGTTTACACGTTTGACATCAGACATTTAAAAATTGACATCCTAAGTCCACTTTTTATTTTTGTATACTTAAGTAAATATTTTATGAATCCCCGTCTCTTCCTATGGAAGTCGTAAAAGCCGACTAAGGGATTACCGGGGAACCGGGTAGCAGCGTTCCCCTGTGTACTAAGCCCATCCACTGCGATCGCCAACCCACCTGCCAAGCGTGGCGATTATGGTAAAACCCCTATTTTGGGGAGGCCCATGTCCAGCAGTGGACGATGAAAGGCTGATGGATGGATGGATGAATGGATGAAATATTTTATTGTGTTACAGTTTTCTTTGTGTGATCGATGTGAACGACGTCCGTGCCATCACCAAGGCCCCCATGGAAGATCAGTGCAGGTCTTTTGACCTGTTTTATGCTGAGTTAGGGTTATTTTGTAACGAATGTCTCTATTTTTTTTTTCAAGTTTTATTTCATCCCTCCATCCATCCATCAGCCTTTCAACGTCCACTGCTGGACATAGGCCTCCATTAGAGAACGCCACAACGAGCGGTCCGGTGCCGACCGCATCCAACGGCTCCCCGCCGGTTTCACCAGATCGCCGGTCCATCTGGCGGGGGGCCGTCCTACGCTGCGCTGTCCGATACGTAGTCGCCACTCGAGATATTTTTTTTCTCCAACGGTTGTCGGTTCGTCGAGCGATGTGGCCTGCCAATTGCCACTTCAGTATAGCAACCCGGCGGGCTATGTCGGCCACTCTCATTCTCCTACGGATCTCTGTATTACAGATTTGATCACGTAGGGAAATACCAAGCATAGCCCGCTCCATGGCCCACTGAGTGACTTTGAGTCTTGATACGAGGTCAACATCCAGAGATCACGTCTCTGTTCCATATATGTCATCACTGGTAACACACACTGGACGTAGACCTTCGTTTTCAGACATCTCGGAATATTGGACGAGAAGATCTTCCTTAGCTTCCCTAACGCTGCCCAGCCAAGTTGGATTCGTTGATTGGCCTCTTTCTCGAAGTTTTATTTATATGTATATTTTTTTTATTCGTCACAGTAAATATTTTCTTTCTTTCTTTCAGTAGAGCGTATACTGAAGTGTAGATGGGCCTTTGTAAAGACACACTGACGAGATTTGTTCATGAATTTTTTTACCCTGATTTATTTTTCTATGCAGTTCTTAATGTGGGGCTAGTTATTATTATAGGGTGGATACAAAATAAAAATATAAATTGGGATATCTCCAAAACCCGATGTACAACTTCAGTGAAAGTGACCCAAATTCATTTATTTTTTACAGTTTTAGATATAATAGAGGCTTTAGAGAACAACATACAAATAATAGTAACTAGAAATGCACTGAGTGACTGCACAGATGGTGGAGTGGTTTAGGTACCGGCCTCCCGCCCGAGTCCTGTCGGTTCGATTCCCACTTCTTTGTGTGATCCACAAATGGTTGTTCTGAGTCTGGATATACCTACTTTGTGCCCGTGAAATTGTTTGTTTGTAAAGTCCCCAGCGGTACAAGGATTATTCCTCAGTGCAGGGAGAAGAGAGCAGAAGTGTATTGAGGTTTTGTAATAAGACAGTAATAGTATAAAAAGTAGTGTAAATGTTTGTTTAATGACACAGGTAATGATGTTTGACTTATCGCAATAGTGCTCGAGTAGGTACATATATCTGTACTGTTATTCAATGTTATTCAATTGAAAACTGTTATTCAATTGAATGTATTTTTTTAGTTGTAAGGTTGATTGACATTTCCATATACACCTATAGCAAACTATAGGTGTATATGGAATTACGGATCCTGAAGATGCAGGCTATTTATTATGTAATTTGTATTTCGTATTAAAGTATAGTTGTGTGGTGTTGTGTAGACAATTATGTAATAATATGTGGAGTGTTGACAAGATATTTAATAATGTAAATTTTAATAATTTACACCTCGGCAGGCACCTCCGCCTCCAAGTCCCATGGGGGGATTCCAGCCAATGCGCAGGCCGCCTCCATCGACACCGTGCAGTATCCACGTATGACCCTGGACGCAACGACTCTCTGTGGTCTCCACAGAAGAGCCCTATTCAGTGCGTCCAGGGACCCCGCTCACACGGGTGCGCCGTACACCTGCACCCCTATCTGGACCCCGTCCACTGTGATCGAGGCGCCAGCAGGTGGCCGACGTCGGGGCCCATGGAAAAGTAGGTCCTCCGACTTGTCCAGGGCCACCCTAATCCCCAGCGCCCCGATCCTCCTGACCACCTCCGAGGTCCCTAAGGTGGCCAGGAACGCCGCTTCCTCGAAGTTTCCACCCCGGACCAGCGTGTCATCCGCATAGCAGATGACCGCCAGCCCGGGGGGGAGCCGACAGCACAACGCCCAGTCGTAACCGATGTCCCACAGGAGCGGCCCCAGGACCGAACCTTGTGGGCCGCTGCACGACATCTGTCTCCTCACAACGTCCTCTATGCGGCTCTCATAGACGACGGTGCGGCCCTCTAGATAGTCCGCCACCAGCCACCTCAGGTATACAGGCACCCCGTGATACCGGAGCGCCTCCCTGATGCAGCTGAATGGCAGACTATTGAATTCGTTGGCTATGTCAAGCGACACCGCCAACAGTATTTCCCCGCCGGTGACGACCGCCGAGGCCGCGGCCCTCAGACGCATAATCGCGCCGACTGTCGAACGACCAGCCCGAAAACCGAACTGGGCGTCCGACAATTCGGCCCGAGATCGCGCAGGTGCTGGACAATGCGGGCAGCGAAGATTCTCTCCAGCCTCTTACCCACCTCATTCAGCAGCACGATGGGCCTGAAGGCCCCGACCGAATCCGGCGTTCGTCCCGGCTTCGGCAGGAGTACCAGCCTCCCCTCCTACCAGCAGTCAGGGAACCGTCCGGACGCCAGGCACGCGTCAAACAGTCCCCTGAGGCGGGGCTCAGGTGGTCCAGAGCCAGGGGCCAGAGCCCGGGTGGGTACTCCGTCCGGGCCGGGGGCGGTGTTCTTAGAACTTATCCGCGCAACAGCCACCCTCATTTCCGACGCAGTGACGGGTGGTACACTGAGGTCAGCCTTCCGGTCACTACCTGGCAGTGCCATGATTGGGGACGTGTGCTCCACCCGTCGCGGGAATAGGCCCTCGATCACCTCGGTGAGAAGGCCGGGCTGAAGGGTCTCCGTGAGGGGGGGCCCTGGGTGTGGAGCTATTCAGCGCCGCAAGGTACGGGCGACCCCAGGGGTCACGGTTGAGACCGTCCAGCATCTCCTGCCTTTTCTCCGTTTTGGCGCGGCAGATGACCAACTTGAACGTGGCCCGCGAAGTGCGGTACGCCTCGTACAGCTGGCCCTCCCACTCCCCATCGCGGTTGCGCCGCCGACTGCGGGTGTAGGACCTCTCAATGTGACAACCCTAGCACTTTTAATCGTAGTGACGAATATCTAGATGGATTCGGCTTTTTCGACAACATCAAAGGCGAGGACTGACTGTATGGTTCTTTGACTGTGGCCTTACACTCTGCGAAGGTTGTTGGTATTTGACGATAACATCAGTGCACTATCGGTCTCATTTTGAGGATCCGGTTAAAATATTCCTGTGGTTTAACATTAGTGATCCCGTTCATTCGTGGGAGTAATTTCTACACGTTTGCCATCGAACGTCTAAAAATCGTTGTCCTGAGTCCAGTTTTTACAAAAATATGCCTCTATCGCATACAAAAAAATACAAGTTTGAATAAACTGATATTGTTAATACTTTAGTCAGATCTGTTGTATCAGTTTCTCTAAGTCAGCCTCTTCATTTCTTCTAATAGCCCTAGGAAGGAGGGTCCTTCCACCACATAATATGCACTTGCCATGCACTGGCGTAGCGTGCCTTGTCGGGGCCCCGTATAAAAATTTTTTTGGAGGCCCTTATATGGAGGTAAAGATTTTTCACAAAAGAAAAAAAATATTGTGAGAAGTAATATTTATTTATCACATAATTTACCCATTTTACAAATAAAAATCGAATTTTAAATATTCACTCTCCTTGCCTTTTTATCGGCAAACTGATTTATTAAATCATTTATGGCTGATGATGATTTTAGTTTTTCTAAAGTTTCTGCCTCTATGGACAATAGTGAGATGTCTGACAGCCGTTCTTGTCCCATCGAAGTTCTTAAGTAATTTTTTATTAGTTTTAATTTTAAAAAACTTCTTTCTGCCGTTGCGGTTGTAACTGGAAGGGTCAAGAATAAAAAGCATGCTGTGATTACCTCGGGAAAACTGGATGCAAGACTATTGAATTTTACTAGCAATAATTCAATGAGTTCTTTAATGGAATAAATTTTTTTAATTTTAGAATTTAAGCATGTTTTTAGAGCCTTTAATTGGTCACAAAGATTAAGTGAGATGTCTTTACTGTATTTAGCAGACAGTTTTCCGGAAGCGTTTAATATCTCTTCGCTTGAAGAAGATAGGAGTTTCTCCGGTTGTAATATTTCGAATATACTACTCAGGTTGCAAAGGCTCTGAAATCTTTCTTTAGTTTGAGAAATTAATATATCTAAACAGCAATAGTATACATTGACTTTGAAATAGGATTCCGGGTCGGAAATTCTCTCATCTTGTGATAACTCATCAAAAAAACGCTTCGTTATCTTTCGCCTACTGTTTTTAAAAACAGTTGTTACCCCCCACTTTTTTGCTTAATCTTTGGATTCATTTAGCAAACTATTAAATGAATTCTGATTTCTTAATTGGCACAGTCTATTTAAAAGATTACTTAATAAAATACTAGATTTCTGTAAGTCATTATTTTCATGCTGTAGAGCTTTAGAAACAGGATTAATAATTTCAAATAGTGAAGAAAAAAATGTAACGAGCACTAAGAAATCAAAACTCTCTAAAATATTAATTATACTTTTACATTCTTCACGTTCATCTTTTTTATTTGAAATTAAATTTAGTTGGTACAAAGTTTTCATGATTAGTAAAAAATTTTTCTTTACTGCTAATAAAGCGTCGTTCCTAGAAGACCATCTGGTAGGACATACCTTTTTAAGGGTAATCAAATATTTTTCAGATGAATCGTCACTTAGCATAGCCCAGCGTTTTATACTATTGCCAAAAAAAGTATATATTTTTTCTAAATTATCGAAAAAAGTCGATACTTCACGAACATGTCTCGCAGCATCGTTCAAAACCAAGTTTAAAGCGTGCGCAGCACAATGAACATAATCGGCATTTGGAGCATGCTCTTTTATTAGGGTTTGTAATCCTCCATACACACCCGACATAACATTTGCTCCATCGTATCCCTGTCCTCTACATTTAGTCAAATCAATTCCATATTCTTTAGTCAAATTTAAAATGACAGTTTTCAGACCTGCAGCACTGCAATCGGTTACTGCTATGAATCCTAAAAAGGACTCACAGATTTTTATTTCTTTAGGCACATTATCATCATTTTCTGTAACCGAGATATATCGAAAAACTACAGATAGTTGGTCAATTTTTGACAAGTCTTGTGTTGTATCCAGAATTATTGTCAGAAATGGAGCTTTTTTAATTTCTGAGATAATACTGTTCCTAACGTTAGTACCAAGCAAACTAATAATTTCGTTTTGAATCGTAGGGCTTAAATAATTTATTTCACCTTTCGGTTTTAGAAAAAGTTCTTTTAAAGTTGCATCATAGTTAGATAGCAGACGTGAAATTGCCATAAAATTACCAGAATCAGAATCATGCCCCCTCAAAGGTAGATTACAAGATACTAAAGTAATTATAACATTAATTATACGATGCAGTACATCTCTCCAGAATGTAATTTAACTATCGATTTCACTTTTCAATAGAGTATCGATGGTATTTCCTTGCAACCAATTATTATAAGAGAGTGAGGCACTAATATGCTGCTGTGACTTTTCATGGTCAAGAATAGTTTGTGTGAAATTGCTTCTAACCGAAACACCGTTAACCCAAGCAGAGGAGTACGATTTGTTTTGACGATCTGCTAATAACCAACAGAAGTGACAGTACGGTTTGTTTAAAACGTTAGAATAACATAACCATGGTCTTATAATTTTTATGCCTGCCTGATTGAAATATGAATAATAATAAGCTGAAAAAGGTCGGTTATTTTCTGAAACTTTTGGAAATGGTCCTTGTGGTTTAAATGGACCCAATTTAAAAATTATTTTTCGTTCGCATTCAGTTAAATTGTCACCAAAATTTCCTCTATCTGATGAAATTATATTACAATCTGCATTATCTGCAGATATATCAGAATTGTTGACTTGGGGTTCCTCGATTTCTGGATGGACATCCGATAAAGTATGTGCTTGGCTTTCTTCTATTTCCGGATGGATATGTGACGAAGAACATGCTTCAGAAGAATCTAAAAATAAACGAGTAATTGTTAAAAAATAAATACGAATGCTTTGATACTAAACTAAAAAGAGTTATATATAAATAAATAACGTTACTAAGGGTCACAGTTAGAGAGTGTTCAGTTCAGACGCACACAGATTCTACGCGGATTGTGCTCGTACCTATTAGTAGATACAAAATCACCTGCAGCCCGTCCGTGCATTACTATACACCTGCGTGCTATTTAAACGCAGCGCGTAGTGTAGTGGCCATACAAAACGAGAACCCGAAAGCGAGTCTGCACATCTGAAGTTCTCAACACGCAATTAACGATACGATACGGACTGATAAACAAACAACAAAACAAATCGATCCTATAGATAAGTTAGAATTTTGTTTTTTTTAATCAAGGCACGGAACCCTAAAAACAGTAAAATTGTGAAAATCGAGGGGGGAGACAACTTTTTGTGACGGACAGATGGACAGACCGAAATTAAAAGATTTCCTTGTTTATCACTACGGGCCCCTAATAAATGGGTTGGGTAGTAGTGTAGTACTTACCTTTCCAATCTAAATCACTCACAGTATCTTGTCTCTGAAAAAATGAAGAAATTTTGGGCACTTTTTTTATAACCTCGTCCCTTTTCTGTTTAATTTTTCTTTTCTCAGCGCCGCTGGGATAATCTCTTTTTCTTTCACTCATTTCTTTTACAAATCGTTACTAATACTGCTAAACCAGAAGAACAATATTGTTTGTACTGAATTACAATGTAATGCACATTTATATAAAGCGCGTAAATAAACAGTGCACTGCACTCCGTGGTTTAACATCCAATGCAAAGTACAACAACGTACACGTACATCGCGATATCGATGAAGGATTCCCGGGGATTCCCCGCTGAGTTGAAGATGAAGTAAGTAAAACGGGGAAGTCCCGCAGCCCGCCATAACGATGTAGTGTTGCCAACTTTTGAACGCATGCTTAAGGCGGGAAAAAAAGGAATTGCTTTACAGAATTTTGTCATTTGTAAAATAAAATAAATTAGAAAGTTTTTATTCTTTTTCCTTACACACTTTGGGGGCCCCCATGGCCCGGGGGCCCCGTATAATTGATACGTCAAATACGGCGGTAGCTACGCCCCTGTTGCCATGTGATGTCCAGCAATAGGTGTATTTATTCACTATCGATTATTCACGTGGTTTGTAAAATCTCTTTTCGTCTTTTTGCTTTGTTCGTAAGGCTTTCAGCAATATAAATGAGTGAGTTTCCTTCTATTGCTCTTGTTGTTATAATTATGATTTTTTATTTTGGTAATATGTTGTTGTTGGTTCAAAAAGATACTGTTGAATTACCCTGTTCTTTACTGCTTAGACAAAAACATTTTTTAAATCTGTAGTATAGTTTCGTATTTTCAAACCAACTGCTTTCTTAACAATGCCTACCAATTGTTCCTTTGTTTCACCGTTTTATTCCAGTGACTTCAACACTCGTAGATCCTGTGTTTTTCAAGTAAATACTACTTTAGTCGCGACTTGAAGGTAACTCTGATGTTGCCGCCATGCTTTAATTGTTAACTATTATATTTATAATTACTACATACTAATTGTTAAGTTAGATATATCTGTAGGCACTATATTGGTTGTATCGTTAATTGCCTATTAAAAGTAATCATATAGTTGTTAATAGCTAATTGCCATTATAATTTAGTTAGGCGCTTTAGTTTTTTAGAAGTATCAGTGTAAAGGACACCCCCACTTCTCAGCCGACCGTTGTATAGATAGCAGCTCTCAACTTTAAATATTGTAACGACAGTGTGGAAATAAAAGGTTTTAAAATCCTAGAAGATATATTTTATTTGGACTCTCTTATGTGTCGGCATTATACGGCACATAAATTGGCGACCGTGACAGGACACGATTGCATAATAGCATAGTCCAATATCTACAAAGGCAGCAGATCTTTCAGACACGTGTGAGACGCAGCCAGGCTCATCTCTTCAGGGAGCTCGCCGTCCATCAGCAATAGAGGAGAGTAAAGACTTCCTCCTCACCGCATTGCGTGCATCACCGAAGTCTGTAGCATCGTAAGGAGGCCAACTGTGGTTCACTTTGAGGAGTTCCGGCAGACCACCTCAGCATCGTTTGGAGACCTGCACACGCAACAAAGCTGCCAGAGTCCATCCGGGAGCGCCGTCGTGTGTCGTCACTCGAGCTAAGTGTTCAAACCATTTTCTTCCATTGTCCCACACCCATCCTAATACTTAATTTAATCCCATCTTAATTTATACAGGGTCCAAATAGTCTATACATCACACAATAGTGCAATTTAAAGTTAATATACGGTCATTTTAGCCGATAACTTGTGCAAACTTAGTGTGTAACATATGTTGCGTAGGCATATGAATCTACCCCACAACATATGAATATATGTAATTTTTCTGCAATTTATCCCCAAATCAAGCTTTAATTTACTGCAAAGGTATAATATAAACATAAATTAAAGCATTAGTATTACTTATAATCCACTTCAAAAGCAATAGTTTTGTTTTCCGACCGATATTCACGTTTTTTACTTAACTATTTCAGGGTACATACAACTTGTAATCACTGTCCACGCCCTCATCACCTTTTTGGGTTTTTGGTGCTGTTTGCGGCAATTGATTCTGCTCGCTGTCTCTTCCTGTATGCGGGAGCCATCACCGTGAGGAGCGTGAGCCATATAATTTCCCTTTATTTCAATAATTTATAATTTTTTTACTTCACATTTGGTTTGGTTCTAATCGGTAACCTCAATATACATATAATTAAATACATTGTGCCATTGTACTTATACTTTCATCTTAATAAATTTTCTATTGTTGGTTAGTGACCATGCAGGAAGCGCGCGGTAAGCCATCTGATGATTTAATTAAGGCAAATGTGAAACGTAGCTCAATTAAAGGCCAATTAACTAAATTTAAAAATTATCTCGACAACTTTTCAAAATAGCCTACTTCTATTGAGCTGACTGAATTAAAGGTGAAACTGGCCAAATTTGAAAACATTGCTTTGAAGTTCGATGAGCTGCAATCAGAGATCGAGGTTTTAAATGCTAATAACTTAGATTACGAGTTAGAACAACGTGACCTGGTGGAAAATGACATTATAGGTGTTATTTCCACAGCTAAAGGTCTTCTTGAACTGTATGATGGACCAGGTCACCATGATGCTGGTGATGCTGCAATAAAGTTGCCAAATATTGAAGTCGCAAAATTCGATGGGTCATTTTATCATTGGCAGGAGTTCCGGGATATTTTTGAGGCTGTGGTCCACAATAATAAAGGCATAGCACCAATACAAAAATTTTATTACTTAAATAGTTATTTAGAGGGTGAGGCAGCTAGGGTCATATCTAATATACAAATATCATCGGCCAACTACGAACTTGCTTGGAAGCTGCTCAACGAGCGCTTTAATAATAAAAGATTGTTGTTAGATCAGCACCTTAATTCATTGTTTAACGTGCAACCAATAGCCCGTGATTCAGAAAGGTCGCTTAGATTTATTGTTGACCACATAAATAAAAATTTACGTGCATTGTGTAACTTAGGGTTACCAACTCATCAGTGGGACGTTCTGGTCATTTTTATGATGTGTAAGAAACTCGATGGTCGTACACTTTTAAAATGGGAAGAATTAAGAAATTCTATGGCGAACGAAATCCCCACTCTAGAGTCCTTCAACAATTTTCTAATTGATCGTGCGAATATTTTGGCTGCTATGAACCGTAATAATAAACTCCATAATAATTCTAATAATAGTATTTCAAAAATATTACAAACACAAATAAGACACAAGTTAAAGGGCAATTGGCCTTAACAAGCACCGAACCCGCAATATCAGCTATGAAGCCATGCATTATCTGTGCTGAACCGCATAAAATTTATAATTGTCCTACATTTAAAAATAAAAATATTAACGATAAATTGTCTGATGTAGCTAAGTACAGACTGTGTTGTAATTGTTTGCGATATGGACACCCTACTAAGAAATGTAGACTGGCACCTTGTCGCTTATGTAAGCAGAGTCACAACATATTGCTACATCAAGATACTGAATATATTCAAAATAAAAGCAGTACTCCTGCTCTTGAGGAAGTTTCAGCACTTTGCCATAGAGATGGCCAACATGTTTTATTATCAACTGCTATAATAGTCGTTTCAAATCCTAAGACTCAAGTATCCACCCGAGCGCGAGCGTTACTCGACAGTGGTAGCCAGTCTACATTTATTACTCAATCTTTAAAGGAGCGGTTATCACTCGATTCCAATCGCATAGACACGTTGAATATTATAGGCATCGGCAATAGCGCGGCAAATAAAATACAAGAAAGTTGTGTTGTTACGCTAAGTTCAGTATACAATCCGTATCACGTGACGATGTCGTGTTTAGTGCTAGGCGAGTTAACCGGCGAGATACCGAGCGCTTCTATAGATACTTTACAATTGAACTTACCTAAAGATATTCAGCTAGCCGACCAGAGTTATGACAGACCGGCTCCCATTGACGTTCTTATCGGTGCGGACTTATTTTGGGATGTTTTGAAATGCCATCAGCGCTCCCTGGGTGTTTCTAAACTGCATAGCACTCAATTTGGGTGGATAATTGCCGGTCCGGTTAATACCAGTTTTATTACAAAAAAACTATACGTATCCTCCGTGCAGTGCACTCCGCCAAGCGTGTCCTTAGAGGATAATATTAATAACCTTTTGAATAAATTTTGGGAACTAGAGGAGGTCCCTAAAGGCCCAATTTTGGGCAATGATAACGAATTCTGCGAAAGACATTTTATCGAGAATACGGTACGTCTTGATTCAGGTAGGTTTCGAGTGAAATTGCCATTTAAGGAATCACCTGACTGTCTGGGGGATTCCTATGCTGCAGCTAAAACGAGATTCTTAGCGCTGGAGAAGAGATTCCGTAGGAATCCTGAATTAAAGGCCCAGTATGTACAATTTATTCGCGAATATGCAGATCTAGGTCATCTGTCAGAATCCCCGGTAGCAATACCTGACCCGTCATACTTTTTATGTCACCATGCAGTGATAGAGAAAGAGAGTGAGTCAACCAAATTACGCGTGGTATTTGACGGTTCGAACCCCACGTCGTCGGGATTTTCACTCAATGATATCCTTATGGTTGGACCAAATGTACAAGATTCAATTTTTTCTGTTTTAATTAGAGCACGTCAGCATAGGTATTTATTGTGCGGTGATATAGAAAAAATGTATCGCCAAGTGGAGGTATCAGTGCCTGATCGTAATTTGCAATTAATCTTATGGCGAGAAGATGAGTCACAACCCTTAAGAACGCTAAGTTTAAATACTCTCACTTACGGCACAGCGAGTGCGAGCTATCTTAGTACTAGGTGCTTGTGGCAAATCGGCGAAGAATGTAAGAATCCAATCGTAGGTAAAATTGTTCAGCAGGACTTTTATGTGGACGATTTAGTCACTTCCTTGGATGAGGAACGTGAACTATTGTTCATAAAGGACGCCGTGTCATCCACATTAAGGTCTGCCGGTATGATTTTACGAAAATTTAAAAGTAATTATTCTGCTATTTGCGAGAACACTACTAACCAAAATGAAAAGGGACAAAATCTGTTGTTCAGTGGTTCAACAAACACTTTGGGCCTAGGATGGGACTATTCGAACGACTTATTATTTTTTCCTGTCAAACCTGTTCTAAAGACAAGCATTACAAAACGTTTTATAATGTCGCAATCTTTAAAAATATATGACCCTTTAGGATTATTGAACCCGTGTGTAATTATTCCAAAAATGCTATTTCAAAACATTTGTGCTGAGAACCTGGGATGGGACGATCCATTACCCTCATCTATAATCGACACTTGGCAAGCTTATTATAATATCATAAACAGTTTATCTAATATTCGCATGGCGAGGCGCGTAATATGTAACAAACCGGTTTCGATAGAACTGCATTCCTTTAGCGACGCGTCAGAGCGTGCATACGGTGCAGCGATATACGTTCGCTCGATTGATGACGACGGTGACGTCACTGTAAGGTTGCTTTGCGCTAAATCAAAGGTGGCAAAACGCAAACCATTAATTACTATACCGCGTTTAGAGTTGTGTGGTGCGTTACTGGCTGCAACTTTATGTAAGGCTGTTACGAACGCAATTAGATATGAACCTAAATCTGTTACCCATTGGTGTGATTCTAGCATAGTATTAGGTTGGCTTAACGCAGATGCTACAAAGCTCAAAACGTTCGTGGCTCATCGTGTAGGTGCAATTCTTGAATTGACGAAGGTATCAGACTGGCGTTATGTGCCCACTGATTCGAATCCCGCTGACTTCATTTCTCGAGGTATTAATCCCAGCCAGCTTGGCGATCTGAGTCTTTGGTGGTACGGCCCTGATTTTTTCTTAAAAAATGAGTTACAGTGGCCGAGCTTGGTACGATCTACTGTCTTCGATGATCTACCTGAAAGAAAAAATTTACAAGCGAAGTCTACAAATAATCAAACTAAATCCAAAAAACACCAAATAAAATATATACAAAATAATGAAAAAATTAATGTACTTACCTTCTCAATACAATTAGAACCTATACTTAACATAAGCAATTATTCAAATTTAAGAAAATTACAACGTACCGTAGCATACGTAAAACGATTTATATTTAATTTAAAAGATGAATGTCACAGGTCATCCGGCGTATTAACGCCTAAAGAGTTACACGATGCATTTCTTTATTTGTGCTGTTTAGCATAGAAAGAGTCGTTTCTCGATGAATTCAAGGCGCTTTCACAGCAACAACCTTTGAGAGGAAGGTCAAAGATCTTGTCTCTGTCTCCTTTTTTAGATGGCTCAATAATACGAGTAGGGGGTCGTATTGACGCTTCACACTGTGACTATGAGAAAAAACATCCCATATTGTTAGATGGTTCACATCATTTAACGAAATTAATTTTTGAACAGGAACATTACCGTAGTTTGCACGCTGGACCACAATTATTATTAGCGACAGTACGCGAGTATGTGTGGGCCATCAACGGAAGACGCCTTGCACGGCGCACCGTTCGTCATTGTGTGCGGTGCACGCGATTAAACGCTAAACCTATTTTTCCTAAGATGAGTGATTTGCCAGCACAGCGTGTCGACTTAGATTTTCCTTTCCTATCTGTAGGTTTAGATTTTGCAGGCCCGTTTCAAATCTTAAATAGAAAGGGTCGTGGAGCACGGCTCACAAAATGCTACTTGTGTTTATTTGTTTGCCTGCGTTTTAAATGCATACACTTAGAGGCAGTTTCCGATTTGTCAAAGGAAGCGTTTATTATGACGCTTCGGCGATTCATTTCTCGACGTGGTAAACCTACGGAAATATTTTGCGATAATGGTCGTAACTTTGTTGCAGCATCGAAAGAACTATGTGCTTTCATAAAATCTCACCAAGAACCTTTGTCTGAGTTTGCAGCTAACGAAAGTATAGAGTTTAAATTTATCCCAACTTATGCTCCTCACTTTGGTGGTATTTGGGAAGCTGGGGTAAAATCTGCTAAGTACCACCTTAAGCGCGTTATGGGCAACGCACATGTAACTTTTGAAGAGATATGCACTTTGTTTGCACAAGTGGAGGCTGTCTTAAATAGTCGCCCTTTGTGTCCTCTTTCAAACTCCCCTAACGACTTCCTCTCCCTCTCCCCAGGGCACTTTCTCGTGGGGCGGCCACTGACGGCTCTGCCTGGGCCGGTATTAGAAGATCGCGCTGAGAGTTCACTCTCGCGCTACGCCCGCCTGGAGAAGATCCATCAGCACTTCTGGTCGAGGTGGCAGAAGGAGTACCATGCTGAGTTACAACAGCGAAAGAAATGGAGATTGGCATCAAAGCGCGAACTCAATATTGGAGATCTCGTGTTTATTCAAGAGGACTACGTCCCGCCGCTGTGTTGGCGTCTTGGTCGAGTACAAAAATTGTTCCCTGGGGCCGACAGTATCTCAAGGGTCGCTGACGTCGACACAACCAGAGGTCGCGTGCGTAGACCTATAGTCAAACTCTGCCCGCTGCACCAATCTGACTTGTCCTGAAAGGTGGCCCTTTCAGCGGGGGTGTAGATGTTGCCGCCATGCTTTAATTGTTAACTATTATATTTATAATTACTACATACTAATTGTTAAGTTAGATATATCTGTAGGCACTATATTGGTTGTATCGTTAATTGCCTATTAAAAGTAATCATATAGTTGTTAATAGCTAATTGCCATTATAATTTAGTTAGGCGCTTTAGTTTTTTAGAAGGATCAGTGTAAAGGACACCCCCACTTCTCAGCCGACCGTTGTATAGATAGCAGCTCTCAACTTTAAATATTGTAACGACAGTGTGGAAATAAAAGGTTTTAAAATCCTAGAAGATATATTTTATTTGGACTCTTTTATGTGTCGGCATTATACGGCACATCTGATCTTTTTGACGTGACGTGCAGTAAAATAATGTACCCATAGTTCCTTTACGGGAGTAGCCTAACTGTTGTGAGCATAATAATATAATATATGTTATTTACACATTAATTTATAATCTTCAGTAATACAATCAAGTTATACAAGTCTTGCTGCGAGAAACAACAACTTTTTTGCAACTTTTTGGCATCTTAACAGGACCTGGGACTATGGTATGGTGACAGACTAAGAATACAAGTGTCACCATTCCATCCTTTTCCATGGGTGTCGTATAGATGAGTCCATTAGCGACGAGGTATAGTTGAGTCCATGAGCGACAATTACCATTTACCATCAGGTAGGCCGTGGCTCCTCTGTCATCATTAGCAATAAAATAAAAAAAGAAAACGTTGTGTTGTGCTCCGGCAGCCAACTGATTACCACTCACACTGTGTGCGAACGGGCGTTGCCGTGCATGAGCGTGAATTCCTGGCTCATTTGTAGTCGATGGAGGTAAACTATTGGTACTAGAAACTAGTTACGGTATTTTTCAGTGGTTATGAATGGACTTACCGAGGGTGTCGCAGCCGGCTCTCATGACCAGGAACTCACCATACGCGTACTCTAGAATCGGTAAGGAAACCAAATTGGGACTCATTGGTAAATAGTACTACAGACAACTGGTTATCTTGTACACTGTAATCTTTCCCACGAGGCTGCATAAATTTAATTATAATAAATATAAATTAATAATAGTGAAAATAAGGAAAAAATGTATTTTATTTTAAAAAAAGCGTGGGGTGCTTTTTAAGATATTGTCGAAATAATAATCCTTCTATACTTATAGATATAAGTATTCTATGGACAGATGTCAACTAAATATTTATAACGATTGACACCATGCACCCCACGCTTTTTTTAAAATAAAATACATTTTTTCCTTATTTTCACTATTATTAATTTATATTTATTAAAAAATTTTACACTATTATTAATTCAAATTTATTAAAATTTATTTTCTATTTTTTAGTTTAGTTTTCTATAAAAAGCGTGTTTTTTTAGTTTTTTTAAACTATATTTATTTTTAACTTTTTAGTTTGATTTATTGTCTATAGATTTTTTTTTCCAGTTCTACTTAATAGTATTATTAATTTCCAACAGAGGGTGCATGAATGTAAAATTCTTCTTCAACAACGCAATTCGTTTCATATCTGCGAAATGAAATGGTGAGCAGCGGCTTGACAATACTCTCGTTATAGTTGAGTCCAAGAGCGATAGTTACTATTTACCATCAGGTGGGCTGTGACTCGACTGCTACCATACACAACAAAAAAAAATTGTCTCAACAATATAAAAACTCCAAACATGTAAAAACACTTTGCCTGAGAAACGGCTACGAGTGCCAAGGACGGCCGCAGGCGCGCTAATAACCCACGGAGAGTTACATACTGACATACTGACATACTGACATACTGACATACTGACATACTGACATACTGACATACTGACATACAAGTGAAGCTAATAAAAAGCGTGTAAAAAAATAAAATAATACATGTAAATAACCTCCTTAGTCTCGCTAAGATATTTTATTTTTTATACTAGATGGGTGGTAAACAATTGCGCAACACCTGATGGTAATTATCTACTTTTGCCTATAGACTCCAGCAACACCAAAGGCATTACTCCCGCATCTACCGTTGTTACTACACCAAAGACACGTTATTTGCGGAACCACACTTATCCCTGCAATCGTCTTAAGAAACATTTCAACCGCAGCTGTGCTGCCTTAATTGGGTTGCTACAGCGAAATACCTAGGCGTAAGACGAAAAACTAACCTAGAAAAATAACGTTGACTCTCTTGTGGTAAGGCTCAGAAAAATTATATACGTATTTAAGAACCTACGTGATGGTAGCCAATGAAAAATTCTTACTGCAGACATCCAAAACACTTTATGAATGTTTGTTTAGATACTGTATATGTGCATGGGCCGCTAAGACTTACCTTCTTGCTGCAGAATGTGCCCAGCGTGCTGTTCTCAAGGTTCTGATGAACCTGCCTTTTAGATACTTACAATAGTTTTAGCATATTTTGAGGCCATCCTATAAATATGTTGAGATCCATGTAAATGAATATGTGTTTTTCAGCATCGCGTGCCGACAGCTGTATGCAGGGGTGGTCCGGTCGATGGTGCTTTACGGTGCAGAAAAAAGATTACTACGCCTCCTAGGTTCTCCTATTTTCGACGAAACTATAATGGATTTTGTTGAAGAGAAGGTACAAAATTTTCATGAAGTTTCGAAGAGATTATTTAAAATTTAAGCTTTTATATTAATCAGACTATGTTTATTTTTTCCAAAATTTACGTTTGCTTTACGCTGTTGTCAACTCTGGAATTACCCTAATATTTTACAGCAGTTAGATAACATCGTTAAGGATACGTTCACTTCCATTATTAACGTTTCTTTAGACAATCGATTTTGGACCCAGTCTTCACTACCAATTAGGTTTGGAGGTCTTGGGATGCGCAAAATTTCTAGTATATCCTTGCCGGCATTCTTATCTTCAGTTAATAGTGTTCAAACATTGGTAAATCTAATATTAACACCTAGTTTATGCAATATTGAAATTTCTTACCTAACTGAAGCTATGGATATCTGGAGAATAGCTTGCCCAGATGTTTGCCTACCCAGGGACCCGTCCTCACAGAAGCAGTGGGACGAGCCACTATGTGAGCTGGTACGGAATAATCTTTTGCAAACGTGCAGTGGCCTCACAGAGCGTGCTCGTCTCCTAGCTGTTTCTCGTTGGGAGTCTGGTCTTTGGTTAAAAGCTTTATCTATCTCCATCAAATGCATTAGGCACTCTGTTAGACAACAGCACATTCCGTATAGCCATTTCACTACGTATCGATGCTCCATGCATCGTTCCACACCGATGCATATGCGGCGATAGTGTAGATAGTCACCACGGGCATCAGAAGCGCTGGCCGTTTAGCTCGTCATGGCACTTTAAACGATGTCATCCGTCGAGCTTTTGGGACCGCGAATATCCCGGCAACCTTGGAGCCATTCGGCCTTTTACGGGACGATGGTAAAAGGCCTGACGGGATGACACTTATTCCCTGGAAGATGGGGCGGCCATTAGTGTAAGATGCCACCTGTGTAGATACTTTGGCATCGTCTCATCTTCCAGAGACTTCTCGGAGTGCTGGTGGTGGTGCTATGACGACTGAATCACACAAACGGCGCAAATATTCTAACCTTGACAGAGGTTGCTTATTTGTGCCATTCGGAGTAGAGACCATGGGCCCCTGGGGACCCGGTGCTTTCGAAATCTATAACGATTTAGCGGGGAAGCTTGTAGAGGCTACATGTGACCAAAATGCTGGTTTTTACCTTGGCCAAAGGATTAGCCTTGCTATCCAGCGAGGTAATGCCGCCAGTATTTTGGGCACGTTACCGATTGTAGAATGTCACTTGAATGAGCTTTAGTCCTCTTGGTCTAAGGTTCATTCAAGTGATTTTTTATTTACATTTATTTTTATTATATTAGGATAAGTTTAGTTTGTATTATCTTTGTATATAAAATATATTTTAAAGAATATCCCATGTACATGTTCATTATTTCTAACCAGAAACAGGTATTTGAAATTTCGTGCTTCTTACTTTGAATGTGACAAAGTTCCATACAACCGCTTATACCTTATTTTACCCTCTTAGAGGTGAAATTTTCAAAAATCCTTTCTTAGTGGAATTTCTACAACAAAAAAGGTATCAATTACCAAAATTTCAAGTTTAGGCCAGCCAGCGGTTTAGGCTCTGCATTGATCGTCAGTCAGTCGGTACAAGCAATTATATGTATATAGATAGATAGATATATAGTGTCAGTTTGAATTAATTATTTTAAGTTTATGAGGTTTCGAATAATTTACATTTTAATAACTATATTATAATACGTCTGCCTGAGTTAAGTTACTATAATTATAGTTTAGTAACATTGTTTTTCTCAGTGACGCACAGCTTTGTGTTTATAAACAGACACGAGAGGTAATCGTGGTTAGTACTTAAGCGTAAGAGTGCGACGAGTGTTAAAAATGTTATTTGTAGTGCCCGTGATACTGTTAGCTGCGTTTGCAGCCGTGGCTGGTGACCTCACGGGTGAGATAGAGTACAAAATATTTAGTTGTGGATTATTGATTGATCTATGGTTCGGAGAAAACCTAATTTTCCATATTAGCATCAGAAACAGTTATTACTAAAGTCAGGGCCCCTCAAATATCCTGACCTGGACTATCCCCAGTCATATTTTCTTAGCACCATAAAATTTGAGACAATCAGATACGTCATCTTGATCTTCCTAGCCTTATCGCAAATATTTATTTTTAGAGGTCAGATTCCGAGATCGGAATCTGACCTCGTCATCAATACGCAGCCAACACACATAATTACACATATTAGGGCGGCATCAGGCGCAGGTAAGCGCGCGCATGCCGCCCCGCGCGCCGGCGGCGAATCGGGTCCGCGAAGGAGGATTCCTCCCGGGCCCTCTCCGCCACTCTCCGCGAGTCCTCGTCGCAGCCGCAGTGGTGACAGCCTGGGGTCGTCTCCCTCCTAGCGATCATGTGCAGATATTTGCCGAAGCAACCATGCCCCGACAAAACCTGCACCAACCGGAAGGTGAGAACCCCGTGCTGCCGCCCCGCCCATTCTTCCAAGATCGGCTGAAGCGCCCCCACGGTCCACAGACCAGCCCGGGGCGTCTCCAGCCGAGACTTCCACTTTAGGACGGTGGCGCGGCGGGCATCTTCCCGCCACGATGACATTGCGCTCGGCGAGGGGCGGCTGCCCCCCGCCCGCGCCGTCGACGCTCGCCGATAGACGTCGGCGAGCACCTCCGCTTCCAGATCCCACAGGGGGGGTTCCGGCCAACGCACAGGCTGCATCGGTCGGGACCGTGCGGTACCCGCGTATTGCCCTGACCGCTACGACCCTCTGTGGACGCCACAGAAGGGCCCTATTGCGAGCGGCCAGGGATTCCGCCCACACGGGCGTGCCGTACAGTGCCATCGACCGTACTAACCCCGCGTAGAGTCGTCGACACGCGAGACTCGGTCCGCCCAAATTCGGCATCAGTCGCCCGAGGGCGGAGCCGTGCCGGCGAGCTTTGGCGCAAGACGGCGGAAGTGCTTGATTGTATGGGCGCAGCAACCTACAGTTCGTTTGTCCACAATTCAGTTACAATCATATTCTAATATATATATTTTTTTATTTACTTTTTCGCTTGTCACGTGTTGAGGCATTGTAAAATAGATGATTATTTCATGATGCAAGAGAGCGTCGCAGGGTAGGCAAATATTATGGTGTCCCAGTTGCTTTGTTTCAGTAGTACTTACTCGTGGTTGGCATCTGTCCTGAGTTAAAACTAGCTTGGCAAACGTGATCACTGCTGTTGAGCTAAAAGATGAAAATAGTTTTAATGTTAAGAAACTATAATAATTATTAATCTATAATTATCTCCCCGATACACTAATAACTCGAGGTATATTTATTTATACTTATCTATACTAATATTATAAAGAGGAAAGATTTGATTGTTTGCATACAACTACTGGACCGATTTGAAAAATTATTTCACTATTAATCCTACATTATTTGTTTTGTATCAATATCCGGAATCCATATTGAGTCAAGCATCAGTCTTTTTATCTTGAAGTCAGCGATTTCCGGTTCTCTCTCCTTAATTAGCGCCCTCTATACTGACTTACACTTTGCCGCTGAGCGCTTGTCGGGCGACTGACCGACTTTTAATCATTATAGCGTCGTTTTTCGCGTCGTACAGTAGTCAGCGTAAATAACTTGCGAAAAAGACTACCATTTACCTTAGTATTACATTTTAAATCTAAATTTAAAAATATTAAAGTAGTTTGCGAGCTAGTTATTGAGGATTCACCTCTCCGTTAGTGATGGAAACTAATAAGAGTAATAGGAACGAATTCAACTCGAGGAAATATTTACGCTCTTTCATCGCGGTGACCATCACAGTCGGTGATCTCCGAGAACATAGCGGCTTATCTACAAGTGACGGTAGGCGCCCTAAAAAAGTACGTAAAACCAGAAAACTCACGGTAAGTTATGCACATTTTGTATTAAATCACAGTGAGCAGCACTTTTAACCACTTCGAATAACAACAAGAAATGTTGGGGGTTAGTTTGCTACATTTTTTAAATAACTAACTACCCACGTACGTATTTTTAGTCAAACCAGTTGAGCATAACGGTTATAGATACTATAATTTTAAAATCAGACGATAATTATCTTCCAAGATTGTTGAATTAATGATACAATGTTACAATTGACTTTTTCAAACACAAAAGTAATATTTCACTACTCGTTTTGTGTGGTTTAATGCCAATGAGAAATTAATAGTTAAATGCAAATGTAGAAACGCGATGTATATTAATATTCTTCTTGGCTTCGGGATTCCTTTCAACAATGAGAAAGTTCATATCTACCTTCCTTTTAAAAAGAGAGGGGGTGGGTGGTGCGATAAATTAATATCATTAACTTAATCAGTGTGTCGTACCTATTTTAAAGAAATCTTTATAGATATAAAGAGCAGTCTATGGTTGTTAGAGGGATCCCTAAATATGCAGAATTCACTTCCAAGATACCTATCAACCTCTACTTAATCTAAAATACGAAAAAATCAAAATAATATAAATAACTATAATACAAAACCATATCGACTATTTAATAATTACGCACTGTGTACCAAATATATTAAAACTACAAATGGCTTAAAAATATGGTTGTCTGTAAATTCTGTTTCTGTGTAAATTCTGTTTAATTCTGTTTTACGTAATAAAATATCGTGTTTTTTGAGAGTTTCAAAAACAATGCATCGGTCGCTATACATTTTTCGGAAACTGACGCTCTTTTCTTGCGTGCGGCCGGCGTTCATCGATTTATAAGACGTTATCACGTCGAAAAATAATAATAATTATTCAGAGATTCATTTATTTACAAGAGGAACATCTAGCCACAGCAGCTGCTGCTACATGTTAGATACAATTCGGCCTTTCTTCGGCTCCGAATGGCTTTTGTACCGTTACCAATTTCAATGTCAGGGTATTTGGATATTTTTTTTTGAAAAACCAGTCACTTCAGCAATTGTTGGAGGATATAGCTATTTTATCCTACAAAATACTCTGTTGAACTATTAACTTCCATAAGTCTGTGCTGACTCCGACATAATGCCTCGAGTTTCTCGACGTAGCAAGGGACCTAAAACGCAACGCAAAGTCCCGGTGTGAGTCGAAGTGCCTACCGCTACGCAAAGCACTTCAAGCAACAGCTTGAGAGAAACACTGTCTGAAAGTTGAAATATTAATTTCGAATAGTCTGCTGATTCTGAAACGAGGTCTCGAGTTTCTAAGCAAATCATGGAACGTGACCCGCCACGCAAAGTCCTTGGAGCTGAAGTGCCTATCGCTACGCAAAGCACTTCCAAGCAATTGCTTGAGAAATTAAGTGTTTGAATGTTGGAATTTTAACTTCGATCAGTCTGCCGACTCCGTACAGTGCCTAGAGTTTCTAGGCATAGCATGGGACGTAACGCGCCACGCAAAGTCCTGGTTGGAGTCGAAGTGCCTATCGCTACACAAAGCACTTCAAGGCAGCTCGAAAACAGCACATTCTCTAAAACACTACTAAACTCGCTCACTAGTTTTCCTCTTAGTCTTTCTCAGATATACTAGTCGAATCAAGTAACTTGTAAGAAGACATAACTGTCATGACATTATCCTGCATAATACTCGATTACTATCAACTGGATAAGTATGTGTTTTAACTCTGTGATAAAAAGTGTATATGGCTTCTCGGCAAACTGTGGGACACAAAGCGCAACGCAAAGTCCCTGTCGGAGCCGAAGTGCTTATCGCTACGCAAAGCAAAGCACTTCGTCAGTAGCACGAGATAAAGTGGTCTCGCAAACAGTACCGCTAATCTCTTATCGGGAGTCAAAAAATTGTAACATTTGTTAATCGAAGAGGTCGACTGTAATATGGCATAGCGCAATACTTCAGTTGACAGTTACCGAAACGACAACTCTATTGGTATACAAGCATTTACCTCACCTAGTTCTGAAAGGAAGAGAATGGTGATTTCAAGCGGTAATAGGGTCCATACCAAAACAAATAAATGCCTTAACAAAACCACAGATGCTTTCCACGCCATAGAATAGTTAAGGTACTAAACCTCCAGTGCAGTGTCGAGGATTTGGTTCCCAAACAGGACAATTCCTTGGGTGACCATACTTACCTCCAGTGCTTAATGTGGAGGGTTTGATTCCCACGCAGGACAATAATTCTTTGCGATCCTCAAACGATTGTTCAGAACCCGAGAGTGCTTTGTCTGTATAATTGTATGCCTGACGATAGCACACTGAACCTTCTACTGACTGACAAATGGACAGTAGCGACATCCATAAATAAAGAGGTGACAAACGGCTCTTCAATAAATTTTAGAGAGCTGGATAGATAAAATACACTCTCTCGTAAACCCTATCTAGAGTGTCATCTGTCAGCAATAGTAAAGAGTTTAAAATCGGTAGCAATACGAGTAGTCTTATTACTACTACCCGCATCTTATACTCAAAATCGACAAGGTATTTTGGGAAGCTGATGTAATAATGTAACATCGCAATCTTTAAACCCCAAATCACATTTCAAATCCAACTCCATACCATCATATATATACCATACCGTCACAGCTTTTCAGAATCCTAAACACAAATTGGATCTAGTTTTGAGATCGCCAGTTGCTCCCTGGTTGGATGGTGAAGGTCGGATAGGCATTGGCTCAGTGTAAATACTGATCAACTAGCGCCGGATGATCGTAAGGCTACCCCAACCAAAATTGGTATGATGAGGACAGCATTCAGAACGATATTCGTGCAGTCCAATCAATAGTCAAAGAGTCAGAATTAAGTACAGAATAGAATCCGCAGCAAATACTTGAGTTACATTTAGCTGTATTAAATCCGTTTAATTAGTTCATTATACATATCAATTTTAATTAACAATAAAAATTACCTACACATTATAGCGTCTTTGCGTTAAGCGCACCAGGAGATAACAACCACGTCACTCAATATGGATTCCGGATATTGATACAAAACAAATAATAGAGAGTTTTACCATAAAATAAAACTTACCTATTCCAGAATCCAGGTAAGGGCTACCTGGTGCATCATGAGTGCCATAATGATTAAAAGTCGGTCAGTCGCCCGACAAGCGCTCAACGGCAAAGTGTAAGTCAGTATAGAGGGCGCTAATTACGGAGAGAGAACCGGAAATCGCTGACTTCAAGATAGAAAGACTGATGCTTGACTCAATATGGATTCCGGATATTGATGAAAAAATAATAGGTAAGTTTTATTTTATGGTAAAACTCTCTATTATCCACGATGAACATAGGCAATAGAATATTTACAAAAAGTTAGGGATCCGTATGAAAACTTCGATAATGTAATCCAACGTGTGAAAAAGTCTCAAAAAATCCCTATATCGCGTACGCTGCGGAAATTATTGACAATAGAGCAAAGTGATATATACAGTTTTATAGAAGATATCAATATCTACAAAAAGGTCCGTATTACAATAGAGTCCAAGTAAGCTTGTTTCTCAGTGTCCAGTAAGATAGCGAGGGTAATTAATGCCAAAACAGAAGTACATAAATAGATAGCAGTAGTCAAGTAGAATATGACACATGGAGGAAGTACTTTGTTGTTAGTCTGAGTTTGTACGTAGGATTTACTTCCATGATTTGTCACAATGTCAATGTTTTCTGTTCTCAGGGTGTATTTTCGATACTATAACTTCTTTTTATTTTTCTCAATTTCTTGGTAGAATGTTAAGTTGATATTTTCTATATTGTGAATAGAAAAATGTAATCATTTTTTTGAGCTAGAAATAGCCGCCTCCTTTATTATACGTCAAGAAAAATATGAGATGCTTTGATAAGTATAGCGATGTTCATCATATAAATACTAGGAACAAAGTCAATCTTATTGCACACAGCACACAGTACTCGTCTCCACAGAATTAGTAGATCTTTCATTGGGTAATGCTTCTACAATAAAACTCCTGAAAATGTCCAAAACATGCAATTAAATAAGAAAGCCCTAAAAATTAGACATTGTATAAAGGTTATTACACAGTTTCGGCTTATATTGAGGATAAAACAAAATAGTCTCGAGCTGCTCCTCATTCATGTTATGTCATTTTAGTTATAAGAATTATATAAAACTGTAATAAATTTGAATTTAAAAAAGTAGCTCATGAGCTTCTTGCCGGGTTCGTCTCATGAAAGGCTTAACTACGGAATCCGGCCGCTTACGGCAATTGCAATCGCTACTTTGTTAAAAAAATAAAATAAATAAATAAATATTCACAGACATTTTTCACACAATGTCCTCTGGTCCCAAACTAAGCTTAACGCTTGTGCTATGGGTACCAGATTACGGATATAATACATATTATACTACTTTCTTTTTGTAAATACATACATATAATAGATAGAAAGCACCCAGATGCAGTACAAATATCTGTGTTCATCACACAAATAATTGCCTGAGTAGGAATCGAACCCACGACCTCGTGCACGGAAGTCGGTTACACTACCGACTACGCTACGAGGCCCGTCTGTCGTGTTGTTGCGGATGCACTCGCCTCAGGCGCTCGTGTTAATTATTAGTGTATTTTAGACGATTTTAAGTGCTATATATAGGTATATAAAATAAAGAAATTTTTTGAATTTTAATTAGAAATTACAAGTGTAGGTCACATATATAGTGGCAGATATGAAGAGGAAATTGGTTTGTGTATGCCGAAATGCCAATAAATAGTGTAGTAGCTAATTTAATCCATAAGCCTGTATTTGTCCACTGTTGGGCATAAGCCTCTCCAAACGGTTATCGGTAAATCTAACGAAGTGGTTGCTACACAGCTAATCTGGCTGGCGAGGCATATCGTTTACCTACTTCCGTTCGCCTACGGATACTCATATTACGTATAGGATTAAGTAGAAATATTTCTAGTATAGCCCACTTCTACTGTACTTTGCCCGACTAGGCTTTTTATGAGACCCTCATTTAGGGATTACCTTTTGTAACTCATCAATAGTAACACACACTGAACGATTACTGTAATAATTAAAATAAATAATACTATTTTTACCTTACAAGAAATGGAATGATCATATTTTTTTCATGTCTAAAACTAAGAAAAATGAGATTTTTTATAAATAATTAACTAGATTCTGCTCACGACTTCAGAATATAAATACGTCAGTCAATTGCACACTAATGGTCCCTATGTGACAATTGTTACCTCACAGAAACTATAAATTTACCCGAAGTAAAAGATAGCTTTTGTTCTTTTCTAGGTTCTGTGTGTATGCTACATTTCATGATGATCGGTGGAGGTAGTCGGTTTATAGTTGTGATGTGTAATATATATTAGTAAGATATTATATACCATAAGAAAATCAGAAACAAAGGACAATGTCATTTTTCGCTCTATACGATAGTAGCATCGGACGTTCATGATAATATTTATATTTTTTTAAATATAAATTATATATTTCTGTTTAACACGGACTAGCTGTATGTCATAATGAAAAAACAAGTATTCGTAGGGACTACTGCACATCCGATGCCATGCCATGTTTACCTAAACTCAATATAATCGATCTATTGTTTTTTTAAAGCATTAAACACAAAGTGAAAAATGTATAGGTAATGTTTAAATTAAGCAAGTAATTTATTATAGTTTATACTTTAAACTATTGATTTTATATCTATAAAGTAATTCTAGCCTAACTATAATGGTTATTGTTATTTCAAATTAATTTATTTAGATATTTTTATATATATTTTTAGCATTTGACATGCTTAGCACTATACATTAAACACAAAGTGAAAAATGTGAAATCGAAAATAACAGTCACGAGCAGGATTACAGGTTACAGGTTATTTTAGATTTCACATATTTCACTTTGTGTTTAATGTATAGTGCTAAGCATGTTAAATGCTAAAAATATATATAAAAATATCTAAATATTTTAAAAGCATTGTTAGGTTATTTTTAATTCAGAATTAAATTTTTGGTATTGATTTAGAAATTGTGTGTAAAATGTCACAATGAAAAATCAAGATTGGTTCTATATTAATTCTTCTAAGTCGGACACTCTTGTCAGAGTGGTCGTGGCTGCGCAGATGGGTCTTCATTTGGGGTCCCTCTGGTGGACTTCGCGATGCTACGCCATTTTTGCCGATTGACGGAGTTGCGGGAACATTGTACTATAGATGCCTCCATAGCTGTTTTAATTAGGTCAGTCCAGCGAGTTGGTGAGTGGCCTCGAGTTCTCTTTCCTTCAACCGGCCCCTGGACAACAAGTCTTTCCATAGAATGTTCATTCCTGGAGATGTGGCCAAAGAACTACTAAAACTTTAGAAAAACACAAAGGCCTTTAGAATTCGTACTTGCACAGTTGACGAAAATGTCTCGTTGATTTTCAGTTCCCTGAGTATCGAGTCATTAGTACGAAACGCTGTCCACGGGATCCTTAAGAGGTGTCTCCAACACCACATCTTCAGAGCGTCAATCTTACGGCGATCCTGCATTTTAATTGTCCAGCAGGTTTCAGCTCCGTAAAGAAAAATTGGAAAAGCAAGAGATCTCATGAGTCGAATCTTTGTATTCTTTTGTTATCCTCCTGTCACTTCAAATCTTTCCCAGCCTTTCTACCGCCGACCTTGTGATAGCGCACCATCGTCTGATCTGATGTTCACAACCGCCTATATTGGAGATAGCAGAACCGAGGTAAGTGTAGCTTTGAACTACTTGGCAGTTACCCACAGTTAGTATTTCTGGTCTGTAATAATAATATATAGTTACATTAATAATTTTATTATAATAAGTCTAGACAAAAATCAGAAGGCTTTTTTTATCTATATCCACGTATGGCTCCTCAAAATCCACTTTAAAGAACATTTTTTGACTGCCGCTAACTAATTAATTAATAACTAATTTAACACCCACTAACGAATTTAATGTAAATGTATTAAGTATGTCGTTAAAATTATTGCGTTTCGGCGTCCTTTTCTTTTTAATTAACAGGTATTTCTTCTACACATCCACAATATCAAGATTTTGTCTGCTACTTTGCACTGCATCTTTATAATCTTCGTAATCGTAAACGGCTTCCTGACGCTTAATTTGAGTTTCTATATTCCCATGGACACTGTCCGTAGTCATGTGGGTACCTATGCCCTTTTGTCAAAAGCTTCAGATTTGTGAAAAACCCGAATTTACAAGGGTCACAAGTGCAGTGTACATAATCCAGTTTTTATTCTGGCTTGTACAATTATCGTACCAAATGACTAAATGCTGCAGGCCGTTCTGCTTCTCCAGAAGTTGCTAGAGCTTCTACAATGAAATTTATATCTCTACCTGCACAAGCTTTATGCCAAAGACGCAAATGCTGTTAACGTGTGCTATTTTTTGAATGGGGAGTAGCATTTTCCCCAAATTGAAAGGTATGAGACGAATCAAAAAGAAGGAATCTTTCACTTTCGGCATATCGGACATTAGCATCACCTTTTGCAGATCAATATAATAGACCCTACACTTGTAGTATTTTCCGTAGAAATGTCTTCCTAATATTTTTGAAGCTAATGAGCTTTGATTTTGTGGCATTTACAAGTTTGTTTTATTTACAGGTCTGCTTTTTCTAGGGTACTCAACATTAACTTTGACCCAAAAACGGTTTTATAAGCAACGGTTACCATTTACCATAAGGTGGGCCGTGGCTCGTCTGCCATCATAAGCAATAAAAAAATATATGGTTGTCTGTAAAGTCGGTTTACGGACGATAATTTTACGTGATAACGTAATATGTGCCGATAGATGCGTCACAAGCCGAACGCTTAGGCCGATTGCGCATCTCTATCGCTTGTTCCGCGCTCTTGCTTGCACGCTCGGCTCAGGCGGATCAATGATTCATGCATTTTCGTGCGTGCAGCCGGTGTTCATCGATTTATAAGACGTTATCACGTCAAAAAAGAAAAACGTAAGTGACAGCAGCAGAGATAACAACAACTTTTGGAATTTAGAAAACCATTGTTTTACGCGGATTATAAATTTGAATATCACCCATAAATTTTCCTATTAAAATTTTAGAAACTTTCTAATTTTTAGACTACTGCTGAAATCACACATCAATTCCACAGCTAGCATTATTATCCGAGTCGTTTTTAATATTTAATTTCCTGTTTTTTATATTATGTATTCACCAATTATAAAGGTATGTTTGTTTAGGATTTTTTACCTTAACGCATTATAATTAATTGCCGTATTATTCTTTTTTTTTGTAGTAGTGTTTATTTGTATTACCTACTTGATTTTGACAGAAATCTGTTCGTGGTCTGACAGTGATAATATGTGCTCTTATATCTCGTATATTTATACAAACATGATCATCCATCCATCATCATTTATAAAATTCGTCAGTGGTTTTCTTTTCATGATAGAACTTTAGAAAAAGTTTAAAAAACTATTATTTTGAATTTGTAATTTATCGTAATGTTTATTGGTTAAAGATTTAACCAATAAATTAACCAACAAATTATTAGTAAAAGCGGAAAAGGAGAAATCTCTATACGTTTGGTAAAGTATCCTAGAATAATACTTCTTCTTTCTTTAGATCTAAAAGCAATTGGGAGGTGAAGATTGGGAGTTGCCGTCTGAGACTGCGATGGCTTAGCGCTCTAAAGCACTTTTCCAGATTGGAAGGGACGCAGGTTCGGATCCCGCTCGCAGCAAAGTTTTCCTTTTCCGCTTTTACTAATAATTTGTTTTTTAAAGTACCTAGCTGATCATGTCAAATGCTAAACTACAGATCAAAATACTTTACATAGCATAGCATCACGCCTGTATTCCGCGAAGAGGTAGGCAGAGGTGTACTACACACCCACGACTCGCCAGCTATGTTTAAGTCCCACGTAATAGAGGGCAAGCCTATTGACGTCTACCGGGCACATTTCCAAACTCCGGGCTGTTACTAAGAATTTTTCTTTTTAGGAAAAAGCTCAATAACATTGCCCGACCCGGGGATCGAACCCGAGACCTAATGATTAGCAGTCGCATACACTACCGCTACACCACCGAGGCAGCTAAATACTTTACGAAATTGATAAATCCGTTTTGTAGAGCACAATGAGTTAGAAATACGTAAATTGTAACGCCCTTTAATTTAAAAGAAGCGCCTCGTATACAGGGTTACCTTATGGTCGTATTGGAGGCGAAAGTCTTGAATTATATATCAATAAGAGAAGCTGTCCCGTGTGCTTGGCCGTGTGGGGCCGGCTTTAGAATTGTCCCACCCCTCTCCACCCATGGAGTCGTAAGAGCCGACTGAGGGAATACCGGGGGAGTTGGCAGCAGCACTTCCTCGAGTATTAATAACATCCGCTGCGATCACCAACCCGCCTGCCAAGCGTGGCGATTACGGCAATATCCCCCAAAAAAATGAGCACCCAACGAAAAACGGCCCTCAGTCACGGCAGCTCCGCTATTCCGTGGCCTAACGGTAGCAGGCCCGGTAACGGCAGAGCAGAGGGTGCGAAGAATCTCCGGTCGCGGATAGGCTACCATAAACAATGACCTCTGGCCCTGGTAACGAACACCAATATTTACACAAATATTTACATATTGAAACAGTCATGGAATCATTACAGACTCCACTAAACAATTTGAGTGATTTATTCCATAAGCGGATGGCCAGCTTTGAAGCAAAGCTACCAAAAGCTCAAGGAACTCCTTCCATGGTGAGCTTATCTGCTGATTTTAGTTCCTTTAAGACGATGGTTATGGAACTTATGAATCATTTTCAACAACAGTTAGATTTGCTTGCACGCACTGTAGATTCTATGGAGATGAGGACCCACAGAAAAATGATGCTACTGCATGGTATTGCCGAGGAGGACAAAGAAGATGTTTCAGCAGTGGTGGTTAAAGTTGTGCAAGAACATCTCAAACTGGCTAACTTTACCACTGGAGATATCAGACGCTGCCACAGAATGGGACGTTCTTCATCTGGTCTTAAGCCAAGACCCATTGTAGTTAAGTTCCAGTCAATTGCATTCTGAGATAATTTGTGGCGTAGCAAGACTAAATTTAAGGGTACCGGCATCACAATTTCTGAATTTTTAACAAAACAGCGACATGAAATCTTTATGGCAGCGCGTCTAAAGTTTGGTGTTTCTCAATGCTGGACAAAGGAAGGTATAATATATGTTATTGGAACGGATGGCGTTCGTCACCGCGTTACCAGTTCCAGTGAGTTGCATAATATTAAACAGCTTGATACAGAGAAGCCCATCACAGCAGCAAAGCCGGCATCAAAGTCGAAAAGAGTAATTTCCCAAAAGAAATAACTTCTTTTCTTATGATGCATTTTACATAGTCCGGGTAGCTTGATTTGTTTTGTATTTTTTTTCTTTCTTTTAAGTATCGTAGCCAACTACATAAAAGCAGGAGTGTTACGCGTCACGTGACTTTACACTTTTACAGGCCATTGCTTTTATTGTATGTAGATTTGTTTACCTATATATAGTTCTTTAAATTACTTTTTATAGTTTCTGTCGGTGTTCTAAATTAATATTCTACAGAGTAATTAGTACTTAGTAACTCTTGATGACACATAGCCATATATGTGTGTTTGTGTCTATGGTATGTTAAATAATTCGTTTTTGTAATTAGTCTATGGTATATGTGTTATTTATTGTTATTTTTGAGGCTTTGGCAGAACTATCAGCCTAACTAAAGCTAAACTATTTGCATTGTTTGTGTCCACAGACTAGGCTGCTAGTGTACCGAGAAAAATGTTTTATATAGTTTTTTCTTTTTTGATGTGAAACATCTAATGCAGCGGGAGGGTAAAATCGGCTGTTAGCGTGGCGATGCTTTTATTGTACTTGTCCCGTTAAAACCTTGCAAGTTAAATTTGACACACATCCCGGTTTCTGATTGAGATGAAATGATGAATGATGATAGAGCTGATCTGATGATGGAGCTGGAAGGCGGACGTAGGAACTCTATAATGAAACTTCGCAACCCCATCGAGGTTGGGCTCGTATGATTCGTTTTGTCGAGTACTTTGTGTCTAGATGGTATCTAGGGGCTGATGATGAAGCTGGAAGGTGCCATAGTAACTCTATAATGAAATGACGCACCCTATTGAGTTTGAACATGTTTGATTCGTCTTGATGAGTACTTTGTCTTTAGATAGTATCTAGGGTCTGATGATGGAGCTGGAAGGTGGCCATGCGAAACTGTAATTAAATGGCGCAACTCCATCGATTTTCGATCAATTTATGGTCATTTTATTTTTACAAAATAATTTCGATGTTTTCACATCTGCTAGACGTCCCGCGACGTCTAGTTTTTTTTGTTTTATGTCGTTATTTTTGTCTTGTTTATTATAATAACTGGCGGGTGGAAATCGTTATCGTATTAAGACTTTATAGTATTGGAAATAATATCTATATTTATTTGGTTTTGTTTTAGATTTAAGTATATTTTATAGGTATATATTTTATTATATTTATTACTTCAAATGATTGATAGTGATGATGAAAGTTATTATTCAGCACTTAGTAATAATTCCAACGTCAGTTTCATAGACTTACCATCTCTGTCAGATAGTATTGCATGTAATTTTGTCGATGTTCCAAAGAACTTTAATGTTGTTCATATCAATGCCCACAGTATTCCGGCACATTTCTCGGATATGCTGGCTAATTTTGACTGTAAGAATATTCATGCTATCCTTGTTTCTGAGTCATGGCTGAAGCCATGTCTGCCCTCAACACTATACTCCCTTCCTGGGTTCAAGCTCATCAGAAATGACCGTGCTGCTGGAGTTGGCGGTGGAGTTCCCATTTATTTATGTTCACATATAAATTATCGTATAATACACGAATCAACGCAACCTCCACCTATGAATGCTGGTGAGCACCTATTTATTGAGGTTAACTCAACTTTACCAAACTCCCACTCGGCGTCTATTACTGTCCTTCTTTACGCATAGACTTTTTCTCCTCTTTTCGAAACCTTACTGGTACATCTACTGCCTTCTTACAGTCACTCTGTAATAATGGGAGATTTTAATACTTGTCTTGTAAAAAATGACTCCTGCTGTAGGACACTCCATTCTTTATCTAATTCCTTTAACCTTTACATTCTTCCTCTTGATGCTACTTACATCACTTTCCTAATTCTACTCCTTCTCTTCTTGACTTAATTATGGTATCGTCAAGAGAACGTGTTGCTAAGCATGGGCAATGCCCGGCTGATGCGTTCTCCTATCACGATTTACTCTTCCTTTCCTATAAACTCCGGCCTCCTAAATCTAAACCTAAGATCCTAATGCAGCGTAATTTTGGTCAGATAAATCTTTGTAATCTGCGTGAAGATCTAAACGGTATCGACTGGACACCACTTACTGATTCGGGATCGGTCGATCAAAAAATTTATATTCTAAACCAAAATCTCATCAATCTTTATGATAAGCATGCCCCTATCCGACCAGTTAAAATTAAACATCCACCTGCACCTTGGCTTACGGATAACATCAAACGATTGATTTCGCAAAAAGCTAAAGCCAAAAAGTTCAAATATAAAATTATAAGGTGTGTAGGGATGCACAACGCCAGCACATTCATAATTCTGTTCAAGATGAAGATCCAGCAAAAGTATGGAAATTTCTTAAAACAGTGGGAGTGGGAAAATCGCAAGAAACAAATCCCAGAAACTTCGATATAGATTTGCTTAATCAACATTTCTCTGTTTCGTCTAATTTTGACAGGACTATCAAGGTTGATACAATTAATCGTCTTTCGTCTCTTCCTACTCCCAATTATCCATCGTTTGTTTTTGATCTTTTTTCCGCTTGTGATGTTAAGAAGAGCATTATGTCGATCACATCCAACGCAGTTGGATCTGATTGTATCAGCCGTAATATGATCCTTCCTGTCCTCGATGAAATCCTTTCGATCATTTGTCATATCCTTAATTTTTCCTTGACCAGCGGGGTCTTTCCATCTACGTGGAAAGATGCCGAAATCATCCCTTTACCTAAAAAAATAACCCTAAATTATTTTCCGATTATCGTCCCATATCCATAATGCCTTTCCTCTCCAAAATCCTTGAACGACTTATTCACAGTCAGCTAAACAGTTTCCTTTGCAAATATAATCTCCTTAACCCACTACAATCCGGTTTCCGTCTAGGCCATAGTACTACCACAGCCCTTATCAATATTACGGAGGACATCAGATAAGGTATGGAATGTGGTAAACTGACTGTACTAGCTCTGCTAGACTTCAGTAACGCATTTAACACGGTAGACTTTGAGGTATTGCTCTCTCTACTCTGCTCTCTTAACATATCTCCAACGGTAATAGATTGGTTTCGCAATTACCTGTGTGGCCGCCGGAAACGTATTCGTATTGAAAATATTTACTCCTCTTGGCGTAATACATCAGTCGGTGTGGGTGGCGTTTTATCCCCTCTACTTTTCGCAATTTTTATCAATTCCATTTCTAATAAACTACTTTCTTCCTACCACCTTTATGTAGATGATCTTCAAATTTACTTGCAGTCTCTATTAGCTCAATTATCGCATACGATAGGAATACTCAATGAGGATTTAAATAAAATTAGTGCGTGGAGCGTATCTCATGGGCTTACTAGACATCAAACGATTGATTTCGCAAAAAATGCTTCAAAAACACAGCTTACAATCGTAGGTAGCTCGAGACTGATCTCTAAGATTCATTGGACTCAATTACCTGATGTTATTTTTGAAGGTGTTTCAATACCCTTTAGTGAAAAAGTCAAGAACTTGGGTTTGACAATTGACTCAAAATTTACTTGGGATCCACAGCTCCAAGAAGTAAGTCGGAAAATGTTTGCATCTGCAGGAGCTCTTAGACGATTGCGAAACTTTCTTCCTATTTCTACCAAAATTAACTTCTTTACTTCTACCTATCCTGGACTACGCAGATGTCAGCTATCCAGATCTCGCCGAAAACCAACTCGATAAACTTAAGCGCCTTCAAAATTTCTGTATAAGATTCATATTTGGTCTTCGCAAGTATGATCATGTTTCACAATTTCGAACACAGCTTAAGTGGTTACCAATACGACATCGCCGGAATACTCATATTCTTTCTATACTATATAATGTATTGTTTAACCCTTCAACACCTTCCTATCTCAAAGGTCGTTTTGAATACCTCCATGATACTCATTCAAAGTTTTTAAGGTCTTCGCATAACCTGACGCTAAAAATGCCATCACATAACTAAAACTTTTTTGCCAAATCTTTTACGGTCAGGGCTATTACTTTGTGGAATGCTCTGCCGATGGAAATTAGACGGGCAGAGACTTATCCTAAATTTAAAACTATGATTAAAAATCACTTTTTAAACCATTAATATATTGCTACGGGTAATATTTAATCTACTCTATCATTTTATATTAATTCATATAACTAATAAGACGAATTTTATTTATAGGATTTATGATTGTATGTATGTATATGTATGCGTTATATAATATATATGTTTGTATCTATGTGTTTATGTATGTATAGTATATTGGCATTTATGTTATATATCTATTTTCTATATATGTCCATTTATATATAATTTGTATTATTATATTTTATTATGCACCTTCAACTACCTCTCTTTACCTAACATGTCATGTCCATCCTAAGGTTGCCTGATAGAGATTACTATTAGTGATAAGGCCGCCCATTGTACTCTTCTAAGTTAATTATTTTTATGTTTACATTGATTTTACTGGTGTACAATAAAGAATATAATAAATAAATAAATAAATAAACGTTCGGACACTTCGGACCGACGAGAGAATCACCGAGCTGGAAGAGGAATTGAGCAAGATCCACTGGGACATTATAGGGTTGTCAGAAGTCCGAAGAGAGGGTGAGGGCACGCCAATCCTCCAGTCCGGGAACTTGCTCTTCCACCGGGAGGGCGACCACCAGTCCCAAGGGGGTGTCGGATTTATCGTTCGCAGGTCTCTCGTAGGCAACGTGGAGAGGATTAAAAGTGTGTCAAGTAGGGTAGCGTACCTTATACTCAGAATAACCAAACGGTATTCGTTGAAGGTTATACAGGTTTACGCACCGACCTCGACACACTCCGATGACGAGGTGGAGGCCCTATATGAGGATATCTCAAAGGCCATCCACTTTTCTAAAACCTATGTCACGGTGGTTATGGGAGACTTTAACGCGAAACTAGGCAAAAGGACAGACGATGAGCTGAAGGTGGGACACTATGGATTTGGGCAGAGGAACCGCAAGGGCCAGATGCTGGCTAATTTTCTGGAGAAGGAAGGCCTCTTCATGATGAATTCCTTCTTCAGGAAGCAGCCCCAGCGAAAATGGAACTGGATTAGCCCTGATGGTTCAGTGAAAAACGAGATTGACTTCATCCTGTCGGACAAACGACACATATTCAATGATGTCTCAGTGATCAGCAGGATTAAAACTGGGAGTGATCACCGACTAGTCAGGGGCATCTTGAATATTAGAACAAAAGTCGAGAGGTCGCGTTTGATGAAGTCTACGCTCCGACCAAAACCTGCCCAATACCAGAACCCCGAGAGCTTTCAGCTCGAACTACAAAATCGCTTCCAATGTCTAGATGAGTGTGAATCAGCGAGCGATATGAACAGCAGGTTCGTGCAAACTGTCCACGCGGTCGGGTCAACTTACTTCAGGGCTCGTCGCGTCAGTAGGAATCGTAAACTCTCGGACCATACTCTCAAACTCATGGAGAGGAGAAATGAAATGATAGTCCAGTTCTCAGCCGATTGGTCCTGCCTAAGGCGGTTAAACAGACAGATCTCCAAGGTTGTGCGGCACGATATTCGTCAATTTAATACTACCCGTATTAAAGAGGCCATAGAGCGGAATCAAGATTCGAAAGTGTTCGCAAGAGATCTGTCTGTTGGCCAAAGTCAGTTGACTAAACTGAGGACCAACAACGGCACTATCATTTCTTCTCGAGATGAGATCTCGGGAGAGGTCCAGCAGTTCTATGGACAGTTGTACAGATCCCAGAGCCCTGCTGTTGGCTTGGTCCAAGACCCCAGATCCAAGCTAACTCGGCACTTTACCGAAGATATCCCGGACGTCAGCCTGTACGAGATCAGAATGGCTCTCAAACTACTAAAGAACGGAAAGGTACCGGGAGACGACGGAATCACCACAGAGCTTCTGAGAGCACAAGCGTACGGGACCGATCCAACGGCAGAGAGGTGTTAGACAGGGAGACGTTATGTCCCCGAAACTCTTCACCGCTGCATTGGAAGATGTCTTCAAGCTCTTGGACTGGACCGGATTCGGCATCAACATCAATGGCGAATACATCACTCACCTTCGATATGCCGACGACATCGTAGTCATGGCAGAATCTCTGGAGGACCTTGGCACCATGCTCAATGATCTCAGCAGGGTTTCCCGACTAGTGGGTCTCAAAATGAACATGGACAAGACGAAAGTCATGTCTAATGTCCATGTCATTTCAGCACCGGTCCTAGTCGGGAGTGCGCTTCTTGAAGTTGTCAACCATTATGTCTACCTGGGACAAACAGTCCAGTTAGGTAGGCACAACTTCGAGAAAGAGGTCAATCAACGAATCCAACTCGGCTGGGCAGCGTTCGGGAAGCTAAGGAAGATCTTCTCGTCCAATATTCCGCAGGGTCTGAAAACGAAGTTCTACGACCAGCTAATTACATAAAATAAAACAATTTTAATTTTTTATTAACTTCGAGATTCATATCGCTTACAGAAAAAAAGTAAGAAGCAGTAGTAACGCTACTCAAATCTCACGTATTACAAATACTATGCATTTTACTATCGATGTTATTCAATGTTTTTTACACAAAATCAAATTCGCCAATAAAGACACCGACACCGCATTGTCGGCGCCGTCGGCCAATCACGCCATCACCGCCACTCTTGCGCACCCCCCGTACTTCCACACGACATGCGTCCTTACTTCCTTCTCCTTAGTACTCCGACAATCCGTGGCGACATGGTTGCATTGTTCACGTTCCGTGCGAAAATGAGTCTTCAATACGAATACTCAAACGTGGAGTACTTGGCAATGGTACAGCTGTACGCTATTATTTTATTTATACAAACAATCACATCTGAGTTACTAGAGGATGTGCCGCTAGCGTACACGAAAGGTATATACTACCAACACGACGGCTGTCAAGCCCAATACGCGAGTGCAGTGCGTACATACCTAAATAATCAGTTTAGTGATCGGTGCATAGGCCGAGGTGGGCCTGTGGATTGGCCACCGAGAAGCCCGGACTTAACGCCTCTGGATTTTTTCTTATGGTCGGAAATAAAGGGAGTTGTTTACACACATGAACACGAAAGCCGTGATGAGTTACGCAGTGCGATAGTAGACGCATTTGATAAAGTTAAAAGTGATAAAGACAGATTGAGAAAACTCAAAGACAGCAGTGTAA
Source organism: Leucoma salicis (assembly GCA_948253155.1). NCBI lineage: Eukaryota > Metazoa > Arthropoda > Insecta > Lepidoptera > Erebidae > Leucoma > Leucoma salicis. The sequence continues at coordinate 802,865 of OX411822.1, read as the reverse complement.
AACGTGTACGTTTGTATATTGAACGCGGCGGACTCCATTGCGAACAGTTGCTTCGATACAGAGAAGTGTAGACAAATTATTATAGGTATGTAAAAGTTGATTGAAACCGTAAGTGTGTAATACACCTCTGCATACCATTTCGGGGATATAGGCGTGATGCTATGTGTTTTTTTTCTGTACTTATAAGTTGATTATTATGTGCCGAGGGACTAGCGTATTGAATTGATTCCGTATTTAAACATTTCTATCATACTTACAAACTTTAGCCTACTTTATGTATTTTATTTTAATAATAAATTTGAAACACGGTAGGTAGGTACTTGCTCGCTCGCTTCTGTCGCGCCGCCGTTAGTAGGTAGTTAGACCCTGGGTATCAGTTGAGCTGTGGTGCGTTGTACATTGTTATAGCGCGCTTCATTCATAAAATGTTTGAATAAAATGTCGGTGCGTTTCTATTTCCTAATTCGAATGAGTGAAAAAAGTACTTAAATTAAAACTTTCTAATATTAAACATTACAAATAATTTACCCGTTCTTATTGGTACTATGAGTTATTCTAAATTCACCTGTTTCTTTATAACACATTTAACGGGTCTATACGCGCATTAAACTTATCAAAATACTATTATTTTGACTAACCTCGTTTCGAATACAAATCCCTCTTAATGTGTGCTTTGCCAGAACAATTAACAAGTCCCTAGGCCAGTCACTGAAAATGACTGACTTCGATTTAAGTAAGGACTGTTTTTACACAGAGAAATTTATGTTGAATGCTCCAGAGTGAGTTTTAGACGCAAAAGGAAACATTGCATGTGTCGTTTAAAAAGAGGTACTTACTATAGTAATTAAACCTACAATTTTGATGAATACTTATAGTTTAATTTCATTTAGAAACAGTATTTTTTAACAAAATCGTTCCTATTTCAACATTCGTATTATATATTTGCGATTTATAGATATTTGCCTAAGCGAAGCCGCGGGAAACAGCTAGTAAATCTTTATATAAGAACTTAAGTGACAGACACACGTACCCATGCAAACACACGCACATACAATCATATACACACAAACGTGCACGCTCGCCCGCACCCACACACATATACAAATACACTTCTTATTAGTATAAATAGTTAATTGAAATTGTAAATCCACCTTGTTAAAAGTTACTTCTCGTTGATAGAGAGTGTGGTCTTTTACCAGGGGTATCTCCATGTTTAAAACATGATCACAACATAATACAATAGGTACTTAAAACATTGTGTGATGAAAAAAAAAATTATTTTTATTCCATTTCATCAGTCTACCTTTTTGGTTACCAGATGAAGAATACGCGAAGTTTCCTCGTTTGTATCACTTGGACGACTACGACAGTTGCTTCCTGAAGAAGGATGGACTCTATTGCCTCGGAACATTCCAAATTTCAACCCTCAAGGAGTCGGACCCGACTTTCGCCATGATAAAAGTTAGTTTTTCAGTGTTTATTGCAGTCCACTATACCCTATGATATCTCAGTCCCCCGGTGACCATAAATGCTGTAAAATAGTTAAAATGTCGGGACAGTAGAAAATCAAGTAAAGGTGTTAGAGCACGTGAAATTTAGTTTTTTTATTTGGGGTAACAGGTTACCGTAGCCTACAGACGCTAACAACACGTGAGGCGTCACTAGCTCGTCGCCAACTCCAAGGGAAGGGAGAGGATGGAGAATAAGTACTTTTTGTTGTAAGTCGGTTTGGACCGGTGCTCTCACTCGCCACAAAAACAACTGTAGATGTACCTGCGGTTCTTTGACGCTGATCATCTGTGAGAAGGTGGTACTTCCTCGATCGAGCCAGCCCATTTATGCTGGGACAAGCAAGGCTCTATTTCCTAGTTTTATCTTATAACTAGATTCCGTCCACTACTCCATTCGCTTGGACTTCAGAATATAAGTACCTACATCACTCTACCACGCATTAATTATCTGTATGTAAAAATAGCCCATGGTAACTAGGTATTTTTTTTCTGGAATGAAAGGTAGCCTATGTCCTAAGTCTTGGAACATTGTTTGGTGATGGTTTTAATGTTTGTGCTGGGTGATTGATGCCGGCCTGTTAACAAAAATATTTCTAAATATTTCCAGAAATATTCTCTAGATCCACATAACTTCAATCGCACAGAACTACACCGAGGTTACTGTGTCAGCTCCCGTTGTCCCAAGCTTCGAACTGAGAGCAATACTTCGTTTCGGTTCGAGCGCTGCGTAGCGCAATGGGCGCATCGCCGTGCCCTCCATACGACTTTAACCAAACTCCACTATTGCCGCTCGTACTCACAGGAAATGGCACAGACCCACGATCCTGAACCACTTGATGCACCACAAAAAACGTTCTTATGGGTATTCATTATGCTAGTAGTGATGAACTTTATTGGAACTACCTATGACATGCTGATGGGAGATGTGAAAAGTAAGTCAATGAATTCTAACTTGATAATGAAAACGCTGGAGGTAAGTCACCTTTCACCAAGCAACATTAAAAACCAATAAAACAAGTGTTCACGGTATGAAAGAGTAACAAACATACAAATATAATTTATGTATAGGGCTTTTCAACAAAAACTGAATGATAAAATTTTTATTGTATTACAATAAGTGAGGTTTGGCAATTATGAATGACAAATAATATCTGATAAATGTCCACCACGACCACGGGTTCAGCCACCGAAACAATGAATTTATTGCAAACTTTTGCCGATCGCATCCATCCATCCATCCATCCATCAGCCTTTCAACGTCCACTGCTGGACATAGGCCTCCCCAAGAGAACGCCACGAGCAGTCCCGTCATGGGGGATAATGCCGTAATCGCCACGCTTGGCAGGCGGGTTGGCGATCACAGTGGATGTTGTTAATACTCGAGGGAGCGCTGCAGCCCACTCCCCCGGCATTCCCTCAGTCGTCTCTTACAACTCCCGTGGGTAGAGAAGGGTGGGACAATTCTAAAGCCGGCCCCACACGGCCGATCGCATAATTTCACGAAAAGTTAAGTTAAGTGGCCAGCTCGAACTTATTTTTTGTGGAGTTATGTTAAAAGCAAAGTCTATACGAAGCCAATCGAATTGATTGCAGCCTTAAATCTCAAAATTCGTGAAGTGACTAACGAAATAAACCCAACATTTTGTCAAAATGATTAAAAACTGATAAAAGAATCGACATTTGTAATCGTTAGGCATCTCAGGACACAAAATATTTTTTATTAGAATTTTTGTCCGTTTGTTTTGACACATTGCAGACACTATGCTTCTGAACAGATTTTATTGAAACTTTTTTAAATAGCTCTTAATTAAACTTGTATTAAACAGTCATTGTTAGAGATTGACAGTATATCGAAGTGATAGTACTAACCCTGTCGCAATGTTTACGAGCAATAATAGATAATATATCATAAATACATTAATAATCACGAAAACTTTTCCTGGTCTGTGGCTAAAGGCTATTGTCGCTCTCCCTAAAAATTATGAGCTTGTTTTGGCTCGGATCAATCCTATAAATATTCTTCCTTGTTTATCTGTGCTTGAAAGGGTGGTATAGGTATATCCAGAATATACGATAAGGAATACATGTAATAAGGATCAGGATCTAAACTCCTCTCCTCATCTAAAATAATAATGTCTTACAAGACTTGCAAGCTGGTTTTGGAAAGGAACCCGGCACTATTATGGCGCTGGCAGACATTGTGAATAGTATCCACAATATCTGCCAGCGCCGTATAACATTTACGTATGAGATATTATAATGACAAAGATTTTCGCTACTTACCTACTTGCTTATTTTCAAAGTTTATAATCTAAGGTTTGGATTTGTACATTAATATCGTTGTGCATAAAAAAATATTATAATAAATAAGTATGTAAGCGGTACGCCGTCTAATATGAGTACCTTTTCAAACTTGTATTAGTTTTTAGGTACTATATTGGATAATAATTGTAACTTTCTTTAACTATTTAAATAAAAAAAAACAATAAAATCCTAGAGGCAAGGGACGGGGCGAATGGTATTTCTACATTGCTTGATCATTCAAGTGCTTTTGACTTAGAAAATACATCATTAATATTATCAAAACTATCTTTCTGTGGGTTTGCGCCAGATGCAATTAAGTCTGAAAGATGGTTCTGTATTCTTTTCCTTTTCTCCTAGGGGCTTTCCACGGGGGTCGCTCCTCGGCCCTCTTTTATATATAATATACAAAAATATTTTATACATCGCTCCAAATATCTATGCATGTAAATATCATAATATATAATAATATGATGATGAGCCGATGACACCCAAGTATATTTATTATTTAACTCTCATAGTACGGCTATTTTGCTGTAAATACGAGCCCCGATGCAAAATAGTTTAGTCTAGTGTGAAATTTTCTCTGTGAGATTTTTTCTAACTTCATTATTTTTGTATATCTATATAAAATATTAGGCTGTTCTACTATCACATGTCACGTTACTTATGGCATTTTTTAATTATGACCAATAAACTATTTGAGCTTTTTAAATTTGTACATATCCTGTTTTAAATTCGAAGAAGTTATAAGCAAAATAGTTCGTTTAATTATTAATCGATGCATAAGAGTTCGTCTATCGGTGAGTTAAATAAGATTATTCCTGCTTTGTACAATTATGTTGCATAATTTAAATTTGTAAAAGTAATTCTGTATCATTTGTCAAGTGAGACAGTATAAATTCTGAAAATTTCAGTTTTTTTCATTAGTTTTCAAATAACAATGGGTCGTGGCAAACCCGTGTGTGAAGAGCTTCGAAAGCGAATAGTTTGTGGGGTCGATGCTGGCAAATCAAGTTACCAAATATCTAGACTTGATATTTCCCAGGTCTACAGTCCAATCTGTTGTTTGAAGAAAACTGGACGACCACGCATCACAAGTGCAGTAGAAAACAGAATCCTGAAGAAAATTATCAAAAATAATCGTCGTGCTCGAGCTGAAGAACTCACGGTGCAATGGAAGGACATGATTCACAAATACGCAGATGATACTTACAAAAGAGTCCTGAAGAATGGGTTACGGATTTTACACCGCTAAGGAGAAACCACTGTTGACTGCTGTACAAAAGAAAAAGAGGTTGAAGTTTGCTCGTGATCATTTAAATTGGACTTCCGATCAGCGTCGTAGTATCATTTGGAGTGACGAGTCCAAATTTGAAATGACAGTCGGCGATGAAAGGAAAAAAGTGATTCGGAACAAAAATGAGGCATTTCATACTGATTGTCTCAAACGCAAAGTGAAGTTTCCGGCGTCTCTTATGATATGGGGCTGCATGTCTGCTCAAGGTTTTGGTGGTATGCAGTTTGTGGATGGTTATATCAATGCTGCAAGGCATCAAAATCTTTTAGAAGAGAATTTACTGGCCTCTATTCCGTCACTTAAGCATCAAGATTCTTTCATTTTTCAACAGGATGGTGCTTCCTTGCAATACTGCAAGGACAACAAAGACGTGCCTACTGGCGAAAAGCATCCCTACATACAAATGGCCATCTAACAGCCCGAGCTTGTCGCCGATCGAAACCCTATGGTGGAAAATGAAAAAAGTTCTCCGTAAAAATCCATCAAGATCAAAGAGCGACTTAAAGGCTAAACTTTTGGCTGTCTGGGAGTCAATTACGCCTGAGTAGTGTGCAGCATTGGTTGCAACCATGCTTCTTAGCACTAAAGCTGTCATTGAGAGCAAAGGCGACACAACTAAGTGGTAGACGAACTATTTTGCGTGAGTGACAAGATTAGACGAATACTTTTGCGTTATGTTTTTTAGAATAATTTTTAAAATTTTTTTTGTTATGTAAATTCATGAAAGTATTTCAGTTATGTTAAAATAAACTTTAAAATGTTCCTCAAATTGTGGTTTAATTTTTATTAAACGTTCTTAATTATTTTGCCAATATTTACTTTCTATATTTTACGCTTTGCACTACTTTCCATACTAGATGAACTATTTTACATCGGGGCTCGTATAATAATTGAACAACTTGATAAAATAGTCCAATGGTCATACATCAACTGTTTGGCATTTGATACGACACAGCATCATTTGAGTGCCGACCTAGTTGACACAGTCAAGATACAAACTCAATTGCTATCTAGTAAGTAATAATTTAGATAGCTATTAATGTATCAACTATGAATTTTGTATATCAAGCCTGCGACAATAAAAGATTTTATTTCCTTCTTACTTATCTCGCGACTTTGTCTAAAAGTTAACTTTTGCCTGCAGCGGAGCCACGGGCAAAGGCTATAATATTAGTAAAGAAATGTGTCAAACAACTCAACACTATTACTTATAATACTTTTAGAAAGTCAGCTGTTGATGACCTGGTCAGTGCGCAGCAACTGGCAGCGGCTGACTACCACCTACGAAGAAAAAGACCAGAGGCTATCTGCACTGTCTTTTATCCCGGGAATAAGGTACCTAGGACTACCCGATACCAAACATGAAAATACCCTACCCTATATTTCCGTGTGGTGACGGATTAGGAATACAAGTGTCACCCCACCCCATTCTTTCCCACGGGTGTCGTATGAGGCGACTAAGGGAAGTAAGCAATTTTAAGAGTAGCTGGTTATCGTAGCTCACTAGCAACACAATAGATAATTTGCGTTGCCAAGCTCAAAGGGATAAGAATACTAGAGGAAAGATAATAGAGAGCTGATGGACAACGAGGATAATTGGGAGTGGATCATCGTGCGCTTGCACTTGCAACACGAAATAACAGTAGAACTACCTACCTATAAGTTAAAGTTTTAAGTTTAGCGTGAAAAAGTGGTACTTCTCCGATTGATCCCTATCATGCTGCGATAAGTAAGGATCTATCTACCACTGAAAATATAAAAAACTAAATTTACGCTCAACAGAGCGCCTGGTTAAGATTGTTTACGTTGTCCTATAACAGATAAAAATTGAGATGCTGGTGTTCAAGATGGTTTCTTTTACTTGACTGAGCACTAACTGTAAGCTTGACTTTCTATTTCATAGAGTAACTTATATAAATTATACTGAGTATTCTATAGTATTAAACCTTGAGTCCAATACTTCTATTTGGAGATTTTCATCCGTTGGCGTAGTATATTATTATATGCTTGGTTCCCTCATTCACGTACGCCAACCACCAGGTTAACCCTAGATAACTAAACATTCGTCCACGTGACGACGCATCTTTCCTAGAAAGTCAAGTTCACTTACTTCCCCGCGCCTATCTTCCCCCACGCTTTGTTTACCTTCCTGACTGGTGCAAATAGATCATCGCTGAACACCATTGCGATCACACGATAATTAGGAGGTGACCTGCGCCTATATCGTCGTCCGCTTGACGAAAGTTTAGTTACTACGAGAGATTTTCTCAAAGGTATGTATGATTATTATTCGATTTTTTTTTTATTTATACACGCCTTATACGAAATATTTCTTTTTAGTTTTTATTCAAATTATATATTATATCATATATAAATAAAATATGTTATATAAAGTGTATATTTTAAGAAAACTTTCTTTGTTACACCTAATTATATTCGTCTTTGACATGATTGATGATGATTGGAGAAAACAAGAAGAGAAGATAAGTCAATGGCTTGAAGAAGAAATGCAAGATGAATTTGAGGAGGGGTCGAATAATTCGGCCTCGGAGATAGAAGATAACTAAGACTCCCAGGAGTAATAAACGTGAAATTCCTGAAAAAGTAAAAAACTCCCAAATTCCACGCTATTGGAGCTTCGATATTTTGTTACGATGGCGAAGACATTAGTTTCCTACAAAGCCAAGTCAAACAAAGTGGTTTTTGTTTTATCCACAATTCATGATCAACCGAACATTGAAGAAACTACAGGAAAATCCGAGAGTGCCGTAGATACGGTCGATCAAATATGCTTGAATATGTGTGTGAATCGAAAAACCAAAAGATGGGCGATATGTATTTTTTCAAATATGGTAAACTTGGCTACAATCAATGCCCATGTATGCTATCTACGTCTGAAACAACTTGAGAAATACAAAGAAAACGATTTCACGACGCGATTTTGTCATGAAGATGGGAGACCAACTGATGGAGCCTTAGCTACGGGAGCGAATACAAACAGTAACTTTGAGGCGTGACATCAAGATCATGATAAAAGATATTCTGGGCGAGTCTTCCAACCAAAAAGCTCCTATTCATACTGTAACAAATGCGCGCCAAATGTTTTATTTATGTTCATCAACGGCTCGTAGGATGACAAAACATCGATGCATGAAATGCAAAAATGTTATTTGTGGATCACACAATATTGACAATATATGGTAGCTGTGCAGAATAGTAATTTAATATTGTGTTTTTTCTAGTTTCTATTGAACCAAACTAAAATGCCATGTAACAAATTCCTATTTTTAATATATACTTCTCATATTTTTTACGTATTTTATTGCGTAGTCCGCCTGACGAAACTTTAGTTACTATGTAACTATAAATATAGTTTAGTTATCTAGGGTTAAAGGCGTTCTTGTATATCCGTTATTCCATTAGATTTTATCTAACACTTAAAAAAAATATTTGTGGAAGCAATTCAAAGCAGTTCTAGATACGATGTTGATAATGTTGATCTGTTTCTAAATTTAATCTTTTTATTCAACTATCCCGACATATGAAGGATAATACAATTATTTTTATGATATTCCAGGGTGATTTTTCTAAGTCTGGCCATGCTTGTACATAATGGCTTAATCTATAACACAATGTACCTCGATAACCCGAGAAAGATGGAGCAGGTTAGTAGAAACTTGTCACAGCTATGTTTTAAATACCTTGTTCGATAAAGTAATTATGTCTAATGTCACTAGATGGCGTTAGTAAAATTTTGAAATTTCTTATGTCGATGTTAAGAGTTTAGGTGTCTGATCATACCTCCTCCATGGTAGCGTTAAACGTTGTTGGAAGTCGCATTAGAAGTATAACTTAAAAAAAAATATTTAAAATAAAAAACCCGACTGCGTCAATATCTGTTATATTTATTAAATTTATTGAAGAACTGAAAATTTAGAAATAAGATTTTATTTTAAATATTTTATATTGGTTTTGAATAATCTTAGTTGACAGTGTTCACAAACTCTGTCGAAGGTATAACACGCTCACTTCTTATAATTTGGTTGGTGATATAGGTAGAGCAACAAAATCTCGGAGTTAGCAGTTGCCTCCGACTGCGTTTGTGAACACTGTCAACTAAAATTATTCAAAATCAAAATAAAATATTGAAATTAAAATCTTATTTCTATCTTTTCAGTTCTTCAATGAATTTAATAAATAATGGCAGATATTGACGCAGTCGGGTTTTTTAATTTTAATTTTTTATTTCCATCTATTTAGTCATGCAGCGGACTTGGCTTTCCCCTCTATCTCTCCCCCTCATCTCTCTTTTCCCCCTTCCCTCTCCCTTCTCCCCTCTACTTACCTTAAAACACAATTATAATGGAACAGTTGTCGGGATTTTTTTCAGGTAGGAAATAGGCTTAATTCTGTTATACCCGTTCTCGCGGGAATATCCGTTAAAATATATCATACTCCCGCAAAATGTCCCAAAGTTCCTTTCATACAACCGTGTCAAATGCTTTCTCCAAATCCACAAAACTGCAGAAAACTCTCTGTCCTATAGCCAGATGCTTCGTCACAATGTTGAAAAGTTATCTTATATTTATATTACGTAATTACTCCAAATTAACTATACCATTCTATTGAGATAATAACGATATACCAAAACTTAGGATTTACTGAAGAGTCATTCCACTACTACTATTACTGAACTTCATTGCAATATATAACGAGACCTTCTTGTTTACTTAAAATTACACCTTTTAAGTCCAGAATGTGACCACTTGTTATAAACATAAAATGTTTTTTTGTGAAAACTACATTTGAAATATTAAAAGCCTAGGCATGCTGATAATAATGTTGTCGAGCTTCTCTTGAGGTAAACTCTGCCATTCTTCAACACGGCGATTCTTAGTTCACACTCATTGACTGGAGCTGGGATTCTTGAACACAAATCGCAGATATGCTCTCTAGGATTCATATCGGCATTCATCGGGCATCTCGCTGGCCACTCCATCACTGTGATGTTCACTTCATTAAGGTACGCTTGAGTTGAGCGAGCAGTACCTACGTGGCATGTGGCCGAGCATTATCTTGCATCAATATGAATCCATCACCGATAAAGGGGCAAACGGTACCATATTTTCTCCCAAAATATTTGTCAGGTAACGATCTGCATTAAGGTATTCTCCATCAATCATCACTAAGTAATCTTCCTTACTGGGCGAGAAGCGAAAGAAAAACTTAGAATGCCCCAGTAGCCTTACTTTTGCTAGGCTGGTGGTAGCGGTCGCGGTAACAGCGGGGCAGGGGGTGCGAAGAATCTCCGGGCTACGACAAAAGGCTTCCAAAAACACCTGACCCTGGCTACATACAATGGACGCTCTCTACGGCTGGACCAACTCCTCACTGAACTCGAGGTAGAACTAGGTCGCATAAACTGGCACATATTGGGGTTATCCGAAGTCCGAAGACAGGGTGAGGACACGATAACCCTAGAGTCAGGCCAACTATTCTACTTTCGGGAAGGTGATCGGCCCTCTCAGGGCGGTGTCGGTTTCCTGGTCAACAAAGCTCTCACAAGCAACGTTGTGGAAGTTAGCAGTGTGTCGACACGGGTAGCGTACCTCATAATTAAAATCACTAACAGGTACACCCTTAAGGTGATAGAGGTATATGCGCCGACCTCGACATACTGTGACGACGTAGCCGAAGCCATGTATGAAGACATAGCCAAGGCATTATATGGTACCACCAAGGCTCACTACAGCGTTGTTATGGGGGACTTCAATGCCAAAGTGGGAGTACAAGAACGCGGCGAAACGAAAATCGGACTCCACGGCGTGGGGCGTCGAAACCACAGGGGGCAGATGCTGGTCAATTTTCTGGAGTCGCAGGGGCTCTTCTTGATGAATTCTTTCTTTAAGAAGAAGCCTCATAGAAAGTGGACATGGCGAAGCCTCGACACTGTGACGAGGAACGAGATAGACTTCATCATGACTGATAGGAGGTCTTTATTTAGAGATGTCTCCGTGATCAACAGGTTTAATATCGGCAGCGATCACCGACTTGTTCGAGTTGTTCTAAATATAGACTTCAGGGCCGAAAGGCGTCGCATGGTGGGGTCTACTCTTAGACCTACTGCGCCTCAAACAGTTTTGGGGTCTGAAAAGTTCCAACTGGAGCTTCAAAATCGTTTTGACCTGCTGGAAACCAAAGGAAACATTGACGAGAAAACCGACACAGTGGTCAAAATGCTACAGGATGTATTTCGAAGGGTTTTTCCCGGATAAAGCAGTAACAGAGGATCTAAACTGTCACTCGAGACTCTCGAACTTATGAGGCAGAGACGGCAAATGTCATCCACGCAGGCGTTTTCGCCAGATGGGAGAAACCTCAACCGGAAAATCCAGAAGCTGGTGCGACGTGACCTCCGATGTTCCAACACCCGCGCCATCGCGGCTGCGATTGAACAGAACAGAGGGCCCAAAGTTTTCGCTCGCCAGCTAGGTAGACCCCATCTGACGAAACTTAATACTGCGGATGGCAAAATCGTGACCTCCTCCAGGTTCGAGATACTCGAGGAAATTGAGAGTTTCTATAAAAACCTGTACTCATCACGGATGACTAAACCCACAAGACCCAGCGCTGATGACCACAGAGCCCCACTGACACGCCATTGCACTGAAGACATCTCTGATATCAACCAGGACGAGGTTAAAGTGGTTCTCGAGCAGCTCAAAAACAATAAGTCGCCAGGTGATGACGGAGTCACCACTGAGCTCCTAAAAGCAGGTGGGACTCCAATCCTAAAAGAGCTAGCGAGCCTCTTTAATTCCGTCATCCACTAGGGCTTAACACCCCAAGCGTGGAGCGGGAGTGCGGTGGTTCTGTTCTTCAAAAAAGGTGACAAAACCTTGCTGAAGAATTACAGACCTATCTCACTCCTGAGCCACGTTTACAAGTTGTTCTCGAGGGTACTCACAAACCGCCTCGCCAGAAGACTTCACGAGTTCCAGCCTCCGGAATAAGCCGGGTTTCGAAAAGGCTACAGCACCGTAGACCATATCTATACTAATCGGCAGATTGTACAGAAGACCGAAGAGTATAATCAGCCGCTGTGTATGGCTTTCGTGGACTACGAGAAAGCCTTCGACTCCATCGAAACCTGGGCGGTTTTGGATGCTTTGCAGCGGTGTCGCATCGATTGGCGCTATATCGAGGTGCTGAGATGTCTATATGATACCGCCACAATGACCGTTCAGCTCTAAGACCAAAAGACCAACCCGATCGAGCTGCGTCGAGGGGTGAGACAGGGGGATGTAATATCCCCCAAGCTCTTCACCAATGCACTCGAAGACGTCTTCAAGACACTGGACTGGACTGGGCGGGGCATAAACATCAACGGCGACTACATCTCACACCTTCGGTTTGCCGATGATATCGTCATCGTTGCGGAGTCACTGGAACAGTTAAGCGGAATGCTGCATAGCCTAAATGGAGCCTCTAGAGACGTCGGCCCCGGCATGAACTTGGATAAAACCAAGATCATGTTTAATGAACATGTCGCGCCGGGACCGATCTACGTCGATGGTTCGATGCTCGAAGTTGTTCAGGAGTATGTCTACCTTGGACAAGTTGTCCAATTGGTAGAAAAAACTTCGAGAAAGAAATTAACCGCAGGATCCAATTGGGTTGGGCAGCATTTGGCAAACTACGCCACGTCTTCTCTTCGCCTTTACCGCAATGCCTGAAGACTAAAGTCTACAACCAATGCGTCCTACCTGTCATGACTTACGGGGCCGAGACGTGGACACTCGCAGTGGGACTAGTCCAGAAATTGAAATTCGCGCAGCGGGCTATGGAGCGGGCTATGCTCAGCGTCTCATTGAAGGATAAAATTCGTAATGAGGTAATCCGACAAAGAACCAAAGTTACCGAAATAGCTCGCAGGCTCAGTAAGCTGAAGTGGCAATGGGTTGGTCACATCTGCAGAAGGACCGACGGACGATGGAGCAAGCGTGTCCTAGAGTGGAGACCGCGACTTGGTAATGTAAGTAAGGTAAGACGGCCCCCAGCTAGGTGGACCGACGACCTCAAAAAGGTCGCTGGGACAGACTGGATGCGGAAGGCTGAGGACCGTGTGCAATGGCGCGTGTGCGAATGGAGAGGCCTATGTCCAGCAGTGGACTGCAATAGGCTGATTAGTTGATTGATTGATCATCACTAAGTCCGTACGAGCTCCCAAAGATATCTCCCTATACCATAATGGAACCCTCACCATATGACACTTTAGTTTCGAAATTTGGCTACAACTCATCTAGGTCTATGTATACTTTGTCTGCCAACGACTTGATTTACAAGAATTCTGCATTCATCATTGAAAATCTTTTTTTCCATTGGTCAGCGTTCTAATATTGATGTTCCTTGGCGAAAGCCAACCTGTTTCTACGATAATATACCTCAAGTTTTGGAGGGCACGAATGAACTTAAATCAGGTTCTTAAAGTCTTTTTTCGTACTGTACCTACGCTCACTTACTGCCATACTTGGAACTTCCTTTAGCTCATTTCTAGTTTAGACAACCGTTATACGTTACATAGGGTTTCTGCGAATGAGAATCTGAACAAAACGGTCATCTCTGCTCTTGGTACGCCGTTGTCTACCCTGTCCTCGACTTCTCACAAAAGAATTTTTCTCCATATACCATTTGATAATGCGATAAACTGTGGAAGCTACCAAGAATTCTAGAATTTTTTTTGAAGCTTTGTCCATTTCTGCGTATCTGAAGTGCCCTCACATTAATCATCCATCCATCCATCAGCCTTTTAAAGTCCACTACGGGACATAGGCCTCCCGAAGAATGGGGGATAGTGCCATAATCACCACGCTTGGCAGGCGGGTTGGCGATCGCAGTGGATGTTGTTAATACTCGAAGGAGTGCTCCCATGGGTGGAGAGGGGTGGGACAATTCTAAAGCCGGCCCCACATGGCACTCACATTATTAGTTGGAGCCAAATCAAGCATAATGAATTAATTTTCAAAATTGTTCAAGAAATATGAAAGAACAATTGAAATTTAAAATGTCACCAAATTGTACACCTATTTAAATTATGAAATAACTTGAGAGGGAATTTTGTTCAGTAGGTACTGTGCAACTATAAACAAAACAGAAAACTATATAATAAACAGTGACTTTCAATTGTTATAATATAAAACAAAACAAAAAAAAACATAGCACGCACGTATTCCCCGAAGGGGTAGGCAGAGGTGTATTACACACCCACGACTCGCCAGCTATGTTTAAGTCCCACGTAATTTGGGGCAAGCCTTTTGACTGTTACGATGTAACCGAACAAATTACTATATAAAAACACAAATTACTATATACTTCCACAAAGGCCAGAACCAAATATTATTACCATATATGGCCAGCATGCGATCCCGGATGCGAGCAGAGTACGCCGGGGTTCGAGAACGTTCTATGGCTACTCCAATCGCAAGCGTATAGATAGGAAAAGTTCTAGAACAAAAAACTATCCACCAATGAGTAAGTCGAGGCAACAGCGCTAGAAAGAGATGGCAAGTATAATCTTAGAAGGGGGTATTATTAGAGTAAAAATATAAATATGCACAGGTGGTAAGCCTTTAACGGAGGAGGCTGCACGGGGAGGTACCACCGACCCCTTCTTATTGCGGAACGGGGTAGCCGATAATTTTATATAACTGGCTCCGTAGGGTAATCACTACCATCTTTCACGATTACCCACACACACGCGCAGTTGTGCAGCACGACATATTTTTTTTAATTTTTTATTATTGGTGTTTTTTTCAGCATCATATTTTTTTATTATTTGTGCGTTACCTTATTGCCTTTAGGGTTTAGTAACAATCATTTTAACTTGTTAATTTTTTTTGTCGTTGTCACAGTTTGTTCGCGTGTCGTGTTATTTTTTTTTAAGAACTTTCACATTTTATTATTTTTTAACTCAATTGTAGTTAATTTTTTTTGAATATGCGACTTTAGAATTTATATAGTAATTTGTTCGGTTATAACTGCCTCGGTGGTGTAGCGGTAGTGTATGCGACTGCTAATCATGAGGTCTCGGTTTCGATCCCCGGGTCGGGCAATGTTATTGAGCTTTTCCTAAAAAAAGAAAAATTCTCAGTAACAGCCCGGAGTTTGGAAATGTGCCCGGTAGACGTCAATAGGCTCGCCCCCTATTACGTGGGACTTAACATAGCTGGCGAGTCGTGGGTGTGTAATACACCTATGCCTACCCCTTCGGGGAATACAGACGTGATGCTATGTTTTTTTTTGTTTTTTTTTAAATTTAGATATGTAAAATAAAATTATCTAACGTAATGAAATAACGAGTAGTAACAATAAAAAATATATGTGCCAAAGGGTGAAATATTCCTCCATAAGAATCTTAACACACACGAAATTGTTCAACAGACATGGGCTATTTTAGAGGTTAATTTCGAATTGTAAAAGAAATGTACGTTACCTTTTATTCGGGTGTTAGTGACTAATTATGGGGGGCGGTATATTAAGTTACATTTATTATTATAATTACATTTATTTGGGACGAACTTTGTGCACGTGCATTTAATAAAGTGAAAAACCTGTTAATATCTTGTGAAGTTTTGGCTCATTATTCACCAAAACTACCCTTAGTGCTAACAACAGATGCTAGTAGCGTAGGAGTAGGCGCGGTTTTAACTTCTACTGGTGAGCGACCTATAGCATATGCATCAAGAGCGCTTAATAGTGCAGAAAGAGGTTACTCCCAAATTGATCGTGAGGCTTTATCTATTATTTTTGGAATAAGAACGTTTCATCAATATCGCCATGGTAGAAAATTTATATTAAGGACTGACCATAAGCCACTGGTAAGTATATTTGGGGATAAGGCTGGCATACCAGTGATGGCAGCGAGTAGACTGCAAAGATGGGCTGTGCTATTATCAGGCTATGATTATCATATTGAATATGTTCAAAGTGAAAAAAATTCAGCAGATGCCTTATCTCGGTTGCCAGTAGGACAGAAAAAAATGAGTTAAAACAGAGCACATATTTAAATTTTATACAAAATTTTCTACCTATAACTCGAAATATAGTTTGTGAGGAACAGAAAAAAGACAATGTTTTGGCAAAGGTCATTTTGTATACACAAACAGGTTGGCCGTCACATTGTTCAGGTGAAGACATTAAACAGTACTTTATTAAGAGAAATGAACTTTATCTAGGCATGGGTTGTGTAATGTGGGGTTACAGATTAGTAGTACCTAAAAGCTTACGAGGAAAATTACTAAAGGAAATTCATGCAGGTCATTTAGGGATGGTAAAGATGAAAAGTAGCGCACGTAGTTTCATGTGGTGGCCCGGAATAGATACGGATATTGAAAGAACATGCCGGGAATGTAGTGCTTGTGCTGTGGAAAGCGCGGCTCCACCGCATGCTACACCGCAGCCGTGGCCTTTTATTTCGCAACCATGGTCAAGGCTACACGTAGACTTTTTGGGACCCCTAAACAATAACACTTTTTTAATAGTAATTGATTCCACGAGTAAGTGGTTAGAGGTATTTCGAATGACTACAACAACAGCTAGTGCTGTTATTAAAGTTCTAAGGACAACTCTTGCAAGGTTTGGCCTACCTCGCGAAATTGTATCAGATAACGGCCCCCCATTTTTTAGTAAGGAATATATGGATTTCATGTCAAATAATGGTGTTAAGGTAACATTTTTGGCGGCTTATCACCCTTCATCCAATGGGGCGGCAGAAGGTGCTGTTAAACTTTGCAAACGAGCAATTAAGAAATCAACTCATGAAAAGGTTGATTTAGATGCAGCATTACAAACTTATTTATTAGCCTACAGAAATGCCAAACCATAGTACAACAGGAATATCTCCAGCAATGAGTTTACAACGTAGAAACTTACGTTCAAGGTTAGATTTGCTCAGAGGCGATAGACAAATTGAAGATAGGGTGTATAGGGCTCAAAGCAAACAAATAGATTATGCAAAGGGTAGTTCAGGAGAATTCCGAGTAGGAGATAGAGTGTGGACTAGGCATTATAAGGGAGATAAGAAATGGTCAGAAGGTCAAGTGTGTCAGAAATTAGGATCTCGGAATTACGTGGTAGAAACGGAAAACGGTCTACCTCTTAAAAGACATGTTGATCAAATAAAAGGTCGATGGCTACAAACGTGTGGAAGTAATAAACCAACGACTAATATTGATGAAGCCTTTTCTTCAGTCATCTCACCACAGGAAGTTAGAGAGTCAGATCCGGAAGTTTGGGTAGAGGCTCAGGAGGAAGGTAGTGGACCGTCTGTAGGCCCTTTACCTAATACAGTGAATCTTAGCAGACCATCTCTACGAGATAGGAATGAGTTAAGAGCCCCAAAACGTTTTGGTTTCGATTAGTTAGGTTTTAAATATTTTTATTAATTAATTTGTATTTACTTATTGTTAATTAGTTACTCTATTTAAGTGTGAGGGTGTGAAGTATGTTGCCATAGCGATTATTTGTTCCTTTGTCTTGTTGACACTTTTTATGTTTTGAAATATACGGGGTTACATAGCAATGTTATTTTAATATATTTCCTATTGCTTATCTCCATGAGGACACAATAGAAACAAATGATTGGCAGTTATGTATTATACAATACGTCTAATCGTCTCGTTAGAACAAACTTTATAGAACAGTTACTTACGCGTAAAATGCTTTCTCCGGGAGAGGGGGAATTGTTACGATGTAACCGAACAAATTACTATATAAATTATAAAGTCGCATATATATATATCAATTGATACCGGATACCATATCCGCAAATTTAAAATACGCGCGGTTGCCTAGGCCCCCTACCCAGTTAGATTATCGCCAATGGATCGCATGTATCCACTCCCACAAAGGCCAGAACCAAATATTATTACCATATATGGCCAGCATGCGATCCCGGATGCAAGCAGAGTACGCAAGGGTTCGAGAACGTTCTATGGCTACTCCAATCGCAAGCGTATGGATAGGAAAAGTTCTAGGACAAAAAACTATCCACCAATAAGTAAGTCGAGGCAACAGCGCTAAAAAGAGATGGCAAGTATAATCTTAGAAGGGGGTATTATTAGAGTAAAAATATAAATAGGGAACAGGAGGTAGTTTTTTTTTCTCTCGGACTCTAAATTATCGTGTGTGTCAAGGCAGATAACACTGCGCCAATTATCATTAAATATTATTTTTGCCTAGGGCATTTAAAAGTGTGTGACTTAGAAAACCCCAAAGTTTATAATCATTTCTATTGTAGGACTCATTTTCCTTCGTTTACTTTATTAGTATAATCATATTTGAAAAGTAGATTTTACGTGTAAGTAACTGTTCTATAAAGTTCGTTCTAACGAGATGATTAGACGTATTGTATAATACATACCTACGAATCATTTGTTTCAAAGGTACATAATTATCAAAAAACATCATACTGTTCGTACAGAGATTATTACCATTTATTTAGTACTACACAATATTTCGGCCATCCATCCATCCATCAGCCTTTTAACGTCCACTGCTGGACATATTCCTCCCCAAGAATGAGGGAGTGCCGTAATCGCCACGCTTGGCAGGCGGGTTGGCGATCGCAGTGGACGTTGTTAATACTCGAAGGAGTGCTGCTGCCCACTCCTCCGGTATTCCCTCAGTCGGCTCTTACGACTCCCATGGGTGGAGAGGGGTGGGACAATTCTAAAACCGGCCCCACACGGCATAATATTTCGTACCCACCATATATTTTTTAATTTGTTAACGCCACCAGGTCATAGAGTTAAAGAAAAAAAGTAGAATTCCCGCCGATCTTAAATATACCGCCCCCCATAATTAGTCACTAACACCCGAATAAAAGGTAACGTACATTTCTTTTACAATTCGAAATTAACCTCGAAAATAGCCCATGTCTGCTGCACAATTTCGTGTGTGTTAAGATTCTTATGGAGGAATATTTCACCCTTTGGTACATATATTTTTTATTGTTGCTACTCGTCATTTTAATACGTTAGATAATTTTATTTTACATATCTACATTTTTTTACACTAATTTAGTTGACCGAATCTCCTCCACCTTTAAATTCTTTGCAAAATATCTTGTAATACTCATAACATTTGTCATTCCATAGAATTTTTATTCCAAATTTGTTAATACTAATTATTTAAGATTGTAACATACAACTGCATTTAGAATTTTATTCGCTTCTACCTGTAAAATATAATAGTTCGCATACTGTATATAATTTAAGAATATTGCTTTTTGCTACTTACTACTTAACGTCACGCTGTCTCCCTTATGGGGCAGACAGGCACTTTTAAAACATTTGTTACATAAATGTTATACATCTCCCTTATATCTTCACGTCGTCGCCCTTATGGGGCAGACAGGCATTTTAAAACTAATTTTTGTTAAATGTTATACATCATCCTGCCGCCTCCCTTATGGGGCAGACAGGCATTTTAAAACTATTTTTTGTTAAATGTTATATATCTTCACGCCGTCACCCTTATGGGGCAGACAGGTATTTTAGAAACAGTTTTATAATTAGATGTTACTTGTCATCTAGACTATTATGCAACTGGTTTTTTTTGTGTAAATGTAGTCAACAATTATTCTGTTTGTATGTTGCTATATCATCTCACCGCCACCCTTAGAGGGCGGTCATTTATTAGGTAGCTATTTTTTTTTCGGTATCAATGCTTTATACCTGCGGAATGTAGGGGGGTTCTGATTTATTTATTTTTTATTAAACTTTAACCTTCTCTATGTTTTATATTTTGGATAGTCCACCCCCCCCATTCTGTGTTAAAAAAATTAACTACAATTGAGTTAAAAAATAATAAAATGAACTATGTGAAAGTTCTTAAAAAAAAATAACACAACACGCGAACAAACTGTGACAACGACAAAAAAAAAAATATTAGGTTAAAATGATTGTTACTAAACCCTAAAGGCAATAAGGTAAAAACAAATAATAAAAAATATGATGCTGAAAAAAACACCAATAATAAAAAATTAAAAAAAATATATCGTGCTGCACAACTGCGCGTGTGTGTGGGTAATCGTGAAAGATGGTAGTGATTACCCTACGGAGCCAGTTATATAAAATTATCGGCTACCCGTTCCGCAATAAGAAGGGGTCGGTGGTACCTCCCCGTGCAGCCTCCTCCGTTATAGGCTTACCACCTGTGCATATTTATATTTTTACTCTAATAATACCCCCTTCTAAGATTATACTTGCCATCTCTTTCTAGCGCTGTTGCCTCGACTTACTCATTGTTGGATAGTTTTTTGTTGTAGAACTTTTTCTATCCATACGCTTGCGATTGGAGTAGCCATAGAACGTTCTCGAACCCTGGCGTACTCTGCTCGCATCCGGGATCGCATACTGGTCATATATGGTGATAATATTTGATTCTGGCCTTTGTGGGAGTGGATTCATGCGACCCACTGGCGATAATCTAACTGGGTAGGGAGTCTAGGCAACCGCGCGTATTTTAAATTTGCGGATATGGTATCCGGTATCAATTGAATATGCGACTTTATAATTTATATAGTAATTTGTTCGGTTACATCGTAACATGACGTCTACCGGGCACGTTTCCAAACTCCGGGCTGCTACAGAGAATTTTTCTTTTTAAGAGAAAGGTCAATAACATTGCCCGACCCGGGGATCGAACTCAAGACCTCATGATTAGCAGTCGCATACACTACCGCATACTACTACTTACTATAATATAATAATGAGGAGTAACATACGTAAAACTTCTAATACGCAATATTACTTTTGAAATTATTATTCAAGACTTATAGTTTTCTTTTAAGAGTTACTGTGCTGTACAGTTATAATATTATGATGACTTGCGATTATTGTGATTTAACATATCTGACATAAAAAAATTCGCCACTTTATTATATATTTTTTGTACTACCTAAGCATAAAATGTCCCTCAAACAATTTGATTTTTACCATGAAAGTGACTTATTTAGGAATTAAACAAGATTTTAAATATAATTTCAGAATTGGATAGACTCAAATAATAAAATGTCCTTTTAAGAACCTACGGTTTCAGTCATATATATAATAATAATAATAAAAGTTTTATTGCAGACAGAGTCCATAGGGTTAGTAACAATATATTTAATGTCTAGTATTAGTAGGTACAGACATATTACATTTACAATTCACCATAACACGGTGCATGGAGATGCAACCACTTCCGCATCATAGGCGAGTCCCATCTATCAGCAATCAGCGTGAGAATACCATGAGAATACTGTTGGTGCAGCTACGAATGCGCATCATCAGCAACGCACATCATCATATTATTATCACATAATTATATAGACCTAACTAGCAACTGTTTTAAAAAAAATTAAAATAAAAAAAAAAATGGTAATAAATTTTATTTACTTTTTTAGTTTAGATCGTGTACATAAATATGTGGAGTATGATATAAAATTAAAATACTACAATTTTTTTAATATACATTCGCTTTCTTGCTAAATTTATCAATATAATTACGTTACGCTAACTTTATTCGACGTTTTCCAAAAAACTACTTTTTCTAGTTAGGTCTCTTTAATTCTAAAGGTGCGATATCTTTATTTTAAAATAATCATAATAAATTACCCTATTGTATATATACATGCATACTTGTGATGCGATCATAGATTTGTAACGAATGTACCAACTCCCATAGCTGCTAAGAGCCTCCTCGTGTATACTAATAAATAAATAGATCCGTAACATCTCCGCTGCTTCATTGTCTTCAGTCTATTATGTTAACAAGGCTTGACAACAATATTGCCCAGTCATTAGTTGGGTTACATTTCTATTGTATTCTCTATAGTACACTACTTACTACTCTAAGTTTTGAATTAAATTATTTAATGTAAATTCTTAAAAACTGGATTCCAGGCGTTTCAGCATCCCACTATGATGCTTTTTTCAAACGGTACGACGGTGGTGCTGGTATTTGTAATGCTGACGAGCTTCCTGCTCGCCTACAATCAGCTGCTCTCCTCCAGGAATAACGCAGTCAACATCAAAATGCTGCCCGCGCTTATCATGAAAAGAATAGCCAGGTATCTGGAATTTCTTTATTAATGAATACTTCTATTTTATACAGCACATAGCGGTTTTCCAATTCCTGTACTGCGGGGATTCTTAAAAAAAAACAATAGCTACAATTAGTGAATATTAACATAACTATTAATATTAATTAGTTTTAGGAAACGAGGCAATGACTGATTAAACAATGCTTAGGCCAGTTTTGAAGTAACAATAAAAATTTCAGGATATTACCACTTTACTTGTTGGTGGTTGGCTATGCTGCAACTTGGTGGGTCCTCGGTGGCTCTGGTCCGATGTGGCCAGCGACGGTTGAACCTGAGAATCAAATCTGTCGGGAAAAGTTCTGGACACATGTGTTCTACGTCAATAACCTGATTCATCCTGAAAATATTTGCCTTGGGCAGTCATGGTAACGATACTCATGCTTTTATATGTAGGCAAACAAATTATTATGTTAGTATGTATTAAAGTCTGTAAAGCTTGTCTTATATGCAATACAATATTTAGGTAATTGTTTGTGGTTTTAAAGTCTTCTTCGCCAACAAATACAATACAATATGTCTTGAAAATATATAACTTTAATAAACACTGATCATTTTATGACATAACAATAATTGGAGGGTAAAGCTAGGCTTACTTAAAAATATAACTAGGTCTTAACCAGATGATAGACTAAATTAGTACAATAATACAAGCCAAAATGGCGGTAGCTCAAAGGAAACACATGAGACACTTATTTGCCACACTTATTATTAAATATACAACGGGCTATTCAGTTGGTGGTAGAATTTTGTAATGGTAGTTAAATAGCAAATATCATTTAATTTTACTGTTTAAATCTCAAGGTTGCATCCCACTAGGTTCCGATCAGTAATGGTACAGTGGTTTATATGCAGGCCGCACGTGCTAGGCTCATATCCTGCGTGGCATCACAGTGGGATGATTTTACGTCACCATGCCAGGATTTGCTCCGCACAGCCACGAACGCGTAGAAGTAAATTAAGAAGTACCTGACCAAGTCCGCCTGTTTCGAAGGTACAAGCAGTAACATAAAATGGCATCTCATGATAACGTATATATACCTCTAAATGTGTATACGAGAAGCGAGCAATGATGATAAGACGACACGTAGGAAGAAGTCGGAAGAGGAAGATCAAGACCCGAAGCTCACAGGAGCCGAACCTGCTTTACTCCGACCTGAGGGTTAGCAGGCAGGCATACCAGGCATCCTCACACATCTGAATAAATACAGACAGGAGTTTGCATTCACCCTATCAAATTGTGAGTGCTGAACTCAGGTACAAATATCAATGGCAATAAAAACTCACCAGGAAGGCTGTGTCGACGCACACACTTAAGAATTCACTGATGTTCTGTCTAACACTCGCTAACTAGATAATAATTTTGTGACGCCGTGCGCCAGCCCGCGTCATTTTATACAGGCGAGTCCCTCGCAGAAAGTTCTCAGCTGATTTAATTCCGTTAAGCTGAGCTATAGAAATGAATCTGCTTGAATCGAAAATCGCGGAATTATAGCTAGAAGGCATTCCTGAATACGATAGTAAAAATCTCCATCATATTCCCCTTTTAGCTACGCGCGAAATGGGTGGCGATCTGGTAGACAGGGATTTCGACTGGGTAATAAACGTAAGCCCTCGGTTTTGTAATAAAACTACGTTTACGGAATCTATCGCGTTTACTTGATTTTTCTACTATCCCGACGTTTCGAATACAATCAAGTAAACGAGATAGATTCCGTAAATGTAGTTTTATTTCAAAATGTGTAAAATTTGTGTAAATATCAGAAAGTATTATGTAAGCCCTTGTGTTATATCCGCACTGTCCGCCGATATAAATACAAAGTTTTCAAGACCTGTAGGTAATACGCCTGTTACATCGGGGTTAGAGGGACGAAGTAATTAAGGAGAAACCAACACTAATGTCTTCACCAAAACGGAATAATTTGTTTTTAAAAATAACAAACTAACAATGCAAAAGCAATGCAATTTTCTAGAAAATCCTGCTCATGACTGTTTAGGTCAAATGCTTAAAAACACTACTATTTAATGAAGGTCTGGAGTCGACCTGATGATGGAGCCGAAAGACAGTCGAGGGAACTCTTCAACGATTTACAGCAATTACCTGGTGTTTGGACTTGATTGATTTGTATTGATGAGAACTTTACACCTAGATGGTTTGTGACTGTCATTGAGGGTCTGATGATGAAGACGAAAAACAGTCAAGGGCACAAGAACTTCGTGTTTTAAATCAAAATAAAACAATAAATTTAGATGATAATGATTCAAATTTTTATTGTATTACAATAAATAAGGTTTGGCAATTATTCATGACAAATAATATCTGATAAATGTCCACCACGGTTACAGCCACCGAAACAATGAACTTATTGCAAACTAAATTTGCCGATAATTTCACGAAATTCAACTGTTAAGTGGTCAGCTCAAACATGTGATTTAACACTGCTGGATTATTTTTTGTGGGGTTATGTTAAAAGCAAAGTCTATACAAAGCCAATCGAATCGATTGCAGCCTTAAAACTCAAAATTCGTGAAGTGATTAACGAAATAAACCCACCATTTTGTCAAACAGTGATTAAAAATTGATGAAAGAATCGACATTTGTAATTGTGGTCGTGGTGTACATTTATCAGATATTATTTATCATTCATAATTGCCAAACCTTACTTATTGTAATACAATAACAATTTTAATCATTATCATCTAAATTTATTGTTTTATTTTGATTTAAAAAACAAAGTTTTTGTTGAAAAGCCCTATATTAGACGTCGTAGTAAGGATCAACTGTTAGCCGCGGTATGTATTCGTCGCGGTATAACTACCGCCGACATTGGATTATCGGGTGCTGCTTTGAATATCTATATAAGCGACCATCTAACCCCAAACAATAAACTATTACTTAAGCAAGCACGAGAACTAAAAGAACAACACAGTTATAAATATCTATGGATTCGTGATTGCAAAAAGCTAGTTTTTTGGTTATATCTCAGGTTCCCGATAGAGTAGCAGGATAAAATGTCTACCAGTTTTTAAGTTAAATCAAGGCCTTTCAAATAAATAAAGTTGCATGAAAATCCATCTAGTAGTTCTTTTAAATAAATTCTAAAAACAATTCTAGTTTAAATAATTTTCTAGTTTTCGGTTATATCTCAGGTTGCTGATATAGTAGCGAGATAAAATGTATACCAGTTTATAAGTAAAATCAAGGCCTTTCAAATAAAAGTTGCATCAAAATCCGTTCAGTAGTTTTTGTGTGATGCGCGAACAAACAAACAGATAAACAGTCAAACAGACAAAAATTCTAAAAAAATTGTTTTGTGTTTAGACATGCCTATATAGCCTATTACAGTCATTTTTTCTCAAATATCTTAAATGTACAGACACAGCTCTGTTACAGCTTTATAATAGTATACTAGCTGACCCGGCGAACTTTGTTCCGCCTTAGGGGCAATAAATGAGCAGATTTTGGATTTTATTTTTATTAGGATAATAAATAAAAAAATCAAGCATTTTAAAGATTCTTTATTGGCCATGTATTTTGATGCATGGGTTGCAGTCTTCAGTGAAGCACCTTGTGATAGATGGCATTTTCCGTTTTATTATCAGCCCCAAGAACAAATAACGCAGATGGTCTTCCGACCCGTGAACATGCCACATATAATTGACCATGGGAAAAACATGGATTTTCAGACCACAAATTTTCAAGGATTGGCCTTGTGATTTGTTAATGGTCATGGCAAATGCATGACGGATCGGAAATTGAAGTCGTTTAAACTCAGACGGCATATCGGTTGGGATCATAGGGATCCTCGGAATGAGAACTTCCTCACCTTCGAATTTTCTTTTGAGTATCGTGGCGTAAATCACACTGTTCATCAATTTATTTACCACCAAACGCGTTCCGTTGCACAGTTTTGGTTGATTTATGTTTACGAAGCATGATATCTACGGAGCCAACCTTTAGTCGTAAATTGTGCGGTGGTAAGCCAGGCACATCCAAGGAGTTTAATTCAATTGGATAGTTGGTGGCTTTATCTTTATTTGTTACCCAGTCAATAGATTTGAATGAATGCAGTGTGCCAATGATTTCATTCTGAATTATGTAGTTTAAGTCATTTACATCTTTATATTTAGCCGCCAAAATTGCTCGCTCATTCAACCATTCATTATTTTTGTGGTTAGTAATGATGTTTGGGAATACTTTGTTAATGAGTTCGTCTTTCGATGAGACTGCAACCGCAATGTTGGATCTCGCACGAACAGTGGCTAAAACTACTGACATGAGGGATGTCTTACCAGTTCCACCAGGGGCATCCAGAAAATATAAACCACCATTTTCATCATCAATTTCCTTCATTAATGTATCTTAAACTTCCTTTTGTTGGGGATACAACAGGGGCACATTCGTTTGAATTACTAAATCTAACTCCTGATGATCTTTTTTACGTTCCCGTTCCAATTCTCGATTAAATGCGTCATTCATTTCACTATTTGGCGCTGGCATTCCTAACCTGACTAATAAGCTACCTCACATGAGGTAACACATCTCTTCGATCAAGAGCAAAGCCCGATTATGTATTTTCTTATTCATCTCAAGATCGGGATTTCTTGAACTGACATGAATTTGAATATGTTGAAATGATGATAAAAAATAACGGCGGTGCAGAGATAATGGCTTCAACGATGGTCGTATCCCAGTGGGTATCGTTTTCTAATAAATTGAGTTCTTCACATGCAGCACGATATGTTGGGATTTTTTTTTATTTCATGTCGTTGCAGACGAGCCACGGCCATCAGATGGATGGTAAATGGTAACCGTCGCCCATGGACTCGACTATACCAAGAGTATTGTCAAGCCGCTGCTCACCAATTCATTTCTCAGACATGAAATGAAATATAAACGCCTATCTCCTGCTACAGCCAAAACGCAACGATGTGCTTCATGGCCGGTCACACGGAAGATGGTGGTACCAACCCGCTCGGGCCCGATACCAAGTGAGTACTCCCACTTGGTACCCAACCCTACCACCAGTCATGCAATGGATGACAATTGCTTACTTCCCTTAGTCGCCACCGACACCCATGGGAAAGGATGGGGTGGTGACACTTGTATTGCTAGTCCGTCACCACACGGACAAAAAAATATTGTACCATTCCATTTGAGTCATAGTCCGTAGTGACTCAAATGATGTTGGCCCACGCACATGTCAGTTGCGTTTTGTTATACCACGTTTTATGTCACGATCCACGGGGACGGGACAAAAAAAAGTCTCCTGGTTCTAAGCTACCTCCCTATCAATTTTCAGCCAAATCGTTTCAGGCGTTCTTGAGTTATAAATAGTGTAACTAACACGACTTTCTTTTATATATATAGATAGATAGAAGAAATCGGACACTTCCAAAACTAATTGCATGTCAAACGCTGCAGATTTGTCTAAATATAATAAGATATGACTATGCGTCATTCATATCGGGTTAGCACTGGCTTATAATATTAATTGTCAACACTCTGATACAAATCAATCTTGAGCCTATTTCACAATTACAGGTACTATCTACAATTTTAGTACAATGTCTTAGGTAAACTATAACTGCAACCATTACCTAGTATATCAAATTATTCCCTTTGGTGATAAATTGAAAATAAAAATTATAATACACTTAGTACCTACTATTACATTCTCATAATCAATTACCTTACCTATATTAAATTTTTAACTAAATCTCACTCTTTTCTAAGTAAAACTCTGCTTAACGACTATATCATTTATTGTATAACTGAATCATGGCTTAATAATAATTTCTATAGTTCAGAGTATTTTGACGACTGATATGTGGTTTTCCGTAAAGATAGGGATGCTGCAGTCGCAGGTGCGGAGAGAGGCGGGGGAGTTATTATCGCCGTACTTCGAGATATTAAACCGTGTCCTACGCCATGATTGGAATTCAACCTTTTTTACAGATCACTTATGGGTCAGTATTTCCCTGTCTCAAACTACTAATGCCACCTTCGCACGTTCCGCTCCCGTCTTCTTACATATTTGCTGCGTTTACGTACCCCACATTCAACGTCACGAATCGGACTTAGATATTTTATTTGAATCGATAAGTAACTTAATCCGAGCTTTGTACGGTCACTCTTGGATTTTGGTTGTATTATTTGGAGTCCATTGTATGACTGTCATGTTTCGTGCGTCGAAAAAATCAACATGTATCATATGAGAATTCACTTTTTCGTCATTCTCTTACTACTCTTGCGGATCGACGCTTGATGTTTGACCAAAAATTTCTCTTTAAAATTCTTAATAATGATATTGACGCTCCTCATATTTTAGAAAAGATATCTCTTATGCCCGGTTCCTATAATAATAAAACGGATCGTTTTTTACCTACTTACAAACGGTAGAATATTTTACCAGGCATAAGTAAATTCTGTTCCTATAAAATACGAGTCGTAAGTGAATTAATTGACAGTCTGCGACTAACGGATGGGAGGGTTTTCAGTTACGATCCGTAACAACGAATCTATGGAAACGAAGATTTATGATGTTTCTATAAAAAAAAGCAACTGATAGTTATGTTGTCAAATATACTCTCCGTAGATGACATGTTTACCGGCCAATTTCGGACGGTTTTGAGAAGTCGTGTGCTGGTATATGGTTATTGAGGCTTAAACGGGAAAATATATTGAACTCCGAGATTGAAATGGAGACTGCATTTACTCTCCGATACTGACATCAGAGCGATTTTGATTCAAAAGAAATTTGTTTTACACCTTTAGTTGTTGGGCTTAAAGAGAATCTCGAGCCTTAAATTCGGGTGGTTCATTGAATCTAAGGCAAAAGCAGCGGCAAGTAAGCTTGACGTACTTGCGAAAGTGCGACAGTACATTACGTCAGGGCAGCTTTTAATGTTATATAGAACCTAAGTCCGCCCATGCATGGAGTAGTATTTTCTGGTTATAAGCGTTACTCATTGAGTACTCGTTTGAACCGATGCTGCTAAATATCATCTATATTTTTACTGACCATTAGGAGGGTTATAGTCAAGCACTCGCTTAGAACAAGTTAAAAAATTCAAAATCGATCAGTAATAAATACTACGTTGTACGTAGTATTTTATTTCCATGAGCTTTATATAAGGGCCATAGATTATAGAAAAGAGAATCCTGTGACTATGGTTGTTGTCATAATTATCTTCTTCTTCTTATTTAATGGCTTTTGTGTCATAATTATGATTGTTGTTCAAGTTGACAGTAGTATTTAGTGTGTAAGCGTTTCGTTTAGATATAGGCATTAAATCGTTATAATGTTTAACATAAATTATTACGGTCTAAATTGTGTCTAAACTATTTAATTATAAACAATAATTTAATTATTTGTATTAAAGTTTTGTATATAAATAACAACATTTATTTTTTAAAAACACCTTTTTTCTCTTCATAATTTAGAATTTAATAAGTTATGTTAAACATTATTACTATTTAATGCCTACATCTTTGCCGTGTGGGGCCGGCTTTAGAATTATAATGGGAGTCGTAAGAGCCAGTATTAACAACATCCACTACGATCGCCAACCCGCCTGTCAAGCGTGGCGATTACGGCACAATCCCCCATTCTTGGGGAGGCCTATGTCCAGCGGTGGACTTTAAAAGGCTGAGGATGGGTGGATGGATGGAACGCCTACATCTAAACGAAACGCTAACAAGCTAAATACTACTGTCAATTTGAACAACAATCATAATTATGAAAACAACCATAGCCACAGGATCTCAGACTATCTAGACAGAGTGAAGAAAATTCTTTGACATGTATGAGCGAGAACACAAGATACAATTTACTGGTGCAAAAAACAGACAAAGCCATAGATTTTTGTCTTTGTCGCCGTGGCCAGTTTTCGGTATTGTCACGATGTCAAAATGCTTTGTCTGTCACGATTCAACTGACATAATCGAACATTTTGTATAAAAATTCGGGTTTTAATTAAAATTTAATGTTAATTTGTGTTAATGAGTGTTTTGAGAAAAAGACTACGTGATAATAGTGCTTGTAAAATAGTGTACTATGCTACAAAAGCTACAGCGAGCGAAAAAATACAGGTATAAATAACATTTCATTCATATGTAGTCGAAAATGAAATAATTTAATGATTGAATGCTATAAAGTGATATAAAATGGGCGTTTTTTACTCGAAATTAATAATTGCTACTAAGATACACTCGCAAAACATGTTTTCTAGCTAAATTTCTATTACTTTGAATTGTTTCGGTGTTGCCTTATTGCGAATTTAATTTGCCCAGTTTTCACTTTACTAATAAATTTATATGTCATTTATGAGATGATGATAAAAAATTACCATTTTAGGTTTTCCTCTAATCCAGATGCGAGATCGAAATGGGTGGATGCTATGGCAAAACGATGCAACCCACGAAATGCCCAAAATATGCTTCACGATGTTTTGTTGATGTTTCATTATACATAATAAGAAAATAGTAACGTTGGGAGCAAAATCATTGCCAGTGAATATGTTCATGTAAGTATAGCTTTTAAAGTCTTTGTACTACTTCAAATTTGTAAGTAAATCTCAATTCTAGGTTATGAATACCGCTGTAGTCATAATCTAGAATTCAGAGAAACTAATTTGCTCTCTATTGTGACACCTGTCTGGGATTTAAGGGTTTCAAAATAAAACCCAGGAGTAAAACAAAATTAAATAAGATATATTCACACCCCGAATCGTAAGTGGTAACACAAATTTATAAGGTCGTGGTATTCGTCCTATAGCTAACTTCACCACTTATAGTACTCTCTCCCGTGGGACCGGCCATGAAGCACATCGTTGCGTTTTGGTCGTAGCAGGAGATAGCCGTTTATTCTTTCATTATATATCGGTGAAATGAAATGGTGAGCAGCGGCTTGACTCAGTATAGTTGAGTCCATGAGCGACGGTTGACATTTACCATCAGATGGGCCGTGGCTCGTCTGCCACTAAATGCAATAAAAAAAAAGTTCTTATTCAATTAATTAAATCATCGCTGGAAGGATGATAATTCTTTACTTATTTGACG
Organism: Leucoma salicis; assembly: GCA_948253155.1. Taxonomy (NCBI): domain Eukaryota; kingdom Metazoa; phylum Arthropoda; class Insecta; order Lepidoptera; family Erebidae; genus Leucoma; species Leucoma salicis. The sequence continues at coordinate 771,543 of OX411822.1, read as the reverse complement.
CAGAAAAGAAAGAAAAGATAATTTAATTGTATTCTTGTCTACTATTATTTTATTAAATATAACTTATTATTATTTACCAGATGAGATGTCGAACAGAACGGCAATATATGGAGAAGCAATACATCAAGGCTCAAAGTCTTGGTGTTTCTCTACGTGATCGAATTCTTATTACGGATACGGAGGCAGAACGTGAATATCCGACATAGCCCGCCGAGTTCGCATGCTGAAGTGGCAATGGGTAGGCCATATCGCTCGAAGAACTGACAACCGTTGGTTCTCGAGTGGCGACCACGTATCGGACAGCGCAGCGTAACATGCCCTCCCACCAGATGGACCAAATATATGGTCAAAGCGGCAGGGAGCCATTGAATGCAGTCAGCACAAGCCCGCTAGTTCTGGTATTCTCTTTGGGGAGGCCAATGTCCAACAGTAGACGTTTAAAGACTGATGGTTGGATGAATAGGGGTGGCAGATTTACTTTTAAATAATCATTTTAATAAACGTTGCGATTTTCAATAAAGAATTTGTTACGAAGAGTTTCTTATTTACGACCAAGTTACAGACCTCATTCTAACTATCGTTTAATTTGCCCAAATATGGTTAAATATTTGTCAACCAGGCAACATTTAAAAAAAATATTGCTGTTTCAAGTGCGGCCGCGCCGTGGCTCCGTCTAGTAGTTCTTAGTCTGAGCACAGGATTCTCTTTTCTATAATCTATGGCCCTTATATAAAGATCATGGAAGTAATAATGCTACGTACAACACAGTACTGATTAATGATCGCTCTGATATCAGTATCTGAGAGTAAATGCAGTCTCCATTTCAACCTCAGAGTTCGATATCTTTTCCGTTTGTAAGCCTCAATAAACACATACCAGCACATGACTTCTCAAAACCGTCCGAAATCGACCGGTAGACACATCTAGGTGATGTGTTGGTATATTTGACAACATAACTATCGGTTGTTTTTTTTTTATAGAAACATCATAAATCTTCATTTCCATAGATGAGAGGGAAAACCCTCCCATGCGTTAGTTGCAAACTGTCAGCTAATTCACTTACGACTGGTATTTATAGGAACAGAATATACTTACGCCTGGTAGAATATTCTACCGTTTGTAAGCAAAACGATCCATTTTATAATTATAGGATCCGGGCATAAGATAATTATTAGTATTTTTTATAATACAAATTGCATATTTCCATTTAACACGGACTAGCTCCATGTCATAATGAAGGAAAAAGTATTCGAAAATATATTTGTACTTCCGATGTGCCTGCCATGTTTACCTGAAGTTAATAAAATCGTTTTTTTGTTTCTTTTATAGCATTGTTAGGTTATTTTTAAATCTGAATTACACTTTTGGAATTGATTTAGAAATTATGTGTAAAATGTCATAACGAAAAATCAAGATCATTTCTAATATTATAAGTTATACCTTATTAATCTAGACAAAAATCAGAAGTTTTGTTTTATTAAAAGCTTTTTGATCACACAATTGATTTTGTCAATAGATTGTGTTAATAGATGTGCTTTTATAAGATTTATTTTTATTAGCAATATTAGAGTTTGTTAATAGATGTCACTGCTTTTAATAGACTTATTTTTATTATTAATATAAAACAAACTTAAAATGTCATTCTGAATTAAAATAATAAAGTAATCTAATCTTTATTATATATAGAAAGTGAATAGTTAAAATATGTTTTGAAACACGTAAAAAATTAATAGAGAGCGTCGGAAATTCGCAACTCTAGGATTATAATCCAACTGAATTGAAAACTATTACAAAAGGTAGTGAAACACCAATCTACTGTCATACCTACGCAAACTGATCCATTTACATTCAAGCTTCATTGTTATAAATTTAAAATGCCCAGCTCATGATCAAATCAGACAGTATTTGTAATAGTATGATTTTCCAGCTAGTCCGCTATTAAATGATAGTTCTTTGGGAATTCAGTAATATGTTTTAATACAACACATGATTTAGTTTTGAAGTTTTTTCAGGACAAACTATGTATGGACGCAGAGCATTGTCCTTTAAAGATATAGATATATTCAATAGTACTTTATAAAATAAAATTACGAAAAAGATCTCTGATGAAGACTCTTGAGCGCCCACGCGGTTATCAATAATAATAGCTAGAAATATATAAAAAAGCCAAATCTAAGGATACGTGAAATATGACCCCGCGGGCTATTTGTTCAATTTTTGTTTATTTTTTTTTTTAACTATTAGGGAAACTGGCTATAAACAAATAATTAAACCACTTATCTTAGTTCTGTAAAAGGTATCGGCTTTGTGAATTATTCCTTTATTTTATAGACAAAAAGTGCAGAAGATAAAATAAACAATAGACCACGTAAATACGCACTTTGTCCACAGGAGTGATTAAAGTGCATTTGAAGCATTTCATAAGAAATATTTTACAAGAAATTTTATATCTATTAAGTATATCAAACATTAGTTCAAATACATAAGCAGAGTCTATTTTTCATATTTCATTTATAATCTAATATATTACAATCAAAAAATAAAATAATGTGTTGAATTTGGAACAATTGTTTTTTTGTACGAGAACAGGTTATATAAAAACAAAAGAATGAAATACGGCTGTATGTAATACCGACATAAAGCCGTATTTTATATTTGTAATACATTATGTATTATACTTATTACATAATGTATTACATTTTAATTATAGATCGGTGGATAGAACATCCTTCACTATAACGGAATTTTCGATATTACGAGTATGACTATATTTTGTCTTCAGGTTATAAATGCCCATAGAAAAAAAAAGAAAACTTATAAACATATCTATGAGATTTGCGAAATCTGCCAACATACATAGGCTGTGGCCGCGTGATGACTTTGACCCAAGTCCCTTTTAATGACAGAAAAAACGTGCTCAACAGTAGTACAGTCACTACTAATCTGCCTTAAAAAATATATAAGCACCACCGATTCATCTAGTTTCACGTAACCGACTATAGAGATTCTTAGATTCTGTTATTAGTCCTAGTCTGAAATTAGTTGCAATTGTATTTTTTCAGGTACTTAGCAGTAGACATGCAGCTATACTTAGTAGCAGCTGTACTAACTCTGACCCTGGCTCATCTGAAAAAGCGCGCGCTGCCAGTCCTGGCTGCACTAGTTGTAGTATTTTCTGTACTCAACGGAGCACTTGCCTATGTTTTCAACTGGCAGTCTATAGTGTACTACGTTTATCCACAGTAAGAAACTACCTACCTTCACCTATTACTTTTTAAGTGCAGTCTCAGTAAGGGTGTATCGTGCATGGGGAATCCGCTGCGCATGAAATAAACGCTCTATATATATGTATCCGTCCGGCTTGCAAGTGGACGCGCCTTTCAATAGTATTCCTTATACGCGATACACTTATTACTCAGGATGAGCACTTAGAGCAAGGACTTTTAACTTGGAAAATGAACGAGGTGACATTAAAATTTATTAGTCTATCAAGGTATTTGCATTAAAGGTCAAAACGTAAATGATTTTTTTTTGATCATAGACGTAGGATATTTTCGTTAGTGATTTCGATAGATAGTGGTGTACTCCGATAAATCGCAGTGTGATTCAATTCAGGGCCAGTTATAATTACGCGTTTTCAGTAAGTTCGACAGATGATGTACCTAGTACCTAATTGCATTATGGTTTCATGTCAAACTGCTGCAATCGCTATAAGTTGTGGAGGCTAAATGCGAAGAGAGAATGTGAATGGGAACAGAGTCGCAGTTTCGCTACGCTAAATGTGGATCTGACTAATCCACCGCATCAGGTGTTTCATATCAAAAATCCATTTCAGTGTGCAAATGTTGGATTAATATATACCCTTGCTTCGTCACCTTGTCGCAATCTATCACAACGAATTACTTCGACTAAATCAGGACCCAACCACTTACGGCAATTATCATGTTTGGCAACTTAGTGGTTGGTCTGAAAATTAGAAAAAAATATATGGGCACCGGCGGACTTTACAAACAAAAAAAAAATACCCAGCCTCTGAACAACCATTTCTGGATCACACAAAGAGTTGTCATATGTAGGAATCGAACACGTCGGTGATAAACAAATATACGGCCCACCTGATGGTAAGCGGTTATCGTAGCCAATAAATCATAGCAACACCAGAGGCATCTCTCGCGCATCGCCATCTCCAAGGCAAGGATAAGAGGTGGATAGGAAGAACAATAAGGGGTAAAGGAGACGATAGGCAGGATAATAAGGAGAGAATAAGTCAGTCAGCCTCACTCCACAGATTCTGCGCAGAGATCGCATTTTGACCGCATGGGTTTTACCTACCCTCATGGTCTTTTTCGCATACCCAACTCTCGCTTCTATATAATAACGTTAGGACAAGCACTGAGTTGTGTATTGCGAGACGTGCCTTCTGGCTGAGGTGATGACTACCGAGAAGTTGTCCCAATGCTTCGTACACTCAATCGCATTTAAAATTTACTAATAATTGGTTTTTGTTGTTGACTTAGTCTGATTGTACTTAAGAATATAAATACTTCTACAGCTGCACAAGCTCTATGCAAAAACAAATTTCTCATAGGAACCATTTGTTTTTTCGAGAGAAAATTAGCCTTTTCAAAATTATATAATGTATGGAAAATTTAATAATTATCGGTTAATTAGTTACAACAGATCACTTTTACACGTATAATATTGGTCAGTATTACATAAAAATTAGTGTTAATATTCCTTTACAGAACCGCCTCCACGCTGTTCCGAGAGATACCCTCATTTGCCTACGTTTATCAGTCACCCTGGGGCAGTTTGCCAGTGTGCCTTGTTGGCTTGTTCATCGCTTTCCTACAAATCCAGCTGCAAGAGAGTAGCATCAATCTGACTTCATACAAAGTATGTTTTGTTAAATAAAGTAGTTGTTGCCTGCGACTTATTTGCGTAGTATTTGGTTCAATGAGGATACCTTTTTTACTGGTGTCTGATTAAAATTGAAAAAAAGGCGTAGGTATATTCGGACTTAACTCAAATTTTATCTACCTAATAAACCCATTTCATGTTTTTTAATTTTATAGAACATGGGTGGTGAACAAACATACGGCGCACTGGATAGTGACCGTAGCCTATAGACGCTAGCAACACCAAAGGCATCACTCGCACGTCACCATCTCCAAGGAAAGGTGTAGGAGGTCTTCTAGCTCCATCATCAGACCCATATACCATCTAAAGATAAAGTACTCTTCAAGACGAATCAAACGATTCCAAACTCGATCGGGTTGCGCCATTTCATTACAGAGTTACTGTGGCCACCTTCCAGCTCCATCATCAGAACCTGGATATCATTTAGGTCTGGAGTACTAGTCATGACATTTCAAACGAGCCCTTTTTTTTTTGTTTAGGCGGGAAGAAATGAACTGCACACCCTGTCGCTCGGGGCAACGAACAGGGTAGTGTGGGGCCCTCACCCACTAAAGAAACCCGCCGTGTGCCGTCTCTCCGCCTTTATTGACAGGCCACTGGAACTATGTTGCATTCCTTCGGTGGTCCGCCGGCGGCTTACCCTTTTGGGTACCCTCATCTGAGCGACGCATCCGCACACGGAGCGTCTCACCTTCGCGGGAGGCCTTGCGGGTGGCGGACGTTCTCCGGTCCATCCACCCGCAGCCCCAGCTAGGGCGGCATTAGGCGCAAATATTCACGCCTGCGCCGCCCCAGTCGCTGGCGGCGGTTCGGGTCTGCGGAAAGATCAGCCTCCCTGGCCCTCTCCGCCGCTTCCTTCCGCGAGATTACCTCCTCGCAGAAGGCAGCGACCGCGGCCCAATTCCTGTCGCTGCCAAGCATCGCTCTGACGACGCTCGGCAGCGAGAGGTCCCCCCCTATTGCCGCGACGAGTTCACGGCGCTGCTCGACCCAAGCCGGGCACGACTCGAGCGTGTGCTGCGCCGTGTACTCGTCGCAGCCGCAATGGTGACAGCCTGGAGTCGCTTCCCAGCACCTGCACCAGTCGGAAGGTAAGGACTCTGTGCCGTCGCCCTGCCCACTCTTCCAGCACCGGCTGGAGCGCCCCCACGGTCCGACGTCCGGCCCGGGGCGCCTCCAGCCGCGCCCTCCAGTTGGCCATGGTAGCTCGTCGGGCGTCGCCCTGTCACCTCGCCACCTCACGGAGTTGGGGACGCCTGCGCCCCGCCCCCTCTTGCGACGCCCGCCGATATACCTCCGCGAGCCCCTCCGCCTCCAAGTCCCATGGCGGGATTCCGGCCAATGCACAGGCCGCCTCCGTCGACACCGTGCGGTATCCGCGAATGACCCTGGACGCGACAACCCTCTGTGGTCTCCACAGAAGAGCCCTGTTCAGTGCGTCCAGGGACTCCGCCCACACGGGTGCGCCGTACAGCGCCATCGACCGGACCACCCCCGTGTAAAGCCGTCGGCATGCATTGTTGGGTCCGCCCATATTCGGCATGAGCCGTGCAAGGGCGGACGCCGCGCCGACGAGCTTCGGGGACAGTTGGCGGAAGTGCTCGCGAAAGCGCCACCGCCCGTCCAGCACCAGGCCCAGATACTTGATCTGGGCCCGAACTTCAATTTGGACCCCGTCCACTGTGATCGAGACGCCAGCAGGTGGTCGACGTCGGGGCCCATGGAAAAGTAGGGCCTCCGACTTATCCAGGGCTACCCTAAGCCCCAGCGCCCCGATCCTCCTGACCACCTCCGAGGTCCCTAAGGTGGCCAGGAACGCCGCTTCCTCGAAGTTTCCGCCCCGAGCCGCGACCAGCGTGTCATCTGCATAGCAGATGACCGCCAGCCTGGGGGGGAGCCGACATCGCAGCACCCAGTCGTAACCGATGTCCCACAGGAGCGGCCCTAGAACCGAACTCTGTGGGACACCGCACGACATGGGCCTCCTCACAACGTCCCCTATGCGGCTCTCATAGAGAACGCTGCGGCCTTCTAGGTAGTCTGCCACTAGCCACCTCAGGTATATAGGCACCTCGTGATACCGGAGCGCCTCTCTGATGCAGCTGAATGGCAGACTGTTGAATGCGTTGGTGATATCAAGCGACACCGCCAACAGCACTCCTCCACCGGCAACGACCGCTGCGGCCGCGGCCCTCAGGCGCATAATCGCGCCGACCGTCGAACGACCAGCTCGAAAACCAAACTGGGCGTCCGACAAGTCGGGTCCGACGCCGCGCAGGTGCTGGACGATGCGGGCAGCGAGGATTCTCTCCAGTAGCTTACCCGCCTCGTCCAGCAGCACGATGGGCCTGAAGGCCCCGACCGAATCTGGCGTCCGTCCCGGCTTTGGCAGGAGTACCAGCCTCCCCTCCTTCCAGTAGTCAGGGAACCGTCCAGACGCCAGGCACGCGTCGAACAGTCCCCTGAGGCGGGGCTCCAGGTGGTCCAGAGGCAGGGGTATCCCGTCCGGGCCGGGGGCGGTGTTTTTGGAACGAATCCGCAAAACAGCCGCCCCCATTTCCGACGTGGTGACGGGTGGTACACTGAGGTCAGCCTCCCGGTCGCCACCTGGCGGAGCCATGACCGGGGGTTTGCGCTCCACCCGTTGTGGGAATAGGCCCTCGACCACCTCAGTGAGGAGGCTGGGCTGAAGAGTCTCTGTGAGGGGGGGGCCCTGAGTGCGGAGCTTGTTCAGCGCCGCACGGTATGGGCGACCCCAGGGGTCACGGTTGAGACCGTCCAGCATCTCCTGCCTTTTCTCTGTTTTCGCGCGGCAGATGGCCAGCTTGAACGCGGCCCGCGAAGTGCGGTACACCTCGTAAAGCTGGCCCTCCCGCTCCCCATCGCGATTGCGCCGCCGACTGCGGGTGTAAGACCTCCGGGCACGAATGCACGCCGCACGGAGGTCTGCCAGCTCCTGGGACCACCAGTAGAGCCCCTTCCTCGGAGGAGGACGTCGCACATGGGGCATGGCCGCGTCGCAAACCTGCGTAATCGCAGCGCGAAATCGGCCAGCCTCAACGTCCACCCCCTCGGATGGGGCTGGTGAGGACAGCCACGATTGAAAGATGGCTGCCTCCGCCAGTAGGTCCCTATCCAGCCTGCCCACAGCCCACCGCGGGAAAGCGGGAGTTCTGCGCGCCGCGTGACCACTACTGCGGCCCTGAAGGGACCGGGAGACCTCAATCCGGATGTACCGATGATCGGATAAGGTCTCAACCTCCTCCAGGACACACCATTTCCTCACTCGTGCTGCGACTTCGGGGCTAGCGAACGAAAGGTCCACTATCGACCCGCCCCGTCGCCGCACGCACGTGTTGGCGGTGCCTCTGTTCAGCAAACAGAGGCCCGTTGACGCCACCCACTCTACCACCGCTGCTCCACGGACGTCCGTTGCAGGGGACCCCCACGCAGTGGATTTGGCGTTGAAGTCGCCCACAACTAGGACGTGGCTAGGTGCCAGTCGCCGTATCGAGGTCTCCAGGCTGTTAAGCCAGACCTCGAAATCAGCCAGACTCCGGTTGGGGGAGAAGTAGACAGCGTAACTCCCCCCCAGTCGGCTGCCACGTATCCCGTGCCCCTGTCTCTGATTGACAAGGGCTGAGAACGTAGCGCCGTGGAGCTGACGATTGCCACGGAGCCATCGCGGCTGCCCGCCCAATGAGGGCGGTCAGGAATGCAGTAAGGCTCCTCAGCTACGGCTACACCAATCAACCGCTCCACCATGGTTTGCAGGAAAAGATCCAGCGCCCTGGCGGAGTGGTTGAGATTCGCCTGGAGGAGGACAGTGTCACGGTTGAATTTTAAGCCGTAACCATATCCTTCTCCACCCGAGACGGTGGTGAAGCCACGCTTGGGGGGGCAGCCTGGGCCGATTGGCTGGTCCCCCCCTTTTTTGGGCCTGTCGTCGGGGGTCTGCATCCCTCCCGCCCCATGCAGTGCTTGGCAGGCCTGATGCCTGCCGCGCACGCGGGGCAGTGAGGGACGGCGGTGCAGGTTGCTGCCCGGTGCCCTGCCTGACCGCAGCGGAAACAAAGACCGCTGCAGTCAAAACAGTTAGTGCATGTTGGCCGAGTGTGTCCGATCGCCATGCACTTAAAGCACCTCGCGGGCCTGGGCTCCAGCACGGTGACCCGCGCGGAACTCCAGCCCACGAGGAGCCTGCCTGCGTCAGCCAAGGTTTTGGCCGCCGCGACAGGGCAACTTGCCCAGACGGCACCTACACCGCCGGGACCGGTCCGAATGGAGCCCACTCTGACGGCATTCGAGCATCCGGTTTTCGAGGCAATAGCCTCCCGGACGTCGTCCGCCGTCATCGAGTCATCCAAACCGGAAATGCGCAATTCGGCGCACTTAACCGGTCTGGTGACGCGGACTCCACTCCCCTCGCCAAACAGACCCTTTAGCCTTTCGGCCACGGTGTCAGCCATCTTGGGGCCCTCCGCCCCAGGGAACTCGAGAATTCGAGCCCCTGTGCGGGCTAGGCGGGTCCGGGCGGCAACGACTCCAATGTCGGAGACGTCGATTTCATCCCACGCCTTCCTCAAGATGGCCTGGTACGACAGGCCCGCTTCCGCCTCCGGCAGCATCGTGATAACCACCGCTGCCGTTTTTGGCGTCTGAAGCTTGCCCGGCTTCTTGCGGCCGGGCTTGCCCCCTGGCGCCGCAGGTTCCTCAGCCCGGGCAGCAGTCCCTGTCTCGGCTCCTTTCTTCCGTTTGCCCCGGATTTCTTCCTCCCGCCGCCCACTGTCTGCCAACCCTCATGAGAGGGCTCAGGCCCGGACGGCACAGGAGGTGGGACTCGAGAATCCCGAGGCATGGTTACTGGGGCCTGCGAGGGCTGGCCAGCACGCGAAAGAGGAGGGAACTCCTCCCTGGGCTGGCCCTTAGAGCGCTGCCCAGCTTTCTGTGCTGATTTCGCCTTGGGGGCAGCTTTGCTTTGCCCTTGAGTGGTGCGGCTGTGGCCGCGGAGTAATTGGCCACGCGGCCACCCTGAAAGGCAGCGGCGTTGGACCTGAAGGCGGCGCGACCTTCTTCTTATCTGCGGCCAGTGGTGGTCGGAGTCGTGGTTCCGGCGGCATCCCGGCGCTCAAGGAGTTGATGCGCGGGTCATAGATCTCGCTAATGCGATCAATGACTTGGCGCATCTGCTCCTCCGTGAGAAGTCCAGGGGCCGGAGGCCCCGCGCTCGCCGCTGAGTCCGAGGCTCCCGGCACGATCTTGGTGAGCTCTGGTTTGTCTCGCGGGCCAGTGCGCTCCTTGCGGAGCTCTGCCACCTCAGCCTCGAGGCGCTTGCAACGCGCCTCCAGCCTCCTGCTCTCCTCTGACGCCGAGTGCCGCAGGAGTGACTCCACCGCTCCTAAGGCAACTTGTGATGCCTCGTCGAGAGCCTCTGAGTAGGTGCCCCGAAGACTCCGCGACCCGATGGCCACCGTAAACATAATCGCCAAGGCGTCGGAAACCTTCTGGGCAATTTCATCGGCGGTCAAAAGACTGGCCTTTTCGGAAGGCTCCTCTCGGAGCCTCGATTTGAGGAGGGTAATCCGCTCCTCCATCGAGAGCTCCACTCCTAAGTTCACCTCTGCCTTGCTTGCCTTGTCCACTCCAGATAAGGCTCGTGGCACAGTGCGTCTGGTGGCGCCTCGGCCCCTCTTCGCCGGTCTTCCCGGCTTCCCTGGCGGAGGCATCTCAGTGGAGCTGCCCTCCGACTCCGACGCACCCACCGACCGCGCTATCGAGCGCTTCAGGACTCGTGAGGGCCGCTCCGCCGAACCAGCTACCCTCCGCTGGGACTCCGATGCAGACGGAGCTGCGCCAGCGGCCGTAGTGCCGCGATCACCACATTTTTTATAGGGGTTTTCTTCCCCGCGGTCCGAAGACCCCCGGTCCTGTCTTCCAGGATTACGGGCCAGGCCGAACGGTGGTCTGCATCAGACCGTGCCCACCGCTTGCAAGGCAAGCGATCTCATACATTGTAAGCATAAAACTTAGAATAGATTTTTTTAATTGTGTTTCTAAACGAATATTATGTGAGTTGAAATAAACAAACCAAATAAATATAGTTTAAAAAAACTAAAAAAACACGCTTTTTATAGAAAACTAAACTAAAAAATAGAAAATAAATTTTAATAAATTTGAATTAATAATAGTGTAAAATTTTTTAATAAATATAAATTAATAATAGTGAAAATAAGGAAAAAATGTATTTTATTTTAAAAAAAGCGTGGGGTGCATGGTGTCAATCGTTATAAATATTTAGTTGACATCTGTCCATAGAATACTTATATCTATAAGTATAGAAGGATTATTATTTCGACAATATCTTAAAAAGCACCCCACGCTTTTTTTAAAATAAAATACATTTTTTCCTTATTTTCACTATTATTAATTTATATTTATTAAAAATTTTTACACTATTATTAATTCAAATTTATTAAAATTTATTTTCTATTTTTTAGTTTAGTTTTCTATAAAAAGCGTGTTTTTTTAGTTTTTTTAAACTATATTTATTTTTAAACTAAAAAACTATATAAGATATTGCTACAAATGTGGTGTTGGTTATTAGCCGCAGGCGCGCTAATAACCCACGGAGAGTTACATACTGACATACTGACATACTGACATACTGACATACTGACATACTGACATACAAGTGAAGCTAATAAAAAGCGTGTAAAAATTTGTAAAATCATATTACTGTGGGTAGATGAAACCGTTGAAACAACATATCAGCTTTGGACATCTACCATCTAAGTCCACCCGTGATCATGAATGCTGTAAAGTATTCGAAACGTCGAGATAGATAGCATAAAAATCAAGTAAACGCGATAGATTCCGTAAACGTAGTTTTATTTCAAAATTCTTAAAAATACGCGTAAATGTTAGAAAGGAGAATTTGCTGTTACGTTAATAAAGTAAGCTCTGAACAACAATAAAAAAAACCACTACTTTTCCACAAATTAAGCAATCAACACATAACACGTTATCGGCAGTACAAATGTCACAAAGAGTAATACGTATAACCAGAAAAAATGTCAAATCATGTCAAATTGTCAATCAAATTCAAATCAATAAGGGTAGCCATGTGGGGCCGGCTTTAGAATTGTCCGACCCCTCTCCACCCATGGGAGTCGTAAGAGCCGACTGAGGAAATACCGGGGGAGTGGGCAGCAGCACTCCCTCAAGTATTAACAATCCACTGCGATCGCCAACCCGCCTGCCAAGCGTGGCGATTACGGCAATATCCCCCATATGAGCGAAACACATGTTGTGGCGTTCTCTTGGGGAGGCCTATGTCCAGCAGTGGACTTCGAATGGTTGATGGATGGATGGCTAGAAGGGTTGCTAGTGAGGTTGCTAGTGAAATAACAATATATTCTAAAATATTTTTAGAAATAGATAATAAATGTTATTATATTTTTAATTTAAAACCAAAACTTCATAATTATGATTTCATAAAATAATCTTCGACTAATACTAAGTATTATAATAGGAGCTCATGTGGGTTTTCTTTTATTTAGGTATTTCATATCAATATTCTTACTATTTGGCTTTAAAAATAGGTATAGTAATAAACTGGCGACATTGACTATCCAAGCCTTCCAATAAATATGGCAGTTCCGCTTATTTCGAATTTAAAAATATGTATATCTTTTTTTTTATAACTTTGAAACCCCACTTCGCTTATGACTAAAATAAATACATATAACATACAAATTATTTGTGAATAAGGAAAGAGAGACTTTTTGTACGAGCGGGCACCGAACCCGCGTCTTTTCCAATCCGGGGAAGTGCTCTGAGCCACTGAGCTATCGTACAGATCTTTCGATCATCCCAATCTGCTTATCACATTTGTCTTTACGGCCAACGCCATCTATCGGAATGCATTTACATGCATTAAACCAATATAGTAAGTTTAATTTTGCAATTAAAATTCATACTATTTGATGGCGCGATTTTTTATACATTTTTGATTTATATTTTTTAGCATTCGACATGCTCCGCTACTTTTTAAAGTACAAATTATTTGTGAATAAAGAAAAAGAGATCTTCGTCTATCAAGTGACCGATCGTGTGGCATGTTATTTTGTATGTAGCGGGAGATTTATTCATTAATTCATTTGAAATGGTGATTAGCGACTTGGTTACTCGTAGTATTGCCAGGCGTCCACCACTCGCTAAAAGCCACAAGTTATATGCATTTTTTCCTTAAGGCGGGAAAAAATATTCCTAACCGCACACCCGTCGTTCGGAGCAACGAACAGGGTACTGTGGAGCCCTCACCTACTAAATAAGTCCGCCGTATGCCGTCTCTCCGCCTTTATTGACGGGAGTTCCAGTGGGGAACTATGTTACATTACTTCAGTGGTCCGCCGGTGGCTTACTCTTTCGGATAACCTCTACAGAGCGACGCATCCGCACACGGAGCGTCGCACCTTCACGGGAGGCCTTATGGGTTGTAGACGTTCCCCGGTCTATCCACCCGCAGTCTCAGCTAGGGCGGCATTAGGCGCAAATACTCACGCCTGCGCCGCTACGCGCAGTGGCAGTTCGGGTCTGCGGAAAGATTAGCCTCCCTGGCCCTCTCCGACGCTTCCGTCCGCGAGATGACCTCCTCGCAAAAGGCAGCGACCGCGGCCAAATTACTGTCCCTGCCAAGCATCATTCTGACGAAGCTCGGCAGCGAAAGGTCCTCTCCTATTGCCGCGCCATATCCTCGTCGCAGCCGCAGAGGTGACAGCCCAGAGTCAGATCCCTCCTTGTGACTATATGCAGATATCTGCCGAAGCAACTGTTCCCCGACAGTACCTACACCAGTCGCAAGATAAAGACTCCATGCTGTCGTCCTGCCCACTCCTCCAGCACCGGCTGGAGCGTCCCTACCGTCCAAAGACCAGCCTGGGGCGCCACAAGCTGTGCCCTCCAGCTGGCCATGGCAGCTTCGCCCTACCATCTGGCCACCACGCTGGGTGGGAGACGACTACCCTCCTCCTACTCTAGCAACCCTCATACACCTCGGCGAGCATCTTCGTTGCCAAGTCCCACGGGGAGGTTCCGGTCAACGCGCAGGCCCCCTCCGTCAAAACCATGCGGTATCTACATATGACTTTGGACGTGACGACTCTCTGTGGTCTGCACAGAAGAGCCCTGTTCGGTGCATCCAGGGCCTCCACCCACACAGGTGCCGTACAGCTTCATCAACCAGGCCACCCCCGCGCAAAGACGTCGGCACGCATTGTTGGGTCCACCCATATTCGACATGAGCTCTGCAAGGGCAGTCGAGCCTCAGGGACAGTTGGCGGAAGTGCTCGCAAAAGCGCCGCCACCCATCCAGCACCCGGCCCAGATGCTTAATCTGGCACCCCAATTTAGACCCCGTCCACCGTGATCGAGGTGCCAGCAGGTGGCTGACATCGGCGCCCATGGAAAAGTAGGGCCTCCGACTTATCCAGGCCACCCTAAGCCTTAGCGCCTCAATCCTCCTGATCACTTCCGAGGTCTTTTAGGTGGCCAGGAACGCCGCTATCTCGAAGGTTCTGCGCCGGGCCGCGACCAGCGTGTTATCCGCATAGCAGATGACCGCCAGCCCGTGGGGGGAGCCGACAGCGCAGCACCCAGTTATAGCCGATGTTCTAGAGAAGCGGCCCCAGGACCGAACCCTGTGAGAGACCGCACGACATGGGTCTCTTCACAACGACCCTTATGCGGCTCTCATAGGACGCTGCGGCCCTCAAGTCCTCTAGTCCACCACCACCCCGTAATGCCAGAGCGTTTCCCTGATGCAGCTGAATGGCAGATTATTAAATGCGTTGGCAATGTCAAGCGACCCCGCTAACAGCATTTTATTGCCAACGACGATCGCTACGGCCGCGAGCCTCAGGCACATGATTGCACCGACTGTCGAACGACCAGCTCGAAAACCGAACTGGGTTTCCGACAAGTCAGGCCCGACGTCGCGCAGGTGCTGGACAATGCGGGCAGCGAGGATTCTCTCCGGTGGCTTACCCGCCTCGACCAGCAGTACGATGGGCCTGAAAGCTCGACTGAATCCGGCGCTCGTACAGGCTTCGGCAGGAGTACCAGCCTTCCAGCAGTTAGGGAGCCGTCCGGATGCCAGGCATGCGTCGAACGGACGTGGACCTTATTCAGCGCCGCATGATACGGGCGACCGCAGGGGTCACGGTTGAGACCGTCCAGCATCTCCTGCCTTTTCTCAGCTTTGGTTCGGCAGATGGCCAGCGTGAACTAGGCCCGCGAAGTGCAGTATGCCTCGTATAGCCGGCCCTCACTCCCCATCGCGGTTACGCCACCAACTGCGGGTGTAGGATCTCCGGGTATGAATGCACGCCGCACAAGGTCCACCAGGACCACCATCCATCCATCCATCCATCCATCCATCCATCCATCCATCCATAAGCCTTTCAACGTCCACTGCTGGACATAGGCCTCCCCAAGAGAACGCCACAACGAGCTGTCCTGTGCAGACCGCATCCAACAGCTCCCCGCAGCTTTGACTACTACTAGCTTTTTTATGTGAAACATCTAATGCGGAGGGAGTGTAAAATCGGCTGTTAGCGTGGCGACGCTTTTATTGTACGTGTCCCGTTCAAATCTTGTAAGCTAAATTTGACACACTTCCCGGCTTCCGATTGAGCTGAAATTTTACCCGTATATGTATATCGCATGACAATGCAATGACAAGGAGCTGATCTGATGATGGAGCTGGAAGGTGGACATAGGAACTCTATAATGAAACGACGCAACCCCATCGAGTTTGGGCTCGTATGATTCATCTTGACGAGTACTTTGTCTCCAGGTGGTATCCAGGGTCTGATGATGAAGCTGGAAGGTGACCACAGTAACTCTACAATGAAACGATGCAACCCGATCGAGTTTGGACTCGTTTGATTCATCTTGATGAGTATTTTGTCTTTAGATGGTATCCAGGGTCTGATGATGGAGCTGGAAGGTGGCCATGCGAAACTCTGTAATAACCTAAATGGCTCAACTCCATCGAGTTAGGACTTTTGTGAAATATCTTGACTAGTACTCGCCCGTGAGGAATCCTCCTTCGCGGACCCGATTCGCCACCGGCGCGAGGGGCGGCGTGCGCTCGCTTACTTGCGCCTGATGCCGCCCTAGCCGAGGCTGCGGACGGTGGGGTCGGGGAGTACCCTGCCGTCCGCGGAAGCCTACCGCGAAGGTGCGACGCTCAAGTGCGCGAGGCGTCGCTCAAGAGAGGGTGCCCGAAGGGGCAGCCGCCTGTGGATCGCGGTCGTAACGACGCGGTACCCGTGATCCGCCGTAGCAAGGGCGGGTGGAGGCGCACGGTGGGTTTTTAGTGGGTGAGAGCCCCATTCACCCCGTTGTCTCCCCGGGCAGCGGGGTGTGCGGTAGGACATTTTTGCCCACCTAAAATAAAAAAAAATAAAAAAAAGGGTCTGATGATGGAGCTGGAAGGTGGCCACAGTAACTCTGTAGTGAAATGACGCAACCCCATCGAGTTTGGAATCGTTTGATTCGTCTTGACGAGTACTTTGTCTTTAGATGGTATCCAGGGTCTGGTGATGAAGCTAGAAGGTGACCATGGGAACTACGTTATACAACGACATAACTCCATTGAGATTGGGCTCGTATGATTCGTCTTGACGAGTACATTGTGTCTAGATGGTATCCAAGGTCTGATGATGGAGCCGGACGGTGGCCATAGTAACTCTGTAATGAAACAACGCAACCCTATCGAGCTTATACTCGCTTGATTCGTCTTGAGGAGCACTTGTCAAATTATGATCATTTTATTTCTACGAAATAATTTCGATGTTTCACATCTGGCACGACGTCTAGTTTTTAATCATTTACCATAAAAAGAAAAACATATTAAACCATAATACTTTCTGAAATTTACGCGAATGTTACACATTTTGACATAAAACTACGTTTACGGATTCTATCGCGTTTACTTGATTTTACTACTATCCCGACGTTTCGAATACTTTACAGCATTCATGATCACGGGTGGACTTAGATGATAGACGTCCAAGGCTAATGATATGATGATGTGTATGTTATTTCAACGGTTTAATCTACCCACAGTATATGATTTTACAAAATTTTTGGTTTATTTGACGGGGCTCGTGGCGTGGTCGGTAGTGTAACCGACATCGGTGCACGAGGTCGTGGGTTCGATTCCCACTCAGGACAATTATTTGTGTGATGAACACAGATATTTGTACTGCGTCTGGGTGTTTTCTATCTATTATATGTTTGCGGGTGGTGGCACTGCAGTGCCAATGACAACATTCTTCATTTTCTGAAATTAAAATTCAAATTACTACATAAAAGTCATTAAAAGACCTAAGTAATAAGATATGGTGTATAAAACTAAAGTGTAGAACAAATATACATATATGTATATATATATATATATATATATATATATAGTGTTTAGAATAGTCCAAAAACTACGATCATACGGTGATACTTGTTTTAAGTTATTTTTTTGCTTGGTGTTTTATTTTCTGTGAATTATAAACACGATTTATATTACTGGTCCAGAATAACTCGGTAAGTGCTAAATAAATTAACAAAAGTGCATTATTGAACACAATTGATGTAAATATAACCTAATAATTTATATACAAAAAAAACAGTAATGATTCTTGCTACAGTTTATAACAGCGCCATCTAGCGAAGAATAGAAAATGAATACATTATAGATCTGTTTTATCGACGTTACTTATACATGTACCTACATTGACAAGGAGCTCAACCATAACGATAACTACTATTTACTACGAGAGGGCACTTATAAAATAAATATTAGTGTCAAATATTATATTTAATAAAAACAAAATCATGGAGGAATTGACATCATTAATTAGAAGTTTACAACAAAAACTCACTCAGCAAACAAATTAAATTAGAGACATGAAACAATCAATACCAAAAATTATAAATGACAACATTGACGAAAAATATATAAACATAGAAGCTAAATATAACATGTTAGAAAAAACCATAGAAGAACAAGGGCGTCGCATACAATATTTAGACCGTTTATCTAGAAGAAAAAAAATGATATTCTTTGGAGTAGAAGAAATTGAAAAAAACTATGAAGAACATGGACGTATGAATAAATATTAAGTCCATGATGAAGAATTACAGGATATAATATTAGAAATTATTAGAACTACAATGAAAATAAATTTGCTGGAAGACAATATTGGAGATATAAAACGTCTAGGAAAAAACAAAATGGAAAAATTAGACCTATTATTGTAACATTCGAGTCAATTATTTAAAAAAATCTGATACTAAAAAACAAGAAATCAGTCGAGCCCTCTTCATATTATGTTAAAGAAGATTTTCCTATGGACGTGTTAGAAGAACGAAAATGACTAATTGGACAACTAACAGAGTCAAGAAACAAAGGGAAAAAAGCATTTTTGCGTTACAATAAATTAATAGTACTACAGGAAGAAAAACAAGACCATTACAAAGATAATAGAAAACAACACAAAAGAAACCTTTCAAAATCATCTGAAAATTTAGATATAAATGACTCTACTAACACTATGGTTAGGGAGCTGGGTGCCAACATTTCTATATAATCTGTTCGAGTGGCAGACATGATTAATATCGATGATTGTACCATAAAAAGCATTAAGGACCGCGTCTGCCACCATAACATGCCTGCGTTATCAATTGACAGCACTTTAAAAATGTAAAAAAAACTAAATCATTTGTTCTTCTCTGCCTCTTGAACCGATGGTCAGAAACAGAGTCAGAAACGAGGCACATCGAAGCTGCAGACGTCCAGCCGTCTGACTTTTTAAGTTATTAATTTTTAAAAATTTCCCCAGGTAGTTGGCGTTTATCTATGGGGTATTCCGCGTCAAATCACACGGTCATTGGCCTGACCCCTCGGATTTTGATGTCTAATGAATCGTGGGTTATCTTCATGGATAGTTTAATTTGGTAACAAAATAACAAGTGATGCTCACAATATTTTAGGATGTAACTCTCAAAATAATCACATAGAGTGCAGGTTAGTTTTATGGTGACCAAGACCGACTGTGTTCACGCTCTTGCCAATCGAATCCCTCGTTGCACGTCTGTCCTCTTTTAAATTGACTAACTGCTATCTGTTAGCCGTCACCTACCGCCTGACGTCTGTCATCGCATCACAACTAAATACTTATAATTTGAAGACATTATAAGATATTGAAGGTAAGTGACTCAAGCAATAATAAAATTACATTACATAGTCTAGTAGACGTCAATAGTCTCGCCCCGTATTACGTGGGAATTAAACATAGCTGGCGAGTCGTGGGTGTGTAATACACATCTGCCTACCCCTTTGGGAATACAGGCGTGATGCTGTGTTTTTTTTAAAATAAACCTTTCTAAATTTTTAATTGATTTAAATTTTATTTCCTTTCCTAAAGGACAGAAAATAATACACTATTACGTGAACTCTTAGGCCATCCATCAGCCTTTCGACGTCCACTGCTGGACATAGGCCTCCCCAAGACAACGCCACAACAGGTGTTTCGCTCATATGGGGGATAGTGCCGTAATCGCCACACTTGGCAGGCGGGTTGGAGATCGCAGTGGATGTTGTTAATACTCGAGGGTATGCTGCTGCCCACTCCTCCGGTATTCCCTCAGTCAGCTCTTATGACTCCTACGGGTGGAGAAGGGTGGGATAACTCTAAAGCCGGCCCCACACGGCACAAGTAAGAACTCTTAGTAATATCAATAATAAACCGTGATACCCGCTTTATCTTAATTCCTAAAAAAAACTTTAAAATCGTACATAAAAAAATCAGCGACCTAGACGTCTGCCAACTTTTTTTTCCTATTCTGGGAGTCCTAATGAATCGAATGGACGCAACGAGAACGACGAACAAATGATTTCAAAACCAGGTCTTTATCATCTTTAGACCACGGTTTAACAAAATTCTTATTACAAAATCAGTTTTAAACGTTAAACCATGTACTAAAAGATAAACTACCGGAAAACCTAGTTTAAGTAGCTTAGGTTGGTCTAAGTCTTTGTGAGGGCCCCACACTACCCTGTTCGTTGCCCCGAGCGACAGGGTGTGCGGTTAGGAACATTTTTTCCCGCCCAAACAAAAAAAAAAAAAAGGTTGGTCTAAGTCTTAATGTCAAAGTAATGTCAAATATTTTTATTGGAAGTTATGGTTAATATTAAAATATGATTTTATGTGGTTTTTTTTTTCATGGATGGTTGTCACACGTGTCAGAGAGATTTTGTTCAAATTTTAATAATTTCTGTTTAATCGAAATTTTTCATTGCATTATCACTTGTGGATAGATATTCATTTGTAGTGTAATCATTTGTGCTCAAATGTAGATATTGTACCTACTGGTAAGTTATTTGTTTCATTGTTCTTTCATTCATTTGTTTTGCGTTTTTCTTTGGTGTAAATTTAGCTTTTATAT
Source organism: Leucoma salicis (assembly GCA_948253155.1). NCBI lineage: Eukaryota > Metazoa > Arthropoda > Insecta > Lepidoptera > Erebidae > Leucoma > Leucoma salicis. The sequence goes on along the minus strand of OX411822.1, from coordinate 751,116 downwards.
GATGGAGAAGGAAATTTGGTCGGATACTCAGGAGCCTGAACCTCCTGATCCTCCGGACCCTCCAGATCCCTGTCCTGGTACTTCATCACCTGAGCAAGTTCTAGTTCCCGGACTTAAACGCCGATTAATTGATAGTCAGGCGAGTCAACAATGTGAGTCGCTTAAAAAAAAAACTATTATTGACAAAGACCTAGCAGTAGCTTCAATCCAAAATATTTATACCCATCCCAGACTAGTTGTGGGGGTTAAATGTTACACAAATTTCGATAGTGGTCCTTATATTGTTCATATTACCCGGGCTGAACCAGACCCAATCGCTGGAACAGCTATTCGCCCAATCAAGTTTGGCCAATTTCTGTCACGTAATAAAATAAATAATATCTGCACAGATGGTATTAAAAAAGTTGGTAGAGGTAAAATCTCAGTTGAATTTAAAACAGCAAATGATGCACATAAATTTTTAGATAATAAAATTTTAGAAATTTCTAAATTTGTTCCCGTAATCCCCACATACAATATCACCAAGATGGGTGTAGTACGTCAGGTCCCTGTTGATATGTCCATGGATGAATTTGTGGAATCTATCATTTTGCCGAATGGATGTGGTCCTGTTCTCAAGGCCCGCAGACTCAACAGAAAGATTAACGCAGATGGTAAGGTAACTTGGTCCCCTACACAAACAGTTGTCCTAACATTCCAAGGTCAAGTTCTCCCCAGCAAAATTTATTGTTTTCACACCAGCCTTCCTGTTGATTTATATCAATTCCCGACAATCCAATGCTATAACTGCTGTAGATTTGGTCATGTTAAAGGCCTTTGCCGATCCCAGCCTCGTTGCTACCGTTGTGCTCAGCCGCATGCAGGAGATTCTTGCAGTGTTATTGAGGCGGAAGCTTCTTGTCTGCATTGTTCGGGACTTCACTATGCTAATAGCAGGGACTGTCCCGAGCAAAGTAGGCAGAAGTCCATTAAATTATTAATGGCAAAAGAAAAAATATCATACCAAGAGGCATCCCGATCAATACCTAAATCCAGTAAATCATATGCAGAAGTTGCACAAACTTCTGCTATCATTAATAGCCCTCATCATCCATCAGTACTTAGACAACCATCCACTCACGCTCCCATTTCATCATACAAGAAAACTGTGTTCTCTACTCCCCGCCCCCATACGCCTCTGGGAAAAACATACGATAGAGCATCCCATCAGGCTCTTGTTGCTAACCCTCCTTCAGCTATGCCAAATGGTTGTGCTATATCTCCTGTTCCCTCTTCCAATTCTCCACCGGTTCTCCAGGATGTCAATCTCCTGGAAATTCTGATTAATATGATATTTGACTTGTTAGGAAAATCAAATTCAAACATACCGTCCCACGTTGCCCAAAAACTTTCCCAAATCATTTCCCTAACTTCCAATAATGGATCAAGTTCCCATCCTGCAATGGAACATAAAAAGCATCAGACATAAGAAGCATGAGCTTCTTTTTTTAATTAGTAAATTTCAACCATCTGTCATTGCCATCTCGGAGACATGGTTAGTTCCTAATTCCCATTTTGGGGTTTCAGGTTACTCCTGTCTTCGGGATGATAGGGCAGATGGCTATGCCGGTAGCGCCTTACTTGTAAGGCGTTACCTTCCCTTCTCACAAATTCATCTTCCTTCTGTTTCTCCTGACATTAATGTTGTCGCTGTAAATATTTTTAACATCTCATTTATATCATTATACATCCCTCACCCTCATTCATCCTTAATTTCAGACATTTTGTACATAATATCATCTGTTCCTCCTCCTGTTATTTTGATGGGTGATTTTAACGCTCATCACACCTCATGGGGTTCTAGCCATGACGATTCTTTTGCACGTCTGTTACTAGAAATTTTTGATGAAGCTGATTTATGTATTATTAATAACGGGTCTCCTACTCGGAGGGTATTTCCATCTCAAAACCCTCAAAGTGTAGTGGATCTTACCGCATGTAGCCCTTCTCTTGCTTCCACTCTGTCTTGGAACGTCTTGGATCACACTTATGGTAGTGACCACTTTCCTATCCTTATCAACATCTGTAATAGATCTACTCCAATTTTTGATTTTAATCCTTCTTTTAAATACCGTTTAAAAAATGCAGACTGGTCATCTTATGCATCTTCACTTGACAGTAAAGTAGTATCCCTTCCTCCAGTATCTTCCAGTAATATTGTTGATATTTATTCTAAATTTGTTTATTCAATTACTTCAAGTGCTGATCAGACTTTTCAATCGAAAAAAAAATCTAAATTCAAAATTTCCCCTCCATGGTGGGATCCTGAATGTTCGCAAGTTGTTAAGAATAGGAAAGCAGCTGAAAGACGTTACAATTTAAATATGACAACAGAAAATTTTTTGGAATATAAAAAAATTGCTGCACAAACTTCTAGACTTCTAAAAAAGAAAAAGAAACAAGGTTGGATACATTTTTGTGAACAATTGTCTCCGAAAACTCCATCATCTTTAGTATGGGATCATATTAAAAAATTTAGAGGATCCTTTAAAAATAACAATATCTCTTCCAATGATCCCTCCGTATGGCTCGAGGCATTTTCAGATAAGTTGGCGCCTCCTTTTGTTCCAAATTTAAATGTATTTCCCTCTTTTCCATGTTCCCTTCCCTCTTTTAATTATTTTGAATCACCTTTTTCTTTTTCCGAGCTCAGTCTCGCTTTAGAGGGTTTAATAGACTCCTCACCCGGGATGGATGGAATTCCCTATTCTTTTTTAAAAAATGCTTCCCCAAATACAAAGAAATATTATCTAGACCTCATTAACATCTGTTTTGAAAATGGTATAATTCCTCGGGACATGAAAAATCAAATTGTTATCCCCCTGCTCAAACCTGGATGCAATGCATCAGATTTTAATAGTTACAGACCCATAGCCCTTTCTTCTGTATTATCCAAAATCTCTGAACATATGGTCAAGCATCGTTTAGAATGGTTGGTAGAAAACAAAAAATTATTAGCAAAATCACAATTTGTATTTAGGAAAGGTATGAGTACAGTAGATAGTCTTAGTATACTATCTACTGATATTCATATATCATTTTTAAAAAAACAGTATTTAGTTGGAGTTTTTATTGACATTGCATCAGCATATGATAATGTATTATTGCCTGTGCTTAAAAATAAACTCCTACATTTGGATATTCCCACAAAGTTGACACGTTTTATATGTAATCTTTTTATGGAAAGATCCATTTCAATCAAACATCAAAATTCTTTCCTTCCACCTAGATATGTTTGGAAAGGTTTACCGCAAGGTTCTGTATTAAGTCCTTTATTATATAGTATTTACACCAGTGATTTAGAGTCTACAGTACTATCTTTTTGTCAAATTTTGCAATATGCGGACGATATAGCTCTTTATACTTCAGTTAAATCTATAGAAGAAGCAGAAATCCAATTAAACTCTGCTCTAAGGTACTTATCTGACTGGCTCCTAGAGCATGGTCTCTCTATATCAGCTTCTAAAAGTAAAGTAGTGATATTTACTAAAAAACGGATTATTCCTAATATCACAGTTAGAGTTAATGAGAATGTGATACCTCAAGAGACCAAAGTAAAATTTTTAGGATTATGGCTTGATTCAAAATTATCTGGTATTTCTCATTTTGATTATGTTATACAGAAATGTGAAAAGAACATTAATATCCTCCGTTCTCTTTCTGGGGTATGGTGGGGTGCTCATCCTTTTACTCAGAAATTATTATATAATGCCATAATCCGTAGCCATATGGATTATGCCTCTTTTATCTTAGACCCTTGTAATAAATCCGTTCTTAAGAGACTTGACAAAATTCAAGCTAAATGTTTACGTATAATATTAGGGGCTATGAAGTCTTCACCTATTAATGCGATGCAAGTAGAGTGTGTTGAACCTCCTCTTTCACTACGTAGGCAATACCTTGCCAACAGATTTTTTTTTAAATTAACTCAATGGTCTGGTCATCCCCTTATCCCTAAATTGAGACAGTTGTCTGAACTTTATAACTCTCATAACACACAATCATCTCACCTTTTCCCTTGTATTCTCCGCAGTTATTGTTTATCTAACAATCTTGCCAATTTAGTTTATCAAAATCCCAGTCTACCATTATATTCTCTTGATTATGATACATTGATTTTCCAGCCCAACATTATTTTGAATTTTGGTATTGATAAAGATACAATTGAGGCCAATAAGGTTTTCCAACAAAAAATTCAAAGTGAATTTGAGAACTGGTACACTTTGTACACTGATGCATCTAAATCTTCAGATAATGCAGTAGGTGTAGCAGTTTGGATACCTTTCACAAGAATCATGCTAAAGTACAAATGTCCATCTGCTTCATCAGTATTTACTGGAGAGTCAATAGCAATTTTAGAAGCAATTAAATTTGTGAAATCACATAATTTAAATAATTCATTAATATTTTCAGATTCTAAAAGTTGTCTACAAGCAATATTATCTAATCCTTTCAGGTCTAAATCAAAATTTCCAATTATTTTTCAAATAAAAGATGAATTGTTCCAATGTCATAAACTTGGTATTAATATTATTTTGGCTTGGATTCCTGGTCATATGGGTATCCTAGGTAATGAGTCAGCTGATTGGTGTACCAAGTCTGCAGCAGTTGTAGGTTCCCTTGATCATTTTCATGTATATTCATATGACATCTGTGCCTCCCTGAAATCAGTCCTATTTCAGGATTGGACTGAACAATGGCATATTTCTAAAAACGTTAAAGGGAAATTTTATGGTGATATTCAACCTGAGATTCCCCACAAACCTTGGTTTTCTAAATTCAAAAAGGCTGATAAGGCTACCACCTCTACCATCTGTCGGTTACGTTTAAACCATTCTTGCACTCCGGTATTCCTTGCTAAACTTAGGATTAGAGATAATTCCATTTGCGAATGTGGTCTGGCTCAAGGAAATATAAACCATATATTCTTTTGTTGCCCTAAATTAAACTGTTCTTTATATAATATTTTACCAACTGAAATCTCTCGTCCTACATCTTTTAAACTTCTTTTGTCTCTTGCATTTACTCCATTTATTAAAACACTTTGTAAATTCATAAAAGTTAATAAGATTAAATTGTAAATGTATGTACATATTATAGAGGTAAAGGGTATTTAGTTATAAAAAAAAAAATAGTTTTGGTTTTGTTTATATTGTATTCCTATAAGTAGTTTTATGTCATGTAGTTAGAGTTGTATTTTTTGTTTCAGTGTATATCTCATGGTAATCCGTCGTGTTGGACTCATTTTTCACCGTTTATTTCTCTTTCACCGAACAAATTTCCTTCGTTTGACGGTCTACCTTAAATTAATACTCGATATTGGCGAAATTGTGCTCACACTGCCACAACAAGAGCCATTAAACAAGAAGATAAGATAAGATGATTTTATGTGAAAAGTGAATAATAATATGTTTGATTTAATTTATGTGAAAGATATTTAAGTGGCCTCTCTCTCAGAAATGCCATGCCGAGCCAATATACCTACTTACGCATAAATTCTTTTAGTTACAGAATTATCTCCTGTAGAATTGGATTCAATCAAGATTACATCCAAATTGTGTATGTGTTGTGAAATGTATTGAAATAGAATTAGTTGGCACACATCTCTTGTGATTTACCTTTGTACATAAAAGAAGATACAAAATGGAAAAGGTGGGGCAGGCTTTTGCAAAAAGACAAACACAGAGCAGAAATAAAATACAACAATGCAATATGACATTATACCTATACCTTCTACATAGCAACTATCACATTTGAATAAAAAATCCAATGATGCACACTAAAGACAAATAGATGAAAATCAGCTAGCAATCTCAAGATATTAAAGTTTATATTTTATATGATGAGTGAATTTGTATTAGGATAAATAAAATTTTACATCTATTTTTCTTGTCTAATCAATTACCTAATTCTATCTATTCAGTTAATATAACGGTAAAGCATTGTATTGTGGCAGTCGAATCATGCTCGAATGGGTAGATGGGTACTATACCTGAAAATCAGTGCTGCAGCAGCCAAATGTTGGTTGGCTGAGGTAGGACCTTTTTAGCTTCTACAAGGTGTATAATATTGCATAAGTATAGTGTATGTGATTTGAATGCTGTAGAAACTAAAAAAATAGGTAGTTTTTTATCTTTCTTTTCTTTGTTTTCCTAATAGGTTACTTTCATTTCACTCAAAGGATTAAACTCTTCACATACCTATAGGTAGGTATGTCTTGCACAGTGAATTAACACCCTCGTAAATAACTTTAAATGGCAATAATATATATAGAAAAATAAAACAGTATTAAATGATGCACTAAGTATTATTTTAATAATAATAAAATTTTAGCCTCACAATTATATTCATACAAAAATGTTTCCATGGTATTCAGTATTACATATACGCAACAGTTTTGTGTAATATTAATTTAATAAGATTCGTATTGTATCCTGAGGTTTTAAGTAAGTAATAATAATTCACTATGAAATAATAGCATGGTCCAGTGCATTCCTGAGGTCTACTTCAATTTGCGTACCATATACCTATAACTTCGCTCGTTAAAGAACTGAGACATTTATTAATATGTACTACGAAAACACAAACATAGATAGAAGTAATTCCGAACCTAAAAAAGCTGAAAAGTTAACTAAATTATGTTGCGATGAAATAGTTTTGTTTGTTTATTGTTCAAGGTTTCATAAATTAGTGTTTTATTGTCATTATGACATATCCTATGGCAAAAACTTTATTCCGTTTTACGTCCACATAGATTGATCCGGGTAATCGTGTAATAAAGTATCAGCATAATTAATTTATGTATCAGAATAAATGGTAATCAAAAGAAAAGTGATAACTGATATAAAATATACTAATTTCTATTTATTTTCTTCGTTCCTAAATAAATCGCCAATATTTTTTCTATAAAATACGTTCCTTTCTAAGCGTGCGTAATGAATGGTGATGCACTGAACGAACAATATTATTTAGAAAGACCTAAATCGCAGTTCTAGGAAGTCCATGATTGAATTAGTTTTTTGTAATAAGAGTAAGTTTAGTCAATGGTTTATAAGTTAGACCTGGACCAACTAGTTTAGGTTTAAACTGCGACTTAGTCCGTGTTTTGTAATAAGGCGGAATTGTCCGTATGTATCGATGGTCGGACAATGTCTCACCTGGAGGAGTCCAGGACACACCAGTTTCCCACTCGTGCTGCGACGTCGGGGCTAGTGAATTAAAGTTCTACTATCGACCCGCCCCGACGCCACGCACGTGTTGACGGAGCCTTTGTAAATAAACAGAGTCCCGTCGACGGCACCCACTCAAAAACCGCCGCCCCGCGAGCATCTGCCGCAGGGGATCCCCACGCCGTGGATTTAGCGTTGATGTCCCCCACAACTAGGACCGCCGATTGGCTGCTCCCCTCCTTTTTTGGGCCTGTCGCTGAAGGTCTACACCCCTCCCTCCCCATGTAGTCCTTTGCAGGCCTATTGCCTGGAGCACACGCGGGGCAGTGAGGAGGGTGGTGCAGCTTCACCTATGCCCTGCCTGACCGCAGCAGAAACAATAACCGCCGCAGTCAAAGCAGTTAGTGCACGTCAGTCGGGTGTGTCTGACCACCATGCATAGCACCTCGGAGGTCGGGGCCCCAGTACGGTAACCCGCACGGAACTCCAGCTCATGAGGGGCCTACCTGCGTCAGCCAAGATTTTAGCTGACGCGACAGGGCAATTTACGCAGAGGGCACCTACACTGCCGGGTCCCGTCCTAATGGAGCCCACTCTAACGGCATTCAAGTATCCGGTTTTTGAGGCAATGGCCTCCCAGATGTCATCAGCCGCTACCGAGTCATCCAGAATGGAAATGCGCAAGGGCATTTTACTGGTATGGTGATGCGGACTCCACTCCCACCAAACAGACGTCGCAGCCTCTTGGCTATCGTATCGGTCATTTTGGGACCCTCCGGCCCAGGGAACTCGAAGATTTGAGCCCCTGTCCGGGCTTAGCGGGTCCGGGTGGTGCCACTTCCGATGACGGAGACATCGATCTCCGCTCGGATCTTCCTCAAAATGACCTGATAGCTCAGGTTCGCTTCCGCCTCCGGCAACATGTTGGTCACTACCGCTGCCGTATGAAGCTTGCGCGGCTTCTTTTTGGAGCCGGGTTTTCCCCCCTGCGCTACAGGCTGCACGGCTTGGGCAGCAGCCCCTCTTCTTCTTCCCGGAACTTCTCCTCCCGTCGTCCACAGTCTGTCTGCCTCAGTCAGGGAGTGCAGGATCGGAGGTGGCGGGTGGTGGGACTTGAAAACATTTAAAAGCCAGCCCAGCCTGCTGCGCCATCTTTGGCCTGCTTGCCTTGGGGGCAACTTTGCCCTCCCCCTTGGCGGCGTAGCAGCCACAGCCACGGAATAAGTGCTTCCGCGGCCATCCTGGCAGGGTAGGAGTGTTGGGGCCGAATGTGGCGCGAGCTTCCTGTCTGCGGCCCTGCTTCTCTGTAAGGAGACCAGTGGTCGGAGACCCTGCGCCCGCCGTTAACGCAGAGGTTTCTGGCATGGCCTTGGCGAGGCCTGGCTTGGCTTGCCGGCCGACGAGCTCCTTACTGAGTTCTGTCATCTCCGCTACGAGGTGCCTGCAGCGGCAGAGGACCTCCAGCTTCCCGGTCCCCCCGGCACCGAGTACCACCAGAGAGACTATTGCCCCGTATGGTACCTCAGTAGCATTGTTAAGGGCCTCCGTAAGGTTGCCATGAAGGCTCCGGGACCTATTAGCCATCGCAAAAACGACGGCCAGACCATCGGAATTCTTCTGGGCAATTTAGTCCACCGTGGGTAGACCTTCCGTGTCCGGAGGCTCCTCACGGAGCTTCGATGTGAGGAGAGTTCCCTATCCTCCACCGAAAGCCCCATTGACAAATCCTTTAGTACATAGCCTCGTCTGCCAGGGATGAGACGTGTCGTTATGCACCTGTTGGCGCCTCGGCTCCTCTTCGCTGACCTTTTCGGCCTTCCCGGTGGATCTCCATAGAGCTGCCCTTGGACTCCGATGACGCGCTACTCCTTTTTGAATTCGGGCGCTTTAGAGGTCGCGCTGGCTGCTCCACCGATGCGGTCTGCTTAGACCCCGAAGGTTTCGGCAAAGAGGCGGTCGGCACTTTGGCAGAAGTGTTGCCACCGTCGGACGTATCCATGTCGGCGGTAGAGCCGCTACCCATGGCAGAACTCCCCACAGGTGTGTGTTTCTTCCCACGGATCTTCCCCTTCTGTTTCCGCCTCCCTTCCATCTCCTTCTTATCTTTTGCCTACCCTGCAAGGAAAATGCCGTGATAATAAGTAAAACTTTGCTGGCACTAAATCTCAAAAAAAAAAATTTTTAAGTTATTTTTTAGTCAGATACTTTTTTAATTATCTACTTTTTTATTTCGTATTTTTTAACGTATTAATTTGATAACCTGTTTTTGAAGTCTGCGAATAAAAATAATTGCCTATTCCACATTTTGTTTTTATTACCAAAATCATCATAAACCCTAGCGCATTCGTTGAATGACGCGGTTGCACGGCGGGCAAAACAATTTCAACTGTCTTTGTGTGTTTATAAGGTATATTTATTCTCGCTGGGAACAATTGGTATTATTATCAAGATTTTGTAGGCTATTATAGAGAGATTTTGGACAAGTTTTAACGTAATTGACGTTTCTGTCAGTAGGACTAGTATATATTCTGTGGCGGAGTTTATTGGCAGTAATTGCGACTTACTATCAATTACCTTTAATCTTTTGATATTTCTGAATTTATTCTTACAGTGGTTGGAGTTCCTTTTCTACATGACTTTTGTAGCTACAATCAGCTGTATCATGTCGGGCATCTATATCAGGCAGACCACAGAGCCTTGGTTCGTGGCGACATATGCAGCTCTCGAGAGACCAGTGTTGATCATTATGCTGGCATTTATTTTCATTGGACTGGTCAATGGATTAGGAGGTACGAGTATATACTACTCGTATTGTTTTTATTATCATTCATCCATCCATCCATCCATCAGCCTTTCGAAGTCCACTGCTGGACATAGTCCTCCCCAAGTGAACGCCATAACATGTGTTTCGCTCATATGGGGGATAGTGCCGTAATCGCCACGCTTGGCAGGCGGGTTGGCGACCGCAGTGGATGTTGTTAATACTCGAGGGAATGCTGCTGCCCACTCCCCCGGTATTCCCTCAGTCAGCTCTTACGACTCCTATGGGTGGAGAAGGGTGGGACAATTCTAAAGCCGGCCCCACACGGCATATTATCATTATGTGAAATGGCTTATGACGGCTAGGGTTGACACAGACAAACAATATTTTATTAATTTACGTAATTATTTATTTTAACGACAGGTATACATTAGTTCTTACATCTTTAAATCATTGTTATAATCAGAAATTAAAGGTATAATCAAAATAAGACGTTTCGGGACGTGTGGAACAGATGTAAAAACATCGACATTACTTTGTAAAAATAATGAGTAGAAATAACATGATTAAAACTTTTTCAATGTGTGTTTGTATAAAATTTGGAAACATGTCAAATAACGGACATGGGCATAAAAGCAATGAACTTATAAGTACGTGGAATATATTCTATTATTATGATATATAATAAATGATATTGTTGTTGTTGTTTGAGTTTAAATTATAATTCTTGGAAAGCGCTCTCTCGTTATCCATAGATCAATAATAATTGTTTTTGGTTTATTGATTGGCTTAATATTTCCTTGTTACATAATTTGTCAACAGATTAATTTAAAAATAAATTGGGGTGGCAACGCATACTCATATTATTATTTATTTTAGAAGAAGAAATATATTTAAAACTGCGCAACTGGTGTGTTATATATTGGAATATTTATATATATTTTTTAAGTTGTTGTTAGACTAAGAGGAGCGCAGCCAGATTTCTTGACGTGGGTATATGTGGGCAGGCTGGGTGCTGCAGCTGCTGTCCTGGCGCGGCTGGAACTTGGGTGGGCGCGTGTCACTGGCGGTAATGTTGGTGCACTGGTGCGTCAACGTAAACATAGTCGCGGCCAGGCGACACGCGCTTGCCGTCACTGCACTCAGCGTGGTGAGTAGGCAGCTCTCTAGCTTCGCACTGGCGGTAATGTTGGTGCACTGGTGCGGCAACGTAAACATAGTCGTGGCTAGGCGACACGCGCTCGCCGTCACTGCACTCAGCGTAGTGAGTATGCAGCTCTCTAGCTTCTCACTGGCGGTAATGTTGGTGCACTGGTGCGGCAACGTATACATAGTCGTGGCCAGGCGACACGCGCTCGCCGTCACTGCACTCAGCGTGGTGAGTAGGCAGCTCTCTAGCTTCTCACTGGCGGTAATGTTGGTGCACTGGTGCGGCAACATAAACATAGTCGTGGCCAGGCGACACGCACTCGCCGTCACTGCACTCAGCGTGGTGAGTAGGCAGCTCTCTGGCTTCTCACTGGCGGTAATGTTAGTGTACTGGTGCGGCAACGTAAACATAGACGTGGCTAGGCGACACGCGCTCGCCGTCACTGCACTCAGCGTAGTGAGTATGCAGCTCTCTAGCTTCTCACTGGCGGTAATGTTGGTGCACTGGTGCGGCAACGTATACATAGTCGTGGCCAGGCGACACGCGCTCGCCGTCACTGCACTCAGCGCAGTGGCGTAGCGTGCCTTGTCGGGGCCCCGTATAAAAATTTTTTTGGAGGCCCTTATATGGAGGTAAAGATTTTTCACAAAAGAAAAAAAATATTGTGAGAAGTAATATTTATTTATCACATAATTTACCCATTTTACAAATAAAAATCGAATTTTAAATATTCACTCTCCTTGCCTTTTTATCGGCAAACTGATTTATTAAATCATTTATGGCTGATGATGATTTTAGTTTTTCTAAAGTTTCTGCCTCTATGGACAATAGTGAGATGACTGACAGCCGTTCTTGTCCCATCGAAGTTCTTAAGTAATTTTTTATTAGTTTTAATTTTAAAAAACTTCTTTCTGCCGTTGCGGTTGTAACTGGAAGGGTCAAGAATAAAAAGCATGCTGTGATTACCTCGGGAAAACTGGATGCAAGACTATTGAATTTTACTAGCAATAATTCAATGAGTTCTTTAATGGAATAAATTTTTTTAATTTCAGAATTTAAGCATGTTTTTAGAGCCTTTAATTGGTCACAAAGATTAAGTGAGATGTCTTTACTGTATTTAGCAGACAGTTTTCCGGAAGCGTTTAATATCTCTTCGCTTGAAGAAGATAGGAGTTTCTCCGGTTGTAATATTTCGAATATACTACTCAGGTTGCAAAGGCTCTGAAATCTTTCTTTAGTTTGAGAAATTAATATATCTAAACAGCAATAGTATACATTGACTTTGAAATAGGATTCCGGGTCGGAAATTCTCTCATCTTGTGATAACTCATCAAAAAAACGCTTCGTTATCTTTCGCCTACTGTTTTTAAAAACAGTTACCCCCCACTTTTTTGCTAAATGTTTGGATTCATTTAGCAAACTATTAAATGAATTCTGATTGCTTAATTGGCACAGTCTATTTAAAAGATTACTTAATAAAATACTAGATTTCTGTAAGTCATTATTTTCATGCTGTAGAGCTTTAGAAACAGGATTAATAATTTCAAATAGTGAAGAAAAAAATGTAACGAGCACTAAGAAATCAAAACTCTCTAAAATATTAATTATACTTTTACATTCTTCACGTTCATCTTTTTTATTTGAAATTAAATTTAGTTGGTACAAAGTTTTCATGATTAGTAAAAAATTTTTCTTTACTGCTAATAAAGCGTCGTTCCTAGAAGACCATCTGGTAGGACATACCTTTTTAAGGGTAATCAAATATTTTTCAGATGAATCGTCACTTAGCATAGCCCAGCGTTTTATACTATTGCCAAAAAAAGTATATATTTTTTCTAAATTATCGAAAAAAGTCGATACTTCACGAACATGTCTCGCAGCATCGTTCAAAACCAAGTTTAAAGCGTGCGCAGCACAATGAACATAATCGGCATTTGGAGCATGCTCTTTTATTAGGGTTTGTAATCCTCCATACACACCCGACATAACATTTGCTCCATCGTATCCCAGTCCTCTACATTTAGTCAAATCAATTCCATATTCTTTAGTCAAATTTAAAATGACAGTTTTCAGACCTGCAGCACTGCAATCGGTTACTGCTATGAATCCTAAAAAGGACTCACAGATTTTTATTTCTTTAGGCACATTATCATCATTTTCTGTAACCGAGATATATCGAATAACTACAGATAGTTGGTCAATTTTTGACAAGTCTTGTGTTGTATCCAGAATTATTGTCAGAAATGGAGCTTTTTTAATTTCTGAGATAATACTGTTCCTAACGTTAGTACCAAGCAAACTAATAATTTCGTTTTGAATCGTAGGGCTTAAATAATTTATTTCACCTTTCGGTTTTAGAAAAAGTTCTTTTAAAGTTGCATCATAGTTAGATAGCAGACGTGAAATTGCCATAAAATTGCCAGAATCAGAATCATGCCCCCTCAAAGGTAGATTACAAGATACTAAAGTAATTATAACATTAATTATACGATGCAGTACATCTCTCCAGAATGTAATTTAACTATCGATTTCACTTTTCAATAGAGTATCGATGGTATTTCCTTGCAACCAATTATTATAAGAGAGTGAGGCACTAATATGCTGCTGTGACTTTTCATGGTCAAGAATAGTTTGTGTGAAATTGCTTCTAACCGAAACACCGTTAACCCAAGCAGAGGAGTACGATTTGTTTTGACGATCTGATAATAACCAACAGAAGTGACAGTACGGTTTGTTTAAAACGTTAGAATAACATAACCATGGTCTTATAATTTTTATGCCTGCCTGATTGAAATATGAATAATAATAAGCTGAAAAAGGTCGGTTATTTTCTGAAACTTTTGGAAATGGTCCTTGTGGTTTAAATGGACCCAATTTAAAAATTATTTTTCGTTCGCATTCAGTTAAATTGTCACCAAAATTTCCTCTATCTGATGAAATTATATTACAATCTGCATTATCTGCAGATATATCAGAATTGTTGACTTGGGGTTCCTCGATTTCTGGATGGACATCCGATAAAGTATGTGCTTGGCTTTCTTCTATTTCCGGATGGATATGTGACGAAGAACATGCTTCAGAAGAATCTAAAAATAAACGAGTAATTGTTAAAAAATAAATACGAATGCTTTGATACTAAACTAAAAAGAGTTATATATAAATAAATAACGTTACTAAGGGTCACAGTTAGAGAGTGTTCAGTTCAGACGCACACAGATTCTACGCGGATTGTGCTCGTACCTATTAGTAGATACAAAATCACCTGCAGCCCGTCCGTGCATTACTATACACCTGCGTGCTATTTAAACGCAGCGCGTAGTGTAGTGGCCATACAAAACGAGAACCCGAAAGCGAGTCTGCACATCTGAAGTTCTCAACACGCAATTAACGATACGATACGGACTGATAAACAAACAACAAAACAAATCGATCCTATAGATAAGTTAGAATTTTGTTTTTTTTAATCAAGGCACGGAACCCTAAAAACAGTATAATTGTGAAAATCGAGGGGGGAGACAACTTTTTGTGACGGACAGATGGACAGACCGAAATTAAAAGATTTCCTTGTTTATCACTACGGGCCCCTAATAAATGGGTTGGGTAGTAGTGTAGTACTTACCTTTCCAATCTAAATCACTCACAGTATCTTGTCTCTGAAAAAATGAAGAAATTTTGGGCACTTTTTTTATAACCTCGTCCCTTTTCTGTTTAATTTTTCTTTTCTCAGCGCCGCTGGGATAATCTCTTTTTCTTTCACTCATTTCTTTTACAAATCGTTACTAATACTGCTAAACCAGAAGAACAATACTGTTTGTACTGAATTACAATGTAATGCACATTTATATAAAGCGCGTAAATAAACAGTGCACTGCACTCCGTGGTTTAACATCCAATGCAAAGTACAACAACGTACACGTACATCGCGATATCGATGAAGGATTCCCGGGGATTCCCCGCTGAGTTGAAGATGAAGTAAGTAAAACGGGGAAGTCCCGCAGCCCGCCATAACGATGTAGTGTTGCCAACTTTTGAACGCATGCTTAAGGCGGGAAAAAAAGGAATTGCTTTACAGAATTTTGTCATTTGTAAAATAAAATAAATTAGAAAGTTTTTATTCTTTTTCCTTACACACTTTGGGGGCCCCCATGGCCCGGGGGCCCCGTATAATTGATACGTCAAATACGGCGGTAGCTACGCCCCTGACTCAGCGTGGTGAGTAGGCAGCTCTCTAGCTTCTCACTGGCGGTAATGTTGGTGCACTGGTGCGGCAACGTAAACATAGTCGTGGCCAAGCGACACGCGCTCGCCGTCACTGCAATCAGCGTGGTGAGTAGGCAGCTCTCTAGCTTCTCACTGGTGGTAATGTTGGTGCACTGGTGTGGCAACGTATACATAGTCGTGGCCAGGCGACACGCGCTCGCCGTCACTGCAATCAGCGTGGTGAGTAAGCAACTCTGTAGCTTCTCACTGGCGGTAATGTTGGTGCACTGATGCGGCAACGTAGACATAGTCGTGGCCAGGCGACACGCGCTCGCCGTCACTGCACTCAGCGTGGTGAGTAGGCAGCTCTCTAGCTTCTCACTGGCGGTAATGTTGGTGCACTGGTGTGGCAACGTAAACATAGTCGTGGCCAGGCGACACGCGCTCGCCGTCACTGTAATCAGCGTGGTGAGTAGGCAGCTCTCTAGCTTCTCACTGGCGGTAATGTTGGTGCACTGGTGCGGCAACGTATACATAGTCGTGGCCAGGCGACACGCGCTCGCCGTCACTGCAATCAGCGTGGTGAGTAGGCAGCTCTCTAGCTTCTCACTGGCGCTAATGTTGGTGCACTGGTGCGGCAACGTATACATAGTCGTGGCCAGGCGACACGCGCTCGCCGTCAATGCACTCAGCGTGGTGAGTAGGCAGCTCTCTAGCTTCTCACTGGCGGTAATGTTGGTGCACTGGTGCGGCAACGTAAACATAGTCGTGGTCAGGCGACACGCGCTCGCCGTCACTGCACTCAGCGTGGTGAGTAGGCAGCTCTCTAGCTTCTCACTGGCGGTAATGTTGGTACACTGGTGCGGCAATGTAAACATAGTCGTGGCCAGGCGACACGCGCTCGCCGTCACTGCACTCAGCGTGGTGAGTAGGCAGCTCTCTAGCTTCGCACTGGCGGTAATGTTGGTGCACTGGTGCGGCAACGTAAACATACCCGCGGCCAGGCGACACGCGCTCGCCGTCACTGCACTCAGGGTGGTGAGTAGGCAGCTCTCTAGCTTCTCACTGGTGGTAATGTTGGTGCACTGGTGCGGCAACGTAAACATAGTCGTGGCCAGGCGACACGCGCTCGCCGTCATTGCACTCAGCGTGGTGAGTAAGCAACTCTCTAGCTTCTCACTGGCGGTAATGTTGGTGCACTGGTGCGGCAACGTAAACATAGTCGCGGCCAGGCGACACGCGCTCGCCGTCACTGCAATCAGCGTGGTGAGTAGGCAGCTCTCTAGCTTCTCACTGGCGGTAATGTTGGTGCACTGGTGCGGCAACGTAAACATAGTCGTAGCCAGGCGACACGCGCTCGCCGTCACTGCACTCAGCGTGGTGAGTAGGCAGCTCTCTAGCTTCTCACTGGCGGTAATGTTGGTGCACTGGTGCGGCAACGTAAACATAGTCGTGGCCAGGCGACACGCGCTCGCCGTCACTGCAATCAGCGTGGTGAGTAGGCAGCTCTCTAGCTTCTCACTGGCGGTAATCTTGGTGCACTGGTGCGGCAACGTATACATAGTCGTGGCCAGGCGACACGCGCTCGCCGTCACTGCAATCAGCGTGGTGAGTAGGCAGCTCTCTAGCTTCTCACTGGCGGTAATGTTGGTGCACTGGTGCGGCAACGTAAACATAGTCGTGGCCAGGCGACACGCACTCGCCGTCACTGCAATCAGCGTGGTGAGTAGGCAGCTCTCTAGCTTCTCACTGGCGGTAATGTTGGTGCACTGGTGCGGCAACGTATACATAGTCGTGGCCAGGCGACACGCGCTCGCCGTCACTGCACTCAGCGTGGTGAGTAGGCAGCTCTCTAGCTTCTCACTGGCGGTAATGTTGGTGCACTGGTGCGGCAACGTAAACATAGTCGTGGCCAGGCGACACGCGCTCACCGTCACTGCAATCAGCGTGGTGAGTAGGCAGCTCTCTAGCATCTCACTGGCGGTAATGTTGGTGCACTGGTGCGGCAACGTAAACATAGTCGTGGCCAGGCGACACGCACTCGCCGTCACTGCACTCAGCGTGGTGAGTAGGCAGCTCTCTAGCTTCGCACTGGCGGTAATGTTGGTGCACTGATGCGGCAACGTAAACATAGTCGTGGCCAGGCGACACGCGCTCGCCGTCACTGCACTCAGCGTGGTGAGTAGGCAGCTCTCTAGCTTCTCACTGGCGGTAATGTTGGTGCACTGGTGCGGCAACGTAAACATAGTCGCGGCCAGGCGACACGCGCTCGCCGTCACTGCACTCATCGTGGTGAGTAGGCAGCTCTCTAGCTTCTCACTGGCGGTAATGTTGGTGCACTGGTGCGGCAACGTAAACATAATCGTGGCCAGGCGACACGCGCTCGCCGTCACTGCAATCAGCGTGGTGAGTAGGCAGCTCTCTAGCTTCGCATTGGCGGTAATGTTGGTGCACTGATGCGGCAACGTAAACATAGTCGTGGCCAGGCGACACGCGCTCGCCGTCACTGCACTCAGCGTGGTGAGTAGGCAGCTCTCTAGCTTCTCACTGGCGGTAATGTTGGTGCACTGGTGCGGCAACGTAAACATAGTCGTGGCCAGGCGACACGCGCTCGCCGTCACTGCACTCAGCGTGGTGAGTAGACAGCTCTCTAGCTTCTCACTGGCGGTAATGTTGGTGCACTGATGCGGCAACGTAAACATAGTCGTGGCCAGGCGACACGCGCTCGCCGTCACTGCACTCAGCGTGGTGAGTAGGCAGCTCTCTAGCTTCTCACTGGCGGTAATGTTGGTGCACTGGTGCGGCAACGTAAACATAGTCGCGGCCAGGCGACACGCGCTCGCCGTCACTGCACTCAGCGTGGTGAGTAGGCAGCTCTCTAGCTTCTCACTGGCGATAATGTTGTTGCAGCTCTCTAGCTTCTCTTTTAGAAAAAGGTCGCGAGCTTGGATAGTAGCTTGGCTGTGTTCGTGAAATGTGTTATCCTTATAATTAGACAGCAAATTACCTCGTCGTCTTTAAAAAAAAAATACGACGCCTGTTGCAACTATGGAATTGCATGATAATACGGTGTAAACTGGTGTGTACCAGTTTTACTTTATGATAACTGTTAAAGCAAAATAATTGGTTCGTGTTTTGACTAAACAGTTACTTAAGGCTCTTGTTTTAACTTATGTTGTACATTTTTCTCACATCCTTTATCGTCATTCATCATTGTCTTTTCTCAATGAAAGGGAAATTCACCTCCAAATCCATATTGACTTGATGCTTCAACATAACGAAAATTTGAGTTTACGTAACACTTGTGAAGATATTTATTAGTTCCTTTATCAACAAGATGTATCTACAATGGAATTGGGACCTCAGATACAATATTATGAACAAATTATTGTCCAAGTTATAAACACTAATTGTGATATTTATTATTGCAGATGATAGACGGTTGGGCGACGGTCTGCGTGTCTTTTGCTCTTGCAGTACCACTCACTGTTATGGTGGAGATTCCAGTACAAAGGCTTATTGACACCCTGGTCTTAAAGAAACTCTGATACCGTCGCGGATTCAAGTAGATACGAGTATTACTTAAATCAGATTTATACTTAAGATATCGTTAGAATGTACTGTAACGATGAAAATGTGATTCTGCTGTGGTATATGAATTGTAATTTTACTGTTATCTTTTATCTGTGATATGTTAAAGCTATATACAGTAATCGCGTTCTTCAATGCCATGACTACAGTTATAGCTGACTTCTTTAGCGAAAGTGTATGTACCTAATAATATTAAAGGTTATCTTTTTATATTTTGATCTATATTTTCTAGCATTTGACATGCTCCGCCACTTTTTAAAGTACAAATTATTTGCAAATAAGAAAAAAGAGACAAATGTGATAAGGAGATTGAGATGGTCGAAAGACCTGTACTATAGCTCAGTGGCTTAGAGCACTTCCCCGGATTGGAAAAGACGCGGGTTCGATTCCCGCTAGTACAAAAAATCTCTTTTTTCTTATTCGCAAATAATTTGTATCTTTTTATATACCTAAACTTTATCTTTTGGCCTTATCCCAAAACTTGTTCAGAGTTGGGAGTTGAATCTTTGTGATTTTAGCTGATCATGATCACCGACATACATTCAGTCAACAAAGTATTGGGAATAGATGATTTGTTTATAGTTCTAAAACCAAATTTTTGTTTTTTTTGTTGTTGTTAGATTGGCACAAATGTTATCCATTTTATTGCGGAGATTGAGTTGCATCTGTTATTTAAATTGAATACAGTGCTGTTTTTAGTTATATCATATCTAGTGTGTATTGCGAATTTCATAATGGACAAAAACATCGACCAAAGAGTTTGTCTTAAATTTTGGATCGCAATGGAATTTCGTGTTCGGAGTCACTGAAAATGTTATAGAAGGCTTACGGTGAATCGACTTTATCAAAAACATGTGCTTATCCCTTTCAGACCGAAGCCTAAACTACGGCGAAATATGTGATTATCAAACTTGATTTCGGGTAATTTAGGGTCGTTAATTTCAAATCTAGGAAAATTTTCCGATTTTCCGGCGCCATCTTGGAAAAATCGCATACCAACAATTGTATCACACTATGCCCTTCATTTCCTACGTACAATTGTGATTGCCACAATTGTATCAAACTGGGCCCAGGTTAACCCTGGCACAATTGTGATGCATCACAAATGTATCAAAGTGGGCCCAACCTATCTATTTTACTTTATTTTGGCTGAAGGAAAATAAATGTAAAAACATAAAAATCAATAATATTTATTACAAAATTGTCATAATCAACTAAAGAGATCAGTAATTCACTAAATTAACATGGAAATGAGATCAAATTTGCTTATTTCCTAGGAAATGAGATCAGTACCTCTAGCACGAACAGTCTTCTCAGATATTTATACTTACTATTCTAATCTTTGTGAAAATCAAAGAAACAATTTCGGTCTTTAGTTAGACACAGATAAATGTCGCACTTTGTGCAACGACAGCGACTTCGGCTGCTGCAGCCGGGAGCGCGACAACTACGTGGTTGTTTCAGAGTGTCAAATATAGGCCAATGGTTGAAACCGTCATATTGGCGATCGACTGAGGGAAGAGCCTTGACTCTGTACGAAGAGGTGGATGGAATTTCAGCGAACTCCAGGTCTTCTCTTGACCTCTTTCTTGGAGGACCATTTATCAGGTGGTCGCTAATCGACAGCCGAAAAGACAGTAGATCCAATATATCTTTGTTTTTGCGTTTATTAGACTTACAGTCTGCTCTATACTCAAACCAGGAGTTAACTATGGCTAAGTCAAACATATGGAGAATGACTTTGATAGTCCACTTCCTCGTTTTACGCCATGTGCGATAACTCTCCATCATTTGATCACAAACGTCGACACCGCCCATGTAAGTATTGTAATTTTTAACTATGGCTGGACACGAAACCTGAATGTACTGCTTCCTCTTCTTATCCCACCTATCAACTTGAGTTCGCGGCTCAGATCCAAAAGCTGTTGAGACCATGAGAACTCCTTTATTATCTTTCCATTTCACTACGCTGATGGTGTTATCAGAATTGACAACAGCCTCATCTTCTCCTCTATTCATCCTGTGATCCTGTTTAAAATTATACTTTGTTTTCTGCTTAGTATTAAATCTATTGACCATTAAAGTAGCTGTACCCTCCATTCTCCGTTTTACTAACTCTTCCATCAAAGGCAGTGAGGAAAAATATCTATCAAAATAAAGGAAACTTCCTTCAGGGAGTGAACTAGCCAACCGCAATACGACAGCAGCTCCTACGCTGAACTTTTCTGAATCAGGCAAGTTTGTTGTATTTCCTTGGTAAATTTCAAAATCTAGTACCATACCCTTGTAATCGGTTACAACAAAATTTTTTAGCCCTGCTGGACGAGGCTTGTTTTTAACAACTACCTTTAGTCCTGCACAGCGACCGACAAACGGAATCATTTGTTCGTCGATGGAAAAATTCCCTGCGTCTCGGGGTAGTTCTAGGCATCTCTTTCGGACGGCGTCGATAACTGGCTGCACTCGCCACAGCTTGTTTTTTGCTTGTTCTTCAGCCTGATTCACTGAGCTGATGTCTATAACATGTAGGTGTGTTCTGAGTAAAAAAAACCGGTCCCTCGACATTGCGGTTGCTATTGGGTCATACTTGAATTTTTCTTTCCAGTACATCTTCAGTCGTGGAAATTTTATACAGCCAATAATACCGTGAATGCCGAAAAACTTTTTTATATCAGCTAAAGAACAGACAGGTCTCATTTGTAGACCAGTTTTGGCCATGTAGTATTGACTAGTAGTCAAAGCAATCTGTTCAAAAAGTTCAAGAGTAAAATACCGTTCAAAGTATTCTGTTGGGGTGTAAATCTCTCCAGCAGGACGAGTGGCATCTCGAGGAATAGGTTTGCTGTTGAAAGGCTTCTTTTGCCACTCTGCTAGACGACTCAGGGGAATGTTTTCATCGGCAGTATCTTCTTCCGAGTCTGACGAAGAGGAGCTAGAAATTTCACTGTTTTCATCAGCAGCAAAACCCAGGTCGTCAATATCGTCATCGTCACCATCATCCCCAGAGTCGTTTAGTAATCTTGTGATATCCTCATCATTCATGATGCTGGTCATTGCGTGCAATCTCTAAAAATACGAGCAATAATTAGTTACCAACAACATATTTTAGATTAATTAGGGCCCGACTAAACACAATTGTGACAGAAAAGTTCGTTATCGTATTTACATACAAATCAACACTCGCAGAGCGTCACAATTATCACAAAAACATTAAATTGTTATCTATTTAACTAAACAATAACACATACATTCACTAAATATACAACAACCATTAAATATGATACTCACAATCGTCAAATCGGGAGATACGTTTTTTGATTAAGTTGACAGGTTGATTCCTGCTCACCGACTGACCGGCCGATGACTGATAGCGCATCAAATGAAATGTTGGTTCTCGCACAATCGTACGGCGCTGGGCCCATCTATTTAACACTTAAAACTGCGGAGACATACGTGATTTTAAAACCCTCACAATCGTGTTAGAGCGGTCTGAAAGGGTTATGAGTGGTACAAAGCTTTAAAAGCGGTCAAGATGTGATGGAAGATTTGCCTCGCTCTGGTAGGCCATCAAAGTCTGCAACTGAAGTTAACATTGCAAAAGTGAAGGAAATAGTGACTGAAAATCCTCATTCAACTTTGAGAGAGATAGCCGCCGAACTTTCTGTGGCCCACGAATCGATCCGTACCATTTTAAATAATCATTTGGGTATGAAACATGTTTCTGCTCGGCTAGTCCCAAAAGACCTGATTTTTTTCCAAAAACTCAATCGTATGAGAGTCGCTGAGGACATGCTAGAACGAGTCAATTCCGACCATTTCATGAAACGTATGTTACTGGTGACTAGACGTGGGTTTACGAGTTTGACATGCAAAATAGTCAACAAGCTTCGGACTGGCGACTTCCAACTGAACAGAAACCGAAAAAACCACGCCAAAGTCGATCAAAAGTCAAAGTCATATTGACTGTTTTCTTTGACTATTGTTGTGCACTCGAAATTTAAGAGAGCAAATTCGACGAAAAAGGCCAGATTTGTAGAAAGAAAATTCTTGGATTTTGTACCACAATAATGCGCTTTCGCACAAGGCCATCATTGTGAATGAATTTTTGTCCAAACATTCAACAATTACCATCAAGCAATCACCACATTCACCAGATATGGCTCCAGCCGACTTCTTTCTTTTTCCTAAACTCAAATTACAACATCGTGGTACCCGTTTTTAATCGGTAGAAGACATAAAGGAGAATTCGCGGCGAGAACTGAACTCAATTCCGGAAACAGCGTTTAAACATTATTTTGATTATTGGATTATTCGTTGGCGTAAGTCTATCGTTTCTGAAGGAGCATACTTTGAAGGTGGTAAAATAAATTTGGATAAATAACAAAAGTTTTGTGTATTATTGATCTTTTCCCAGTACTTTCTTGACAGAGTAGTACACGCAGTGATTGCCTATCTGACCTGCGTGTTTTGAGTGCTAAATACTCAACTAGGCTAAAATCTCCTCCTTTATATTCTTTTTATTAATACAAATTACAATTTACTATCCTTTATATTAGCTACAAATGGACTTTTGGTTTTACGTTACTTACGTGTCGTTTCTTATTTAAGATTTGTGTATGGGGTTCGTAGACAAAGAATATTATAGGACACGTTTTCTGCGTATCTAGTGTCGAGATAGCAATAGTTTGACATAATATGATAACCGGAATAATTTTAGAAGATAACTATGATTATATCTTTGTAGACTAAAAATACACTAATAATAATAATAAGGCAACACTACACGCCAAGAGTCACATTTTCTTACACTTCCCAAAATTAATTGAAATATCAGTTTATATTGCTTTTGATAATCATTTTACAACAATATTTACAAACTGTGCAATAGAAAACCATGAAAAATGGAAAAATTAAATGACGCAACCACAATGAATTCGTAAATACAATATCTACCTATATGTGAAAAATGACAGATGTCATGAAACATTTTCTGTGTAATATGAAAATTATATAAACGGAAAGAAAATGTTAACTCGGGCAAAAGCCAGACTCGCTGCTGCACTAGGAACAACCCCGGACTCGTCGCTCAGCTCCACCTCGCAACTACCTAATCCAGTTTCAGTGACAGCGGTTACTGCTGAGGTGTTGAGTTCAACATCAAGCGACGAGTACTTCTCCCCACCTACGTCGCCGCCACCAGTACGCAGGAAGAGGAGAGGCCGGCCACCGACACGCTTGGGACCTCGAGACCAACAGGTCTCAAATAGGGCCCCCGCTGCCGGTGGTGATGTGCGCCGCATGAGATGGTCTCAACAGATGAACGAAAATGTCATGCGGGCATATTATGGGGCTACAGAGGGAGGAAGCAACCTTACAGAGTACCGTGATCGTATGCTGCCTTTGTTTCAGGTGCTTGAGCCGGCTGTCAACGTCACGGTACAGAGATTGTCGGATCAAGTACGGGCTATTCAACGTTGTCAATTGTTGAATGAAACCGTACTTGAACGGATTCGCTCGGACCTGCGGGGTAACATTGTATCCCCCATTTTCTCGCAAACTGTGGAGCATATATCCAGAGATATACCGCAGCTGAACCCAGCTGATAAAGTGGAGGACAATGGAACCTTAACCGTAAGTACCCAGTACAATGATCAATTAAGGAGCGCTTTGGAATGCGCTTTACAGAAGTATCGAACTATGTCCCCTGAGTGTAGACCACGTTTACCGCGTTTGCCTACTCATAAAAAGAATATAGCGCTGGTGAAGACCCTGGATTCGCTGTTATCTGTTTATATAGATAGCAGCGAAAATTTGGCGGATACACACTCAATTCTGTATTGTGCAGCCGTTGCGGCATGTCGAGTAGCAGGAATTAAAATCTCTGAAGAAGGTCCTGTTACTCGACCACGTACAGCCGTACCGGCTTGGCAATCCAGGATTGAGCGACGTATAGCCGAAACCAGGGTAATCATCGGTAAGCTTATCTGCTTCAGGTCAGGCAACACCCGTCCGAAAGTCATTCGTTTTGTGAATCGGGCTTTCTCGGGGACTGAAATAAGTCCCCGAGAATATATGTCCCACGTCACGGAACGCATAGACTTCCTGAAGCAGAAAATTTATGCGTGGGCAAATCGCGTTAGGTGCTACAAACGGAGAGTAGGTCGATGCACTGTGAACCGTACATTCCAGAGAGACGAGAGGCAGGTCTACCGTAATTGGGAACGGCCCGATGTAGATCTGAATGTCAGGGATCTTCCAGATGTTAATGCCACTACTACGTTTTGGCAAAACATCTGGTCGAGGCCTGTCATTCATGAGGAATGTGGCTGGATGCGAGATGTCAAACGATCATGTGAACATATTACTGATATGGAAGCAGTACTAATAACAACAAGTGATGTAACCAGTGCAGTCCGTTCGTTACCTAATTGGAAAACCGCGGGAATGGACGGTCTGCACAATTTTTGGCTCAAATGGTTACGCAGTTCACATGCTCGTTTGGCATCTCAATTTCAGTTGTGTTTGACATCGAGGTCGTTACCACGTTTTTTAACTGTCGGTACGACCTACCTTCTCTATAAGAGTGGTAGTTCCGCGGACCCCAAAAATTACAGGCCCATTACTTGCCTGCCTACAATATATAAGCTCCTTACATCCATTTTGACAGTAAAAATTTCTTCACATATTGTGAAAAATTCTATTTTGGCCAAATCTCAAAATGGATGTAGGAGCGGGGCACGTGGAACTAAAGAGCTCCTTATTATTGACACGGTCATAAGCCAACAGGTTCGTCGCGGCCGGAAAGAGTTGGTGATGGCCTGCATAGACTATAAGAAAGCCTATGACTCTGTTCCCCATACATGGCTCTTGAGGGTACTGGAGTTGTATAAAATTGATGCAACTCTACGTGCCTTCTTGAAGACGTGTATGGGGCAATGGAGAACGGCCCTTTACTATCCAGATCGTCGCTGGCTTCAGGTACATGACGCACCAATAAAAATTGAGCGGGGTATATTCCAGGGGGACAGCCTCAGTCCATTGTGGTTTTGCCTGGCCCTGAATCCTCTTAGTACTTTACTAGAGAATTCAGGCCTAGGCTATCGGTTGCGGAGAGAGAGTCGGGGTCTATCCCACCTCCTTTACATGGATGACTTAAAGTTATTTGCCCCCACCAGACCTCAACTGATGGCATTACTTAAGGTAACTGAAACCTTCAGTAAGTCTATCAGAATGGAGTTTGGTGTGGATAAATGTGCAGTCTTACATGTAAAGCGAGGTGTCGTTGTGGAATCTGAAGGAATGCAACTTTCAGATTTCACACAACTCCGGTCTCTGTCTGCTACCGAGACCTACAAATATCTGGGTATGTCACAGGCGTTATGCATCTCTGAGGCAGTCATGAAACAAAAGTTGCAGGAGCGCTTCTTTTGCCGCTTAAGAAAAGTACTTAATAGTCTACTTTCTGGCGGCAACAAGGTGCGTGCCTGTAACAGTTGAGTCATGCCTGTCTTGATGTATTCCTTTGGCATACTCAGATGGACTCAGGCTGAACTTGATACCCTTGATAGAAAGGTCCGCTCACTTCTGACTGCATACCGAATGCACCACCCGCGCTCATCGGTAATGAGGTTGTATATCCCGCGGAGATGTGGGGGTCGTGGTTTTTTAAACATCAAAACCCTTCATAACCGCGAGGTATACAACCTCCGAGAATATTTTCTCAATACTGACATGGACGTGCATCGTGATGTAGTTAGAGTGGATCAAGGATTTACCCCGCTTGCTTTGGCTAAAGAGAACTGGCACAAGCCTATAGTGCTTGGCATTGAAGACCGCCGGGAGGTATGGAGGAGCAAGGAGCTGCATGGACGTTTTTATCGGGCCTTACATGGGCCTGATGTTGATTTTGCAGCATCTGTTTCCTGGCTGCAATTCAGTGATCTCTTCGGAGAAACTGAAGGTTTTGTCTTTGCAATAATGGATGAAGTTGTGATGACGAATAACTACCGAAAATATATCCTGAAAGATGGTACGGTTGACATCTGTCGGGCATGCCACCGTCCCGGAGAATCACTCAGGCATTCCGGTTGTACTCGTCTTGCCAACGGCGATTATTTGCACAGACATAACCAGGTAGCCAGGATTGTTCACCAGCAACTTGCTCTTAAATACAATCTGGTGGAAATTGAAGTGCCATACTATAAATATGTGCCCGACCCAGTTCTCGAAAATGACCGTGCCACGTTGTACTGGGATCGGTCTGTCATTACTGACAGGACTATTGTTGCTAACAAGCCTGATATAGTGGTGATAGACCGATCAGAGCGCCGTGCAATAATTGTTGACGTCACTATTCCGCATGACGAGAATCTCGTGAAAGCTGAAAAAGAAAAGCAAATGAAATATTTGGATTTAGCTCACGAGATTACCGACATGTGGGATGTTGATTCAACAATTATTGTTCCGATAGTCATATCGGTTAATGGACTGATTGCCAAGAGTCTCGACCAACACCTATTGAGACTCTCGTTGGACGGCTGGCTTAAGGGCTTGATGCAAAAGGCAGTACTCCTCGACACGGCACGTATTGTGAGGAGGTTCCTTACTCTGGAGCCCTAACCACCGGCAACTTGGTCCCAGCACCCGTTGTCGGTGGTCTATCTATTTTATACATTTTTAAATTTGTTATGTTTACTCGTTTGTGTTTTTGTTTGTATTTTTATAAGTATGTTAGTATGTTTGTGTGAGTGTTTGTTTCTTTTCATAATATATTTAAAAGTGTATATAATGTGATATAAAATAAATAAAGAGAATAATGATAAACTGGCAACACTACACGCCAAGTCAGTAGCCAGTAGCATAAACTAAGGAGTACATATCATTCACATATCATAAAGTCATAAAGTCTATCATGGGGAGTAGCATTTATAGACGTGCATAGAAGGGAACGTATTGAATGCAAAGCAATAGGTAGCAATTGCTTCCAATTATCAATAGGTAAATTTTTAGAGCGAAGAGCGAGTTGAATTATTCTCCATAATGTACCATTCAGGCGTTCTACTTGGCCATTGCCACAAGGATTATAAGGCATAGTCCGGCTAGAAGCAATACCAAGTGATCTTAGAAATTGGAGTAGTTCAGAATACATAAATGCGGCCCCTCGATCACTGTGTATATATAATGGAGTACCAAAAGTAGAAAACAGATGTTGCAAGCATTTTATCACTGACGCTGAAGTCATATCTTTACAGGCATAAGCAAAAGTAAATCGACTGTATTCGTCTGTAATAGTTAATACATATTTATTAGGTCCTGGTAGTGGCCCTTTAAAGTCCAAATTAAGTCGTTCAAAAGGTGCTATAGCTTTAATTAAGTGTCCTTTAGATTTACAATACCGAGGCTTTACTTCTGCACATGTTTTACAAGAAGCAGTCATTGCTTTTACCTCTTCTACCAAATATGGCAAATTCTTTGAGAGGACCCAATGAACCATCCTAACGATTACTGGGTGACAAAGATCATTATGTATTTCACGTAGTTTGTATGTGTTCATGAGAGCACAAATGCGAGACAATGCATCTGCAACAATGTTCTCGGCCCAGGACGATATACAATATCAAATTTGAAACACGATAATTCGAGACGCCACCGCTCTATTTTTTCGTTCTTTATTTTACTAGTATGCTTACTATTAAATATAAACGCAACTGATCTTTGATCAGTGATTAAATTGAAATATCTGCCAATAAGGAAATGTCTCCAATTACGGATACTCTCGACGATTGCTGCCGCTTCCTTTTCAATTGATGATTGTCTGCGTTCAGACTCTGTAAGTGTTCTAAAAAAAAAAGGCTACTGGTCGACCTTTTTGAGATAAGGTCGCTGCTAAAGCGAAATCCAAGGCATCTGTTTCTACAGTAAATGTTTCTTTGTCATCAATTGCACTAAGGAATGATTTTTGTATTTCTAATTTCACATTTTCAAAACTAGTTTTAGTATAATTTGACAGAGGAAATTTATTTGTTACAATAAGTGGGCGAATTTAGGTTGAAAAGTTATTAACCCATTTCGCATAGTGAGCGAATAAACCCAGTGCTCGTTTTAATTCTTGAACATTAGATGGTAAAGGCAAATCAATCAAAGGTCTAAGCCGATCGATATCGGGCTTAATATTTCCGTCAGATACAGTATAGCCAAGGAGATTGATACATGTTTGAGAAAACTGTCATTTTTCTTTATTTAGAGTTAGTTTATATTTAGTCATATGCAAAAACACCTTCTAGATGCTCTGCTGTGATGATATATTGGAGAGTACGTTGAAATGCAGCAACTCCATTAGTAACACCAAAAGGTATTCTCGTAAACTGGAAAAGTTTACCACAAGCTTCGAATGTTGTATAAATTCTGTCGTTTTCTAGAATAGGTACTTGAAGATAAGCACTTTTTAAATCAATTTGACTTAATACTTTATATTTTGCAATATTTGAAACTATTGAAGAAATACTCGGTAAGGGATATGCATCCAGATATGTAAATTTATTAATAGTTTGGGAGTAATCGATCACTAAAACACTATCACGTGTTTACCGTCATTGTATAAGCTTCTTACATCCATTCTGAGAAGCAAAATTACAAAACATATTTACACTTATTCGATCATGTCCAACTCTCAGAATGAATGTAGGAATGGGGGCCGTGGTACTAAGGAGCTCCTCCTTATTGATGCGGCTAGCCAACAGGCTCGTGGTAGGAAAAAGGATCTGATGACATGCTGGATAGACTATAAAATAGCTTTTGACTCTGTGCCACTTACGTGGCTCTTGAGGGTGCTAGACTTATATAAAGTTAACGAAACTTTATGCACCTTCCTGAAGTCTTGTATGGGGCATTGGAGGACAGCTCTTTGCTATCCAGTATGTCGGCAGACCCCGGATTGTCATGGTGAGCTTGTAAGGATTGAGCGGGGTATATTTCATGGAAAAGGCATAAGAAAAGGGGCCTGCCTACGTGTGAATGTGAGCAAAACCAAAATAATGGTTTTTGAAAGAGAAGAACAGATGTTAGAGTAGCAATAGGAAATGGTGTGCTAGAACAAGTGGACGAATTTGTATATCTTGGATGTGGATTCAGTCGGGATGGAAGGTACACCACTGATGTAGAGAGAAGAGTGAATGCGGGAAATGGAGTGAACGGAGCATTGGGACAATTTCTCGGCAGTCAGTCAGTTTCCTCAGCCAGAAGGCACGTGTCGCAATACACAACGCAGTGCTTACCCTTTTTTTTTTTTAATTTTAGGTGGGCAAAAATGTCCTACCGCACACCCCGCTGCCCGGGGAGACAACGGGGTAGTGTGGGGCTCTCACCCACTAAAAACCCACCGTACGCCCTCACCCGCCCTTGCTACGGCGGATCACGGGAACCGCGTCGTTTCTCCGCGATCCGCAGGCGGCAGCCCCTTCGGGCACCCTCTCTTGTGCGACGCCCCGCGCACTTGGGCGTCACACCTTCGCGGTAGGCTTCCGCGGACGGCAGGGTACTCCCCGACCCCACCGTCCGCAGCCTCGGCTAGGGCGGCATCAGGCGCAGGTAAGCGCGCGCACGCTGCGCGCGCGCCGGCGGCGAATCGGGTCCGTGAAGGAGGATTCCTCCCGGGCCCTCTCCGCCGCCTCCTTCCGCGAAATGACAGCCTCGCAGAAGGCGGCGACCGCGGTCCAGGCCCTGTCACTGCCAACCATCGCTCGCGCAACGGCCGGCAGCGACAGGTCCACGCCTATGACTGCAGCGAGTTCCCGGCGCTGCACATCCCAGGCCGGGCAGGACTCGAGCGTGTGCTGCGCCGAGTCCTCGCCGCAATCGCAGTGGTGACAGCCTGGGGTCGTCTCCCTCCTAGCGATCGTGTGCAGGTATTTGCCGAAGCAACCGTGCCCCGACAAAACCTGCACCAACCGGAAGGTGAGGACCCCGTGCTGCCGCCCTGCCCATTCTTCCAAGATCGGCTGGAGCGCCTCCACGGTCCAGAGACCAGCCCGGGGCGTCTCCAGCCGAGACCTCCACTTTAGGACGGTGGCACGGCGGGCATCTTCCCGCCACGCTGAGATTGCGCTTGGCGAGGGGCGGCTGCCCCACGCCCGCTTCGTCGACGCCCGCCGATGAACGTCGGCGAGCACCTCCGCCTCCAGATCCCACGGGGGGGTTCCGGCCAACGCGCAGGCTGCATCGCACGAGACCGTGCGGTACCCGCGTATTGCCCTGACTGCTACGACCCTCTGTGGACGCCACAGAAGGGCCCTATTGCGAGCGGCCAGGGATTCCGCCCACACGGGCGCGCCGTACAGTGCCATTGACCGTACTACCCCCGCGTAGAGTCGTCGACACGCGACACTCGGTCTGCCCAAATTCGGCATCAGTCGCCCGAGGGCGGACGCCGTGCCGACGAGCCTTGGCGCAAGACGGCGGAAGTGCTCGTCAAAGTGCCACCGTCCATCCAATACCAGGTCCAGGTATTTTATGTGGGCCTGGATTGGAAAGCCCACACCGTTGACCGTTATCGAGGCGCTGGCGGATGGGCCACGTCGGGGCCCATGGAAGAGTAGGGCCTCCGACTTTTCAAGAGCCACCCTAAGCCCCAGCGCTTCGATCCGCCTGACCACCTCCGCGGTTCCTGAGGTGGCCAGCGTTGCCGCCTCCTCGAGGGTCCCGCCCCGGGCTGTGACGAGCGTATCGTCTGCGTAGCAAATTACGCCCAACCCGGGGGGAGCTGGCCACGGAGGACCCAGTCGTAGCCGATGTCCCACAGGAGCGGCCCTAGAACCGAACCCTGCGGGACGCCGCACGACATAGCCCTCCTTACAACGTCCCCTTCCCGGTCCACGAAGAGGACGCTGCGGCCGTCGAGATAGTCCGCCACCAGCCGCCTTAGGTAGAGGGGCACTCCATGGTACCGGAGTGCCTCCTTGATGCAGCCGAATGGCAGACTATTGAATGGACGATTGGTGCTGGACGATGCGGGCAGCGACTACCCGCTCTAGCAGTTTGCCCGCCTCGTCCAGCAACACGATGGGCCTGAAGGCCGTGACTGTATTCGGAGACCGTCCCGGCTTCGGCAGGAGCACGAGCTTCCCCTCCTTCCAGCAGTCAGGGAACCGTCCGGACACCAGACAAGCGTCGAACAGTCCCCTGAGGCGGGGCTCTAGGTGGTCGAGGACCAGGGCCAACACACGGGCGGGAACCCCGTCCGGCACAGGGGCGGCGCTTCTCCGCATACGTGCTGCCGCCGCCCCCATTTCCGTCGTCGTCACGGACGGTACCTCCCCGTCGTCGGCCTCCCGGTCGTCATCTGGCGGAGCCATGACCGGGGGCGTGTGCACCACCCGTGAAGGGAATAATCCCTCAACCACCTCAGAGAGGAAGCCCGGCTGAAGGGTCTCCGTAAGGGGGGAGGCCCTGGGCGCGGAGCTTGTTGAGCGCCGCGCGGTACGGGCGTCCCCAGGGGTCACGCTCGAGACCCTCCAGCATCTCCTGCCTTTTCGCGTCTTTGGCGCGACAGATGGCCAGCTTAAACGCGGCGCGCGCACTGCTGTACGCCGCATACAGCTGGCCCTCCCGCTCTTCGTCGCAGATTCGGCGACGTCGGCTGCGGTTGTAGGACCTTCGGGCACAAATACAGGCCGCACGGAGGTCTGCCAGCTCCGGGGACCACCAGTAGACCCCCTACCGTTGAGGCGGGCGCCGCACCCGGGCAATGCCCGCATCGCAGATCTACGTAAGCCAGCCTCGGCGCCCACGTCTTCCGTCAGGGGGGGAGGCAGCCAAGATTGAAAAATGGCCGCCTCCATCAGCAGGTCCCGGTCCAGCCTTCCCACAGCCCATCATGGAAAAGCGGGAGCTCTGTCCGCCACGTGACCCCTACTGGCACCCTGAAGGATCCGGGAGACCTCTATCTGGATATAGCGGTGATCAGATAGGGTCTCGACCTCCTCCAGGACTCGCAAGCTCCTTACGCGTGCGGCGACACTGGGGCTAGCGAACGAAAGGTCCACTATCGACCCGCCCCCGCGCCGCACGCACGTCAGGGCGGACCCTTGGTTGAGCAACACGAGGTCCGCCGCTGCCGCCCACTCCTGGACGCCACACCACGGGCGTCCGTCCTGGGGGACCCCCACGCCGTGGATTTGGCGTTAAAGTCCCCCAGCACGAGCACAGGGCTCGGTGCCATACGCCGTATTGAGGTCTCCAGGTTGTGCAGGAAGACCTCGTAGGCCGCCAGACTACGATTGGGGGAGAAGTACACGCCGTACAACGTGACTCCTTCCCATTCGGCCGCCACATATCCCGTGCCCTTGTCTTTGACTGACAAGGGCGGGGAATGCGGCGCCGCTGACCTGACGACCGCCACGGAGCCATCCCCGGTACCCGCCCAATTGGGGCGATCGGGGACTATGTAGGGCTCCGCGGCTACGGCAACACCGATCGACCGCTCCGCCATGGATTGCAGGAAGAGGTCCTGCGCCCTGGCGGAGTGGCCGAGATTCCCTTGGAGGAGGATAGAGTCGTGGTCCATAAACTAGACCACGACATCCTCCACTATGCGCCGCGGCGGTCCAGCTGCGCCGGGTTGGGCAGCCGGGGCCGATTGGCTGCCCATCCCCTTCTTAGGGCCTGACTTGGCCGGAGGCCTGCACCCCTCTCGCCCCATGCAATGGTTGGCAGGGCGATTGCCCGCCGCACATGCGGGGCAGTGTGAGGCGGCAGTGCAAGCAGCCGCCTGGTGCCCTGTCTGACCGCAGCGGAAACAAAGCCCGCTGCAGTCAAAACAGTTAGTGCACAGCGGCCGGGTGTGGCCGACCGCCATGCATTTGTAGCACCTGGCAGGCCGGGGCTCCAATACGGTCACCCGCGCGGCGCCCCAGCCCACCAGATGTCTACCGGCGGTTGAGTCGCGAGTCGAGTTGGCCGCCGCGACAGGGCACGAGACCCAGACGGCACCTACACCACCTGGACCTGGGCGAATGGTGCCCACCCGGACGGCGCTGCTGGGAGACCCGGTTTTCAAGGCGACTGCCTCCCGGATCTCTTCCGCCGTCACGGAATCGTCCAAACCCGAAATGCGCAATTCTGCACACTTCACGGGTCTGGCGTTCCAGACACCACTCTCTGCCGGAAACAAGCCCAGCAGCCTCGCGGCCATCGCGTCGGCCGTCTTGGTGCCCTCCGGCCCCAGGTACTCAAAAATTCGAGCACCTGTCCGGGCTTGGCGAGAGCGAGCAGAAACGTCCCCAAGATCGGAGACGTTTATCTCTCGCCGGGCACGCTTTAGGACGGCCTCATATGTCAGGCCCTTTTCCTTCGCTTCAGGCAGCAGGGTGATGACCACCGCTGCTGTCTTAGGAACTTTCAGTGACCTCTTTTTTATTTTCTTTGGCTTTGGAGCCTCCTCTCTCGGGGTTATCGACGCCGCTTCACGCCTCGCAGCAATGCCGCGACCCCTGCTCCGGGATCGCCGGGGTTCCACCACTTGCCAGTCCCCGTCCGAGGACATAACTGCGGCAGGGCCGGGGGAAGAAGCCCGGAGTATGACCACCGCAGTCCGCGAGGGTGCGGCAATCTGTTTCGGCGCGGCAGTACGCTGAGGCACAGTGGAGCTTGGTAGAGGCGGAAACTCCTCTCGGGGCTGACCCCTCGAGGCTTGTTCCGCCTTGCCCTTCTTTTTGCCCTTCTTTTTCTGGGCCGTTGTTTCGGCCAAAGAAGCCGGCGTTTTTGCGGGCGGTGGCTTGGCCACCGCTGCAGCAAAAGATACTTGGCCCCCTCTACACGGCAAGGCTGTCGCTACCGTGTGCGTTGTGCCACTTCTCTTGTCAGCCGCTAGTGGCGGCCGTAGTCCTGGCTCTGGTGGCAGCCTTGCAGCCAAAGCCTCAAGCCGTGGATCAAAGACCGCAGAAATGCGGTTAATGATTGCGCGGACCATTCCCTCTTCCAGCTCCGGGCTAGCCACTGACTGAGCGCTGGACGGTATCAATGTGGTCGCGGGTAGCACAGGCTCAACCCGCACCTCAGCAGCCACGGCCCGCGGGACAGCCGCAGGAAGCCCAAGTTCCGCTCTCATGTTGGCCATCCCTCAGTGCAATTCTTGGACAGTCTCCTCAAGGCGCTGGTTCCGCGCCCCGAGGTCGGCTATCTCTGCCACAAGACACACGTTTTGAGCCACCAACCGCTCCACCACGTTCGACAGTTCAGTGGCGGCGTTTTTCAGTCCCCGGACGAAATTACCTTTTAGGTTTCTCGAGCCCGTGGCCACTGTCGAAATTATGGCCACGCTGTCCGCGGCTCTTTCTGCAATTTTAGCCGCCGAAGGCGGCCCATTGCAATCAATGGGAAGGCGAAGCTTTTCTGAGAGGAGCGCTAAGCGCTCCTCTGCCGTTTGCTCCGCCTCAGCTCTTCTTAAGTTTAACGTCTCAGCCAATAAGGCGCGTGGGATTGGTGTCCCGGGCCGGCTGATGCCTCGACCCCTGACCGCTGCGGGTATTTTAGGGGGAGGCATCTCTGTTGAGCTTCCATCGGACTCCGACGCAGCGCCCCCCTGAGACAGGGTGCGCTTGCGCCAGAACCGCGACGGGAGCGGCTCCAACACCACCGCAATGTCTGCAGGCCGTGGTGTCAGTATATTAGCGCCCTCACTCGGGCCACTCTCTTCAGTGGCGGACGTCTCGGCGGCTGACGTTACCGCTGAACTGCCCGTCAACGAGCTGTCCCTAGTTGCCTTTTTGCCCTTGCGGGACTTTCGGCTGCCGCGCATTTTGCGCGCGGCTTGGCTAATAGGGGCCGCATTTACAGCCGGACCCCTTACGGCTGAGGCGTCGGGATTTTCACCCAACTCTGTCGATGTATTAGTTTTTTCATAACAATTTTCCATGTTGTTCCCACGAGTATGGGAGAAAGGTGGTCCACCCGGACCGAGCTCCCTGTACCCGGGTAAGCGTACATTTGTAACCCAACACAGGGGGTCCGCATGTACCCTGGCTGGGGCCGCGCTCGAGACTGAACTACCCATCAGCCATGCATCTTCTCGCCGCGCGCCAGAGCTTGAGATTCGGGGTAATTTTTTATAGAGGTTGTCTTCCTCGCGGTCCAGGCGATTAAGCCAAGACCCTCGTTCCTGTATGCCCGCGAGACGTAACCACAGACACGCGCTCAGGTTTACGATTTGGGACGGGGGGGCCACTGTGGCCCCACTGTCCCCCCTCTCCAGAGCCCGGTGAGCCAGTCTGGCACCACCGACTCCGACGCCTGGTCTATCCGCCGTGCCCTCTGCTGAGTCAGAGGGACACGCGGAGACCCGTCTTGTCCGGAATTTTAGCCGCCGGCGACTGCCGACGTTGCCCGGGGTGCACTACTAGGAGGTAAACCAGACAAATTAGCACCCCAACGCAGTGCTTGCCCTAACGTTATTGTATGGAAGCGAGAGTTGGGTATGCAAAAAGGAGCATGAGAGTAAAATCAATGCGGTCGAAATGCGATCTCTGCGGAGAATCTGTGGAGTGAGGCTGACTGACCGCACTCGTAACGACGAAATAAGAGAGCGAGTAGGTATGAAAGAGAGTATTAGAAAGAAGAAAGAAAAATATTTATTTGTGCCACACATATATATAGGAGTACATAATCAAAATAATAAAAAATTAAAAAATAAATAAAACAGAATAAAACCATAACAAACAAAAAAAAAAATCAAAAATGGTTTAAGGGTTTGTACTGTATGGCTTTTGTGACACAAAAAGGAAAAAATTCAGCATTTGCCGTTTTGTCGTGTGACATCACAGCTGCTGATTTTCAATTCATCCCCTTTTTCTTTTTTCGACGCTTGACATCGCATAATCTATGACGCGTACGCAACACACAGAGCACTTTTCAACTATTATATATATGTATTGGTGTAAAGATGCGAAAGGGAATGCTCCGATGGTTCGGACATGTGGAAAGAATGCCGGACGAGCGACTGGTTAAGAAGATATACAATGCGAAAGTGGAAGGATGTAGGTGTACCTACCGGGGAGACCGAGACTCACCTACCTAGACCAAATCGGTCATGTATTGAAGGAAGGTGGAGTCAGGAGTCTCCAAAACCGGCGAGCGTGTATGAAGAGAGTTATGAATGTTGAGGAAGCGAGAGATGTATGCAAGAATAGAACCTCTTGGCACTCTGTTCTCTCTGCCTACCCCGCAAGGGAAATGGCGTGATGATAAGTAAGTAAGTAAGTAAGACAGTCTGAGTCCTTTATGGTTCTGTTTAGCCATGAACCCTCTTAGTACCTTATTAGAGGGTTCAGGATTAGGCTATAAGTTGAGAGGTGATGGTTGCAAAATATCCCACCTGTATTATATAGATGATCTCAAATTGTTTGCCTCTACCAGATTGCAACTAATGGAGTTACTAAACTTAACTGTATCCTTTAGTAATTCCATTGGGATGGAATTTGGTGTGGATAAATGTGCGATCATGCATGT
Source organism: Leucoma salicis (assembly GCA_948253155.1). NCBI lineage: Eukaryota > Metazoa > Arthropoda > Insecta > Lepidoptera > Erebidae > Leucoma > Leucoma salicis. The sequence goes on along the minus strand of OX411822.1, from coordinate 713,708 downwards.
AAAACGAGGACGGGTAGTGGAATCCGAGGAAGTTCAACTCTCGGATTGTACTCATTTGCGATCACTCCTCGTAACTGACACATATAAATACTTGGGTATGTCGCAAGCTCTGGGCATTAATGAGGTGGACATGAAGCAATCGTTGCGGGAGCGTTTCTTTGGCCGCCTGAAAAAAGTACTGAATAGTCTTCTATCAGGTGGCAACAAGGTACGCACCTGCAACGGTTGGGTAATGCCACTTCTAATGTACTCTTTCGGCATACATAAGTGGACTCAGACGGAACTTGACGCTCTGGATAGAAGAGTCCGCAGTTTATTAACCGCATATATATACTTTACAACAATATTTACAAACTGTGCAATAGAAATCAAAGACCTCAAAAAATGGAAAAAATAAACAACGCAACCACAATCAATTCATAAATATCTACCTATATGAGAAAAATGACAGATGTCAAGAAATAAAATGTGTAATAGCAAAATGATATAAACAGAAAGAAAATGTTAACCCGGTCAAAAGCCAGACTCGCTGCTGCCCTAGAGACAACTCCGGACTCATCGCTCAGCTCCACCTCGCAACTACCGAATCCAGTTTCAGTGACAACGGTTACTGCTGAGGTGTTGAGCTCAACATCAAGCGGCGAGTACTTCTCCCCGCCTACGTCGCCGCTACCAGTACGCAGGAAGAGGAGAGGCCGACCGCCGACACGCTTGGGACCCAGAGACTAACAGGTTTCAAATAGGGCCCCCGCTGCCGGTGGTAATGTGCACCGCATGAGATGGTCTCAAAAGATGAACGAAAATGTCATGTGGGCATATTATGTGGCTACAGAGGGAGGAAGTAACCTTACAGCGTACCGTGATCGTATGCTGCCTTTGTTTCAGGAGCTTGAGCCGGCTGTCAACGTCACGGCACGGAGATTGTCGGATCAAGTTCGGGCCATTCAACGTTGTCAATTGTTGGATGATACCGTACTTAAACGGCTTCGCTCGGACGTACGGAGTAACATTGTACCCCCATTTTCTCGCAAACTGTGGAGCATATATCTAGAGATATACCGCAGCTGAGGAAGTGGAGGACAATGGAACCTTAACCGTAAGTACCCAGTACAATGATCAATTAAGGAGCGCTTTGGAATGTGCTTTACAGAAGTATCGAACTATGTGTCCTGAGTGTAGACCACGTTTACCGCGTTTGCCTACTTATAAAAAGAATATAGCGCTGTTGAAGACCCTGGATTCGCTGTTATCTGTTTATATAGAAAGCAGCGAAAATTTGGCGAACACACACTCAATTCTGTATTGTGCAGACGTTGCGGCATATCGAGTAGCAGGAATTAAAATCTCTGAAGAAGGTCCTGTTACTCGACCGCGTACAGCCGTACCGGCTTGGCAATCCAGGATTGAGCGACGTATAGCCGAAACCAGGGTAATCATCGGTAAGCTTATCTGATTCAGGTCAGGCAACACCCGTCCGAAAATCATGCGTTTTGTGAATCGGGCTTTCTCGGGGACTGAAATAAATCCCCGAGAATATATGTCCCACGTCACAGAACGTATAGACTTCCTAAAGCAGAAAATTTATGCGTGGGCAAATCGCGTTTGGTGCTACAAACGGAGAGTAGGTCGATTTACTGTGAACCGTACATTCCAGAGAGACGAGAGGCAGGTCTACCGTAATGGGGAACGACCCGATATCATGAAGAATGTGATTGGATGCGAGATGTCAAACGATCATGTGAACATATTACCGACATGGAAACAGTAGTAATAACAACAAGTGATGTAACCAGTGCATTCCGTTCGTTAACTAATTGGAAAACAGCGGGACCGGACGGACTGCACAATTTTTGGCTCAAATGGTTACGCAGTTTACATGCTTGTCAATCGGTACGACCTACCTTCTCTATAAGAGTGGTAGTTCCGCGGACCCCAAAAATTACAGGCCTATTACTTGCCTACTTACAATATATAAGCTCCTTACATCCATTTTGACAATAAAAATTTCATTTATATATATTTGTAGCATTTGACATGCTTAGCACTATACATTAAACACAAAGTGAAAAATGTGAAATCGAAAATAACAGTCAGGAGCAGGATTTGAACCTGCATCTTCTGGATACCGTCCAGATGCTTTACCAAATCAGCCATCCCGACAATTGCTCCTGACTGCTAATTTCGATAACACATCATACTTAACGTCTTTGGGTGACGCCTGCGCCATCTGTCGGACGTATTTTCATACATTATACCGACCCGGTAAACTTAATTTTACAATTAAGATTTTTTACCTAATAATGACGCAAACCCTATAAACATTTATATATATTTGTAGCATTTGACATGCTTAGCACTATACATTAATTTTCGATTTCACATTTTTCACTTTGTGTTTAATGTATAGTGCTAAGCATGTCAAATGCTACAAATATATATAAATGTTTATAGGGTTTGCGTCATTATTAGGTAAAAAATCTTAATTGTAAAATTAAGTTTACCGGGTCGGTATAATGTATGAAAATACGTCCGACAGATGGCGCAGGCGTCACCCAAAGACGTTAAGTATGATGTGTTATCGAAATTAGCAGTCAGGAGCAATTGTCGGGATGGCTGATTTGGTAAAGCATCTGGACGGTATCCAGAAGATGCAGGTTCAAATCCTGCTCCTGACTGTTATTTTCGATTTCACATTTTTCACTTTGTGTTTAAAATAAAAATTTCTTCACATATTGTGAAAAATTCAATTTTGGCTAAATATCAAAATGGATGTAGGAGCGGGGCACGTGGAACTAAAGAGCTCCTTATTATTGACACGGTCATAAGCCAACATGTTCGTCGCGGCCGGAAAGAGCTGGTGATGACCTGGATAGACTATAAGAAAGCCTATGACTGTTCCCCATACATGGCTCTTGAGGGTGCTGGAGTTGTATAAAATAGATGCAACTCTACGTGCCTTCTTGAGAACACGTATGGGGAAATGGAAAACGGCGCTTTGCTATCCAGATCGTCGCTGGCCTCCGGTTGAAGACGCACCAATAAAAGTTGAGCGAGGTATATTTCAAAGGGACAGCTTGAGTTCATTGTGGTTTTGCCTGGCCCTGAATCCTCTTAGTACTCTACTAGAGAATTCAGGCCTAGGCTATCGTTTGCGGAATTAGAGTCAAGGTCTATCTCACCTCCTGTACATGGATGACTTAAAGTTATTTGCCCCCACCAGACCCCAACTGATGGCATTACTGAAGGTAACTGAAACCTTTAGTAAGTCTATCAAAATGGAGTTTGGTGTGGATAATTGTGCAGTCTTACATGTAAAGCGAGGAGGGGTCGTGGAATCTGAAAGAATGCAACTTTCAGATTGCATGCAACTCCGATCTCTGTCTGCAACTGAGACCTACAAATATCTGGGTATGTCACAGGCCTTATGCATCTCTGAGGCAGGTATGAAATAAAAGTTGCAGGAGCGCTTCTTTCGCCGCTTAAAAAAAGTATTCAATAGTTTACTTTCTGGCGGCAACAAGGTGCGTGCCTGTAACAGTTGGGTCGTGCCTATCTTGATGTATTCCTTTGGCATACTCAGATGGACTTAGGCTGAACTTGATATCCTTGACAGATAGGTCCGCACACTTCTGACTACATACCGAATGCACCACCCGCGCTCATCAGTAATGAGGTTGTATATCCCGCGGAGATGTGGGGGTCGTGGTTTTTTAAACATCAAAACCCTTCATAACCGCGAGGTATGCAACCTCCAAGAATATTTTTTCAATACTGATACGGACGTGCATCGTGATGTAGTTAGAGTGGATCAAGGATTTACCCCGCTTGCTTTAGCTAAAGAGAACTGGCACAAGCCTATGGTACTTGGCATTGAGGACCACCGAGAGGTAGAACTGGGTCGGGCCCAGTTCTCGAAAATGACCGTGCCACGTTGTACTGGGATCGGTCTGTCATTACTGACAGGACTATTGTTGCTAACAAGCCTGATATAGTGGTGTTAGACCGATCAGAGCGCCGTGCAGTAATTGTTGATGTCACTATTCCGAATGACGAGAATCTCATGAAAGCTGAAAAAGAAAAGTAAATGAAATATTAGGATTTAGCTCACGAGATTACTGATATGTAGGATGTTGATTCAACAATTATTGTTCCGATAGTCATATCGGTTAATGGACTGATTGCCAAGAGTCTCGACCAATATCTAATGAGACCCTCGTTGGACGGCTAGCTTAAGGGCTTGATGCAAAAGCCAGTACTCCTCGACACGGCACGTATTGTGAGGAGGTTCCTTACTCTGGAGCCCTAACCACCGGCAGCTTGGTCTCTGCCGCCGATGTAGGTGGTCTACTATTTTATACATTTTGAAATTTGTTATGTTTACTTGTTTGTGTTTTTGTTTGTATTTTATAAGTATGTTTGTGTGAGTGTTTGTTTCTTTCATAATATATTTAAAAATGTATATATTGTGATATAAAATGAATAAAGAGAATAATAATAATCTTTATTTGTAACCAACATGAGTACCAAAATTTTACAATATCAATTAATTTACATAGTTATTAGCAGATCAGCTATCAATAATGTCTGGACTACTAGGATTCCCTGTGTCGTGAGGGCCAGTCCCTTCCCAAGTTACAAAAGTAATTATAACTATGTTTTACAAAGATACTTATGATCATAATGTGTGTGTTTGAGTGTGAGTGCATGTGTGTGTGAGTGTGTGTGTGTGTGTGTGAGTGTGTGTGTGTGTGTGTGTGAGTGTGTGTGTGTGTGTATTATTATCCAGTAAGTATTACATTTTCGATTTCTTCATAATTTTTAAGTCTAAATATTGTCTATCTAAATATTGTGTATAAAATACAGAGCGTGGTTGAAAATGACACAGTCGTCGATTGAGACTTCAGATAGAATGTTGTCCACTCTGCTCCCTGTCAGTGTTATCTGGCTCTGAGTACCTACATAGAACAACTATTTCAGATAAGTATTTAAAGTTATTTTAAATTGTGTAAATTAACTATATCAGTTAAATTAATAAGTTATTTACAAGCCCATTGATTTATTAAAATTAATGTGTGTGTGTGTGTATATATACATATATATATATATATATATATATATATATATATATATATATATATATACATATATAATATGGTACAAATATAATATAAATTAAATTATTTACTTGTGATGGTGCTTCCAATTGTTATTGCTTAAATTAAATACTAGTTTATTATACGATATACACGTTATTATGAATTAAATGTTCCCTCTGCAATATCTGTTGTAATTTTTTTTTAATAAGTTTCTGGAATTACTCCTAACATCAGAAGTGGGACTACTTGGCTTACAAATTCAATTTATGTAACTATTTCAGTGTGAACTGTGGACGCTAAGCTTATAAAGAATTTACTGGAATTTTTATAGACTGCGATTTCGTCCAATCGACGTCAAGACGATATGGCTTTAGCTGGTATTCCATCCTGAGAAGATGTATCATGGTGCATAAGTCTGGTGTAAGAATAAAGAGGATCGCGGTGAAGAATACAACTGGAGCAGCATACAATTGGTTACATAGGTGGGTAAGGCCCTTCGGGGCTCTACTTGTACTTGTTTTTAATTATGGGAACCAGAACATCGCGACTCGGAAACCTTTTTCCAAGATTTAATAGATCTGTTCCCTAGCAAGAAAAAAATTAACAGAAAACGATCTCACCATGTGAGGTACTCTTTTTATCCACGGAGAACATCACAAGTACACTGGAACTCACCCGATGGTATAACCAAAAACCAAATAGACCACATTGCCATCAGCTCAAAGTGGCGCTCGCTGCTCGATGTTCGCAACCGTCGTGGCGCGGATATCGACAGTGATCACCACCTAGTAGTAGCCGAGGTGCGGCTTAAAGGAGCCGTAGCTCGAACGACTACCGCGACCACCAAGGCAAGGAAACGGTTTGAGGTAAACAGACTACGGGATCCGGATATAGGCGATGCTTTCAGACTAGAGCTGCGGAATCGCTTCTCGGCACTTGAGACGGACTCTACTACTTCTGTCAACGCGGAGTGGAACCACATCAAAATGGCCTATGTAGAGACCAGCTCCGTCGTTCTTGGACATAAAACACATACACGCGAAGACTGGATGTCACAGAGAGCCTGGAACCTCTTTAAAGATAGGCGCGAACTCCATCTTCAACTCCTGGCAACCAATATAGATACGGCGGTGCGTGAAGATCTGAGGCTGCAGTATAGACAGATACGCAGAAACATCTACCGCAGTACCCGTCATGATCGACGAGTATGGGCGGATAGTTTGGCGGATTGCGCCCAACGTGCTGCTAACTCCGGTAATCTAAGAGAGATGTACAAGGCGACGAAGACCTTGGCCGGAAACAGGAACCAGAGGAAGAAGAAGCCCTTGAAGGACAAAGGAGGCCAGCTGATTGTGACATCGGAGGGACAGCTTCAACGCTGGCGGGAGCATTTCGAGGAGATCTTCCGAATCCCAAACGACCCCATCACTACGACACCTGCTGCCAGCTTGCCCGCACAAAGCCTCGACATTGACGTGTCTCCCCCCACTGAGGAGGAAGTAGTGAAAGCCATCCGATCACTCAAAATCGGCAAAGCCCCAGGAGTCGACCTCATCACGGCGGAAATGCTGAGAGCGGACGTGACTACAGCCGCGAACGCGCTGACACCTCTTTTGCGGAGCATCTGGTCAGCCGAAGAGTTACCCGACGACTGGAATAAAGGCCTTCTCATCACCGTGCCTAAGAAAGGAGACCTCAGTGAATGTGGCAATTGGAGAGGCATTACCTTGCTCTCAATCCCGTCTAAGGTGCTGTGCAAGATTATCCTAGACAGATTATCGAGGGCCGTTGAACCTCTTCTTCGCAAAGAACAAGCTGGTTTCCGACCCAACCGATCGTGTACGGACCAGATCAATACCTTGCGCATAATGTTAGAACAGGCATCAGAATGGCAGAGGGAAATTTATTTGACTTTAGTGGACTTCGAAAAAGCCTTCGATACGCTGAGCTGGTGTTGCATCTGGGACCGATTGCGTGAAATTGGGGTCCCCGAGAAAATTACCAATATGATCAAGGCCATCTACGGGAAGTATTCCTGTAGAAAGAAACACGACGGCCTCGTCTCGGAGGATATACCGGTACATGCGGGCATACGACAGGGGTGTCTTCTCTCACCTCTCCTATTTCTTGTTGTTCTCGATGGCATCATAAGCAATACAATATGTAACAAGCGTCGCGGCATAGAGTGGGAACTATCCAGCGTCTTGGAAGACCTGGATTATGCCGATGACCTATGCCTGCTGAGTCACACAAGAACCGACATGCAAGCCAAGCTGGACGACCTACAACGAGAGGCAAAGGAGATGGGACTGAAAATCAACACCCGGAAGACCCAGGAAATGAGGTGCGGGGCGACAAGCTCTTTGCCGTTGCTCATTGGTACAGAGGCTGTGGAAAAGGTCCACAAATTCACTTACCTCGGTAGCGTAGTGTCGGGAACTGGAGGGACTGAAGAGGACATCGCTTCGAGAATCGCCAAGGCAAAAGCAACCTTCGCACAGCTGCGCCCTGTATGGCATTTACGGAAGCTGACTAGGAGAGTTAAGCTGAAGATATTCCGGTCCAACGTGAAAACCGTGTTGCTGTACGGATGTGAGACGTGGAAGGTTACTAAGGACATCTCGCACCGGCTCCAGGTCTCCATCAACTGCTGTCTTCGCCGTATTTTTGGTGTTTACTGGCCCGAGAAAATCTCCAATATAGAACTGTGGGAACGCTGCAATGAGACCGATCGACCAGCAGATCAAACGCCGCAAGTGGAACTGGATCGGCCACACGCTCCGAAGGGACCCTAATCACATACCAAGGGCTTGCCCTAGACTGGAATCCCCAAGGAAAGCGTAAGCGTGGCCGCCCAAAGCAAACCTGGCGGCGGACGATCATCGCAGAGGCGAAGAACATAGGGAAGACTTGGTGCGAATTAAAGCGTGAAGCTCAAGACCGAATGGGATGGCGGCGCATTGTGGAACCCCTCTGCCCCATCTAGGGGACACAGGAATATAATGGATAATGGGAAAACGACATACCCAACCTTCGTATACGACACGTGCAACAGTTTCGGCAGTTATATCCTTAATTGGAAAGCATTCAGGCCATCGCGTACGCCTGTCTACTATTGTAAGACAGTACCTGAAACCTTCGGACGTTAGTAGAGGACCTATGATGTCGACATGAATATGTTCGAATCTATCACACGGTAAAAATGTTTCTAACGCTGAGGTGGTGTGACGACTTACTTTGGCCCGCTGGCACTGCACGCACGTTTTAGCCCAAATACCTACGTCCTGGTTCATGTTAGGCCAAAAGAATCGATCTTGGACCATTTTTCTAGATGTCCTAATTCCGGGGTTACAAAGGTTGTGAATAGAATCAAAAGCGATACGCCTAAAACTTTCTGTTAGATATGGACTATTCTTATCGTTTGAAGTATCGCAAATTATATATTTTTCACAATTAGGCAACCTTAATTCCTTAAGTAGGTATTGAGAATTAGTACTACTAATTAGCTGCTGGATATAGGCCTCCCCAAAATGGGGGTTTTACCATAATCGCCACGCTTGGCAGGTGGGTTGGCGATCGCAGTGGATGTTTTTAGTACACAGGGGAACGCTGCTGCCCGGTCCCCCGGTAATCCCTTAGTCGGCATTTATGACTCCCATAGGAAGAGACAGGGTGGAACTATTATTGGTGCCGACCCCACACGGCAAAAACACGGCCCCAAATGTCGAATAGCTAAATATATTGCCAATAACTCGCGATCATATGTACTTACATGTTGTACTTACGCTCTGCTTTTGACAAACTTTTTGAATAAAAACCTAATGGGTACCATGCATTATTAATAAATTGTTGCAATACTGCACCTACGTGGGTATCCGGGGCGTCAGTCATGAGTGCCAACGGTGCATCCGTAACCGGATCCGTTAACTGAACCGCGTTGCACAGGCTCAACTTACATTGCTCGAATGCTTGCTCAGCGTCACTACTCCACACAATAGGTGTCTTATCTTTTTTCTTGGCCCCATGTAAATAACTATGTAAAATTGACTTTTTTTTTTATTGCCTTTATTGGCAGACGAGCCATGGTCCATCTGATGGTGAATGGTAACCGTCGCCCATGGACTCGACTATACCGAGAGTATTGTCAAGCCGCTGCTCACCAATTCATTTCACAGATATGAAATGAAATATAAACGTCTATCTCCTGCTACAACCAAAACGCAACGATGTGCTTCATGGCCGGTCACAAGGGAGATGGTAGTACTAACCCGCTCGGGCCAGATACCAAGTGAGTACTCCCCCACCCAGCCCTACCACCAGTCGTGCAATGGATGATAATTGCTTACTTCCCTTAGTCGCCTCATACGACACCCGTGGGAAAGAATGGGGTGGTGACACTTGTATTCTTAGTCCGTCACCACACGGGGGTCATTCTTCGAAACCAAGGTTTTTTAACTCATTGGTATGGCTCAATTTTTTTTAATTCAGGCTGATAGTTGTATATCTAGTACATCCTGGTCTACACATATTACAACATATTATATCAAAGGCACTGATTTCTACCCAGTAGTTCAGGATTAAAACTATGCATATTAATTGATGAACCAGATTAATGATGATCAAGGCAGAAGAATGAGATTATGCAACATATTAATTAGAATCAGGCAAATAAATGAGAAAAATATTATGTTTAATCAACTTTATTGGGAAATATCTGGCAATTGTAGAAAAGAGTAACTTTATTGCTATAAAATAAACATTTGTATAAGCAAACATAATTAAACTTACAATATTTTATATAGAATAGCTAAGATTACGTACAGATAATTTTCTTTTAAAATTAAAAAAAATTAAAAACAATAACTGAAATCCAAAATTTTTCAAAAATATATCGAATTGATGATGATTCATTGATGTTTTGACAATTATTTATTCTTATTTTATTTATAGAAACATCAAATATTCCTTTTTATTTTTTTGCCAAATCTATTAAAAATATATCGGACTAATAATTACAATAAAAACAAAACGTTAAAAAACATAATTAACAGGTAAGACATTTGTCAGTGAGCAGCTAAATTATTTATCCTGATCGTAGACAGAGGATATTATAGACACGTTCTCAGCGTATGCATTACCGAGACAGCAATAGTTTGACATATGATAACCGGAATAATTTTAAAAGATAACTATGATATTAAACACAAAGTGGAAAATGTGAAATCGAAAATAACAGTCACGAGCAGGATTTGAACCTGCATCTCCTGGATACCGTCTAGGTGTGTTGCTAATTCAGCAATCGTGACAACTGCTCTCGACTGCTAATTTTGACAACACATTCATACTTAACGTCCTGGGTGGCGCGTCGTTTTACTTACAAACACAATATAACATAACTCATTACAGTCATCTCACCACTATCTTAGTAGTACAGTTCTATGCAAGTAACACGCATAGAAAACCTCTATCATTAGGTACACTACTTCTGTAGCTATGAAATTCTGATCTCCGATTCTACATTCACACATACTAAATCAAATACAGTAGCTAGCTTTTTGCGTTTGACTGGAGAAAGGTAACTAACGTTAAACTTTAATGGGTATATTCGATATTGAAAAATACCGATGTTCTTCAAGCGATATTCAAATATCAATTGCCGTGTGGGGCCGGCTTTAGAATTGTCCCACCCCTCTCCACCCATGGGAGTCGTAAGAGCCGACTGAGGGAATACCGAGGGAGTGGGCAGCAGCACTCCATCGAGTATTAACAACATCCACTGCGATCGCCAACCCGCCTGCCAAGCGTGGCGATTACTGCACTTTCCCCCATTCTTGGGGAGGCCTATGTCCAGCAGTGAACTTTAAAAGGCTGATGGATGGATATAAATATCAATACTAGGATTCGATTTTTAAATCGTATATAAATATCGATATCATTTTTAAGTGGACAGCCCTCACGCTGGATGCTCGCACCCGTACGGTGGTGCGTATGCTACGTCCAGCACCGCGGCCTTGAGTGGACGTACAGCGGGGATGGAAGGTGCGTAAGGCGCTTTATAAACATTTTAACTTTAAAATAAAACTATAGCTAACTCTTAAATGAAAGAAGACGATTAGACTTAATTCTGCAACAGGGACTTTGAATGTGAAATTGTAGAGGAGGGTAACATGGTCAACAGTGGATCACTTTTTTTTTAAGCATTATAATATAAAAACTATTAGTCAGAATTGTACGAAAAATTGTCAGAGGATCAAGTGATTATTAAACTTTACGCTGTAATTGGCCAATGTACAATAATAAAGATGCACATATAATATATATTCAGTATAGTGGGTTTGATCCACTGTGTACTCCTCCTGGTACTCAGTGGATTGCCTACTGGTTTACAATGGATCAAAGAAAATTTGAATAGGTAAATAATAAAAGTCAATGCATATAATCAACTGGATGTTTATTTTATTGCAATTTAATGAGCAACCACTACAAAAACCATCATTTTTTCAGACACTTAAAGGAAATTTCTAATTTTTCAGTCTTCACTCAATGATAGAATAACATTAAATATAATGTACTAAGTTTGGTGGATTCGGAGAAAGCATTTGACACAGTTGTACGAAAGGAACTTTGGGGCATTTTGCCAGAGTATGGTACTAATCGTACTACATGGACTGCAGAGCTTGTGTGCGACTGGATGATGGGATGTCGCCCTGGTTTATCAGCGTTAAAGAGGGCTGCGTTCTATCAGCCAGACTGTTTATCATACATCTGGATAAATGTCTCCAAAGGATGAATGAAATGAATGTGGCAGTTTAGATGGGACTTAGTGATTAAGTCACTGCTGCATGCAGATGATGCAGTCCTATTAACGCAGTCTGCCACTGACCTACAAACCCTTATTAACGTAATGACAGAAGATTGTAAGAAAAGGGGCCTAGCTACGTGTAAATGTGAGCAAAACCAAAGTTATGGTTTTTGAAAGAGTAGAAGCCAGAGCAAATGTCAGAATATCAATAGGCAATTTTCTAGCACATCATGTGCTAGAATAAGTGGATGAATTTGTATATCTTGGATGTGGATTCAGTCGGGATGGAAGGTACACCACTGATATAGAGAGAAGAGTGAATGCGGGAAATAGAGTGAATGGAGCATTGGGACAACTTCTCGTCAGCCACCACCTTAGCCAGAAGGCACGTATTGCAATACACAGCGCAGTGCTTGTCCCAACATTATTATATGGAAGCGAGAGTTGGACATGCAGAAAGGAACATGAAAGTAAATTTAATACGATCGAAATACGATCTCTAACAGAGTATTGGTGTAAAGATGCGAAAAGGAACGTTCCGGTGGTTTGGATATGTGGAAAGAGTCGGATGAGTGATTGGTTAAGAAGATAAACTTCCATTTAGTTCCAAAGTTAAAAGTTTTCTAAGTGAGGGTACACTCTCGATCACATAGTATAGTGTACACAGTGAATCAATCCACTGTTAACCATATCTCCACTACATAGTTCAAAATTAAATTTCTCAACAACCACAAATAATTGCGTAAATTTCTTAGCACTCAATCATACTACATACATCTATACAAACATTTAGAACAAAACACATATGAACACAGCTTTAGTATAAGATATATAAACAAAATTCAAATTACTTTGTCGGTGGTTTTTACTCCCGAAAACTAAAATGTCGTGCTCTCGCATCTATCGGTGAGCGCGTCCACGCAGCGACCGCGGGAGTGAGAGGAGGTTCGCAAACGAGACACGATTGCATATTTATTTTACTCTTACATTAATAAATGGAGCAGGTGTCTGTGTGATCATCTGTGTACCACTGATTCACTATTGACCATGTGATCCTACCTATAACTTAATCTCTTAAAAGTATAAAACTTCAAAAATGTTCAACTGTTCAACTGTTCATCACTAGAATCTACTAAATGTGGATCAACATTTTTTATATCGACTCATAAATGGAGAATAGCCTGCCCAGATGGTTGCCTACCCAAGGACCCGTCCTCACAAGAGCAATGGGACAAGCCACTTTCTGAGCTGGTTCGGAATAATCTTTTACAAACGTGCAGTGGTCTTACATAGTGTGATTGTCTCTTAGCTGTTTCGCGTTGGGAGTTTGGTCTTTGGTTAAAAGCTCTACCATCAAATGCATTAGGCACGCTTTTAAACAACAACACATTCTGTGTAGCCATTTCACGTCGTATCGGGGTTCCGTGCGTCGTTCCACACCCATGCACATGCAATGTTGATGTAGAAGCTTTACGGCCACTAGTATGGGATGCCGTCTATGTGGATACCTTGTTTTCGTCTCATTTTGCACAATCTTCTCGGAGTGCTGGTGGCAGTGCTATAATGACTAAATCACACAAATGGCGCAAATATCTAACCTCGGTAGAGGTTACTTATTAGTGCCGTTATGCGTTATTACAACAAGCCCCTGGGGACCTACATACATATCATCACGCCATTTCCCTTACGGGGTAGGCAGAGAGAACGGAGTGCCAAGAGGCTCTATTCTCGCATACATCTCTCGCTTCCTTAACATTCATAATTCTCTTCATACACGTTCGCTGGTTTTGGAGACTCCTGACTCCACCTTCCTTCAATACATGACCGAAGATGGTGGTATGGTCTAGGTAGGTGAGTCTCGGTCTCCCCCTGTACCTACATCCTTCCAATTTCACTTTGTATATCTTCGTAACCAGTCGCTCATCCGGCATTCTTTCCACATGTCCGAACCATCGGAGCATTCTCTGTCACATCTTTACACCAATACTGTCTTTCATACCTACTCACTCTCTTACGAATGCGTTCAGTCAGCCTCACTCCACAGATTCTTCGCAGAGATCGCATTTCGACCGCATTGATTTTAAACTCATACTACTTTTTGCGTGTCCAACTCTCGCTTCCATATAGCAACGTTGGGACAAGCACTGCCTTGTGTATAGCGACCCGTGCCTTCAGGCTGAGGTGGTGGCTGCCGAGAAGTTTTTCCAATGCTCCGTTCACTCTATTTCCCGCATTTACTCTTCTCTCTATATCAGTAGTGTATCTTCCGTCCGTTGCCGTGTGGGGCCGGCTATAGAACTGTCCCACCCCTCTCCACCCATGGGAGTCATAAGAGCCGACTGATGGAATATCGGGGTAGTGGGCAGCAGCACTCGTTCGAGTATTAACAACATCCACTGCGATCGCTAACCCGCCTGCCAAGCGTGGCGATTATGGCACTATCCCCCATTCTTGGGGAGGCCTATGTCCAGCAGTGGACTTTAAAAGGCTGATGGATGGATGGATCTTCCATCCCGAGTGAATCCACGTCGAAGATATAAAAATTCATCCACTTATTCTGGCACACTATTGCCAACCGATACTCTGACAGCTGTTCTAGCTTCACTTCATCGCTTTTTCTTCTCCTGGAGACCTGGAGCTTTTGAAATTTATAAAGACTTAGCGGATAAACTTGTAGAGTCTACACGTGATCGAAATGCTGGCTTGTAACTCTTGGTCTTGCATGGTATATGAGAATCCTGTTCTCTGTCTAGAGGCTAGAATGTTGACTCGATAATATTGCTTAGGAAAGCTATTGCTTCAGCCTGCAATCAAATTTTAGATATATTGTTTTTTTCTATAGTAATTTAACTTATAATTCTTTCTCCACATTTTTCTTTCATTTAGTTTATTGATACTTAGTTGTTTTTCTTTTTACGACATGCCCAACATCAGGAATGGACCCCCCAAAGTCTCCGGGGTATCCATACTGGATAAATAAATAAAATAAAACCTACCCCAGGCTCGGGTAGTCCTAGTACACTACTAAAGAAAAAATAACTACTTAAATAATCAAATTTACATAAATAAAGAACATTAACAAATATTTATAACTTCCTACTGATCAAATCATTAAATTAGTTTAAATTCACTATTTATAATTTTTAAGCCAAAAATCACGTTCAACCAGATAGATGTTTCCCGCGCTTTTTCCATCAGCTCGTTAACAGTAATAATACCTCTAACTGACTGATGCCAATTTACCACCTGCTATCCTGTTATATTACAGTAATCACAACGCAACATACTCATGGTATCTTATTTGATATCATTGCTAAAAGTGGAAACGTAAAATTCGTGATCTATCTTATTGTAGCCACACAATCGGAAGCGGCGAGGATTCGTACAGTACGAATCCAACCCATAATTATAACTACACGAAGGTAACCCACGAAAAATCAACAAATTAATTTGAAATAACAATAACCATTATAGTTAGGCTAGAATTACTTTATAGATATAAAATCAATAGTTTAAAGTATAAACTATAATAAATTACTTGTTTAATTTAAACATTACCTATACCTGCCAAGCGTGTTCAAACATGGCTATAAAAAAGAGCGCGAAAACACATACACATATCGACTTACTCCCTCGAAGCCACCGGCCGTACGATCTCCTCGCCCCGCGGGCACCTGGTTTGTGTGAGCGGGAGTCAAGCATACAAACGCGAACCCTTCAATGTATTTGTATAGTGTAGATCTCTACTGTACGAATATATTGTTCTGTGGTACGAATGCTCCCTGTGTACGAATCCTACCTGCTCTCCCCTACCTACTATTTAATTGCGTAAAATAATGCTTTTACCTTTTTTAAAACAATATTTTCCACCGAGCAGTAACACTGTGTTACATTTTTTTGGCGGTATTTAGCCCTGGAAAAATATCTGAAGGCTAAAGACCAAGGAACTGAAGAAACAATAATAATAATACTTACCTGTGGCCCACAACCCACAGCACAGGCCACAGAGTACCATTGTTTAGACGGAAGGCCGAGCTTTCCTGTTGTTTTAGTTGTTTTGTTTGTATAAGGTAATCTGTGGCCGAACCCGGTCCCGGTACGGTAGCTCTCTGCGGCTCTTAAATAATATTGTTCTGTGCTCTGCGGGCCCCTGAAGGTCTCTCCATTGAGTAATATTGTTCTGTGGTCTCTTATCCTGAAGGTTAAAGCAACATTAAGTAGATTGCCATAATTAGAAGTAAAAAACAAGTGACGTCATATACCGTATTATTTGATTATATCTAACATAAATATAGTAGGTACATCTGCCTAAGACTACGAGTGCTGTAAATAAGTTACGATAATTACTTTATAACAATTTTTTTCCCAGTTACAGTGACTGTGTTTATAAGTAGACACGAGTGGTGTTAGTGATTAGGACATAGAGTGCTATGTGTGTTAGCAATGTTATTCTTAGTGCACATGATAATGTTAGCTGCGTTCGCAGCCGTGTCTGGCGACCTCACAGGTAAGACAGTGCAAAACTGCAAAATATTATAAATATCGACCGATGTTTAATCTTCGGAAGGGAACCCCACTCGTTCAAAAAAGATGCGGTAAACTTTTATACGTCAATTCAGGGTAGTTGTGTTTTTCTGTATTCTCCTATTTAAGCGCTATCCATACATTTCGGGGTACCCGGCCCTGCCGTGTTCCGTCAGGGACGGGGAAAAAATCGGTTACGTACAAATTGTACGAACTTGTTCACATAGTTCCGTGTCAGGCGCGTCCGGATCGTCAGTGTCCCGGAGCACGCTCGGACCAAGGATTACAATACCCAAAGATCGGACGCACGGGCGCTCTGACAGTGCTATCCTATTTTTTTTCTAGGTACGTTGACGACATACCCTAATACGTTTTGCCTGCTGACAGTCTTCTTGGTGATCTGCTTCTTCTTCATCTAGCGCTATTGCAATCATTGCTAATTCTACATTGTTAAATAAGGACATTGTGCTGTGTGCGTATCAGCTAAAGAAACAAATTACACTGATACCCGATTTCCCTGATATGTGTGAACACGGGTGACGGATGGCACGTCCCTGACGCAAACACTGAAACAAACAACTCGGAACACGGATAGCCCTGACCCGGAAATGTGTGGATAGAGCTTTAAGCAGCTTGCTGGGGTTACTGATCAACTCACTATCCTTTTATGTTATCCCTTCTTCTTTGGCATTATTGATCAAACCGGTGTTTCTATGATACTTTATGTTGCTGCTAAATGCCCTATGATTCCAGTCAAGAAGTTTCAAAGCATATATTTTTAAAGAATGTTCTCTCTGCCTACCCCGCAAAGGAGATGGTGTGATCATAAGTAAGTAATACTTATGTATTTTTAAGAATTGGCAATGAACTGAGTCCTAATGAGATGTACTGGAAAATAAAAGTTTTATAAGCTTCATACAAAGCTGTCCTTAATAAGTATTTATTATAAATTTAAAAGTTGCTGATGTGCACAAGAATATGAGTCACCTAGCTTTAGTTTTTGTAAGTCTTGTTTGAAAGGTAAGTCTAAACTCTTGAAACTTGTTATTTTGAAATGAAATAGTGTTTTGGAAGATCTCTTCAGCAAGTTATTGTTCAGGGTTTGCTTCAGAATACTACTCTGGCAACCTTTTAAATTACCAAAACTTCTTAATATTTTAATTTAATAAGTATATCAAGACTAGAATTATTACCACTATTATGGCTTGCATTACCTGAAAAGCCACTAATCTCTTTTGGAAGCTCTTGAGCCATGAGCAACCACAGCCACAACATAGCCAAAGAGAGTGTTTTGTAAGCATAAGTTCCCCGGCATTGAAAGTGGAATTTGTTCATGCAATAATAGGTAGTTAGAAAAATATATTACAGCCTAAAAGTAAGCTTATATTTTGAGATTTATAGAAATCCTTATCTGCTAACCTTCCTTCCATCCATCCATCCATCAGCCTTTCGACGTCCACTGCTGGACATGGGCCTCCCCAAGAGAACTCCACAACATGTGTTTCGCTCATATGGGGGATAGTGCCGTAATCGCCACGCTTGGAAGGCGGGTTGGCGATCTCAGTGGATGTTGTTAATACTCGAGGGAGTGCTGCTGCCCACTCCCCCGGTATTTCCTCAGTCGGCTCTTACGACTCCCATGGGTGGGGAAGGGGTGGACAATTCTAAAGCCGGCCCCACACGGCAGGTAAAGATGGGTTAATACCAATATTTGCCAATATCAGCTGATATGAATATATTCTTCAAGTAATATCATAATATGTAAACTAATATATGAATATCACTAATATTTAATACGGAGGATATAGAGATATGCTGCATATCAATTCCCACCACCAGTTTTAACTCAATGATAAGTACGATGTTCTGACCGATATGATACGTACGATGTTCTCACTGATATGCGATTCTATCTAGTCTATGGATATAGCAGCACACCCATGTTCAGTGGTTGCTGTTCATGTTTACGATATAGTGAATATGGCATATTAGCAATACGCCTGTATTAGCATATCAGATTGAGTCGGATTACTGATACATGAATACCTCTCCAATATCACTGATATCTTAATGGATATGAATATATCGGTTCCATCTTTAATGGCAGGCTAACTTTACCCCTAACAGAGTTTAGTAAAGCGCGGACACAAATTATAGATCTTCTTAAATAATTTTACTTGAATAGTGGGCAATAAATCATTATCATTATTTCAATCATTGACCTGTTCTGTAATGCCAGTAGCTGCATTTGATACATGGGCATCTGATGATATAGCATCATGCAATAGGCTGTTGTGCCTTGACTTACATCTCAAGCACTTAAATTGAAATTTGCAGAGGCCTTTATGAGCATTTAAAACAAAGTTTACATAAATTGTTGCGCTTGACAAACATTAGTCGATCAGAAACTTTAACTAGTTTGAACTGTGGGCATTGATACAATTCGTTAAAATATTTCATGCATAACTTACATGTGGCCAAGGATGAATGAGTTACAGTTAAACATATCACAAAATCCTGAGTGCCAATAAAGATATTAAGGTGAGGACCTTAATATCTGTATTGGCCGACACGAGTGGAGCAAATAGTATGTAATACCCACGGTCCCACTGATATATCAATTTTAAAAGATCGTTAAATATCAGAGATTCTCCTTGTGTCTAGCCTTTTATAGTATAGGTATCTAGCTTACTCTGTAAGATTGTCATTAGAATATAATCCCAATGTTCCACATGAACTCTGAGATTTTTTAATGACCCAGTGTGCTGTTTTAATTGTGAAACTAATTGCCTTAGCCCTGGTGCTGTACATTTATTTATTGGGGTTAAGTCTAATAATGCGGAGACATGGAAATTTATGATTTTGGGTTTATCATCACACCTCTCTTTAAGGAGTTCTAAGGCCTTTAAATAGTTTTCGCCTGTGAGACCAAAATGTAAATTGATAGACAATGCTTCATCTTCCATTAAAGTATTAATCTTTCAAATTTCCATAGATATTGATTATAATAATTAATTTGTTCTTCGCTCAAATAATAAACAAAAAAGTCAAGAGTGTACACTAAGGGAGTGGATTCTATTTTCCTCTCCTTAGTATCCTAGCCTACCCATCCTCTCCTTATTGTACTTCCTATCCACCTCTTATCCCTTTCCTTGGAGATGGCGACGCGCGAGTTATACCTCTGGTGTTGCTAGCGGTTAAGGCTATTGTGAGCTTACCCTGACAAAATAATACCAGCCACGTCTTCTTCACTCTCAATAGCTTTATTTCCACACTTACACAAAGTATAATACAAGATATAATGATACAATGATCGCCCTATTATTTTTTGCTTGCTTAATTGCCTACGATCTACCCTCGACGTCCAACAACAATGCTCCCGGCCGCGTCATAATCAAATCCGATCTTTTTTAGTTTCTGTCACTGCGTTTTTACAGGTTGGCAACCGTGTCCTTGAACCCCCAGGAAGGACGTGTGGTTGAACCCCCAGGAAGGATCCTGTGAATATTGTTGTTTTTTTGGTTGAATAATTTCGATTTATTATTTTGCCGATCTATTCGATTATTAATTTGCTGATGCTAACACTATGGTAACTGCTTACCATCAGGTGGGCCGTAGGTATGCTCTTTTGCCACCCACATAGTATTATATATACATAAAACAATAAAAAATAAACATCTTTTTACATCAAAATTTCGTGTCACATTGTTTGTTCACGATGAACTCTAAAATACTAATCCCACGTTTTTTATTTTTCAAAATGTCTACTTACTTAATTTGTTCCAACTTAAGATTAGTAAGGATAGCGGTTATTATTTCGATTATATAATATTTAATGCAAAATAACGAATTAATAATTATGCGTGCCTAAAATCGCCGTTACCTAATTAAGTATTGGATTTTAATAACTTGGTATAAATTGCGTACTTATTTATGTATTTAATAAGTATCACGCACAATATTGTTAATAGTTAAAAAAAAAACTAGACGTCGCGGGACGTCTAGCAGATGTGAAAATATCGAAATTATTTTGTAGAAATAAAATGTAACTTGACAAAGTACTCCTCAAGACGAATCAAACGAGTATAAACTCGATAGGGTTGCGTCGTTTCACTACACGGAGTTACTGTGGCCACCTTCCAGCTCCATCGTCAGACCCTGGAAACCATCTAGAGACAAAGTACTCGTCAAGACAAATCATACGAGCCCAAACTCGATAGAGTTATGTCGTTTTATAACGGAGTTCCTATGGCCACCTTCTAGCTCCATCATTAGACCCTGAATACCATCTAAAGATAAACTACTCGTCAAGACGAATCAAATGATTCTAAACTCGATGGGGTTGCGTCGTTTCATTATAGAGTTCCTATGTCCACCTTCCAACTCCATCATCAGATCAGCTCCATGTTATCATAATATTGCATTGTCACGCGATATACACATCAGCTTAATCTGCAACCGGGAAGTGTGTCAAATTCAACTTTATTTGAAAACTTTTTTAAAAATTTGAAGGGGACAAGAAAATTAAAAGCGTCGCCACGCTAACAGCTGATTTTACCCTCATTAGATGCGCGCATTAGACGTTTCACATCAAAAATGCGGGTCAGTCTTTTGGGACTGTCGATAGAAGTGAAAACTTAGTAACTTGTAAATTGTATCGTCGAGCTATTAGATTATTAGGTCAAGCTATTAGATTATTTGGTCTTTACCATTTCTTACTTACAAACCATAAATAATTCAATAAGTGACTGAACTTCTATCGGAGTGTTCGGTGACGATGGCGCGAGTTCCGTGATTTTTGTTAACCCAAAAAGTGCTAACGCGTTTAAAGAAGTTTTCATTTTTTTAAATAAAACTACGTTTACGGAATCTATCGCGTTTACTTGATTTTACTACTATCCCGACGTTTCGAATACTTTACAGCATTAATGATCACGACCGGATCGGAACGCGGCCTGACTGAGAAAGATCCGGCCAGAAAACTCAGTAGGCAACAACTGTTAGGGATTATTAAATTTTGTACGGAATTACTGAGAGCTAATAAAGTTTAAATTTTTAATTTTTTTAAAAAGGCAAAGATTAATCACTACTGTGGGTTTTATCTACACAATAAGCGCTAACTGTGTCTTGCAATCTTGTGGTGTGCCTTCTTGTATTCTGTTTGGTGAGGCCTATCACAGAATTCCAGCTTGATGGGAAGACCCAGCCGTCTTCTCTATTGAAATTGGGATGTTTCTTAATTTCAATAGCCTCACGTATCATTCTAGGGCGATATCGATGTTCTTTTGCGAGGATTTGAGGTTTGTCAAACCTAATGTAATGGCGGGTGTGGTCCTGTGTGTGCTCACAAATTGCAGACTTTGTATAGCGACGGTGCTTCACATCAGCTATGTGTTCTTTGATCCGAGTTGTTATGGATCTCTTTGTTTGCCCAATGTAGGAAAGACCACAATCACAATCCAGCTTGTATACTCCTGCATCCTGTAAGGGTATATAGCACTTGACTGACTGGAAAGAAGTTTTCACTTCAAAAATAACTTAATATTATTATTATAAAGGTATGTAGGAGCCGTTTTCAGCAAAGCAACACTGTGAAAACCGTTCACCTGGACGTCAATACACCCGGCCTCTCATGTCGTTGCCATGTAGACACATCCTATCCTCAAAACAACAGGGGGGATTGTGAGATATGAGATTCCGTCTAACCCCCCAGTACTGCTTGCCATTGCTATATATTCTAATTCAGGTGTTCTTGAACAAAGTAAAGGCTCGTTTGACGATGAGCTATGGTTCATTTCGGATGTAGCAGGGTCTTTTAGGAGTAAGCTTCCTTTAACCTTCTAACTGTCCATTGACTGACAGTCACCCTACGAACTCTTGGCAGCTCTTGCTGCACATCTACACCGGTAAGGTGTCAATCTCAGAGAGAGGTCGACACTGAGAACTGGTTGTCGTGCTTCGAGGCGGTGTTTAGGCCTTCATGTGAAGGCACCGGTCCCAGTGAGTCCTGTTGCAGTGTGAGGACCAAGTGAGTCTTGTGGCGTCAATCGCAGTGATGCGATATACTGCGATTCTTTGAGAGCAATACGAATACACACAAATAGTTACTTAGAGTCACACACTTGTCGACTAGTCGCCGGTAACTTGGTTGCTGGTGACTGTGACTTACTATAGTTTAAATAGATGTTTATGCACTTGGTTGCTGGTCGTCCGGGTGACTCGACGACTCGCCGCGTAGAGGCAACTCACGAGCGACAGCCAGTCGCCGACAACTAATAGGAGCAAGGCCTCAAATGGAAGCATTGGCACTGCGAGCAACTTGTCAACAGTGTGCACAATATTGGTAATAGTAATGCGGGAACAGATTTTAAACGTCAGTTAAGAACATAACATATCTTGTATAAAATACTCCGATAAAATATCATTGTGACTTACTCATTTTCATTCGTTTAAAATAGCGTTTGAGAACAAAAAATGCAAAAGTTTTCATGGATAGTTTTATTTTTTGTCAATGACAGCATAGGCCAGTGCCGAAGCCTTTGAAAATGGTAAGAAGTGAAAAAAAATAATAGTAGGATGAAACCCATTGGAAAAGTAAGAAAATAAAACAAAACTAAAAGGAAAAATAATTTACAGGCGATTTGAGGTCGGGATGGGGGTGGGGGTGAGTTTTTAAGGGTAAAAATCGGTTTATCACGATTTCCGGCAAAACTAAGAGCGCTACCGAAAAAGTTAAATAACAAAATTGTAGGCAATAAAAAGATCTACAACTTTTGCATTAACACTTTTTTCACATAACCTCAAAATTTATGTGAAAAATCTAAAAAACCGACTTTTTGGGTTTTTACTTTTAACTTTTACAAAAAATGATATTTTTTCGCGAAATTTGGTGAAAACTTACCTTTTTATATCTCAAACACATTGTAATTTTTTTGATGCAAAATATTTATCTTTTCCTCTTTATTTTGATTAAATATCGAAAAATCATCCTACTTTTCAATCAAAAATTCTCACGTCAAAATATCTGCTTTTTGAAAAAAAATCGGTATGCTTTTTATACTATGAAATCTCTACTTTTTGATTGTACAAAAAAAATATACTTACTATAGAAAATTTTCTCAAAAAATGAGAAAATCATTGTATATCTTCTTAATCAGTCGCTCATCCGACATTCTTTCCACATATCTAAACCATCGGAGCATTCCCTTTCGCATCTTTACACCAATACTCTCTTTCATACCTACTCGCTCTCTTACGTCGTCGTTACGAATGCGGTCAGTCAGCCCACAGATTCTCCGCAGAGATCGCATTTCGACCCCATTGATTTTACTCTCATGCTCCTTTTTGCATACCCAACTCTCGCTTCCATACAATAACGTTGGGATAAGCACTGCGTTGTGTATAGCGCCCGTGCCCTCTGGCTGAGGTGATGACTGCCGAGACGTTGTCCCAATTCTCTGTTCACTCTATTTCCCGCATTCACTCTTCTCTCTACATCAGTGGTGTACCTTCCATCCCGACTGAATCCACGTCCAAGATATACAAATTCATCCACTTGTTCTAGCACACCATTTCCTATTGCTTCTCTAACATCTGTTCTAGCTTCTCTTTCAATAACCATTATTTTGGTTTTGCTCACATTCATACGTAGGCTCCTTTTCTTACAATCTTCTGCCATTACGTCGACTAGGGTTTGCAGGTCAGCCGCGGACTGCGCTAATAAAAAAGTCGGACTGCACCGCTTGTAGCAGTCTACCGTTAATACCATATTCCGGCAAAATGTCCCAAAGTTCCTTTCGTACAACCGTGTCAAATGCTTTCTCAAATCCACAAAACTGCAGAAAACCCTCTGGCCTACAGCTAGATGCTTCTCCACAATGTTGCGCAGAGAAAACACTTGATCCATGCATCCCCTTCCACACCTGAAACCTCCTTGTGCCTCACACAAAAATTCATCCGACACCTTAATCCTCATTCTCCTTTCAATAATCTTACCATACACTTTGGCTGCCAAACTCAAGCTTATGGCTCTGTAGTTTGCACAGACATAACGTGAACCCTTGTTTTTTTAACAAGGGCACGATGACTGCGCTTCTTCAGTCCTTGGGAACCATTCCTGAGCTCTAACATAAATTGAGAAGCATCAGGAAGAATTCCCAGACACATGAACCTCCAAGCTTGATCATCTCAGCAGACACCATATCAATACCCGCTGTCTTACCATTTTTCAAACATCTAATCGCCCATTCAACTTCATCCATAGGTACTAATGTCATCAGAGGATGCCGGTACTGAATGCTGATCTGTTAGACCACATGTGGCACCGGCATCACCCTGAACATCCGCATACATATCTCCAAAATATTCACTCCATCGGCTTAACGCATCTTGTGTTTGCGTAAGAATGTCTTCACCTTTAGACTTTATTTTATTAATTCTGAAAGCTGACCAACCACTCCGAGATTTCTTCACCTCCCTCCAGGAAAGTTTAGTGTTGCTCTCGAAGTTTTTGGACAGCCTTTCTTCTGCAATTATATTTGCTCTATCACGTTTCTCTTTCACTAAGGCTTTGGTGTCATTCTTACGTTGCCGGTATATTTCTTTCTTCTGTTCTTTCATACTTGCACTCAGGTTCAAAAAAGATACATAGTCCAGCCACGCTTTCTTCTTTTGGTCTACGGAAGCTGCTACTTCCGTATCCCACCATGCATCACCTTTCACTTTCCTATCCACATACTTCTTTCGCTGTATCTACCATACTTTCTTTCAATACTCTCGAGCATTCTTCTATGTCAAATTCCGGCTGACTTGCCATTGTCAGCCGTACACGGACACCCTCTGCATACTTTGCTCTTACACTCTTTCCTGGCAACTTTTCAATCTTTATTCTTTCAAGCATTCCGAAGTGGACACGCTCTAGCCAGTGTCTCCACTTTCTGAACAGACCACTAAATCTCACAATAACGAGAAAATGGTCCGTGTCGACAATGGGACCCCTGTGGGCTCTTGTATCCAGAATTTTACTTCGAAGGCGACTATCTACCAGCATTGAATCTATCATACTTTCTCTGTTCATTCCTTCTCCATGTATACATATGGATGTCCTTATGTTGAAAAAACGTGTTTGACACGATAAGGTTTCTCTCCATACATACATCCGCAATGAGCCTACCTCCATCATCCACTCTCTTATCACCAAATGAACCAAGCACGTCCTCTAAGTCTGGACGCTTGGTCCCAACCCATCCATTCAAGTCTCCGCATACGATCACGCTTTTACTAGCTTCTGCCAAATCTAGAACTTCCCTAACATTATCCCAGAACTTCTCTGCCACCTAAGTGCCTACGGGAGCATAAACTGCGACCATGAAGGCCCTGGTGACACTTAGTTTTATTCGGACCCATAAAAGTCTGGGATCAAACATTCCGTAGTCTTTCACACCTAAGGCCAAGCGAGCGGACAGCAACACTCCCACTCCCATGTTGGGCCGATCGCTCTGCGGTACACCAGACCACAGATCTATCCCTCCACCAGGAAGATCACAGGTGTCACTGCCCTTTCGCTTGGTCTCTGTTACACAGAGCACATCAAGCTGTCTGTCCGACATGACGGTTACCAGCTCGTGTAACTTACCTTCCACACCACCTCTTACAATCCACGTGCCTACTCGACACTCTGCTCCCCTCGACTCGCCAAACTGGACAAGGCGTGATGGGTGGCGGCACCCATCGCCGCATCTGTCATTGTTCGTAGTGACTGGGGCGGGGTGGTACGCGTCGCCTCTGGGGCACGCCCTAAGCCGCACTGCGGTACGCATTCGAGCCGGATTGCAGCCTGTGGATTGCAGGCTGGCAGGGATCGCGACTATTTAAATTTAATATTAAAAAAATGCTGTTTTAATAAATTTTTATCAAACATTCGAGTTCGACTATCTTGGGTTAATTTCCAGAAACTCAGATATTTTATTCATGACGTCAGATGTGTACCTATCAATCAAATTCTTGACTGAATATTTTCCTGGTCTTGTTGTCTTCATAAGACACTGCTTCATGTTGCTATTTTTAATTGTTGATTTTTAACTTCCCGCTAAGAAAATTAAAAATTTTCAAAAGTTGGGAAGTTATTGGTTTTACCCCGTTTTTCTTAGCGGGAAGTTGCAGGGATGGCCTTTAAGGTCAACCGATTTCCAGTTTACTTTTTAAATAACACTGGCTTAAGGAATAATCCTTTGCTGTGTCCGTGAAATTATAATGTTTTTAAAGTCCCTTACAAACATTATAATTTCACGGACACAAAGTACACCCACTTGTATGTTTGTAAAGTTACTTCTTATTTAAATGCTCACAAATGACAGCCAGAAGGAAAGTAAACTTGACCACCCTTACATACAGTGTCATCAGCAGCCAGAAACCTAAGTATTTATATGACAAACTAAAATGGAAACAGGACTGTTATAATTATCCGATTAGGTTGACAGTCTGACTAATCCGGAGCATAAAATCTCAGCATTTAGAGGAAGCTTCAAATACGTTGCTACGCACTATTTTTAATTTTATACATATTTAATTTAATTTCATTACATCAGTAAGACTAACTTTTTGGTTACCAGATGAAGAGTACGCAAAGTTTCCTCGTTTGTATCACTTGGACGACTACGACAGCTGTTTCCTGCACACAGGTGGACTCTATTGCCTTGGAACATTCCAGATTTCGCCTCTCAAGGAGTCCGACCCGACTTTCATCATGTTAAAAGTTAGTTTTTAGTGCTTATTGCAGTGACAGTCCACTAGTCCAGTAGAATTCGTAAAAGATGTTTTTTATTGGGGTTAACAGGTTACGGTAGCTTATAGGCACTAGCATCACCAGAGGCGTCACTAGCGAGTAGCTAACTCCATGGGAAGGGATAGGAGGTGGAGAGGAAGGATAATGAAGGATAAGTATGGGGTTTGGGCCTCCAACCACAAAATAAATAGGTAAGTACAGAAGGCAAGCTCATGTATGTACCTCACTTTTCATACCTACGCTTGGTGGTCGCTTTAGGGTTATCAACTCTGGTTTATGCGAAAATACTATCGGCACTCTTATCTAGTTGTTTGATTGATTGTTGAGAATAAAACAGGAAGAACGGAAATAAAAATCAATAATAAGTACAAATTATTTGTGAATAAGGAAAAAGAGATTTTTGGTACTAGCGGGAATCGAACCCGCGTCTTTTCCAATCCGGGGTATTCCGCGTAATTTCCAAATATACATTCACAAGGCCATAAACTCGTGTTCGGTTTTTTGACACGCGGCCGGCGGCGGGTGGCGCTTACCTATCTACTGTAGGTACGGTTCTGTGTTACGTTAAAATACCAGCAAATACTTAGATACCTATCTCTGATACAACTGGTAGCTTAAAAAACAAAAATGCGTTTAAAGTAGAATTTATTTCCATTATTTGCATAAAAAAAGTCACAAAACGCGTGTCTGAAGCGGACGGCACTCGATCTCGCACTGTTCCCTACCGTTCAGAGATATCGTATCCATGAGCGATGTCTAGCGCCCTCGAACAACGCACACATTGCTCGAGGGCGCTTTGTATTAGCTTGCCTTCTGTACCTTTTTAATTTGTGCTCCAGCGCCCTCACTCGCAATAAAAACAACTATAGGAGTACCTACCGCTTTTTGACGCTGATCTTCTGTGAGAGGGTGGTACTTTTTCGATCAAGCCAGCCCTGGGACAAGCAACGCTCTACCTTGTGCTTTTATCTTATAACTAGATTCTGTCCGCTACTACATTCGCTTAGATTCGGACTTCAGAATATAAGTACATCATTCTACGGCACATTAATTATCTCTATGTAGAAATAGCCCATGGAAACTATATTTTTTTCGGGATGAAAAGTAGCCTATGTCCTTTTCTGGACTCCAGACTATATAATTATGTGAAGTTTCATCATGATTGGTTCAGTAGCATGGTATTCATAGGTAGCCCGTCAATAAAATAATTTCTAAATATTTCCAGAAATATTCTCTAGATCCGAACCACTTCAACCGGACAGAACTACACCGGGGCTACTGCGTCAGTTTGCGATGCCCTAAGCTTAGAACTGAGAGAAATGCTTCGTTTTGGTTCGAGCGCTGCGTAGCCCAAAGGGCGCATCGCCGTGACCTCCATACAACTTTAACCAAACTCCACTATTGCCGCTCGTACGCACAGGAACTTGCACAGATCCAAAATCCTGAACCAGTTACTATACCACAAAAAACGCTCCTGTGGGTGTTGGTTATGCTAACAGCAATGAACATTGTTGGAACTACTTATGACGTGCTGATGGGAGATATGAAAAGTAAGTCAATGGATTCCGACTTGATAATATACGTGAAACTCTGGTGGAGGTAAGTCACCCAACAATTGTTCAAGGCGTGAAAAAGTAAAAACCAAACAAACGTATCAACTTTCTTATCTATACTTTTATAATATCAGAGCTATATCTGTACATTTATGATATTTGAGAAAATATATTTGAATTAGATTTTCTAGGCATATCTGAACACAAAACTCTTTTATTAGAATTTTTGTCTGTTGGTTTGTTCGCAAACACTTCTTAATGGATTTTGATGAAACTTTTTTTGGTACGTACCTAGCTTTTAACTAAGTAAACTTATATTAAACTGTTTTAGGAATTGACGGTATATCGAAGGAGATGATTGTACTAACTCTGCCGCAATACTTACGAGCAATAATAGATATGTCTGATCTGTGGTGAAAAGCTATTGTGTGACCATTCCTCCCAAAAATAATGAGGCAAACAGTTCAACGATCTGCGGCCTATAAATATTCTTCCGTGTTTATCTAAAGTGCTCGAAAGGGTCGTGTATATGCAGGTAATGTCTTATATAAAGAAATAACAATGTTACCAGACTTGCGATGAGGCTTTCGAAAGGGTTGTGGCACTGCTATGGCGCTGGCAGACATTGTGTGTATTATCCTCAAGACAAGAGATCTGGGTGAAGGGTCTATTTTGATATTGCTTGATTATTCAGGTGCTTTTGACTGTTTTTTTTTCTTTTTTTCTTTTTATTCTCTTTTTTTCTTTTCTTCTTATTGCTTTTGAGAGAGAATGTATAGGTACTTAATGCTAAGAAAACTGTCTTCCTATGGGTTTAGGCCAGATATGGCTAAGTGGTAGGTGATAGTTACCTGACACATCGGTCACAGCAGGTAGAGTTGCGCATCGGCGGCGCCGCATTCCCCGCCCTTGTCAGTCAAAGACAAGGGCACGGGATATGTGGCGGCTGAATGGGGAGGGGTCACGCTGTATGGCGTGTACTTCTCCCCCAATCGTAGTCTGGCGGCTTTCGAGGTCTTCCTGCACAACCTGGAGACCTCGATACGGCGTATGGCACCGAGCCCTGTGCTGGTGCTGGGGGACTTCAACGCCAAATCAACGGCGTGGGGGTCTCCCAGGACGGACGCCCGAGGTGCGGCGGTCCAAGAGTGGGCGGAAGCGGCGGACCTCGTGTTGCTAAACCGAGGGTCCGCCCTAACGTGCGTGCGGCGCGGGGGCGGGTCGATAGTGGACCTTTCGTTCGCTAGCCCCGGTGTCGCCGCACGTGTAAGGAGCTGGCGTGTCCTGGAGGAGGTCGAGACCCTATCTGACCACAGATACATTCAGATAGAGGTCTCCCGGACCCTTCAGAGCGCCAGCAGGGGTCACGCGGCGGACGGAACTCCCGCTTTTCCGCGATGGGCTGTGGGTAAGCTCGACCGGGAGCTGCTGGTGGAGGCGGCCATTTTTCAATCTTGGCTGCCTCCCCCCCTGACGGAAGACGTGGGCGCCGAGGCTGGCCGCATTCGCGGCATGCTTACGCAGATCTGCGATGCGGCCATGCCCCGCGTGCGGCGCCCGCCCCGACGGAAGGGGGTCTACTGGTGGTCCCCGGAGCTGGCGGACCTCCGTGCGGCCTGTATTCATGCCCGGAGGTCCTACACCCGCAGCCGACGTCGCCGAATCCGCGACGAAGAGCGGGAGGGCCGGCTGTATGCGGCGTACAGCAGTGCGCGCGCCGCATTTAAGCTGGCCATTTGTCGCGCCAAGGACGCAAAAAGGCAGGAGATGCTGGAGGGTCTCGAGCGTGACCCCTGGGGACGCCCGTACCGCGCGGCGCTTAACAAGCTCCGCGCCCAGGGCCCCCCCCTTACGGAGACCCTCCAGCCGGGCTTCCTCTCTGAGGTGGTTGAGGGACTATTCCCTTCACGGGCGGTGCACACGCCCCCGGTCATGGCTCCGCCAGATGACGACCGGGAGGCCGACGACGGGGAGGTACCGCCCGTGACGACGACGGAAATGGGGGCGGCGGCAGCGCGTATGCGGAGAAGCGCCGCCCCCGGGCCGGACGGGGTTCCCGCCCGAGTGCTGGCCCTGGTCCTCGACCACCTAGAGCCCCGCCTCAGGGGACTGTTCGACGCTTGCCTGGTGTCCGGACGGTTCCCTGACTGCTGGAAGGAGGGGAAGCTCATTCTCCTGCCGAAGCCGGGACGGTCTCCGAATACAGTCGCGGCCTTCAGGCCCATCGTGTTGCTGGACGAGGCGGGCAAACTGCTCGAGCGGGTAGTCGCTGCCCGCATCGTCCGGCACCTAAGTGCGGTCGGCCCCGACCTGTCCGATGCCCAGTTCGGATTTCGGGCGGGTCGGTCTACGGTCGACGCCATCCTGCGCTTGAAGGCCGCGGCTGCGGAGGCCGTCACCTCGAGGGAAGTGCTGTTGGCGGTGTCGCTCGACATCGCCAACGCCTTCAATAGTCTGCCATTCGGCTGCATCAAGGAGGCACTCCGGTACCATGGAGTGCCCCTCTACCTAAGGCGGCTGGTGGCGGACTACCTCGACGGCCGCAGCGTCCTCTTCGTGGACCGGGAAGGGGACGTTGTAAGGAGGGCTATGTCGTGCGGCGTCCCGCAGGGTTCGGTTCTAGGGCCGCTCCTGTGGGACATCGGCTACGACTGGGTCCTCCGTGGCCGGCTCCCCCCCGGGCTGGGCGTAATTTGCTACGCAGACGATACGCTCGTCACAGCCCGGGGCGGGACCCTCGAGGAGGCGGCAACGCTGGCCACCTCAGGAACCGCGGAGGTGGTCAGGCGGATCGAGGCGCTGGGGCTTAGGGTGGCCCTTGAAAAGTCGGAGGCCCTACTCTTCCATGAGCCCCGACGCGGCCCACCCGCCGGCGCCTCGATAACGGTCAACGGTGTGGGCTTTCCAATCCAGGCCCACATCAAGTACCTGGGCCTGGTATTGGATGGACGGTGGCACTTCGACGAGCACTTCCGCCGTCTTGCGCCAAAGCTCGTCGGCACGGCGTCCGCCCTCGGGCGACTGATGCCGAATTTGGGCGGACCGAGTCTCGCGTGTCGACGACTCTACGCGGGGGTAGTACGGTCAATGGCACTGTACGGCGCGCCCGTGTGGGCGGAGTCCCTGGCCGCTCGCAATAGGGCCCTTCTGTGGCGTCCACAGAGGGTCGTAGCGGTCAGGGCAATACGCGGGTACCGCACGGTCTCGTGCGATGCAGCCTGCGCGTTGGCCGGAACCCCCCCGTGGGATCTGGAGGCGGAAGTGCTCGCCGACGTTTATCGGCGGGCGTCGACGGCGCGGGCGGGGGGCAGCCGCCCCTCGCCAAGCGCAATCTCAGCGTGGCGGGAAGATGCCCGCCGCGCCACCGTCCTAAAGTGGAGGTCTCGGCTGGAGACGCCCCGGGCTGGTCTCTGGACCGTGGGAGCGCTCCAGCCGATCTTGGAAGAATGGGCAGGGCGGCAGCACGGGGTCCTCACCTTCCGGTTGGTGCAGGTTTTGTCGGGGCACGGTTGCTTCGGCAAATACCTGCACACGATCGCTAGGAGGGAGACGACCCCAGGCTGTCACCACTGCGACTGCGGCGAGGACTCGGCGCAGCACACGCTCGAGTCGTGCCCGGCCTGGGATGTGCAGCGCCGGGAACTCGCTGCAGTCATAGGCGTGGACCTGTCGCTGCCGGCCGTTGCGCGAGCGATGGTTGGCAGTGACAGGGCCTGGACCGCGGTCGCCGCCTTCTGCGAGGCTGTCATCTCGCGGAAGGAGGCGGC
The DNA here is from genome assembly GCA_948253155.1 of Leucoma salicis. NCBI lineage: Eukaryota > Metazoa > Arthropoda > Insecta > Lepidoptera > Erebidae > Leucoma > Leucoma salicis. The sequence continues at coordinate 681,183 of OX411822.1, read as the reverse complement.
GGAGAGGGCCCGGGAGGAATCCTCCTTCGCGGACCCGATTCGCCGCCGGCGCGCGGGGCGGCGTGCGCGCGCTTACCTGCGCCTGATGCCGCCCTAGCCGAGGCTGCGGACGGTGGGGTCGGGGAGTACCCTGCCGTCCGCGGAAGCCTACCGCGTAGGTGTGACGCCCAAGTGCGCGGGGCGTCGCACAAGAGAGGGTGCCCGAAGGGGCTGCCGCCTGCGGATCGCGGAGAAACGACGCGGTTCCCGTGATCCGCCGTAGCAAGGGCGGGAGAGGGCGCACGGTGGGTTTTTAGTGGGTGAGAGCCCCACACTACCCCGTTGTCTCCCCGGGCAGCGGGGTGTGCGGTAGGACATTTTTGCCCACCTAAAATAAAAAAAAAAAAAAAAAAAAAAAAAGGTAGTTGCGCAATGAAGATGGTTCTGTATTATTTTCCTTCGCTTGATCAGTTCCCAGAGGCTTTCCCCAGGGATCGCATCTAGGCTTAATTTTATATATAATATACAGAGCCGATGTCTACAAATATCTGTAGGTATGCATGTAAATAACACATATATGCTGAAGACCCCAAGTATAGTTACCATTTAACCCAAATAGTAGGTACGACCACCGCTGTACGAATAATAAATAAGAACTTGATAAAATAGTTCAATGGTCCCACAGCAACTTTACTGTTAGGCTAACCACAAAATCATAATAAGTAGGTATATGATTATGATAACAAAAATCAAGTTGGATCAATTAAATGGGTAAAACGAATATTTTATATATCTTGGGTGTTGATGTCAAAAAAGTAGCCGAGGTTCGTAATTTGGGTCTCATATCGATTTTGAACTCCGTTTTGAAGGACATAATAATATTAATAATATACTTAAGTAATAAAATAAAAGTAGAATAAGAAAAGTTCTTATTCTACTTTTATTTTTTTTTAAATATATAACGGATAGCCTAGTCTTTACAAAATTTAATTCCCGCGACAGTAGGGGAGCCGTAGAAGGAAGTGGGATTTACTCGAGCGCGGCAGATTAACATAAGACAGGATACCTTGCATCCTGCTGAGTACCTGTATCATATATAAGCCCTCTATATAGTGACGTGCGTCTAGGGCAGCCCATCAGATTAGTAAAAAAAATCGATGGTCAGAAATATTAAAGTGCGTTTAGCGATTAAGATAAGGTGGGTTGATTATGAGCTAATAAGAATATATTTTGAAAATCTGAAGATTTGAGCGTGACGAAAGGGAGTGGGAGGGTTACAAAGCTGCAAAAAAATAAGATATCTTGACATTCTCGAGCGTGGCAAATTTTTTTTTATTGTGAAGTAAATAATTCAAGGATAACGAAAAATATGTAATCTGACGATTTTCACAAGCCAAAGTAACAAAAATTCGTTGTCGATGGAAAGTTCAAAATGATCTGGTTTGCAGGTGATCAATTGCCGAAAGCGTATCAAGATGTAGTCATAACACTTTATATTCTTGAGGATACTCCAGAATCAGGTATATCTTTTCTCCAATAATTAAAAAAACACGTTATTCATAACAACAAAATATTGTTAAATATTTTGATGATTTCTTGCGATCAATCTGAGGATGAAATTGAGCCAGAAGAGGAAGATGTTTCTACGAATAAAGATCATGATTAATTAATCAATTAAATATAAAAAAATACTTTATTTTCGATTTTTTTAAAATTATTTTCTTATAAATAGAAGTATTCTACTTAAAAAACATACACTTTTTATTTGCATGCTCTTTTCTGATCTTTTCAATTAATTAACTACAACTATTAACACATTATGACCGCGAGTTTGCGTCACATCGAAATCGTCAGATTATTGATTGAGAGCTTTTTTTTAGGTTCACTTAACATCCCCTTAGAAAATCTGACGCGCTCGATAATTTTTTTTTATTTTCACCCCTTTTGTACGACCACCTGCATCATGCAAACGATCAGATTAACATACATACATTATTAAAAATACGTAGGACATTGATGATATCAATATCTGACGCGCTCGAGTATGTCCATGCAACAGTTTTTTTTTACATATTTGAAAATCTATAGCTGCTTACCCCACTAATGAAAAGGATACATTATACAACATTTTTTTCTTCTTATCATCTAAGCTTTGCAACCCAATAGGTCTCCATGACGCTCGAGTAAATCCCCAATAAGCATCGTCGGCTCCCCTATTACGATGTTGTATACGGCTCTTGACTATTATCTCGAACAAAAAGGTTAGTACAACCTGTACGAAATGCATGTGCAACAGCCCTGCTTAAACCGAAATAACATATTGATAATGGCTAACAGATGTAAATTACATGTCCCAGAATAAAGAACCAGCTTATCTTTATACAAAATTAACCTGGAGAAAGTATCGCTCCACTAACACTATTCTATGTCCCATCCTCTGAACGTCGTAACACGAAGCCTTCAGAGATTGCTTCAAGTATGCCGCCATTCTCTCGTAGAATGGATTAGACCTGCCATTAAGATCTCTAAAAACAAAAGAAATTTACACCTAAAAACAATTAAGTATCACTAGAACACAAATCTGACATAGTATATACATATAAAAATTACAAACATACTCAATGTCTATACCCGGCAGTAACTCTATTCCATAAAAGCGTGTATGGTCATGCCACCTATCGGATGTATCTACATTTTATTCCAATATACTAAGCTACTTTACAATACTAGTAAAGAAGTGCGTCAAACAACTCAACACTATTACTTATTATACTTTTAGAAAGTCAGCTGTTGATGACCTGGTCAGTACGCAGCAACTGGCAGCGGCTGACTACTACTTACAAAGAAGAAGATCAGAGGCTATCTGCACTGTCTTTTATCCCGGGGATAAGGTACCTAGGACTAACAGACAATAAACATGAAAATATGTACCAGGACTTGGAAGTCCTACTAAAAACCCCCTCTTGACATTTTTCTTTATTCACTTACGGACTGGAATGGAGTGCAACCAAGCTACTTTATTAATTAAGAAAGTAGCAAACAAGCACAGCTCTCCTGATCGTAAGTGGTTACCCTAGCTCATTAGCAACATAATAGACAATTTGCGTTGCTAAAACCAAAGGGGTAATACCAGAGGAAAGATGATATAAGTAGAGCTGATAGACAATAACGCTAATAGGGAGAGGATCATCGTGCGCTTGCACTTGCGACACGAAATAACAGTAGAAGTACCTACCTATGCTCAAAATACGAAGTCGATAATGTCAATCTGTTTCTAAATCTAACCTTTTTATTCAACTATCCTGACATGATGATTTTATGAAAAATATAACAATTATTTTATGAAATTTCAGGGTGATTTTTCTAACTCTGGCCATGCTTGTACACAATGGCTTAATCTACAACACAATGTACCTCGATAACCCGAGAAAGATGGAGCAGGTTAGTTTTTTAAGTGTTTTTTTTTTATTATAAAACGTCTAACGGACCTAAGGCGTTTCATTCACCATCCATCCCCGCTGTACGTCCGCTTAACGACACGGACATAGCATACGCACCATCGTGTGCGCATCCAGCATGCTAGATGTAATCTAATAAATAAACTGAGCGCACGTGTTATCCCCGTCTCTTCCTATGGGAGTCGTAAAAGCCGACTAAGGGATTACCGGGGTCCGGGCAGCAGCGTTCCCCTGTGTACTAAAAACATCCACTGCAATCGCCAACCCGCCTGCCAAGCGTGGCGATTATGGTAAAACCTCCATTTTGGGGAGGCCTATGTTCAGCAGTTGTCGCCAAAGTACCACGATACTTTGTACACGGCGAATAAGTACCTAGTGTTCTACACTGATACTTAAACACTAAGACTGCTACACATGCAATTGATCCATTTACTGATTATACTGATGTATTGATACTGACTGATACACTGATGCTAATTACTATGTTACACTGATACTGGTAATTCTGCTACACGGGTGCTGATTACTCTGTAACACTGATACTGATCTCTTAGGATGGGGATGTCTCCCCCTAAATGGCCTCCAAACCTCCCCTTATAGCCATTCTGAGCCTCGCTCTGTTGCTAACAAATGTTCTGTCTGAATCTGAATCTTGCTGACAGATGTTCTGTCTGAATCTGAATCTCTGAGTCTGATCACTGAACCTGATCACTGTACCTGATCACTGAACGTGGTCACTGAATCTGACCACTGAACCTGGTCACTGAATCTGACCACTTAACCTGGTCACTGAATCTGATTACTGAATCTCTGAATCTGATCACTGTTAGCTACTGTCCATAAGCCATAATAAGTCCATAGCATCGGATACTGATATAGTGGACAACGTCTATCAACAACTGGTACATAATACAACTATATCGAATAATGTGTACACAGTAAAGTAAATCCACTCACATGTGTAACTCGCGCGCCGACTGGACCCCGACTGCGTGACGCCGCCCGCCCCGCATGCGAGTGCTTGACGCGCGTGGCTTATACATAACTCCATTCAGTAATAAAATTTTTGTGGTTTAAGAACTTTATTATTTCTCATAAGAATTAACTATATTCACTTACTGAGAAACTAAATAGACTATCTAAATCAAAGCAAACGTATAGACTAAATTGTAGGTAATTTTAAACAGAAAATAAACTTAGATCCACTCATATACATAATTATGTGGGTACTTGAGCATTTTATAATACAAAACAATCAAACAAAACACACGTAAAATTACTAGATGCGGTAACACAGTCTTATTTAAATTGCACATTGACACGGATTTACTTATAAGTACTTAATACATGTTTTTTTAACAGCTTTTTATTAATAAACATACTTTTTGCTTCTTTTATACTTATTGGTAGTTTGTTGTATAGTGTTACACCTTCAAATTCGATATTCTTAATGCCATAATTAGTTCTGGGTCGACGAGTAACTACATTATTTGCATTTCGCATTTTCTTTCTTTGTATTTGTTGTTTTGCGGTAAAATGCACACAAGTGAAAATTACTTTATTTAAAATTTTGCGTATTAGTACACACGTGTAATATACATATGTTTGAGTAATATTCATTATTTTATTGTCATTATATATTTTATCATATCTTTGTAATCCATTTGTGGAAAATCTCGAATATTTTCATTATTTAAGGTTATACTTTCAAACTGGGCCCGTCTCCTATTTAAATTATTTTGTTCTACAAAATCAGCTAACAAATTAATAGTAGACATTTTTTCCTGGACAACAGAGATTATATCCCTGGCATCCTCTCTGTCTTCTAGAACCGGATGAAACTTGTTTATTAATGTTGCTGCCACCCTAAAACCTTGCATCAAATGCTCAGAAGCTCTATTAAAATATTCTTGGCGCAGCAGCTTGGAATCTCGCTTAAAGCGTCCATTTACAACTTCTACTTCCCAACGACACAGGGTCACTTTCCGAGATTCATTTGCATTTTCTGTGCTCAATTGATCTTCACCCGGTTCTAGATTCGAGAGAGGATATTCAATCGAGTAGTTTAAACTTTGTAAAGGAGAAATACTATCACGAAAGCCTCTATCTAAAATCATTATGTCACAATCTCTGAAATATTGTCGCAAAGGTTTCGAAATATCACTAAATTCGTCTTTTACAATCCATCCATCCATCCATCAGCCTTTCATCGTCCACTGCTGGACATAGGCCTCCCCAAATGGGGTTTTTACCATAATCACCACACTTGGCAGGCGGGTTGGCGATAACTTACAATATCAGCATGATTTTGTAGCTGCATATGGGCCCAGTACATAAATTATATAAACATCACCGCCTGTGAAAGCATTTTCTGTATATAAAAGCTTAGACCAGGGCTGCCTTGCCAAATGAAATCTACATATACGACAATCTGGTGGTATGTAGTATTTGTGGTCTCTAAAGAGCCTTACCCTTAATATAAAAGGAACTACTACCTGTAAGGTACTATTACAATGAATAAATATGCATATCTTATGTGTATCTGATGCTCTTGAGTAATTTGGCAAGATTATTCTTTCAGTATGCTGCTGAACTGGGTTGAGTTCCGATACAGGCAATATATTATTGTCAGCCATAGCGTTTGCTCTTTGAAAGCATCTACGACAAAGTAAATCCAATGGTTGAATCTATAAAAAGAAAATAATTGTTATTGATTGCATTATTAATAAACACATACAACAGACAGTATTCTCAAGTTTAGAAAACACGGTTGACTTTTTACAATAAATAACTAGTGTATAAGTCTCTCACCTCTCTTGGTTGAATACAATGTTGCACAACATCTAAAATATGGCTGTTGTTTACTGCTCCTACAGAGTGACTTTGAATTTGTGCCACTAAACATCCACATACAACACAAACAGATGCACGAATCTGAAAGAAAAATATAATATATAATTTCAGATGTCAGTGGTACCCACTGCAAAGTCAATAATAAATAGTAAAAATTATATCTCTAAAATAGTATACCTCCAATGGCATGTCTTTCTATGATGACACCTCTGATATTCACATGATGTTGGGTGTCACTTCTCAATGTTATCAGTTGATGTGAACGTATACGAGATGCTAATGTTCTATTGCAGAGAGCACAGCTTCTGCCAAAATAACTTGCAGCAGAAGAATTTGTCACCTCTTAGGCCAATGTCCAACATGTTAAGCATATGAGATCATGAGATTGAACCTAAAAAATAAGTAATTATAGTTATTGACTTATATTGATATCAATAGGTAGCTACTCATCTTTAGTAGATTACATCTTATATAATGACAGAAACAAAAATGAACGTTTTTTACTAAATTGTATAGTATAGTAGATACTTATGTAGTAGCTTTTGAAAATGCTATGGAGAGGAACGCAGACAAAAACATCTAAAACATCATGGGATTCGTAGGGTTCGCAGAGTAGTACCAACAGAGATGCAATCCATTGTTGTATACAGTGAAGGATCTGCTCATCTTCCAATAAAATGGAACCAACTGCAGAGTCACAATTAACACAATACACACTTCCCATTTCGTATTGCGTGTGTCCGTTATGAGTGCCAGGTAGTCGTTTGAGCGAGATACACAGTTCCAAAAATCAGACAGGTGAGTCAGCCTCAGTATTGAAAGCAATCAGAGTCCAGTAAAATAGCCAGGTCGTACTAGGTAATTTACCAAAGAAAATATAATCGCCAATACACACAACACAGCGCAATCCAGAAGAGAGTGAGACAGAGAGGACAGAGCAGAGACAGTGACGTGCAGTGAGTGACCGAACTGACAGAGTGAAGTGACATGTAGGGATGAATCGATTCTATCGAGTACTCATATGGTATCTATCAATACATTAAGTACGTCACATTTTATGGTACTGTACCCCTTTATACTATAATAGATAATATAAAAACAATAAGGCTAAAAGCAGTGACATTCAATTAACTTGATCTATTAACTATTCCAACGTGTGAAAGCAAAAAGTTTTTCTAAAGAACAAAACCATTTAATTTTTGTCTACATTTATTAAATTATATAATGTAATTAATAATATTAGAACCAATCTTGTATTTTATTGTGACATTATACACAGAAATATAAAAATATATAATTCATACATTAAAAATAACAACAATGTTTAAAAACTCATAAGATCGATTATATGTCGTGATCATTAATCAATCGTTTCCCTACCCTACTTTGACATAACGTTCTCCACAACACAATAGGCAAAGATGGCAGTCAGTTCTATGTACAATGTCCCTTTTAATACTTATTTTCTTCGTTATGGTATGTAGCTAGTCCATGTTAAACAGAAATATGCAACTAATATAATAAAATATAATAATAATTATCATGATTCCGATGCCTTTATCGTACAGGGCGAAAAATAGCGATGTCCTTTATGCGCTTAATGTATTGTACTGGTGTCTAGCGTAAGTAGTGTTGTGTGGGGTTGCATGTGCACAAATTTGTGCGCTTCCTTGGATTTGAGGGAGGGATGCCTGTATGTTTCCTTAGAATAGGTTTGAGCACATAAAGCTGACGCAACGTAAATGACTGGCATTCTGCATAAAGTTGTGATGTTAGGTATTTAGTTGGTTTTTTGTCATGACTTAAAGTAAAGCTCTATGTGCTCTCCACTCTAAGGCATTTGGTTTTATTGGCTCCCCAAACACATATGCAGTATCCTATGATTAAGGTGTACAGGGCGTGATAAACCATTTTGCACGCCTCATTAGCGAAGCGTTGAGGTGGGTTCTACTCCCGTTTTGCACGGAACAACTGATTTTTCAAACATAAAATGTTTCTATTTATCATATATTGCACTTGTAAAATAATATCTACACACACGTATAAAGAACAAACACTATTTTTAATACTCATGGTATTTTTGATGCCATTTTTGTTATTTAAACTAGTTAAAAAACTGTTTGAAAAAAATCTGGCTTGGACGTCCGTGAGTTGTAGGTAATGTATGTTAACACGATAACGACCAAAATACTTTATTAATCGAGTCTTTTTTTTTCGTTTACGAATTATTATGATTAGGAATAGAGCCCTATTACTTTTCACGGTCTGATTCGATGTGGTTTAATTGTTATTAAATAAATAAACAAATACTGAATATTTACGCTCGACGCGACACTAAAACCAGCGCCTTTCATGAGATATACCTTTTTACGTACGCATAGCCACCAGTGGTTTCACTATCGTCAACAGAACGCCGTTCGCCCGGCCGGTACGTTTTTTGTTAAAAGAAAGTTCTTACCTTTGCTTGACGAACTGATGATATTTGTCTAATAACTATTTTATCCATAACAGTAATTAAAAACTCTAAACACACGTAAATAATAACACACCAATGTTATAAAACACGAAAAAAACATATTTTTCCGTGCGGTGACCAAACTCGGTCACTGCCTCGGTGGTGTAGCGGTAGTGTATGCGACTGCTAATCATGAGGTCTCGGGTGCGATCCCCGGGTCGGGCAAAAGCTTTTACCTAAAAAGAAAAAATCTCAGTAGCAGCCCGGAGTTTGGAAATGTGCCCGGTAGACGCCAATAGGCTCGCCCCCTATTACGTGGGATTCAAACATAGCTGGCGAGTCGTGGGTGTGTAAATACACCTCTGCCTACCCCTTCGGGGAATACAGGCGTGATGCTATGTTGTGTTTATGTGTTGTGTGTGTTGTTGTTTGTGTGACCACCCCATTCTTTCCCATGGGTGTCGTATGAAGCGACTAAGGGAAGTAAGCAATGATCACCCATTACTGGTGTTAGGGCTGGATACCAAGTGGGCGTACTCACTTGCTATCGGGCCCGAACGGGTTGGTACCACCATCTCCCGTGTGACCGGTCATGAAGCACATCTTTGCGTTTTGGTTGTAGCAGGAGATAGCCGTTTATACTTTCATTTCATATTCATGAAATGAAATGGTGAGCAGCGGCTTGACAATACTGTCAGTATAGTTGAGTCCATGAGCGACGGTTACCATTTACCATCAGATAAGCAATAAAAAACAATTTACATTGCACAATTATTACGACACTGAAATGTCAAACTTGACGTAATGACGTTTCGATTCATTTTGACGGCCAGGCGCAAGCGATTTCACAACTTGTTTTTACAAGGATACAGTTTATATTGGCTTTAGTAATTTTAACTATAACCTAGAATACAGACTAATAAAATTTAAAAAGACATTGAGCTCTAACAAAATTTTAAGCAGGAATATTTTTAGCGGTGCGGGGGCCCTTTTTTGAACTGAGAGTTGGACCAATATAGAAGTACTTCTTAAAATTAGCGCTAGATGGCGTATAAGACATGAAACCCACATTGGTACTTTTTGAAATTAGCGCTATCTATGTGATTTATTGAAAACTACTTAGTAAGACCCACACATTATTAGTTACTTATGAAATAATCAATTTTATTGTAAAAAATGAAGATTATGAGGCATGCAGTTTTGGATTTTCTAAAGTATTTAGAGTTTCATAGTTATCGCATTCCCTAAGTGATTTGAAGACACGAATCAGGCGCTTGACTGATCAGTGTGTCAATATGTGTAAAAAAAGTATTCTGACAACAACGTCCTCTGGTCCCAAACTAAGCTTAACGCTTGTGCTATGGGTACCAGATTACGGATATAAATTCGGGTAACGCCGAAAATCGGGTAATTCTAATAACTAAATTTTTCTACCAAACGCTGCAATATTTTGTGCCCTTGCACATTTACCTAGGAGACGTCGTAGATACGCTTCCCGCTATTCGTTGCCTCCGGCTGCTACAAGTCGCCACCATATGAGCGCAAGTGAACATTTTTGCAGACAACTGCGATTTCGTGATTTTTTTGGATTATCAGATTTACCCGAAGATCTATAATTAAGAAACTTGGTAAGTTATTAAATTGTTTTTTTTTATTTGTTACCTAGATAATCACTTTTTTGCAATTTTGGGTGGGCTTAAAACTGTCTAGTTTAAGATTTTCTGTTATTTTCTGATTTATCCGACTAGGGCAATTCCGAATCATATACTTAGTCATTCACATTTACCCAATGTTGATTTTTCATAGAAGTTGCCAGTGGTTCTTTACTTCTTTTAGTGCAGTAGTGCAATAAATGTTATGAATTTGGTACACTGGTTCCTATAGAAAATGTTGCCCGTGACTTATATCTATGATGCAAGTTGTTAAGTTTTTGTGTAAATAAAATAAAAAATAAGTTCCTCATATAAAATGTACCTATATCCTTTTTTTGGAAGAAGGAGGGGGTTGTATTCTTAATCCGTCACCTCACGGACAACTTTTTGTTAGATTCAACTTGATAGCGGTATTCCTTAATAAAACAACTAAATATATTTTAAGGTAATTTTATAGTTTCTAGTTTCTTAATAAAAAAAACACAAGTAACCAAAACATTTCATATAAAATTTTCATTACGGTACTTACAACTATTATTCGCGAAATGCTAAGATAGTAGAACTAAATTCATTTATTGAGTTATGATTGTGCTCTTAAGAAATTGTGAGCTATTTATAAGTAACCCAATATAAATAATATATGTAATGACCTTAGTTTATATACTTTTAAATTTTGAAATAAAACTACGTTTACAGAATCTATCGCGTTTACTTGATTTTACTACTATCCCGACGTTTCGAATACTCAGCATTCATGATCACGGGTGGACTTAGATGATAGACGTCCAAGGCTGATATGTTATTTCAACGGTTTCATCTACCCACAGTATATGATTTTACAAAATTTTTGGTTTATTTATTTTAACCCACCTAATATTCGTTTAGAAACACAGTGAAAGCCCACATACTTCAGAAGACGATGTAATTTAAACTGGTAACATTACGTTTATTAAGGCTGACTTTTTGATGATTATATATGAACCCTATGAACTCATCAAAAATCCTTTCGTAAATACCCGAATGCACCCTTACATACCTATATTACTTTTTTTTTGTAAATACATACATATAATAGATAGGAAACACCCAGACGCAGTACAAATATCTGTGTTCATCACACAAATAATTGTCCTGAGTGGGAATCGAACCCACGACCTCGTGCACGGAAGTCGGTTACACTACCGACTACGCCGCGAGGCCCGTCCCATTTTAATGCATCATCTATATACACACTCAGGTATTTCACGCTGTTGGTGTGAGATCAAGTCTGATTCTTCAATTACGCGATGATTGTGCCGTTAGGTGGGATGGAATTTGGGTAATGTTATTAAAAACATTCTTAATATATTGATATATATTGATCCCTCATATTAATAATCTCTCTACAATTTTTGTTTACAAACAAGCGTTTTCCCCGACTGCCTTAAAAAACCATAGTTTACCGTATTCATAAGGGTGGGAACAAAAACTGTGACAACAATTATAGGCCCATATCAGTACTCTCTGCTCTCTCTCTGAAATACTACCAAAAATACTTAATTATCGACTACATGCGTTCCTAAAAAAATCACTCTTAGCTGATAACCAATATGGGTTTAGGACAGGAGTATCCACAGAATATGCGGGCGTTACTTGGTTTAACCCAGTTGGTTGCCAGTAAACTGGATAACAAAATAAGATGTATGGGAACATTTTTGGACCTCTCCAAAGCGTTCGACACAGTTTCTTTCCCCTTGCTTATAACTTTATTAGAATGCCTTAAAAAATCGCGCCATCAAATAGTATGAATTTTAATTACAAAATTAAACGACCCATCCAATATAGTAAATATTGGATGGGTCGTAAAGACAAATGTGATGTGGAGGTTGGACATTGCCATCGGTCACTGCGATGGCTTAGCGTTCTAGAGCACTTCCCCGTATTGGAAGGGACGCAGGTTCGAATCCTGCTCGAAGTAAAGTTCTCTTTTTCCACATGCGCGAATAATTTGTTGATCCGATACCTATTTACAATCTACGAACCGAAAACAAAACATCAACCACTAAGCATGCTATTACTATTGCGTAGTGATCTCATTAGCGAATGATTGGCAATCACACATTCCAATAAAAATATTACGTTTGAACGCAAACATGATAATTACAAATGAGCAATCATTTCACGTTCACGGTAAATGCAATAATAATAAATAATTATCTCCCGACTGATTTCGGTCATGCTGGCCAGCGTCAACATATTATACTAGCCAACTTCGCAGTTTGGGCCTATATGGTCTCCATCCATCCATCAGCCTTTCATCGTCCACTGCTGGACATAGGCCTCCCCTAAGGAGGGTATTGCCATAATCGCGACGCTTGGCAGGCGGGTTGGCGATCGCAGTGGATGTTTTTAGTACACAGGGGAACGCTGCTCACCGGTCCCCCGGTAATCCCTTAGTCGGCTTTTACGACTCCCATAGGAAGAGAAGGGGTGGAGCTATTCTGCCGGCCCCACACGGCTATGTGGTCTAGGTCATTTGTAAAGTATCGACTGAGCTATTTAAAATTCGAAAGAATCTGGATGGGGAAACCATACTTAATTATCATCACGCCATCTCCCTTGCAGTGCAGGCAGAGAAAATAGACTGCCTGTAGGCTTTATTCTTGCATACATCTCTCGCTTCCTGAACATTTTATATTGCCGTTGGAGATCCAGCAGTATTTTCAAATTCAAATTCAAATTCAAAAATATCTTTATTTCATAGGCCTATTAATTAGCACTTAAAATCGTCAAGAATACACTAATAATCAACACGAGCGCCTGAGGCGAGTGCATCCGCAATAACAAAGTGGCGATTGCAATCGCCACAAGCGGCCGGATTCCGAAGTAAAGCCTTTCATGAGAAGAACCCGGCAAGAAACTCATGGGCCACTTTTTTAAATTGCCAATTTATTACAATTTAATATAATCTTTATAACTAAAATGACATTATATCATACAAAATAATTTTGAAAAACAATGAATGAGGAGCAGCTCAAGCCCATTTTGTTTTGTCCTCAAGATAATCCGAAACAGTGTAATAACCTTGATTACAAAGTCTAATTTTTATGGCTTTCTTAAACTTATTTAGTGGCATGTTTCGGACATTTTCAGGAATCTTATTGTAAAAGCATATACATTGCCCCATAAAAGATCTACTAATTCTGTGGAGACGAGTACTGTGTGCAATAAGATTGCCTTTGTTCCTAGTATTAATGTGATGAACATCGCTATACTTATCAAAACATCCGATGTTTTTCTTGACATACAACAGATTTTCGTATATAAATTGAGACACAACAGTTAGAATATTCATTTCTTTGAATTTCTGTCTAAGGGAAACTCTCGGGCCCAGATTATAGATTGCACGAACAGCCCTTTTCTGAAGTACAAATATGGAATTTAAATCGGCGGAACATCCCCATAGCAGTATGCCATAGGACATAATACTATGAAAATAACTGAAATAAACTATTCTAGCCGTTTCAACATCAGTCAATAATCTAATTTTTTTTACCGCATATGCCGCTGAGCTTAACCTACCTGACAATTTTTTAATATGGGGGCCCCATTGGAGTTTGTTATCTATAGTGATACCTAGGAAAACCGTGGACTCCACAAGGTCCAGTTTAACGCCATTCAATTGTACATTGGTTTCTACATGCCTTACATTGGGTGTAGTAAATTTTATACATTTAGTTTTATTTTCACTTAAAACTAGGTTATTAGTATTGAACCAATGAACAACTTTAGATAGTGCGTTGTTCACATCGTCATAATTAAGCAGTTGCCTTCTTAGTTTAAATAATAAAGATGTATCATCTGCGAACAACACAATACTTCGATTATCTCCTACGTAGTATGGTAGGTCATTAATATAGACTAGAAACAGAAATGGCCCTAAAATAGACCCCTGTGGCACACCCATTGTCATGACAGACCCAAGCGATAACGTACCATTAACATCGACCCTTTGAATTCTATTGCTCAAATAAGAAGTCAAAAGCTCGAGAGCCCTGTTCCTGATTCCGTAATGGTATAACTTTTTAATGAGGGTTTCATGATGTACACAGTCAAATGCCTTAGACAAATCGCAAAATACGCCTAACGCATCATGCGAATCTTCCCAGGCTCTAAATATGGTTTTTAACAATTCTATACCTGCATCAGTAGTAGAGCGATTCTTTGTGAAGCCGAACTGGTTTTTATGGAAAATTTTATGATTGTCAAAATGATTAATCATTTGTTTGAGAATAAGCTTCTCAAATACTTTACTTAGTGTCGGTAGTACAGAAATTGGACGAAAATTATTAAGTTCTGAGGTACTACCAGATTTAAACAAAGGAATTACTCTACTAAACTTCAGAAGGTCGGGGAATACACCATTAACAAAACAACCGTTAAATACAGATGTCAATTGGGGAGCAATAATATGAATGATTGAGTTAACTAACTTAACAGACATACCCCATAAATCCGCCGTTTTTTTAATATTGAGACTTTTAAAGTTATTTATAACACTGTTTACATTGACATCCGAAAATTTAAAGGAAGTATTACATATCGGAACACATTGCCTAAGGAGCGATTCGGCTGCAGTAGGAGACAACGTCAGATGTTTTGTTGTTAAAACAGGAATATTAGTAAAGTAATTTTCAAATGCCGTTGCCACTTCTCGATTCGCTCTTACATTTTTGTCATCTATTTTCAAGTTAAAGTCCCTCTTGCGCACTGTTTCTCGGCCGGTTTCACTGTTTATCACCTTCCAAGTCATTTTAATAATATCGCCGGATTCTTTGATTTTATTTTTCAAATATAGTGATTTAGCACAGTAACAGGCTCGTTTGAACGTTTTGGAATATTTTTTTACATATTCTAAAAATATTGGGTTATGATTATATGATTTTTCGTTATAAAGTTCATACAACCTCAGTCTGCTTTTATAAATACCACAGGTTGCCCATTGACTAAAGCCCGCGCGAGCGCCAATAGTTACAGTTTTAGGTTTAAACTTCTTGTTGAATTCATTATTGATCAACTGAAATAAAGCAGTATACAAATCGTTAGGGTTGTCATGAAAAGGCAACCGCGGTACTTTCTCAGATAGATTACATTTAAAAAGCTCTAAGCGGCTAGAATTCATTGGAACAAAGGTAACCTTTTCTTTATGGACCCTACTAGTTCCAGGAAATACCACCAGTTGTCCACAATGATCAGATTCTAGTTTATTTATGATAGATTTATTGATTGGTTTTGCATTAGTAAATATATTATCTATACAAGTTGCGCTCAAAGAAGTAATCCTAGTAGGTTCCAAAAAAACATTGTACATGTTATAAGATTTCATAATAGTTATAAATTTTTGAGTGATAGTACTATTTTCAAGTAAATTTATATTAAAATCTCCACAGATCACAATTGTTTTATTTGAACTAGAGGTTTTAAATAAAATGTCCTCTAAGTGTCTTTCAAAATCATCATATGGTGAACATGGGGGTCTATAAACACATGCGACAATGAACTGCTCAGACTCAATACAAGCAATTTCAATAACCCGTTCAACAGAGAGGCTGACTATATCATTACGTACTTTATATTTCATTTTATTATCTATAATAATTAGGGCACCACCCCGTATACTAATGCCTCTGTTGAATGAGCAAGCAACCTGGTGATTGGGAAAATTGAACATGTATTGATTATTTTTCAGCCAATGTTCTGTAATACAAAGAATATCTACAACACAATCATTAATAAATAATTCTATTTCCAATTCTTTACCAAGGATACCTTGAATATTCTGATGTACCAGGTTGATTGACTTTAATTTCTTATTATTACTAGAGCAAGAGGGTGTCTCTTTTGTCTTTATTAAATTATAATTACTTGATAAACTATTTTTTAAGCAAGAGGATATCTCTATTGTCTCGTATTGTAATTTAAATTAGTATATGAAATGTCATTATTTTTATTACTATAAATGTCATCATTTAAATTACAAATGTCAACATTAGATTGCTCAATAGAAGCAAAGTTGTTAGCCAAGTTCTTGGCTGATGTATAAAAAAAATATGATAGCGAAGCAGCTACCTGTTGTTTAAAATATTTACAAAGATAATATCTATCTTCTGTCAATTTGTAGTTATTGTTTTTGGTAAATTCTCTTGCTAAATGAAATATTTTTTTTTTAGAAGCAGCTGGCACTTGTTCGGAGTTAAAGATAGGTTGCCGTTTTCCTGGTATATCATTAACTGTTGTGCTGATTTTTCTTTTTTAGGCTTTCCTGTGTTGAAGGATCTTACGGCAGATATTAGCGTTTATTTCGTTTGCACCTTAGTAAACTGCAATTATGGGGCGAGGAGTTAAAGTATTGGTAGATTTTCTCCGTAGTCGATATGTGTCGCGCTGATCGTCTTCAGAGATACGAACTCCCCCTAGTTTGCGCACTGTATTGATTAGCAAGGCCTTAAAAAACAAAGCTTTCATGAGCAATATTTCGAAGTTCGATTCCAGATGAGCGTGACTTGAGTTGTAGGTCTTATTATATTTTCCTTTCGAGATTTTCTATGTATCTTTGCTGGTCCAGCCTTTCCTTCCTCACGGCTGCGACCTCGTTCTTCAGATCTTGAGAGTTTTGAGTTTTAATTTCACTAATGTTTGTTGCTAATTTTGTCATTATGGACGTTTGCTGAGCTAGGAACTTAAGAGATATGGATAGCAATATGGTCTTTCTTCTTCTCATTTGAAATTTTATCGTGAAGATCTTCTGAGCTTAGAAGTTGCTCTGTTTGTGACATATTATCCCCTCTTAGCCGTTTGTTTCTGGTTGTATTCACGAAGTCACTCCTCAAAATCGTCGAACTAATAAGTATCTGCTTCTGATTTACCCTGAGTTGGGCACGTGGTATTAGATTTGTTGGGTGGAGTACGTTGTGCAGACAGCATTTTAACACCCTTTTGACCCGATCATACTGGGTTTTTTAACTTCTGACTCATACAATATGAGTACATTGATATAGACAGGTTACAGGTATAATTTACAGCGAAGCAATTATCTAGTCAATAGAAGAAATGCGCGGTCGTGTGCAGGTAGCGGCTTGTAAAATTAAACAAGCTGGCCATGCACGCTAGATTAAAAGATCTTTTCTTAAGCGATGCAGAGCCTGCATAGCTGCACTGCACTTTGAACATTTAGTTCGATTTATCAAATATTTTTTTTTTACTATTCATAACTTTTTTTCTTATCTACTAATGTGCACTGACAGTGTTGTGTTTGTAGTCGGCATTCTAATTGAATAAAATCATATTATTTTTTTGGAGCCTAAATATCATCGTGATTTGACACATTTCTTTAAATCACAATTTTGACCTTGCTATGTTTTTTCGCTCCTGTAACTAATATTGCTTGTAAAGTACACATGCATGGCCTTTTTAGAATCTACATAAACTAGGCATGTTTTTAAGATAATGGGCAGCTATGTCATAGTACCTTTATTTTTAACAGTCATGTTGAAACTGACGTAAAAAAATAAAATAACTTACAACATTTTTAAAACGTTAATTTTGACCATATTTTACATTCATTAATAATGCCTAAAATAGTAATGCAATAATATAATACAAGTCTCCAAGAGTCGGATACAACAAAAAGTACATAAAAATAAGTTATTTTATTGAAATGGTAACCGAATGAATGAGCAAATAAGTAAAATAAAAAAAAAAATACAAAAATGTTTACCATTTTCTCATCGTTGGTAACCCTAAAATAAAAAGTCAATATTCTTGTAGCTTGACATCAGGGCTATCTCCAATTAACAGGTAAACCATTAATTAACTGCCTCGGTGGTGTAGCGGTAGTGTATGCGACTGCTAATCATGAGGTCTGGGGTTCGATCCCCGGGTCGGACAATGATCTTTTTCCTAAAAAGAAAAATTCTCAGTAGCAGCCCGGAGTTAGGAAATGTGCCCGGTAGACGTTAATAGGCTTGCCCCCTATTACGTGGGACTTAAACATAGCTGGCGAATCGTGCGTGTGTAATTCACCTCTGCCTATCTCTTCGGGGAATACTGGCGTGATGCTATGATTTTTTTACAACATCTTTATTTTAAAATAATCATAATAAATTACCGTATTCTATACAAACATGCATACTAGTGATGCGATCATAAAACTGAAACGAAGGTACCAAGTCCCATAGCTACTAAGACCTTATATACTCCTCGTGAATTTTAATAAATAAATAGATCCGTTTTCTCTACACTGCGTCATTGTTACCAGTCTATTCTGTAAATATTGCCTAGTCAATAGTTAGGTTACGCTTCTATCCACTGAAGTAATGCAACATGTTTCCAGTAACCCGCCACTACAGGTGGACAAACGGCCGGTTTATTTAGTGGATGAGGGGCCCACACTACCCTGTTTGTTGCCCCGATCGACAGGGTTTGCGGTTAGGTAAAATTTCCCTGCCTAAACAAAAAAAAAAACTTTGGAAAATCCAAAACTGCACGCCTCATAATCTTCATTTTTCACAATAAAATTGATTATTTGATAAGTGACTAATAATGTATTGGGTCTTACTAAGTAGTTTTCAATAAATCACATAGATAGCGCTAATTTCAAAAAGTACTAATGTGGGTTTCATGTCTTATACGCCATCTTGCGCTAATTTTAAAAAGTACTTCTATATTGGTCTACCTCTCATCTCAGTTCAGGGCCGCGCGGCGGAGCACGCCAAGGCTACACAAAAAATAGGTTTTTTTCGTGTTTTATAACGTTGGTGTGTTATTATTTACGTGTGTTTAGTGTTTTTAATTATTGTTATGGATAATATAGTTATTATACTTGACAAATATCATCAGTTCGTCAAGCAAAGGTAAGAACTTTCTTTTAACAAAAAACGTACCAGCCGGACAAACGGCGTTCTGTTGCCGATAGTGAAACCACCGGTGGCTATGCGTATGTAAAAAGGTAGTTCTCATGAAAGGCGCTGGTTTTAGTGTCGCGTCGAGCGTAAATATTCAGTAGTTTTTTATTTATTTAATAACAATTAAACCACATCGAATCAGACCGTGAAAAGTAATAGGGCTCTATTCCTAATCATAATAATTCGTAAACGAAAAAAAAAAGTCTCGATTAATAAAATATGTTGGTCGTTATCGTGTTAACATACATTACCTACAACTCACGGACGTCCAAGCCAGATTTTTTTCAAACAGTTTTTTAACTAGTTTAAATAACATTAAACACAAAGTGAAAAATGTGAAATCGAAAATAACAGTCAGGAGCAGGATTTGAACCTGCATCTTCTGGATACCGTCCAGATGCTTTACCAATTCAGCCATCCTGACAATTGCTCCTGACTGCTAATTTCGATAACACATCATACTTAACGTCTTTGGGTGACGCCCTTTGGGTTTTTCACTTTGTGTTTAATGTATAGTGCTAAGCATGTCAAATGCTAAAAATATATATAAAAATATCTAAATAGTTTAAATAACAAAAATGGCATCAAAAATATCATGAGTTAAAAATAGTGTTTGTTCTTTATATGTGTGTGTAGATATTATTTTACAAGTGCAATATATGATAAATAGAGACATTTTAAGTTTGAAAAATCAGTCGTTCCGTCCAAAACGGGAGTAGAACCCACCTCAACGCTTCGCTTATGAGGCGTGAAATATATGTTTAACGTACATTCTTAAACACTTTATTCCAGGCGTTTCAGCATCCTGCTATGATGTTGATTTTAAACGGCACGACGGTGGTGCTTGTTTTTGTAATGCTGTCAAGCTTCCTGCTCGCTTACAATCAGCTACTCTCCTCCAGGAATAACGCAATCAGCATCAAAATGCTGCCCGCGCTTATCATGAAAAGAATAGCCAGGTATCGCTGAAATTTCTTTATCAATGAATACTTCTTTTTTATGCAGCATATAGGTAACGCTTTTCAATTCCTGTACAGGGGGGTATTTAAAAAAAAAAACAATTAGTGAATAATAATTTAACTATTAATTAGTTTTAGGAAACGAGGCAATGAGTGATTAACCAATGTTTAGGCCAGTTTTGAAGTAACAAAATAAACATTTCAGAACATTACCACTATACTTATTGGTGGTTGGCTATGCTGCAACTTGGTGGGTCCTCGGTGGCTCCGGTCCGATGTGGCCAGCGTCGGTTGAACCTGAGAGTCAAATCTGTCGGGAAAAGTTCTGGACACATATGTTCTACGTCAATAACCTAATCCATCCTGAGAATATTTGCCTGCTGCAGTCATGGTAACGATACTCATGCTTTTATCCATTTAGGTAGGTACCTATATATTGTCTTTGTACAGTAGCATTGGCTAGCTGGTGAAATAGCGGTTTACGATGACGACGACGTTTGCGAGTTATATGAATATGTTCTGAAGCAAAAAAAATGTGCCGTAGTTAAAAAGAAACCGATTTGTTTCCACTAAGACAATATCGCAGTTTGTTTAGTTAGCGATTTCAAACTGGTAAGCGACGCGTGTTTAGGACAGCATTGGTACTGCCCACTTGTTTAGTGCACTTTATTGCACACACTGTATTTAAATGTATGTAATAGGGTAAAAGGTTACAAGTAGGTAATACCTATTGTTTAGGTCAGTGATTTTGAATGGCAATAGTGACGGTTAATTAATGCAAAAAATCATTATAACAGAACAAGCAATCTAATATTTCGTTACTTACCTTAAATCTAGTGGCAAAGCGCTTACATTGTAGGTACTAGGAGAAGTCCGGGCATAGCGAATAGCCCAGGCAAAGCGAATACTCCTCACTGTTTCAAACAGAAAAACTTGTCACATGCCACAAGGTCCCTTCCCACCCCATCAGTCGTAAGCAACCAGAGTTAGACCGTGCTCACGCGTCGTTTTAGAAAAAAAATTAATAAATAAAAAAGTGTAATTTTTTTACGATATTTTAAGATAGGTATTTTCTTAATTACTCATTTATATGGTGGTGCTACTGTTTTGCTTGATTATATGTTTAAAGTTTATGTTTTCTTATTGAGGTATTGAGAGTTTTATTAAGATATTGTTTCTGGATCAAATTTAGGTTAGTTTAGGTCAAAAAAGTATCTGTTGGGCAAAGTGAACACGGGCAAAGTAGATACTGTACCCACTTGGCCCAGTAGAGTTTGTAAGTATTAGTATAGGCATTTTTACAACTGATTTTGGTTTATATTGTTATAGACGGTTTATAAATATAAAAGAAAAACAAATCAAGTCTAAATTTGTTAAAGGAAACACCAAAGTTCTGAAATATTTTTTTTGCAATAAAACTACGTTTACGGAATCTATCGCGTTTACTTGATTTTTATGCTATCCCGACGTTTCGAATACTTTACAGCATTCATGATCACGGGTGGACTTAGATAGTAGATGTCCAAAACTGATATGTTGTTTCAACGGTTTCATCTACCCACAGTAATATCCGTTGAAACAACATATCAGCTTTGGACATCTACCATCTAATAATAATCTTACTTCTTGTAATCTTACTTCTTGTAAGTCGGATAATGTTTGCATCTGCAGGATCTCTTAGACGATTGCGAAACTTTCTTCCTACTTCCACCAAAATTACGCTTGCAACTTCTTTACTTCTACCTATCATGGACTACGCAGATGTCAGCTATCCAGATCTCGCCGAAAACCAATTAGATAAACTTGAGCGCCTCCAAAATTTCTGCATAAGATTCATATTTGGTCTTCGCAAGTATGATCATGTTTCACAATTTCGAACACAGCTTAAGTGGTTACCAATACGACATCGCCGGAATACTCATATTCTTTCTATACTATATAATGTATTGTTTAACCCTTCAACACCTTCCTATCTCATAAGTCGTTTTGAATACCTCCATGATACACATTCAAAGTTTTTAAGGTCATCGCATAACCTGACGCTAAAAATGCCACTACATCACACAAATTTTATTGCCAAATCTTTTACGGTCAGGGCTATTACTTTGTGGAATGCTCTACCGGTGGAAATTAGACGAGCAGAGACCCATGCTAAATTTAAAACTTTGATTAAAAACCATTATTTAAACCTTTAAAATAATTGCTACTGGTATTATTTATTCGACACTATCATTTTATATTCGTTTCCTAACTATTATGACGAAGGATTTTATTTTATAGTATTTATGATTGTATATATATATAATATAATATATGTAATTGTGTATGTATATATGTAATTGTGTATGTATAGTATATTGGTATTTATGTTATATCTTTTTTGTATATATGTTAATTTATGTATAATTTGTATTATTATATTTAATATACACCTACAACTACCTCTCTTTACCTAACATGTCATGTCCATCCTAAGGTTGCCTGGTAGAGATTACTATTAGTAATAAGGCCGCCCATTTTACTCTTCCTAAGTTAATTATTTTTATTTTTTACTTTGTTTTACTGGTACACAATAAAGAATATTATAAATAAATAATACTAAATTTAAGAAACCTAAAGACAAAAATAAATGATAACTGCAGACATGCTATTTTTGTGGAGAAGATTACATTGAAATCAATGGGCAGCCAGTTAATGATTGGATTCAGTGCAATTCCTGTAAGCAATGGAGTCACAAGATGATGCACGGCTTACGAAGGAGAAGGCATATTTCTTTATGACAACTGCACTGATACCTGATTATGATTACGTAGTTATATTTTATCAATTGTTACTTAACTGACCGTGTATTCACTTTGGCCCTATGAGGCAAAGAGGATAGCTGTACCAATTGCAATTTTCTAAATATTTTAAATAAATCATTGACGTTACTTAATTTTTATTAACTATATCAATAACTTTGATAATGTTTGATTGATACTCAGTCATTATTTTATTTCTGTGTCTATTGGTTTTTTTACCACAGACCGGCAAAGGTTAAGGTGTCCGCTTTGCCCGGACTTCCCCTATCTGTCACCGCGTAAATAATAGTGATTGGGAACAATTGTGGTGGATTTTCGATATTACGAGTATTTTTCCTCAGCTTATAAATGCCCGTTGAAGAAAAATGATGAAACCTTCACATCTATGAGATTTGCGAAATCTGCCAACATGTCTAGGGCGTAACTGCGTGATGGACTTTGACACAAATCCCTTTTATTGACAGAAACAACGTGCTCAACAGTAGGACAGTCACTACTAATCTGCCTTAAAATATATTTAAGCACTATCGATTCATCTAGTGTCACGTAACCGACTACAGAGATTCTGAGATGTTGTTATTGGTAGGTAGTCTGAAATAAGTTGTATTTTTTTCAGGTACTTAGCAGTAGACATGCAGCTATACTTAGTAGCAGCTGTACTAACTCTGACCCTGGCTCATCTGAAAAAGCGCGCGCTGCCAGTCCTGGCTGCACTAGTTGTAGTATTTTCTGTACTTAACGGAGCACTTGCCTATGTCTTCAACTGGCAGTCTATAGTGTACTACATTTATCCACAGTAAGAAACTAAACCTTTGCCTTATTTTTTAAGTGCACAGTCTCAATAACGGCTACGACGTCGCAACCTGCTACGACGCGGCATCGTTTCACGATGTTATTTCGTATCGTGGGAATCTACGACACGACATCGCAACGTGGGAATCTACGACACGACGTAGCAACGTGCCACGATGCATGGACGTCGTTGAAACTACAAGTATCTCGTTATATATTATAGTATCTCATTTATTATTGAATTTTCAAAGATGACGGATGACATTGCGGTTGATTATTTAATAACCCTAGTCGAAAAGAGTCTCGTACTATGGGACAAAACATCAGAAGAATTCAAAGATAGAAAAAATAAAACAACAGCATGGATTGATGATGATGATGGTTGCGATGTCGTGTCGCTTGCTCGTCGTAGATTCCCGTATCGTGTTTACGTGTACCCGTCCTTAGGGTGTATCGCGCATGGGGAATCCGCTGCGCATGCAATAAACACTCGATAATCTGTCCGGTTTACGAGCCGACGCGCCTTTAAATCGGATTCCTTATTCGCGATATGTCTTTACTCAGGGCGCATTAAGGGCAATCAAAACTTTTAACTTAGGAAAATGAGTGAAACGGCGTTAATATTTATCAGTCTATTAAGGTATTTGAAGTAAAGGTCAATAGTCAAATAATTATTATGTACCTACCTATATTATGATGTACCCTTCAAATCGAAGTGTGCATCATGGGCCAGCGCTATTTACGCGTTTTCAGTAAGTTTGACAGATTATTTAGTACTTATCATCACGCCACGTCCCTTGCGGGGTAAGCAGAGAGAACATAGTGCCAAAAGGCTCAGTTCTTGCATACATCTCTTGCTACCTCAACATTCATAATTCTCTTCATACACGCTCCCCGGTTGCGGAGGCTCCTGACTTCACCTCCCTTTAATACAAACATGACTGATTTGGCAAGAGGAAATAGTAGTAGGTGAGTCTCGGTCTCCCCCTGTATCTACATCCTTCCACTTTCGCATTGTATATCTTCTTAACCAGTCGCTCGTCTGTCATTCTTTCCACATGTCCGAACCCTCGGAGCATTCCCTTTCGCATCTTTACACCAATACTCTCTTTCATACCTACTCGCTCTCTTAGGGTGTCGTTACGAATGCGGTCAGTCAGACTCACTCCAGAGCTCGCATTTAGACCGCATTGATTTTACTCTCATACTCCTTATTACATACCCAACTCTCACTTCCATATAGTAATGTTGGGACAAGCACTGCGTTGTTTATTGCGACCCGTGCCTTCTGGCTGAGGTGGCCACTGCCGAGAAGTTGTCCCAATGCTCCGTTCATTGTATATCCCGCATTTACTCTCTATATCAGTGGTGTACCTTCCATCCCGACTGAATCCACATCCAAGATATACAAATTCATTTACTTGTTCTAACACACCATTGCCTAATGATACTCTGACTTCTGTTCTGGCTTCTTCTCTTTCAAAGACTATAATTTTCGTTTTGGTCACATTCACACGTAGGCCCATTTTCTTACAATCTTCTGTCATTACGTCTACTAGGGTTTGCAGGTCAGTCGCAGACTGCGCTAATAATATTGCATCGTCAGCATGTAGCAGAGAGGTAACCACTAAGTTGCCCATCTGAATCCCACATTCATTTCATTCACTCCCACATTTCTTTAAATTAACCTGAACGTCTGTACTAGCCGTGTGGGGCCGGCTTTAGAATTGTCCCACCCCTCTCCACCCATGGGAGCCGTAAGAGCTGGCTGAGGGACCACCGGGGGAGTGGGCAGCAGCTCTCCTTCGAGTATTAACAACACTGCTAATCATGAGGTCTCGGGTTCGATCCCCGGGTCGGACAATGTTATTGAGCTATTTTCTAAAAAGAAAACATCTCAGTAGCAGCCCGGAGTTTGGAAATGTGCCCGGTGGACGTCAATAGGCTCGCCCCCTATTACGTGGGACATAAAGATAGCAGGCGAATCGTGGATGTGTAATACACGTCTGCCTACCCCTTCAGGGAATACAGGCGTGATGCTGTTTTTCTTCTGTGTTTTTGAGTTTGATATCTAGTAGTTCAAAAATCGAAAATATACATATATATCAATTGTACATTTGTAATTAATTGTAATTCACCAATGATGTACCACCAATGATTTAGAGAGAAGAGTGAATGCGGGAAATAGATTGAATGGAGCATTGGGACAACATCTCGGCAGCTACCACCTCAGCCAGAAGGCACGTGTCGCAATACACAACGCAGTGCTTGTCCAAACGTTATTATATGGAAGCGAGAGTTGGGTATGGTAAAAGGAGCATGAGAGTAAAATCAATGCGGTCGAAATGCGATCTCTGCGGAGAATCTGTGGAGTGAGGCTGACTGACTGCATTTGTAACAATGACGTAAGAGAGCGAGTAGGTATGAAAGAGAGTATTGGTGTAAAGATTCGAAAGGGACGGACATGTGGAAAGAATTCCGGACGAGTGACTGGCTAAGAAGATATACAATGCGAAAGTGGAAGGATGTAGGTACAGGGGGAGTCCGAGACCAAATATCTACCTAGACCAAATTGGTCATGTATTGAAGGAAGGTGGAGTCAGGAGTCTCCGAAACCGGCGAGCGTGTATGAAGAGAGTTATGAATATTGAGGAAGCGAGAGATGTATGCAAGAATAGAGCCTCTTGGCACTCTGTTCTCTCTGCCTACCCTGCAAGGGAATTGGCGTGATGATAAGTTAGTTACCCTTAAAACCCCATAATTGATAGGTACCCAAGTTGAAAAAATTCTTGGAATTTAAAAAAAAAACTAAATTCGAACGAAGCACCCTTAAAAACCCCATAATTGATACACATGTTGAAAAATTTCTTGGGATTAAAGAAAAAAGCTAATTCGAACAAAGCACCCTTTCTTTATAACCCCATAATCGATACCCATGTTGAAAAATTGCACAAATTACGCGACTACCATCTTGGATTTAAAAATAACATAGAATTTTCGACTAGCACCATCGGGCCCGAGTGGGTTGGTGCCACCATCTCCCGTGTGACCGGCCATGAAGCGCATAGTTGCGTTTTGGCTGTAGCAGGAAATAGCCGTTTATTCTTTCATTTCGTATCTGTGAAATGAAATGCTAAACAGCGGATTGACAATACTCTCGGTATAGTTGAGTCCATGAGCGACGGTTACCATTTATCATCAGATGGGCCGTGGCTCGTCTGTTACTACATGCCATAAAAAAAAACGTGGCGGACTTCTTGTATATTCTCTAAAAGTAGCATGAGTTACCATAACATTAAAAATTTCAAAATTGAAATAGTAGGGGAAATACGTACAAAACGACATAGACGGACAAAATGACACAGGCATGATATTTCAAATTCTACCGCTTCTAGCCCGGCACGGACAACTGCATCACGTGACCTTACCGACTTATACCAACCTGTCAAAACGTGATCTCGTTCTAGTCTTTCGTTCGGCTGTCATGGACGACGACAAATATTGGCAAATTATGAGTTATTTTTTCATTGCAGGGATTTTTATGTTTTAACGTTATATTTTTCACGGTTTTACTTTGTGTGTATATTTATTGCACTCTTTAAGTATTTATTCTTACATTTGAATATCATTTTGTGTAAATAATATTTATTTTGCATATATTATTGAATTTTGATTTTTATAATAGGTACTATATGGACAAAATGACATATATACGTAATGGACATAATGACATAGGTATGTCGTTTCGTCCATAAGAGCTCAATGAGCTGATTATGTAGATACCCACTACTTACTGTTCTTTAGCAGTTCCAGTTAATGTAATTTCTATAGTTTCCAGTGGTAAATTTGTAAGTGAACTGAAAAAAACAACTCGTAAAAGAAGACAGGCAGTTACTAAATAATCTTTATATATTAATGATGACTCAGATGAAGATTGCCTTGATCTAGAAGACGAAGAAGACGATTGTGCCTGTATTTGCTGCAACGATCTCTGCTCACGTTATAGCCCTTTTTTCTGTTAAGGTGGGAAAAACGTCCCTAACCACACACGCCGTCGTTCGGGTCAAGGAACAGGGTAGTGTGGGGCCTTCACCAACTAAATAAGCCCGCCGTGTGCCGTCTCTCCGCCTTTGTTGGCGGGCCACTATGTTACATTACTTCAGTAGTCCGCCAGCGGCCTACCCTTTCAGGTACCCTCTACTGAGCGACGCATCCGCACACGGAGCGTCGCACCTTCGTGGGAGGTCTTGCGGGTGGCGGACGCTCCCCGATCCATCCACCCACAGCCTCAGCTAGGGCGGCATTAGGCGCAAATACTCACGCCTCTAAGTCCCATGGGGGTGTTCCAGCCAATGCGCAGGCCGCCTCGGTCGACACCGTGCGGTATCCGCATATGATCTTGGACGTGACGACTCTTTGTGGTCTCCACAGAAGAGCCCTGTTCGGCGCGTCCAGGGACTCCACCGTACAGCGCCATCGACTGGACTACTCACGTTATAGCCTGGTGAGGGCTGGTTGAGGTGCATGCGGTGCAGTCGTTGGGATTACGCGGCCTGTGCTGATTTGCCAAAGCGTACCAAAACAATTGTTTGGGAATTGTGCAATTAATTTTTGTTATTACTTATTTTATTCATGTTGATGGTTTGTATGTCATTTAGTCCATACGGCTCGTGTCGTTTTGTCTATACGGTATGGACAAAACGGATTTACCTACGCAAAATAGATTTCTCTTACGTTTCCTGTGTATGTGGAAACTGATGAAACTTCAATTCCTTATTTTAAATGAGGTCGACTCGCAGTTTGTAACCGCACACGTAGTGTGCACCATTTTTATTGAAAAAAATATTTTATTTCGATAGCTTAGTAGATAGATTAGTTCTCCAGCATTCTCACTAGTAGAACACGCCTCCGTCACGTTACATGGCAGGTACCTTAACGACCACAGTAGCACTTTTTGTTTTTAAATTTACTAATAATTTGTTTTTGTCGTTGACTTAGTCTGCTTGGGCTTTATAATATAAATACTTAACTCTACTGCACATTAATTGGGATTACGCAAAACGCAAAACGAATTTCTCATAGGAAACATTCATTTTTCCGACACAAATAGTAACCTTTCTGAATTTTTATTATGTAGGTATGGAAAATTCCATAATTATTGGTTAGTTTAAGATCACTTTCACATGTATAATATTGGTAAGTATTACATAGAATTAGAGTTAATATTTCTTTACAGAACCGCCTCCACGATGTTCCGAGGGATACCCTCATTTGTCCACGTTTATCAGTCACCCTGGGGCAGTTTGCCAGTGTGCCTTGTTGGCTTGTTCATCGCTTTCCTACAAATCCAGCTGCAAGAGAGTAGGATCAAAATGACTTCATACAGAGTATGTTTTTCTTAAATAAAGTAGTAATTTCCCGCGACTTATTTGGGTTTAATTTAGTTCAATGGGTATACCTTTTTTACGGACATCAGTTTTAAATTGAAATAAACGTATATTCTGACTCAACTCAAACTTTATCTACCTAAAAAAGTTTGTTACACGCGGTACAGACCACTTTCCGGATAGGAAGGGGCGCGGGTTCAAATCCTGCTTGCAGCAACTATCTTTTTCCACCTTTGGAAATAACATGTTCCTTAAAGAAGCTGAGCATGTCAAGTGCTAAAATGGATATCACAAAGATTTATATCGGGACCGAGCAGGTCCATACCCTCGTCTACCAAGTGACCAATCGTAAAGCATGTTGTTTTGGTTGTATCAGGAAATTAATTCATTCATTTCCCATCTGCGAAATGAAATGGTGAACAGTGACTTGGTTACTCGTAGTATTGCGGAGTTCATAAGTGGAAATTGCAATTTACCATCAATTAACCTTTTGTTATTTTTGTATCTATTCTTACAGTGGTTGAAGCTCCTTTATTGCATGACTGTTGTAGCTATGCCCAGCTGGGTCATGTCAGGCATCTATATAAGGCAGAACACAGAGCCTTGGTTCGTGGCGACATATGCAGCTATGGAGAGACCAGTGTTGATCATTATGCTGGCGTTTATTTTCATTGGACTGATCAATGGATTAGGAGGTACGGTATATACTTTTATTGTTTTTATTATCATTAGGTGAGAAGAAATCTACTTATCCGTAAACATTCCCATTCGAAGCAACGAGCAGGGTTGTGGTGTCCCATCTAAATATTTTAATCATTATCTATGTAAGATGTATTTAACCGGAATATTATCCGTAATAAAAGTAGTGGATTGTCAGCAGTCGGTTGTTTAATTTCATCTCAAGTGCCTACGTTTACATGGCGACCCTGCTTGAGGAGTCGACCACCTGTGCGCCGCGAATGTGTCACCGGATACCGCCATATATTATGGACAAAAGAATGTGTAACGATAAGCGGACTTAGGACTTGGTGTCGTCAAGTTAAGGAAATTACTATTGTTTGCGGTCTTATACTTTAAAGACGTCACTGTGCTGTTGTGTATATTAAAAAGTCATACTCTTATCCAAAAACCTCAAAACAAAACAAGGGGCAGTTCCTAATCGAATGAAGACCTTATAATAGCGCAGAATGCTACTGGAGGAAGCAATGAGAGACATAAATTTTCACCTCAACGCGGTGACTATAATTCTGCCGGTGACAACTTATTGCTCTTTTAAACCGATCATACAAGAAATTTCATATAGATACTGGTTGCAACAGGAAATACATCGCAACAGATTTCAGCTGTCATTCTTACATCGTCGAGAAATAAAGCACGAAGATATTGCTTAATAATAAAATAAATAGTGCGGAAAAAAATCGGTATGTATAAAATAAAAATAAGGGCATTGCTATAAAATTTATAAAAATATCCGTATAAAATATAAATAAGTGTTGTGTTATAAAAAAACAGTGCGTGGAAAAGTCTTAAAAAATATACAATAATACGTGCATATGCCTAGTAAAGGGGCGGGGCCGGCTGTTATGCAGTGTCACCGCATAACCTAAGCGAAAGCATAACCCCTGTAGCGCGTCGTCAGGTTGAGTTGCCTGTAATTATATTTCTTCGCTTCATTCTTCAGATATAATTAACCAGGAAGTCCTTTTAACATACAGGCAACTTCGCACGTTTAGATTTTTAAAACTTTTTGTAAAATAAAGTACTTCCGTTTACCTACTTCCGTCTACCCCACTACGCACCTTATCGATGCCGGCCGGCCCGAGCCTCATTCTTTTTTCGTGCGTGGCAACGTTAACTCGTTTACTTCTACCCAAACAGAAAAAAAAAATATGTAAAACTAAAAGATTGAACATTATAAAAATTGAAAATTGTAAAAATAAGAACATATGGAGCGCCTGGCGGTTGAACGAGATTCAACACGAAGGCAATTTCTCCAGAAATTAAGGTATTTCCTATTATGGACATATACCGTCTTAAACTTAAAAATAGCATTTAAAATGCAAATACCACAAACATATTACGAACTCGTTATATGTTATATATAGGGTAACCTGTATAATGATTGGCACTCTAAGCATATTTAAGATTGATATATATATTTTTTAAATTGATAGGTGTTAAAAAGTCAGCAAACATTGATAAAGAGTTTTCTGGTATGGATATTTTCAAATGAAAATGCATTAGTCAATCTAATTAGAGATGTTTAATAGAAAAACATAAAAATATATATATAAATATATATATATATATATATATATATCTGAAATTAGTCATTGGCACCTAATAAAGTAAGATTATAAAAGAAAATTGGTCAAAAAAGCACTCGTAGCCATTATTTACCTAAAAACTCAGCATAATAATAAACAATTACGTTACAGTCTTTAATTGATGACACTTATTAGAAAGTGATGTTTTAACAGTTTTGCATGACGCCGGTATATATTAATTTTCTTTAGTGCTGCCAGCTATAATATTATAAAACCTACTTTTTTCTGCAAACAATGTTACTATTGCAGATTATGAAAAAAAGTAGAACAAATGTTTTTGCTATACCAGTTCTTAATATTTGCATTTAAAATCCAAAGTGCCAATGACTAAGGGGGAGCCGGCAATACTATAGTTTACCCTACGTACTTACCATCAATTTTACTTGGCAATTATCATTTCTTATGGTGGTGATTGACCTACCTACCGTTTAATGATGAAATAAGGAATGACATACCTGTTGGGGACACAGACCTTGCACAGATCAACTAGGAACCTGTCGTCACACATGACGATCCTGCTCCTACAACCAAGGACCCTGCAAAGATAGTGGAACTACCTTTGCATATTTTGTCCGCCTTAGGTGAACCCACCGATTACACGTCTAAGCATATCTAGCAAGTACTTAGAAATGGCTTACCCAAAGAATATAAAAATACTCTTTTCAATAATTATTTAATGCTAGAAAATTGCCCTTTTTTATTGGGCTCAAAATTTAACCCAGAAATATCCGCCGCTATTAACATTTTTAGAAATCGATATAAAAAACCCGAATCATTCCAACAACAAATTGGCGCTGGAATGAATAAATCAAATAGAGGGTTGCCTCTTTTACTTCACGCTGCCGCATATTCGCGGATCTATACGATATGGAAACGCAGCTACGTACCAAAGCCTTAACTCCTAGGCTCGAAAAATCATTCCTTAATATAATCGAGGACCAAGAACTAGTTGAAACTTTGTGCGGTAGCGAAATACCTGCTACGAAGGCAATTGATAGAAAAAAGTTCTCAAATAAAGAAATAAGTGCCTGTGGCCTAGACCTTCTTCTAGTTCAACACTACCACCTCCCGCTCGTAACCAGCTTCCAGGAAAACTGGCAGCCCTCTCCTCGCTACCCTTCAAACCATATCTTCCCCAGATATGGTTCTAGGGCGAGGAGGATACAAGGTGTCATACTTGCCAGCTCAACAAGCGATATCTACCAGTTCGAGCTATCCAAATGGAAATCCAGTGATGGAAGATTGGTACCGGTTGGTCCGTGCATCACTTCGACTAATCAGGTACCTACATGCTTGTTGTTTACAATCGCATATTACATGTTGGCAGAGCATAATAGATAATAAAGTATGCTAAGAATGGATACAAAATCGTTTCCCAATATTTCACAAAGGATCTTATTTAGCCTAGACGTTTAGTAGTTTTTATCTATCGGATTTAGGAGCAAAGGTAAAGAATTTGATGTCCAACTCGTATCGAAATGTTGACCCCTAAGCAAAACTGTTGTAAAAGACTTCTTTTAAATCTAAAATCTTACAACTTTATTCTAAAAATGGGTTTTAAAATGTAAGACCACTGAAGTGCCCAAATTAATATCACTTCAATGTTTCATGGCTACGTCTTTATAAGAAACATTTCTTAGTGTACCTATATACACACCTCATCATAAATATTTACGATTTTAGTTTCAAGATTATATTTCCCTTTGATACTTTACGCATTTCTAATAGTTGCTCAAAATGTCTTATTAACGTTCATAAAACAAAAAGCAAACATCACGCAAAAACTACTGTACGAATTTTGATGAAACTTTTTTTTCCGATTGATTGTTTTTTATTGAGGGAAACATATTTTTACAATAAACAACCCGATATGTACATAACATCATGCCCACATAAGTACATCAAAAATTGTATCTTAGTATTTTCTCAGAAGCATCTCGTACCGGCTAGGGTGCGATCAGCTAAGGTTCTGAAGTAAAAAGAGATAACTAAAATTTCACATTAAAAACAAAACTGCTCGCTACTTTCCTGGCCCTAAAATGTTTTGTATTACGCTGTTGCTAACATAGCAGCAATCGGCTATGTAAACAGGATGAGATTTATACACTCACCCGAATAACTTGAGAAACATTTGGCAGTGGTGCGAGAGAAGAATCTATTTCTTTGCATATCACATCCGTACAAAAGAGAACAAAGAAGCTGATGAGCAATCACTGAGAGTTAATACCAACACAGAATAAAAGTTTTCACTGGAAGCTTCCAAATCCATTACTAGGCAGCTAGGATGACCCTCGATAGATCTCTCCGCCTCGCGATCCACTGCCAAATGCAGACTTAGGTTTCATGGAAACAAAATCTCTATGCTATTTGTCTAGATTCCTTTATTCATTTACAATTAATTGGCAAGACATGTTCTTTTACACTTTCTTGCATTTTCATTTATCGTAAATTGTTTAAAAAAGGTAGGAAATTACCGGGCAACATATATATTGGTTTCCCGTTTTTGGCCTTCACAACCTATTAAAATCTTCTAAAGATCTTAAACCTAACAAAAACCTTCTCAGGTCTTTTTACAGGCCTTGTCGCTCTCTGAACCCATCGCTTTACTCTGACGGCGGCCTGTACTCACCTGTACTCTCCGAGAAACTCCAGCTAAATCTCTGGAGTTAATGTTAGCCTCTGTTTCTAAAAACACATTAAGTACAGCTATACTAGCTATATGGAGTGTAACATTAAAACTTTGGCGGACATAGGTATTGCATAGACCACAATGTTGATTATCTTCATAATTCCAATCCATTCAGGCTAACTTTTTTTAATACATCAGTTTAATTAGGGCGTGTCCTATGCAACACATAATACAGTTGACAGAAAAAAGTTAGGTTACGATTGGTTGGTCACGACCAGGGGGAGGTATTAAGTCTGGAATCTGGATCATATATCTGGATAAATATCTCCAAAGGTTGAATGAAATGGATGCGCGAGTTCAGTTCAGTTACTGTATGCAGACGATATGTTCCTGTTACACAATCAGAGACTGACCTGCAAACCCTAGCTGACGTAACGACGTAACGATGCCTCAACATATATAAACATCCGAATCGATAACCTCCTTCTTTTTAGTAAGTTCAAAATTAAATTACAAAGTGACGATTTTTACTGCCAATGAATTTGCTACGGGCCTCGGATGGTATAGTTACGCCACTGCTTTTACATATACATACTTAAAATAAATTCAACAGCTTATCACCACCAGTCTATAGGTGTCTTAGAGAACTCGCATAAAAATATTGTTACATTTCTTAGAATACAGTATGACAAACATCCCGAGATGTGGAGTAATTGGCTTCTATTTTACCTTGTAATACCTACAGTAGACCCATTATATAAGTTTGATAATTACCCTTTACAATTAAAATTTCGTTTGCAATTATCAAAAAAGAAGCGAGAGACAATTTGCTTAAAAATAAAATGAAAGGAAAAGAATATTATGACAAAATTTCAACCCTGTAACCTATATAATAGTCCTAATGATTTAATTTTAGTTAAAAATGAAGTCGGTGGTAAATTAGAAAGTGTATACTCAGGACCCTATATTGTTGCTAGAGATATGTCTCCTAATGTAGAAATTATGGAAAAAAATTCAAAATTTCAATCGAGGAGATGGTTTTAGGTTGTCGTCAACTTGTAAACCCTCGCGAAGTGTCCGCGTCGCGATTTGTGTCTCAAAAGAACGGTTGACACTGTTAGTGTTGTGTGTGTGTCTTAATACTTTGCAGCCAGAAAGTTAGGGTAGTCGAAGATCTACTCATGACCACGGCTGGTGCAGCTCAGCCGAAACGTCGAGGTTAGTCAAAATAATATTATTTTGAAAAGCTTAATGCGCGTATAGGCTCGTTGAATGTGTTATAAAAAATGTCATAGGAATTGTAATAAGAACCATTTTTTTTAATTTACACTACCCAATGTGGTAAGTAAATTAGTAATTATTGTCTATGTAAGACGTATTATACCCGAATATTATTATCCTTAAATAAAAGTAGTATATTGTCAGCAGTTGGTTGTTTAATTTCATCTCAAGTGTCTGCCTTTACAGATCTACTTATCCGCAAACTTTCTCATTCGAAGCAACGAGCAGGGTAGGCCTTACTTGGGAATGCGGCCACTTGTGGCGTTTGCAATCGCCACTTTGTTTTTGCGGATGCACTCGCCTCAGGCGCTCGTGTTAATTATCAGTGTATTCTTGACGATTTTAAGTGCTATTTAATAGGCCTATGAAATACTCTGACTTACAAAAAAAAACCCGTTTGTGCCTCTTTACTTATTAGCGGCCCATTAGAAATTCAGTAGTACCTAGATACGATTTAAGTGAAATTTACGTTATATCCATGGAGTCTTCTAAACAACAGGGAAGCTTAACTGGCTTTTGAGCGGCTTACTTTTTAAGTGGGAATAGGAACACCGTGCAGATGTGATCTTATCTAATTAACACATCTGCGTTACGGGAAATATTTAGTAATCAGTATGTATGGCAGTTAATTATAGTGAATATTTTAAGCTCCTGTACATAATATACATACAAGAAAATAAAAATAAACTAGTATTAGGGGTTAAAGTATGAATTGCCGATTTGTACTGAAAAATTGAAATTAGTTTTTTTTCTCATTTAACATATTTATTTAATCAAACTATCCACGATTATTATCTTTACATTGCTGCCATCTAATACGAAGGTCATTTATGCCTTTGCGATAGAACTCTGGTGATCTAGATTCTACAAACTGTGTGAAAGAATTTTGTACTGCCTCCTGGGAAGAAAACTTTTTATCACGTAGAAAATTGTCGAAATCACGAAAAAAAATGGTAGTCCGTTGGAGCAAGGTCTGGCGAATACGGAGGGTAACGAATTGTTTCTAATTGCAGTTCCTGTAGAGTTAAAACGGTTTCTCGTGCGTATGAGGTCTCGCGTTATCATGGAGCAATAATGGTGAAGATCGATTCATGAGTCGGGGCTGTTTTACTGCAAGTTTTGCTATCATTGTTCGGATTTCGGCATAGTAGACATCTGCCGTTATAGGCCAGTGCCGAAGCCTTTGAAAATGGTAAAAAGTGAAAAAAAATTATAGTAGGATGAAACCCATTGGAAAAGTAAGAAAATATAACAAAAATAAAGGGAAAAATAATCATCCATCATCAGATCAGCTCCATGTCATCATAATATTGCATTGTCACGCGATATACACATGTGCGTAAAATTTCAGCTCAATCGGAAACCGGGAAGTGTGTTAAATTTAACTTGCAAAATTTGAACGGGACAAGTAAAATAAAAGCGTCGCCACGCTAACAGTCGATTTTACCCTCCCTCCGCATTAGATGTTTCACATCAAAAACAACTGAAAGTCGATAATCGAATGTTGCACATTTCTAAAAGAAGAACCGCATAGGTACCATTTGAAAAAAGTTTCACTCAAAAATCTCAAATCATGAAGGTTCTATGTCAATTCGAAGTACCTTACTTCATCATCACGCCATTTCCCTTGCGGGGTAGGCAGAGAGAACAGAGTGCCAAGAGGCTCTATTCTTGCATACATCTCTCGCTTCTTCAACATTCATAACTCTCTTCATACACGCTCGCCGGTTTCGGAGACTCCTGACTCCACCTTCCTTCAATACATGACCGATTTGGTCAAGGTAGGTGAGTTTCGGTCTCCCCCGTACCTACATCCTTCCACTTTCGAAGCACATATTACAATAAAACAGCAATTTCATACTTTAACCCTTATTATAGAACTCGTGAAGATTCGACTAAGTTTCCCTTTAGAACTACCGAAGTATGCGTGTTAATCTGTTGCTATGCGTAATACTTTCTGTATGTTTGCACAAATTAGAATTTTAGACTGTGAGAAGATGCCAGAATTGTTGACGTGGGTATATGTGGGCAGGCTGGGTGCTGGAGCTGCTGTCCTGGCGTGGCTGGAACTTGGGCGGGCGCATGTCACTGGCGGTAATGTTGGTGCACTGGTGCGTCAACGTAAACATAGTCGCAGCCAGGCGACACGTGCTCGCTGTCACTGCCCTCAGTGTGGTGAGTAGGCAGCTCTCTAGCTTCTCACTGGCGGTAATGTTGTTGCACTGGTGCGTCAACGTACACATCGTCGCGGCCAGGCGACACGCGCTCGCCGTCACTGCACTCAGCGTGGTGAGTAGGCAGCTCTCTAACTTCTCACTGGCGGTAATGTTGGTGCACTGGTGCGTCAACGTACACATCGTCGCGGCCAGGCGACACGCGCTCGCCGTCACTGCACTCAGCGTGGTGAGTAGGCAGCTCTAACTTCTCACTGGCGGTAATGTTGGTGCACTGGTGCGTCAACGTACACATCGTCGCGGCCAGGCGACACGCGCTCGCCGTCACTGCACTCAGCGTGGTGAGTAGGCAGCTCTCTAACTTCTCACTGGCGGTAATGTTGGTGCACTGGTGCGTCAACGTACACATCGTCGCGGCCAGGCGACACGCGCTCGCCGTCACTGCACTCAGCGTGGGAGTAGGCAGCTCTCTAACTTCTCACTGGCGGTAATGTTGGTGCACTGGTGCGTCAATGTACACATCGTCGCGGCCATAGGCAACTCTCTAGCTGCTCACTGGCGGTAATGTTAGTACACTGGTGCGTGATGAGTAGGCGGCTACCGAAACCGGTAGTTCTCTGAATTCAGTCGCGGCCCTTCGTGTAGCTGGACGAGGCCGGCAAATTACTCGAGAGAGTAGGCGCTGCCTGTACCTCGATGCTGTCGGCCCGGCTATCAGACTCCCAGTTTGGGTTTTGGGCGTAGGGTTGCCCTCTAAAAGTCGGAAGTCTCTGCTCTTTCATGGGCCCCCAAGTGGCCCACTCATCAGCGCCTCGTTTACGGTTAATGGAGTGGGTGATCCAATGCAGGTCCACATTAAATATCTGCCTGGGTCTGGTATTGGATGTACGGAGGCACTTTGAAGAGCACTTTCGCCGTCTTGTGCCAAGACTCGTTGGACACAGCGTCCGCCCTCGGGCGTTTGATGCCAAATCTGAGTGGACCGAGCCCCGCGTGTAGACTCTACGCGGGGGTGTACTGTGCGCCCGCGTTGTAGGAAGTGATAAAAGTATTTATTTTGATATAAGTATCAATTTGTTACTACCAAATGTGCATTAGAAATAAACTATCAATTTTTATTGCATTTATAGTTCACTATTTTGGCGATAATATCTTACACATAAAAGATATACATGCTGTCGCGGTCACCCAAAGACGTTAAGTATGATGTGTTATCGAAATTAGCAGTCAGGAGCAATTGTCAGGATGGCTGAATTGGCAAAGCATCTGGACGGTATCCAGGAGATGCAGGTTCAAATCCTGCTCCTGACTGTTATTTTCGATTTCACATTTTTCACTTTGTG
Source organism: Leucoma salicis (assembly GCA_948253155.1). Taxonomy (NCBI): domain Eukaryota; kingdom Metazoa; phylum Arthropoda; class Insecta; order Lepidoptera; family Erebidae; genus Leucoma; species Leucoma salicis. Next base: position 642,151 of record OX411822.1, on the reverse strand, counting down.
TTTAAAAACAACTATCCTCGCAGAATTCATCCAAAATATAAAACATGGAGAAAGTTTAATAAAAAAAAATCAGAACCCCCCTATATTCTGCAGGTATAAAGCATTGATACTGATAAAAAAATGGTTACCTAATATATGATTGCCCCCTAAGGGAGGCGGTGAGATGATATAGCAACATACAAACAGAATAATTTTTAACTACGATTAAACAAAAAATATAGTTGCATAATAGTCTAGATGATAAGTAACATCTAACGATAAAACTGTTTTAAAATGCCTGTTTGCCTCATAAGGGCGACGGTGTGAAGATACATAACATTTAACAATAAATTGTTTTAAAATGCCTGTCTGCCCCATAAGGGAGACAGCGTGATGTTAAGTAGCAAAAATTTATATTCTTAAATTATATACTGTATGCGAACTATTAGGTATATTTTACAGGTAGAAGCGAATAAAAATCTAAATGCAGTTGTATGTTACAATCTTAAATAATTAGTATTAACAAATTTAGAATAAAAATTCTATGGAATGACAACTATGTTATGAGTATTACTAGGTATTTTGCAAAGAATTTAAAGGTATAGATATTATAATAAGAATTCTATTGGAGGAGTTTCGGTCAACTAAATTAGTGTAAAAAATTTAAGAGGTTAATTTCGAATTGTAAAAGAAATGTACGTTACCTTTTATTTGGGTGTTAATGACTAATTATGGGGGGCGGTATATTTAAGACCGGCGTTCCCTTCAGCTCAGTTCTGGAGGGAAAGTACAGTCTCAAAACTTTTAGGAATTCTACTTTTTTTTTAACGTTATGACCTGGTGGTTTTAACAAATTAAAAAATATAAGGTGGGTACGAAATATTGTGTAGTACTAAATAAATAGGTAATAATCTCTGTACGAACAGTATGATGTTTTTTGATAATTATGTACCTTTGAAACAAATGATTAGTAGGTATGTATCGTTTAATCATCTCGTTAGAACAAACTTTACCTATACAATTACTTAACGTAAAATCTACTTCTCAATTATGATTATACTAATAAATCTCGTTAGAACGTACTTTATAGAACAGTTACACGTAAAAATCTACTTTTCAAATATGGTTATACCAATAAAGTAAACGAAGGAAAATGAGTCCTACAATAGAAATGATTATAAAACGTACCTTTGGGGGTTTCCTAGTCACACACTTTTACTTTTAAATGCCCTAGGCAAAAATATTTTAATTAATTACTATATTAATTTAAGCAGTGTTATCTGCCTTGATACACACGATAATCCAGAGTCCGAGCAAAAACAATCTACCTCCAGTTCCATATTTATATTTTTACCCTAATAATACCTCCTTCTAACGAATCCTAATAATAGATCTTTCTATTATTGCTATCTCATTTTAGCGCTGTTGTCCCCGACATGGTGGCCATATATGGTAATAATATTTGATTCTGGTCTTTGTGGGAGTGAAATCATGCGACCCATTGGCGATAATGTAACTGGGTAGGGGGCCCAGGCACCGTGTGGGCGGATTTCCCAGGTGCTGTCGGGGCACGGCTGCTTTGGCAGATATCTGCACATAGTCGCAAGGAGGGAAGCGACTCCGGGCTGTCGCCATTGCGGCTGCGACGAGGACACGGCGCAACACACGCTCGAGTCGTGCCCGACTTGGCCCGAGCAATGCCGTGAACTCGTCGCGGCAATAGGGGGGGACTTCTCGCTGCCGAGCGTCGTCAGAGCGATGCTTGGCAGCGACAGGAATTGGGCCGCGGTCGCTGCCTTCTGCGAGGAGGCTATCTCGCGGAAGGAAGCGGCGGAGAGGGCCAGGGAAGCTGATCCTTCCGCAGACCCAAACCGCCGCCAGCGACTGAGGCGGCGCAGGCGCGAGTATTTGCGCCTAATGCCGCCCTAGCTGGGGCTGCGGGTGGAGGGACCGGGGAACGTCCGCCACCCGCAAGGCCTCCCGCGAAGGTGCGACGCTCCATGTGCGGATGTGTCGCTAAATTGAGGGTACCCGAAAAGGTAAGCCGCCGGCGGACCACTGAAGGAATGTAATATAGTTCCGGTGGCCCGCCAATAAAGGCGGAGAGATGGCACACGGCGGGTTTCTTTAGTGGGTGAGGGCCCCACACTACCCTGTTCGTTGCCCCGAACGACGGGGTGTGCGGTTAGGAACATTTTTTCCCGCCTTAACAAAAAAAAAACAAAAAAAGGGGGCCTAGGCAACCGCGCGTATTTTAAATTTGCGGGTATGGTATCCGGTATCAATTGAATATGCGACTTTATAATTTATATAGTAGGTAATTTGTTCGGTTACATCGTAACAACATATAAACTTTCGCGTTTATTTACTGTCTCAAGTTGTAAATACTATTGTGATATTTGTTATTGCAGATGATAGACGGTTGGGCGACGGTCTGCATGTCTTTCGCTCTTGCAGTACCACTCACTGTTATGGTGGAGATTCCAGTACAGAGGTTCATCAACACTCTGTTTTTAAGAAAACTTTGATACCGTCGCGGATTCAAGAAGACACGAGTATTAAGTATTTAAATCAGAGTTATACTTCAGATATCGTTTGAATGTAGCTGTAATGATGAAAATGTCATGTTGTTGTTGTGTATGTGTAATTTTACTGTTAACTTTCTTCTGTGATATGGAAAGCTATACGAGTATAGTGTCATAAATGTTTCATTGCTGTGACAGTTTTAAATGACTACTTTAGCGAAAGTGTACGCAATAATACTTTACCTTATCTTTTTATATAACTACCTTATCCTTTAGCCTTTTACCAAAACTTGGTTAGAGTTGGAGTTGAATCTTTTCGGTTATACCTGATCACTAATATACATGCAGTGATTGCCTACTGTTAGGTATATCTTTTGAGGAGTAAATGCTTAACTAGGCTAAAACCTTCTCCTTCAAATCCTTTTTAATAATGCAAATTGACGTTTTGTTTTACGTTATGTTTCTCGTCGAAAAGATCGTCAGAAAATTAAACGTCAAGATGGTGCCTCAACTCTACTCGAGAATTAACCTCTGCCTTGATTTTTTTACTGCATATGGTGGCAGACAAGCTACGCCCACTTGATGGAAAATAGTAACTGTCGCTGAAGGACTTAACCATACCGAGAATATTGTCAAGCCACGAATTAAAGGCTATCTCCTGCTACAACCAAAACACACCGTTGTAGGTACTTCACGGCTGGTCAGTGCTAAGGTTTTTAAAAAATCTAAAAAAAATTATTCATCCATCCATCAGCCTTTCAACGTCCACTGCTGGGCATAGGCCTCCCCAAGAGAACGCCACAACGAGCGGTCCCGTCATGGGGGATAATGCCGTAATCGCCACGCTTGGCAGGCGGGTTGGCGATCGCAGTGGATGTTGTTAATACTCGAGGGAGCGTAGCTGCCCACTCCCCCAGTATTTCCTCAGTCTGCTCTTACGACTCCCGTGGGTAGAGAGGGGTGGGACAATTCTAAAGCCGGCCCTACACGGCTAAAAAAATTATACATTGATGATATTTTTTCGTTTACTTCGAAACCTCCCTGTCTCATTGGTGCAGTGCGTTTATTTGGCGTACCCATATTATATATAAAGTCTTTCTGAACGGTCTTTGGAAGACTCTCTGAGACGCTGACGGGAGCAAACAGCCCACCTGATCGTAAGTGGTAACCGTCGCTAATGGACTCAACTATATCGTCCAGCTGCTGCGCACCATTTCATTTCTCAGATGTGAAATGAAAGAATAAACGGCTATTTTCTGCTACAGCCAAAACACACTGACGTGCTTCATGACCGGTCACATAGGAGACGGTGGTACCGACCCGTTCGGGCCCGATACCAATTGAGTACTCCCACTCAGTACTTAGCCCTACCACTAGTAATGCAATGGGTGATAATTGCTTACTTCTTTTAGCCGCCTTATACGACACCCGCGGGAAAGGATGGGGTGGTGATACTTGTATTCTTAGTCCATCACCACACGGACTAAAGGTAACCGCCGCTCATAGACTTTGGCAACACCAGGGGCACAGCCAAGCCGCCGCCTACCGTGAGTAAAGTGCTCTTCTCAAACTTCGTTTAAAGAAGGACATGTTGTAGCGCTGAGGAAACACCGCAGCAGGAATTTAATTCCAGAGCCTACACGTGCATGGTAGCGTTGGAAACGAACAGTCTTGGACAAGATCATTTCCAGGTGCTGTGGATGAACCCTACTTCAACGTCTCGTGCTCCGGTGGTAAAAAGGAGATGTTGGTACCATCTCGAATAGTTCCTCAGAGCACCTCCCCATTCAAGAGTCGATAGAGCACACAAAGAGACCCAGTCTCCGCCGCCCCAGTGACTCCATTTTATCCGTGAGATCGGGATCATCGACAATTCGAACAGCACGCCTTTGCAGGGAGTCAAGTGGGTCGAGCTGGTATTTTGGTGCGCCTGCCCAGAGAAGCGAGCAGTAGTCCACGTAAAGCCGGGCTTGTGCCCTATATAGTGCAAGTCTCTGTCTTGGTGTGAAATACCGCTTGGCTCTGTTCAGGACACCTAGCTTTTTGCTCGCCCAATTGGCTTTGTCCTCCAAATGACTCCCGAACTGGACTTTTCGAGAAATATTGATGCCGAGGATACCAATACTATCGGAGATTGGGAGAGTAAGTCCTTGAAACTGAGGCGCGATAACAAATGCGTCCTTCTTTGCAGTGAACGCGCAAATCTGTGTCTCGTAGGGTTGAATTGAACTAAGTTCTTCACATTCCGAGGCCCGCCCCAGAGAGCACTCAACTTTAGACACAAGTTGTGTCTGTCTCTCCTCCAGCATGTTCCAAGGGACTTTATATATCGCGCATCACCCGTCATTGCATATTCTCTATCGAGAGCATGTCATTGATATGCAGGATGAACAGCGTCGGGGAGAGCACCTAGATTTGTGGTACGCTGTCATTAAGCTCCATGGTAACGAAGCAACAGCCGTCTACTACGACTTTGATGCTCCGACCCTGCAGGGAACTGGCGATTCATTTGCAGAGACCCTCGAAGAATTCATAAAATGGTAGCTTTGATAGAAGGGCCCTATGCCAGACCCCTGTCAAACGACAAACGCCTTCGCAATGTCCAGGTTAAATGTTAGAGCCTCACCCCCACTCTCCAAGGCCTCTGCCCATCGATGGGTAAGATACAGAAGATCAGCAGCAGATTGACCGTGATGAAAGCCCTATTGGCGTTGGAGGTCACTGCTCAGCTGGTGATCTTCAAGGTACTGCAGAAGCTGGCGATTAATAACCTTCCCCAAGACCTTAGAGCGGCGGTCAGCAACCCGCGGCCCGCGGGCTACCCTCTTGCGGCCTCGGATTGTATTTTTTAGCATTTTAATTTATATACCTAAATAAATAATAATTTCTTTATTTCGGACTTGTCCATATTTTGTTAGTAATACATAAGAAAAACTAAGTTAGTAAATGTATTGCTATCGGTGCAAGGACATACCTACATGTAGACATATCCAGTGCCTCCTTTTCCTGCAATAACCTTCAGGTAGCCATTGGAACTGTCCCTCACCCTGCGCATCAGCGACGCGACCCGTTTGCGGATTATGGCCTGGAAGCCATCCACTCGTGAATCCGCAAACATTGCTGATGCACTGCAGTACCGAGGCAATCCCATTAGCATCCTAAATGCATTATTATATTGCACCCTTAGTGCAGTGACCCTCTGAGTATAGCTGGTCCACAGGCTGCAGGTATAAAAAGTTTGCCAGAATGCTCGAAACAGAAAATCGTCATCTTTACTGGTATAGAACACTGCAAACCTGCCTACCACCATGTTACACCGAATAGTCAGCCCCCTTCGCTCTCTATCTATATCTCTGATCGTCTGTCAGATCCTCATTCACGACATGACCGAGGTAGGTACACAAACTGAGTGACTCTGCAGCTCAACACCACATACCCGTACCTATAGGCGGCACATGCAACGGATTTCTATGCCCGGCCCTAAACATCATCAGTACACTCTTCTTCCCATTATACTTCAATCCGTGCGTCCGTGCATACCTCTCACAAATGCTCATCAATTTGCGTAGGGCACTGATCGATGGACTCAACAACACCATGTCATCAGAATAGCTTATATTATTGACTATTTGTCCATCTATAGAGGAGCCTACTCCGGTGCTGTTTAGCTCACAGACAAGCCCCCGCATATATACGAGGGGTGATCCAAAAGTAATGATAATGAAAATAAAACACGGTAATTAAAGTTAAAATAATAATTTATTTTTCTACATAGTCTCCTAACAAATCAATACATTTAGTCCATCTTTTTTCTAAACCCAGGATTCCCTTTGAAAAAAATTCCTTTTCTTGACCCTCCCAAAACGCCTCAACAGCGGCCATAACTTCGCTATTGTCTTCAAATTTCTTGCCTCAGAGGTGTTACTTGAGCCGAGGAAAGAGGTAAAAGTCACTAGGAGCCAGATCTGGCGAATAGGGAGGGTGTTCGACCAGTTCGAATCCCGTTTCTTGAATGGCAGCCATCGCAACTGCGGCTTTGTGAGCCGGTGCGTTGTCTTGGTGAAACAGCACTCCAGCTCGCAGTTTGCCGTGTCTTTTTTCCTTAATGGCCTCCCGTAATCTTCTTATTTGGTCTGCGTAATAGTGGCTCCCTTTTCCAAATATTCCACCAAAATTATTCCTTTAGCGTCCCAAAAAACAGACGCCATAACCTTTCCCGCCGAACTTGAGACTTTGAATTTCTTTGGCGTCGGTGAGGAGGCTCGCTTCCAAGTCATCGATTGTTTTTTTGTTTCAGGATCAAAATGGTGGATCCAGGTCTCGTCCATAGTCACAAAACGCAACAAAAAATTTTCTTTATCTGCTTGGAACTTTTCGAGATTGACCCTCGAAATGTCAACTCGTTTTTTCTTTTGCTCGTCGGTTAACATTCTGGGAACCCAACGCGCAGAGACCTTTTTCATATGCAACTCGTTCGAAATGATTCTTTGAACGCTTCCATATGAGATCCCTGTGACCTCAGCTACATGCCTGATGGTCACTCTTCGATCTGCCAACACAACATCTTCGACTTTTTTCACGTTGTCTTCTGTGAGGGACGTGGATGGGCGTCCTTCGCGATGTTCATCTTCAGTGGATGTTCTGCCCAGCTTAAACTCCTTGGCCCAGCGTGCAACTGTAGAATATGGAGGAGCAGAGTCCCCCAATGTTTCCACCAAGTCACAGTGTATGTCTTTTGTAGACATTTTTTTCAAACAGAGGTACTTGATCACAGTTCTAATTTCGTTTTTCTCCATGTTGATGTTATCTCTTCGACAGTTCGTATTCAAATGAATGTATCTCCCGGAAATCCTGACCTATTTATATGATTTTTTTAGGCTGACGTAGTGAGTGTATAGGCTAGCGAAAAAAAATTTTTTTGGATTTTTATGTGGACCTGAAGTAACCAATTATCATTACTTTTGGATCACCCCTCGTATATTAAAGAGCTTAACGCCCCCTTGCCGCACCCCACACTTCAAATGATACGCCTCCGAAAAGGAACCCGACCACCTTACATGATATTAGTCTGGTGCTGGTACCAGTACTTGAAAATGTCCGTAATAGCACCTGGCAACCTCTCCACATTGAGTTTCTCCCACAGTCTGTCATAATCCACCTAATCAAATGCCTTCGATAGGTCCAAAAAGACAGCATATACTGGAGTCCTACGGGCGGTGTAGTAGCTGACGGTGTGCTTTAGAACTAATAACGCACTCCGTCGAGAGGCCCTGTCTAAAACCGAATTGTGCATCCTCGAGTTCTACGGCTCGAATGAGTGCTCCATTCAGCACACCATCAATTATTAAGCACCTTAGCGACTATAGTGGCCAGCGTGAGAGGTCTATAATTATGTTTGTCACTGATATCCCGTTTTGGTTTTCACGATAGGCACTACCACCGCCTTCATCATATCCTCAGGTAGGTAGGCATATCTTATACAGGCGGTGAAAACTTAGCCAATAATCTAATATCTGAGGGCCCGAGTGTTTCAAATGCTCTACACTAAGTCCATCATGTCCAGGAGACTTACCTTTATGCATGCTCCTTATCACACGTGATACTTCCCTTGAGGTTACTTTTGCCTGCTTGTGCATATATTGTATACCTGCTCCGCCCCGTTCTGTAGGTACTTTTATTTTTGGCTCTGTTTTTAAATGCTCACTAAAAATATTGGCGATGTCCAGATGTCCATCGGCTCCACTTTACCCTGCACACTCACTGAGAGACTCGGCCTAGCGCTAAGTTTCCTGGTCTGTCTCCAGAACTGCTTAAAGGACCTATTGTCATGCTGAGTAGCTAATGTGTCCATACTGATCTGCTCTCGCTGATCCTGTAAATATTTATTAATTTCTTTCTACTGTCCGACATTGCCCTCCATAAGGGTCCCGTAACTGGTTTACCGCTTACGCGTCACCTCTCAAAATGAAGTCGAGCCTCCCGATAAGAATCTCTAACATACCTATTCCAGCCTAAGATATAACGACCTCTACAAAAAAAAGAGTATAATGTGAAACGCCATTATGATACCGAGCATAAAGTTATTTGCAATTTTTTTAACCTCCCGCTAAGAAAATTGAAAATTTTCCAAAGTTAGGAAGTTATTGGTTTTAGAAAATCAAGTTTTCAACGGATGTTGACGTTTTGAGGTCCTAGGAAGCTTCCCCGAATGTTTCCGCGATGATGTCTGTATGGCTGTATGTATGTGTTTGTGTGTGTGTGTGTGTGTGTGTATGTGTGTGTGTGGCCGTATGTAAACCTCTCATAACTTTTGAACGGCTTGACCGATTTCATCGCGGTTGGCGTCATTCGAAAGGACTTTACCAAACTTAGATTTTGAATACAATTAGGACCGATTCGAACCGGTAGATCTTGAGAAATCTCAAAAAACCTACAATGTTTTTTTTCAAATGTGGTTTTTTGTAACTTTTAAACGGTTTTACCGATCGATTCCAATAACTAAGCAGCTCTTACCATCAATAAACCACGTCGATCGCCGCCAGTCCGGTCAAAATCGGCTGATTTGTTCGAGAGATATCATGGAAAACAAAAGAAAAAAAATTTTTTTTCTGAATTTCTATGTAATTTTCAGTCTGACCAGTTTGAGCTGTAAGATTCTTCAAATAGCTCAACAAGCTGCATTCAATGCCGTAAACTACCCGAGAAAATCGCTTCATTCATTAAAAAGTTATTTCAATTTGAATACTTATTCAAAAAATGTTGTTTTAATATCAAACATTTGAGCTCGATTACCTTGGGTTAATTTCCAGAAACTCAGATATTGCATTCTGAAATCGGTTCATTCATTGAAAAGTTATTGCGATTTGAAAATTTTGAGCTCGAAGAGATCAAAAACATAATAAGTGCAACATTTTGATCTATATTTTAGCACTTGACATGCTCCGCTACTCTTAAAGTACAAATTATAATTTGTGAATAAGGAAAAAGAGTATTTTAGTACAAACAGGAAAAAGAGTATTGGATTAATGCATGTAAATGCGTTTCGATAGAGGGCGTTGGTCGTTAAGACAAATGTGATAAGTAGATTGGGTGTCTAAAATATAGTACTGTAGCTCAGTGGATTAGAGCACTTCCCTGGATAGGAAGGGACGCAGGTTCGATTCCCGTCTGTACTAAAATACTCTTTTTCCTTATTCACAAATTATAATTTGTACTATAATAAGTGCAATTTTGAGCGCTTAAGTATCAAATTAGCGGGAAGTTGCAGGGTTGGCTTTTAGGCTCAACCGTTTTCAAGATTTTTTAATTTGTTTTTTTTTTATTATTTTTTGTCACATCTTTACCTAATAAAATTAAAATAAAATGTCTTTACATTTTAAATAATATGACAAATGCGGCCTGCTTTCCTTTATATAAATAGCCCCCCTGTGGCCCCTGGAAGTCCAAAGGTTGCCGACCCATGCCTTAGAGGGTAGGGATGTCATTGCAATTGGCCTGTAATTTGACGTGTCCAGCCGGTGTCTAGCACTTCTTTTGGGAAACGGGTGAACATGGGCTATCTTTCACGAATCTGGAACCCTGCCCGTAATGTATGAGAGATAGTACAGGTGCGTAAGGACAGAGCACAACTCAGGAGCGCACGTTCGAAGTACCACCGCTGGGATACCACTCGACTTATGGACGTCCAGCAGCCTAGCTGCTTATTAAAAAATATAATATGCTTTATCAATTAGAAATGGCCGATCTGGCCTTTACCTAGCAAAAAGGATTAGCATTGCCATTCAACGTGGCAATGCTGCCAGTCTTCTGGGCACTTTACCAGTAGTCAGTGATGCGGATGAATTTTATGATGCATAATTTTAACTTCTTTCTTTTCTAAGTATAATTAATTGAATGAGGCGACACTTGGCGGAAGTCCATTGTTACAAATGAGCCTCATTTCATTATCGTGCATGCTACTTTGCTATTATCACATTCTCCTCTATCTGTGAGAGTGCGGATTGGCAATCTTAGGTTATTCTCTCCAAATATAACCGGGATTGACAATCCGTGGGTGAGTGGTGGGCTCTCCTCCTAAAAATATCCATTCTATAATAGTCTTTCTTTTCTTTTTTTATTTTGTTCCTTTTTTATAAACTATGTATAAAATAATATCAAATAGCTAAATTTTACTATTAATTAGCTATAGGTAGGTAACTGGAACATTATTCCATAAAGTCATTAATCATTATACATTAGAAATTATTTTATTTGTTTTTTAAACGCCGCTTAAGAGTTCTTTCCAACTCTTAGGAAGTGTAGTATTAGCTGGGGTTAAGCATAATCTGCTATTATCACGTCTGTTTATTTGAATCACATTTGCCACACGTGGGAATAAATTAGGATTAAGTTTAGAAATAATATAAACATGCCTCAATTACTTTATTACCTTTTGTTGTTATACTCGTAATAGGGTAATTGTTATAATTTGTTACCAACCAACTGGTTCTAGCGTATTGGCCTCGAGAGGATTAAAAATAATTAAGTCACAAAAAATTCGGATAATAAATGTTATCCTAAAATAATAAACTTGTTAATTAGTTTCATGTTCATTATGACGTAGGATAAAACCGGCCTAGTCCGTGTCGGACTCGCACATAAAGAGTTCCATACCACGAATTGCAATCGATGCTTAACGACCAAAAACCATTAACTAACCGTAATTTTTCACGAAAATGACATAGTAATGGTTGAAATCGGCTTTATTTTTCTGCGTCGTTTGGTCTAGTTCTTATGGCTCTACGAAAACCTTTTTGACGCTTAGGCAAAACAAAATTTTAAAATCTTTAATTCTGTCGTCCTAAATGACAGATATTACAATGTATTTTTTATCATGGTAGTTAGACAAATATGTTTTGGCTGGAAATATTTTTTTTCACAGAAATATATTAATCAAATTTTGCTTGAACCATCATTGCCCAATGTTCTGGTTACGACGTTATGTCAGTTTCTTAAAACAAACAATCATTTAGTTACATTTAAGCCACATTTCAGATATTATATTTAGCCCAAGCTGCGTAACGCAACGAGCTTCTATCGGTATCGCTATCGCGGCTAATCGCTACATAATGCTTTTGGTAAGTACTCTACTAATTCAACGACCTACGATCGGCATGCCACCGATACGTCAGCGGCACAAATGACAAGTAATCGGTAACTTGGTAGCTAGTGGCTTACAACTGGCCCTTTACTTTTGGTAACTTGCTAAAATTTTGACAGTTCTTCCGACCGCTGACAAGCTATTGAACTGCGATTGAACTACTATAGCTTTTCGTCAACATCTTGTACAATTTGAGTAAGTAGGTAAAAGCGAAGGATAAATATTTTTTCTAAGGTAAATTAAATTAGACTAGTAAAGATAAGCATTATGTAAATATACAATGTACCTAAAGCTTGTCTTTGACAGATACCTACTGCTTGTATTTTAAGGATTATTTTCTAAAATTAATCACGAAGAAAGGTTCTACAACAGGAAAAGGGTTCCATTTCCTGAATGTTATAAGTTAATTAATGGTAACGTAATGGTAAGTTTGCTACCTACCTACCTATTGAAAATAAGTACATCACAAAATAATCTAATATAACTAGCTGTCTGCTTTTTCTTTATGTTTATCTATCGATCTTTGATTCAGAATTAAGTATCTATATTGTCTGTAGATGCCAGTAGCCCGCAGCCCGCCCTACCCATGACTCAAATTGTGGCAGCATCAACCACTCAGTCGGCACTTGAGTCGACTTGCGGATAATGGTGAACAAGAGGTCCACGTTTCTTTATTAAAAAAGACAACACCCTGCACTAGGGAATAATCCTGGTATCGCGGGGTACTTTACAAACATATAATTTCACGGACACAAAGTACACCCAGACTCAAAACAACCATTTGCGGATCACACAAAGAGGTGTTCTGTGTGGGAATCGAACCCACCACACCCGGGCGGAAGGCCGGTATCTAAACCACTCCGCCATCTGTGCGGGCAAGGTCAGGAGGTGCAGTCAGGTACGAAAATATAAAAAGGTGTTTGGCTTACATCTTTATAAGCTAAATTTCTTATAATTTATAAGAAATAGTGGATATTCTTTCAGGGCACACCAGAATAAAATTTTTATATGAAGCAAGTGACTGGTCGTTATACAGTAAAGTTATTTGTATACTGAAAGCATGTTTTAGGTAGAGTAGAAACAATGTACAGTTACTAACATTGGACAGCACACTAAAATATATCATCCATCCATCCATCAGCCTTTTAAAGTCCACTGCTGGACATAGGCCTCCCAAGAATGGGGGATAGTGCCGTAATCGCCACGCTTGGCAGGCGGGTTGGCGATCGCAGTGGATGTTTTTAGTACACAGGGGAACGCTGCTGTCCGTTCCCCCGGTAATCCCTGAGTCGGCTTTTACGACTCCCATAGGAAGAGACGGCGTGGATCTATTCTTGGTGCCGGCCCCACACGGCGAAATCATGGACGTATACACATAAAATTTATATTTTTGGCTTTGTATGAGATCTTTATTTACATACTTAGTTATTTTAAAGATATATTAAAAATGTTTGGACGTTTTGCTTACCTATATAGACATTTTTATTTGATGTTAGTTTCTTGGAAAGCGGTGTGGGATACCGGGGGAGTGGGCAGCAGCACTCCCTCGACTATTAACAACATCCACTGCGATCGCCAACCCGCCTGCCAAGCGTGGCGATTACGGTATTATCCCCCCTTTGGGGAGGCCTATGTCCAGCAGTAGAAGGCTGATGGATGGATGGATGGATTCTGGGAAAAAAATAAGGGTGCCAGGTTTTATTATAATTGCAACCCCGAGCACCTTTCTATTGCGATTATACAGCGATACCAATGGCAACTTAGCATGATACCAACATGGTGCCGATAGAATTCTATCGGTGTTCTATCAGTCAAATTTGAAAAATTAGCAGAGTTTGGGCCCTGTTTTTTGCAAGGCATTACAAACATTATGAATGGCGCTTAGTATAAATTATCCACACTAATTTAATTATATGAAATGATAGAATAAACGGCTATCTTCTGTTACAGCCAAAACACACTGACGTGCTTCATGACCGGTCACGCAGGAGACAGTGGTGCCGACCCGTTCGGGCCCGACAACAATAGAGTACTCTCACTTGCACTTTGTGCCCGGTAGACGGCAATAGGTTCGCCCTCTATTGCGTGGGACTTAAACATAGCTGGCGAAATGTGGGTGTGTAAAATACACCACAGGCTATATTTTTTATGTTTTCAAAATATACTTATCTCCCTTGCGGGGTAGGCAGAGAGAACAGAGTGCCAAAAGGCTCTATTCTTGCATACATCTTTCGTTTCCTCAACATTCATAATTCTTTTCATACACGCTCGCATATTTCGGAGACTCCTGACTCCATCTTCCTTCAATACATGACCGATTTGGTCTAGGTAGGTGAGTCTCGGTCTCCCCCTGTACCTTATACAGAAAAAAAATGTTCTGTACCTATACACATAGAACATTTTGATCTATATTTTTAGCACTTGACATGCTCAGCTACTTTTTAAAGTACAAATTATTATTTGTGAATGAGGAAAAAGAGAACTTTAGTACAAGCGGGAATCGAACCTGCGTCCCTTCCTTTCCGGGGAAGTGCTCTAATCCACTGAGATATTGTACTCCCCTGCGGTCGTTCTCTTTTTCCTCATTCACAAATAATAATTTGTACTTTATAAAGTAGCTGAGCATGTCAAGCGCTAAAAATACCTATAGATCAAAATGTTTAAAAAAACACACGCCATCAAATAGTATGAATTTTAATTGCAAAATTAAACTTACTATATTGAGTAATTGCATGTGAATGCGTTCCGATAGATGGCGTTGGTCGTTAAGACAAAATAATGTGATTACGTGATAACATCACAATATGTTTTCTGAGAGTTTCACAAACAATGCATCGGTCGCCATGTTACGAACCGCAGATGAACGACGTAGTCAGATTACTTTAAAAACCTATTTTTATCATTTAGTATCTCTAGGCGAACCGTGACACTTCTTCGTGCGTGCGGCCGGTGTTCATCGATTTATAAGACGTTATCACGTCAAAAAACGTGAGAACTGTATTAGGTTATGTGGACGTCTCTGAATCAACAAAAATTTTTTTATCGTGCAAAAAATACTAAACAGATTTCGACAAAAAAAAACATTTGTTTGATAGCTCTTGATTAGACTTTAACAGAAACGCTACTACATCCAGAACTAGATATTTATCTTAAAAAGGCTACTTATTAATGAAATCAGTGAACATAAAACAAAAATATCCCAAATATTTTATACAATACCTAAATTTATTCAAGAAATGCATTTATATTACTTATGTACAACATGCATATAAGTTACTATGTACAATATTAACAGGTTCCCTGTCCCGTGAATCATATATAATACATAACAATTAAATTTCTATTGTGTCTACAAACGGACAGGGAATGGTACAGGTAATGTAAATGTAGATCAGGAGCACGCAATCTCATAAATATGTAGGTACATATACCTACCTATTAAATTCAGCTTCAGTTATTCGTAATAGTGAAAGCCATAATGTATCACTGTAAATACTTTCCTTTCGTTATCACATTAGAAACAAAAACAGTTTGTACAATATATATATGATCGTTTGTAGAGTAGGTAATCGAACGGTAGGTTTTGATATGACTTTGTTAGTTTGTGATTGCGGCTTCAGACTTTCTGTAAGATCAAAGTGTTGATGAATCTCTGTACTGGCATTTCCACCATCACGGTGAGTGGTACTGCGAGTGCGAAGGAGATCCAGACCGTTGCCCACCAATCTATCATCTGCAATCAGAAATATTATAAGACTTGGACCAAAATCAAGGAATGGCAAACAATGTGTGATATAAAAAGAACGTAAAGTACAAAATAATCCGAAAATTCAAACAAAAGTACCCAATTTAGTCGTAATACAAGAGCCAGCAACAATTCCGGAATATCACGTAAAATGTCTACTGGAATACCGTCCCAGATGCAGGTTCCAATCCTACTCGTGACTATGATTTTCTATTTCAAATTTTTGCACTTCGTGTTAGAGCCTTGGGTGAGAAACTATAAGTACAGATGGCTGGCTACTCACCACGCTGAGTACAGTGGCGGTGACAGCGTGGCGCCTGGCAGCTACAATGTTCACGTTGGCGCACCAGTGCACCAGCAGCACCGCCAGCGACACGCGCCCGCCTGCGCGCCAGCCGCGCCACGATAATAGCGCCTGCAGCCAACCTAACACAAGACTCATTATTGTTTTTTATAATTGTATTCATAGCTACAGGACATTTAATAGTAGCTGGTTACAGAAAACAGACGGTTGTTGTTACAAGTGCATGATTCATTCACAGTTATATAAAAAAAAAAACACTGAGCTAACGTTACGTTTCCTAGAAATTGAGGACTTGGGACAAGTTACAACTGATAACATCTATCTGCTTATTGAATTTAAGTTCACTTATAAGGATCCGTTATCGTCCAAGATCCCAGGGCCACCAGACGTCACGTATTTTCTGACGAACGAAATGTGGTATATCTATTTATGCGATTTCGTATACCGAAATATACGAAATGATTAATATAGACCGCCGGAGGATAAAATTCAAGAATTATGGTAGTCAAATGAGCATTTTTTATAAGTTAATTTTTAATTATTTACCTGATTATTTAATTTTTAACAGATTTTCTTTTAATATTAATAATTAATTGATATGAGTCAACTGCAAGAGAGAGATAGAGAGACGGAGAGACAGAGAAGTAAATATATCCTAATACATGTCTCACTCAGTCTCATGCGCGTGGATAATGCCCTCGCGCTCTTACCCACAGAAGTATTAAAATTGAATTTAGGGGATGATTGGCCCCTTGGATCGGTCTGTCTTTTTGTAAGAGGTTTTAAAATAGTTGTCTGGTGGACATATATAAAAATGGAGCATCAGAATTTACGTGAAGTTACGTAATTATTTTGGGAGCTTTAAAGCGTGTGCAAAGCAATTCGGCCGACGGAAAGTGTCGGGAGTATTGGCGACTTATTTTTAAGGATATTGCCTAAAATATACGTAAAAATCAGCTTTGAGAATTTACGTGAGGTACGTAATGTTTTTATGTACCTTGATTACCTGATACCTGAAAATTGGCCGTCTAAGCAAGCTAGCAGGTAGTCATGCGTTCTTAGTACATACTAACACTACGCAATCGGCCACATTTCGTTTGTCAGAAAATACGTGACGTCTGGTGGCCCTGGGATCTTACTCTATTAAGTCAGAATATTTTCCCTGCCATATGGAAGTTTCCAAAGAATTATTGTAGAAATGAAACACGTTTCTTTACATCTAGTCAAATGAACCGCACCTCCTAATCCATTGATCATTCCAATGACCAAAAAAGCCGCCAGTATAGTAAGCACAGGTCTCTCAATTGCTGCATATGTCGCCACGAACCAAGGCTCTGTATTCTGCCTCAGATAGATGCCAGACATGATCCAGCCAATCATAGCTAAAATTGTGATATGGTACGGTAGCTTCAACCACTGTAATAATAAATACAAATATCTTTTAGAAGGGTAAAGATAGACTGACTCGATTCTCGATTTCTTGACCCTATAATGTAGGTTTAGGCAAAATGTAGTTTTTCGCTTAGTGCTGCTAGCGTCTATAGGCTACGTTAACTGCTTATCATCAGGTATGATATTCTTTTGGAATAAAAATAAAGATGGAAGTTTAGAGATAGTTTACTGTAACAAAATGTATCCCCACTTATTGATATAACAAGCAGTCATTTAAATTTATAGAAATTAGGAATGTGTACCACTACCCAAAGGCTAGGCTTTCCCGGCTAGTGCGAGATTGACTTTTGAATCAAAGCTTTTCTCCCATCTGAAAATTTACACTTCCACACACATACGACGGGCCTCGCACCGTTGCCGGTCCACACCAACCAATTTCCGTGCACGAGGGTGTCGTGGGTTCGATTTTCACTAAGGACAATTATTTCTGTGATAAACACAGACATTTGCACTGCGTCTGGGTGTTTTACAAAATATACCTAAAAATTATAAAAAAGTAATATATTATGTATTATATCCGTAATCCGGTACCCATAGCACAAACGTTAAGCTTAGTTTGGGACCAGAGGTCGTTGTGTGAAATGTCCGTAAAAAAATACACACACAAACTCACACATGCATTGAGTGTGTTCGTACTTGAACGAACACACTCAATTACAATATAATTAGTAGATTCTGCCACGACTTTACAGCAACTTCATAGCAATAACATTTGTAAAGAAAAAAAGGTACCTACAAGCAATCCACAAAAACATGTTTTATATTTTTTGGGAAAGTTATAAGTACAGAGAAGGCGATACCTTTATGCACAAAGAGTAATGCATTAATCATTAGTGCAACCTCCTCTATGCAACACATTAAAAAAACAAATGATGGTTTTAATAAGCTTTAAAAATGTGTAGTTTTAAAAAACATACTTTATATGAAGATACTTTGATTCCATTCTCTTGCAGCTCGAAGTGTAGAAACGCGCTGAATAAGCCAACAAGGCACGCCGGCAGACTGCCCCAGGGTGACTGGTAAAAGTGGGTAAATGAGGCTATCCCTTGGAACATCGTCGACATGGTTCTGTAAAAAATAGCCTGTTTCTAACTTAATGTATTGAAGTACTGATGGTAAATGGTAACCATCGCTCATGGACTCAACTTTACCAAGATTATCGTAAAGCTGCTGCTCACCATTTCATTTGACAGATATGAAATGAAAGAATTAACGGCTGTTTCCTGCTACAACAAAAACACACTGATGTGCTTCGTGGTCGGTCATTCGGCAGATGGCCACCAGTAATGCAATGGGTGGTAATTGCTTACTTCACTTAGTCACCTTGTACGACACCCGTGGGAAATAATGGAGTGGTGACACTTGTATTCTTAGTCCATCACCACACGGAATAAGCATGTTCTAATGATCCCGATTTCATGTGTTTAAATGTCAATAAAAATCACGAGACCTCTGTATTTTTTCCTATTTTCTAGATTGTAAGTTTAGAATATTCCAATAGTTGGATATTGAGATCTCCTCTACCTCTCTAAATAGTTAGCCTTTCTGGATACAGTCCAGATGCTTTACCAATTCGTTAAGTATGAATGTGTTATCGAAATTAGCAGTCAGGAGCAATTGTCACGATGGCTGAATTGGCAAAGCATCTGGACGGTATCCAGGAGATGCAGGTTCAAATCCTGCTCGTGACTGTTCTTTTCGATTTCACATTTTCACACTTTGTGTTTAATGTAGGTACTACTTCTTGTACTTTAAATTGTATGTTCAATGTAGCTATGTATACTTATTAAAGAGTTGACTCATATATCTATCTATTAAGAATTACAATATAGACTACTACTGCTGGAAAGGAGAGTGTGATGCTGAGCATACTTTAAGATAATTTCTTGGAATTTCCCATAGACATCTGCGTTTTCTTTATTTAGACTATCCCTTGCTCTTAGAATAGTGCAGGTGAAGATTCTTACTGTGGGTATGTGTAGTACACTTGAGACTGCCAGTTGAAGACATAGGCCAAAGCGCCGTTGAAAACAGAGAACGCAACCACTAGCACAGCCAGGACTGGCAGCGCGTAACTTCTCCGGTGAGCTAGACACAGAGTGAGTACAGCTGCTACTAAGTATAGCTGCATGTCTACTGCTAGGAACCTAGAAGATTGTAATCAGAAGATCAGAAGAATTTAATATTAAAATAATATGTAGCAAAATATTTTTAACATTGGACGGTCACGGAGCCCTCTTCTAAATTGCGAGTGTTTGGTCTGATAAAATGCTGCTTCAACATTTTATGTTGTAAGGGAATATAATAATATATATTTATCCCTTATCCCCCATGACGGGACCGCTCGTTTTGGCGTTCTCTTGGGGAGGCCTATGTCCAGCAGTGGACGTTGAAAGGCTGATGGATGGATAGATGGATCCCTTAGGGGAATACAGCGGTATAACACAACTGCGTTTTATCTACACATGTAGCGTAGTCCAATGTAATAAGGCGTGAGCCTATTGTCGCCCATCAGACACTGTTTCAAGTTTGTGGTGTTCGTGGTGTTTCTTCACGACAAAACTAACACTTTTTTTAAATACAAACTACTGCACTAATGAATAATCCTTTTATAGCGGGGACTTACAAACATACATTTTAACAAAGTACACCTAGACTCAGAACAACCATTTGTGGATCACATAAAGAGTTGTAATGTGTGGGAATCGATCCCATAACACTCGGACAGGAGATCAGTATCTAAGCTAATCCGCGGTCTGTGCAGTCAGTCTTTTTATTTTACCAAGGATTTTAAGTGCCTTCCGTAACTGCTGAACAAGGAAGTCTTCAAACGTTAAAAAATCAAGACGACTTAATATCTCTCACGATTTTCTTTTACGTTTTTTTTTCAAAGATATAGAAATTATAGTTGATCTAGTAGAAAAGCATGATTAGCCTTACCATGTCTGCACCAGGCAAATATTTTCAGGGCGAATCAGGTTGTTAACGTAGAACATATGTGTCCAAAACTTTTCCCGACAGATCTGACTTTCAATTCCAACCATCGTCGGCCACATCGGACCAGAGTTGGTGTAGATCCACCATGTTGCAGCATAGCCAACCACCAGCAAGTATAATGGAGATATTCTGTAATATAGGTTTATTTTATTAGATTCAAATATATTTTTTTGTTTTCACTGTGGAAATGCTAGTTATGCATTCCCCCGGCTTGGAAACGTTCACCGGAGGGTATGTCGGACTCGCCACTGTGCCTCCCTCCCCCCGTGCACGCAGCCAAATCGACTAAAACCACAGCGGCCCCTTCCACGCCACTTTCATCTTGCGACACGGCGGTTCATCTTGCGATATTCGACACCGGTGCCCCTGGTGGATAGCCTTTACTGGCCACGACCCGTCGTCATTCCCGGCGGTGGCAGGAGGTTTGCATAGCGTCACCTCCCCCTCCCTGGTCGCAGTCTGCGAAGCGAATGTGCAGGCGCGGAAGCCTCGCGATCTCGCTCCGCTGCCTCCTTCAGCCGTATTACCGCTTCACAAAAGGAGGCGACGGCTGAACAGAACCTGTCACCACCTCGGCAGCGACAGGTCACTCCCAATTACCACCGACAGGTAGTGGTGTTCGGGTCCCCAGGCGGAGCATTCCCCAAGGGTGTGACGCGCGTTATCAATTGGCGCGCCACACTCATAACATCGGGAGGCCTCTTCTCGTCCTATTCTATGCAGGTACCCACCGAAGACCCCATGTCCGATGAGCGCCTGCGACAGCCGGAAGGTTAGGCAGCTGTGCCTTCTATCTATCCAGCGGTGAAGTTGGGGAGCAATAGCCTCCACTGTATATACTCCCGCTTCAGGAGACTCTAGGTCTTTCATCCACCGCCGGATTACCGCCCTACGGGCCACTTCCTTCGTTATGCCTGGTCCGGGGACTTGCTCGCCCCTGTCCCGCACCGCGGCGCGGGACTTGTATGCCTCGGCCTGTTGTGACCAAGGCGGGTCGCCCGCCAATAGCGTTGCCACGGTTATGGATCTTAACGCAATGACCCTCTGCGGTTTTTTCAGGAGGGCGTTATTTTTGGCGTTGAGATATTTCGCCCAAATAGGGGCACCATACAGTGCTATAGACCGCATATCTTATGACATCTAACCTAACAAAACTTAATCATTATATGAAATGGTCGGCCATGACATAGCTTGACCAAATCTAAGATGTGGCCACTTCATAGATATATTACAAATTTAAAAATTGGATAGTAAAAAACTAAATTATACCTGGCTATTCTTCTAATTATGACTACGGGCAGCATTTTGAAACTGAGTGCGTTATTCTTTGAAACGAGCAGCATATTGTAAGCAAGCAGGAAACTGGACAACATCACAAATATTTGCACCATTGACGTGCCATTAAGAAATAACATCATGGCGGGTTGCTGGAACACCTAAAATTTTGTTTTTGAGAATAAATTGGGTAGAGGTAGCAGATACATTATGGATCTCTACTTTTTTCAACGTACATATGAGCGAAACAGCACAGGACCGCTCGTTGTGGCGTTCTCTTGGGGAGGCCTATGTCCAGCAGTGGACGTCGAAAGGCTGGATGGATGGATATTATATTGACTTAATTCTTAAGACTACGTAGAGGACGTCACGATCTAATCATTAGTAAAAAAAAATACCTATCATGGCGCTCAGTACCTAATCATCGTAGCAAGTAATTACTTCGTTCTATTTGAAGAAACATAATTTAATATATCCTAAAAGACTAACCTTCTCGACCCATCTTGGGTTGTTAAGGTACATCATACTGTAGATACAGGCATTGTGTACAATCATGACCAGAATTAGTAGAATCACCCTGGAATTTTATTAAAATAAAGTATAAGTATTCATAAATTTTTTTGGTATAATTTGACTATTTAAGGTATTTTGGAATCTGGATATGTGGTAAAATGAAGTAGTAAACATGTTTTCGAGGCAGAATTCAATGACACTGCAGATATTATAGGGACTTCTTACTCTAGGCTGACAAATAAATGTTATTATTATTATTATAGGTTTAAGCAAGTCTTGTCGATACAATGTTGCTGTGGCGGATCATCTTTTTTATTTTGAATGACTTTGGAGCATCTCGATGACTTTCTGTTTTTGGGGAAGCTGATCTTATAGCCACTATTCTCTGTGTAGGCTTACAAAAAGCAGTAGCTTAGCTTTGCTCCTCATATTGTCTGGGTGGATTTGCAGAGAAGAGTGGCAAAAAAAAATATGAAATAAACTTGAGATACTTTGTTATTCTATTTTTAAAAAAGAACAAATATTTTCTAACATTTACGCGAATTTTACACATTTTGAAAGAAAACTACGTTTACGGAACCTATCGCGTTTACTTGATTTTTATGCTATCCCGACGTTTCCAATACTTTACAGCATTCGTGATCACGGGTGGACTTAGATGGTAGATGTTCAAAGCTGATATTGCTGACTTGACGCTTAAGCTGACTTGGACATCTACCATCTAAATCCACCCGTGATCATGAATGCTGTAAAGTATTCGAAACGTCGGGATAGCATAAAAATCAAGTAAACGCGATAGATTCCGTAAACGTAGTTTTATTTCAAAAAGAACAAATATATCAAGCATCCATGCGATATTTATTGAATTATACTACTTCTATCTTTGAAAGTTTCCAGTACCTCAGTCCTTGTACAGGTGACAATGCAGAAAGCCTCGGGTCCCCATCTTCGTAAGTGGTAGTCAACCGCTGCCAGTTGCTGCGTACAGACCAAACCACTAATAGTTGATTTTCTGAAAGTACCGTAAGACGTAACAAAATAACATTTATTATTAATTTTATATAATTTCCCAGTGACATAATTTAGCTCGGTAGACTATGGCTACATATGAAGGCGCAGCTTTAACTTATAACAGACAATATAAGCAGGTTATTTGAGACAAAGAGCCCATTCTATCACTCGGCTACATATGCTTGAAGTGTTAGGATGTAGGTATATAGTTAGGCTCTCGGCAATAGTCAACATATTATAAACTTACTAATTTTGTTAAGATATTATGAAATTATGTTTATTATCATTTGTTATAGTGATTTCTTATTTAAAGCACCTCAAAAGTGTAAAAGTGTGCCCACACATTTAAAAGCATCAACTAGGATTCAAAGATCCTACTTCCTCTTTTATGTAAGCAAAAAGCCTAAGTATGTCCAGATTCTGAACAATGATGATGGTAGAATATAAAATGCTTGTGAAGTTTTCCTATGGCAATCGTATTTTGTATATCTGGGAAGCAGTAATATGACCTAACTCCAAGTTGACACCTGATTCCTTGCACCATTTAACAAATTCACACACAATGAATGTATGCCTGGATACATTGACTTACTTTTGGCATCACTCATCAGCACATCATATACGGTTCCGATTGTGTTTATCATTACTAGCATCACCAAGATCCACAAAAATGCTTTTTGTGGTGTATCAAGTGGGGTAGGATTGTGGGTGCGAACGAATTCCTGTGCGTACGTGTGACAGTAGTGGAGCTTCGAAAGAGACGTGCGAAGAGAGCGAAGGCGTGCCCAGTGCGCTGTGCAGCGCTCGAACCGTAGCGAAGCGTTCCGCTCAGTAATGAGCTGAGGGCATCGCGTACTGACGCAGTAGCCCCGATGTACTTTTGTACGGTTGAAGTGATGCGGATCTAAAGAGTAATCCTAGAAACATTCAGAAATAATTTTATTGCCTGGATATATGTCATGAGCTCCTATCTTATAAAATAATAGATAATTAACCTAACGCCCGTTCATTTTCATATAGCCTACCTCGTGAGACACTTTGCTATTATACCAACACACCTAACAAGGGCATGTTATTATATTTTGGAAACCAGTTTTAGTATGACGTATAATAAATGATTCATCTGAAGGTATTTTAAAATTTACGTTAAAAGTAGCCTTTGCTCTCGAATCCGCCGCAGACAAGGCAGGTTTTAAGTTTATACCTCAAGTTCTCTATATAGTAATATACCGTTTTAAGACTAATTAAAGGGTATATCTTTCATGGCCATTTTTTTAATCATCATAATCTGTTCCAGTGTCTTTGGGTGAGGAGCAAGCCAACAAACAAACATACCGACTTACATAAAATTCAAAGAAAATTATTTTAGATAGATGGTATCGCTAAATAGCATAATACAATAAATTTATTAGAAATATCTTAAATTTAGAGACACAGCACTAACTCTGATCCTGGTGAACGTCGGGTCGGGTTCTTTGAGCGGTGAGATCTGGAATATCCCGAGACAGTAGAGTCCATCTGTCTGCAGGAAGCAACTGTCGTAGTCATCCAAGTGATACAAACGAGGAAACTTCGCATAATCTTCATCTGGTAACCAAAAATATAGTATCACTGGTGGCATTGATATGACTACATCCCTCCATCCATCCATCAGCCTTTCGAAGTCCACTCCTAGACATAGGCCTCCCCAAGAGAATGCCACAACATGTGTTTCGCTCATATGGGGGATAGTGCCGTAATCGCCACGCTTAGCAGGCGGGTTAGCGATCGCAATAAATTGTTAATACTCGACAATTCTAAAGCCAGCCCCACACGGCCAAGCGGAAGACATAACTATGGAAGCGCAAGACATAACTATAATTATTTAGTTTTAATTACTTTTTAATAATCCTTTGGTTGTAACCAGAGTTTGGTTTACTTTTATATCGTCAATAACAATCAGGACTTATAATGGGTGAATTCAATTCTAGCTTTGTACTGATGATACAAAGATTTAAGAAAATCCTTTAGGTATGCTGGTTCCCTCACCATATTTTCCTTCATTTAGCAGTGATCGTTTGCAAACAAATACAACCATTCTTAATTTCTATAATTTAACCGCGCCATCAAATGGTATGAATTTTAATTGCAAAATTAAAATTACTATATTGGATTAATGCATGTAAATGCATCCCATGTCACCTACGGGATGCATTTACATGCCGTAGGTCGTAAAGACAAATGTGTTGTGGAGATTGGGAATAACCATTGGTAAGCCATCGCCTTAGCGGTTAGAGCCCTTCCCCGGATTGGAAGGGACGCAGGTTCGAATCTCGTTCGTACTAAAGTTCAACTTTTCCACATTCACAAATATTTTTTTCTTTAGAAGTAGCTGGGCATGTTAGTGCTAAAATACAGATGAAAAACTTCTGCCTCATGGTGTTAACATAAAAAGCAACGCAGACAATGTCACGGGCAATTAAAAAAGATATCTAATATATTTAAACGAGCAATTCTTGTATATATATAATCTGAATCTCGGAAACGGCTCCAACGATTTTCATGAAATTTAGTATACAGAAGGTTTCGGGGGCGATAAATCGATCTAGGTTTCATTTTTAGAAAACGTCGTTTTATCCGGGTTTTCAGGCAATGAAAAACTGCTACAATATTATTAGAATACGAAGGTAAATTTCGCCACCATCTACAAGGTTATAATAGCTCAGGTGGGAAATCGGGCGGTCCCAAAACCAGAAAATTCCGGTTTGAGTCTAGATGTCTCCAGTGCGACGTTTCCCCCCCTTTTTTTTTCAATTCTTTCTTTTGTGAGAAAAACTCTCAATTTACCAAAACAAAAATACCGAGCAAAGCTCGGTCATCCAGGTACTATTTATTAAAAGTCGATCAGGCCGTCATTTTGCGCTTTTTAAATTTAATACGTGGGTTGCTGGTCAGTTTTATAGACAATGACCTTGTCCAGCCTTAGTAATAGTTGTAGAACCTTTACCTTAACCAAATGGTTATAGAACCTTCTAAATATAATAAAATTATATAATTGGAAGTTTTCAAACGAGAAAATGAATGTATTTTTTCGATGCTGGACAAAAATCTAGGACGACTTGCTGGTAATAGGTAAGACAAATCATATTAATATTGTGCTAATGTAAGAATGAATGGCATTTAAATTTTGCCTAGTTTCATATACTCGTATAGGGCAAGGGTATTCAAACTTCGCCTACTTAAAATTACAAAAAAAAAATATAATTTTTTTTTCATTTATGTAGTGGCAGAGGAGCACGATCTTTTGACGGTAAATGGTAACCATCGCTCATGGACTCGACTATACCAAGAGTATTGTCAAGCCGCTGCTCACCAATTAATTTCACAGATATTAAATGGGAGATGGTGGTACCAACCCGCTCGGGCCCGATACCAAGTGAGTACTCCCACTTGGTACCCAGCCCAACCACCAGTCATGCAATGGATGATAATTGCTTACTTCCCTTAGTCGCCTCATACGACACTCGTGGGAAAGAATGGGGGTGTGACACTTGTATTCTTAGTCCGTCACCACACGGACCAAATATTTAAAATAACAAATGAAATGCCTCGTTTTGAGACTCTCACAACGAGAAAAGGACGTTAATTTTTTATCCTTACCTGCCCCTTAGGCATATATGTGATCTTGGAAGATAAACGGACCCTGTGGCGTAAAATGTAGAGCGTAATAAAAATTTGCAAAATATAATACTAACCAATTGATTTGGCAAAGCTGAGGTACCGAAGACAATAGGGTCGCATTATTTATTATGGGATAGATTCAGATTAGGATTTGTTTTTAGATTAGAATGATGTAGCTAAATATAATACATACGATACAAGATATTGGGTCTCAATATAATATTTGATAAAATGAACCATGTGATATCGAAATTAATCTATGCGGTAAGCTAGACCGGCAATCTGTTATCCCAGGTTGAAATCCGACTACAGTAACTATTAATTTTAGTATTGAAAAAACAACTCGAAAAGTAGGCATTATTTATTTAGATATTTTTATATATATTTTTAGCATTTGAGATGCTTAGCAACATACATTAAACACAAAGTGAAAAATGTGAAATCGAAAATAACAGTCACGAGTAGGATTTGAACCTGCATCTCTTAGATACCGTCCAGATGCTTTGCTTTGAAAAGTGTTTTTCACTTTGTATTTAATGTATAGTGCTAAGCATGTCAAATGCTAAAAATATATATAAGTAGGTAAAAATATCTAAATATTTATAGGATTTGCGTCATTATTAGGTAAAAATCTTAATTGTAAAATTAAGATTACCTGGTCAGTATAATGTATGAAAATACTGCCGATAGATGGCGCAGGCGTCACCCAAAGACGATAAGTATGAATGTGTTATTGAAATTAGCAGTCAGGAGCAATTGTCACAATGACTGAATTGGCAAAGCATCTGGACGGTATCCAGGAGATGCAGGTTCAAATCCTGCTCGTGACTGTTATTTTCGATTTCACATTTTCCAAGTACAAATAAAAAGTGGCGGAGCATGTCAAATGCTCAGAAATATAGATCAAAAATGTTTAAAAAATCGCGCCATCAAATAGTATGAATTTTAATTGCAAAATTAAACTTACTATATTGGATAATTACATGTAAATGCGTTTCCGGTAAATGGCGTTGGTCGTTAAGACAAATGTGTCGAATGATCTGTACTATAGCTCAGTAGCTTAGAGCACTTCCCCGGATTGGAAAAGACGCGGGTTCGTCTCCCGCTAGTACAAAGAATCTCTTTTTCCTTATTCACAAATAATTTGTACTTTAAAAAGTGGCGGAGCATGTCAAATGCTAAGAAGCTATAGATATAGATCAAAAATGTTCACATTTTCCCTTTGTGCTTAAGGCATTATTTATTAATTCTGAAACTGTATGAATTTTAGCAGGATTGTTTTATTTGGTACTAATAGAATCCTCTAAATCTAAATGACGGTAGAAAAAGCCGTGCTACAAGTAACATGCTCATCTGGTGCTGTTTCACGAAATGTTCTATTTAAAACTTTTACACACACAAATGTCCTTGCCTTTATAGGATGAACAAAGAAATAAGAAAGTAGTGTCCAGAATTGGGCCGGCATCGGATTAGTTACAAAATATAAATTACAAATTCACATAAATTAAGGCGTTTATTAATAGTTAACTATGGGGTTACATCGTGGATTACCGATAATTATTGCTAATTATTTCTAATTCTTATTTCTCATAAGAATTCATTTCCATTACAGAATACCAGTAGACTTGCGCTAAATGTTAATTCATTGAATTTCATGCTCTAATTGTAATAGATGAGTTTACCAGATCAGAATATTGTATTCGATAAATGGCTTTAAAGTCACCCAATTTGTAGTGCAGCAGTAGTGTGAGCGACTACTGATCATGAGGTCTCGGGTTCGATCCCCGGGTAGGGCAGTGTTATTGAGCTTTTTCGTAAAAGGGATAACTCTCAGTAGCAGCCCGGAGTTTGGAAATGTGCCCGGTAGACGGCAATAGGCTCGCCCCCTATTACGTGGGAATTAAATATAGCTGGCAAACTGTGGTAATACACATCTGCCCACCCCTTCGCGGAATACAGGCGTGATGCTATGTTATGTAATATGTGTTAATTCATATGGCTAAGCACGTCAAATGCTCCAAAAATACATAAAAATTCATAATATCATATTTATTTAACAGTCTCTGTACCTATAGGTATTCACCAAAAAAGAGATCATTTGATTTTGTTTGATTCGATTTAACACTTATGTTCCATTTCCAACTGTAACCTTTTCTATTTATCAATAATTTCACGGAAATGCACCTTTAAACTTATTTTTCAATCTCTTTGTGAACTTACCGATGACATCTTTCGCGGCTGCTGCCGTCACTAGTAGCAATAACGACCACATCTCTATCCAAACTAGCTTCTACCACACACTACGAGTGCCAGCGAACAAAACACTGATCATCGATGTATTAGCTCTATATAATAACCACAAGATATAGTCATCGGTTATATTGACATTGACAGTGTTTTGGAGTTACAATTTTTGCCCAAATGCGACCTTACTATTAAAATAGCAGTTTTGTAGTACAAGGATACAAACAAGCTCAGCTTCTCTCGGATGCTAAATGGTCAATATAGTTGATAGCTCTAAGAAAGCTGGCAACCCTGGGAAATGGCTTAAGATGTAGAGAGGAATCTTCATCCATTTTTTAACTCCAGTTCTCTTGCATACGGAACAAATGCAAAGGGTTTTTTTTAATTGCTTATTGTGGCAGATGACTGACGCCAACCTGATGGTAAGTGGAAACTGTTAAGTACTGCTAAACCGGGGCTTGCCGCTCGACTGGACGTTTGTCTTCCACTACAGCCAAAATACATCGAAGTGCTATACGGTCAGTCACACGACAGACCGTTCCCAATTCTACCACCAGTAAATAAAAGGAATATGTACCATTGCTTTTATATCGTGAGGATCGTGGTACTTTCTTCATTGAGCTACCCCATTCCTTCTGGAAGTAGCAAGAAACCGCTAATCATATCCTCCAAACTAAATTTTGTAGGAAATTTACATTAGCACAAATATTTAAAAAACCACTGATCCAATACAGCACGCTAACCGATGCATTTTCAAATCAAGTCATTTACGTACACAACTCAAATTATCAAATTAATTATAATCTATCCATATATGTGATATAAGTCGTTATAATAAATATTTTTGCATACATTACACGTGTTCGTCTACAAAGAACAATGTCAATGCTGATGAGTCAATGGATGTTTTACAAGGTCATACTCCAGTTAAGGTACTAAAATTGTAGGTCAGTGACAAGATTATGAACAATTTTGGATCTGTGCTCCTATGAGTAGTTAGTATTATTATTTATTAACTAATGGTTGAGTCTTGCTTGTCGCAGCATGAATGGGCGGAACCGTAATCGTAGCATCACCCATTAACATAAGATCAGCGTGTAACAACGGTAGGCACTCGTACTCTTCAAAATCTTTCATAGCAATGATAATCATTTGTCTGCATCAATTTTCATCAGATTTTTGTAGTGAAAACTTCTTAAGGAGCATTGAGCACTTTTTGGGTAAACAAAAATCATGGAACTCGCGTCATCGTCACCGAACGCTCCCATCTTTTTTTGGCGCTTTTAGTACTTTTTGGGTGAATAATAATCATGCCTCGCGTCATCGTCACCGAACGCTCCAATAGAAGTGAGAACTATGTAACTTGTGAATTGTATCGTCGAGCTATTAGATTATTATTTTTGAATTGTTTTTAATTTGTAAGTAAGAAGTAAGTAGACCAATTAATTGGTCATTAACACTTAAGCACATTGCATTTAAGAAAAAAATAGTAAATGAAAATTAAAACATAATTAAGGTGTGTTAAAGTCTTAAATAACGAAAAATAAAAATTTTAAATCGAGTAAATTTTCTTAAGCAATATTCTTACCCCAGATACCGTAAGGACGAAAATACTTTATGTTTAAACGCATTAATTCGAGTCAAGGCAAAAATTACCAAGTGTAAAAAGTTAAAACCAAATATGTATTAAGTGAAAGTTAATCAAGAATCAGTAAAATTTTTGTAAATTATGAAAATGTGATATTTTTTAAGTTACCAAGCGACATTAAAACTCTTCCTAGCGGCTTGAGTGTAGGACTAATCGACGCAGATTTGTTTTCGGGATTCAATGATGTATATAACTCGATATCGCCCATAATGTCGCTTGGTAATTATTGCCTTTCAAGCGTCGATATTTATTATGTGCCAGTGAGGATATTTTGAAGCAGATGTAGGTCTCTCAAAGAGGCTGTCGCTAACAGTAGGTAATTTTCAAATTATATCCTTGAACCTAGGTGCATTCAAAACTTGTGTTAAGCACGAGAATGGAATTTCTTTAGTGAAACTCATTGTACTTTGATAATTTAGTATAATATGCGTAAAATTTTAAACAAGCAGCAATGAAAAGTACTAGTTATAAATTTGAAGTAAATAAAAAATCTACTGACATTTGGTATGATGATTTTTAGTTAATATGTCCAGCAATACGTGGATCACAATAGTGCATGAAAATTTTTCGTAGGCGCATGAACACCTTTCGAAGGATCTTTGGCACGTAGTTTCGCTAGTACCTATCTATAAGACTTATAAACAATGAAGAATAGACATAGACGTCTTTCAAATAACTGTATTATGTCAGTAGATACAAGATAAGATTTAATAGCGAGCACGCGACGAATTCATTGCGATGTCTCTTCCACGAGTCTCGGTGCGGACAAATATTGCATATTATCTTTTTATTTATTGCGATTACGTGTATATCTTAATTTACGTAATAGTGTTGTCATTAGATGTTTTGTATACCTACTTAAGATGTAAGTTATCACGGTTCTGCATGCATCGTAGTAAGCCTGAACTAATCCATGGTTTTATTAATTTTTAATTTTTTTATTTTTCGTTTAAGCCTCTAAACTGCTTTTACTTTAGTACATTGTATCTAAGGTTGTGATTAGAGTTCTCAAGAAATCGGTTGTCTCATTAGCATCAACCAAAGAATATATTTTATCTAAACAAATATTTTGCATTTTTTCGTCAAGTTTGAAGCAGTATATTATTTAAATAGTTATTTTATGTTGAGTTAATAAGCAAGTAGGAGCAACGCTAACAAGAATAGTGTAATGGTCGGTCAATGTCGTTTGAGCCACTAAGTGGTTGGCAAAGATTTTGTAGGAAATTTGGTTTTAATAATAGCACGATTAAGGCATTAACACAAAGTGCGAAAATGTGAAATCGAAAATAACATTCACGAGCAGGATTTGAACCTGCATCTCCCATAATACCGTCCCAGATTCTTTACGAATTCAAGTATCGTAGAACTGCTCAAGGCTGCGAATTTTATATCAAATAATGACGAACCTCTTAAATTTTTTGATGTTTTTAAATTTATTTTCTGAGCATTTGACATGCTTAGCCTTATATCTATACTAATATTATAAAGAGGTTAACTTTGTGAGGTTGTAGGGGGTAATCAATTTCTGGATCTACTGAACCGATTTTGTTCTTTTTTTCAATAGAAACCCACGTTATTTGTGAGTATCATAGGCTACTTAATTTGGACGAATGATTAAAGAGCGAACACGATATAGGTAGGTACGGGACCGCAACCTTGTAATAATCACAGAACATTTTTACTCTACGAGGTCGTAATCTATTGACTATTAGACGGTTTTTTTTTTAAATGTTTACCGCCCAACATGGTGGGCACGAGACTAGTTAAACTTTTTAGTAACTATTACGAAGTATAAGTATTTACAGCATCAGTCGATGGTTTAAAATAATTTTTATCATAATGTTTATTAGTTAAATGTTTACTTTTTTGTATTATAATTATTTAATATTTATAATTTACCTGTCACATCATTAGCGGGAGTAAAAAAGAACGTTATAAACCCACCTACACTTTAAAGACCCTTTTTTCATTAAAATCCTCTTGTGGTGCTTAGCTGAAATTAATGTAATAACTATCCCCGAAAGTGATTTAGGATTATACATACTAGATGTCGCCACTGTATCGAGTGACGTCACTCGTACGTAATATTTCTTATGTATCCGCATAGATGGCACCAGTAGAAATATTAAGTAAAAGTAAAAGTCGGTGTTAAGATTCTACAACGCTGAATGACCTGGCCGGCATTGTGCCCGTTAAAGCATACTTACCTGGCATAGGGGACACCGTGATCAACAAGGCGGTTCCCCCAGGGCGAGGCCTTCCCATTGCACTGCGGTTGGGTTGACCCCTGCGATTATCCCTAATGTGGATAACTCGGATGCGTAATTTTTGGTAGTGGGGACTGCGTACGCGCCGTCCCCCTTATGACTGGTTAGTAAGTGTTTGGACTTGCACTTTTGTAGAATACAATGCTAATATTAATGAAAATGATATTATTTTTCCAGGAATAATATCTTTATTTTAATTTATTCTTTCGAAGAAATTGTTAATAATGGAAGTAAACATTTAGTTTTATTTTCATTTTTATTTTTCAATACAAATGACTACTAATTCGATTGTATTGATTAAAGTAATCGATTTCTATAATTATTTCCTTTTTAGGGTTCCGTACCCGAAGGGTCAAAACCTACTAATAAGACTTCGCTGTCTGTCTGTATGTCCGTCCGTCTGTCACCAGGCTGTATCAAGAACGGCGATAGCTAGACAGTTGAAATTTTCAGAAATTATGTATTTCTGTTGCCGCTATAACAATAAATACTAAAAACGAAAAAATAATCATATTTAAGGGGGGCTCCCATAGAACAAACTTGTTTTTTTTTCAATTTTTTTTCTTCACTAGGCTGTATATCAAGAACGGCAATAGCTAGACAGTTGCAATTTTCAGAAGTTATGTATTTCTGTTGCCGCTGTAACAACAAATACTAAAAATAAAAAAATAATAATATTTAAGGGGGGCTCCCATACAACAAACGTGATTTTTTTCTAATTTTTTTCCTCGTTCCTGATATAATTGTACGGAACCCTTAGTGCACGAGTCTGACTCGCATTTGGCCGGTTTTTTAATGTATATTTCGCATTCCAGAATGAAAAATAAGCAAGTTTTTCGTATTTTACATTAGAAAAATATGGCAAATTTTTTAAAAAATATTTCAACTTGTTAACTTCAGGTCCAATAATCCCATTCTCCTTTATTAACTTTGTTTATGTTCAAGCCATTTAGGGTAATGTTATGTGACTCTTTGGGACATCTAGAGATACAGGCGTGATGCTGTGTTTATTTTTCTGTGCTTATAAGTTGATTATTATGTGCTGAGGGACTAGTGTATTGAATTGATTCCGTATTTAAAAAATTCTATCATACCTACAAACTTGAGCCTAATTTAGGTGTTTTATTCTAATAATAAATTTGAAACACGGTAGGTAGTTAGGTACTCGCTCGCTCGCTTCTATCGCGCCACGGTTGGTAGTTAGTTAGACCCTAGGTATCAGCTGAGCTGAAGTGCGTTGTCACTTGTTATTGCACGCTTCATTCATAAAATGTTTGAATAAAATTTCGGTGCGTTACCATTTCCTAACTCGAACGAGTGAAAAAATAATATTTAAATTAAAACTTTCTAATATTACAACATTACAAATAATTTACCCGTTCTTAATGGTACTATGAGTTATTCTAAACTCAACTGTTTCTTTTCCAAAACCAATATAAAGTGACGGTGTATAGGCTTCATTTTTATTTTTTATTTATATTATATGCATGCTTTTTTTTACTATTGTTAATTCATCGTTTGTTCATAATTGATTATGTACGGGACGTAACATATTCTATGTTTATGAGGCCTTCTGTTTTTGCACGCCTCATAAGCGAAGCATTGAGGTGGGTACTACTCTTGTTTCATCCAGAATAACTGGTTTTTCAAACTTAACATGTCTCTATTTATCATATATTGCACTTGTAAAATAATATATTATAAACACACATATCAAGAAAAAACACTATTTTTAACACTCATGATATTTTTGATGCCATTTTTGTTATTTAAACTAGTTAAAAAACTGTTAAAAAAGTTCTGTTTCTGTCTTGGATGCCCGTGTGTTGTAGGTAATGTATGTTAACACGATAACGACCGAAATACTTTACTAATCGAGTATTTTTTTTTTCTTTTACGATTCAGTATAACTACGAATAGAGCCCTATCACTTTTCACGGTCTGATTCAATGTGGTTTCATCCATACATCAGCCTTTCAAAGTCCACTGCTAGACATAGGCCTCCCCAAGAGAATGCCACAACGAGCGGTCCCGTCATGGGAGATAATTCCGTAATCGCCACGCTTTGCAGGCGGGTTGACGATCCCAGTGGATGTTGTTAATACTCGAGGGAGTGCTGCTGCCCACTCCCTCGGTATTCCCTCAGTCGGCTCTTATGTGGTTTAATTGTAATTAAATAAAACAAAAAAATAGTGAATATTTACGCTCGATTCGACACTAAAACGAGCGCTATCCTTATTTCGTGAGAACTATTTCTATGGACCAATATAGAAGTACTTCTTAAAATTAGCGCTCGATGGCGTATAAGACATGAAAAACACAATACTCTTTGAAATTAGCGCTATCTATGTGATTTATTGAAAACTACTTAGTAAGACCAATACATTATTAGTTATAAAATAATTAATTTGATTGTGAAAAATGAAGATTATGAGGCGTGCACTTTTGGATTTTCCAAATTGTTAATTTTAATTCGTTCTGTGCATTTCAGCGATAAGGCCGTAAATTAAAAGCCTGTTAGCGCTAAGTTAGCTTTAAGTTTCTTTATACAGTGTTTTTTAAATAAAGAGTTATCTATCTCTCTAGTATCTTCTGTCAAGCCGCTGCTCACCATTTTTATTTCACGGGAGTGAAGGAATCGCACTCGGTACCCAATACTACCACCAGTTAAGCGTTGGGTGATAATTGCTTACTTGTCTTAGTCTTGTTAGACAACACCCGCGGAAGAGAATCGTGATACTTGTATTCTTACACGTAAATATATTGTGTGATTACCACAGAGTGCGTAAATGTAAAATGGCCATCGTGATAATTCCTCGGGACTGCTAATTTCTAAAATACGTAGTATTGGGCGACGCCTGCGGATGTGCAAATAATGCAACCAGGTATGCTTTATTATCAGAATTAAGATTCATACCTAAATAATGATGCAGTCTTATAAATATTTTCTATACTATTATAAAGCTGTAACAGAGCTATGTCTGTACATTTAAGATATTTGAGAAAAAAATACTATTATATAGCTATATAGGCGTGTCTAAATAAAAAACGATTTATTTTAGATTTTTTGTATCTTTGTCTGTTTATCTGTTTGTTTGTTCGCGCATCACGCAAAAACTACTGAACGGATCTTAATGCAACTTTTTTTATTTGAGAGCTCTTGATTAGACTTAACAACTGGTATACATTTTATCCCGCTATTGTATCGGGGACCTCAGATATAACCGAAAAACTAGCTTTTGGCTGCGGCGAAGCCGCGGGCAAAGGCTAGTTGATATATATTTTTAAGCATTAACAACACAAAATGACATACCTCGTGGCGTAGTCGGTAGGGTAACCGACTTCCGTGCACGAGGTCGTGATTTCGATTCTTACTCAGGACAAGTATTTTTGTGATAAACACAGATATTTGTACTGCGTCTGGGTGTTTTTTTTTTATTGCATTTAGTGGCAGACGAACCACGGCCCTTCTGATGGTAAATGGTAACCGTCGCTCATGAACACTACTATACCAAGAGTATTGTCAAGCCGCTGCTCACCATTTCCTTTCACCGATATGGTGGTACCAACCCGCTCGGGCCCGCTACCAAGTGAGTACTCCCACTTGGTACCCAGCCCTACCACCAGTCATGCAATGGATAATAATTGCTTACTTCCCTTAATCGCCTCATACGACACTCGTGGGAAAGAATGTGGTGGTGACACTTGTATTCTTAGTCCATCACCACACGGAATATTATGTGTATGTATTTACAAAAAAAAGAAATATATATTATGTATCATATCCGTAATCTGGTACCCATAGCACAAGCATTAAGCTAAGTTTGGGACCAGAGGACGTTGTGTAAAATGTCCGTGAGTATTTATTTATTAATATTATTTATTTACAAAATGTATAAAAACATTAAAATATTGTGTGATTTAATTTAATTCAAGTTAAACAAATACTAATAGAAAGTAAACTTTTTATACTCAAATGAGAATAACAGTACAACAATTTGGAAACTTCCATAATTTTTTTTGTACAACGTAAGTGGCAAGTAAGCATACGGTCGACCTGATGGTAAGCGGTTACCATAGCCTATAAACCCTAGCAACACCAAGGTATCACTCGCGCGTCGCCAAATGCCGGAATTGGGATAGGAATCAAGTGGGTAGGAAGGATAATAAGGACAGGATATAATAATAGAGGGGGTTTGGGCCTCCGGCGCTCTCACTCACCATATGAAACACAACGGTAGGCATAACTACTGATCTTTTGTGAGAGGGTGGTACTTCCCCAATTGAGCCGACCCTTTCGTGCTGGAATAAGCAAGGCTCTACCTTTTTTTATTCTTTTTTTCTTAAGGCGGGAAAAAATGTTCCTAACCGCACACCCCGTCGTACGGAGTAACGAACAGGGTAGTGTGGGGCCCTCACCCACTAAAGAAACCCGCCATGTGCCGTCTCTCCGCCTTTATTGACGGGCCACTGGAACTATGTTACATTCCTTCGGTGGCAAGGCTCTACCTACTACTAGAAAAATGTAACCTTGCAATATAATGTTATATCATTATATACTATTACTAGCTGTTTCCCGCGGCTTCGCTCGCGCAAATAAATGAATATTGAAATAGGAACGATTTTGTTAAAAAATATTGTCTCTAAAGTATTCTAAATATCATATAAAATCTAAGTTTAATAACTATAGTAAGTACCACTTTGTAAACGACATTTGCAGTGTTCCTTTTTGCGTCTAAAACTCACTCTGGAGCATGTAACATAAATCTCTCTGTGTGAAAAGCAGTCTTTGCTTCAATCGATGCCAGCCATTTTCAGCGACTGGCCTAGGGACTTGTTAATTGTTAAGGCAAAGAACACATTAAGATGGATCTGTATTCTTTTATATTATTTCAATTTGTTCAGTTTAAACTGACTCGGTGGTGTAGCGGGAGTGTATGCGACTGCTAATCATAAGGTCTCGGGTTCGATCCTCGGGTCGGGCAAATTTATTGAGTTTTTTCCTAAAAAGAAAAATTCTCAGCAGCAGCCTGGAGTTTGGAAATGTGCCCGGTAGACGTCAATAGCCTCGCCCCCTATTACGTGGGACTTAAACATAGCTGGCGAGTCGTGGGTGTGTAATACACCTCTGCCTACCCCTTCGGGGAATACAGGCGTGAGTTATGTTCAGGATAATATATTCCGATGGAATTAACGGTAGGTATTCGTGGAATGAAAACATTTCCTTCACTACGTTCGGTAATTACTGTGGCTCCTACGACGTTTTTATAAAGAGCTTTGAATTGAAACTTTGTTCCATTGCCCAATTTAGGTGGTTAAGATTTCTTAATAACATTACTGGTGATCCAAATTAATTAGGAGTGTGTTTTCAGTGAGAAACACCGTCACTAACTATATACCAGGCACTTCTTTTTTTAAATTAAAGAGCGTTACAATTGACGTATTCCTAACTCATTGTGCTCTACGAAACGGATTTATCTTTTTCGTAAAGTATGTTGATCTGAATTTTAGCATTTGACATCCTCAGCTAGGTACTTTAAATAACAAATTATTAGTGAAAGTGAAAAAATAGAACTTTACTGCGAGTGGGATTCGAGTCTGCATTCCTTCCAATCTGGGAAAGTGCTCTAGAGCGCTAAGCCATCGCAGTAACCGACGGCAACTCCCAATCTCCACCTCCCAATTGCTTTTAGATGTCTATACGTTTCGTAAAGTATCCTAGAATCGTACTTCATACCAGAAAATGCTGTATCCTTCCACGTAATTAGTTACATGTTATTAGGATTGGTTTTGTATTGAACTAAACCGAAGCCTTTTACAGGGTTCCCTTCTATGCAAAATTTCTCATAAATGTGATCTAAGTACTTACAATATTGGATGTATTTGTCCGGCTGCTGCTAACTCACATAAACCTCCATATAATTATGAAATACTGACATATCAACAAATTATTCATCGGAACTACTCTTAATATATTATATATATTACTCTTATAATATTTGTATTATGCTTAATATCATCATCATCATAGAACGTGATAGAAAAATAGCTCCAGTGAGTGGCTGTGCCGTCTCTCCGTCTGTATTGGCAGACCACTGGATTTGTGTGACATTCCTTCAGTGGTCGCTTACGTATAACCTACGATATGTTTAACGTTATCTCGTCATATAATCATTATGAGTGGCATAAAAAAACAATAGCCCGAATCATAAAACGTGTATAATGCCATCTATCGAGCGTAACCTTATTTATAATGCGAACTATGAATTTAAGCAATAAAAAAATTATCTATACAAATAAATAAATTCGAAATGTAATGTTCTCTGTTTGTAATGTTTAAATAACAGTTTTTTACTAAAAGCATATGACAGTAACAATATAAAAATTTTAAAGTTTTTGTCTGGCTGTTTGTCTTATAATATCTATAACGGCTGAACCAATTTGGACGGGACTTTCACTGGTGTATAGCAGATGTTACAAAGAGTAGGACCTAACTTATGATACTATTAATTTTATCCGTGTGGTGACGGACTAAGAATACAAGTGTCACCACCCCATTCTTTCCCACGGGTGTCGTATGAGGCGACTAAGGGAAGTAAGCAATTATCATCCATTGCATGACTGGTGGTAGGGCTGGGTACCAAGTGGGAGTACTCACTTGGTAGCGGGCCCGAGCAGGTTGGAACCACCATCTCTCGTGTGACCGGCCATGAAGCACATCGTTGCGGTTTGGCTGTAGCAGGAGATAGCCGTTTATATTTTATTTCATATTTGTGAAATGAATTGGTGAGCAGCGCCTTGACAATACTCTCGGTATAGTCGAGTCCATGGGCGACGGCTACCATTTACCATCAGATGGACCGTGGCTCGTCTGCCACTACATGCAATAAAAATATAATAATAATTTAGAAAAATAATTAAATTAATGCAAATATGTAAATTAAAACCTAAGTTCCACATAAACGAAGTCGCACTTAGTTAATAAATTTTGTTACTGAAACTTTATATAAGAGGCTTCAATATTGAATTTTATGCTTTTTCTTTTAAAAATAACAAACTTTTTAAGCAAACTTTCGACCCCTAATTCACCCTCTTAGGGGTAAAAATTATAAAATCGCTGATATACGTGTTCATTTATTTTTAACCAGAAACAGGTATTTGAAATATCGTGCTTCTTACTTCAAAAGTAACGAACCTCCCATATAAACCCCTCATTTACCATCTTAGGCGTATTTTTTTTAATATCCCGCTATACATGTACATTTATTTCTAACCAGAAAACGGTACCTATTTGAAATTTATTGCTTTTTACTTTGAATATGACAAAGTTCCATACAACCGTTTATACCTTTTTTTACCCTCTTAGGGGTGAAATTTTCAAAAATCCTTTCTTAGTGGATCTCTACGACAAAAAAGGCATCACCTAAAAATATTTCAAGTTTGCAGCCCCAGCGGTTTAGGCTCTGCGTTGATCGTCAGTCAGTCGGTACAAGCAATTATA
Source organism: Leucoma salicis (assembly GCA_948253155.1). Taxonomy (NCBI): domain Eukaryota; kingdom Metazoa; phylum Arthropoda; class Insecta; order Lepidoptera; family Erebidae; genus Leucoma; species Leucoma salicis. The sequence goes on along the minus strand of OX411822.1, from coordinate 601,891 downwards.
TGTATATAGATAAAGCTGTAACAGAGCTATGTCTGTACAAATTATTTGCTAATAAGGAAAAAGAGATTTTTTGTACTAGCGGGAATCGAACCCGCGTCTTTTCTAATCCGGGGAAGTGCTCTAAGCCACTGCGCTATAGTACAGGTCTTTCGACCATCCCAATCTCCTTATCGCATTTGTCTTTACGACCAACGCCATCTATCGGAAGCATTTACATGCATTAAACCGATATAGTAAGTTTAATTTTGCAATTAAAATTCATACTATTTGATGGCGCGGGTTCGATTCCCGCTAGTACAAAAAACTCTTTTTCCTTATTCGCAAATAATTTGTACTTTAAAAAGTGGCGGAGCAGGTAAAATGCTAAAAAATTTAGATCAAAAATATTTAAAAAATCGCGCCGTCAAATAGTATGAATTTTAATTGCAAAATTAAACTTACTATATCGGTTTAATGCATGTAAATGCTTCCGATAGATGGCGTTGGTTGTAGAGACAAATGTGATAAGGAGATTGGGATGCTCGAAAGACCTGTACTATAGCTCAGTGGCTTATAGCACTTCCCCGGATTGGAAAAGACGCGGGTTCGATTCCCACTAGTACAAAAAATCTCTTTTTCCTTATTCGCAAATAATTTGTACTTTAAAAAGTGGCGGAGCATGTAATGCTAAAAAATATAGATCAAAAATATGTCTGTATATTTAAGATATTTGAGAAAATAAATTAGGCTATATAGGCGTGTCTAAACACAAAACTATTTTTGTCTGTTTATCTGTTTGTTCGTTCGCGCATCACGCAAAAACTACAGAACGGATTTTAGTGTAGCTACTATTTTATTTGAGAGCTCTTAATTAAACTTAAAAACTGGTATTAATTTTATCCCGCTACTATATCGCGAACCTGAAATATAAGCTAAAAACTAGCTTTTTGCTGCGGCGGAGCCGCGGGCAAAGGCTAGTAATAACATGAATTAATTCAAAGTAATTGAAACCTGAACAAGCCGCTGCACTAAGTTCCCTATCGTCTCAACCTTCGATCAACAATAACTGCAACAATAAATGTTGATCGAAGGTCTCAACACGTTAATAATAATAATAAGTTTATTTACTTTTTAAGTGATACAATATTGTTACATTATGTAGTAGAACGTCAATTGAAGCAAAAGATCAATATAGAGTTTTATAAAAAACTAGCATATGCCTGCGGCTCCGCCGCAGCCAAAAGCTAGTTTTTAAATCTCGGGTTCACCATATAGTAGCAGGGTAAAATATATACCAGTTTTTAAGTCTAATTAAGAGCTCTCAAATAAAAAAAGTTGCATCAAAATCCGTTCAGCAGTTTTAGCGTGATGCGCGAACGAAAAAACAGACAAAAAAATCTAAAAAAAGAAAGTGTTATGTATTTAGACACGGCTTATAGCCTAATAAAGCCTAATAAAGTCATTTTTTCCCAAATATCTTAAATGTACAGACACGACTCTGTTACAGCTTTATAATAGTACCTACTAGTGGACCCAACAGACGTTGTCCTGTCCAAACATTGGCGTTTCGTTTGGATTCGTTAGGTAAGTACACAGATATCTTTTTACAAAAAAAATTAAGAAACAATCTTGAAATCCTATCGTGGCGCCATCTACCGGGTCCAAATGTGAATCTAAACCATCCACCCAAACGCATACAAAAAAAATCATTCAAATCAGTCCAGCCGTTTAGGAGGAATTCAGTGACAGACACACGTACAGTAGAATTATATATATAAAGATAGATTAAGGTAAATGCAGATTGCCGACCCCTTTAAGGCAATTGTGAAATTGATTTCAGTTTTAAGGTCAGCGGATGCGTGTACACTTACTTGTTTATTTTTATATGTAAATTTGTAATATGTAGTATTAATTTTTTATCACAAATATGATGAAATGCAATGACATCTTATAAAATAAAAATATTAATGTGAGCAAGTCAAATGCTTCCATTACCGACCTCTGTGAACGGCTATGAAGCTGTTAACGATTTTCATGAAGGTATTACCGACTATATAAGGAAATAAAACAATTTTTACTTGTTCTTTCACTTTTTATTTACTAACTTTAACTGCCTCGGTGGTGTAGCGGTTCGTATTACACACCCACGACTCGCCAGCTATGTTTAAGTCCCACGTAATAGGGGGCAAGCCTATTGACGTCTACCGGGCACATTTCCAAACTCCGGGCTACTACTGAGAATTTTTCTTTTTAGGAAAAAGCTCTATAAAATTGCCCGACCCGGGGATCAAACCCGAGATCATGATTAACAGTCGCATACACTACCGCTACACTACCGAGGCAGTTTATAATAGTAAAGATGTATATTATTATTTTGTTACGTTTTAAATACTTTTTACCTCTTTTATCCGTGCGTATCGGAAGAACTCACCAAAACGAAAGTGGTTCCCGTTATTAAGAACAAAATCAAATATGAATAACTATCGACCCATCTCACTTGCAACTATAATAGCCAAAGTGCTTGACAGCTTGCTTAATAACATTCTTTCACAACAAAAACTGCACGATGCCCAATTCGGTTTCCGGAGTGGGCTTTCTACTGAAAGTGCGATATTGTGTCTTAAGCAGGCTGTAAGGTACTATACTGATAGAAAAACACCGGTATATGCGTGTTTCCTGGATTCGTCAAAAGCATTTGATACAGCCCTATATGACAAGCTTTGCAAACTGGGCCGGGCGGGTGTACCGGAAGACGTCATATCCCTTCTAAGGGAATGATATAGTTGCGAACGAAACCAGGTGGGTTAGGCGGGAGCTTTATCCGATCCATACCACTTGTGAGTGCAGGGTTAGGCAGGGTGGGCTACGCTCTCCTCTGTTGTTTAACCTGTATGTAAATGACCTTATCGGTGAGCTCAGCAGCACTCATACTGGTTGCCATATCGATAACGTGAGCGTCAATAATATCAGCTATGCGGACGACATGGTGCTGCTGGAACCATCAGTGGGGGCGGTTAATAAGTCATTGACGATTTGCGAGACATACGCGGTGGAGCATGGGTTGACATATAACACAGCTAAGAGCAAAGTCCTCATATTCAAAGGAAAATTAAATATGCCTGTCTTTGTTCCACCAACGAAGTTATACGGTGAAGTGCTGCAGAGAGTGACCAGTTTCGGATATCTGCGGCATATAGTGACTGACGACATGTCTGATGATGCTGATCTGGAACGTGAGCGTAGGGCATTGGCGGTTCGAGGGAATATGGTTGCCCGTAAATTATCTCGCTGCTCTAAAGAAGTGAAAATCACCTTGTTCAAAGCATACTGCCAATCGTTTTACTCGAGCAGCCTATGGGTAAGTCATACCTATCGGGCCGCCAGTACCTTGCGTATCCAATATAACAACATCTTTAGGATGTTGATGCGGCTGCCTCCCTACTGCAGCGCATCACTAATGTTTGCTGAAGCTCATACGGATGGCTATCAAGCTGTAATTAGAAAAAAAGTAGCGTCACTATTATTAATAATAATAATAATAATATGTCTTTATTATGCCAAAAATACAATGATAATATTTAAATATAACACTAGACCCCACACTAGGATGCCCTGTGTCGTGGGATCTAGTCTCTTAACAATCCAAGAGGCTTGGCAGTATTAGAAACATACATAATATTTGATTTAACATAATAGTGTGTGTGTGTGTTGTATGTGTATGTTGTGTGTGTGTATGCGCGCGCGTGTGTGTGTGTGTGTTTGTGTTTGTGTGTGTGTTTGTGTGTGTGTGTGTGTTTATGTATGGTATATATGGCATGGAGGTGTTTGGTTTGTGAAATGGGGTTTATATAACTATGGTATGCGTGTATTGTTAAAAGTGTAAATGTGTCTTCAGTGCTTGTGTAATCCAAACTTATTAGCCATGAAAAAATCTTGTTTTTGCAAGTTTTTTTCCGTAGTTTTGCTATTTTTAGAGTTCTTTCTAGCTTATTGTAGATATAGGGTCCCATAAATAGGAATGACTTCTGGCCAATAGATTTGATCATCAACATCAAATTGTGTCCCACCGAGGTAGCTGATTAGAACGTAATGGTATATTACATGTAAAGAGGCTAGTCCTGTGGAAACGCATAGCAACAGACATGACATACAACTGCCTCACTCTAAGTACTTGAGACTCCTGGTACAGAAGGTCAGTTGAATATTTATACGGAAGTTGAAGTGCACATTTCAAGAGAACTCGCTGTGCTCTTTCCACTTTAAGTAGATTAGTCTTTGCAGCTGCCCCCCAGGAAACAATACAGTACCCCAAAACTGACTGGCACAAAGCCAGATATATAATTTTAATTAATTTGTACGTTGCTAATTTAGCCAGACGTTTGAACACGTATGAGAGTTTTCTAACCCTAATTCGTAATGACTCGATATGCTTAGTCCACATCAGATGATTGTCAAGGTAGCCACCTAAATATTTGATAGCGTTTGTGTTTTTGAAATTAAGACGTGTATGAGACAGCAGCAACAGCATCCTTAGGATGATTGCCTCCCTCTCAGACTGTCCGATTCAGCACAGATAGATTAGAATTATTACAGGACAAAGCTGACATTTTATTTCATGTATTTTCAATTAGTAATAATTGGTGATTGAAATAATGATTTTATTTTTATTGATAGAATTAATTTTAAATATTGTACCTATAATTAATGTTATTGAATAAATTCTATATTTACTTGTATGTCTATTCTGTTGCTGATTGTATTATTGTCTTAGGTAGTATTCCTAGTATAATTTTAATTTATTGCTATTAATTGTGACATTACTAACCTTTATATGGATTTTTTTTTATCTGAATTAAATGTAAAATAAATTATACCTCCTGCGAGTGCTATGTAATATATAAACTGAATATGTAATACTGAATTATTGTTTAAAAAGTCGTTCTCGGTGTCGTACGGCGTACGTTTATATATATAGACCCGAGAGGTAATCGTGATCAGTATTTACTTGTAAGAGGTCCAATGTGCGCTAACAATGGTGGTAGTATTTGTGATGCTGTTCGCCGTGGTCGGAGCTGTGGCGCGCGACCTCACTGGTAATATACAGTACCTACTAGATATTAAAAAACAAAAAATATTTAAATTACCAACGTTTCTTATGTTCTTACAATATAGTACTAATATAAATACACTATATACTACATTTTTTATAATTTGACCATAAGAAATTCTTTTTATTGTACAAAAGGGGTTAAATTAGCCAGTTTTTTTTTTATTTTCTTCTGTTTCGCTAGAGGTAACTAGCGAATGTATCGTGGCAGTTTATTGAAGACTTTTGTGCACATCATACTCGTATAATCATTTTTATGAAATATTGAAGACTTACATGGAGGCATTAATAATCTAGAGGGGTCTTTTTACCTATAACTGAGTTATCTCACGCTTTTTACAAGGAAACATATCTCTGAAATATACAGACTCGCAAGTGTTACTATAAGTAGGTATTATTTTTTTTGTGTTACCCGTTGTCATAGGTGAGCGCCGCGACGCGATGCGACGTATTTCGGCTAATACTATAATCGCTTTTTATAGCATTCATATTAGGTGACTACGTAGGCCATAAGTACATACAACCTCTATTTGATAGTTCGTGTCGCGTCGCGTCGCGTCGTATTAAATATAAATAAATAAATATTCACGGACATTTTCACACAACGTCCTCTGGTCCCAAACTAAGCTTAACGCTTGTGCTATGGGTACCAGATTATGGATATAATACATATATTACTTTTTTTTGAAGTTATACTTCTATTGGCGCGTTAGGGAAAAATGATGAGAATAAATTTTTACGATGCGCGTGCACACCGTCACGAAGAACCGACACCCTGAAGTTAGCTATAGTCAACATTTTAGTTTTTTCTATTGTTAGTGTCGTTTTTTCTACAAACGTAGAATAAGGCGAAAGATAAAATTTTTGAAAAGATTTTTATCTTGTCACGCCAAAGAAGTATAGCTTCTAACGCATGTACATAAGTACACACACACTTTTTTTTTGTAATTACATACACCAAACACCCAGACGCAGTACAAATATATGTGTTCATCATACAAATAATTGTCCTGAGTTGGAATCGAACCCACGGCCTTGTGCACGGAAGTCGGTTACACTACCGACTACGCCACGAGGCCCGTCATATTATCGTGTTTATTGTTCGCCTATGATTACGGGTTACATCTGAAATATAATATAATAAACTTTTAAAAGCAAGGGCTCGAGAATATTACCCTGCGGTATACCATTGCTTTTTAGAAACTAAGATCGATATGGAGCTAAAGTAAACTCTTACAACAGGTTATAAAACGTATAGGTACTGGAACTGGTTCTTATAATAGTTTTATGAAAATGTTATCAATAGTTTCTGCGTGATGATTATACAAAAAAAAAAACCACTTTAGCAGACAAACAGCAAAAAATACTAAACAATTTTTTTAGAAGATACTGATATATATTTTTTAGAAGATATATACAGGTACTTACATATAACTTAAAACAGTATTTTTTCTGAAATATCTTTTATGAACAACTCTGTTACAGATTTATAATGCCATAGACACTTGGGTAACCAGAGACTCTTGGGATACCAGTATCTTCAAGTATCCTGTCCCGGTTTTCGCTTTGAGTAATTTTTTTATTGTGTTTCGGGTCCAGAGGAAACTGTGAGTCTCCAATTTAGCACTAAACCTTACCACCAGTAACGCAATGGGTAACAATTGCTTCCTTTAGTCACTTTACGACATCTGTTGGAAAGAATTAGATGGTGACACCTATATTCTTAGTCCGTCACCACTCGGAAAACATGCATGAAATATTATTATCATTAGCTGCTCACAAAGATGATTATAGATATTTTCCATTGAATAACTCTTGCACCATCAATCATCATTTTTTACGATGGTAACTGAATTCTATGACGCACGTATCTATGTCTATAGAATATAAACCCAAATAGTAATCTTAGACAGTAATTACTTGCAAGAGGTCTATGTATGCTAACAATCAAATGGTAGTGGTCGTATGTGGGATACTGTTAACCGTGGTCGCAGCCGTGGCCGGCGACCTCACCGGTAAGATAAAGTACTAAATTTTATATAAAACAACTGACCAATTATAGGCTTCCTTTTAAAATTAGAAAATAATGAACTCTCGTCACTGATTATTTTGTTATGAGCCTCACATTAAATAGAATGATGTATGTGGAAGCACCCATTTCTTACAAGGGAGTGGTTCATGAATTAAAAGTTAAATTCTCTGTAACACAGCTTTATAATAGTACAGGTACAAATAAAATTTACTAACTAGAAGATATATATAAGTTACTAGCCTTTGCCCGCGGCTTCGCCACAGCCAAAAGCTGTTTGTAGTTTTTGGGTTATATCTCAAGTTCAGGTTATTATAGTAGCGGGGTAAAATGTATACCAGTTATTAAGTCTAATCGAGAGCTATCAAATAAAAAAGTTTCATCAACATCCGTTCAGTAATTTTTGCATGATGCGCGAACAAACAAACAGATACACAGACAAACACAAAAATCTAAAAAAAATCGTTTTGTGTTTAGATACGACTATATAGCCTATTACAGTCATTTTTCTCAAATATCTTAAGTGTACAGACATAGCTATGATACAGTTTTATAATAGTACTACCCTTTGCCAGCGGCTTCGCCGCAGCCAAAAGCTAGTTTTTCGGTTATATCTCAGGTTCCCGATATAGTAACGGGATTAATGTCTACCAGTTTTTAAGTCAAATCAAGTCCTTTCAAATAAAAAAGTTGCATCAAAATCCATCTAGTAGTTATTTTAAATAAATTCTAAAAAAAAAAAAACTAGTTTGAATAATTTTCTAGTTTTTCGGTTATATCTCAGGTTTCCCGTATAGTAGCGGGATAAAATGTATACCAGTTTTTAAGTCTAATCAAGGCCTTTCAAATAAAAAAAGTTGCATCAAAATCTGTTCAGTAATTTTTGTGTGATGCGCGAACAAACAAACAGACAAACAGATAGACAAACAGACAAAAATCTAAAAACAATCGTTTTGTGTTTAGACACGCCTATATAGCCTATTACAGTATTTTTTTCTCAAATATCTTAAATGTACAGACAAAACTATGTTACAGTTTTATAATAGTATAGACTAGCCTTTGCCAGCGGCTTCGCCGCAGCCAAAAGCTAGTTTTTCGGTTATATCTCAGGTTCCCGATATATTAGCGGGATAAAATATCTACCAGTTTTTAAGTCAAATCAAGGCCTTTCAAATAAAAAAAGTTGCATCAAAATCCATCTAGTAGTCCAAAAACTACTGAACGGATTTTGATGCAACTTTTTTTATTTGAAAAAGGCCTTAATTAGACTTAAAAAATGGTATACATTTTATCCCGCTATTGTATCGGGAACCTGAGGTATAACCTAAAAACTAGCTTTTGACTACGGCGAAGCCGCGGGCATAGGCTAGTATTTTATGAAAGACAACACCCTGCATTAAGGAATAATCCTTGTATCGCGGGAGACTTTACAAACATACAATATCAAGGACACAAAGTAAACCCAGACTCAGAACAACCATGCGTGGACACACAAAGAGTTGTCCTGTGTGGGAATCGAACCCACAACACTCGGGCCGATATCTAAACCACTCCGCCATCTGTAGTCTTGAAGACGTAGTATAATTCTTTCCGGATTGATATACCTGCAACCTTCTGAGAGTCTAAAATTAATTTGCATGACTTCATAATACTTTACAAAACGATCTCGTATATAGCGAGTATAATATAACCGTTACGGTACCATCATTATACGTATAAATATAGACAACAAACATTAATCACACATTCCGTAGAACGGCCAAAATAAGTTAAAAATAGACTTCGAAATAATTGATAATACACGTATGGAATTCTTAAGAATTTGGTGATTTCAAAGGATTTTAAAGACAATATAGAATAATAAATGTCTTGGATAGTCCCGTCCCTTTGGACTATTAGAGTGAGAGAACAGCGAGTGCACTTGTGTTACGTGTACATACTCGTGCACTACAACATCTCCTGTATAGATGGCTAGTGTCTGTAATTGCCGTCATAACAAAAATCGTTATTATTAAGTTTGGACTTTGTTCTCTGTTATATTTTTAGATTGTTTTTATGTGTTCGACTGTTTACCAAAACAAATTACTCACCCACTAAATAAACCCACCGTCTCTCCGACCGGATTGGCGGGCTGCTGGAACCACGTTACATTACTTCAGTATCGCTTGTTCTGATTGACAATCAACGCACAGCCAAAACTGAACGGAAATGGTATGAAGGTTTATGTTATAACCCCTTTGGTCGCGGCTCAGTCGTAGCCAAAAGCTAGATTTTAGGTTATATCTTCCCGATATAGTAGCGGGATATAACGTATGCCAGTTTTTATTCTATCCAACCTATCAAAAAAAAGTTTAATACAAATTTGTCACGTGCTAAAAATAAAGAAACAAAGAGACAAAAATTCTAAAATTTAAAATGTTTTTGTTCAGACACCCATATAGCCTAATACAGTAATTTTTCTCAAATATCTTCACTTATTATTTATTTATTTATTATGCAATTGGTACAACATTTGACATTAAATATTGTCCCACAAAACCGGTTTAGTGATTTGACTGCGGGTAAGTTACATTATTAACATATATTATGTATATATTTAAATATTTTTTTATATATATTTTTAGCATTTTACATGCTTAGCACTATACATTAAACACAAAGTGAAAAATGTGAAATCGAAAATAACATTCACGAGCAGGATTTGAACCTGCATCTCCTTGATACCGTCCAGATTCTTTGCCAATTCAGCAATCGTGACAATTGCTCCTGACTGCTAATTTCGATAACACATTCATACTTAATGTCTTTGGGTGACGCCTGCGCCATCTGTCGGAAGTATTTTGCTGAATTGGCAAAGCATCCAGGACGATATCCAGGAGATGCAGGTTCAAATCCTGCTCGTGACTGTTATTTTCGATTTCACATTTTTCACTTTGTGTTTAATGTATTAACAAATAATTTTTAAGTTTATTTTTAAACTTTAAAGGGTCTTTTTCCTGTCTTATGTCCGCTGGTATACTGTTTGGGGCATGAGGCACACGTTTCTTTAGAGTTCTATCACCATAATAATTTATAATTTTAGGAATATTAAATTTACCAGCGGTCATCGACCTTGTATTAAGATAGTTCGTTACCGGGGATAAGTTATGCTATAGGCTAACGGGTAAAATGTCACATATTTTAAATAATTGTCTGTATTCTTCTTTACAGCTTGCTTTTGTCTTTTTTGTGACCATCACAGAGAATCATCTTTAGAAACCTTAATTGTAGTTTCTATTTTATCCAAATATGTTTTAAACGTTAGGCCATAACTATCGAGAGCGTAACTTATCACTGATTCAACTAGACTTAAATATAGACATCTTAATATATTAATAGCAACCTTGTAACTTAATTGATAGAATTTACATAACAGTATTCTTAATTTACTACAAATATAATCTACGTGTTGTGACCAAGAGAAGCTTTCATCTATTTTTACCCCAAGATACACCACCCAAGATACCTATTTAACAGTTTGAATAGGTTGACAATTGCAGGTTATTGAATTATTATGTAGACATAAGTATTCATGTGTAAACAGTGCTATAGGTGAGACAGTAAGCTGTGAGTATGGTGAGCGAATGAGTAAAAGTTTGGTTTTTTCTGAATTTAAAACAAATCCATTATCGTGTGACCATTTAACGACTGTATCAATGTCTTGCTGCACTAGCTGGAAAGCTTCATATATGTTAGTGATAGCGGGCAGTATGCAAAGGTCGTCTACGTAGATGTACGCCGAGCAATGGCGCAACGTGCTACATAGGCTGTTCACATGCATAAGGTAGCAGATAGGATCACATCCCGATCCTTGAGATACCCCACTGCTCACCATCATCCTATCACTGAGAGTGTCACCGACTTTAACACGGTAGGAGCGATCCGTAAGATAATCACTGAACCATCGGTTCAGTGGTTCTCCCACGTCGTACTCTTGCATTGCATTAAGAAGTGTAGTTTTTTGCGGAGTATCAAATGCTTTTTTGTAGTCAAAAAATATAGCGATTACATTTTTTTTTTCTAAGTAGTTACTAATTTCATCAGTAAATTTTGATAACAAATTACTTGTACTTTTTCCTTTTAAAAATCCATGTTAGTAGTTAATAATATTGTTGTGTTGCAAATAGTTGCTTAATTGATTGACGATACATTTTTCAATAATTTTATCTAAGCTTGAAAGTATAGCTATTGGTCTATAATTAGAATTATCTATAAAGTCTCCTTTTTTGTGTATTAGACGGACTATAGCTCCCTTCAATTTATAAGGGAATATATATTTACTAACTGATAAATTTACAAGTTTGGCCAGCACGGGACTGACGTTATTCATAACAAATTTTATATCTGACATACGTATGAGATCAGAACCAGGTGATTTATTATTGCACATGTTTTTGATTATAAGTTTTATATTACCAGAAGTGACAGGTTGCTATCTCATACACGTATCAATGGGTTTTATATACTGTCCCCTTTCTAGCCTTGTCTCATTGCACTGGTGCTTTATTTGTTGAATTTCTTCTGAAAGTTGTTGCGAAAATATTACTGATTTCTTTAGTAGTTCCTATCCTACTCATATTTGAAATGATTAATTTATCTATTGACTGTTTTGTATTTCCTATCAGACTTAATTTTCTCCCACAATTTTCTCACATTTTTCTTGCATTCTAATATACTATGTTTATCATATTTATTTTTACTGCTATTAATAGCCTTTTGACATTTATTTCTAAATCTAGTATAGTTCAGTCTTTTTAACATATTCTTAGGTTCATTACTCCAAACTTTATATAATCTATCTCTTTCTTCTATCATAGTCCTTAAATGACTATTAATCCATGGTTTGTTTCTTTCATTCATATTTGTTTTTATAGTTTTATAGCATTAATTCTAAATATTAGTAAAAATTTAACAAAAGGTGCTATATAATTCTTGTGGACTTTTTTGATAATAAACTGTTAAAATCGGCACACAATAATTTTTCTTTGACCATTTTGTTGTCAAGTACTCGTTTACTAGGTGCACGTGGACTGCAATGATGGCTATTATTGGACGAGTATTTCGACAGTGTGCGTTTCCATTCTACCACCGCTGACACAAAATAATGATCGGAGATTTTATGTTTTATTACAGCTGACTTTTTTTTTAACACAAAATATATTTTTCATTCTAATGTATATTATGATCTATACAAGAATGTACTATTTTACCTAATAATATTTCCTCTCGTGTAATATAATTTATACATTTTGTAAAACCGTATTCGAAAATAAATTTACATACGAATTTACATGTTGATGGGAATAATTTAAAAGATTTATATTAATATCACCACATAAAATTACATTTGAATTAAGAAGCAAATTGTCTAAAAGGTTATGTAATTCTGTTAGAAACTGTTTAATTTTATCTTGTTGTTATTGATTTTTGGTGGCTTATAAATTGATATAAGATATATTGGTAGGTTGTTATGCATAATTGTAATACAAACGCACTCCGCCGACTGCATACATAAAACTGGTGTAGTTGTCTCACAAACTCGTGCATTCAGCGTAGCGCGCGTATAAACTAACACTCCTCCCCCGCTTCGCCCCGTATGTGTATAGGCATTTATTTTATAGCCTGGAATATTATAAAATGATAATAGGGAATAATTTATATTAGTTTCAGTTAAAACTATTACATCTAAATGATTCAAACTATTACTTAATATTATTAATGTAGTACACTGAGAATTGTTTTATTTACAATATTTAAAGTTTTTAACCAACTATATACGTCGTTGACAGAGTTATAATTCACTATATGTTCGGTTATTAAGTCAATATGGTTCAAGTCCGCGAATTTTGGATATTAAAGTAAAAAAAAGTAAATCTGTTATTACATATGAAAATATTGAAGGATTTACAACATCCACATTAAAAGTGTATCTAATTATTTTGCTTTAAGTAACTCGCTCAAGTTACTTTGGAATTTTAACCATATAGTTTTATCTCCTTCTCCTTTTTTTACCAGAACTTTTCAATTAGTTACCCATATATATTTGTAAATACCCTAAAGTTGTTTCTTCGCATTTCGTTGACCTCGTAACTGTTTCTTAATTCATCATCATCATCATCATCAGCCTTTCAACGTCCACTGCTGGACATAGGCCTCCCCAAGAGAACGCCACAACGAGTGGTCCCGGGTCATGGGGGACAATGCCGTAATCGCCACGCTTGGCAGGCGGGTTGGCGATCGCACTGGATGTTGTTAATACTCGAGGGAGTGCTGCTGCCCACTCCCCCGGTATTCCCTCAGTCGGCTCTTACGACTCCCGTGGGTAGAGATGGGTGGGACAATTCTAAAGCCAGCCCCACACGTCATTTTCTTAATTGTTAGGAACAAAAAAAATCACACGGTGCCTGTTCGAGACTATTTGCACGATGGCTCATAAGGTCTACGTTTTTCTTTTTTTGTAACTTTGGTGTACAGGTAAATCACGACCTGGATAAAAATATTTAAGCGTCTTGTAAACGATCAAATTTGTTTGACCAAGGTGTTTGTCAAATTTCACGTTTTCAACAAATAATGAGTATATCTATCTAATAATATATAATAATAATTAATAATATAATAATAATAATATATTTAAACGAGCAATTCTTGTATATATATATAATCTGAATCTCGGAAACGGCTCCAACGATTTTCATGAAATTTAGTATACAGGAGGTTTCGGGGGCGATAAATCGATCTAGCTAGGTTTCATTTTTAGAAAACGTCGTTTTATCCGGGTTTTCAGGCAATGAAAAACTGCTACAATGTTATTAGAATACGAAGGTAAATTTCGCCACCATCTACAAGGTTATAATAGCTCAGGTGGGAAATCGGGCGGTCCCAAAACCAGAAAACCCCGGTTTGAGTCTAGATGTCTCCAGTGCGACGTTTTCCCCCCTTTTTTTTCAATTCTTTCTTTTGTGAGAAAAACTCTCAATTTACCAAAACAAAAATACCGAGCAAAGCTCGGTCATCCAGGTACTTTTGTTTAACAAACATGTCAAGCAAAGCCTCAGACTTTCAAATAAATTTGACCAACACGTAAAATTTGACAAATAATTTGTTGGTCTCCAGGCGGCTTTATATTTATACCCTAATAAGGAGTTCCTGTGGGATATTTTTTTTGGATACTTTGTCCGTTTGGTGACGGACTTAGAATGCAAGTCTCATCTGCCCATTCTTTTCCCACGGGTGTCGTACGAGGCGACTAAGGGAAGTAAGCAATTATCACCTATTGCATTACTGGTGGTAGGACTGAGTACCAAGTGGGAGTACTCACTTGCTATCGCGTTTGAGCTGGTTGGTCCCACCATCTTCCGTGTGACCTGCCATGAAGCACATCAGTGTATTTTGGTTGTAGCAGGAGGATCCGTTTATTCTTTCATTTCATATCTGTGACAATACCGTACTCCCGGTATAGTTGAGTCGGTTACAATTTACCATCAGGTGGGCCGAGGCTCGTCTGCCACCATACGCAATAAACAAAATGCGTTTACGACTCTATGGAGCTTTTGAAGCGCTTATAGAGAGGTCGCGTGCAGTAGCTAGTATACCTACACGTAATTTGGAAAACTGAATGGTTGCCATACAAAGTCACTATCTTAGACTATTAAATTAATCGTGATAATCCTCGAGCGGAAAACCCCATTGTTTACAATTTTTATGCATTTTGGTTTTTGTTATGTTATTACAATTCTGGTACAAAAAAGTAATGAGTCGGTGTATATTTACCTAATTGAATTGAACGAGTAATAGTTTACTACGCTTTTATTATATGTAATCTTTGAGCGTGATTTTCACACACTTCAAAATGTTGGATTAAATTGAAACTGCATATTTATCAAGGCCGGATGACAATAGGTACCTATAATAATTTAAGAAGTAGGAAGTAGTGGTAGTATCGGGACGCATACACACACGATAATAAGTTGGGTTTTTTTAAAAAATAGACGTACTTTTGAATCTGTTTTAAGACTAAAATAAAGAAGAAAATATTTTGTGGTTTGTGGTTTAAGAACTTTATTATTTCTGATAAGAATTAACAATATTCATTTATTGAGAAACTAAATAGACTAAAATTTAAAATTTAAATATTTTTTTTTTAATTTTTTTTGATGTACAGACTTAATCGTAGGTAACTTTAAACACAGAAAACAAACTTATTACTGAGTTCTTATACATAATAATAACTGAAGAAATCTAATATAGTTCGGGTGGCCCGCCAATAAAGGCGGAGAGACGGCATACAGTGGGTTTATTTAGTGGGCGAGGGCCCGAACGACGGGGTGTGCGGTTAGGAACACTCACATTTTTCCCGCCTTGAGTATTTCATAATACAAAACAATCAAACAAAAAACAGATGTAAGATTACTATGTAGATGCGATAACGCAGTCTTATTTAAATTACTTGTGATTTTTGTTGTTATAACATATTTAAGTATATACGTACACAATTACACAACGCAGTGCTTCGTTTCGAATCGTTATTATATAGTATGGAAGCGATAGATATGTATGCGAAAAGGAGCATGAGAGTAAAATCAATGCGGTCGAAATGCGATCTATGCGGAGAATTTTATTTGTGGAGTGAGGCTGACTAACGGGCCTCGTGGCGTAGTCGGTAGTGTAACCGACTTCCGTGCACGAGGTCATGGGTTCAATTCCTGCTCAGGACAAATATTTGTGTGATAAACACAGATATTTGTAACTATATAATATATCTTAACCCTAGAACCGTAACCTGGGGTACAAACCGAAAAAAAAATTTTAATTGCTTATAACTTTTTTTCTTTTTGACTGTTTGTTTCGCGCGCCGGGGTATTTACGCGGGTCGGGGGAAGCGTGGATGCTTCAATCGGACGGCGCTTCTGCTAAGGACAAATCGTGGTACGCTGCTTGTATGGGTGCAACAGTACCCCAGGGTACTATCAACGTAAGTATTTTAATAAACATATACTTTTTAATTTTGTTTATTTTATATATTTTTGACATGAATTAGTCTAACATTGTTTCACAATGTAATGTAGATGGTTTATATATATGCTAAAAGTTGCTGTTTTTTTGTTTTACATTAATATTTTCTTTTTTTCTCTCTTAGATACATGTTTTTTTTGGCTAAGTTGTTAATATTATTTTTTCAGATGGCGTCACGGCGTAATCTAAATGAAAACGATATTGAAAATATCCTATTTCAGACGGAAGATGAGGAAGGTGTTGTTCTAGGCGAAGAGTTAGAAGATGAACCAGATGAAATTATTCAAGATTTTCGCTTGGAGGTGAACGACTTATCAGCATCTGGTAATCTTGATGTTTTAGAGTTTGAATCGGTTGAAGAACTTGAAGAATCTTCGCAGATACGTTCTTATGTCGCACCGGTTACCATTCTCAGTGTTCCAGACGTTTTGCGTGGTAAAGGCAAGAAAAAGCAGAAAAATAACGAAAAGTTTTTGTGAAGAAAGAAAAATTTCAGTACCAAACTTTGCCAAAGTCCTTGCAAGTAAGTATTGGAGATATTTTAGGGATAAAACGACCAGTAGCTGTGGCAACTCCTTCAAATTCAAAATCGGGCAGGTGTTCCTTTTGTCCAAGGTCCAAGGACCGGAAATCGCGCACACAATGTGCTACGTGCAAAACTCTCATTTGTAATGAGCACCAGCGCAAAATATGCCAAAATTGTTTAACAGTTCTTAATAAGTTTACCCCAATTGTAATAAAAAAGACTTTATTAATGTAAGAAAGCATATGTAGGTTAATTTTTGAAATAAAAGTTTATTATCGTTTTGTAAATGCGTTTTCTTTTTGGGGTGCATCTGTATCCCAGGGTACCGTTAATGAAATTCTAATATGGGTACGGTTCTAGGGTTAATAATGATTTTGTAAACAGCTACCAATGACCTATTTGTAACATTTGATATCAAGCATATCTCTTATAGGAATAAGTAAAGTTGTCTTTAATACCCTACTATCCTAAATAAAACTTATTTCATTCATCTATACACTTTATGAAAGTGCCATTAGTTATCTAATATATTTAAACGAGCAATTATAGAATAATCCGCCGGATTGGGAGGTGCACAGGTTTGCATCCTGCTCATAGTATACCTGATTTTCTCTTCTTCCACTTTGATAAATAATTTTCAGCAGGTCAATTACTAAAATATTGTTGTTCTTTCAGACAAAGAGTATTACTCGATGCCACCACTATATCAACTGGATAACTTAGAGGAGTGTATGACGCACCGTCGCGCCGCCTTCTGCGTTGGCTCCTTCCAGCTCATACAACATAGGAACGACAGACTACTTAAACTCATACAGGTGATAAATTCTATTATAATATAACCACTACATTTTGCTTACCTTTTATGTCATATCTGAAGTTTCCGGCATAAGAGGAGAAGATAGGTATGCCAGTTTTTAAGGCCAATCAAGAGTAGGAATACGGATAACATAATTATAATCTATAAATCTACGTCCTTACCAACAGCTTCCTTCCTTAAAATAAATGACCCAATTTCCAGGATTACTCTTCAGACCCGCACCACTTCAATCACTCCAGAATAGATCGAGGCTATTGCCTCAGCACCACATGTTCCCACATCGAGGACTCTAACTTAACCCAGAAATTTGAACGCTGCGTTAATAATCTCACTAGATCCACCTATGGCCTCGAGGCAAACCTGACAGATCTGCAGTATTGCAGAACTAAGAAGGAAAAAAGAAAAGTGGACTCATGGGACCTGGGGTTTGCGTTTGTGGTTGGTGGGATACTGATGCTCAATTTGTTTGGAATGGGATATGACCTACTGAGGAGTGAAAAAAATGAAAAAAATAAACGTAAGTACTTTGGAGTAGGTACTTTTCGGACTTTGTTTTTTATTAAAACAAGTGTGGTAGTAGCTAGCAACATAAGAGCGCGTTGCCGTCCTTAGGATAAAGTATGGGGGGAATTGGAAATATGATAAAAAGCGAATCAAAAAGTCTCCTTCTTAATGAAATATATTCTTTTTCTTCTTCTCCTAGAATTTGGAAAGCGTAGTACTGGGTCTTGCGCAGCAAATTGAGAGGGTCCTTTATCTAGTGGAGTTATAAAATTGTGATTAAGGGCGGATTCGACCAAACAAGAATAATTTTTTTTCCTAGAATTAATCGCTACTTACTCGAGAGTAAATCAAATTTACGTTTTACCAACAACAATTCGAAGAATAGCGACCCTATTTGGGAATAGTCACTATACCACCGATAAGGAGTTAAACCAAGAATAAAAAAATGGCGTAAACTTTTTAGTGCTGTCATTTCATCATTACTTGCAAATTATATAGTGACAGCTACTTTCCCACGCTATAATACGACAAATGAGAGTTGAGATGAGTTAAGCTATACATTGCACCGTCCCGTTTTAGAACAACTTCTTTTTGCCGGGTATTACAGTCACTTCGCTATTCGCATATAGCTAATCCAAGCATACCTATACGTCAGTTTGCGTTGAATCGCGGAATAGATTATTCTCGGTTACTCTTGTATAAATTCGAGTTTGGTCGAATCCGCCCTTAGTGATTTATTTTATTATATCTTTAGAATTACGTAGTGTAAATTATTTGTGAAAGTGAAAAAAGAGTTCTTTACTTCGAGTAGGAACCACCTGCGTCCCATCCAATCCGCGGAAGAGCTTTGGACCGCTATACTATCGCAGTCACCTAATGGCGACACCCAATCTCCACGTCACATTTGTTTTAGATGTCTTTGATACCTACGCCACATCTCTCCTCATCCTCCTCTGCTCGCAACAAAGCTCTCTTTTTCCACTTTCGCAAATATTTTTTCTTTAAAGTAACTGAGCATGTCAAGTATTAAAATACAGATCACAATAGATTATGAAGAATCTTTTTTTTATAAAGACCACATGGTCACTTATAGATTAGATAGATTCTGTCAAATCAACTTTTTACTACCCAAGGTCCCATAACAACGGTCGGTATCAACATCTTATGCAGTGGCGTAACTATACCATCTGGGACCCGTGGAAAATTCATTGGACGGGGCCCTCCCCGTAAATATCGGTACTTTGTAATTAAATTTTAATAAATCACTTAATTACTTACCCAACAGTATTACCTACTAATATTGTATGCATTTTAGTTAAATATCTATCCATCCATCCATCAGCCTTTCGACGTCCACTGCTGGACATAGGCCTACCCAAGAGAACTATGCGCTCATTGTGGGGGATAATGCCGTAATCGCCACGCTTGGCAGGCGGGTTGGCGATCGCAGTGTATGTTGTTTATACTCAAGGGAGTGCTGCTGCCCACTCTCCCGGTATTCCCTCAGTCGGCTCTTACGACTCCCGTGGGTAGAGAGGGATGAGACAATTCTAAAGCCGGCCCCACACGGCGCAAAATATCTAATACATTTTATTTTTAAAAAACATAGGTAGATAGGTATGACATAATTTAAATGAAATAATAATTTAATATTAACAACATAACTATTATCTTTTCTCTGAGCTTCTTTTCCGCAAAAGTTATCCAAGTTTAAAGATTGGGCCATAGAATTTTCAATGGACAAAATAGCCAAGTTACGAGTACATAGCTTGTCTTGGCCCATATTATAGTTTCTATTCTAAATACTATATATACATCACGCCATTCCCTTAGGTTAGGTTAGGCAGAGACAACACAGTGCAAAAAGGCTCTATTCTTGCATACATCTCGCTTCCTCAGCATTCATAATTTTCTTTATGCTCACCGGTTTCGGAGACTCCTGACTCCACCTTCCTTCAATACATGACCGATTTGGTCTAGGTAGGTGAGTCTCTGTCTCACCCTGTACCTACATCCTTCCAATTTTACATTGTATATCTTCACCAATCATGTTCGAACCCTCGGAGGATTCCCTTTCGCATCTTTACACCAATATTCTCTTTCAGATCTATTTGCTCTCTTAATCGTTATGAATGTGGTCAGTCAGCATCACTCCACAGAGATCGTATTTCGACCGTATTAATTTTGCTGTCATGCTCCTTCCTGCATACCCAACTGTCGCTTCCATTAATAGCTGGTCGGGGCCGGGCCGGACACTTCGAGGAAGCGGCGTTCCTGGCCATCTTAGGTACATCGGAGGTCAGGAGGATAGGGGCGCTGGGACTTATGGTGGCCCTGGATAAATCGGAGGCCCTACTTTTCCATGAGTCCCGACGTAAGTGTGTGTCGGTAGACGGGATCCAAATTGGGGTGTGGGGCCAGACCAAGTATCTGGGCCTGGTGCTAGACGGCACTTGCGCCAACTCTCCCAGAGGCTACTCGGCGCGCCCTTTCACGGCTCATACCAAATATGGTCAGACCCAACAAAGCGTACCGATGGCTTTACGCAAGGTTGGTCCAGTCCATGGCGCTGTACGGCGCACCTGTGTGGGCGGGGTCCCTGGATGCCCTGAACAGGGCTCTTCTGTGGAGACCACAGAGACTTGTCGCATCCAGGGTCATACGCGGATACCGCACGATGTCAACCGAGGCTGCTTGCGCGTTGGCCGGAACCCTCCGTGGTACTTGGAAGCAGAGGTGCTCGCCGAGGTATATTGGCGGGCGTCGCAAGAGAGGGCGAGTGGCAGTCATACCCTACCCAGCGAGGTAGTCAGGTGGCAGGGCTACGCCCGCCAAGCTGCCATGGTTAACTGGAGGGCGCGGCTGGAGATGCCCCGGCCTAGTCTCTGGACCGTAGCGGCACTCCAGCCTGTGCTGAAGGAGAGGACAGGGCCACAGCATGGAGTCCTTACCTTGGTTGCTTCAGCAGATATCTGCACATAGTCACAAGGAGGGGAGCGACTACGGGCTGTCACCACTGCGGCCGCCCTAGCTGAGGCTGCAGGTGGATGGATCGGGGAACGTACGCCACCCGCAAGGCCTCCCGCGAAGGTGCGACGCTCCATGAGCGGATACGTTGCTCGGTACTCGAAATTGTAAGCCGCCGGCGGACCAGTGAAGTAATGTCACGCAGTTCCAGTGGCCCGCTATACAAGCAGAGAGACAGCACACGGAGGGTTTATTTAGTGCGTGAGGGCCCCACACTACCCTGTTCATTGCCCTGAACGACGGGGTGTACGATAAAGTACATTTTTCCCCGCCTTAACAAAAAAAAAGGTACCGTTTTTCAAACTTCTAATCGCCCATTCAACTTCGTCAACAGAGGATGTCGTTACCGAGTGCCGATCTATTAGACCACAATGTGACACCGATATCAAAATAAGAATCAAAATATGTATTCACTCCATCGGCTTAACAAATCTTGTGTTTGTGTAAGAATGTCTCTACCTTTAAACCTTATTTAATTTATTGTTACGGCTGACCAACAACTCCGAGATTTCTTCAGGTTAGCTGGCTTCTGGCTAGCTGGGAGGAGGCTCCAGAAGCGTCTGGTATTAAAATTAATTCTAAGTTTCGGGGGGTCGTGGCATATTGCCAGCCCTGCCACCCTATAGTTACGCCACTGATCTTATGTGTGACGGACTGTGACACCTCAGTACGTTTTGGTTATAGTGGGACAGCCATCCAATCCTTCATTTCCCATCTTCAACATGAAATGTTGAGAAGCGGCTTGGCAGCATTCTTAGTACGAGTATAGCCGCGTGAATTTGACATTTGGGTACCTAACCCGTACAATTAGAAGGATCGTGGCTCCCTGCTAGTATTAGCAAAAAAAAATCTAAATAACTACAAAATGGACTTAAAAAAATTAAGCTTAACAAAGACTCGCTCGAATATGGTCTCTTATTGCATTACTCATATTATTTGCAGCTATCAAACTTCTCCTCGCTTGGTCTCCGATAGTTAACTGGCGGAGGTTAACAGCCGACTACAGCGACGGGGACCCAAGATTGACAGCTCTCAGACCCATCCATGGAATGAAGTGAGTTTATTTGCTGCAATTACACACAAACCCATTTTCTCAACCATATCATCATCCTATAACCGACACTGCTAATCAAAACAAAACGACAAGAAATAACTGACAATAATGCTAGTAATACTTTATAGGTTTGTATGTGTGTGTGCGTGTGTGTTTGTTCCAATAGTTTTGCTGCTGAAATAGTGCTATAGAGCAGGAATATTATAGACTCTTGAGTAATATTGTTCTGTGATTATAGAGCTCGGTAACTGTAACTGAAACTACAGGATATCTGAAATAAAAGAATGTCCGAAACCGATATAAATGTCGCTAATAATTACATAAGGGCGGAGTGTAAATGATACAGGTGTTTGTTTTTACCAAGCCGAACCGACACACAAGCCTTGCGCGTCCCCTTATTGTTTATTATTCCCATAAATATAGTACCTATATCTATATATACGTATTTAATATCTATGATTATTCCAATTGTTAATCATAACTAGTTAGTGATCGTGGGATTATATTACAATTTAACATTTACGAGATTTTGTATTTTACTTTTATAATTCTTTGAAAATCTATTTATCCGTAACCGAAACTAGCGGATAAAAATAATTTAATATCGGTAACCGTATCTGAAACTGGTATAATATTATTCGGTATTCCTATATCCGTATCCAAATCCGAAATTTCATATTCCTAAACATACCTGCCGTAGAGTGCTATATACCTACACTAAAGTGCCTAGGGTCTCCAATAGGTTATAACAGCTCCTATTACACACAACAATCAGCTATAAACCTGCCTAGCGAAGTGACCTCCTCAGACTGAAGTGACCGATTCATAGATAAATAACTATACTTGGAATAGATACGCCACTTTGGATTCAGTTTTGGAGATTTTGTTCCTTGGTCACTAGATGGCGATATGTACAATGTATGAAGCGCGGTGATACCGCCGCCGCTAGATGGTGCTTTAGTTAATATTTTTTGTTTTTAAAATTGCGTGATCCGTAAGTAATAAATTGATCACACAATAACTGAGCTCACACTTGATTAGTGATTTTGTAAATTGTTATTAAATTTTATTAAATTATTGCATTTTAAAGTATTTTTGGAAATATTTAATGAAATAATGTGCCTCTATTAAGAAAAGCGCCATCTATATTCGTTTGTAGACACTAAACTGCTAAGTTAGTAGTGTTCCTGCACCACCAGACGGCGCAAAATAGCACACTATTTTTTGGTGAGCCAATGTACGGCAGTTGCACCCCCCTGGACCGATTGATGCTTCTGTCTTGACAGTTCACTTTCTCACCACTAGGCTGCCAGTGTTTCCTCAATATTTTTTAAAAACCTCATAAAATAAATTTATTTACAGCACTTGTTCAGCCATTCATTACACTCGTGACCATGAATGTTGTAAGGTACCTATTCTAAACTATTTCATACAAGTAATAATTATTATATATTTATTTATTTGTCAATTATATTTCAGAATGTTAACTTTGCTGTTAATAATGATGGCTCATTCAGTGTACGCGCTCAACATGACCTACCTCTACAACCCTCGGTACTTTGAAATTGTGAGTAACTGTTGGTTTGTGAAGAAATATTGTTTTTTAAACTACCAAACTATCTATTATGCGTATACAGCCTAGATGCTGCTAAAAGGTTACCGTAGCTTATAGACAAAATTCAACTCACTATCGTATCGCTTTATTGTAATTGGTTGAGAGAACGACGCGTGATGTTGTGACAAAAACCCATCAACCAATCATAGTGTAACGATTTGACATCGAATCGTGTTTCGTACGCGCATTAAAGGCCTACGCACACCAGGACGGAATGGCAGAGGATTTTTTACTGTAGAATCCCGGCGGCCTACCAATACATCCCACGACGTGCCGCAGCATGCCGCGTCGCTTGCTGCCTACCACATATTTCAGTTATAAGTATATAGGTATCATTTGTAAAGCTTACTGCAAGCAGGATCCTGCTTATTGTAGTTTCCTTTTTCCACTTTTACAAATAATTTGTTCTTTAAAGTAGCTGGGAATGTGAAGTGCTAAAATAAAGATCAAAATAAGTATATACTTTATACATATAACCCCGCATGCACTGCATCACTCCGCGGCATGTCACGGTGTCCTTCAGCGTGCCGTTGCATACCGCAGTATGCTGCGGCATCTCACCGCGAGATCCCATAAGTGCATTCTCCAATGCCATGTCAAGAAATCCTTTTTGATGCCGCGGAATCAATTAAAAACTCTCTCTCATTCAGTCTCGGTGTGCGTAGGCCTTTACTCCGCAGGAACATCACTCGCACGTTAGTTATCCTATAGAGAAATATTTAAATTTTTTTTTTCTTCTCTTTAATAAATAAAGAAATTATATCTGACGGATGTTCTACGAAAACTCAAGACCTTTTGTACCCTTCTAGAACAGTAAAGAAGTTCTATCGACAAATTTCCAAAACGGCGCAGCCATCGTTCAGACCTTCATTCTAGTCTCAAGCTTCCTTCTGGCGTACAACTTGCTCTTATCCGCTGGAGACAACCCTAAGAAGCCCGTCAGTGTGAACATGCTGCCAAAATGTCTATTACACAGGATATTTAGGTAACAGAATATTTTCAGATTTTGTCGGTATTAAACGGGTATCGGCTCTCGTGATAGTAGCTTGTTAGTTGCATTCATATTCTTAACAATACCAATCACAAAGAAGCTTCTGCTTACTGGAAAATTTGCTACTATACTCAGAATAAAAGTGAGACAACTGGAGATAGAGCCTTGCTTATTTCACCATCAATGGGATGGCTCAATCGGGGAATACTACCCTCTCACAGAAAATCAGCGTGAAACAATGGCAGGTACTCCTATCGTTGTGTTTTTTACGAGTTAAAATGCTGGAGGTCCCAACACATCTCCTTATATACTTTCCATCTTCTTATTATTATTCCTCTTCTCCTCATCCTATTCCTTTCCTTGGAGATGGCGATGCGTGAGTGATGCCTTTGGTGTTGTTGAAGCCAAAGGTTATGTTAACCGCTATCATCACGTGTGGCTTGATTGTCACCCAATCAGTATAAAAAAGTCCCTGTTGTGCCTAAGTGGAATCATCCGTCATTTAGCTCCATTTCATTCTTACTTTCATAAGTAACCCACACCAGCGAGAAGAAACTGGTTTAATTGATTTTCAGCCTTATTCCGAGCTTTGTTGAGGCCAGTTTTCAATCTCTTCGGTTCTAGCCGGTCATCAGTATTTATACGGAGCCACTGCCTAGCTATCCTTCGTGACCTAACGAGTGGGACACTTGACGACACCAGAACAAGATTGAAGTGAGATCTATTACGTTCTATTTACTGAACAGCCGGAACCCAAATAATTGTCAACTGTAATGACAAGTGTAACATTAATATATGACCTCTCCATCAAAATAATTACGAAATTATAGTCTTTTTTTTTCAGAAAAATATCTTATTAACCATATAAATTGGTTTCCTCAGGATAGCTCCTTTGTACTTATTCATTATTGGTGTGACGACGACGTGGTGGGCGCATGCTGGTTCTGGGCCGCTGTGGGCGCCTATCGTCGAGAGTGAAGTGGCAAACTGCAGAAGTAAATGGTGGGCACAAGCTCTCTATGTCAGCAACATTGTCAAGGCTGACGTGAGGTGCCTCGTTCATACGTGGTAAGTCCGGTGGTATATGGTTTTTATTGTTCTCTCTTGTTGTGTACCCGGAACCACCATCTACTAAACAACCAATAAGACAAGTGTCTCTGTAACATAGTCTATAATATTCCTGCTTCTCTCAACTAAAATAGTTGATAATTACGGTGGGCAAAGGTTGGTAGTGATCCAGGTATTGCGGACTTAAGTGGGCCACACCTAAATTGCCACCATAGTACACCACAGCAGCGATTTCTCAATAACATCCCGTACTAATAACCGTAAGAAATTTCTTAAACGCAAGAAATATCCACTTTCAAGGGCAATTGGTTGTATCTAAATTAACAATTTGTGTATTGGGATGCGAACTCAGACAGTTTATGTTGCGGTGGCCCGAAGAGTCTGTGTCCTTCTACCCTAGCCTTATCTATACTAGGATTTGTATGAGATTGTAATCACTAAAGTTCTCCTAAATTGAACCAATAGGAAAACAAACTGGACTCCTTTACAGCTGTCTGCTGGAATGGGTCCGCACCACAAAGCCTACCAAGACGGTGAAGTCTAGTAAACCATAAACACAATGAAGAACATAATGCTGCCATACAAGATTTGATAAGATAAGATATTAAGATCAGTCTGCACCAGACTACCACTGCATTACAGAACTCTGAATAATAAGACTGTGTCGTGTGACCAGCATTATAACTAACGCTGTTGGAATAAGATGTCCGGTTACACCGTTAGTTTATTACTATGGTAGATAGCCGTAGTGATGGACACTAATAGATCTGCAGCTTTATAGTTTGTTTCTATATAAAGCTCCACTTACTCCGTTTCCAGGTTTTTAGCTGTGGACATGCAAGTTTACGTAATCTGTGCATTTCTGACGATCCTGCTAGCCAGCCG
This sequence comes from Leucoma salicis, assembly GCA_948253155.1. NCBI lineage: Eukaryota > Metazoa > Arthropoda > Insecta > Lepidoptera > Erebidae > Leucoma > Leucoma salicis. The sequence continues at coordinate 575,238 of OX411822.1, read as the reverse complement.
GCCGCAATCTGCCGTGAAAGTCCTCGTAATCATGCTGCTAGGGTCTTTGGCGTTGAAATTCGCCATCGTATATAAGTGGCAGTTCATGCCCATGATGAAGACAATGATTTCCGAGTAAGTATAATTATAACAACCCAACAAATATAACATAGGTAGATAGAGGTCGCGTCTATCTATATTCTCGGTTGGAATACCTATAGAAGTAAGACGTTGCCTGCGCAGCACGTTAAGTCACGCAACAACAAGTTCTATATTCAGAAATGAAAGAGCGCTATCTGATACGGTTTGTTTACCTACTCAAGAAAACCCTTCATATTTTTTTTTTATTTTTTTTATTTATATATAAATTACAATAAGTTTACAAAAAATCTTATTCTAATGGAAACTAACATTAATTATAACTTATTAAACAGGCTAGATCACCTTAATAATAACTTACCATGTTTTAAGATTGTTGTTTCACATGATACTACACTCACATAATTATATAATAGGATTATGTGCAAGTCTTGGATAGGACCCACATATATATTTAACTATCAAGATGATTTACAACTAAACCAAAAGTACTATCGATTGTACGTACGTGAGTAAGGTAAAGTGTTAAATCTGCTTTTTGCTATTAAAGATATTAGGCAATTGCAATGTGAAGGGTTTTTGTGTAGATAAAATTTGCGGGAAATTCTAAGTATGAAATCTTTTAATAGCGGATATTTAATGTAGTTATGCAGTGTTTTAAGGTTTGTGCGAAAAGGTGTGTCGTAGGATAATTTTAAGGCTTTGTTTTGTATTGTTTGAAGTTTCTTGTATTTGGATTCTACTATACTGGACCAGACGGGTGCTGCATAGGTAAGGCAGGAACTAAGGTAGCATTTTAGTTGAGGGACTAAGAGTTGATTTACGATTTAAGATAGGGTTTAATGAATTTATGGCTTTTGTGCCTTTTTATACGAATAAGTCTGTGTTTTTGTCCCAATTAAGAGTCTTGTCTAGTGTTGTACCTAGGTATTTTACAGAATCGGACCACTTGATCTGGAAATTGTCAATTTTAACTAGTCTGGTAGTTAGTGAACGTTTGCGAGTGAATAGAATACCTTCAGTTTTTGCAGAATTAAGTTTTAACTTCCAGGTCTTGAAATAGTCAGAGAGTAGATCTAGAGAAAGTTGTAGCCGTCCGGCCACTAGATCTATGTCTCTGTCTGATGTGTACGTTGCAGTGTCATCAGCATAGATGGCGAGGTGATTATGGGCCTGTTTAGGTATGTCATTTAGGTAAATTATAAAGAGATAAGGGCCGATAATCGAGCCTTGAGGCACACCAGCTGGAATGAATTTGGAAGAAGAGTGAGCGTTGCCTACTTAAACCGAAAACGTACGACTCCGTTAATAGTTTTGTATAAGTTTTAGACATAGATGAACGTCATGTTTTATTAATTTATGTAATAAACCATCATGCCACACGGAATCAAAAGCTTTTTCTATGTCTAGTAAAATTATACCCGTTGGAAATAACTTGATTTAATCCATGAGCAATGTGTTCTGTTACTCTGGCTAACTGTTGGGCGGTCGAATGTGATTTACGGAATCCAAACTGTTCGGGGATTAAATTGTGTGTAGTGCTTTTACGTACACTACACGCCCCGTTATTCGGGGAAATGAGGGCTAGTCTGGGGCCCTCACCCACTAAATAAATCCTCCACGTGCTGTCTCACTACCTGTACTACTGGGTCTGTGTGACGTTACTTCCGTGGTCCACTAATTCTGACACGAATTACCCGATAAGTTATATCATGCACTTGTGTCATGTAGTTTGGTGCAAAATCACAAAGAATCACAAAGGCTTTTATTTCCAATTTCAGAATAAATTGTCTGTAAGGACTTTTTGTGCAGAGTATTTAGCGATTATTAATTTCAGGAAGATGCGGACGCAGTTTGTCGGTGACATGTATTTTCGATGGCTGTACCAAGGACCCTGGACTAGCTTGCCTACTGGCTTAATAGGGCTCATAGCTGCCTTCATCTATTACAACCAGCAGATTAATAACTACCAGCCAGCTGAGAAGACGGTAAATATATTTGAGTGAATATATCTTGATACGCTAGGTTTTATACTTTTAATTTAATATTGTAAAGTAGAAAAATATCACCACATGTGTGACGAAGGTTTGGAATGTCCGCCAACCTGCACGGTAAACTAATTACCTACCTACTTAGTGGGGCCAGCTTCGTTATTACACATTAATAAATAAGTATTGGATAGTGGAATAAAAGATTTCAACGACGAAGTTCGTATCGTAGAACATAATTATGACCGTTGGTCAGTGCGATGGCTTAGAGCACTTCTCCGGATTGGAAGGGCTGCAAGAACTTTAGTATGAGCGGGCATTAATCCCGCTAGCACTAAAGTTAAACACAAAGTGAAAAATGTGAAATCGAAAATAACAGTCACGATCCTGCTCGTGACTGTTATTTTCGATTTCAAATTTTTCACTTTGTGTTTAATGTATAGTGCTAAGCATGTCAAATGCTAAAAATATATATATAAAATATCTAAATAGCACTAAAGTTCTCTTTTTCTCCATTTCACAAATCATTTGTTCCTTAACTTCTTTAATGTGCGGGAACGACAAAGAGGTTCAAGGTATCAAGTGCGAAAATACAGATCAAAAATATACGGGTATTCTTAAAATCCTTAATAATAAATGCGGAAGTAGTTTTTTATACTACGTGGGTAGCAAACAAGCACTACAACCCATCTGATGGCACTGTAGCCTATTGACGCTAGCAACACCAGAGGCATTACTTGCGCGTCGCCATCTCAAGAATTGGATAGGTGGTGGATAGGAGGGATAATAAGGAAAGGATAGGTAGAATAATAAGAAGAGAATTGGATAGGGGTTTGAGATTAATTTGTATGTTTGTTATACTTTCACTACTGAACCAATTGTCCCGAAACTTCATACCTACATATAATCTGAAGCTCAGAAGAGTAGCTTTGTATCTGCCGTGTGCCGTCTCTCCGCCTGTACTGGCAGAACACTGGAAACATGTGACATTACTTCAGTGGTATGTTATAAAGTCCCCAGCGACACAATCATGTAAATCAATTTAATTATCTTTCCAGTGGATCCGCATCCTCTACAGAATGTCAGTACCATGCATGTTTCTGTGGATACTAGGCGGGTATCTCGTTAAACCCGTGACGGATACGTTCTGGCTTTGTCTCTACACCACTGCCAAGAGACCAGTCTTCGCTGCCATTACCGCTGTCGCTATGTTTGGTTTCTTCAATAAGATCGACAGTGAGTGTGTACTATGGTTAGGTATAAAATAAGCAAATTTCCCCATCTCATCCCTCATCAACCGTAAAAAATGTGTAGGATGCAATAACTCTCATCATAGACAACACCGGACATTCTGTATATCTGGCTACCCATCCTACTGGTTGACGCATGTGCAGGGTGGGTGACCTCGCCGCCTTCACGATCATGATTTGATCCAGTAAGCAATGCAGCTTGAGCATATTGGACGCTGCTGGTAGGATCCAATAGGATATGTACACTACGATTTCGGTATGCGACCAGCCGTAGTATTTAGGAGAAGGTAACCCATTTTACTATGATCGATATAGCCCGCCGGGTCAGCATGCTGAAGTGGCCACATCGCTCGACGAACTGACAACCGTTGGGGAAGAAAGGTTCTCGAGTGGCGACCGCGTATTGGGCGCAGTGTAGGACGCCCTCCCACCAGGTGGACCGAAGAACTGGTCAAAGTCGCAGGCAGTTGTTGGAAGCGGGTGGCACAGGACCGTTTGCTGTAGCATTCTCTTGGGGAGGCCTATGTCCGACGATGAAAGGCTGGTGGATGTATGGATGTATGAACCCATTTTATCCTCACTTCTTTACCCTTTTTTGTTAAGTCACACCCCGTCGTTCTAGGCAACAAACAGGGCCCAACAAATGAATCTCCGTCGGCATATTTGGTGTCACATTACTTCATTAGTCTCACTTCTTTACCCTAGACAGATTCTCACTATTATAGACTAAACAGGATATTTATTGTAAGACCGCGGTGTCCGCCTTGGATTGAGAAAGTTCACGGTTATCTAACACTGAACTGATATCTAACGATGCTATGACAGATGTATGGTGGCGGCTACTGTCGTGGCGTGGCTGGGAGATACTAAGCCGCATGTCGCTGTCCATCTACCTGGTGCACTGGCCGCTGATGCTACAGATCATCGCGGTGAGGACCCAATTGTCCAGTGCCTCAGTGTTTGATGTTGTAAGTACTTACCACATGACATTTAAAATGATTAATATTATCTACTTAAAGCACATTAGAATCAAAGCTTTGTTTGTTATACATAGATCCATCCATCCATTAGCCTTTCGACGTCCACTGCTGGACATAGGCCTCCCCAAATTGTAGGTATAGTGCCGTAATCGCCACGCTTGGCAGGCGGGTTGGCGATCGCAGTAGATATTGTTAATACAACCTCGACAGAGTGCTTCTGCCCACTCCCCCCGGTGTTCCCTCAGTCGGCTCTTACGACTCCCATGGGTGGAGAGGGGTGGGACAATTCTAAAGCCGGCCCCACACGGCCTGTTATATCCATAGATAGTTAGGTACAATCTATTAGAGGTATTTAAAAAAATATATTAATATTAGCAGGGTTCCTTATATATATCTGTTATTACTCCGTTTCTCTCGTTTGGTAATAAAAAATAACAAAAAGGTACGGACCAATTAATTTATTTTATATCTGTTGTTAACATAAGATAAAAGAGAAAAATAATTATGTGCGAGAATAAACTTTTTCGATAACCGAAAACCAGTATCCGAGTGCAATAAAGACCAGGGGGGTTAGGCAGAATCTCATATCTCACATGTCGATCGTATCGTGATCACTGTGATTGGTTGAGAAACCGACGCGTGATGTCACAATAATCCGTTGGCCAATCACGCTGATCTCTCAACCAATCACAGTGATGACGATACAATCGACATGTGAGATATGAGATTCTGCCTAACCCCCCAGGGCCCGTAGATTGTAACTCACTAAATCGTATCGACATCGTATCGTCTCGCATGTGTTGGTAGAGGAACCGGCGCGTGATGTCGCAATAATCCCACGGCCAATGACGGTGATCTCTCAATCAATCACAATGACACGATGTGATGTCGATACGATTTAGTGAAATACATTCTAAGCCCCCAGCAGAGGTGTAATTTTGGTATGCATCTTTCATTAAATCAGAATGACATTGTTACAGGGTGGACTTTGGCTGTCTACGGTATTCCTGTCGCATTGCGCAGCATTACCTTTATATTTGCTCGTCGAAGTACCAACGACAAGGTTCCTTCAGTCATTACATTCGGTGAAGTAATAGACTTTATTAGGTATCAAAGTAAATAAAATTTCATAAGGATATAATAAATATTTATTGCAGTGTAAAATTTGTTATACTTAAACACAAAGTGAAAAATGTGAAATCGAAAATAACAGTCACGAGCACGATTTGAACCTGCATCTCCTGGATACCGTCCAGATGCTTTGCTAATTCAGCCATCGTGACAATTGCTCCTGACTGCTAATTTCGATAGCAAATTCATACTTAACTTCTTTGGGTGACGCCTTTTCATGTGCGAAGCATGTCAAATGCTAAAAATATATATAACAATATCTAAATATTTGTTATACTTACTTATAATTTGGCAACATTGAATCTAAATTATCAATGTCGAACGCGGCTTTTTTTTATGGCCGGCAAAAATGTTCCTAACCGCACACCCCGTCGTTTGGGGCAACGAACAGGGTAGTGTGGAGCCCTCACCCACTAAAGAAACCTGCCGTGCGTCGTCTCTCTGCCTTTTATTGGCGGGGCACTGGAACTATGTTACATTACTTCATTGGTAAGTCGAACATGCCGGCTGGTAAAAGAGTGTGTGTGTGCAATAAGCATATTTCCTGGATGTGCATAAAGGTTGTGTATTCAGTTGTTAAATTATATCCAGTTGCCTAGTACCACGAAGTACATTCAACATCGGAGATAGAGATATCAGCATCAAATTTGAGATTAGTGACATCTGTTGAGTGGCGCTTGTGTTAAATCCATATCAGTACAACTTTTAACTATAATTATTAATTTCTTTTTACCTTCATATTATATTATAAATTTGTGTTACAACTTATAATTTATTTTGTAAGATTCCTGTTGTTTCGTGTAAAATATTGTATTATATTATTTTGTACTAACGCCCATCTATCGAGCGATGTTCAAAATAAAAATATGATGAGAAATTCTATGGGAAACAAAATGTACGTGCTGATACGCCCCTGCCTAGTACTCATGCCCGTGCCCCGTAGCACTTGTTTCTATGTTTGACTCCGTAGTAAAAATGTTATAAAAGATTTCATTAAAAATACTTAGCTTTGTAAATTGTTGAAAGGAATGTGATGTTAACATAGTGTATACAATTTTTTTTTTTTAAGATGTTTCATATGTTTAAAAGAAAGTCGTGTATAGGCAGGTATAAGGTAACATACCGGTAATAAAACAGCTTAATTATTAATGTCTTTTTTTATTTCAACGCCTTTTTTTGTTAAATATTACTATTCTATTTCAATCACCCATCGCTTGAGTAAATGTATTTAAACCTAACCTTTAATATTTTAATACCGAATAAATGTACCTAACCTCACACCCCATCGTTCGGGACAACGAACACAGGGTAATGTGGGGTCCTCACCCACTAAATAAACCCGCCGTGCGCCTATATTGGTAGACCACTGGAATAATAATAACAATAATAACTGGCAACACTCCGTGCAAAAAGTCACATTTTCTTTTGATTCTAAAATTTATTTAATTACTAGTTCAGATTGCTTTTTATATTAATTTTTGAACACTATTTAGAAACTTGACAATAGAAAATATTTAAAATTATGAAAACCCACAATATTACCCGAAGTACATCCACAAAAAAATCATAAACATGAAACACAAAGTGAAAAATGTGAAATCGAAAATAACAGTCAGGAGCAGGATTTGAACCTGCATCTTCTGGATACCGTCCAGATGCTTTACCAATTCAGCCATCCTGACAATTGCTCCTGACTGCTAATTTCGATAACACATCATACTTAACGTCTTTGGGTGACGCCTGCGCCATCCGTCGGAAGTATTTTCATACATTATACCGACCAGGTAAACTTAATTTTACAATTAAGATTTTACCTAATAATGACGCAAACCCTTTAAATATTTAGATATTTTTATATATATTTTTAGCATTTGACATGCTTAGCACTATACATTAAACACAAAGTGAAAAATGTGAAATCGAAAATAACAGTCAGGAGCAGGATTTGAACCTGCATCTTCTGGATACCGTCCAGATGCTTTACCAATTCAGCCATCCTGACAATTGCTCCTGACTGCTAATTTCGATAACATAACACTTTGTGTTTAATGTATAGTGCTAAGCATGTCAAATGCTAAAAATATATATAAAAATATCTAAATATTTAAAGGGTTTGCGTCATTATTAGGTAAAAATCTTAATTGTAAAATTAAGTTTACCTGGTCGGTATAATGTATGAAAATACTTCCGACGGATGGCGCAGGCGTCACCCAAAGACGTTAAGTATGATGTGTTATCGAAATTAGCAGTCAGGAGCAATTGTCAGGATGGCTGAATTGGTAAAGCATCTGGACGGTATCCAGAAGATGCAGGTTCAAATCCTGCTCCTGACTGTTATTTTCGATTTCACATTTTTCACTTTGTGTTTAATGTATAGTGCTAAGCATGTCAAATGCTAAAAATATATATAAAAATATCTAAATATTTAAAGGGTTTGCGTCATTATTAGGTAAAAATCTTAATTGTAAAATTAAGTTTACCTGGTCGGTATAATGTATGAAAATACTTCCGACGGATGGCGCAGGCGTCACCCAAAGACGTTAAGTATGATGTGTTATCGAAATTAGCAGTCAGGAGCAATTGTCAGGATGGCTGAATTGGTAAAGCATCTGGACGGTATCCAGAAGATGCAGGTTCAAATCCTGCTCCTGACTGTTATTTTCGATTTCACATTTTTCACTTTGTGTTTAATGTATAGTGCTAAGCATGTCAAATGCTAAAAATATTTATAAAAATATCTAAATATTTAAAGGGTTTGCGTCATTATTAGGTAAAAATCTTAATTGTAAAATTAAGTTTACCTGGTCGGTATAATGTATGAAAATACTTCCGACGGATGGCGCAGGCGTCACCCAAAGACGTTAAGTATGATGTGTTATCGAAATTAGCAGTCAGGAGCAATTGTCAGGATGGCTGAATTGGTAAAGCATCTGGACGGTATCCAGAAGATGCAGGTTCAAATCCTGCTCCTGACTGTTATTTTCGATTTCACATTTTTCACTTTGTGTTTAATGTATAGTGCTAAGCATGTCAAATGCTAAAAATATATATAAAAATATCTAAACATAAACATGAAGACTAGAAAAATGACAGATGTCAAGACAATATTACACAAAAATATACAATATAATTGCAAAAATACCAACTATTATCCAAAATAAATGAAATTGAAGACAAAAGATGTTGACTCGAGCTAAAGCCAGCTACTAGCTATAGTACAAACACCAACCCCGGACTCGTCGCTCAGCTCCGCCTCACAGCTACTAAAACCGATGTCAGCGACATCGGTTCCTGTTGATGCGTCGAGCTTGTCATCGAGTGGCGAGTATTTCTCCCCGCCCACGTCGCCGTTACCTGTACGGAGGAAGAGGAGAGGCCGGCCACCGACGTGCTTGGGACCCCGAGACCAACAGGACTCAAATAGGGCCCCCGCTGCCGGTGGTGATGTGCGCCGCATGAGATGGTCTCAAAAAATAAATGAAAATGTCATGCGGGCATATTATGTGGCTACAGAGGGAGGAAGCAACCTCGCAGCGTATCGTGATCGTATGCTGTCTTTGTTTCGGGAGCTTGAGCCGGCTGTCAACGTCACGGCACAAAGATTATAGGATCAAGTACGGGCCATCGCTGGATGATCGCTGATTGTCATCTATTGGATGACCGTACTTGAACGGCTTCGCTCAGACGTACGGAGTAATATTGTTACCCCCATTTCCTTACAAACTGCTGAGTGTATACCCAGGGATATGCCAGCACCGCAGTTGGATTCCGTTGAGTAAGTGGAGGACAATGGAAACTTAACCGTAAGTACCGAGTACAACGATCAATTAAGGAATACTTTGGAATGTGCTTTGCAACAATACCGATCTATATCTCCTGAGCGTAGACCACGCTTAACACATCTGCCCATGCATAAAAAAAAATATAGCACTACTGAGAGCCCTGGATTCGCTGTTATCTCCCTATATGGAACGCAGCGAAAATTTGGCGGATACGCACTTAATTCTATATTGTACAGCTGTTGCAGCATGTCGAGTGACTAGGATTAAAATTATCGAAGAAGATCCCGTTACTCGATCTAATACAGCAGTACCAGCTTGGCAATATAGGATTGAGCGACGTATAGCTGAAACCAGGGTGCTCATTGGTAAGCTTATCTGCTTCAAGTTGGGTAACACCCGTCCGAAGGTGATGCGCTTTGTGAGTCGAGCATTCTCGGGGACTGGAATAAGTCCGCGAGAATATATGTCGCGCGTCACGGAGCGCATCGACTTCCTGAAGCAGAAAGTTTATGCATGGGCAAATCGCGTTAGGCGCTACAAAAGGAGAGTAGGTCGATATATGATAAATCGCACATTTCAAAGGGATGAGAGGCAGGTCTATCGTAACTGGGAACGACCCGATGAAGCTCTGAATGTCAGGTATCTTCCGGGTGTTAATGCTACTAAGACGTTTTGGCAAAACATCTGGTCGAAGCCTGACATTCATGAGGAGGATGACTGGATTCGGGATATTGAACGATCATGTGAACATATTCCTCCTATGGAGCAAGTAACAATAACAACTAATGATGTAACCAGTGCAGTTCGCTCGTTACCCAACTGGAAAACAGCGGGACCGGACGGACTGCACAATTTTTGGCTAAAGTGGTTACGCAGTTCACATGATCGTTTAGCATCTCAATTTCAGTTATCTCTAACATCGGGATCGTTACCACAGTTTTTAACTACCGGTATGACCTGCCTTATCTACAAGTGTGGTAGTTCTGCGGACCCCAAAAATTACAGACCTATAACATGTTTGCCAACACTGTATAAGCTTCTCACATCCATTTTGACAGTAAAAATTTCTTTACATATTAAAAATAACTCAATTTTGGCCATATATCAAAATGGATGTAGGAGCGGGGCACGTGGAACTAAAGAGCTCCTTATTATTGACACGGTCATTAGCCAACAGGTTCGTCGCGGCCGGAAAGAACTGGTGACTGCCTGGATAGACTACAAGAAAGCCTATGACTCTGTTCCTCATACATGGCTCTTGAGGGTGCTGGAGTTGTATAAAATAGATACAACTCTATGTGCTTTCTTGGAGGCATGTATGAAGCAATGGAGAACGGCCCTTTACTATCCAGGCAGTCCCCGGGGCCACGTTGACGGCATACCGTTAAAAGTTGAGCGGGGCATATTTCAGGGGGACAGTTTGAGTCCATTGTGGTTTTGCCTGGCCCTGAATCCACTTAGTACTTTACTGGAGAATTCAGACCTAGGCTATCAGTTGCGGAGAGAAAGTCGGGGTCTGTCCCATCTCCTTTACATGGATGACTTAAAGCTATTTGCCCCCACCAGGCCTCAACTGATGGCATTACTTAAGGTAACTAAAACCTTTAGTAAGTCTATCAGAATGGAGTTTGGTGTGGATAAATGTGCAGTTTTACATGTGAAACGGGGTGGGATAGTGGAATCTGAAGGAATACAACTTTCAGATTTCACACATATCCGATCTCTGTCTGCTACTGAGACCTACAAATATCTGGGTATGTCACAGGCGTTATGCATCGCTGAGGCAGGCATGAAGCAAAAGTTGCAGGATCGCTTCTTTTGCCGTTTAAGAAAAGTGCTGAATAGCTTACTTTCTGGCGGCAACAAGGTGCGTGCCTGTAACAGTTGGGTCATGCCTGTCTTGATGTATTCCTTTGGCATACTCAGATGGACTCAGACTGAACTTGATATCCTTGATAGAAAGGTTCGTACACTCCTGACTACATATCGAATGCACCACCCGCGTTCGTCAGTAATGAGGCTGTATATCCCGCGGAAATGTGGGGGTCGTGGTTTTTTAAACACCAAAACCCTTCACAACCGCGAGGTATACAACCTCCGAGAATATTTTTTCAATGCTGACACGGACGTGCATCGAGATGTGGTCGGAGTGGATCAAGGACTTACTCCGCTTGCTTTGGCTAAAGAGAACTGGCACACACCTATAATACTTAGCATTGAGGACCGCCGGGAGGTATGGAAGAACAAGGAGCTGCATGGACGTTTTTATCGGGCCTTACACGGGCCCGATATTAATTTTGCAGCATCTGTTTCCTGGCTGCAATTCAGTGATCTCTTCGGAGAAACTGAAGGTTTTGTCTTTGCAATAATGGATGAAGTTGTAATGACGAATAACTACCGAAAATATATCCTGAAAGATGGTACGGTTGACATCTGTCGGGCATGCCACCGACCCGGAGAATCTCTCAGGCATATTGTTTCCGGCTGCACTCGTCTTGCAAACGGCGATTATTTGCATAGGCACAACCAAGTAGCCAGGATTGTCCATCAGCAACTTGATCTTAAATACAATCTGGTGGAAGTAGAAGTGCCGTACTATAGATATGTGCCCGACCCAGTTCTCGAAAATGACCGTGCAACGTAGTACTGGGATCGGTCTATCATTACTGACAGGACTATTGCTGCTAATAAGCCTGATATAGTGGTGATGGACCGATCAGAGCACCGTGCACTAATTGTCGATGTCACTATTCCGCATGACGAGAATCTCGTGAAAGCTGAAAAAGAAAAACATATTAAATATTTGGATTTGGCTCACGAAATTGCCGACATGTGGGATGTTGACTCGACAATTATTGTCCCGATAGTCTTATCAGTCAATGGGCTGATCGCCAAGAGTCTCGACCAACATCTAAAGAGACTCTCGTTAGATAGCTGGATCAAGGGCTTGATGCAGAAAGCAGTACTCCTCGACACGGCACGCATTGTGAGGAGGTCCCTGTCTCTGGAGCCCTAACCACCGGCAGCTTGGTCCCTGCACCCGATGTCGGTGGCCTACTATTTTATTCATTTTTAAATTTATTATATTTAGCTGATTGTATTTTTGTTTGTATTTTTTGTTTGTGTGAGTGTTTGTGTATTTTTATAATATCTTTAAAAATTTGTAAAATATGTTGTAAAATAAATATAGAGAATAATAATAATCCATTTATTTATATATATTTTTAGCATTTGACCTGCTTAGCACTATACATTAAACACAAAGTGAAAAATGTGAAATCGAAAATAACAGTCAGGAGCAGGATTTGAACCTGCATCTCCTGGATACCGTCCAGATGCTTTACCAATTCAGCCATCCTGACAATTGCTCCTTACTGCTAATTTCGATAACACATTCATACTTAACGTCTTTGGGTGACGCCTGCACCATCTGTCGGAAGTATTTTCATACATTATACCGACCAGGTAAACTTAATTTTACAATTAAGATTTTACCTAATAATGACGCAAACCCTATAAATATTTATATATATTTTTAGCATTTGACCTGCTTAGCACTATACATTAAACACAAAGTGAAAAATGTGAAATCGAAAATAACAGTCAGGAGCAGGATTTGAACCTGCATCTCCAGGATACGGTCCAGATGCTTTACCAATTCAGCCATCCTGACAATTGCTCCTTACTGCTAATTTCGATAACACATTCATACTTAACGTCTTTGGGTGACGCCTGCACCATCTGTCGGAAGTATTTTTATACATTATACCGACCAGGTAAACTTAATTTTACAATTAAGATTTTACCTAATAATGACGCAAACCCTATAAATATTTATATATATTTTTAGCATTTGACCTGCTTAGCACTATACATTAAACACAAAGTGAAAAATGTGAAATCGAAAATAACAGTCAGGAGCAGGATTTGAACCTGCATCTCCTGGATACCGTCCAGATGCTTTACCAATTCAGCCATCCTGACAATTGCTCCTTACTGCTAATTTCGATAACACATTCATACTTAACGTCTTTGGGTGACGCCTGCACCATCTGTCGGAAGTATTTTCATACATTATACCGACCAGGTAAACTTAATTTTACAATTAAAATTTTACACACATTTTTTTCACTTTGTGTTTAATGAATAATCCATTTATTTGCTCGAACATGGTATGACACAGGTGTCAGCTTAAATCTAAGTACATCATATTCTGCCCCTTCTGGCGTGCAAATAGTCCTATATTAATTAATAATTATGTAATAAATATAAAATGTCAATGTAATAAAAGCAAATCAATGTTAATTATATTTTAAATTATGTCAATTTATACTTGTTATATTATTCTTTGATTTATCGCATTGTTGAATTCATGTCATTATCTCTCACCACATTATACAATTTTTTTATATTATTGATGTTATTATCTTCAAAATACTCTTTAGTGCTGTAGTAACGTTTGTTTATTAAAATATTGCGCAATTCTTTTTTAAATTTTTGAAGCTGCAGCATTCTAAATGTTTTTGGAAGGAGGTTAAATATTTTGATAGCCATACAAAATGAGTTTCGACTGAATATTTCTAATTTTATAGCTGGTCATTTTAATTTATATTTGTGTCTAGATGTCTCCTTAAATAACTGTATGACATTACTTCAAAACACTTAACGGTTTCATGAAGTGGTCGGCCACCACTTTAGTAGACTCTATGTGGTGGCCGACTCTATGATAGAGGAGAAGTGAGATAGCAATGCTAAGATGTGGCCACGACATCTATACTGATGTAGGTACTGTCCTGATCCTTGTTCCGTGTGATGATTGGCGAAGAATACTTACTACCCGCTCCTTCCCACGTTTTTCGTACAACTAAGGGGAGGTATCAAATAATTTTAAAGTGACGTGGTCGCTATGTCTCATTTCCAAGGGGGTGAAAAGTAGGTAGCGGAAGACCATTTTTATGACAAATTGCAATCCATTGCTATGCCTAAACAGGCTATCTACGTAGATAATGCATGTATGTTATCCTGGTCTTTATACTCGAGCCACAGTAAGGGAAACACCGTTAATCATCACAATGATGAACGTATAACGCCACAGCTTATCGCGAGAATTCGACAACGGAATTCACATTGCCATTTGAGGTTAGTTAGGCGCTAACTCCATCGGTACGTAGAAATTTAACGTTCAAGTGTGGCCACCCATTTTATCGCGTTAAGGCATCAATGAACCCGATAATAATAGCGACGATGGGCATTGACGTTGCTCATTGGTGTGGCCCGAGCATTATGACTGAGTCAGTTGTCATAATAAGACATTATAAATATTATTTCGGCAATACTAAAGGCTTGCCCTTGGGGCCGGCTTTAGAATTTTCCCACCCCTCTCCACCCATGGGAGACATAAGAGGCGACTGAGGGAATACCGGCGAGAGTGGGCAGCAGCAATCCTTCGAGTATTAACAACATCCACTGCGATCGCCAACTCGCCTGCCAAACGCGGCGATTACAGAAGTATCCCCCATTCTTAGGGAGGCCTATGTCCAGCAGTAGACGTTAAAAGGCTGATGGATGGATGGAAAGGCTCAGATAAAGTACCTATAGATGTAGCCATGATACATTAGGAAATGTGGAAGTGAGAAGGGCATATACCGACACCCCCATGCAAAAACAATGTAATTCATTTTTTATGACAAATTGAGTAACAATGTTATTGCTATGCAAAAAAAAAAATAGGTTTTATTGTGTGTAATCATCTCTAAGTATATTCGTTTTGAGTTATACAAGTGGCAAAAGCATTGTAACTTAGCGAAAAAATTACGATTGTCGAACGAAATCATTGTAACATAACTTACAAAAATATTAATAATATATAGGTAAATGGTGAAATACAACAAAATTGTAATTTTCTTTACAATCTTTCAACAAGACTACTTTGGTTTTTATGAACACTAAATGTAATGGGACTGCATGGCAACTTCAATTACAACGTTATTGCACGGCTATTTGTAATATTTTTTACGTGTCATGACCTGTATTATGCGTTAAGCTTTTACTTACTTATCATCACGCCATTTCCCTTGCGGGGTAGGCAGTGAGAACAGAGTGCCAAGAGGCTCTATTCTTGCATACATCTCTCGCTTTCTCAACATTCATAACTCTATTCATACATGCTCGCCGGTTTCGGGGACTCCTGACTCCACCTTCCTTCAATACATTAACGATTTTGTCTAGGTAGGTGAGTCTCGGTCTTCCCCTGTACCTACATCCTTCCACTTTTGCATTGTATATCTTCTTAACCAGTCGCTCGTCCGGCATTCTTTCCACATGTCTGAACCATCGGAGCATTCCCTTTCGCATCTTTACACCAATACTCTCTTTCATACCTACTCGATCTCTTACGTCGTCGTTACGAATGTGGTCAGTCAACCTCACTACACAGATTCCCCGCAGAGATCGCATTTCGACACATTAATTTTACTCTCATGCTCCTATTTGCATACCCAACTCTCGCTTCCATATATTAATGGTGGGACAAGCACTGCGTTGTGTATTGCGACACGCGCCCTCTGGCTGAGGTGATGACTGCCGAGAAGTTGTCCCGATGCTCCGTTCACTCTATTTCCCGCATTCACTCTTCTCTCTACATCAGTGGTGTACCTTCCATCCTGACTGATTCTACATCCAAGATATACAAATTCATCCACTTGTTCTAGCACAGCATTTCCTATTGCTACTCTTACATCTGTTCTGGCTTCTTCTCTTTCAAAAACCATTACTTTGGTTTTGCTCACATTCACCATTCATTTTCTTAAAATCTTCTGCCGATACGTCGACTCCATCCATGCATCCCTATCGACACCTGAAACCTCCTTGTGCCTCACACAAAAGTTCATCAGACACCATCCTCATTCTCCTTTCAATAATCTTACCATACACTTTGGCTGCCAAACTGGTCAAGCTTATGGCTCTATAGTCTGCACATTCAAAACGTGAACCCTTGTTTTTAAACAAGGGCACGATGACTGCGCTTCTCCAGTCTTTGGAAACCATTCCTGAGCTCCAACATAAATTGAGAAGCATCAGGAAATATTCCCAGACACATGAGCCTCCAAGCTTAATCATATCAATACCCGCTGCCTTACCATTTTTCAAACTTCTAATCGCCCATTCAACTTCATCCATACTAATGTCATCAGAGGATGCCGGTACCGAACGCTGATCTTTTAGACCACATGTGGCACTGGCATCACCGTGAACATCCGCATACATATTTCCAAAATATTCACTCCATCGGCTTAATACATCTTGCGTTTGCGTAATAATGTCTCCACCTTTAGACCTTATTTTTTCCTTTCCGTCCATCTAATCTTCATCATTCTTCTCCAACACCACATTTCAAATGCCTTCAATCTCTCTCTATCTATTTTTCTCTGTGTCTATGTCTCACAGCCATATAAAGCTATACTCCATATGTTCGTTTTAATTAGGCGTTTTCGAATCTTTTGGGAAATTTTGTTAGTAAATAGATGTTTTTTGTTTTTAAAAGCTCTTCTAGCCATTGCTATCCTAGTAACTAAGTCTGGTGTGCATCTAGAGGTACTCGTTATTAAACTGCCCAAGTATTTAAATGTATCTACTCGCTCTATTTCGTAGTTATTAAGTTTAATTGTATCAGTTATGGGTGCTACTTTTGTTGTTATCATAGTTTTCGTTTTTGCTTTATTAATTCTTAAGCCATTCTCTTGAAAAACCTTATCCATCCTATTTACTAAACATTCTAGCTCTTGTCGATTGTCTGCCAAAGCTGCAATATCATCAGCATATCTAATAAAATATATTTTCTGTCCGTTAATTTTCACACCACCTTGTTCTCCCTCTATCACTTGTCTTATAGCCCCCCCTTCTATGAATATATTAAATATCATTCGAGACAGTGGACACCCTTGCCTCACACCTTGTCTGATCCTTGTTCTTTCTTTTTCTCCGCCTATTTGTAATATAGCTTCTTGTCCGTTATATAATTCGTAGATTATCCTTTTATCTCTGTAATCCAATCCAGCATTTGTTAAAGCTTTCATCATCCCCTTCCAATTAATTCTATCAAAAGCCTTCTCTAGATAAATAAATGCAATATGCGTGTTAAGGCCCAGGCTCATTCTTCTATCAATAATCATTCTGAGTGCTAGTATCGCTTCTCTAGTACTGTTGGATATTACAACAAAACTTGAATAATAATACACGTTGCTGGCTTCACGTATAATTATCTTAGGTAATACAATGTGTAACTTTACTACTAGACGTAACAATACTTGTAAAATTTGTACTAGTTGTAGTAGTCTCATTTAAAGTTAGGTAGGTTACTATAGTGCGACTAGCTGTCATCGGACGCGCTGCGGAAGTGAGTTAGTAGTAAAGATGGAACCGATATATTCATATCCATTAAGATATCAGTGATATTGGAGGTATTCATGTATCAGTAATCCGACTCAATCTGATATGCTAATACGGCCGTATTGCTAATATACCATATTCACTATATCGTAAACATGAACAGTGACCACTGAAGATGGGTGTGTTGCTATATCCATATCCATAGACTAGATAGAATCGCATATCGGCGAGAACATCGTACGTATCATATCGGTGAGAACATCGTACGTATCATTGAAATAAAAATGGTGGTATCTATTATGGAGTGTAGAAGTAAGGAGGACCGTCTTGTATATGGGATAAGTTGAAAAAAAGTGTCCACCTATAAACAGCAAGTTATTAATATTGGTATTTGTTTTAATAATGGATTTTTTAAATTTATTACTTGTTTTAATAATGCTATAGAATACCATTATTAAAACAAGTAACAATATTAAACAGATATTAATGTGAATATAATGTGAATAAGCGATATTGATAGTTGGACATTATTCTGAAACGAATAGCACAAACTAACTGATATGCATACATGATATTTTGATATGCGGCATATCTCTATATCCTCCGTATTAAATATTAGTGATATTCATATATTAGTTTACATATCATGATATTGCTTGAAGAATATATTCATATCAGCGATATTGACAAATATCGGTATTAACCCATCTTTAGTTAGTAGCCGCCTCGCCGGCGGCTCGAGCGCCGCGGTTCCCGCACTCCATGCCCCTCAAACTCTAGTGTTGGGCGCGAACACTAGTGTTGGGCGCGAACAAGTACCTTTCTCTTGTCTAAATCCATACTGGTCAGCCCCGATCCAATCTTCTGCTTTTGGTCTCATTCTGTTTTGAACAATTTTTAATAAGATTTTAGATGCTTGTGATTATTGTCTTGATTAGTGAAATTGTCCTGTGTTCTTCACATTTTAAAGTATTTATTTTTTTTGGTAGAGTGACTACTTTGCTTTCTCGAAAATCTTTAGGAATCCTGCCTGTTATATGCATATTTTGTATCAACAGAAATATTTCATCAATAAATTTTGGACATCTAGCATACTTTAATAACTCTATGTAGATACCATCTTCTCCTGCTGCTTTTCCATTTTGTATACTATTCAAGGCTTTATTCAACTCTGCTCTCATAATGGGTGGACCTAAATTATCGATTTTAATTAGTGATTCTAGTTCTATGTCATTACTATCTAATCCTTGACCATCATATAAACCTTCTAAATATCTCTTCCATCGTTTTACTATATCTATTTGATCTACTAAAATATTTCCTTGTTCGTCTAGTATAGTTGTACCCTTAATTTTATGTCTTTTTTCTAATTGTTGTATAATATTGTATGCACAAATAATTTTTCCCATTTTCGTATGATATTCAATTGTATCACAGTCCTTTTCTATGTCCTTCTCTTTTGCTGCTATGCTCATAGTCGTTATCTTATTTGTTAACTTTTTATATTCCTTTACACTTCTTTCATCACCCTTATTTCTAAACTGTCTTCTCTGTATCATCAAATCTATTATTTCAGTAGTTAACCACTTCTTCCTGGGAACTACTTTTTCTTTACTTAATGATTCTTCAGCGCTTGATTTTATTATATCCCTCACTTTATTCCACTTTTCTTCTATATCTATATTTCTAAAATTATTCTGTTCTTCTCCTTAAAAGTCTAATTATATCTTAGATTAAATATTTATCTAGATGGAGTGTCACTCTTATAAATGTCATATAAATCGGGCGGGAATTATTTCTTATTACTATTTTTTTGTTATTTTAAATTTCACACTTATTTGACACAAATTAAATATATTAATATCATGTAGTTAATATTCTTATAAAAATATAATTATTCATAAAAATGTTTTACCTAAAAAATCACTTTATTTAATTTACTATTTTATTTGAGATCAAAAAAGCAGTCACGTGTTAGACACTCGCATGATTCCTTCATTTTTTTTTCAACTAGGAATTATAATTGCACCCAAATTTCCAATCACTTCACATAATACACAAAATCTACTACCTTCTGCTACCTAACTGTTTCAGAATAACTCTTTACACTTCAATTGATGTTTAGTTTCTAACATACCAAGACAAGACATCAGAGACCACTTGCAAAAAAAAATCCTGATGAATCAGTATAATATAAAGAAGTATAATATTGAGTAGTGAGTAACAAATTCAACATTTACTACATTCTCTTGTGACGCTTTTAGAGTGGATGATCACTGATCAAACATTAAAATCTGATACTATATACGAGTAAGTATATGCTTAACATCTTTTTGCAATAGATCCAAGTAGAATAAATACAATAATAAACAAAAATAAATATGGAGGTATTTTTTTTCATGTAATCTAGGCAATGACGAAGGAAAGACGCCTCAATTTTACTAACGATTTTTTTTTCATCTAGAACCGCAAGTTTCGAAAAACAAAGGCAAAATGTATCTATATGTTGTTGGAACTTGGTGTTCAAGCTCTTGTGGAAGTTATTTCCGGCCTACTCAGGGACGGTATCAATTATAGACAAAGGATTTGGAGCGGCTTCCTACATAAAAATAAAGATGTCGTTCCACTCATAAAATCGAAATATTTTCTCCAAGAAAAATATATACAAAAACGAAAAGAAACGCCTCCCAATATAATACATACATGTTTAACGTTACTCAGTTTCATGAGTGGAACACAGTTTTAAAATTTCGATGGTAACAAAAAATAACACACTATTATTTTTTGGTATGTCTTACAGTAACCTTGTTTTACGTATTAATATTATTTGTTTGCCAGATCTCCTACACGGGAAGACATAAAAGATCCTTCTACATCCAACATATGACACGAGACAGTCGCCTCTCTATGTACCCCAATACGGCTGGTTACCGCGGGGATCCCAGACTATAACCCTCCACTCCACCCACTTCACATATGTACATACAACGCTCGATCCTTAACGGAGCACTCTCAAATTAAAATTAAAACACAAAAGAACACATATGTAAAGATATCAGAAAACTAGTAGGTAAAAATTATTTAGTAAAATTCAAAAATATTCAAATAAAAATTTAAATTTCACCTTGACAATATTATTATATATTAAGTCATTGTTGCTGAACTTCGAGGTTGAAATCCGAAATACCTACTGCACTAACTTCCCTATTGCTTTTTCCTATATCGAATTTGAAATAATTTGCAAACAAGTTAAATTATCATTATCCAGGTAGGGTAACAGTACTAGTAGTCAGCTCTGAACCCCTAGTCAGAATATTTGTACTTTTATTGTAAATAAATAATATGAAAATAATAGAGCTAAAATATATTTTACTAATAACTAATTAATACTCTCACCATTTATGTATTTTTGTAACATTGCGCCACGTTATGCAACCACAGACAACAGAATCTATATGCTTTATTTAGCACAGTCTGTAATAACATATTACGTATCCCTAGGCATGAGCAGGTGTCACCAAAATACTTTTTTGATTTTGAAACGAGCTCAGCGATCACTCATAAAGTATTTTAAACTTTATAGGTATTATACAGCAGATCTATATTGCGAAAGTAATCTGCTAAGTGTAAGGAAATTATAAATCTTAAATGTAATCCTAAACTTGCAAAAATACGTTAACCTACAATCCATCAGTACCCGGTAAAACCGTAAATATAATATATGGTGGCCTATTCTGTGAATGTTCATATTGTATTTATTAGGCGTCTATTTGTTAAAGCTAAACATCTATTATATTACTCTACAACTGAATAATTACAAAGATATAATGGTTCAAAACACTAACATATATCGAGACTGAAACAAACACACACACACAAATAAACTCAATGTATTCCCATTCAAACCATTTGCATCTAGATATATCTATAGAGGTGGATGTTGTTATATGACAGCTGGGACCTACTTAACGTGTCTTCCAAATTTCAATAAGATTTTCATAATATGCATATTATTACTGATTTGTACGTCTTATTTAGCAAATAAATACTGCGTTTCTATTATAGACAGATATATTGTTTTTTTTTCACTTAATCCCATTACCCAGCTGGACATAAAACGTAAATAAAATTATTTTTAATTTCAGTAATATTGAGTTTTTTGCAAGAGTGTACCTTACAAAATATTTCTATAATGCCTGTAACAGGTTCCTTTCAAGGTTTCCTTCTATGTCGTAAAACATATGTGAAAGTTTATGAAGATATTTAGATGTTTGTCTGTTAATCACGCCTAAACGTCTGTGAAATTTGGTAATTAGATAACGGACATATAGAATACATTTTATCGTTAAAATAATAGATATCTATAGTATCCGAAGAACTTTTGCAAATGACATAACAAAATTTTAAATACAGATAAATTATAAAAATTGTTTATTCCGATAAAAAGTTCTGTGGGATACATAAATTTTTTGTTCTCTATGGACCAACGATGAACTCGACTGAAGCGATTGATATTATTACATATTACATAGGTATCAATAAGTCCATACATACTATTGCAGATTTTATCAAATATATTTGTGGGGCTGACCTGGATCGTCCAGGTAGACTAGTGGATTATTGTAACTTCACTGGAGAATTTAATTTGTTTTTCAAACTAAAACAGTGTTTATTAGACAATATATTATACAGACTACTTTTCTGTTATTGTAGAAGTTTATAAAATTACTTTCTAGATCACTGCTTAGTACTATTATTTTTATTTTTTTTATCATATTTTATTTTGCTTGCAGGCTGCGTGGTCTTCAAAATTGGACCAATAATTTACATACGGCCGTCTACGATGCAATATTTTTTATGTAAAAATTGCTATCCCACTGACTGAGCAACCGTTAATTTTTCAGGATAAAAATAGCATATTTATATTCCATCTCGAGTTCAGAACTAATTATGCTTGTAAAATTAATGATCAGTTAAGTAATTACGGCATGAAAATATAAATATACGCTCTTTCCAAGTTACAGTATTAGTAAGAACTATTACCGTATCTTTAACACAGAACTTTGTATTTAAGAATCTTACAAAAAGGAGACTGCTGAGCACTGGTGTTTTTACCTTAGTAAAATACATACGTCACAGCCCCTGTCTGTATTCACCTGAGCTGTAATAAAACTGAAAGGTTGCGATAATAACAAAATATATTTTTATAATCAATTCTCGGTGTCGTACGGCTGCATGTTTATAAATAGACCCTAATAATAGTGATGACCATGATCACTATTTAGGTACTTGTAAGTGGTCTACATGTATTTAGATATTTTTATATATATTTTTAGCATTTGACATAGCATTTTAGCATTTCACTTTGTGTTTAATGGTCTATATGTGTTAACAATGGTAGTGGTACTATATGTGATACTGTTAGCCGTGGTTGGAGCCGTGGCGCGCGACCTCACTGGTAAGATACAGTACCTACTAAATTTTAAAACAAAAAATATTATAAAAAACCAAACGATGTGATGATTTTTACATTGATAATATCATAAGCAGATTCAATGAATACCATTCAATGAGCACCACATACAAATTTTGTCGATTGTTCCATCGGAATGTTTGCTAACAGTTATTAATGAGAGTTAATGCCCTCAAGTATCCTGACTTGGTTATCGCTTTGGGTAACTCTTTTATTGTCTTTGGGGAACCAAATATATTATCACAAATGAAATTGTAAGTTTAATCGCACCAATATCGCGCCTTGTGTATTCGTGTGTGTGTGTGGTGTTTTGTATATGGGTGTGAGTGTGTATGTGTTTAAGTACGTGCTTGGTGGGCTTGTAAAGTATTGGTGCATGTCTGTTCTACTTGCATTTGTGTGTTTATATTATTTTCTGTGCTTTTCTGGTCTCATAATATAAATTTTCAAGGTATTCAGAGAGCGGCTTTTTACGTTTTGTTAATGTAGTAATAGATATTTAAATATTTATTATGTGCCAGTGAGGATATTTTGAAGCAGATGTAGGTATCTCAAAGAGGTTGTCGCTAACAGTAGATCAATTTCAAATTACTTCCTTGAACCTTAGGTGCATTCAAAACTTGTGTTTAAGCACAAGAATGGAATTTCTTTAGTAAAACTCTTTGTACTTTGATAATTTAGTATAATATGCGTAAAATTTTAAACAAGCCGCAATAAAAAGTACTAGTTATAAATTTGAAGTGAATAAAAAATCTACTGACATTATTGGTATGATATTTTTTAGTTAACATGTCCATCAATACGTGGATCACAATAGTGCATAAAATTTTGAGTAGGCGCATGAACACCTTTCGAAGGATCTTTGGTACGTAGTGTCACTAGTACCTATCTACGAGTATGTTGCCTAAGACTTATAAAGAATGAAGAATAGACATAGACGTCTTTCAAATAACTGTATTATCTCAGTAGATACAAGATAAGATTTAATAGCGAGCGCGCACCAATTCGTTTCGAAGTCTCTTCGGCGAGTCTCGGTGGGGACAAATATTGCATGTTATCTTTACTTACGTGTACTTATATCTTAATGTACCTAATAACGTTGTCATTAGGATGTTTTGTATACCTACTTAAGATGTAAGTTATCACGATTCTGCATGCATCGTAGTAAGCCTGGACTAATACATGGTTTTATTAATCGTTTAAGCCTCGAAACTGATTTTGCTTTAGTACATTGTATCTAAGGTTGTAGTAAGAGTTCTCAAAAAATCGGTTGTCTCTTTAGGATCAACCAAAGAATTATATTTTATCTAAACAAGTATTTTGCATTTTTCTTCATAGCATAATATGTCTCACTTTTATATTTAAGTCACAAAAAGTAGGTAGTTATTTATATTAAAAAAATAATTTAAATCGGTAGGTCATGTTAATTGGTCAAATTATCAACAATTATGAATTATTATCAAAATAAGTAATTGTATCGTCTCAACCAAGTATTTAAAACAAAAGACCATTCCTTTTTACAATTTGGACGAATGATTAAAGAGCGAACACGAAATAGGTATGGAACCGCGACCGTGTCGTAATCTATTGACTATTAGACGGTTTTTTTTAAATGTTTACCGCCCAACGAAGTGGGCACGAGACTAGTTAAACTTTTTTAGTAACTATAACGAAGTATAAGTATTTACAGCATCAGTCGATGGTTTAAAATAATTTTTATCATAATGTTTATTAGTTAAATGTTTACTTTTTTGTATTATAATTATTTAATATTTATAATTTACCTGACATCATAAGCGGGAGTAAAAAAGAACGTTATAAACCTACCTACACTCTAAGGACCCTTTTTTCATTAAAATCCTCTTGTGGTGCTTAGCTGTAATTAATGTAATAACTATCTCCGAAAGTGATTTAGGCTTGTACATACTAGATGTCGCCACTGTATCGAGTGACGTCACTCGTACGTAATGTTTTTTATGTATCCGCATAGATGGCACCAGTAAAAATATTAAAAGTCGGTGTTAAGATTCTACAACGCTGAATGACATGGCCGGCATTGTGCCCGTTAAAGCATACTTACCTGGCATAGGGGACACCGTGATCAAGAAGGCGGTTCCCCCAGGGCGAGGCCTTCCCATTGCACTGCGGTTGGGTTGACCCCTGCGATTATCCCTAATGTGGATAACTCGGATGCGTAATTTTTGGTAGTGGGGACTGCGTACGCGCCGTCCCCCTTATGACTGGTTAGTAAGTGTTTGGACTTGCACTTTTGTAGAATACAATGCTAATATTAATGAAAATGGTGCATAAACATTACGGGCCTAGTGGCAAAGTCGGTACTGTAACCGACTTCCGTGAACAAGGTCGTGGGTTCGATTCGATTCCCACTCAGGACAATTATTTGTGTGATGAACACAGATACTTGTACTGCGTCAGGGTATTTTTTATCTATTATATGTATGTATTTACAAAAAAAAAGTAATATAAATATGTATTATATCCGTAATCTGGTACCAATAGTACAAGCGTTAAGCTTAGTTTGGGACCAGAGGACGTTGTGTGAAAATGTCCGTGAATATTTATTTAAACTTTTTCTTTTTGCGTTTAGTGATATACAGGCAGTGACTTGGAGACTGGTGCTAATTCATAATGTTGTAGAGGAGGAATACTAGGCGTTCTTTTATTTTCGCTCTGGATAAAATGCGCTTCCAACGTAAGCGCATTTAACGGTTTGGTTAATGGGCATATCAACAGTATGTTACAACTGAGTACCAGGAAAGCAGAGATTTATTATTTTATTATTATTACTTTAACAAGTAACAGTGACTATAAAGGTCAATTTAAACTGGCCGTTTCACCGTTTTCATATAATAATTTCTAACCGTCCAGCTATATTTGACACTTTTCTACATAAAACTATTGTTTCGTTTATGTGGAGAGTAGCTATTAGTTTATTTCTGCTCTTTTTTTTCTTCACTTTATTTTGTATTAACGCATAATTTTGTCTCATTCACTCAATTTAATGTTATTTTAAAATGTGTGTTTTGATGAGTTGCGTGACGTAATGGGAATGAATGAGTTGTTTACTCATTGCCAGAAGTCGTAACCGTGTAACTGCGATAGACTCCGCGGTTTTTGCTGCCCTATTATATCCGGGGAGGTACCACCCTCTCACAGAACATTGGCGTGAAGCAACGGTATGGGTATTGTACAACGGTATGCAAATGTATGCATATTGTGTTTCGTACTGAAAATGAGTTACAAAATATACCAATTTAATATTCTTCTTTCAGCCTCCTATCTATTTTACTGGGATTGATATCGCACGAGTGATGTCTGTGGTGCTAATGAAAATGTATTAGGGGGTGCAATTTCATTGCCATTGATTTTTACTGAAAAATTGATATTAGTTTTTTTTAATTTAACATATTTATTTAATCAAAATATCTACCATTATTATCTATACTCGTACATTGCTGCCAGCTAATAGGAAGGTCATTTATGCGTTTGCAATAGAACTCTGGTGATCTAGATTCTACAAACTTTGTGAAAGCATTTTGTACTACCTCCTGGGAAGAAAACTTTTTATCACGTAGAACATTGTCCAAATCACGAAAAAAAATGGTAGTCCGTTGGAGCAAGGTCTGGCGAATACGGAGGGTGACGAATAGTTTCTAATTGCAGTTCCTGTAGAGTTAAAACGGTTCCTCGCGCTGTATGAGGTCTCGCGTTATCATGGAGCAATAATGGTGAAGATCGATTCATGAGTCGGGGCTGTTTCACTGCAAGTTTTGCTATCATTGTTCGGAGTTCGGTACAGTAAACATCTGTCGTTATTGCTTGACCAGATCGGAGAAAGCTATAGTGAATAACACCATGCTGAGACCACCAAACAATTACCATTACCTTTTTATTGGTAAGCTTTGCTTTAGGACACTGTTGCGGTGTTTGACCTGGGGTCAGCCATTGCATTTTTCGCTTACGGTTATCGTAAGGAATCCACTTTTCATCACATTGTGACAATTCGATCCAATATTCCTTCATTTCTGTATCTATTCAACACGGCAACAAAAGTTTCAAAACGCGTTCCTTTCTGCAGATCAGTCAAATCATGAGGCACTCATTTTTCTTATTTTTTTATTTTATTGATTTGACGCAAATGAGTCAATATTGTTGGTAAGGTAACGTTAAACCATGCCGCTAATTCCTGGGTGGTTTGGCTTGGATCGACTTCCACCATCTCTTTCAATTCATTGTTATTAAACACAAAGTGAAAAATGTGAAATCGAAAATAACTGTTACGAGCAGGATTTGAACCTGCATCTCCTGGATACCGTCCAGATGCTTTGCCAATTCATCCATCGTGACAATTGCTCCTGACTGCTAATTTCGATAACACATTCACACTTAACGTCTTTGGGTGACGCCTGCGCCATCTGTCGGAAGTATTTTCATACATTATACCGACCAGGTAAACATAATTTTACAATTAAGATTTTTACCTAATAATGACGATTTCGATTCTCCCACGTGGTTCGTTCTTCAAATCAAAATTTCCACCACGAAAGCGTTTAAACCAAAATCGCACGGAGCGTTCATTAGCAGTCCCTTCTCCAAACGCAACAAAAATATTGCGTGCTGTTAGTTCCGCGTCGGAACTCATATTCAAAATTCACTCGAATTTTCGAAGTATCCATCTTTTTTGTCTAAGCTGAATAAAAAAAAAACGACTGAAAGTCGATAATGGAATAAAAAATAATATAAAATAAATAAATATTCCTGGACATTTTCACACAACGTCCTCTGGTCCCAAATTAAGCTTAACGCTTGTGCTATGGATACCAGATTACGGATATAATACATAATATACTACTTTTTTTTTGTATATACATACATATAATAGATAGAAAACACCCAGACGCAGTACAAATATCTGTGTGTGATGAAACACAAATAATTGTCCTGGGTGGCAATGGAACCCAGGACCTCATGCACGGAAGTCGGTTACATTACCGACTACGCCACGAGGCCCGTCAAAATGTTGAATGTTGCACATTTTTTAAAAGAAGAACCTCATAGGTACCATTTGAAAAAAGTTTCACTCAAAAATCTCAAATCATGAAGGTTCTATGTCAATTCGAAGTACCTATTACAATAAAACGGCAATTTCATTCATTAACCCCTATTATCTAGGAACGGTAACCGATTGTTTTCAGCTGCGACATATGCTTGTTCGATGTCCTCGTAATATAAAAAAAAAATTAAACATTAGAGTTATGGTAATAAAAAACTAGTCTTCAAATCTAACATTTGCAGACTGGTTTTCTTATTATGAATTTGTTTTACCAGATGAAGAATACGCGAAGTTTCCTCGTTTATATCACTTGGACGACTACGACAGTTGTATCCTGCAGAAAGGTGGTCTCTATTGCCTCGGAACATTCCAGATCTCACCGCTGAAGGAGCCCAATCCAACATTCGCCATTATAAAAGTTAGTTTCTTTAGTGCTTACAGCGCAGATGCTCGTTCACCCACCTGGTGGTAAGTTGTTACCGCTGCATGACTGGTATGGTACATACTGGTTGCTCCCAACAACAAATAAGAACTCACACTTAATAGATACCTACTTCTAGCTGACCTTGCCATCAGTAAATGTTGAATTTTCCTTCTCTTAGTTCGTAGGCTTAGGATAACAAACCCAAAGCTTCTCACCAAGCCCGTGCATTTGCACATGCATAAGATCAAGGCTACTATAATACTCTAGTACGATAGAAGAGGGTAAAGTGGTCACTGAGCAGCACCTTTATTGAAGGCAATAAAACTTATCCCAGAAACACTTATTTACATGGCATGACACAGGAGCCAGGAATTTAAAACTATTTCTGAATATTTGCAGGAATATTCTCTAAATCCGTATCACTTCAATCGCACGCAACTACACCGGGGCTACTGCGTCAGTTCGCGATGCCCTGAACTGAGGAGTGAGCGGAACGTTTCGTTTCGGTTCGAGCGTTGCACAGCCCAATGGGCACATCACCGTGCTCTACGAACAACTTTATCTAAACTCCACTATTGCCACTCGTACGCACAGGAACTCGCACAAACCCACAATTCTGAACCACTTGATATACCACAGAAAGTGTTCCTTTGGGTATTGGTGATGCTAGTAGTAATGAACATTGTTGGAACTGCTTATGACGTATTGATGGGAGACGTGAAAAGTAAGTAGATGGCTGCTATTTAGAAATTTCCTTTACCAAATAATAGTATTTTGTGTGGCAGTGATTAGGGCATATTGAAAAGTCAAAGGCTCTTGCAAAGCCTTGACTATAGACTGAAGATTCACCTTAATGATTTATGTTGACAAGCTAAACGGTGCTGCCGGCGATCTTATAAATAGATAACTGGGTATAACAGTTCATAAAAGAGTAACAAACTAATTATAAACCTAAGGACTCCAAAGATAGCAGTAGTCTAGTCGAGTACAGAAATTGCACGGCACTATGTGTGTATTTGAATGCAAGGTACCAGACTATTAAGTGAAGGTAAATATCGTGAGAAATTTTCATATAAGTACTCAAAGCCACCTCTCAGAAACTTTATAAAGTTTGCCAACCCGCATTAAGCCAACGCGATACGGTCTACTTACGGCTACTACTAACTACGGACTAAATCCCTGTCAATGAAAAGAGACTCGTACCAAATAGTGGGACAACTATTGTATGATAAAAAAATGAAATGTACTAAATCTTCGGTATATTCTTTAGATCAATATATTCCTAATCATAAGTGGTAACTGTATTCATAATTTGGTTTCGCCAATGCTAAAATATTGTATTTTTTGAAATTTTGAAACTAACAGAGTTCACTATTACTTAAAAAAATTTAGAGAAGCAACTGTTGGTGGTCTGGTCAGTACGCAGCAACTGGCAGCGGTTGAATGCCACTTACGATAATGGAGACCCAAGGATCTCTGCACTATCTCCTGTACAGGGACTAAGGTAAGAAGGACTATCCAATATTCCTTACAAGGAAGTAACAGTACCTACTTGGTGACAAGGGAACGCCAAATAAATATTTATTGCAAATAATAAGGAAAGCTTCTTTATTGTTTTTTTTAAATTATCCAATCATACGCTTAGCGACATCATATGTACAGCCAAAAATAAGTAGAACTTGAGGATTCGCTACTACTCTCGAAAGAGGAGAGGCAGTAGGATCGGTTATTTTCCTCAACAAATGAAACACACAACACTACAACACGGTGATGTTTCACAGCTATATAAAATAAAAAGACGGTGGTATCTGTCAGATCTATTTTAGTAACAGAACTATGCCTCTTTTTTTGTTAATGCACAGTATCTGAGAGAAAATCTTCGCTTCCGCATTCATCCCTGCATATTTTAAGGTAGTTATATGATGTCTTGGTTGATTATTGAATGTACTTAATTTTGTAGGTAGATTTTACGCATCACCCAGGACGTTAAGTATGAATGTGTTATCGAAGTTAGCACTCGAGAGCAGTTGTCACGATAGCTGAATTGGCATAGCAACAGGACGGTATCCAGGAGATGCAGGTTCAAATCCTGCTCGTGACTGTTATTTTCTATCTCACATTTTCCACTTTGTGTTTAATGATAGACATTAACAAAAATGTAAATAAATTTTATTATTTCTTTTATTTTTCCACATTTGCTTTCATAGGAGTCCATTTCCGCGATATTATATCGAGTTGTGATGTTAAGTGGTCCATGATGTCATGACATTTTGTTGACATATTTAATTGGCGGTAAACGGTTTATAGAGACCTTAAAATACTAATCTGTTGCTCCATTATATCATTCGAAATTATGTACGTATACTACAATATCATAATTACTTCCATCCATCAGCCTTTCAACTTCCACTGCTGGACATAGGCCTCCCCAAGAGAACGCCACAACGAGCGGTCCCGTCATGGGGGATAATGCCGTAATCGCCACGCTTGGCAGGCGGGTTGGTGATCGCAGTTGGCGTTGTTAATACTCGAGGGAGTGCTGCTGCCCACTCCCCCAGTATTCCCTCAGTCGACTCTTACGACTCCCGTGGGTAGAGAGGGGTAGGACAATTCTAAAGCCGGTCCCACACGGCGGAGCCAGTCCCACACGGCAGGACCGATCATAATTACTTAGTTATCCCAAAATTTTCAATGAATATTTTAATGAAATTTCAGGGTTCTGTTGCTGACTGCATTCATATATGTACACACTAGCTATATTTACAACCTGATGTATCTTGACAACCCGAGATGGATGGAACAGGTTAGTCTTCTTATGTGTATGCAACCTTATCTTTAAATTAGTAATAATTTCATAAAGGCTATAAAATTATTTTATATTAGAGATTTAGTAACAATAATCGTCATGGCGGCCACGCGTCATGCATCGTTCTCAGAGGGGTAAAACGTTGGTAGCGGATGGCAGTTTTAGGACTAGTGATAAACCGTTTCGCTTCTTACGGCTCTGAAAAATAGGCGGAAGTTTATCTCTCACATCTATAGACAAGTAATATAGCTTTTATTTGAGTAAACATTATTACATACAAAAATGAAAATTTTTGTTCTACGATTTAAAATTTGCTAAGATTTACTAACAAAAGCATCGATTTAGTTGTAAAAACTCAATGAACAAAAGCGTAAGAATTCCTGGGTATTTAGTAATAATATCAATTTTGCCTACTTGAGTAAAGCTTTCGAAATTTTTTTTTAGAATTTACTATCCTAATAAGTTAACATATTCTGCAAATATGACTAAATGCCGTAAAGGCCGAGCAAATCACGCTTGTGACGGGCAGTGCAGCGGACGACAGATTCAAATGTATGAAATTATACGGGGCATGCCACGGTGTCGGGAGGCAGACGCGGCGAATAGTGAAAGAACCGAAACAGTTAAATTGTTCTCGCCGCGAAATAATGAACAACAAAACTTATATTGCAGAAATATTAGCTAGACCAACTATTTGGAAGCCTAGTCATCCATAATATAAATATAAACTAATGTTATGAAGAGATTATAGGAACTATAGGAAATACAATTTCCAGAATTTGAAAGTAGGTAGTAAAAGGGTCGACAAGTTAAACGTAGCCACAGAAGCCATTAAATCTACGTACGGCCCATGTAACTCCCGTCAAAACCTTCCGTGGAGTTCTTTGCTCGGTACGACTTTCCATTAACGTCCATCGAATTGAGGAGGGCGGGAGGGGGGAATATTAACCCACAACTCAACGGACGTTAATGGAAAACTGAGGCATTTGCTCTGCCATACACCCCCGTAATCGTCAGTACCAAGTACCACAGGCCTGCGCCAATTGTCCTTAGCCAAGGAGAGCGGAGTGAGTCCGGAATCTACAGCGACCACATCACGATGCATATCCTTATCAGTATGAAGGAAATATTCCCTAAGGTTGTACACCTCACGATTGTGCAAGGTCTTGGCATTTAAGAAACCTCGACCTCCACACTTTCGTGGGATGTACAGTCTCATTACTAATGAGCGAGGATGATGCATACGATATGCGATCAATAAACTGCGGACTCTTCTATCCAGAGCGTCAAGTTTAGTCTGACTCCACCTGAGTATGCCGAAAGAGTACATTAATAGTGGCATAACCCAACCATTGTAGACGCGCACCTTGTTGCCACCTGAAAGAAGACTATTCAGTACTTTTCTCAGGCGGCCAAAGAAACGCTCCTGCAACGATTGCTTCATGTCCACCTCATTAATGCCCAGAGCTTGCGACATACCTAAGTATTTATATGTGTCAGTTACAAGGAGTGATCGCAAATGAGTACAATTCGAGAGTTGAACTCCCTAGGATTCCACTACCCTTCCTTGTTTTACATGCATGATCGCATATTTTCCACACCAAATTCCATCCCAATGCATGTAAATGCTTTCCGATAGATGGCGTAGGTTGTAAGAGAAATGTGATGAGGAGATTGGGATGATCGAAAGATCAGTAGGATAGCTCCGTGGCTTAGAGCACTTCCCCGGAGTGGAAAAGACGCAGGTTCGGATTCCGCTCCTATTAAAAATGTCTTTTTCCTTATTCACAAATAATTTATACTTTTAAAAGTAGCGGAGCATGTCAAATGCTAAAAAATAGATCTAAAAAGCTTTTTATAGTCTATCCAGCATGTCATCAGATCCTTTTTCTTACGGCGAGCCTGTTGGCTAATCGCCGCTTCTTAGTTCCACGGCCCCCATTACTACATCCATTCTAAGAGCATTACTATTATTAGTTTATTATTATTATTACTATTATTAGTTTTTTAAGTTTTTATTAGCTACAGCTAAAACGCAACGATGTGCATCATGGCCGGTCGCACGGGAGATGGTGGTACCAACCCGCTCGAGCCCGATACCAAGTGAATACTCCCACTTGGTACCTACCACCAGTCATGCAATGGATGATAATTGCTTAATTCCCTTAGTCGCCTCATACGACACCCGTGGGAAAGAATAGGGTTGTGACACTTGTATTCTTAGTCCGTCACTACATGGACAATTATTTGTGTATGTAGTATTTTGTGTTAATTGCAATCGATGGATAAAACATCACAGATATTATCTACTTAGAATAACTAATGACTTGTTTATAGATATGCATGTTAGTATATGCAATTGTGTATTTATGGACAGTACCGAGTGCTAAGGCTTTTATTGCCAATGTCCTTTCATGGGCTTCACGCTATATATACATTAAATCAGATTACAGACCAACTTCTTTGAGTCTTTTTACTATTTTGCCAATACACCATAATCTGAATTCCAGATGTTCCAATATCCAGCGACTATATTGTTCCTGAACGGCTCGTCAGTGGTACAGATGTTTGTGATGGTATCCAGTTTTTTGCTCGCCTATAATATGCTACTCTTCTCCAAGACTAACGCAGTCAGCATCAAAATCCTACCGCTGGTTATTATTAATAGAATCGCCAGGTATTTTTCAATATTCATTTCTTTTTTTGGAAAATACAAGTTTTTAGTGCATTATTTTATTTTTGATAAATAAACAAAAACACGGGAGGTATTTTAATCTGATGTCTTCTATGATAAATTACATACAGGTGTACTTATATTACAATCCCTGTACAACGGGGATCGTCAAAATATAATAATTAAATAACAAGCGGTAATTAACGTAACTTTTATTTTTTTAGATGGCAGTGTTTAATAAAACTATTCATTGGACACATTTTAAAACTATAACAGAACAAACTTACATTACAGAATATCACCACTACACTTGCTGGTGATTGGCTACGCTGCGACATGGTGGGTCCACACCAACTCTGGTCCAATGTGGCCTGCAACAGTTGGAGTTGAAAGTCAGACATGTCGTGAAAAATTTTGGACACACGTTTTCTACGTCAACAATTTGATTAACAGCGAAAAACTTTGCTTAGCGCAAACATGGTAAGATCACTTGTGCTTACAGAAGCAGATCGATCATATTTACCTACTTTAAAAAAAACTTATCTAATGCACAAAACAAGATAAGTAAAAGCAATCAGTAATTGCCCCGTGACCACGACTGCTGCAACGCAGTTGAAACGTCATGTAAAATGTAGTTAATAATTTCACCTAATTTATACGCGAAAAAAAACGGGTCTTTTTAACTCGTATGTTACTTTAAAGATAAGTACGTTATCATGACATCCAAGAAAAATTTTTAGTAAGCATTATTGTTATCACTAGGTCTATTTTTATTGCCCCTTATAATTTTTCTGTTGGAAACCCATTCCCCAAAAATTGCTTAAAATCTAGAAATCCTTAAGCATTTTTTTTAAGAACACTAATTATGAAAATATGGCCTAGCATGTCATGTGCTTAAAAATAATAACATATAAATATAATTTTAATAATTACAAAAATCGCAAGGTCTGATTTTATCTTTACTTGTACGTCAAGAACTATCACCGTGCTAAATTACGTAATATAGTTAAAATACTCTAAAATTCAATGATGAGTTAGTAGATCAGTCAGTTAGTAAAAAAAATCTGAATCTTTGGATGACTACTTCAGAAATTTAACTTGTTAAACTAATGAGAGCTCACAACGTGCACTGAAATGTTTCATATATACATACACATTGTTTTTGATGGTAATGCCATGATCTAATAGTAGGTATGTCATTAGATCTCATTGTATTCTTTCAGGTTTTTAGCAATAGATATGCAGCTATACTTAGTAGCAGCTGTGCTCACTCTGGGCTTGGCTCATCTTAGAAGACACGCGTTGCCAGTCTTGGCTGCACTAGTGATATCGTTCTCTGTACTCAACGGAGTACTCGCCTACATTTTCAACTGGCAGGCTATGTTGTACTACATGCAGCCACAGTAAGAATAACTCTACATTAATTAATAGAATATGTGTTTATGAAATTGTTGGCAGTGCAAGTTCAAATTTAAGGTCCTTGAGGAAATCATCTCAAACAGTTATATTTTTTTAAATTTTAATAGAAATGATACGGGCTACCCGTGTTCTTCATATTCTTCATATTTATAGTCAATCCACTGTCACTCTACCGTAAGATTTAACACCTACACTCGAAATGGCATGAACAAGATCGAATGTATCTATCCCTACGGCATGTAGATGTTTTAGGCTGAAACATAGGAGTCGGCACCTACCTGTTTGGATCCGACAGCAATTAAAAATGTTTATATGGCAATTGCAGTAGAAACCATTACATCAACTTGCCTACATTTGCCACAGTCTATCACAAACAATTACATACTTTGATCATGTGAATACCCAACCACTTCGGGAATTCGCATGTTCTAAACTTGCATTCTGGAAAGTAAAACAAAATGCGCTGGCTCGTTAAGTTGTGAATCATATTTGTTTGAAACTGACATCGGCCGTTTGAACATGCCCTGTATACTTTATAAAAAAATTGCTTTAACGGCAAAAGTATCAACTCTCTATATTTAGAATATATATTAATAACTATAATGCAGATGAAATTCCGTTACAGAACCTTAGCTACGAGGTTTCAAGGAATACCCTCATTTGTCCACCTTTACACATCGCCCTGGGGTAGTCTGCCGGCGTGCTTTATTGGCTTGTTCGCCGCGTTTCTACATTTCCAGATGCAAGAGAGTGGCATTAAACTGACTTCGTACAGAGTATGTTTTCTACTTATTTTATTACTTAGAATATATTTGTATCCATAACACACCTATTCCCACCTGGAAACCTACGGGTTGCTGGCGGTTGAAGAATGACAACGTATACTTTTTTATATAATCTAAATCTTATTAATATTAGCTATCTATATCAAATGACGTTTAATTATTTAAAAAGCAGATATCTGCAGAAATTTGAATTTGGATCTTGCGATACAAATGCATTCAATAGATTGAGTTAGTAATTAGATATCTCATCCAAAAGATGTGGGTTGATATTTACTGGTAGCTTTTATACTCGTAATATCTGCTCAATTTTCAATAAAACAAGTTAAGATGGTTTTTGTTCTTATTACAAATTCTTTAACGTCCGCTCTATTCTACACGTAGTGATTGTCTGCCAATTTTCTATGAACGGCTGATTAGACATTGATAAGTCAAGTATCAAATGTCAACTGTCACTTCGCAAATTAACGACAAAAATGTAGGTAAAGAATTGTGTAAACTATATCAATTCTTATAGCTTTGTCATCCTTATAATGGTGGGTTCTCACATCTAGATAATCGATATTGTGTAACTTTTACTAAGGTAATTACAAGGTGCAATTTATCTGTACTAATATTATAAAGAGATAAAATTTGTGAGGTTGTAGGGGGTAATCTCTGGATCTACTAAACCGATTTTGAAATTGTTCTTACCAATAGAAACCCATTGTTTTTGAGAGTCGTAGGCTATATACTAACCCGAAAATTGATAAGAATTATTCGTGGTAATCGGATTTGCAAAGTAAATCGAAGAAAAAACTGTCGAACGAAAACGTTTCTTACGAACGCTGGCTTAATGATGAAAGATATAATAATATGATTGAGTTCTAGAGAAAAATTGTAGGGCTTGGATAATGCCTAAAAAGTCAGCGATAGTATGTGTCTCACTTTTATATTTAAGCCACAAAAAGTAGATATTTATATTAAAAAAATAATTTAAATCGGTAGGTCATGTTTATTGGTCATATTATCAACAATTATGAATTCTTATAAAAATAAGTAAATTTATCGTCTCGGGTTTAAAACAAAAGGCTTTTCCCTTTTACTAGATATAATTTGGACGATTGTTTAAAGAGCGAACACGACATAGGTATGGATCAGCGACCGTGTCGTAATCTATTGAGTGATATTTCTATTAGACGGTTTTTTTTAATGTTTACCGCCTAACGAAGTGGGCACAGGTCAGCTAGTAGGTATTTAATAAATATATAATCGCAATCAATCTCATTTGAATTGCAATAGATATTTTTATATATATATATATATTTAATATTTGACATGCTTAGCCATATAAATCAACACAAAGTCTGAAAATGTGAGGTCGAAAATAACAGTCACGAGCAGGATTTAAACTTTCTTCTCCTGGATACCGTCCAGATGCTTTGCCAATTCAGCCATCGTGACAATTGCTCATGAATGCTAATGAATGCTTTGCTTTTGTATGTCCATCCATCCATCAGCCTTTCAATGTCCACTGTTGGACATAGGCCTCCCCAGAAGAACGCCACAACGAGCGGTCCCGTCATGGGGGATAATGCCGTAATCGCCACGCTTGGCAGGCGGGTTGGCGATCGCAGTGGATGTTATTAATACTCGAGGGAGTGCTGCTGCCCACTCCCCCGGAATTCCCTCCGTCGGCTCTTACGACTCCCGTGGGTAGAGAGGGGTGGGACAATTCTAAAGCTGGCCCCACACGGCCAATTTTGTATGTAACTGCATAAAATTTTTGCTTTTAGAAACAATCAATTTTGGAAATGGTCACTGTATTTACATACTTTTATTTTAATGTTATTATGCTAGTCTTTATGTGAGGTATACACTTATTTCATCTTTCATTAATTCTTCTACCATCAATTCAAAACTACCTTTAAAGTCTTGAGATATATGTATCTATTTTTACAGTGGTTGAAGATTCCCTATCACATCACTTTTTTTGCAATAGTCGGCTGGTACATATCAGGCATATATATAAGGCAGAATACAGAGCCCTGGTTCGTGGCGACATATGCAGCTCTCGAGAGACCAGTGCCTGTTATCATGATGGCGTTTTTGTCCATTGGAGCGATCAATGGATTAGGAGGTATGATTATGATTAATATTATTAGACAAAGCTTGTGAGTTCTGTATTTAGATATATTTTTATATATATTTTTAGCATTTGACATGCTTAGCACTATACATTAAACACAAAGTGAAAAATGTGAAATCGAAAAAAACATAATATTTAAAGGGTTTGCGTCATTATTAGGTAAAATCTTAATTGTAAAATTAAGTTTACCTGGTCGGTATAATGTATGAAAATACTTCCGACAAATGGCGCAGGCGTCACCCAAAGACGTTAAGTATGATGTGTTATCGAAGTTAGCAGTCAGGAGCAATTGTCAGGATGGCTGAATTGGTAAAGCATCTGGACGGTATCCAGAAGATGCAGGTTCAAATCCTGCTCCTGACTGTTATTTTCGATTTCACATTTTTCACTTTGTGTTTAATTGTGAGTTCTGATTTAAATAGTACGGTAGATTGATGCAAAATTAACTCTACCTGTTACGTCCTTTTACATAAAATAATAATATAATAATTTCCGGTTTTTTGGTGTGGCAACACCGGGCTAACAGCTGTTTTGTAAGTTGCTCCAATAAATTAAATAATTGTTTTATATAAATTTACTTCTGCTGCACTTTATTATTTAACCTAAACCATTAAATTACTATTTTTAACGCCACTTTTACGAAACATCGATTTATTTTTATACCGAAAATAAGTGATAGAAGTTCCTACCGGTGTTTGTGCATTTGTGCTTTTTGAAAATTTACTTCTGTTCCCGTTGTTGTCTCATCACAAGGTATCTAATTCTTACACTAATATTGTTTGTAGTTAATGTAATAGATTAGTAGGGTAATTGATATTATATAGTAGGTACTAAAAACTTATAACAAACCTAACCTTAACCTTGCTTAATGTAAACATATTATACTTAAACACATAAATAAATTTAATATAAGTAACTGCACTGATATTTTGTAATTTTGTCACTCTTTTGCTGTTAATATTGTAAAATGATGACCCGTAGAGCTTTGGCTCGCCAAGAGGAGACTAAACTCCAATTGGCTCTGAGCGAATTGAAGGCAGCAAAGGAGTTATGTAGTGAACTCTATAAAGAACGTGATATCAGCGAAAGGGAGCTGTTAGAATTATTGAATATAAATAAAAATTTAAAATCTTAAATGGCAAGACTTCATGCAGACTGCAATGAAGCTATTCATGCTCGGGACAGACTCCAACTGGTTGTAGACGGATTTCAAGAATGTAGCATTGAGTATGAAAGTGCTCTTTGCCGAATAAGTACATTGGAACATGAATTACAGGAAGCACACTCCCACATATCACAAATGGAAATGAATACATGTAACGCAAATGCTTCAATGAACCAAAGCTTATTCGATGAATTGGTTGGCACTGCCCCGAGCATGGTATCAGTTGTTCCAAATGCCTCATCTATTCCTCTTGACAAATTAATTCAATCTTGTAATGAGGAGGCAATTTGCTGTAAAAAGAATAAAGTTCATAAATTAAAAAGATACATAAAAATTAATAACTACATCAAAAAAACCCAAAAACTTGTAAAAAAGCATAGATTCTTTATTAAAAATGTTAAATTGAACAGAGAAAGATTGCATTTAATTGATAAACTTGATTTTTATGTGTCCAAATTAAAAAATACTCTACAACTAAAAACCCAAAGATACTCTACAACTGTAGCTTTTTGGAAACCATTAAAATAGACGCCTGTGTTCTCTTATTTAACAGCAAGTAAGTTCACTTTGTGTTTAAAGCAAGTAAGAGTGAAGAAGAGTGGTTAGGAACATTGATGAAATTCTATGTGGGCAGGCTGGCTGCCGGCGCTGCTGTCCTGGCGCGGCTGGAACGTGTGTGGACGTATGTCACTGGCGATACTGATGGTGCACTGGAGCGTCATCATGCACATCGCCGCTGTCAGGCGTCACGCACTCACCGCCTCTGTACTCAACGTGGTGAGTATTCATACCTAGATGTAGTGAGAATTTTGCATAGCATTTTGGCAGTGTTCATGTTATTGCTGAGTTGATGAGCTGGGTTGACTATTTAGCTGTGTGTTATTATGTGGCATGTGGCTAGGTTGATTATTTCTCCGCGTGTTATTGTGTGAGAGGCCATCGGCTCATCAGCTTACACATTGGCTAATGCTTTGACATAAAAAAACTCGAGTTTGCTTAACCCTTTTGGAGATATTTATTATTTCTTTTGCCGATTGTATTCAGTATAGTCATTCAATTGACTCGGATCGTCAGACATCATTTAGAATATTGTGAACCATTTAAATTTAAGTTTTAAAGATCCATCCATCCATCCATCAGCCTTTCATCGTCCACTGCCACTACCATAATTGCTATGCTTGGCAGGCGGGTTGGCTATCGCAGTGGATGTTTTTAGTACACAGGCGAACGCTGCTGCCCGGTCCCCCGGTAATCCATTAGTCGGCTTTTACGACTCCCATAGGAAGAGACGAGGTGGAGCTATTCTTGGTGCCGGCCCCACACTTCAAAGTTTTAGAGATTATTATGATATTTGTGATTGCAGATAATAGATGGGTGGGCAACGCTCTCGATCTCTTTTGCTTTAGCGATACCACTCACCCTTATGGTGGAGATGCCTGTAATGCGGTTCATTAACGCCCTGATCCTGAAAACAGTGATGCCGTCATAGAAACAAGAAATGCAAGTCACACAACCAAAGTATATGTTGGAAAGTTGTTTAATCGATCGGGTGGTCAGACGCCACAGTACGATTAAATCCACTTTTAATTATGTTCACATGTTATTATTTCTGTATATCTCATAACTTATTATTTTATATTTCAAACACTATTAAAAAAATATACATATTATTAAAAATATCCGACACAATACATCACCTTGTGGTGACTCCAACGATGTTTATTGTGTAATTTAAAGGACTTGTGTCCTTTTAAATTACACAATAATCATCGTCTTACTCTACGCAGCGCTAACTGAATAGTACTTCTTACATAATCAACCGACATCAAAAAAGGAGGAGGTTAAACACAAAGTGAAAAATGTGAAATCGAAAATAACAGTCAGGAGCAGGATTCGAACCTGCATCTCCTGGATACCGTCCAGATGCTTTACCAATTCAGCCATCCTGACAATTGCTCCTGACTGCTAATTTCGATAACACATTCATACTTAACGTCTTTGGGTGACGCCTGCACCATCTGTCGGAAGTATTTTCATACATTATACCGACCAGGTAAACTTAATTTTACAATTAAGATTTTACCTAATAATGACGCAAACCCTATAAACCTGGCTTACCACCGCACAATTTACGACTAAAGGTTGGCTCCGTAGATATCATGCTTCGAAACATAAACCAACAGAAACTTACCTACTATTTACCACCAACGAACGCGTTTGGTGGTAAGTAAATTGATGAACAGTGTGATTTACGCCACGATACTCAAAAGAAAATTCGAAGAAAGTTCTCATTCCGAGGATCCCGATGTTCCCAACTGATATGCCGTTTAAGTTTAAACGACCTCAATTTCCGATCCGTCTTGCACTTGCCATGACCATAGGCCAATCCTTGAAAATTTGTGGTCTGAATCTATAAAATCCATGTTTTTCCTATGGTCAATTGTATGTGGCATGTTCACGGGTCGGAAGATCATCTGCGTTATTTGTTCTTGCGCCTGATAATAAAACGAAAAATGTCGTCTGTCACAAGGTGCATGACTAAAGAGTGCAACCCATGCATCAAAATACATAGCCAATAAAGAATCTTTAAAATACTTGATTTTTTTTATTTACATTTATTATCCAAATTCTTGCCGTGTGGGGCCAGTTTTAGAATTGTCCCACCCCTCTCTACCCATGGGAGTCGTAAGAACCGACTGAGGGAATGCTGGGGGAGTGGCACTCCTTTGAGTATTAACAACATCCACTGCGATCGCCAACCCGCTTGCCAAGCGTGGTGACTATGGCACTATCCCCCATTCTTCGGGAGGCCTATCTCCTGCAGTGGACTTTAAAAGGCTGATGGATGAATCCAAATTCTGCTCATTTATTGCCCCTAAGGCGGAACAAAGTTCGCCGGGTCAGCTAGTACCTAATAATAGGAATCCTATTCGAAATTGATTTTTCATCGACAATACTATGGCGCGAGCGAAGCTGCTGTGAATGTACTAGTATTACAATAAAGTATAATAAACAAAATTCTTCATCGATAACAGTTAGGTATAAAATTATTAATTGTAACTGAATTTCGAGGTTCCCAATCTTCGTGGCACGTTAATGTTTTCCTATATCACGTTTAAATTTAATTACGAACGAGTTATTTTAATTTCATTATTATAACAAACTTAAGTATATAACTATTAAAAAAAGAAACAAAACAATTAAAAAATTAAGCCTAAAAAATCATCCGCATCACTAACGTGCCTAGAAGGCTGACACGTTGCCACGTTGAAAGGTTTTATACTAGGAGGCCTTCTGATCACGTGAAGCGTAAAATTAGTTGACTCGCAAGTAATTATATTATAGAAGTATAAACAAAAAGTCATTTAAACACAGTCTAATTGGAAGAGGTGTTTTTAAGTAACAATATTCGTTTTTTTTTTACCCATATTTAATCGAGGACAAAAGCAGCCTATCTTCTTTATATTGATGCTATCTCTCTCCCTAACAAATGATAACGTAATCTATGCATTTTGATCTATATTTTAGCATTTGACATGCTCAGCTACTCTTTAAAGTACAAATTATTTGTGAATGAGGAAAAAGAGAACTTTAGTGCGAGTGGGAATCGAATCTGCGACCTTTCGGCCATCCCAATCTCCTCATCACATTTGTTTTTACGAACCAACGCCGTTTATGGGAATGAATTCAGTTAGTTAGCTGGTTCAGCTAGTTCAACTAGCAGTTATAGCGTGTTATTTAATTTTTTAAATTGTAATTCACTTTTAGGCTCAAAACAACGTCAAAGATTTTAATTTAAGAAATAAAGCTTACTAAGCTGTGATAATCTTTCTTTTAACTTCGCTATATGTATACAAAAAACGTGTTTTTTTTCAAATACCCCACTTGACTCTAACAAAAGTTACTGCTTTAAGGCTTAATATTTCACAAACGGATCCCTTAAGCGACACAAACATAGGCTGCTTTAGTACATAGCATCACGCCTGTATTCCCCGAAGGGGTAGGCAGAGGTGTATTACACACCCACGACTCGCCAGCTATGTTTAAGTCCCACGTAATAGGGGGCGAGCCTATTGACGTCTACCGGGCACATTTCCAAACTCCAGGCTGTTACTAAGAATTTTTCTTTTTAGGAAAAAGCTCAATAACATTGCCCGACCCGGGGATCGAACCCGAGACCTCATGATTAGCAGTCGCATACACTACCGCTACACCACCGAGGCAGCTTTAGTCCTAAATTAAAGGTGGGTAAAGCCACGGATAAAGAAAAGTTCGTTTGTTTGTAACACTTTTATGCCATAATTACTCAAC
This sequence comes from Leucoma salicis, assembly GCA_948253155.1. Classification (NCBI taxonomy): domain Eukaryota; kingdom Metazoa; phylum Arthropoda; class Insecta; order Lepidoptera; family Erebidae; genus Leucoma; species Leucoma salicis. The sequence continues at coordinate 531,385 of OX411822.1, read as the reverse complement.
CGATCGTCATCAAATTTAGCATGAGCAATAATCCAGAACCACATAAGTGCATAGCTAAAGAAGCAACAAACATCTCACTTGCACATTTTTTTATACTACGTGAGTGACAAACAAACATACGGCCCACCTGGAGGTAAGCGGCTACCTAAAATACCGCTAGCAACATCAGAGACATCACTCCCGCGTTACAATATCCAAGGAAAGGAACAAGATCTAACCTATCCACCATAGGAAGGATATTAAGGAGAGGTTAGGCAGAATACAAAAGAGGTGGTTTGGGCCTCCAGAGCTCTGACTCACCATACGAAACACAACGGCAGGAGTACTTAACGTGTGAAGCTGGTCTTTTGTGAGATGAATGTATGTCCTCGATCGAGCCGGCCCATTCATGGCGGGATATGCAAGACTCTATAACTAGAGTTGTTAATATTAATAAATATTACACAGTATGCACATTATTATTAAATTAAAAATAATATATACAATTTATTAGACAAATATTAACATAATCTTATTAAACAAATAAATACTAAACAGGTACCGTTCTGGAATAAAGAGTAAGTAGCCTTTCTTTTTTTGTTAAGGCGGGAAAATATTTTCCTAACCACACACCCTATCGTTCGGGGCAACGACCAGGGTGTGGGGCCTGCACCCACTAAAGAAACCCGCCGTGTACCGTCTCTCCGTCTTTATTGGCGGGCCACTGGAACTATGTTACATTCCTTCGGTGGTCCGCCGGCGGCAAAGAGTAAGTAGCCTACTATCTATATGAACGCTAAGGCGTGAAACCATAACAAACAAACAAATTCACTTTTGCATTTACAATATTATAGTAACATAACATAATATATAATCACGCCTGTATCCCCGAAGGGGTAGGCAGAGGTATATTACACAATCACGGTTCGCCAGCTATTTTTAGGTCCCAAGAATTAGGGGGCGAGTCTATTGCCGTCTACTAGGCACATTTCCAAACCCTGGACTATTTTTACGAAAAAGCTCAATAACATTGCCCGACTCGGGAATCGAACCCGAGATCTCATGACAGCAGTCGGACACACTACCACTGCACCACCAAGGCAGTTAATATGATCCATCCATCAGCCTTTTATCGTCCTCTGCTGGACATTGGCCTCCCTAAAATGGGGGTTTTATCATAGTCGCCACACTTGGCAGGCGGGTTGGTGATCGCAGTGGATGTTTTAGTACATAGGGGAACGCTGCTGCCCGGTCCCCAGAAATCCCTTAGTCGGCTTTTACGACTCCCATAGGAAGAGACGGGGTAGAGTTATTCTTGGTGCCGGCCCCACACGGCAAGTTAATATTATAGCAAGGATATAAATTAAGGACTAGTACCATGAATTTGATAATCTCATAGAGAGGCTGGGAATGGATGCATATTTTAGCTTAACTGTCTCTATAAGCTTATATATATTATTTATAATTGTTCCTTATCAGATTTTAAATACTTCACAACTGCATACCTGCTGCCTGTAACTAACATGTAGCTCTAATGAAACTGAATAGGTAATCATTAAATATTTTTTAATCACACATTCTTATTGTGGCTCCAAGTTTATAAAAAGACCCGTTTACCACAAGAGCGATCAGTACATGCTCGTACCAGTAAGAGATCTTTGTGTGTTAACAATGGTAGTTGCAGAATGTGGGTTACTGTTAGCCGTGGTCGCAGTCGTGGCCAGCAACTTCACCGGTAAGATAAAGTACAAAATTCGATTACTTAATATATCAAAAACACCAACCGATGTGTTATTTTTTTCTCTGATAATATCATGAATAGATTTAAAGAGTTCATAGAATTATATAGGTACGTATTTATTTAGAACTAGCCGTTGCCCCATTTTTTAGGTTACATCTCACGTTCCCGATATAGTAGCGAGTAGTGATGTAACGAATGTTCGCATTCGCATCTAATTTTTTTGTTGTGTAGGGGGGGTTAGTATGAGTTTAAGTTCAAGTTTGTGGGATCGCCAACCTTGTTCCCCGGCCGCCATCTTGGAAAAAGGAGTGCAAAGGGTTTTCGCACTGTATCTCGTAAACTAGCAAACCTACAGAAAATTCTTTAAGACATTATTTTTAGCAAATTAAATTGTCTACAACTTTCTAACGTAAAATCGAAAACAAAAAAGTTATAAACAAAAATAACTGAAAATTTTTGAACAAGTTTTCTTTTGGCTGTTATAACTTTTTTCCTGGTCATTTAACAATAAAATCACATCAGAGTAATCTTAAAGAAAGTTTTTCAACGAATAATTTCCACTATAAATTTGTTTAATTTCATTAATTTATCTGAGTTTTACAGCGCTCCGAAGTTGACGGAGTTCTTGAATACTCGTAAGAATACGATAAAAATGAACCATTAGGCTTAGTTTTGTATTAGCTCCGCACTCAGGTCACACAAAGACCCTTCAGCCCACCTCCTCATCGAGGTGGTCGAGAGCCTATTCCCACGACGAAGGCAGAGCACACGCCCACGGTCATGGCACCGCCAGGTAGCGACCGGGAGGAGTACCGCCCGTCACCGCGTCGGAAATGGGGGTGGCTGTTTCGCCGATTCGTTCCAAGAACACCGTCGCCGGCTCAGACGGGATAGCCGCCCGGGTGCTGGCCCTGGCTCTGGACTACCTGGAGCCCCTCCTCAGGGGACTGTTCGACACGTGCCTAGCGTCCGGACGGTTCTCTGACTGCTGGAAGGAGGGGAGGCTGGTACTCCTGCCGAAACCGAGGCGAATGCCGGGTTTGGTACGGAGCCTTCAGGCCCATCGTGCTGTTGGAGGAGGTGGGTAAGCTGCTGGAGAGGATCCTCGCTGCCCGCATCGTCCAGCACCTGCGTGACGTCGGACCCGACTTATCAGACGCCTAGTTCGGTTTTCAAGCTGGTTGTTCGACGGTCGGCGCGATTATGCGCCTGAGGGCCGCGGCCGCGGCAGTCATCGCTGGCGGTGGAGGTCTGTTGGCGGTGTCGCTTGACATCGCCAACGCATTTAATAGTCTGCCATTAAGCTGCATCAGGGAGGCGCTCCAGTATCTCAAGGTGCTTGCATACCTGAGGCGGCTAGTGGCAGACTACCTTAAGGGCCGCAGCGTTCTCTATGAGAGCCGCATAGGAGACGTTGTGAGGCCTAGGACAGCCGTTTATTCTTGCATTTCGTATCTGCGAAAATTCGATTCTTCTGTCTATTATTGAAGAGTTCGCAGTAAAAATATTTTATGGCGGTTGAAGGTTGGGTACTATTTCCGGGAATTGCTCAACTTATACTTGAGAGGTTCGGGTGGTTGACGGAGCAGTGGAAGTGCAGACAACTTTGACTGCTGTAGGATGGTCGCTCCTTCCGCATATAGGCCTACTGGGTGCTACTGGGCGAGACGGCCACACTGCTCGAGAAGGACTCGCGGACCGTCTCGTCCAGCACCTCGAGGATGTCGGGCTAGGGCTAAATCGCAGTTCGGGTTCCGGGTGGGCTGCTCCACAATAGATGTGCTGGCTGCCCTGAAAACCTTGGCCACCGAGACAGTGGCCAGAGGGGGGTTGTTCTAGCAGTTTTACTTGATATTAAGAATGCCTTCAGCAGTCTCCCTCAAGAGACCTTGAAGGAGGCGATTCGGTTCCATGGAGTGCATCCGTATCTCCGAAGGCTGTTGGAGGTATACTTAGATGGGAGGCACGTGCTCTGAGAGCGGGACAATGGGCGCTTATATTGCCGGGTAGAGCGCGATGTTCCCAACGTCGGATTCGACAGAGTCCTGCGGAGCCGGTTCCTTTTCGCGATGGGTCATTTGCTATGCAGATGATACTCTTATCACCGTGACAAGGGCTGGCTTCGAGGAGGCTACCTGATCAGCTTAAATTGGAGTCGCGCTCATCGTTGACCGGATCAATTTGTTGCGCTTCAGTGTCTCGTTGTCTGCTGCAATTTGCCTAGCTCGCCTTTAGGCTTATCTATTCTGCCGCGGCCTTAGATATGCTTTTGCCTAACACTGGAGGTCCAGGGTTATTCTGCCGCTGACTTTATAGCGGTATTCTGCAATCTATGGCATATAAATATGGTATAACCTGGGCAAACGCCCTTAGCACTTCTAGAAAGACCCTACTGCGATGATCGCAGAGGTTCATAGTAGTGAGGGCCATTAGGGGGTACCGTATTGTGTCCTGGGCCGCTCGTCGCCTTTTTCTGTCGATCAGTGAGATCTTCCAATCCCTTTATCAATTTCCATGATGCCTCATTAAAAACTTATCGTGCCGGCTAATGATGGAAAATATACGCACGGTCTAAAAAGTTACCGCTACTCTTAAAATTGAGATTTAAAATCATCTAAGAAGATGTTGTTTAATGGATGCGGAATTCCGCACGGGTCGACTAGCATAATATAATTAAATTAATTTTAATACCAACGATAATGATAATTATATCTATTATATATGTCTGTAAACAATTAATGTAAACCATATTTAATTTTTGAAAATTAATTTATGTACTATTGTCTAATTAGTTAATAATTATAGGCAGTAATACAACCTTTAATAGTTTAATTATTCTTATAAATTAATCACTATTAACCTTCTTAATAAAATTATTTTCATAGTTCTTAATCAAAATAATTTGGCGTAATTTAAAAAAAATATGTCATGAAATCTTATGTGCGTCATACTTTGTTTGATTTTTATGTTTTATTTATAATATACATAGTACTCAGACTAAGAACTACTAGACGGAGTCACGGCGTGGCCGCACTTGAAACTTTAAATGTTGCCAGGTTGATAAATATTTAACCATATTTGGGCAAATTAAACGATAGTTAGAATGAGGTCTGTAACTAGGTCGTAAATAAGAAACTCTTCGTTACAAATATTTGATTGAAAATCGCAACGTTTATCAAAATGATTATTTAAAAGTAAATCTGCCGCCCCTTCTATTCATCACTCTTTAAACGTTTACTGTTGGACATTGGCCTCCCCAAAGAGAATACCAGAACTAGCGAGCTTGTGCTGACTGCATCCAACGGCTCCCTGCCGCTTTGACCATATATATTATTTGGTCCATCTGGTGGGATGGCTGCGCTGTCCGATACGTGGTCGCCACTCGAGAACCTTTTTCCCCAACGGTTGTCAGTTCATCGAGCGATATGGCCTGCCCATTGCCACTTCAGCATGCAAACTCAGCGGGCTATGTCGGATATTCACGTTCTACCTCCGTATCCGTAATAAGAATTCGATCACGTAGAGAAACACCAAGACTTTGAGCCTTGATGCAAGATAAGTATTGCTTCTCCATATATTGCCGTTCTGTTCGATATCTCATCTGGTAAATAATAATAAGTTATATTTAATAAAATAATAGTACACAAGAATACAATACCGAAAACTGGCCATGGCGACAAAGACAAAAATCTATGGCTTTGTCTGTTTTTTGCACCAGTAAATTGTATATTGTGTTCTCGCTCATACATGTCAAAGAATTTTCTTCGCTCTGTCTAGATATAGTATCTAATTATGTATACTTCTAGTTATATCTATGTGTCATGCCTTAAAACAGTATTACAGTATTATTTCATCAAAAAGCGTTGTCATTTCGATCCCTAATACCAACATCATATTGTTATGTACTGCATAATGTTTCACTATTTTAAAAACATACTACCGTCTCACATAAGATTAACGTATAGCAAAAGTAACTTTTTTTTGTAAACGCGGGAAAAAATGTTCCTAACCGCACACCTCGTCGTTTGGGGCAACGAACAGGGTAGTGTGGTTGGTGGGCCACCGGAACCATATTACATTCCTTCAATGGTTAAGTAGGTTACCTACTCTTAATTTTGTGTTTTATAGGGCCAGTGAGAGCGCTAGGGGCGCATCTTTTCCCCTCCCCATTACACAATATACTATCATTCTTCCGCTCCACTTCCTATCCCGTTCCCTTGGATTGGCAACGCGTAAGTAATGTCTTAAAAGTAGGCGGTCCGTATGCTTATTAGCGATCCTTGTAGTTTCAAATACCTAAGATTTGTAGTTTAGTCTTATATTTTATAGAATTAGTCTCCAAATGTTAAATTTTTATTAAGACTATCTTAACCACCAGATAAACAGTACGCGAAGCTTCCTCGTTTGTATCACTTGGACGACTACGACAGTTGCTTGGTGCAGACTGATGGACTCTACTGTCTCGGAACATTCCAGATCTCACCGCTTAAGGAGCCGGACCCAACATTCGCCATCATAAAAGTTAGTTTTTTTAGTGCTTGTCGCAGTCAGACGATCTATCACCTATCTGAGAGTAAATTGTTACCACCGCATGAACGATGTTCGCCCTGTGATACTGAAGAGTAAGAGTAGGTGGAGTAAGTAGTCGCTGAGTGACCTTAGTCAAGGAAATAAGATTCGTCCCAGAAACGCTTTTTAAGATATAAGATTATGGCACAAATCCCAGACATTTAAAAAAAATCGAAATGTTTCAGAAATATTCTCTAGATCCGTATCACTTCAACCGCACAGTATTACGCCGGGGCTACTGTGTCAGTTCACGATGCCCTGAGCTCAGGACTGAGCGGAACGTTTCAATTCGGTTCGAACGCTGCGCAGATCAATGGGCACAACGTCGTGATCTCAACACAACTTTATCCAAACTCGACTATTGCCACTCACATGCACAAGCCCACGACACTGGACCTCTTGACACGCCACAGAAAGTGTTCCTGGGGGTATTGGTGATGCTAGCTGTAATTAATATTATTGGAACTGCCTATGACGTGCTGATGGGAGATGCGAAAAGTAAGTCGATAAAAGTAATTAAAAAAATCCTTTACCAAGCAATAGTGTTTTGTGAAAAAGGCATAATGCCAGACGTTCTTGCAAAGCTTTCTACGGCCTGAAGGTTGAACTACACTAAAACACGAAATGTACTAAACCTTATTGAAATAGCCCTCCTTTTATCAATACTAATGATTTTACTATGAATAGTCTAAGCTAAAATCATTATAAAAAAAAGTTATGTCACGTCGAACCTATTTAATGAAATTTTGCACACTATGTGCTGTTTGGTCCAACTTGAGATATTGGGAAGGTTTTATCCCGAATATTTCATTTTTTTATTGCAAAATTAATTATTTGAGCGAGAACCTGAGAAACGGATACCCCATCCGTATATCCAACTACTTATCTGATCTTAACTTCTTTTTTTTTCAAAAGTGTTTACAAAATATAATACTTAGTTATTTTAAAGAACAAATTATTTGTGAATGTGGAAAAAGAGAAGTTTGTCCCGCTCGCACTAAACTTTAAAAAGTAGCTGAGCATGTCAAGTGCTAAAGTAAATATCAAAATTATATAATAATTTTTATCTTGATTATATTGTTTTTTTTTTTAAATTAACGAACATTTTATGTGTGCCACAGTAACGCATGGCTGGGTCTGCTAGTATATATATTTTTAGTATACAACTATTATTTACGATCTTTTAGATAATCAACTGTTGGTAGTCTGGTCTGTGCGCAGCAACTGGAAGCGGCTGATTGCCACTTACGAAGATGGAGACCCGAGGTTATCTGCACTGTCACCTGTACAGGGACTAAGGTAGCCAGGATTATCCAATATTTCTTACATAGAAGTTATAGTACACAATAACACTGAAGCACTGAAAGAATATTTATTGCGAATTAATTGATATGAGACACCCTTTATTATCATAGTTTAATAAATAATCACGCACCAAGTGACATCAGGCCCACAGCCAACTGGCTGCCTAACTACCTTGAAAAATCCACTACTACGATCAAAACAGAAGTAGGAATTAGTTCGATGATTTTCCCCAACAACCGAAACATACCATTTAGTTTCACTGTCTTTTCAATATATTTTGCCACTTAGGATATTAACTGATAGGAAGACTTTCATTAATTAAATCAACATAAATATATTTATCATTATTATTCGACTATATCGAAATCTTTAATGAATATTTGACCTTTTTTGATTTCAGAGTTATGGGGCTGACTTTAGTAATATCTTTTCACACTCTCATTATCTACAACATCTTATATCTCAACAATCCAAGACGGATGGAACAGGTTAGTCTTCTTATACAAGCTGTTCCTTACAATACTGAACAACTTGAAGGCCTAGTATCTATTCTGTGTCGTAAACACAGAATAGATACTAGTCCTACGGACAGAAACAACACTTAAAACTTATCCAAAATCTCTCTATAATAGCCTACTAAATCTTAATAATAATGCCTTTTGTTCGTAGCTAGAAGAAATGTACCTTATGAATACAGTTGAGATTGTTTTGCCCGCCGCATGATCCACAGGCAACCGCGTCATTCAACGAATGCGCTAGGGTTGCACCTATGGTGATTTTACTTACTTACTTGTTATCACGCTATCTCCCTTGCGGGGTAAGCAGAGAGAACAGAGTGACAAAAGGCTCTATTCTTGCATACATCTCTCACTTCCTCAACATTCATAATTCTCTTCATACACTCTCCGGTTTCCGCTCGCCGGTTTCGGAGACTTCTGACTCCACCAATAGCAACAAATCTGTCGTTTATATAACTTGAAAATTGATTTATCTAGTAGATTCTATTTGATTACTTTTTATAACATTATAAATGTTATTTTCAAGTCAGATTATTTTTTTACATACATCTCTCGCTTCCTCAACATTCATAACTCTCTTCAAACACGCTCGGCGGTTTCGGAAACTCCTGACTCCACCTTCCTTCAATACATGACCGATTTGGTCTAGGTAGGTGAGTCTCGGTCTCCCCCTGTACCTACATCCTTCCACTTTCGCATAGTATATCTTCTTAACCAGTCGCTCGTCCGGCATTCTTTCCACATGTCCGAACCATCGGAGCATTCCCTTTCGCATCTTTACACCAATAGTCCCTCTCATACCTACTCGCTCTCTTACGTCGTCATTACGAATGCTGTCAGTCGGCTTCACTCCACAGATTCTCCGCAGGGATCGCATTTCGACCGCATTGATTTTACTCTCATGCTCCTTTTTGCATACCCAACTCTCGCTTCCATATAATTTTGGGACAAGCACTGCGTTGTGTATTGCGATACGTGCCCTCTGGCTGAGGTGTTGACTGCCGAGAAGTTGTCCCAATGCTCCGTTCACTCTATTTCCCACATTCACTATTCTCTCAACATCAGTGGTGTACCTTCCATCCCGACTGAATCCACATCCAAGATATACAAATTCATCCACTTGTTCTAGCATACCATTTCCTATTGCTACTCTAACATCTGTTCTGGCTTCTTCTCTTCCAAAAACCATTATTTTGGTTTTGCTCACATTCACACGTAGGCCATTTTTCTTCTGCTTATAAAATGTTGCTCAATAGGAAAAAAATCTCGTCAGTTATATTTTTTACTGCGATTCCATTTGCGTACCAAGCGTAGAAGTTGTTTTGAATTTATCTACTATACATTAATCATTTTTAAATTTTCAGTTAAATAATTACCATTGCGTCTCTTATAACCTAAATCAATCCGCGACAAGTTTCCAGGTGCTATATTCATTTCCCAAGATAAATTAATTTTTCTGCTGACGGGATTTTTTCCGATTCTTTCCTTAACTACATTGTCATATCGCCTTTTTAGGGTATCAAATCTATTTAGCAAATCTTTTTCTATCACAAACAGAGAACATTTTATTGTATCTTTCAATCGCCTAGTACATAATCATTCAACTAACCCAGCAGATTGAGAGATTAACTTGATTTCTATTTTGTATAAAACTATAACAGTAACACGGGTCTTTATCACCCTACTCCATTGTAACATCTCGTTACTATATCTTATTTATTTATTTATTAAAGAATACCAGCAATTATTACAGTAGTACTTACTTAAAATATAAATAAACTTACATCTAAGATTATGCTTACTGTACAATTTTTATAGGTATACATATTATATATATATATTATAGGTATACACAACTTGATAGTTTAGACATGTAAACTGAAATATAAAATAAAATAGTATAGATCTTAAGTTACAAAGCATTGTTTTTCACATTACTAGCGAGAAAATATTATTAGCTAGAAATTTAATAAATATTGCAGCTTATATTGAGAAATTCATTTGAGGAATCAAAATGGATGTCAATCAGATCACTATATTTATTCATAAGATTACTCGTCTAGATACCGGTGAGTTCGCACCAAATTTAGTTCTAAGGGGTGGTGGCACTAATGGCGTGAGCGGTTTACGAGGAGGCTTACGAGGGACCCTAAACTTAAATTTCGTGAGTAATTGCGGACAGTCTATTTTGTTATGAAGAAGTTTGTCTAAGAATTTTAGGTCAATAATTTCTCTACGGTTTTCTAGTGTTATTGTTTTGAAATAATTTAGTTTTTTACTATAAGACATCTTTTTACATTATTATTTGTACAATACCCTAGATGTTTCATGAATTTTCTTTGTATTCGCTCAATTCTCAAAGAGTGAGTGGCATAATGTGGCCTCCACGCAACACTGGACTACTCTAAAATACTACGGACTAAACTATTAAATAGGACTAATTTGGTGAATGGATTTCGAAAATTTTTAGAGTTTCGAATAACAAATCCCAAGATCCTCAGAGCTCTTTTTATGATATTTTCAATATGATTCACAAATATTAACTGATTATCTAAACCGACGCCGAGGTCTTTGATAAGTTTTACTTTAACAATTGGTCTGTTATTAATACAATACGTAGAGTTTAGATGTTTAATTTTACGACTGAATTTTACATGAAAACACTTATCACAATTTAATGCTCCCCTATTCCGAGTACACCAATCAGAGAGTATATTTATATCTGACTGCATAAGTTTGATATCTGCTTCAGATTCTATACTTCTAGCAATTTTCAAATCGTCTGCAAACATATGGTGTAGTGTGTTTAAAACATTCTTAAATGTCGTTTATGAAAATATTGAATAATATAGGTCCCAGATGCGATCCCTGTGGTACACCAGAGGTGATTCTATATTACGATGAGTGATAACCATTCACCACAACATAAAACACTCTATCGTTAAGATAAGATCTAAACCAGTCTAAAAGCTGTCCCATAATCCATAACTACTTAATTTATCAATCATAAATCATGAGGAATTCTGTTGAATGCCTAACTGAAATCCGTATATACATCAACTTCAAAGCCGCTGTCCATCGCTACTGTTATACTTTCAATGAATGTAACCAGGTTTGTGCATGTCGATCTGCAATGCACAAAACCATGTTGGTGAACGGTTAATAATTTCTTGAAGTGACTCTGCACATACGGGCACAGTAAGGATTCAAGTATCTTACCAAAAACGGAAAGAATCGATATAGGCCTATTTTTTTTTACTGAGGGGTTTTCCCTAATTTTATAAACTGGGACAACTTTAGCGATCTTCCATAATGTGGTAAAAGTACCCGAGGACATAGATTTGTTAAGAATTATTGTTAAGGGTTCAACAAGCTTGTTGAAAAATTCACTATGAATAGTGGTGGTATACCATCAGGACCAGCTCCTTTATTTATATCTAAACCGTGTAGCTTTCTCAAAATATCATTATCATTAAATATAACGTGTGATACACCTATAGAACAGTCATTCAAACTCGTCAATATTACGTTTTGAAGGATCGCATCTGTATAATTACTTGTAGGATGGGCACTACTATAGACCTTACAAAAGATTTGAGCAAATAACATACAAATATTTATTTCATTGCTTGTACTCCAAGCACTATGACTGATGGAGATGCCATCAGTCATAGTGCTTGGATAAGTGCTTTCTCCACGGTCTAAATGTCCAAACATAGCTCCGTTACAGCTTCATATAATATACAAATAAGCATATATTTACAGACTCACTTCTCTGAGTCTTGAATAAAACTATTTTGTGAATATTTTCAATGCTAAATTCCAGATGTTCAAACATCCAGGGATGATGTTGATCCTGAATGGCACGTCAGTCGTGCAGATGTTTATAATGCTGTCAAACTTCCTGTTCGCCTACAATATGCTGCTCTTTTCCAAAAATAACGCACTCAGTATCAAAACCCTACCGGTGCTTATAATTCACAGAATCGCCAGGTATTGTTCAATATTCATTTCTCTTAATTTGAAAAAAATTACTTCTGTTTTACCAAAAAACATACAAATAGCGGATATTAACTGAACCCAGTTTTTAAAGACAAGGGAATGTCTGAAAACGCTATCTATTGGGCCGCTGAAACCGGTACTTGCTAAGGTCGATAGTAAAAGAAACGTACAATTTGGCCACACGGCGTTATTTTAGTCAGTATCAGCGGTACACAAGTTCTGCTGAAGAAGATTGAATGTTATATTTCCAGGATCTCGGGATACTCTGTAATACGTCAACCTAATGAGTGTTTGTGTAACAATATTGCAGCCTTCAGCTGTCGGTGAATACGTTCAACCATTCCGTGATATGAGGTTATCGAAAGATGTTCGATCCTGAGGAGAGATGCGATACTGTGAAACACTTTTGACTCGGAATGCTTGCCCCGGTCATTTGTGTTAGTTGTATATTATTGCCAGCAGGTCTCTTTCGTACATATTTTTTCTGTACTGGTTGTAGATATCTCAAGCAAAATGACGAGGGTGTCCAAACCCCAGATTTATCTTGCTGCGTGCAGCATTGCTCCGATTGCCACGTTGAATGTGTGAATGCGTGAATGTCTAGTTCCATCCAGCAGTGGACGTTGAAAGACTGATGAATAGATGGATGGATGGATGGATGGATTGAATTCTACTAAATATCTCATTGATTCGCTATATTAACTTTACACATTTTTGGCAACTTTACCTAGTATTTTTTTTGTTGACGCAGTGGAAATGCTTTACGCATCCCCCCAACCAGGTGCACCAGGGGGTAAGTCGGGCTCGCCACCATGCCCCCAATTTTTGCATGGCAGCCCTACCGACTAAAACCACTGCGGCCCCTACCACGCCTTTTGTGACGGTCATCTTACGACATTCTACTCCAGCACCTCCGGCGTACGGCCAGCTACTGGCCATGACTCGTCGTCATTCCTGGCGGTGGGAGGAGGCGGGAGTAGCGCAGCCTCCACCTCCCTGGCCGCCGCCTGCGTAGCGAGTTCGCATGTGCGAGTGCCTCGCGTTCCAGCTCCACGGCCTCCTTCTGGATCATCACGGCCTCACAGAAGGAGGCAACGGCTAACCAGATCATGCCACCGCCCAGCATATTTGATACTACAGCTGGCAGCGACAGATCACTCCCTATTACCGCCGACAGGTCGTGGCGCTGAGGCCCCCAGGCGGGGCATTCTTCTAGGGTGTTGCGCGCATTGTCAATTGGCGCGCCACAGTCATGACATCCGGGGGCCTCTTCTCAACGTTTTCGGTGCAGGTACCCACCGAAGATCCCATGTACGGTGAGCATCTGCGACAGTCGGAAGGTTAGGCTGCCGTGCCTTATGTTTATCCAGCGGCGGAGATGAGGTGCGATCCACCGTCTCCCTTCCCACTTCGGGGGACTCCAAGTCCTCCCTCCACCGCCGGATGACTGTCCTTCGAGACGCTTCCTTGACTCTGCCCATTTCTCGTTCACAGATTCGCTCACCCCGAGTACGTGCTGCAGCGGGGTAAAAATATCTAAATATTTATAGGGTTTGCGTCATTATTAGGTAAAAATCTTAATTGTAAAATTAAGTTTACCTGGTCGGTATAATGTATGAAAATACTTCCGATAGATGGCGCAGGCATCACCCAAAGACGTTAAGTATGAATGTGTTATTGAAATTAGCAGTCAGGAGCAATTGTCACGATGGCTGAATTAGCAAAGCATCTGGACGGTATCCAGGAGATGCAGGTTCAAATCCTGCTCGTGACTGTTATTTTCGATTTCACATTTTTCACTTTGTGTTTAATATATGGATATGGCTAAATCTTTTGCTTGGTGGGAACTTCCCTATTCCTTTAGGCCCAGGAGGCACAAATACTATATTGTGACTTCACATTCTTCCTATGTTCTGAGGAATTATTTTTTCTAACACAACGTATTGTCAACTCCGGTATAAATTTCAGTGGTTTATCATCTTTAGAGCTTTAGTCTGACTCCTTGCCTGGGTTATCTAGCTCTTAGTCGGATTCAGATTCATGGTTCTGCTCTTCTAAATCATCAACTTCCTTATCGGAGCTTGACTCAGTTTTATAAGCTTCATTTTCACTATCATCGCCAGGCAACCATGTTTCAATATGAGCCTTTCGTCGATTATCTTTTTTAATTTTAAAAACTTAAAGTCACATTATGTTATAACAATCTGATATAAATAACAATATGTAAATAATGAATTTAAGTTAACTTTATCATAAAATAAACATAAATTAAAAAACAATATGACAAAAAAGAATACGAAATCGGTCGCGCGCGCGAATCGAACTTCACGACCTCGCCACGAGGCCAAATCAGTATTGCATTTTTTAATTTTTTTTGTATAAATTATTATTTGTGAATGAGGAAAAAGAGAACTTTAGTGCGAGCGGGAATCGAACCTGCGTCCCTTCCAATCCGGGGAAGTGTTCTAATCCACTGAGCTACCGCACTGTCGGTTTGCCCGACGGCTGCTACTTTTTGGCTGTAATAAAACAAACCTATATTACAGAATATCCCCACTATATTTGCTGGTGGTTGGCTACGCTGCGACATGGTGGGTCCACACAAACTCTGGTCCGTTGTGGCCGGTGACGGTTGGGGCTGAGAGTCAGAATTGCAGAGAAACATTTTGGAATCACGTGTTCTACGTAGACAATCTGGTCAACACTAACAATTGGTGCCTCATACAAACTTGGTAAGAACATTCATGCTTAGATGCTTATCTATTGTGTATCTTTGTAGCAAAGAAAAGTATAACAAATATTAAACCAAATTGCACATACCATAATAAGTTATCAGGAAATCAAGAAATTTTTAACTCTAGGTCATTTTTTTGTACTTCCGCCTTATCATACATCCGCTTGAAACTAAACTTCTAAAATTTTTGAATTGTAAACTTTTTTGGGCACGTTGATCATTTTGTGGGTGAACAAAGCTGTGAATGAAGAAATGTATCATTTAAATAATATTTTTTATAAATGAATTATTTTGATTTATACATTTTAATTTAAGATCAAACAATGAATTTGGTTATCCAAAAATAACAACCGTTTGCTTATAATTTTAGGTTTTCACTTCAGTCGGCAGTCCTCATGACTGTTTTTTTTTCCTGTAAATATTCGCGGACATTTTTCACACAACATCCTCTGGTCCCAAACTAAGCTTAACGCTTGTGCTATAGGTACCAGATTACGGATATAATACATATACTACCTTTTTTTCTAAATACATATATATATATATATATATATAATAGATTGAAAACACCCTATGGTTGTGAAATTTTGCCCAAAATCTAGGAATTGGTAAAAGTATTAACATTTCACTTACTAACTTATCATCACGCCATTTCCCTTGTGGGGTAAACAGTGAGAACAGAGTGCCAAGAGTCTCTATTTCTGCATAAATCTCTCGCTGCCTCAACATTCATACTTCTCTTCATACACCCTCTCCAGCTTTGAAGACTTTTGAATCCACCTTCCTTTAATACACGATCGATTTGGTCTAACCCTATAATTCATACTATTCGATGACGAGATTTTTTCGGTCTCCCCTACATCCTTCCGCTTTTGAATTGTATATCTTTTTAACCAGTCGATCGTCCGGTATTCTTTCCACATGTCCGAGCTATCGGAGTATTACCTTCCGCATCTTTACACCAATACTCTCTTTCATACCTACTCGCTCTCTTACGTTGTCGTTACGAATGCGGTTTGTCAGATGCCACAAATTTTCCGCAGAGATCGCATTTCGACTGCATTGATTTTACTCTCATGCTCCTTTTTAAATACCCAACGCACGCTTCCATTTAATAATATTCAGATAGGCACACTGAATCCACATCCTAGGTATAAATGTATTCATCCATTATTCTTTTTTTTAAATAACTCAAAAGCTGTTTTCTCTCTTATATTATACAGTTATTGCTTCATAATTTTTATAATCAGTCATCAGTTGATCATTTAATCAGTTCCGAAAATAGCAATTTTAGGAAGGCTATCTCTTCATAATGATGTCCCTGTTTTTTTTTGTTATGGCCGGAAAAAATATTCCTAACCGCACACCCCGTCTTTCGGGGCAACGAACAAGGTAGTGTGGGGCTTTCACCCACTAAAGAAACCAGCCGTGTGCCATCTCTCTGCCTTTATTGGCGGGCAACCGGAACCATATTACATTCCTCCAGTGGTTCACTGGCGGATAATAATGGTAGCACCTACAGATCTTATTTTTTCAGAATTTTTGTGCGCACTCATTCTTGATCTGTTATGAACATTTTAGAGGTTTCTTACAATAACTGTACTGAAAGAGTGGAGCTTGTAAAACGCACTTATACGTGTCGTGAAAAGTTACAGATTCTAAACATTTTGATTTATATTTTTAGCACCTGACATGCTCAGCTAATTTTACAGTACAAATTATTATTTGTGAATGAGGAAAAAGAGAACATTCGTTAGTCACTGAGCTATCTTACTAAAAAAATCACGCCATCAAATAGTATGAATTTAAATTGCATAATTAAACTTACTTTATTGGATTAATGCATGTAAATGCGTTCCGATAGATGGCGTTGGTCGTTAAGACAAATGTGATGAGGAAATTGGGTATGACCACCGGGTAGTACGATAGCTCAGTAGATAAGAGCACTTCCTCGGATAGGACGGGACGCAGGTTCGATTCCCGCTCGTACTAATGTTCTCTTTTTCCTCATTCACAAATAATAATTTGTACTCTTACAGATTCTACTTGGTGTATTCAGATCTGTAATTAATTGTAATGATATTCTTTCAGGTTCCTAGCAGCAGACATGCAGCTATACTTAGTAGCAGCTGTACTCACTCTTGGGTTGGTTCATCTCAGAAGTCATGCGCTGCCAATCTTGGCTACTTTGTTTGTAGCATTCTCTGTACTCAACGGAGTGCTTTCCTACGTCTTCAACTGGCAGTCTATAGTATACTTCTTGTATCCTCAGTAAGAGTAACTCTATAAACTATTAGGAAAGGAGAGATGATGTAAATATTTATGTATTCATTAGCGTAAGGTAGCCTTATGAAAAAAAAATGAAATGAAGAGGTTTTAAAGTTTTTATCTGACTGTATTAATGCTAAAAATAGTACTGGAAAATCGCCTGCAGAACTGTCTTTTTGCATTCACCAATTGTGACTCCAAATCTCCACCTCACATTTGTTTTAGATATCTTTACGATCTACGCCACTTATCGGATGCATTTACATACATTATTCCAATATGGTAAGTTTAATTTTGCAATTAGGTATAATTCATATTATTTGATGGCGAGATTTTTTCAATATTTTGACCTGTATTTCTATTAGAACTTGAGATGCTCAGCTACTTTAGAATTATTTGTGAAAGTGGAAAAAGAGAGCTTAACTGCGAGCAAACCGGGGAAATGCTTTAGTAATAAAATTTCATGGTTATTATCATTTGATTTTTTATGCATAATGTATTTAATGATTATTTTGGTAAATTAAACTTTAATATTATAGATTTATGTTACTTAGTTACCTACTAACAACATTTGTATTCTCAACGTTGGGCATGCTGTACTTTGCATCCCTGTGTATACCATGGCCAGACAAATAAAGTTTTATCTTATCTTAAATCTTAAATATATATATATATTTAGATATTTTTTATATATATTTTTTTTAGCATTTGACATGCTTAGCACTATAAATTAAACACAAAGTGAAAAATGTGAAATCGAAAATAACAGTCAGGAGCAGGATTTGAACCTGCATCTTCTGGATACCGTCCAGATGCTTTTTTTTTTTTTTTGTTATTTTCGATTTCACATTTTTCACTTTGTGTTTAATTTATAGTGCTAAGCATGTCAAATGCTAAAAAAAATATATATAAAAAATATCTAAATATTTAAAGGGTTTGCGTCATTATTAGGTATAATCTTAATTGTAAAATTAAGTTTACCTGGTCGGTATAATGTATGAAAATACTTCCGACAGATGGCGCGGGCGTCACCCAAAGACGTTGGTGTGATGTGTTATCGAAATTAGCAGTCAGGAGCAATTGTCAGGATGGCTGAATTGGTAAAGCATCTGGACGGTATCCAGAAGATGCAGGTTCAAATCCTGCTCCTGACTGTTATTTTCGATTTCACATTTTTCACTTTGTGTTTAATATATATATATATATAAGATGGAACGCGATATTATTATATTGATTGAAGCTATGCTTGACGATATATTTCTACTAAACTTTAATTCTCTAAATTCTGAAATAAAACCACGTTTACGGAATCTATCTCGTTTACTTGATTTTCTACTATCCTGCCATATTTATTAATTACAGTTTTTTTTACAATTATTTTTTATAATTATAAGATAACTAATTATTGATTTGTCCTCAGATCAAATAAAAAAGTCAAGATGGAACTCTGCAAACAAAGAAGTGAGGCTGGTTAAAACCACGCCTTGCCGTGTACATACACAATTACACGCACATACGTATAACGAAACTACGCCTTGAATTGTCAGTCGAGCTATCGCGGCGCTTCGATTAAAACGTCATCAAAAATATCATAATTTACAAAGTAAAAATGCCGAATTGTGTTGTGAAAGGGTGTAAAAACCAAACTACAAGAGATAAAAAACAGGATGGAATCCAATTTCCCACTTAAGTAAACTTGGAAACCAATATTTTCAATAAATCAAATTAAAATTGGAGTTTATTGCCTGAAAGATACAAATGTTGCCATTATAAACTGTTATAGTTTACCCAATTTTTGGGCAATGTGACTGGTTTTTTTACCCCCACAGAAAAAGGGGGGTATTATGTTATAAGTTTGACCTGTCTGTTTGGTGTCTGTGTGCGTTAGTGTCTGTTTGTGGCATCTTGACTCCTAAACGAATGGACCGATTTTGATGCAGTTCTTTTTTGTTTAAAACCTGACGTGATCGATTCGAACCATTGGTCTTCATATAGAAAAAATGCCGGTGGTGATTCAAAATTTTCATTTGTGTTATTACTTCAATTAATGTATTTTTTTTATTGCATATGGTAAATGGTAACCCTCGCTCATGGACTACTATACCTGGAGTATTGTGAAACAGTTGTTCACTATTTCATGTCACAGATATGAAATGAAAGGATAAACGGCATCTTCTGCTACAACCAAAACACGCTGATGTGCTTTTTACCTACTAGTTCGCGCGGGCCCGATAGCTATTAAGGGTACACTCCCAATTGGTATCCAGTCCTACCACCAGTCATGCAATGGATGATAATTGCTTACTTCCCTTAGTCCACTCGTACGACCCCCGTGATAAATAATGGGGTGGTGACACTTGTATTCTTAGTTAGTCACCACACGGAATACAATCGCTTGTCGTAATAGTTGCCCCGAGGATGCCCTGTGGAGCGGCAAAACACGTGTAGAGAGAAGTAACGGTATAAATGTGTAATTGGTTTGTGTTGTTGCACCGCTTCTGCATATTGCATTAAATTACAGGGGAACGGGTAGTGTACTTAATTGTCTTGCAAAGCATACCATCATTTGAGTGAAAAAACAGGGCAACAACCAGGTTTTTATTAATTTAGAGATAAACACGAATATGCTGGGCACGAACATAAAATTAATTTAATACGGTGCGTTACTGAGAAATACCTAAGCATTAGGTTCCACCATATTGCTAAGTTAGAAACAGTTTTCAAATCGATTGAAAGTAAGAGGCAATCTTACAAGAAATTAATTCAGCACAAAGGTTTTTAAATAAATAATAATGCACAAAATTAAATACTCAGTAATTTTATTTTTAAAATACCCATATCCTTTTCACTACCGCCACTACTTTTTACATACACTTCGCGTCCGAATGGCTGATAGAACACTTGTTCTATCGTGTTTTAATATTTAACAATTAGTAACATTATTTTTGTAATATTGGGGTAATTTGAATTATGATTGCAACACCGGCCCACGCACAACATCTACAAAACGGGCCTCACTTCGTTGTTCGCAAAGTTCCATCTTGACTTTTTTATTTGATCTGAGGATTTGTCACTACGAACAGTTTTCAACCAAATATGTCGTACATATTTTCGTACCTTGCCCTTGATAGCCCATACGAGTCTTGAAAAAAAATATTTTTTCAACCTGCACAATAAAGCCCTTAAAATCTAACGTTTTATTTTCAATCAATACAAATCTAATGGCGTATCATTCATCAAAATTAGTTGAATTACGACTGGACATAGGAACGAACATACAAACATACCTACAGGTAAAACACATAACCCTCGTTTTGTCTTTGCCGCAGTCGGGTAAAAAATATATTTTTTATAGGTTGTTTACCTAATACTTTCTGATATTTACGCGAATGTTACACATATTGAAATAAAACTATGTTTACGGAATCTATCGCGTTTACTTGATTTTACTACTATCCCGACGTTTCGAATACTTTACAGCATTCATGATCACGGGTGGACTTAGATGATAGACGTCGAAGGCTGATATCTAAGTCCACCCGTGATCATGAATGCTGTAAAGTATTCGAAACGTCGGGATAGTAGTAAAATCAAGTAAACGCGATAGATTCCGTAAACATAGTTTTATTTCAAAAGGTTGTTTACCTTTTGTCTCACGGCTTCCTGAATCTCTAGAGCTAAGATTCCTTTACAGAACCTTGGCGAGGAATTTGCAAGGAATACCCTCATTTGCCCGGTTTTACCGGTCGCCCTGGTGCAGTCTGCCAGCGTGCTTTTTGGGCTTGTTCAGCGCCTTTCTACACTTCCATCTGCAAGAGGCTAACATCAAACTGACTTCGTACAAAGTATGTTTTTATTAAATAAGCTTGCTGCTACCCGCGATTCTATTCGCTTGGAGTTTTGTGTTATAATATCAGAGTTAAATAAAATCCTTACTAATATTATGAACAAAATTTAGTTTGTTTATTAGGTATTTATGCTGTAACTACTAAACTAATAATTATGAAATTGCATACATATAGTAAGTAGCTCACAAAAGTCCAAGAAAATGAATGGTGAGGAACCATTTTGGATCTATTTTTACAAAGAGACACCTAATTAATGTATTTATATTTTGAAGTCTACGCAAACGGAATCACGAGTCAATCTAGTGAAGAAAAGTAGTAGTCAAAATGGTCAATGTTGTCGAAAATGTGATCGAATTTCATACAATATTATATCTAAGTCCAAATGTTGCACTAGTCTCTAAGTTTATACATAGCAGCTTACATTACGGTCCCTTAAAATGATATCCGTTATTAACAGTAATGAATAAAATTACGTTATTAGAAGCTTCATAAGGTGTTTCGGGAAGCCTATAGGAAAAAAGAGATCAGTGGGGTAGCAATGGTAAGCGGTTACAAACGTTGAAATTAGGTTTGTACTTTTAAACAATGTAATACTGATAGAAATCGAATGGTTCATATAAAAAGGTACGATTGCGCGTGCTGCTATACAATAATTGTATATGCATTCGGGCCATGAATGTCATGTCGGTCGGTGGGCCGGCCGTCTCCCTCCCGCAGACGCTTTTCAGCCCTCGGCTCTCTTGTGGCATCAACCGCCATACATTTTTCGGAACGTGAGTCTTTTTCGTGCATGCAGCCGGGCGTTCATCGATTTATAAGACGTTATCACGTCAAAAATATATAATTACTAGCCTTTGCCCGCGGCTTCGCCGCAGCCAAAAGCTACTTTTTAGGCTATATCTCAGGTTCCTAATATATTAGCGGGATAAAATGTTTACCAGTTGTTAAGTCTAATCACGAGCTGCCAAATAAAAAAAGATACATCAAAATCCGTTCAGTAGTTTTTGCGTGATGCTCAAACAAACAATCAGACAAACAGATAAACAAAAAACAGACAAAAATCTAAAAAAAATCGTTTTGTGTTTAGACACGCCTATTTAGCCTAAACAAAAATATAGTCATTTTCTTTCAAATATCTTAAATGTACAGACATAGCTCTGTTACAGCTTTATAATAGTACTAGCCTTTGCCAGCGGCTTCGCCGCAGCCAAAAGCTAGTTTTTCGGTTATATCCCAGGTTCCCGATATAGTAGCGGAATAAAATGTATACCAGTTTTTAAGTCTAATCAAGGCCTTTCAAATAAAAAAAGTTGCATCAAAATCCGTTCAGAAGTTTTTATGTGATGCGCCGACAAATAAACAGATAAACAGACAGATAAAAATTCTAAAAAAAATTGTTTTGTGTTTAGACATACCTATATAGCCTATTACAGTCATTTTTTCTCAAACATCTTAAATGTACAGACACAGCTCTGTTACAGCTTTATAATAGTATAGATATAGATGACGAACAACGTCTTCCAATCACGTGTGATTCTTTGTCTCACTGTTTTGTTAGGTTGATGAAAGACAAGGATATAAACCACCTAAAAAATAAATTTATAAATTTTAATAATTGTAGACAAAATTCGATCTCAACCTTTAATAAAAATGTTAACTTACTCACGACAAGCCACCTTTTTTTAAGCTCAAGAACAGTCGTTTTTACTACTTTTTATGGAGCATTTCGTCGTGTTACCGCTCTGACAGATGAATTTTAGTTCAAATTCAGTTTTAGTGAAGTTTTAGATTTGCCACCAACAACAACGCTATTGTTATGCATCATCCATGTGTAGTTTATTGAAGGTACGATACTAGTAGGTATGTATAGTTTTAAGGTATTTATTTCTCTATCTATTCTTACAGTGGTTGAAGCTGCCCTACCACATCACTGTTTTTGCAATAATCGGCTGGTTCCTCTCAGGCATCTATGTGAGGCAGATCACAGAGCCCTGGTTTATGGCGACATATATAATATTCGAAAGGCCAGTGCTTGCTATCCTGATGGCGTTTTTGTTCCTTGGAATGATCAATGGATTAGGAGGTATGGATTACAGATTAGCGACCCACCCTAGCTTTGCATGCGTACAAATTACCAGAGATGTGACTTATTTAAGATACAAATATCTGAAATACTGATACAAGATACAAAATACGTATTTTCATCAGGTGATTGGTGAAATGACTTTTAAAAAAGTATTTTTGATAAATACTTTTTTAAAAGTCATTTTGTATCTAGTATTTAAATACCTTTGCGTTTGGTATGTTAGTATTTTGTAAATAAGTTATTTTTTCCTTTATTCACAAAATGTGACAAGATTCGATGGTGGTAATAATTTTAAATGTCACCATGATATAAAAAAGTCAAAAGATGAATCTTTACATGTTCTTCAGTGTACAGTTCAATTACATGTTTTTATAGGATTCCGATTTCTCTATTGCAATTGGCGAAAACACAGAGTCTGCTGGCAAAATATAATAAAGATACTAGCTTATGGAGCTTAATTGCTTTACCCACAATAAAAAAAGTATTTTTCAAACTTTCTGACCGTTCTTTTTTTGATTTTGATGCCTCATCGAAGAAAAATGAGTGATAAATTAATTTTAATTAAGTCTCAATTAAAAGCAAAAGATAATAGTTTGTTTTATCTCATTTCCGCGATTAACCGCGAAAATTAGGAAAATATTGTTTTCAAAGTATTTTATCTTTAAAAAGTATTTAAAAGATACGTATTTTGTATCTAGTATTTCAGATACTATTTCAAAAAGTATTTTGTATCAGGTATCTAAAATACTTAATTTAAAAGTATCTTGCATTTTGTATTCCAAATACTTTGTATAGGGTACCTTGTACATCTCTGCAAATTACTATAGTATTTTTTTGATAAGGCGAGAAAAATGTACTTAACCGCACACCTCGTCGTTCGGGGCAACGAACACGGCAGTGTGAGGCCGTCACCCACTTAATAAACTCGCCGTGTGCCGTCCTCTGCTTGTAATGGTGGGCCATTAGAACTATGTTATATTACTTCAGTGGTACTATAGCCAGCTTAAGCATTTATATTACTTTTGACCATAGACTTTAAATATACTAGCGTATAGACAAACAAAGAGCTCATCAACGTGCGACAATTTTTTATGTTAATATTTTCGATTTAAGTTTAGATTTTCCTAGCTTAAATTGACTTACATCTAACAAATTTGATGATAAAACTATACTGAGCACCATAAACCGAGAAGTTTATAGTATTGCAGACGTAACAAAGTAATATCCTACAAAAACATCGGCATACCTCGAAAGGTTTTATTTATAATAGTATAAATTGACAAAACTTTAAAGAGCGACGTAAATTCAGTAGATCTTAAAACAAGTATTTATCACAGAATTTATAAAAATGCAGAGAATATTCGAGTGTTTACAAAGCCATACACAGAGAACATAACTAGGCGATACATAATAATATGTATAAGATCTGTTATAGTCCAACCAAAATATATCGAGAGGCATCACGATCAATTGTTTTAACGGAGAATATACTTAACAATAATAATAATAAAATCTTTATTTTTTCTTCCACAAGGGTTCTTAAAATTAAGTTCATAACAACTTTAATACTACTTGTCCTTTGTGGGAGACTGGTATCCGCACTAGGAAACCCTGTCACGCAAATTACCAGGCCACCCCTCGAACGTAGCGTAATTTATATATTTTTTCAAATACTTTAATAATAACTAAAGGAACATTGCAGAGATTAAAACTATACTAATTGTGACTTACTATGTCTACCTAACTTAAAGAAAATAAAAAGTGAGCAGTAATTATGGTTTGTGTGTATGTATGTGAAGTGTATGTGAGTGAAAGTGTAAAAAGGACGTGTGAGTGAAAGAGTATGCATGTGTGTGGGATGAGAGTGTATACGCTTATATGGCTATAGTTAAAAGATTTTCAGTTGCAACATAATTTAGGCTTAATAGAAATGTAGTTAAAACTTGCTTGCATTTTACCTTAGTCAATGGATAAATATTTAGTTTAGCATTCAGTTTGTTATATAAATAGGAGCTCAGAGAATAATAGCTGCGATGAGATGGTGCACTTTTGCGGAGCCTAGTTGGGCATACATTTGATTTAATACGTTTATGTGCATTTAAGGATGGATTATATTGAAGAAGTGAATGCTTCCGTAAAATGGTTAGCATGAGATAAAGTTGACGAACAGACAGAATTTTACATTTCTGGTACAAATCAGTAGTAGGGTAAAAAAGGGTAGTGAGTGGGCTACCTTCAATATTAGTCTTTGTGCTCGTTCAACTTGCATCATGTGAGTCTTGGTGGCACCTCCCCATACTGTAATGCAGTAGGACAACAGCGATTGATAAAGTGCATAATAAATTGTTTTAAGTACTTTTGAATCTGCATCATGGCGAAGATTTTTGAATATACATGTTAACTTTCTTAAGCGTTTCGAGAGCAGGTATATATGTGGGTTGAAACTTAGATTTCTGCCTATAATCACACCAAGGTATCTAATGGAGTCCACTTTTTCAAGTTTAGGGCATGTACACGTGTTTGATGAAAGATTATAACAAGAGTGGGCTGTTATGCTAAGAGTGGAATTTAACATAAAGCGGGTATTTGTTAATGCAAATGCGATATACTTTGTTTTGCTGGTATTAATTGTGAGTCTGTTATTATTTAACCAGCTTCCAACCACAGAGAACCCCCTTTGAGCATGGCTATAAACTTCTTCCCATGTATCCTCATGGAAGAGTAGAACTGTATCATCGGCAAAAGTAATGATGTGGCCGTTAGTAAGATTTAATTGACAAAGGTCATTGATGAATGTTAAAAAGAGGGTAGGTCCAAGAATACTTCCCTGTGGAACACCCATATTTACATTGCGATCATCACTTTGCCAGCCTTCGACTATTACGCGTTGAAGTCTATCACTAAGGTAACTTTTCAGTAATTCTAGTCGAATTCCACGTACACCTACGTGTTCCAGTTTCTTCAGCAAGAGTGACGCAGAGACTGTGTCAAAAGCTTTTGGTAAATCTAGAAATATTGCAAGAACTTTTTTGTTTTTATCAAGTTTAGCTACAATGTTATCAGTAAGTTGGTGAACTGCATCATTCAATTCGTTGATTTACCTCTTCGAAACCCGTTTTGATTTTCATATATATTTTTTTAGATTCTAAATATCTTATTAGCTGTATGTTAATAGCTTTTTCTATAATTTTAGATAAGACTGGTAAGATTGATATCGGACGATAGTTGTTGACACAATCTCTGCTGCCACTCTTGTAGATTGGATGAACCAGTGATTTTTTGAGCTCAGCGGGGAAAATGCCTGTGGAGAAGCAAATGTTGCAAATGTATGCTATAGGCTCAGCTAAGATATTGGCGTATCTCTTGATTAGACCACTAGGAATGTCGTTGAGTCCTTGAGCGCAGCTGGTTTTTAGAGAGAGTATAATGGTCTTTATCTCACATGCATCAACAGGCAAAAGTACAAAAGAGGAATTTTGAGAAGGTTGAGTGGGGTATTGATTGTAGTTAGGCAACCTTATGATAGAGCTTACTACTGAAGAACCTATATTTACAAAGAATTCATTTATGCTATTTAATGATTGATGTGTTTTACTCAAGTCTATTAAGTCTAAGCATGAAGTTGTTTGTTTTTTAGTAGATGTTATTGTTTTAATTGTTTCCCACATTTTTTTTTGTATTGCCTTCACATTTTGCGAGTTCAGTTCTATCATACTGTTGCTTAACCTTTTTTAGGATCTTGTTACAAAAATTGCGGTAGCGTGAGTATATTATTTTAATGTTGATATCATCAGGATATTTTTTACATTTTATATGTAGCTTATCGCGGTTACGCATACAGCTTAGTAAGCCTGGAGTAATCCAAGGTTTAATAATCCGCCTACGTTTTGGTATAGTTATATTTTTCGTACAGTAACTAACCATAGTTTTAAGAGTTCTTTGAAAAAAAGATACAGCATCGTCAGCACTTTTCAATTAATAAATGTCATCGAAGTCAGATACATGAATTATATTGTCTAGAGCTGCGAAGTCTGTACGGGTAATTGATTTTGTACGCGGTTGATGCGACGATCGCAAACGAGAAAGACTTATGATGACAGTGTAATGGTCAGTAAGAGTCGTATGTGACACTAAACATTTGGCCAAGAACCTGGTTTTTATCACAACATGATCGAGGCATGATCGAAAGTGAGTCGGAATATAATGTGCGGGCATGAGCCCATGTGAGGCAAGAAGCTTAAGATAGTCATCGGCTCTATTATCACTGGTGGAAGGTGATATGTCTGTATTGATATCACCAGTAAGGAAGATATTTTGGCAGGAGAGCTTTATTAAGATGTTGTTTAAATATTCCAAGAAACTTGTGATATTTCTTATGCCTGGGCGGCGATAGATACCCAGAATAACGGATTGATTATTAATTTTAGTTAACAAACAATTAGCATCTGCTATTGTAGGTTCATATATATCAAATGAATGAGAAGATTTGTAGTATATCATAACGCCTTCGTTTTGAGACCTATTATCTCTGGTTTGGGCGTAATGATATCCAGTAATAAGGGGTATAGATTGATTTTGGGAAATCCAACATTCAAATAGGATGATGATATCCCAATAAATTTTTGATCGTGCCATAATGGTTTGTAGTCCTATAATATTTTGGTTAACGCTTCTAATGGTTTGTAACATGATGTTCAAAGAAGAATTATCGGTATATACTGATGCTGCAGATACGTCTATGTCACATGTACTCGATTCGGCCACACTGAGTTGATCTAGTTCATTGTTAATTAATATTTCAGAATTATGATCGAATGTTACTAGAAAACAATAAGTATTTCGCAAACCTATTTCTGTCCAAGATTTGATGGAATTGGAAGAGAATACATGTAAAACCGAATTGTATAATATGAACAGATTATTTACGCTTTTAAATGGCACCGGGTTAGGACTATATAGCCATATGTAGTTGGTTAGATGTTTTAATAAACTGAAAATGTTGTATACGTTTTTGAATAGATTTGATGTATGTGTTATTTGTGTTAATCTGATAAGTTTTTTAGCGATATTTGTAAGAGTGGTCAAAAACGAAGTAATACGTGTGTGGTGTAAACAAAATGTGTAGAGTGTACTAAGTATAATAAAATACAATA
Source organism: Leucoma salicis (assembly GCA_948253155.1). Classification (NCBI taxonomy): domain Eukaryota; kingdom Metazoa; phylum Arthropoda; class Insecta; order Lepidoptera; family Erebidae; genus Leucoma; species Leucoma salicis. Next base: position 503,182 of record OX411822.1, on the reverse strand, counting down.
AAATTTTGTTTAGAAAAAAAACATGCAGTAAGAAAAAATATAACGTTATACAATGGAAACTCGTTTTGAAGAAAAATAGTCATACAGTATTCCTTAATTTATCTAAGTCTGAACTGTTATTTATACGAATATAAGGCAAACCTTCGTCTTGATCTATATTTTAGCACTTGACATGCTCAGCTACTCTTAAAGTACAAATTATAATTTGTGAATAAGGAAAAAGAGTATTTTAGTACAGGCGGGATACATTTACGGGTACATTTACATGCATTAATCCGATATCCGTTCCGATAGAGGGCGTTGGTCGTTAAGACAAATGTGATAAGTAGATTGGGTATGTCTAAAAGATAGTACTGTAGCTCAGTGGATTAGAGCACTTCCCCGGATAGGAAGGGACGCAGGTTCGATTCCCGCCTGTACTAAAATAATCTTTTTCCTTATTCACAAATTATAATTTGTACTTTAAAACCTTCGTCTTTTTTAAGAAAGATGATTCCATTTGCAGTCCAGCTGAATTTGTAGCCATGACTATTTTTAAATTGTCGAGCAAGAAAGTAGAGCTCCTGATTCTTGTGTGTTAGACTTTTCACCACGTATATATGTTTCAACTGGTAAGTATGATTTAGATGACTAGTATTTAGTTAATTGATTTTATCTTTGTTTTAAGTTCTTGACACCCTTGATATTTCTTTCTTTTAGCAAGACAGCCGTTAGGTTAACGATGACCGGGTAGGTACCATCTTTAGATTTTACTCCGTAAATGTCTGATATGGTAGAATCTTCTATATTAACATTAATGGTCTTACCTAATTGAATAATTTCATTATACAAGGTAGCTTTAGTTTCTCCGTCCTGTTTTGGTATATTACGAATTTCGATTCTAGTTCCACGTAGGTTCTTCTGCGTTGCTTCAAGTTTTTCTTCTCATTCTTTATTAAAATTGTATCTTCCTTTCTTTTCTTCTCCAGGGATGTGATTTTTAACAAGAATTCGTGATTTTTATGAGACAGTACATCCTTACTTATCTTGAGTATAATTATTAAGAGTGGAAGATAATGGCCAGACATATTGATGAAGTTTGATGTTGGCAGGCTGGCTGCCAGCGCTGCTATCCTGGCGTGGCTGGAACATTGGTGGGCGGTTGTCACTGGCGGTACTGCTGGTGCACTGGTGCGTTAACATGAATATCACTGCTGCCAGGCGTCAGGCTCTCACCGCTTCTAAACTGAACATCGTGAGTATCACTCTTTTGTAGCACTTCTAGAAGTAATAGAGGATTTCGGATATCAGGTTTGCAGTGTCCGTGTTATTATTGAGTCGATGGACTATTAATATAGTATACTATTTATCTTTAAGTACGCCATTGTCTAATCGGCTATTGATATTAATAAAATAACACAGATCAACTAGGACTTCATTCAAATAATTGTCAGTCGAAGAGTCACTTATGGAAATGTATTTACTTTGAGAATACTTCACACTAAAGACTCTGACACTCTGTTGTAGCTGTATCGATACTGCATTTGTATGTCACACTACCGCACCTTTAACAAGTTTCTCTTATTGGAACGAAGTAACTTTTTCGTATTTTGCCTAAATTATTACTGCAGGCTCTTATCATCATCATTATCTTATGGTGGTTTGTTTTTCTCCTTTCAACCCATATATTCATCATCAGTCTCTTTCTCAGTGAATGGGAAATTATAATTCTACTCCACATTGGCTTTATTTTTCGAGTATATATATATATATATATATATATGTAGGGATCGAGGTAGCAAAACTACTTTTGGCTCGGTTTATGATTATATTTTGAAAAAAAAACATGTACAAACTTTTTAAATAGAAAATAGAAATAGCGTCTTAATATAGGTACGTCCTCTCTCACGTCTTAACTTCCTCCGAATCCCTCCACTCAGAACATTTCTTGTCTTTCATACACAGCTCGTTCATTCAGTCATCTCACGTTCCGCCTCACGTTCACATCAAACTTTCTTACTACCATAACTTATGAACAATACTTTTCATAAGCATAAAAAGAAATATAGTCCACAACTCAGCCATTCTGCATTGTAGTCTGACCCCAGACTACTCTTATAATTAGTGAAACTGAACTAATCACAATATTAAGAAATTGATAAAACTATACTTTAGAAAATTTTACTCACTTTAACACAGCTACTAGTCTACACAGTAATAATATAGAATGGAATAAATATTTTAAGTTTACACAGCATTAAGCTACTTCATAACAACTTATAGTAACTTTGATATTACAAGAAAAAAAAAACAAATAACTTATTTTATTTTTAAACTCAACAAAACTTATTTTATTTAACTATTATCTTTAGTCTTACATAGTACATTTACCACTAACAACTTTAATTTGATAGTATTATTACAGAACTACAAATCAATATAAGTTTGTAAACTACAACAATAATGATGGTTACTCACCACAAGTAACTGGTTAGGTTTGTTACCTACCAATATCATCTTTAACTTTAAACAGTGGTTAGAATCACTATTACTACACATACATTGTGAATTAAATTTAAACAAAAATTCAAAGTATACCTACTTATACAATTAATAGATAAGTATATCAAACATAATGTTGACACATCATTATGAAAAGTCTTCATTTAGGATATGCATTCTTAACAAGTCCACCTAGCACATTCTATTAACACAAAATAAGATGAGTAAGCGGTTGTCTTGCCCAACAAGAAATACAGAACAGACTCATGGCCACAACTTCATACAGTCTGCCCCAGTTGAAGTATTTACTGGCCCTTCTGCATTAAGAGCCACCTTCACCACATGATACCTTCCCTTTCCTGCTTTCTTTACTACTTTGTATGGACCTAAAAACTGGGGTTGAGTTTCATTGCATTTCCAAATTGAGTTCTTCGAATAGCAACTAGATCTCCTACTTGATATTGTTGTTCTTCCTTTCTTTTCTTATTAAACGACTTTATGTTTTCTTCTTGTATCTTTAAAATTTGTGCTTTAGCTTCCTGTCTCAAATGATGACGTCTTTCAATGAAATCTTGTCGACATTCTTCTTCTATTAAATCTAAAAGATGAATATCCTCTTTCCGTTTCATTTTAGTGCCAATAAATAAATAAAAAGGTGAAGTATTAATTGACCTATGATAAGTACCATTTATTGCCCTTTGCACTCGACTTACATGCTTGTACCAGTGAGTGGGTTCTTGTACACACAACTTGGTTAGCACGGAAATAATCACCCTGTGAATACGCTCCACTTGTCCATTGCCCCTCGGAATGCCTGTAGTAACAGTATGGTGCTGGATGCCTTCTTCCTCACAATAATCTTTAAAATCCTTTCCTGTAAAAGCTGTCCCTTTGTCTGTAATTATTCTTGAGGGATTACCATAATCTTTTTGGTGCAACTTCAGTTTATCTACTGTCTCTTTAGCTGTAACAGTCTTTGTAGGATATATCCAAACAAATTTTGTATAGGCATCAACAACAGTTAAGATGTAATTATATAACTTCTTTGTGACATCCAATGGGCCAAGGTGATCACAGTGTAATGTCTCCAAGGGAAGTTCTCCTTTCTCAATAGGATTCAGAAATCCTTCCTGTCTTCCTTCTTTCCTACTGGCCAAAATACAGGGAACACAACTTAAAATTATGTTATCTATCTTTTTATTTATCTCTTTTATGTAATAATCTTTTTCTACTAGATCCATAGTCTTCTTTTTACCAAAATGTCCTACTTCATGAGCTTTTCTTATAATTTCAGTATCCATAACTTCTGGGATTACCAGTTTTTTCTCTACCCCTTTGTAAATTAAATCATTTTCAATATAAAAATCTTTGTACTCCTTATCCTTTAAAACTTCTCTTACCATGTTTAAATTATCGTCTTCCTTCTGGGCTTTACATATCCTCGCATGTAGCTCTGACTGAATAAGGTTAACATGGGGACTTCTACTTAGTGAATCAGCATGGACCATCTTTTTACCAACACGATGCACTATCTCATAATCAAAATCTTGAAGAAATAGAACCCATCTTGCAACTTTTGTTGCTACTTCATTCTTATACAATGTTTTCTGAAATGCTGCACAGTCTGTCACAATCTTGAAATGGTTTCCAAATAAGTACTTCCTAAATTTCTTTACACCTTCTACTACTGCCAATGCTTCCAACTCGTAGCTATGATAATTTTGTTCAGTGGCACTGGTCTTCTTACTCATGAAATGAACAGGATGTAATGCTCCATCGCTGCTGTCCTTTTGCAAGAGAATCGCTCCAATTCCATACTTTGATGCGTCTGTATGTAATTCTATATCCAAACCAACTTTAAAAATTTTTAATACAGGTTCACAGCATAGTTTAGCCTTTAATGTTTCAAATGACTTTCTCTCTTCTTCTCCAAAATAAAATGACTGATTTTTCTTTAGTAATTCTGTTAAGGGTCTTGCTATTACTGAATAATTTTCAATGTACTTGCGAAAATAGGAAGTCAGTCCTACAAAACTATGAACTTGTTTGGTTGATCTCGGTTCAGGAAAGTTTGCAATAGCCTCAGTCTTACTCGGTGATGGTTTAATAGTACCATTTTCAACAACATGACCCAAATATTCCACTTTTCTTTGCAATAACTGACATTTTTTCCAATTAATCTCTAAGCCATGTTCTGAAGCTACTTTTAAAACTAAATTGAGGTGTTCTAGAGCCTCCGTCTCATCTTTAGACATAACAACAATATCGTCGATGAATATTAGAACTATTCCACTATTAATCAAGTCCCTGAAAATTATGTTAATAAACCTGCTGAAATACTTTGGACAAATAGACAAACCAAAAGGTGCTCTTAAAAACTCAAATTGACCTTCCGGACTACTAGTAACAAAAGCAGTATACTTTACCGAGTCTTCATGTACAGGTAAATGAAAAAATCCATTTTTTAAATCCAGTGTACTGTACACTTTTGACTTGCTAAGCTTATCTATATGATCTTCTATAACTGGCAAGGGGAATTCATCTTTAATCATCTTTTGATTCACTTTTCTATAATCCACACAAACTCTAAATGTACCATCTTTCTTCTTTACAAGTACTAAGGGGCTGGCATATTCTGAGTAACTGGGTCTTATTATTCCTTTGTCTAACCACTCATCAATCTGGCGTCTAACTACTTCTTCTTCTTTGATTGCCAACCTTCTTGGGCGTTGCGAAATAGGAATGTCATCTTTCATATTAATTTTCAATTTGATGGGTGCCTCCTTCGTCTTCATCGGCCTATAGTTGTCAATCAGTTTCTGAACTGCCGGTATCTGAGAGATAGGCTCCTCAGATGCGATTGGTAAACTCAACATACACAAACTGTAATCATTTTGTGGCATAAGTCTGACTGCACCTCTATCTAATAAAACCGTAGCATTCCCTAAGAAACATTGATTGATTGATTGATTAATATAAGTTGATATGGAATAACACCTGTAGGAACAATATAGAAACAAGTTTCAAAACTATTATTATCGACCTCAATATAGGTAGTGAACTTACCCAGAGTGCATACCTTAGCTGTTCCCAACCCTGATAATACAACTTTATCTTTTACATATACGACATTGTCAAGCTGAAAAAACAATTGTGAAGTTATTAAATTATAATCACAACCCGTATCAATAAGTGTATCGACCGTAACACCACACATTTTCACTGATTTTATAGATTTATTTTTATTCACTGACACTTTATTGTTTACATTTAAAACGACCGAGTGAACTGAACCGTTTTGAAAACTATCAGTTCTATCCTTAAAAGTATCACCATTTGTTGTTCGCGATCCGTCATTCGTTAGTTCTGAACTTATCTGTTTCGTGTCGCCACTTGCGCAATCTGTCACATGCAGCGAATGACCGGTCCGGCTCCCGCTCTTCGTGATTGATCTTAGGAATGATTTGTCGGAAACATGGCCGCTTTCGCAATCCTTGCTTATGTGGCCAAATTTATTACAGCGAAAACACTTCACACCGTTAGGGCACCGATTTGCCGTATGATCCTTTTTACCGCAGTTAAAACATACTCTACTCGACGTTATAGGTGATTGCTTCTGGCTTGATGTAATAGTTTTCTGCTTATCGCCTTGTTTACTCGTGCTAACACCGCTTCTTCGTTCTTTGTTCATCTTAGATTTTATAACTTCGTAAATCGCAAGTTTTTCCCTCAACCCGCTATATGTCGTAATGCCGTATAACATAGATTTATTGCTCTCGTAATCCATTATGCCGTCTACTATGTACTGTATGGCAATATAATCTGGGAATTTTGCTCTTTTACCCAACTCACGCATAATTAACATATACTGGTATACCGTTTCATCTTTTCTTTTTTTTCGACCTGCCATTAGCTCATGCATTTCTTTGGAATTTAGTACATCAGGAAATTCCTTCAAGAGAGCCGCCTTTAAGTCCTCGTATGATTTAAATGTCTTTTCTGACCTAAGCCATAACTCCGCCGTTCCGACGAGTGATCGTCGAGCTATTATTAATTTCTGCTGTGCCCTCCACCCAAATATTTCCGCATTGTCTTCGATATCAGCTGCCCATTTAGTCGAAGAATAGGCTTTATCTTCGCCACTAAATTTAACCACACCGTAAGAATAAGTTGGATCCAACGACATGGCCGCCGTGCCCGCCGCTGCTGCTGTAATACCGTCGTCTTTATTGCCAAACATCGTCTTTGCTGGCGTAAATCGTCTTTGAATATTTAACAGCGTGTATAAATGATAACATATACCTCGTCTTCCTCGTACTTATATTGCGTTGCCCTTGCGCAGGCCACGCAATGCCGGCGCGTCGTCGTCGATGCAAAATTAATCTTCGTTAATCCCAGTCGATCCCGGGACGAGCCTCCAAAAATTGTAGGGATCGAGGTAGCAAAACTACTTTTGGCTCGGTTTATGATTATATTTTGAAAAAAAAACATGTACAAACTTTTTAAATAGAAAATAGAAATAGCGTCTTAATATAGGTACGTCCTCTCTCACGTCTTAACTTCCTCCGAATCCCTCCACTCAGAACATTTCTTGTCTTTCATACACAGCTCGTTCATTCAGTCATCTCACGTTCCGCCTCACGTTCACATCAAACTTTCTTACTACCATAACTTATGAACAATATTTTTCATAAGCATAAAAAGAAATATAGCCCACATATATATATATATATATATATCTCTAATATGTTATCTCTAATAATAAAGAGTAATCTTCGGTACCATTTACCATATTACATATTATACTATACATACATTCGTAGGTCCGTATTTGATGCCAAGTTGTCGTTGTCAATAGATCCGTTAATCACAATTAGATATTGATATCCCAAGAAGAAATCAGAGTCCGTTGTTGAAGCCAATTTGTTAATAAAGTCAACAAAAAATCCACAACTTCTTTGCTAGACAAAGATATTAGGCTCCCTTAAAGTAATCCAAACCATAACTTTAACTTCTTTGTTTATAGTTTGAGTAAGCACAATTTAGTCAATGCGTTCTTTTTGCTGGAAATCGTTCTTTTGACCGACATCTGAAGTATGCTTCAGGTGAGTGACTTGCATCTTCATGTTTCTTAATATAAGAGTGTTGATGAACCTCTGAACAGGCATTTCCACCATAATGGTAAGCGGTATTGCGACAACGAAAGAAATCCAGAGGGTCGCCCACATGTCTATTGCCTGTAATGACAAATATCAGAATAATTTTTAACTTGCACAAAAACTGTTTTATTTTGATGTTAATTTTATTATGATGTCAGATGCCCGCTTATGACAAAATTTAAAATAAAAATACTGTTTCTTTATAGAGAAAAAAAAATTGAAAAATGCCAGACGCAATAATGCGGATGAATGAGATAATTATATGATTTTGCCTTTGTTATTAGATAGCTTTATAATGTATTGATATGATCAATTACTTCAATCACGTAAGGTACCTATAGCCTTAATTTTGCATCTCTTTTTATTTGAAGTAATAATATGAATATGCAAAGAAAATGAAATGTTGTCAATTCTATTGCCGATATTATTACCATTATAATATTTGTTAATTCTTTATATATATATATATATATATATATATATATATTTATATACTTATCTATCTGTTTGTAAACGCAACGCTCGTTAACTAAACATAAATCAATTATGTTAAAATAATACTAGTAAAGACGAACCTACCTAGTTAGTGAAACCCGTGAATTACTAAATTTATTTTTATTTATTTCAGTCGTAGATATATAGATAAGTATCTATAGATCGACGACTGAAATCTATCAGTTTCAATGTTAAAAAAGCACTAAAATACTTATGAACCGCGACGCCATGCTATGTAGTATATATGTGTGTATACTTAGATACTTAAAACAAATTACAACTTCAAAGTGGGTAACAACTTTGAGTATTATGCAGTTTTCGGAAGTGTCCGTGAATTTAATTTAATTTCAATCGAATGTAGTCATTATTAAACACCCACAAACAATTTTTTGTGGCTGTTAGTTCTTGGGCCAAAAATGTATGGCAGCAGTAATGTTCTTTTCCTCTTTATACAGGATATTCAAGATTGAAATTTGTTTTCTCAGCTCGCCTCTATAATTTCCGGGATGCTGTTGAGTTGACACTAAATAATTAATAATTTTTTGTCATCATAAAATTTAAAGCTTTTTGTGTAGCTTCAATCACATTATCTTCAGATTCTAAAATATATTTTTTTTTTATTAATTCTTCTTGTAATCAAGCCCTTGTCAATTTGTACATGGACGTTTACATCCGTAATTTTGGTTTATTTTTAAAAAAACGCAAATATAATGTATGTCAGATTTTAACCTGTATACATTTTTCCCGTAGATTTTTCTCTTTTCTAGGCCCTAGGTTTTATATAATAAATAAAATAAAATTTTGAATAACTATTTATCCAAATAATAAGGTCGGCGTTAAAAGGGTTGTATCTGAATTTTTACTTATCGCTTGAAACGCGTTAGACTCCCGGGAGTCTCGGATCAATGACCTCGACAATTGATAAAAAAGTCCAAAAGAATCTCCAAAGCTTGCAATAAGAGTCAACATCGCAAAAAAAGGGCCGAGCCGCGCGCGCGGTCGCAAAAAAATTTGGCGCTAAAAATTTATTTCCTACTCCTTAACTTTCAATGCTATCTACTCTAAAATTTTTGCCCGATACAGGCTGTTCATTCTACAAGCTGTTCATGATTTTTGCCTAAGCCTATATATACTGTATCAACGAGAAATAAATCCCAAACGTAAACGTCAGCCAGTTGCGTCAATGGACTCGAACGGGACGGTAATAAAGTCGAGGTTTCAACGCGAAAGTGAAATAAAATTAAAATTTGTGAAAAGTTTTCGCTTTATAAAGTCAGTGTTATTATAATAATTAGTGGATAGTGTTTTTAAGTGTTTTAGTGCATAAAATAGTTATTATACTTGACAATAAACATGGATTTTTCAACAATGGGTAAGTAGTTTTTTTTTTAGATTTTTTTTAGAAAAATACGGCCACCCGTTGCGGCGCGTGGCCTCTCGCGGCGCCGCGTGGCCTTGGCGCGCTATTGGCCGGCACGTGTAAGACTCCCGGGAGTCTAACGCTCGTTTAGAACTTGTTGAAATAATAGTAAATAATAATCCTGTCAGTTGACGGGTTAAACTGAACTCTGATGAAACAGAATGTCTACTAAAGATTGAAAAGTAAATCAACATTAATATCATACGAACCTTAAATACACATATAATGACATCCACACAAAAACCTATACACAAACATGTACAATCACACACACAAACACACACGAACACAAAATTACACATTTTATTTTTATTTGATTTTTTTAGGCTATTACCTAATTTTAGTATAACCATAGAGTATAATAATTTTTTGATTTAGTTTATCGGTGAAATATTGTGGTAGGTAGGTGAAGGCTGTTATTCCTGGCTGTCAAGTATGTCACGTCAAATCATTATTTTACCGTGTCTACTGTACTTATTTAAAAAGAGTTCTGGCATCCATAGCACACTGCACAAGTTATATCTTGGTTTGGGTGTCAGAGACAAAGTAAATTACAAGTACAAATTATTTGTCAATAAGGAAAAAGAGATTTTTGCACGAGCGGTAAACGAACCCGCGTCTTTTCCAATCCGGGGAAGTGCTCTAAGCCACTGAGCTATCGTACAAATCTTTCAATCATCCCAACCTCCTTATCACATTTGTCTTTACGACCAACGCCATCTATCGGAATGCGTTTACATGCATTAAACCAATATAGTAAGTTTAATTTTGCAATTAAAATTCATACTATTTGATGAAAAAAAAACTTTTTTTCCTTTTTCACAAATAATTTGTACTTTAAAAAGTGGCGGAGCATGTCAAAAGCTAAAAAATATAGATCAAAAATGTTATGCAATTACAAATTAAATTTTTGATAGCGATTCGTCAAATTAGTAATTATAAATGTTAAACACAAAGTGAAAAATGTGAAATCGAAAATAACAGTCACGAGCAGGATTTGAACCTGCATCTCCTGGATACCGTCCAGATGCTTTGCCAATTCAGCCATCGTGACAATTGCTCCTGACTGCTAATTTCGATAACAAGGTGTGAAGGTGACTGATGCTTCAGTTATAGCTTTAACTGCTCTTTCTCCTGCTTATATTTGACACGGAAGGCGTAATAAATCGAAATCTCCTTTTCCTTTTTGTTGAATAAACAAACGGAGATTTTCTTCGGTTACAGATTTTAATAAAGGTGGCTCAATGATATTTTCTTGACAATTCAAAATGTCATAATATGTTGAAGCGTTAAAGTTTATCTTTGCTAACTGAAACATACGCAATGTTTTTGATGTTTCTGATCTAGCTTTCAAAATACGCAGTGCAGCCAATTCACGAACGTGCGGCTGGGGATCTGTAAACATTGCAAGAGGTAAGTTTTCCGGGTGTACGAAATAGCTGTTTCTTTGAATTACTGGGTCGATAACGGCTTTTAAATTTGTTGGTAAATATCTGGTTAGTTCAATGAGTTTAAACAAGTGTCGCGATCCATCTTTACAGCTAGAGTGAGTTTCTATAGAAAACCATATCGGAGCGTAAACCTTGACAATATACGCTGCAAGAGTCATTCGATTTTCAGAGGCAGTCTTTACTGAAACATATAGACGGAGAATCCTGTTGGCACGAGTTAGCCATCGGGTATGGGACATTTTGCCTGGTAATTTGCTAGCTAAATCGGTAGGAAATATGCCAGTTGAAATTGCTTTCTATTCTGTACAAGTATTTTTAGTTTGTACTAATATCTTTAGCAGAAAGCTCCGGTAAGTTCGCTGGAATAGATTGAAACTGAGTTAGAGGTCTTGTCTCACAGTTCTCAAGTTCTTTGTTAATTGTCCCTGAAAATGTTTGTGGCCCAGACGTACTGCCATCAATGTTTTTTAAAGAGATGTCTAAATGTCAGTTCATTCATATGTAATTAACAAACAATCCATTTTAAAGGTCTATCCAATCTTTTTTCTAGCATTAAAAAGTATTACGCATGAAATCGGATATCAAAAACATGAGTTAAGTATTAGTAAAGTAACGTCAAAAATCTACTTTTTTTAAATAGTTCTATGACAATCCGGAGGTAATAAAACTTAAAATAATGACTATGTATATAATGAAACTTTACATGTAAAATAACGACACCATTTGGCACCTTTTTAATGCTGAGCATATTTGAAAAACGAGGAAAAAAAATTTACCCACCCTAATCTCATTTCAGGAGTGGCATGTCATTGCACCGAGAAAACACCACAAGAGTTCAAGCACTCTACTGTGATGTTTCGTGTTTCGTTAGTAAAAAGAAGATGTTGGTACCACTTCAAACAGCATTTCGAAGTACTCACGTTGTGACGCAATATTCCAAAATATACAATCGTAACTTGATATTTTTCGAGGTTAATTTGGCCTAATTCTTATTTAATTAATGAAGGTTTTTTGAAAGGCATAATTAATACCTAATTAATGTCTTTTTGAATTAAATTATTTTAAATAAACTATGTAATCTATTTTGATATTTACATTTGACATGCTTAGCCATATATAAATTAACGCAAAATGTGAAAATGTGAACCGAAAATATCCTGCTCGTGACTCTTATTCTCGATTTCACATTTTCACATTTTGTGTTGAACTATAATTATAATCTACTATCTATAATATAAATCTGTGAGCGCTATCTGGAAATGAAAAGCTGAAAATAAATTACAGACATCTCTTTTATTTTACAATTTTGGAGGTAGTTAGATTATAACGTCCATGAAATTTTATGGTATGTAGTCATTTTAAGACTTACTGATTCCAATTTTGACCTTTTCAAAATTGGTGGCTGTCTCTTGGTGTGTCTATCAGTATATCATTTTATAACTCAAGAATCTATATTACATAGTTGAGTTGGTTGCTGTCTTAGGGGGGCCTATATCTGGCAGTGACTGATAAAAGGCTTACGGATGATTTGATCCTCATTTCCAAATCTTTCCTACTCTCGTCACATGACCCAAATCTTGCCGCTGATTTTTCCCAACACGCATTCATCTACCTGTCATAGACCGTTAAACCTCCTCAACCAACTCCTAAAGTACTGCACAGTCATTGTTTTTCTTGAATCAATATTGATGCCCTTCGGGTGAATACTTTGAGTGTTGATTGGAATTCAACCGTTGATCACAGCTGATACAATAGATCTATCCGTGTGGTTACGGACTAAGAATACAATTGTCACCACCCCATTCTTTCCCACGGGTATCGTATGAGGCAGCTAAGGGAAGTAAGCAATTATCATCCATTGCATGACTGGCGGTAGGGCTGGGTACCAAGTGGGAGTACTTACTTGGTATCGGGCCCGAGCGGATTGGTACCACCATCTCCCGCGTGACCGGCCATGAAGCACATTGTTGCGTTTTGGCTGTAGCAGGAGATAGCTGTTTATTCTTTCATTTCATATCGGAAATGAAATGGTAAGCAGCGGCTTGACAATACTCTCAGTATAGTTGAGAAGAAAAAATATAAGGTACATATTCTCAATGACGTCACTTACAAACTTTATGATCTACTAGCCTTTGTCCGTGGCTCCGCTGCAGCCAAAAGCTAGTTTTTAGATTATATCTCAAATTTCCGATATAGTTCTAATCAAGAGCTATCAAATAAAAAAAGTTGCATCAAAATCCGTTCAGTAGTTTTTGCATGATGCGTGAACGAACAGACAGGCAAACAGACAAAAAAATCTAAAAAAATTGTTTAGACGCGCGTATATAGCCTAATACAGTATTTTTTTCTCAAATATCTTAAATGTACAGACATAGATCTGTTGCAGCTTCATAATAGTATATATTATATGCCCAGTTAGGATAACTGAAATTAAAGCATTCACCAGCTCCCTGGATGTCGAAGAAAACTCAAATAGCGATGAAACAGAGAGATCGGGCTTATAGAAAATATGAAATAACCCCTGCAAGGATAACGGGGTTGCGTTTAAAAAGATAGAAATAAGTATAATCAAGTTGTATGAAATGCTAAACGTCGCTTTATTTTTAAGAATATCTCTACGTCTTCTCCAACTGTTCCCTCCTGTGACCCGGACACAGTTCTCTATTTGCATTGTTATAAGTGACAGTGGACGCCAGGATCCTTTTTTCAAATTGACGTAGCCTTAATTCTGGCGTCCTACACGATAGAATCCTTTCATCTCTTTTTTTTCTTTTTCATTAATCTCATAAATCATGATATTAAGTTATGTGCGTATCACTTGTATACTAACGAATTGCAGATATTCGCAAGCTAGGACGGAAAATATATCTGTCACAGTCGATGAAGTGAACTGTGACCAATAATAGTCTACACATCATCGCAATATACAACTGGTCACTTTATTAGGAGCTGTGGTCTTGCCAATTATCAAGCCATTTATAGGAAGTCCACGACATTTTTGTCCGTGTGGAGGTGACGGACTAAGAATACAATTATCACTATCCCATTCTTTCCCTCGGGTGTCGTATGAGGCGACTAAGGGAAGTAAGCAATTACCATCCATTGCATGACTGGTGGTAGGGCTGGGTGCCAAGTGGGAGTACTCACTTGATATCAGGCCCGAGCGGTTTGGTACCACCACCTCCCGTGTGACCGGCCATGAAGCACATTGACACACAGGACATAGCCGTTAATTCTTTTATTTCATATCTGTGAAATGAAATGGTGAGCAGCGCCTTGAAAATACTCTCGGTATAGTTGAGTCCATGAGCGACGGTTACCATTTACCATCAAATGGGCCGTAGCTCGCCTGCCACTACATGCAATAAAAAAAAATATGATTCGACTAGATATAAGGCTATTTTACCTGCAATTATATTTATGGAACTGCTATACCTGTTAGGTCATCCGTAAGAGATCTTGATCTATACATTTAATCTACACTTACTTTCAGACGCAACTCACAGAAGTCTCCGATGAGTCACGGGACCTCTGCGGTATATATGACATAGACATAATATATAGGCATTGTTCGGTACCAGGTATAGATTTGAAATTTGGGCGCATTCATTCGTACATTTATAACTTATTTAACGTCAACGCGCACTGTAGGTGTACTTGATACATCATATGATATTGTGAATGGTAGGTAGTTATTAAAGACTGATTGCTTCGACGCGAGAGGAAAATCGGTCGCGATCAATCACTTGCTTACTTGCTTGCTTGCTTTAAGTATTATTGTGCGATACTCGCTTACTTGATCTTGAGTAATAAACCGCGTTTTGATTTGGAATAATCCAGTTGCATTATTGATCATATTATTTGGAAATATATCGTGCATTAGTCTAGTATTTAACCGCGAGTAATAACTTTATTGTGATTGTTGTTGAAAATATGAACTAAGACTATAAAAAGTGACTTTACGTGTTGGACAATTCTATTCGGTGACCTTCGTGTTCTACTGGCATCCGGTGGACTCAGGCACCTGCCCTTCAGCCACGATAAGTACCTCACAATTATCTGACGGTTGGCCAATCTATGGTATTTGGTTAGGTTACTTTAGGCTTGGTGGACCTTTCCCGCCGCGTTCGGTAAGTCCACTTACCCATTTATTAGCCTTGCGTATCGCAAGCCCGCTTGTTGTTACCCCCTTGGTACCCTCACTGGTCTGGTGTTTTCTTCCACTGCGCATCCTGCACCAGCAAGGGGGCGGTACACAACAGGCATTAAGAAATCGCTTGCGCAGGCTTTGATTATTCCAATTATCAACTATGGCGATGTGCGTTATCTCGACTTGAATGTAGATCTCCTCAATAAATTGGATAGACCTTGGAGATCTTTAATTTGCCATCCTTTAACAAACATTTATTTCTCCTTAGGAATCACAGACAGTCTCTCTGCAGAGCATGCCTGCAAGAGGAGGAGACGGTGGTCCATCTGTTGCAGCACTGCTCGAAAGTCACCGCATATATGACCAAATGCTTTGGTAGCCCAAGTTCTCTCTGGGAGATCACCAGGAACGCCAAGGAATTATTGGCGTTCTTCCGGGAACTGGGGTGGATTGAGTCACACCCACCCACATGCTAAATAAGTGCTTAGATGTGGAGTTGCGGAGAATGAATAACCAATACCAATACCATATGGGATGCAGTCCCCGTTGAAATAAGGATGATCAATAATCGATAAAAATTTAAGGCCGAAGTACGTCAACTCTACAGTAAACAATTATAAACGGCACTTTTTCGAATGAAATTATTTTCGTCAGAAAATTAATTTCAAATTTAGCATACGCACATAAAGCCCAAAAAGGACATAGTCTATTTTTTATCCTGGAAAAATACATGATTCTTGTGGGACACAATTTTTTTCATACATTTCATTAGTGTGGCATAAATTTTCGATTATGAAGATCAAACGGACGAGGTTACGTGCAAAATCTAGTTGTGAATAATTATGAAAACAAAACTAAATAATTATGCCAAAATATTTTGGCATAAAACTGGCCAATGCAAGATGCATCAAATGGTTCTCGATCGAATAATTACGGCGTCAAGAAGTATCAAAACGAACATACTCATTTGCACTTTCATAATATTAATAAGTTTTTCAAAGAATGTACATAATTAATAAATTTTACGTCTAGGTCTACATACGTAACGTGACGTCATGTGACTCAGCGTTATAGATATCGTTAAAGATATCATTCCCATACATTTTAATAGTTTTCTATAGCATTAGCGATCATAGAATACAACTTGGCGTGGCCCACTGGTGCGTTATATTTATATTTGTTTCTTATGAGATTTTAAATGCTTCTCTACTAAATACATACAGTAACCACGTGTGCTGTATTGAAACTGAAAAGTGGCTATAATAATACAACACTTTTGAGTAATCTATTCTCAATGACAAGTACGTCGTGTATTTCAAGTTTATAAATAGTCCCAATTGGTAATCGTAATTAGTATTTACTTGTACGAGTAAGAGTTCGTTGTGTTAACAATGGTAGTGGCAGTATGTATGATACTGTTAGCCGTAATTTCAGCCGAGGCTGGCGACCTCACCGGTAAGATACTGTACTAAATATTATTACATAACAAGTTAAATAAATCATGTGATGTGATATAATCCTGATATTTACGCGAATGTTACACATAATGAAATAAAACTACGTTTACGGAATCTATCGCGTTTACTTGATTTTCTACTATCCCGACGTTTCGAATACTTTACAGCATTCATGATCACGGGTGGACGGATATGTTAGATGTCTAATGACTGATAAATTATTGCAACGGTTTCATCTATCCATAGTTATATGATTTAACAAAAGTTAGTTTTTTGTTTTAACCCACCTAATATTATTTTAGAAACAAAATTAATATATCTTACTAATATAATAAACGTGAAAGTTTGTGACGATATTTGTTATTCTTTCACGCAAAAACTACTGAAGGGATTTGAATGAAACTTTACAATAATATAGCTTAAACATTAGAATAACACATAGGCTATAATTTATAAAGGTATTTTTTTTTATTGCCAACGGTGGCAGACGAATCTCCGAAACGGCTGGACCGATTTGGAGAGGACTTCAACTAGCAGATAGCTGTTGTTACAGCGCGTAACGTAGGTTTCTTTTATTTTGGAAAAACAATTAGGGTTCCGTAAAAAAAACCTGTGAAATCGTGAATTAATAAAATCTTCGGAATGGCTGTACCGATTTAGACGGGACTTTCACTAGCAGATAGCTGTTGTTATAAGGAGCAACTTAGGTTACTTTAATTTTCAAAAGAAATAATTAGGGTATCACACAAAAATAATAAAACCCATTATATATGTAATTGTGAATGAATACCGATTTAAATAGATAACTATAATATAGGTACCTATCTACATCGAATATACATAATATATTCCAACTAGCTTCTGCCCGCGGTTTCACATATGTGGCCTGAAGGCAATAAATGTTTTTTTTCTTAGAAACAAACATTAGGTATATGTTAGTTTTGAAATATTTTGAAATAAAACTACGTTTACGGAATCTATCGCGTTTACTTGATTTTACTACTATCCCGACGTTTCGAATACTTTACAGCATTCATGATCACGGGTGGACTTAGATGATAGACGTCCAAGGTTGATATGTTATTTCAACGGTTTCATCTACCCACAGTATATGATTTTACAAAATTTTTGGTTTATTTATTTTCACCCACCTAATATTCGTTTAGAAACACAGTGAAAATATCTACTTCAAATGTTTATGTTTACAATGTATGAGACTTTAAATTAGTATATTAAAATGAGTATAATACTCCTCTTTAAATTGTAAAATTTTTGTTTTTATTTAGTGCTCAAAAATTCTACCACAAACTACCAATTACTACCAGTGAGAAGACAATCTTGGTTAATAGTTTATATTATTAAATATATTGATTTTGCCAAAAGCTAAGACTAAGAAGCTACCACCGGATCGGAACGCGGCCTGACTGAGAAAGATCCGGCCAGAAAACTCAGTAGGCAACAACTGTTATGGATTATTAAATTTTGTACGGAATTACTGAGATCTAATAAGGTTTAAATTAAGTTAAGTTAAGGTTTAAACCCTATGCCTCTCATGCCCGCTACCCAGCGTCCTCGGTAAGATACACAGTTTGTACTCACTAAGTCACTACAACATTGCGTAACACTCCTGGGCGGCAAATCCTATGCATCTCATGCCCGCTACCCAGCGTCCTCGGTAAGATACACAGTTTGTACTCACTAAGTCACTACAACATTGCGTAACACTCCTGGGCGGCAAATCCTATGCCTCTCATGCCCGCTACCCAGCGTCCTCGGTAAGATACACAGTTTGTACTCACTAAGTCACTACAACATTGCGTAACACTCCTGGGCGGCAAATCCTATGCCTCTCATGCCCGCTACCCAGCGTCCTCGGTAAGACACACAGTTTGTACACACTAAGTCACTACAACATTGCGTAACACTCCTGGGCGGCAAATCCTATGCCTCTCATGCCCGCTACCCAGCGTCCTCGGTAAGATACACAGTTTGTACTCACTAAGTCACTACAACATTGCGTAACACTCCTGGGCGGCAAATCCTATGCCTCTCATGCCCGCTACCCAGCGTCCTCGGTAAGACACACAGTTTGTACTCACTAAGTCTCTACAACATTGCGTAACACTCCTGGGCGGCAAATCCTATGCCTCTCATGCCCGCTACCCAGCGTCCTCGGTAAGATACACAGTTTGTACTCACTAAGTCACTACAACATTGCGTAACACTCCTGGGCGGCAAATCCTATGCCTCTCATGCCCGCTACCCAGCGTCCTCGGTAAGACACACAGTTTGTACTCACTAAGTCACTACAACATTGCGTAACACTCCTGGGCGGCAAATCCTATGCCTCTCATGCCCGCTACCCAGCGTCCTCGGTAAGACACACAGTTTGTACTCACTAAGTCACTACAACGTCGCGTAACACTCCTGGGCGGCAAATCCTATGCCTCTCATGCCCGCTACCCAGCGTCCTCGGTAAGACACACAGTTTGTTCTCACTAAGTCTCTACGACATTGCGTAACACTCCTGGGCGGCAAATCCTATGCCTCTCATGCCCGCTACCCAGCGTCCTCGGTAAGACACACAGTTTGTACTCACTAAGTCACTACAACATTGCGTAACACTCCTGGGCGGCAAATCCTATGCCTCTCATGCCCGCTACCCAGCGTCCTCGGTAAGACACACAGTTTGTACTCACTAAGTCACTACAACGTCGCGTAACACTCCTGGGCGGCAAATCCTATGCCTCTCATGCCCGCTACCCAGCGTCCTCGGTAAGACACACAGTTTGTACTCACTAAGTCTCTACAACATTGCGTAACACTCCTGGGCGGCAAATCCTATGCCTCTCATGCCCGCTACCCAGCGTCCTCGGTAAGACACACAGTTTGTACTCACTAAGTCACTACAACGTCGCGTAACACTCCTGGGCGGCAAATCCTATGCCTCTCATGCCCGCTACCCAGCGTCCTCGGTAAGACACACAGTTTGTACTCACTAAGTCACTACAACGTCGCGTAACACTCCTGGGCGGCAAATCCTATGCCTCTCATGCCCGCTACCCAGCGTCCTCGGTAAGACACACAGTTTGTACTCACTAAGTCACTACAACATTGCGTAACACTCCTGGGCGGCAAATCCTATGCCTCTCATGCCCGCTACCCAGCGTCCTCGGTAAGACACACAGTTTGTACTCACTAAGTCACTACAACGTCGCGTAACACTCCTGGGCGGCAAATCCTATGCCTCTCATGCCCGCTACCCAGCGTCCTCGGTAAGACACACAGTTTGTACTCACTAAGTCACTACAACGTCGCGTAACACTCCTGGGCGGCAAATCCTATGCCTCTCATGCCCGCTACCCAGCGTCCTCGGTAAGACACACAGTTTGTACTCACTAAGTCACTACAACGTCGCGTAACACTCCTGGGCGGCAAATCCTATGCCTCTCATGCCCGCTACCCAGCGTCCTCGGTAAGACACACAGTTTGTACTCACTAAGTCACTACAACGTCGCGTAACACTCCTGGGCGGCAAATCCTATGCCTCTCATGCCCGCTACCCAGCGTCCTCGGTAAGACACACAGTTTGTACTCACTAAGTCACTACAACGTCGCGTAACACTCCTGGGCGGCAAATCCTATGCCTCTCATGCCCGCTACCCAGCGTCCTCGGTAAGACACACAGTTTGTACTCACTAAGTCACTACAACGTCGCGTAACACTCCTGGGCGGCAAACCCTATGCCTCTCATGCCCGCTACGCAGCGTCCTCGGTAAGACACACAGTTTGTACTTACGAAGTCTCTACAACGTTGCGCAACACTCCTGGGCGGCAAATCCTATGCCTCTCATTCCCGTCACGCAACGTTCTCGGCAAGACGTACAGATTATGCTCATTATCTTTAATAGGTAATGACATAATAATATCGTAACTTTAACAGTGCAACAAACAAGATTTTTAAATCACAAATCACTTAACAGATAACTTGAATGATTCAGTCACTAATCATTGTTACTAATATTTTAATAATTGTATGTTGAAACTCATTCGTTACTATCACTATCGCTGCTAACTTCCTACTAATATCATTTGAGGAGCAAGCAGGTGCACCGAAACTTAGCCACGGGAATATTTTGTCTGCTGAAACAACGCTTTCATAACGTTGCCCTTTTCTGGTTAGGGGGTGTCTTCCACGAGGTAACGATCATTTGGTAAGACTTTCATGATCCTATAAAGCCCTTGGTATTTGGACTCTAGTTTTTTTGACTGACGTGGACCAGTAACTATCGCTCTAGCTATACGTACTAAATCGCTTCGATATATTTTCTGCTCTCCTTTCTCTTACTATCAAACCTATTCTTATTTACTCCCTGATTAGCCCTAATTAACATACCTGCTTCTGACCTAATATTTTCTATTGTTTCAACCGTCTTTTCACCTATTTCCTCAACTAGGTCATTGAGTATATCCTATACAGGATTATTAACTTTCCGCCCAAGGAGCAACTCAGTTGGAGTCCTTTTGATGACTTCATGCACTGTGGTATTTATACCTAATACTACGTCAGGTAAAGCATCGTCCCAAGTATTATTACCCTTTCCGTGAACCATAGAGCCGAGAGCGGCCAAAATTGTCCAGTTATGCCATTCAACTCGGACATTCGTTCACAAAGGATTTGAATTTTCTACTAGTGAAGCTAGTTCCCCTTTCACTAATAATGCGGGTGGGACTTCCGAAATAACTGAAAGGTATTTTTGAATGCCTTAATAGTCTTTAGTTTTAGTACTGCGCACAGGGGTTAGTCTAACATATTTGGTGAAGACGTAAGCTATTACTGGAATGTAGGCATTGCGTCGTTTGCTGCGGGGAAATGGATCGAGGTGGTCGCCATGTAAAGTGTGGAAAGGGACCTCTATTTTTGGTATTAGGTGAAGGAAGCCTTCTTTCGCACCTGATGGTAGTTTGTGATGAGCACATTCGAGACACGCGTTCACGTACTTCTTAATAAACTTTCGCATTTTCGGGAACCAGAACAGGGAACGGACCCTTTGCTAAGTCTTAATAAAACCAAAGTGGCCGACGTCGTCGTGATTGGCTTTGAGTACTTGCCAGCGAATCCACCGAGGGACCAACCACTTTAGCGTACCGTTACCTATATTTTAGGTACACGAAACACTCGCCCATTTTTAACCTTGTACTCCTTATAGATATTTTTTGGGTTTCGGGGTCCTCCAAAATATCCTTGATATGTTTTACTTCGTCATCCGACGACTGTACGGTAGATCCAATCCTCAGAGTTCACTGAGAGAATATCAAGCGTGTGTACGACTTCAGAGGATGTTTCACCTATGGGTGCCCTGCTCAATGCGTCTACATGGGACATCCTATCACCTGGGCAGTATTCGATATCACAGTCGAACTCTAAGAACTGAATCCACCACCTTGCTATACGCGGAACTAAGTCTCTTTTGGTGAATGTGGAGCGTAGCGCGCTACAGTCAGTGACGATGGTGAATTTAATTCCTATGAGATAGGTGTGAAATTTGTTTAATGCACTGACAACCGCTAGTGTCTCCAACTCGAACACTGAAACTTCATTTCGTCGATTGTGGTTTGCCGACTGAAGTACGCTACCGGTTGCCAGGGTTCTGTACCCTTCCTCTGCAGTAATATTCCCCCGACGCCAAACTTACTAGCGTCTGTATGGACCTGAGTTTTAACCCCATGATCATATAGTGCTGGCCTACTTATAAGTTGACGCTTAATACTTTCAAAGGCGTTATTCTCCGAATTTCCCCACTGCCAAGGTACATCCTTCTTCAAGAGGCCTGTCGGGCCCAGCGATCGTCGCAAATCCTCTGACAAACCTCCTGAAGAAGCCCGCAAGGCCAGCAAATCTCTTAACCTCATGCTGGTTTCGAGGTTAGGGGAATTCGATTCTCGTATTATACCATGGGCCAACATGTCTCCTATCATGCCCTGAACTATTTTTTCCGAGTAAGGCAAACGATAGGGTCTGGATGCAACGGGGGTCGTGTCTTTAAGGCAAATTTCCATTTCTGTGATAGTCGTAAAACCTAGGTCATGCATACCGCTCGAAAACATGTTTTATATTTATCTAACAACTCTCTACAATACTGTTTCTGTAAATCAGTCAGTTGCTGACCGAGCTCTATGGAGGGTTTTTCCGAATAGGTAACTTGGGACACTGTGTATATAGGTTTATTGGCACCAAGGTAACGAGCTCGAGTAACGAAGAGTATTTTGGGTAAATAATTTGGGATTTTACCTAGGTTTAGCTAGTACCGTTCACAATTACGTATTCACCGGGCATGAGGTAATACTCCTGATCTACTACGCCTCTGACTAAGCCGTGAACATATGTATATATTTCCGCTCACCTCGTGTAAGGACTTCACTTGGATACATTCCATTTTACCTACGCCTATGACTGTTTCTTTTAGTGAGATGAGAGGTAGCTTTATCTGCATAACTTGACTCGTGCGTTCGAATTTTAGCTCATTGGCAGTTTTAATAATTTGTAAATTGGGGCGCTCTGTGAAGCTATGACTCAATAGTACACTGTAATTAATTAAGGGCTCATCTACAAGGAACACCTCAACGTCGCTTTCAAGAATACCATGTACTTCAATACTTACATTAGTGCACCCTAGGAGTAAATAAGGTACGTTCCCCAACCCTCTTAGAAATGAGACATCGATCCGTTTCCATTGAAGATCCAAAGTTAGCATCACTTTCAAGTATAACTGTGGCTTTGCTACCTAAACCTACTAAGCATGGGATGATCTTACCCTTGATTTTTATAGCAATCTTATATTTATCACTATAATCGTCACAAAATGAAACCTTAAGGATGTTCTTGTCCTTTTGCTTCTGAGCAAATTCTTTTGTTCTAGGACAATCCGTGTATACGCCCCATAAGGTTGCATTTTGCATATTTAATGATCGGATTTGGGTACTTAAAACTAGTGTCCGATCTCGTGGCATTTGTAACACTTTATTTGATTTGGCTTATATTGGCTTTTATTTGGGAAACTGCCGGTAGAGGTATTTGTTGGTAGACGTCTATTGCGACTGTTGCGTCTCTTAGAATCTATTTGTTCTCGGGTGTAACCCTTAACAGATTTAAAAAAAAATTCATGGACATCCTCAGGTTTTTCGAATTTCGCAGCCTGTGCACCCACCCTAACGCCCCTATCGTCAATACCATGAACTAGGCAATCCACTACTTGCTTCCCAAAGATCTTACAACGATTGAGAAGATTAATCTTAGGAAAATAGTATATTTCCAGAGATTCTCCGAGGCGTGCCCTTCTATTAAGCATCTCCAATTACAACTGCGTAATTTTCTGTAAACGAGAAGTTTTCTTTGAGCAAGACTCAAGCCATGTATGTTTAATAGAAGGGAGGCCTTGGTACCAGCTCTTAGCATGATCCGTTAGGCAGGGCATAGTGAATAGTTTGCTTTTCATTCCAACCGTACATTTCTGCACATTCATTCGCTTTATCGAGCCATGCGTTAATCGTTCGCTCTTTGGTTAATGGGTTAAACTCGGGTAAAACATAATTGAAGGTTGGCAAAAATTCACGATCCCCTGTCCTATTCTTTAAGATATTTAGAAACTCTTCAATAAGATGTGATTGTTCATTCTTTAATTTACTGGCAGCGCAGTCTGAACGTACCTGCGATCTAGCATTAGTATTATGAGACGTTGTTATACCTCGCTGATCTATTTTAGACATTTTTATATATATTTTTAGCATTTGACATGCCTAGCACTATACATCAAACACAAAGCGAAAAATGTGAAATCGAAAATAACAGTCAGGAGCAGGATTTGAACCTGCATCTTCTGGATACCGTCCAGATGCTTTACCAATTCAGCCATCCTGACAATTGCTCCTGACTGCTAATTTCGATAACACATCATACCCAACGTCTTTGGGTGACGCCTGCGCCATTTGTCGGAAGTATTTTCATACATTATACCGACCAGGTAAACTTAATTTTACAATTAAGATTTTACCTAATAATGACGCAAACCCTTTAAATATTTTAGATATTTTTATATATATTTTTAGCATTTGACATGCCTAGCACTATACATCAAACACAAAGCGAAAAATGTGAAATCGAAAATAACAGTCAGGAGCAGGATTTGAACCTGCATCTTCTGGATACCGTCCAGATGCTTTACCAATTCAGCCATCCTGACAATTGCTCCTGACTGCTAATTTCGATAACACATCATACCCAACGTCTTTGGGTGACGCCTGCGCCATTTGTCGGAAGTATTTTCATACATTATACCGACCAGGTAAACTTAATTTTACAATTAAGATTTTACCTAATAATGACGCAAACCCTTTAAATATTTTAGATATTTTTATATATATTTTTAGCATTTGACATGTCTAGCACTATACATCAAACACAAAGCGAAAAATGTGAAATCGAAAATAACAGTCAGGAGCAGGATTTGAACCTGCATCTTCTGGATACCGTCCAGATGCTTTACCAATTCAGCCATCCTGACAATTGCTCCTGACTGCTAATTTCGATAACACATCATACCCAACGGCTTTGGGTGACGCCTGCGCCATTTGTCGGAAGTATTTTCATACATTATACCGACCAGGTAAACTTAATTTTACAATTACGATTTTACCTAATAATGACGCAAACCCTTTAAATATTTTAGATATTTTTATATATATTTTTAGCATTTGACATGCCTAGCACTATACATCAAACACAAAGCGAAAAATGTGAAATCGAAAATAACAGTCAGGAGCAGGATTTGAACCTGCATCTTCTGGATACCGTCCAGATGCTTTACCAATTCAGCCATCCTGACAATTGCTCCTGACTGCTAATTTCGATAACACATCATACCCAACGTCTTTGGGTGACGCCTGCGCCATTTGTCGGAAGTATTTTCATACATTATACCGACCAGGTAAACTTAATTTTACAATTAAGATTTTACCTAATAATGACGCAAACCCTTTAAATATTTTAGATATTTTTATATATATTTTTAGCATTTGACATGCCTAGCACTATACATCAAACACAAAGCGAAAAATGTGAAATCGAAAATAACAGTCAGGAGCAGGATTTGAACCTGCATCTTCTGGATACCGTCCAGATGCTTTACCAATTCAGCCATCCTGACAATTGCTCCTGACTGCTAATTTCGATAACACATCATACCCAACGTCTTTGGGTGACGCCTGCGCCATTTGTCGGAAGTATTTTCATACATTATACCGACCAGGTAAACTTAATTTTACAATTAAGATTTTACCTAATAATGACGCAAACCCTTTAAATATTTTAGATATTTTTATATATATTTTTAGCATTTGACATGCCTAGCACTATACATCAAACACAAAGCGAAAAATGTGAAATCGAAAATAACAGTCAGGAGCAGGATTTGAATCTGCATCTTCTGGATACCGTCCAGATGCTTTACCAATTCAGCCATCCTGACAATTGCTCCTGACTGCTAATTTCGATAACACATCATACCCAACGTCTTTGGGTGACGCCTGCGCCATTTGTCGGAAGTATTTTCATACATTATACCGACCAGGTAAACTTAATTTTACAATTAAGATTTTACCTAATAATGACGCAAACCCTTTAAATATTTTAGATATTTTTATATATATTTTTAGCATTTGACATGCCTAGCACTATACATCAAACACAAAGCGAAAAATGTGAAATCGAAAATAACAGTCAGGAGCAGGATTTGAACCTGCATCTTCTGGATACCGTCCAGATGCTTTACCAATTCAGCCATCCTGACAATTGCTCCTGACTGCTAATTTCGATAACACATCATACCCAACGTCTGATGATGACATCGCGATCGGCGGCCGGTCACGAGGGGTACTACGGCTACGGCTTAGACTTCTCAATATTCGACGTCGCGAGTGGCGGCCAGTGCCGCGACTACCACTGCGGCTCTGCCTGGTGCGGCTCCGAGATAGCCTCTCCTTCCGCCGACGCCGATCCAGGTCACCAGATGGTGTGGTCAGCCACCTCGCTTCATGCGATCTGTCTCGGTCACTCATTGTCTGAAACTCACGAGATAATATTTTTTTTAAAGTACAAATTATTTGCGAATAAGGAAAAAGAGATTTTTTGTACTAGCGGGAATCAAACCCGCGTCTTTTCCAATCCGGGAAGTGCTCTAAGCCACTAAGCTATAGTACAGGTCTTTCGACCATCCCAATCTCCTTATCACATTTGTCTTTACGACCAACGCCATCTATCGGAAGCATTTACATGCATTAAACCGATATAGTAAGTTTAATTTTGCAATTAAAATTCATACTATTTGATGGCGCAATTTTTTTAACATTTTTTGATCTATATTTTTTGGCATTTGACATGCTCCGCCACTTTTTTAAAGTACAAATTATTTGCGAATAAGGAAAAAGAGATTTTTTGTACTAGCGGGAATCGAACCCGCGTCTTTTCCAATCCGGGGAAGTGCTCTAAGCCACTGAGCTATAGTACAGGTCTTTCGACCATCCCAATCTCCTTATCACATTTGTCTACATATATTGTCTATTATGTAAATACAACTTTACATGGGCGTGGCAATGCAAAACGAGATACATTAACTTTGCAATCATCCCACTTCTGAGATGTAAAACTCAGAAGGGAACGGAGCAAAATCAAACATAATCAGTACCATAGCAATAATTTATTACATAATTACTCCAAATCGTTACATTATATCATAAACGCTACTTACGCTGGTTACTCGCTCGACGGACGATGACCAATTGCCTCCCATTTGAAGTATTTGAACCATTCCATTTGACATCTACCTGACACTGTCAATATTCAAGTTTGACACTGACGTTGGACAACTGTTGGTATCGGATTAACTTATCGAATATTAGTTATGATGTGATGATATAATTTTTATTATTATTTAACGTGTTGAGTAATGCGTGTTACACAAGGTAGTATATGAATAGTTACATGAGTTTAGAACAAAATTTTATTCCAACACTATGTGTACTCAGCATGCAAGGTTTATAATTGGACGACCGTGTTATTAATTTACGAAAAGATAAGATTTACTGAACATTATGCAATAATAAAAAATAAACAAAAGATTTATAGTCAAACATAATAAAAGAAGGCACACCACAAGACTGCCAGACACAGTTAGCGCGTATTGTGTAGATGTTTTTTTTTTGTTAAGGTGGGAAAGAATGTGCCTAGCCGCACACCCCGTCGTTTAGGGCAACGAACAGGGTAAGGTACTATGTAACATTAGTTCAATGTTTCGCTGGCGGTCTACCCTTCGGGATACTCTCCTTTGATCGATGCATCCGTACACCACGACATACAATCGCGGGAGGCCTTGCACGGGGCGGACGTTCCGCGGTCTTAGCTAGGACGGCATCAGGCACAGGTACTCGCACTTATGCTGCCCTAGTCGCTGGCAGGAATTTGGGTCTGCGGATGGATCGTCCTTACTGACCCTGTCCTGTCTCTCTGTCGCCACCGAGAATTGCTTCAACTACACTCGGCAGTGAGAGGTCCCCACTATTGCTACGGTGAGTTCACGGCACTGCTCTGTCCAAGCTGGGCACGACACGAGCGTATGTCGCGCCTTGCCCTCGTCGCAGCCGTAATGCTTACGGCATGGATTCGCTTTTCTCCTTGCAACCATGTGTAGGTATCTGCTGAAGCAACCTTGACCCGACAGTTCCTTCATCAATCCACCTAATTTTATTATCACATATAACGAAAACTTATATAAAACCTTTGAGGATGATTTCAAAGTCACACATAAAGCCCGTATTCAGCAACTATGTAACAGTACATTGGTTATAACACACTGCAACGCTGATTTTCAATGCAGCCCTTGGTGACTGTCGGACGTTAAATAAGCAGCAGTGATGGGTATATAAATTACAATAAAAAGCAGAACACCTGCCATAATCTACAATTAGCATTAATTAAAAGTGTGACAACTTCAAAATATAAAAAATCACAACCACCACGCTGATACCATTAGTTAAGAGTGTAATAATTTAAAAATAAAGAGGTATTAATAGAAACTAATTAAAAAGCCTATTTCAAAATCTATACTATTATAAAGTTGTATAGGGCTGTGTCTGTACATTTCAGATATTTGAGAAAAAATTACTGTATTAGGCTATAGACGTGTCTGAACACAAAACATTTTTTTTTAGATTATTTGTCTGTTTATCTGTTTGTTTGTTCGCGCATCACGCAAAAACTACTGAACGGATTTTGATGCAACTGTTTCTATTTGATAGATCTCAATTAGACTTCACAACTGGTATACATTTTATTCCGTTACTATATCGGGAACCTGAGGTACATCCTAAAAACTAGCTTTTGGTTGCGGTGGAGCCGCAAGCAAAGGCTAGTATTATATAAAAACAAAATACTCTAATGACTGTACGATGCAGTCAAGAAGTGTGGATGCGACTAGAAACTTGTCAGTAACATTTTTTACAGCTATTCAATTTAACTTAATGGTGAATTAGGGGTAGAAAAGTTTATAATTAGATTTTCAACATTATTTCGATTTCAAAGAGGGGGATAATGGCTACTTACAACTTTATATTCTCATGACATTTAAGTTTGAAAGGTACCAACTGCTAAAAATAGTATAATATGAAATCTTTTTTCATAAAAAAGTAATTCATTAATTTATCTATATTTATAAATAAAAATTAATCACTAAATGTGTTTAGAAATTTTCATATTTACTTTTAGCATTTGACATGCTTAGCCATATACATTTTCCATTTTGTGTTTAACACTAAATGTGTTGGTAAGCGCAAAACTCGAGAAAGGCTGTACTAATTCGGTTGATTATATTATACAAATATTCGCAGAGGTCCAAGGAAGGTTCTTATGATGAGAAAAATTAGAAAACTTGCTCAGATGAACGTGAAAACCATATTTTCTTTTCCACGTTTGAACAGTTCCTAGCAAGCAATTCAAACATTTCAATCAAATATAGATATCAAACACATCAACCAAAAATAGTGTGTTCGAGGATCTAATGTCTCTAATGTACACTGATGAAGATTTTTTTAGAACCAAATAAGGTATAGTTTTTATCCCGAAAATATGGAAAGTTACTAAAGAATAGCAATTTTTGCATAGAGAACTTACTGTGTGACGTATTTACATTCTGAAATCCACGCGGACGAAGTCACGGGCAGAATCTAGTTTGTTTAATAAAAACAAAGTTATCATAACATTATAAACAAGTATAAAATAAATTCTGCAATAGCTTAGCGATCTAGAGCACTTATGCTTGCAGTAAAAATCCCTTTTTCCACTTTCACAAATAATTTCTTCTTTAGTCTCCCAATGTTCGATTTTCACTGAGACTATATTTTTGATTACCAGATGAACAGTACGCGAATTTTCCTCGTTTGTATCACTTGGATGACTACGACAGTTGTTTCCTGCAGAAGAGTGGACTCTACTGTCTCGGAACATTCCAGATCTCATCGCTTAAGGAGCTGGATCCAACATTCGCCATCATAAAAGTTAGTATTTTTAGTGCTTGCAGCGCAGACGATCCATTTCCACCTGTTTACCGCATCGTACTAGTTTGGGTCATCTTCTTCCCCATAATATGGCAAAGGGAGTGATGGCTGGACCATGAGTCAGGCTTGTGAATGGGTCACCGCAGGGATCAGTACCGTTTTCTTTTTTATTACTTAGTAAATTATTTTTCTGTTCTTTAATTATTCTGAACACCACATTCTTCTCATACTACCCATTACTGGACACGGATGCGCCCTTGACATATACAACAATGTTAGGACTAAGAAGTGCTCAGTTCCATCCATCAGCCTTTCGACGTCCACTGCTGGACATAGGCCTCCCCAAGAGAACGCCACAACGAGCGGTCTCGTCATGGGGGATAATGCCGTAATCGCTACGCTTGGCAGGCGGGTTGGCGATCGCAGTTGATGTTGTTAAAACTCAAGGGAGTGCTGCTACCCACTCCCTCGGTATTCCCTCAGTCGGCTTTTACGACTCCCGTGGGTAGAGAGGGGCGGGACAATTCTAAAGCTGGCCCCACACGGCTCACGGAAGTGCTCAGTTACTAACATAAAATAAACACATACCCCAATTATTTGCTATAATTATTATCATTCCACTTTAGTTGTAGTTAATAATAAATCGATAATAATAAATAATAATAATAGAGCCTCTTGGCACTCTGTTCTCTCTGCCTACCCCGCAAGGGAAATGGCGTGATGATAAGTTAGTTAGTTAATAATAAATTGTATGAAAATGTAACAATTTAGTGAATTGAATAAGTGGCTCTTGAGTTTCTTGCCAGGTTCTTCTTAGGGCTGCGGCTGCACTGGCCTCAAGCAATCGTATTAGCTATTAGAAAACTTTTGACGATGTTCAATGCTACACAATGAACTTGTGAGTTTGAAATTGGTATTGGTGCTACATAATAGGTCTTTGAATGGCTCTCAACAACAAAATAAGAACTTCCGTTTAATAGTTCACAGTTGACCTAACCATGAGTGTCGAGGGAAAGTCGTTTCCCTTCTCTGAATTCTATGAGCTTAAGTTAATAAGCCCAAAATTTCTACCCTGCAAGTTCTTTGCAAATGCACATGCACGAGATCAAAAATACCTTGGTCACCTGGTAGGATGGGAAAAGGTGCAGTGGTCACTGAGTGACCTTTAGTGAAGGAAATAAAATATATCTCAGAAATACTGTTAAGCAATAATAGTTATGGTACAGTTGCCAAGCATTTAAAACATTTCTAAATATTTTCAGAAATATTCTCTAGATCGGTATCACTTCAATCGGACAGAAATACACCGAGGATACTGCGTCAGTTCGCGATGCCCTGAGCTCAGGACTGAGCGAAACGTTTCATTTCGGTTTGAACGCTGCGTAGCCCAATGGGCACATCGCCGTGCTATCACCACAACTTTATCCAAAATGCACTATTGCCACTCGTACGCACAAGAACATGTACAACCCCACAATTCTAAACCAATTGATAGATCACAGAAAGTGTTCCTGTGGGTATTGGTGATGCTAGTTGCAATTAATATTATTGGAACTGCCTATGACGTGCTGATGGGAGATGCGAAAAGTAAGTCGATGAAAGTCATTCAGAAATTTCCATTACCAAGTAATAGCTATGCTTTTATAGCATGACGAAAAGCCAAAGGTTCTTGCAAAGCCTTGACTACAGACTGAGGATTGCACTTGATGCCTATGTTTTGACAAGATGAACGGCGCTGCCGACGCGTTTATAAATAGATAATTGCATTTACTGTAGTTCCTAAAGCACAAGGTAGCCTAATTGTAAAATCAAGGTCAGCTCTTACTACTGGTTGAGCCTTGCTTATCTGAGCGAGAATTAGGCGCGATTGGAGAATTACTACCCTCTCAGAGAAAAACAACTGTAGGCAACTACTCCTGCCGTTGTGTTTTATATGGTGAGTGAAAGTGCTGAATACACAACCCTCCCTCCTTAATCCTCTCCTTGTTATCCTTCCTATACTCTCCTTATTATACTTACTATTCTCTCCTTTGTATCTTTCCT
This sequence comes from Leucoma salicis, assembly GCA_948253155.1. Taxonomy (NCBI): domain Eukaryota; kingdom Metazoa; phylum Arthropoda; class Insecta; order Lepidoptera; family Erebidae; genus Leucoma; species Leucoma salicis. Next base: position 470,924 of record OX411822.1, on the reverse strand, counting down.
ATCCTCTTTCGGCCTCTTTTGGCCGTGTGGGGCCGGCTTTAGTATTGTCCCACCCCTCTCTACCCACGGGAGTCATAAGAACCGACTGAGGGAATACCGCGGGAGTGGGCAGCAGCACTCCCTCGAGTATTAACAACATCCACTGCGATCGCCAACCCGCCTGCCAAGCGTGGCGATTACGGCATTATCCCCCATGACGGGACCGCTCGTTGTGGCGTTCTCTTGGGGAGGCCTATGTCCAGCAGTGGACGTTAAAAGGCCGATGGATGGATATCCTCTTTCTGTTATTCTGCACTTGACATCCTTTTCCTTGGAGATGGCGCCATACTAATAATGCCTCCATAAACTACGGTAACCACCCTTTACTTTTAATTTCGTAACTACATGCGATGTAAACCATAAATGATTTGGGATGATAATCATTTTAATGAAATAGCCTGCCTTACAAATAATAATTTAATATTACTCACCATTACTTACGATCTTTTAGAGACTCAACTGTTGGTGGTCTGGTCTATGCGCAGCAACTGGAAGCGGCTGACTGCCACTTACAATAATGGAGACCCGAGGCTATCTGCACTGTCACCTATACAGGGACTAAGGTAGCCACAATTATCCAATATTTCTTGTTGTTACATGCAGTGTTTCGGTATTATCATGTACGCTGTTATACATGGTAATACCACACTAAAAGAATAAATTTTATTGACATTATTTAATATTTTATCATGGACTGTGACATCAGGTGCACAGCCAAGTGGCTGCCTAACTACCTTGAAGATCCAATACTAAGTTTAAAAGAGAAGAATTGATAGAACCGGCTATTCTCCCAACAACCGAAACATACCGAAGTGTTTCACTGTTTTTGTTTGATATATTTTTTGAATAACGAATAGGAAGTATTTTTTTAAAAGCAATTAATATATTCTCTTTATTTATCCTTTTCGCTTCCGCCTTCATTTAACTCCGCTTTCACAAGGGCACCGCACGGCCGTCTACATATCCGCTAAAATTACTTCTATTACTACTTTATCTACTCGTTTGGGTCTGGCAACAAGTGAAGACATCTTTCAGTACCTTTGTACTTTACCTCATGCGGTTCTGTTTTATAATACATAATCTAAACCTTATCGTACAGTTGTAATGTTTGGTTTCCACAGTCATTTACGACAACCGCGACATCTAATGACGTGGTAATGATAAGCTTTTGTTGACAAGCTTATAAAAAATGATTCTAAAAGTAAAATATATTACTCTAAAATATTTTCATATATGTACTAACATATCAATACTACTTGATTTTACCGATATCTTTAATAAATATTAGACCTTTATTTTTATGAAATTTCAGGGTTATTGGGCTGACATTAGTCATATCTGTACATACTGTCTGTATCTACAACACTTTATATCTTGACAACCCAAGATGGATGGAACAGGTTAGTCTTCTAAGATATATACAAAGAACACCTAAAATAGTGAAAAGTTCGTTCTAATGACGGTGACGTCGTTCACTATCCATAACGTTTCTTTTTTATGCCTCCACACTACCCTGGTCGTTGCCCGAACGATAGGGTGTGCGGTTAGGACGATTTATCCAGCCTTAACAAAAAAAAACCGGCCAAGTGCAAGTTGCACTCGCGCACGAAGGGTTCCGTACCATTGACTAGGTAAACAACATTACTATTGTAACTCTCTGTAACCATGGTGATTGGCTGTTACCAAGTTTTGCAAGTAAAATTTGACTCATTTCGTGGTTTTCAAAGAAACACGTTTGTGTATGGGAGGCCCCCTTAAATAATTGTTTTATTTTAATTTAATAATTTATTTTTAAAGTGAATATATAACTTAATATTCTGTGAATATTCAAGCGTCTAGCTGTTGCCGTTATCAATAGCGAGCAAAAAAGGGCAAAAAAAATCACGTTTGTTTTATGCGAGTCCCCCTTAAATATTGCTTTTTTTTTTGTTTTTAGTATTTGTTGTTATAGCGGCAACAGAAATACATTATTTGTGAAAATTTCAACTGTCTAGCTATCGCCGTTCTTGAGATACAGCCTGGTGACAGACGGACGAACAGACAGACAGACAGCAAAGTCTTAGTAATAGGGTCCCGTTTAGACCCTTCGGGTACGGAACCCTAAAAAAGGGTGAAAAGTCAGTCATGAAAAGCAGTTTTATGAGAAGTGACAATCCGTTGTTGATTGCCAGATCTCGTATGCCTCTGAGAAACAAGTGGAGGCTACGTGTGTGTAAATCTGTATGTATGTATGGTAGCGAGCACCATGACTTATTATATTGAAAGTGGCTAAACTGCAATAGAAACTTGATCCAGAGCTCGAATGTGGAAATAACACTAATGAAAACATACTGTCTTGGAAGATATTGTTTCCAGTGGCTGCAGTCTCGACATACATAACGATCGATAAACCCTGTCGTTATGATATCGAAATGAATACCAGTCAAAAAAAATACAAAGTAGATAATGGGAAGAATATCTTATCAAAATAGTGATTCCTAGATACTTATTACATATTTACTATAATTTGTTTACTAGATATTGATCTATAATCTCCAAAAATAACATTTATTTATTTTTATTTAGCTTGATAGGTTAATTTTATTAAAAACCGACGATGTAATTCTTGGAAAATAAATTATTAATATGACAACACTAGTGTTGACAGTTTCAAAGTCAAAGTAAGCCGTAGACTAGACAGAGGATATAACCAATAGACACGTTCTCAGAGTATGCAGTGTGGAGATAGTAATAGTTGAACATATGATAACCGAAATAATTTTAGAAGATAACTATGATGAGCTTTGTACACTAAAAATGGAAAAATGCACCACCTATTTTATCAGAATAACTACAAAAGAAATTACAGCTATGCTTTTATTTTGCTTAAAATGTATTAGAACGTGTAATATTAGCGCATATAACGTGTTTGATGAACATTTTTTTTACGCAAATACAAAAACATGCTTATATACTGGTAATGGGGAGAGTTAGCAACCTTATTATTGGGACCCAGTTGATTTTAAATTCTATTGTATCCCACTCACCTGCGTTTTCGTAGTAAATCCTTAAAACCGTTGTCTTTGAAGGGTGGACCGAAAATTTTAAGAATTTTCTTGACAAAAATATTATTGTATTATTTGGTACCTACTTAGTTTATATTATCAACAGTTTTTCTGCATATCGGGCAGTCCCAAGGGCTCGATAAGTTATCAATCGAAATCGTTCATTTGACAGTTGTGTTCAATAATATAGCAAAAACAATTGATATTTTAAACTGACAGACTAGGAAAAATCTATACTGCGTTTAATAATAACTACGTTTGATATCGTAGCAACGTTGTCGCTATCAATATCCAAATGTAACTAATGCACAAGTAGTTTTGGAAAATATTCAATTAAAAAAAAACGTATTTAATATTAATTCATTAATCTCTCACAGTCCGGGAAAAGTGCGGTGGCGCGCCGTCATGTTGAAACCACATACGATGCACAAAATCGAGATTTAACTCATCAAGTTCTTTACTGAGTTCTTCTCGCAAGAAACGAAGGTAGTTGCTACCACTCATGGTTCTTTCTAGAAAATAAGGTCCGATAACCTTATTATCAATAATTCCCGCCCAAACATTTATCTTCCATCGATGTTGGAAGTGACTGAGTTTTATGCAATAAGGGTTAATGGTAGACCATACGTGTTCATTGTGTGCATTAAAGATTCCTATTTTAATGAAGGAGCACTCAATAGTGAACAATATGTGGTTCAAAAAATCTCTATCTTCTTGAACTTTAAGATCCATCTACCATTCTAGGCTCGTAGTCGGTAAGAATTAGAGACTGAACTCGAAGATAGTGATATGGGTGCTTGCCTTGCATCTTTGAGTGATCGCCAAACGCGCATGTGGTTTACACCGAGCTGGCGTCCTACTGAATGCGTGCTTCACGTGGGATCTTCCCCAAATATATCCAAGATTTGTTCTTCAACATTGTCATGCAGTCTTGGCCTTCCTGCGTTAATACGCTATTGTTTATGACCATACACACTGCAAGTATTGTACATGCGTGCGTGTAAACGCTGAAATTCCATCGCTAACGGCAATGCAATGTTCCGTGGAACACTGAAAGAATACGACATCTCGTAAAACACAAGTCATTCACGGTATATATTGCGTGAAAATACGGACGGCCGTTTGAAAGAAATCTGCGCGGGAGACTAATGGGTAAGGGGCGGCTTATAAAAGGAATAGATACAATAGCGGCGCGTGCGACAGGCGGCGGCATCGTTTGATATTTTTCCGATTTCTTATTTTTAATTTTTCGAAGACTGCCGGCATAAATTATTTTTATTTATGGATCGACAAATACTTGTAAATATAGGAGCTAATAAAATTTTTTGCTTGTGTCGGTTATATAAAAAATTTTGATTATCAACTGTAACTGGCTACCATTTTATTTTATTTTAATTATAATTACATATATATATATATAAAACACCTATATGATTACGTAGCTACCCTAAATTTTCCAACAGGGCTTATGTTATAGCCTGTATATTTTAGCGTCAAGACGTTATCGGCCGAAAACGATCGTTATGCAGTCGCTATATACGTCGAGACTGCAGCCAAAGAGCATGCATACTATATGCCACACATACTCGCATTGAATGAATTCTGCGGTGTCTAACTGTTCGAAATGTGACAAAGGTACCGAGCCCAGCAGCTCCTTAGAATATGAGTAAACAAAGGTTTTGTTAGTCTCTTCACTTCTCCAATGACTGCAATCTATTCAAGCCCTCTTTTTATATACAATATCATTGATTCAAACAAAAAATTCTGTAAAAAAATGTTTGTGTTCAGAAACACTTAAATATACTTAGTTATCTTTTCTAAAATAATTATCTTAAATGTACAGACGTAGCTCTGTTACAGCTTTATGATAGTATACAGATATAAATAAGGACATACTTCTCTGGGTCTAGAATAAAATTATTTTGCCAATATCCTCAATGCTTAATTCCAGATTTTCAAACATCCAGCGACGACATTGTTCCTGAACGGCTCGTCATTTGTGCAGATGTTTATAATAATTTCCAGCTTCTTGTTCGCCTACAATATGCTGCTCTTCTCAAAGAATAACATTTTCGACATTAAAACCCTACTAGTGGTTATAATTCAAAGGATCGCCAGGTAATTTTTCCATATACCTACATTTTATTAAAATATAACTTTTTTCTTGCAAGAAAACATACAAATAGCATATATTTAACTGAACCCCAGATTTCGGAAACAAGTTGAGACCGGTGTTTGCTACTGTCGATATTATTTTAGGAACACAAACAAACTCGGTCACATGGCATTGTATTAGTCGACTTGGGATCTGTATTTGTTATTTTACTAGCCAGCAGAATTTAGACCTTTGACGATTGACAGTACGCCGATTAGAGCTTTAGAAATATCCGTCACTGTGACTTGCCATAGGAAATGCGGCACACGGCCAAATGTGGTAGTTGTATGACAACTTATGTAGGAATTACGGTGCTATTCGCGGCAAACAATTAGTAACTAATACAAAGTGTGAAAATGTGAATTTAAAAATCACGGTCACGAGCAGGATTTGAACTTTACATCTCCTGGAATACCATCCCAGATGCTTTGCCAATTCCAATATAGTGACAATTGCTCGGGGTCATACAGGAGACGATGATACCAACCCGCTCGGGCCCGATAGCAAGTAAGTACTCTCACCTGGTACCCAGCCCTACTACCAGTAATGCAATGGGTGATAATTGCTTACTTCCCTTAGTCGCCTCGTACGACACCCCTGTAATTTATTTTTTGCTTTTTAATGGTTTTTTTATAAAATAGGTGCTGTAACGATTTTCTTTTACTGCAGTGGGCGAATAGGAGTAATACTGTAAAATACAGACAGACAAATCAATCAGTCGCGACGTACCGCTATTATATCTATGTAATACTGGTTTTGCCTTTCAATTTCGTTGCGGCGCGCGGGACGGAGGGGGCATTCGATCTACGAGCCGCGCAACGCGCAGTGCCTAACTAACCTGCCGCCTGTCTACAGTGTGTCAATTCACATGAATATCTCTAAGCTCGTTATATTCGTATTCTAAAATCCTATGGCTATCTAATAGATGTTAGCCGAAAACCTATTTATTTCTCTTATCTTGGGGTTTCGAGACTTGAACTTGTAGCCGGGTGAGGACCCGCTTTGCTGCCGGTTGCTTTCTGCCTTTAATGGTATGTGACCATAAGCGCTGGAAGACGTCGCGGCCTTAGCATATCTTCGGCGAAACAGGAGAGAGTAGTATCCGGCCAGCTCTGGGAGAACCGACCTTTGACCGGCTTTGGTTACCCACGTACCCTTTTAATATATATTGCATTTCAACCTTTATCTTTTATGCGTTTTATTCAATCTACGAAAAAAAACGTGACAGTGCATAGGGTTAGAGTAGGTGGTACATGATTGGGGTGTGGTGCCGGTTGGGGTGTGGTGCCGGTTTACCTCCTAGTGGTGCACCCCGGGCAACGTCGGCAGTCGCCGGCGGCTAAAATTCCGGACAGGACGGGTCTCCGCGTGTCCCTCTGACTCAACAGAGGGCACGGCGGATAGACCAGGTGTCGGAGTCGGTGGGGCCATATTGGCTCCCCGGGCTCTGGAGAGGGGGGACAGTGGGGCCACAGCGGTTCCCCCCGTCCCAAATCGTAAACCTGATCGGGTGTCTCTGGTTACGTCTCGCGGGCATACAGGAACGAGTGTCTTGGCTTAATCGCCCGGACCGCGAGGAAGACAACCTCTATAAAAAATTACCCCGAATGTCAAGTTCTGGTGCGCGGCGAGGAGATGCATGGCTGATGGGTAGTTCAGTCTCGAGCGCGCCCCCAGCCAGGGTACCTGCGGACCCCCTGTGTTGGGTTAAAAATGTACGCTTGCCCGGGTATTGGGAGCTCTGCCCGGGTGGACCTCTTTTCTCCCACACTCGTGGGAATCAAATGGATATTGTTAACCAAAATAGATCTTCGATGGAGTCAGGTAATGCACCTGACGCCTCAGCCGAAAAGGGTCCGGCTGTAAATACGGCCCCTACCAATGCAGCCACGCGCAAAACGCGTGGCGGTCGGAAGTCCCGCAAGGACAAAAAGACTGGGTCCCAGTCATCCAGGGACGACTTGGCGACGGGCAGCTCGGCTGGCACGTCAGCCACCGAGATGTCTGCCGCCGAGGAGGGTGGCCTAAGTGAAGGTGCCACAACTTTGACACCGCGGCTGGTAGAGGCCGCGGTTGTGGTGGAGCCGCTCCCATCGCGGTTCTGGCGCAAGCGCACCCTGTCTCAGGGGGGCGCTGCGTCGGAGTCCGATGGGAGCTCGATGGAGATGCCTCCCCCGAAGATAACATCTTCACTAAGGGGCCGAGGCAAAAACAGACCGGTTACGCTGGTCCCTCGTGCTGTCTGGGCAAACAGAGCCGAGACGCTGAATTTAAGAAGGATAGAAGCCGAACAAACGGCTGAGGAACGTTTAGCGGTTCTCTCGGACAAACTCAGCCTCCCAATTGACCAGAATGGGCCACTGTCAGCGGCCTAGATGAGAGATGAGAGAGCCACGGACAGCGTGGCCATCATAACCACGGTGGCCACGGGCTCTACAAATTTAAAAGGCACCTTCTTAAGGTGCCTAAAGAATGCCGCCACGGAGCTGTCCAACGTGGTGGAGCGGCTGGTGGCGCGAAATGAGCGCCTGGAGGCGGAGGTGGCTGAGCTCGGGGCGCGGAATCTACGCCTCGAGGCAACTGTGAAGGAAATGCGCCTTGGGATGGCCAGTATGAGAGCCGAGTTGGGGCTCCCTGAGGCTGTCCCGAGGGCCTCGGCTGCCACTTCGGGCGCTGTCTCACCACCAGACGAAGCGTCAGAGGAGCTGTTCCACCGGGTGATTGATCGCGTTGCGGCGGTCTATGATCCGCGGTTCAGCGCCCTCAACGCCCGGCTGCCACCGGAGCCGCGTGTTCGTCCGCCGCTCGCTACAGATAAGAGGAGAGCCGCGGCACCCTCGGCACCAGCGCCGCTTCCATGTCAGGGTGGGCGCATGGCCTCATACTCTGCGGCAGCGGCGGCGCCGCCACTGCAACGACCCATGAAGTCTCAGGGTCGGGAAGGATTCCCGGCCCTGCCTGGTACTGCCGGGCCCTCGCAGGCTCAAGTAGCTGCATCCCGGGACCCACCTTCTGCCCCCCGCACCGCTGTGCCCTCTGACGAGCGCTGGCAGACAGTAGGCGGCGGGCGAAATTCCCGGGGAAAAAAGCGCAACGGCGCCGCAACCCGAGATGCGGCGCCTATTGCTCCTTCTAGGGGTGAGTCCGGTGGCGGACAAAATAAGAAAAAGAGGTCACGCAGGTCGCGCAAATTGAAATTGCCGAAGACAGCAGCGGTTGTCATCACGCTGCTGCCTGAGGCCAAAACGTGCCCGGCGGGAAATAAACGTCTCCGACCTCGGAGACGTTTCCGCTCACTCCCGCCAAGCCCGGACAGGTGCTCGGATATTTGAGTACCTGGGGCCAAAGGGCGCCAAGACGGCCGATGCATTGGCCGCGAGGCTGCTGGGCCTGTTTCCGGCTGAGAGTGGTGTCCGGGTCGCCAGACCCGTGAAGTGCGCCAAACTGCGCATTTCCGGGCTGGACGATTCCGTGACGGCGGAAGAGATCCGGGAGGCAATCGCCTCGAAAACCGGGTCTCCCAGCAGCGCTGTCCGGGTGGGCACCATTCGCCCAGGTCCAGGTGGTGTGGGTGCCGTCTGGGTATCGTGCCCTGAGGCGGCGGCCAGCTCCGGCCTGCCAGGTGCTACAAGTGTATGGCGGTCGGTCACACCCGGCCGCTGTGCACTAACTGCTTCGACTGCAGCGGGCTTTGCTTCCGCTGCGGTCAGGCAGGGCACCAGGCGGCGACCTGTACTGCCACTCCACACTGCCCCGCATACGCGGCGGGTAAACCGCCCCGCCAACCACTGCATGGGGCGGGTGGGGTGCAGTCCTCCGGCCGAGTCAGGCCCTAAGAGGGGGGTGGGCAGCCAATCGGCCCCGGCTGCCCAACCCAGCGCGGCTGGACCACCGCAGCGCATGGAGGAGGATGTCGTGGTCTAGTTTATGGACCACGACTCTATCCTCCTCCAAGGGAATTTCGGCCGCTCCACCAGGACACAGGACCTCTTTCTGCAATCCATGGCGGAGCGGATGATCGGTGTTACCGTAGCCGCGAAACCCTAAATAGTCCCCAATCGCCCCAATTGGGCGGGTAGCGGGGATGGCTCCGTGGCGGTCATTGGGTCGGCGGCGCCGCATTCTCCGCCCTTGTCAGTCAAAGACAAGGGCACGGGATATGTGGTGGCTGAATGAGGAGGGGTCACGCTGTATGGCGTGTACTTCTCCCCCAATCGTAGTCTGGCGGCTTTCGAGGTCTTCCTGCACAGCCTGGAGACCTCGATGCGGCGTATGGCACCGAGCCCTGTGCTCGTGATGGGGGACTTTAACGCCAAATCAACGGCGTGGGGGTCCCCCAGGACGGACGCCCGAGGTCCGGCGGTCCAAGTGTGGGCGGCAGCAGCGGACCTCGTGTTGCTAAGCCGAGGGTCCGCCCTAACGTGCGTGCGGCACGGGGGCGGGTCGATAGTGGACCTTTCGTTCGCTAGCCCCAGTGTCGCCGCACGTGTAAGGAGCTGGCGAGTCCTGGAGGAGGTCGACACCCTATCGGACCACAGATACATTCAGATAGAGGTCTCCCGTACCCTTCAGGGCGCCAGCAGAGGTCACGCGGCGGACAGAACTCCCGCTTTTCCGCGATGGGCTGTGGGTAGGCTCAACCGGGAGCTGCTGGTGGAGGCGGCCATTTTTCAATCTTGGCTGCCGTCCCCCCCCTGACGGAAGACGTAGGCGCCGAGGCTGGCCGCATTCGCGGCACGCTTACGCAGATCTGCGATGCGGCTATGCCCCGCGTGCGGCGCCCGCCTTGACGGAAGGGGGTCTACTGGTGGTCCCCGGAGCTGGCGGACCTCCGTGCGGCCTGTATTCGTGCCTGGAGGCCACAGCCGACGTCAGCCAATCCGCGATGAGGAGCGGGAGGGCCGGCTGTATGCGGCGTACAGCAGTACGCGCGCCGCATTTAAGCTTGCCATCTGTCGCGCCAAGGACGCGAAAAGGCAGGAAATGCTGGAGTTCCCTGACTGCTGGAAGGAGGGGAAACTCGTGCTCCTGCCAAAGCCGGGACGATCTCCGAATACAGTCACGGCCTTCAGGCCCATCGTGCTGCTGGACGAGGTGGGCAAGCTTCTCGAGCAGTTAGTCGCTGCCCGCATCGTCCGGCACCTCGGAGCGGTCGGCCCCGACCTGTCCGACTCCTAATTTGGGTTTCGAGCTGGTCGGTCTACGGTCGAAGCCATTCTGCGCTTGAAAGCCGCGGCTGCGGAGGCCGTCGCCTCGAGGGAACTGCTGATGGCGGTGTCGCTCGGCCTATGCAAAATATCATGGCCTGATATTGGATGGACGATGGCACTTCGACGAGCACTTTCCCCGTCTTGCGCCAAGACTCGTCAGCACGGCATCCGCCCTCGGGCGTTTGATGCCGAATCTGGGCGGACTGAGTGCGGATGTCGCGTGTCGATGACTCTACGCGGGGGTAGTAAGGTTAATGGCACTGTACGGCGTGCCTGTGTGGGCGGAGTCCCTGGCCACTCGCAATAGGGCCCTTCTGTGGCGTCCACAGAGGGTCATAGCGGTCTGTCATCATGCATGCATGGTCGGTCATGCAGCCTGCGTAATAGCCGGAACCCCCCCGTGGTATCAGGAGGCGGAAGTGCTCGCCGACGTTTATTGGCGGGCGTCGACGGCGTGGGATGGGGGCAGTCGCCCTTCACCGAGCGCGATCTCTTCGTGGCGGGAAGACCCGACCGCACTACCGTCCTAAAGTGGAGGGCTCGGCTGGAACCACCCTTGGCTGGTCTCTGGACCATAGGGGTGCTCCGGCCGATCTTGGATGAATGGGCAGGGCGGCAGCACGGGGTCCTCACCTTCCAGTTGGTGCAGGTTTTGTCGGGGCATGGTTGTTTCGGCAAATACATGCACACGATCGTTAGGAGGGAGACGACCCCAGGCTGTCACCACTGCGATTGCAGCGAGACTTCGGCGCAGCACACGCTCGAGTCGTGCCCGGCCTGGGATGTGCAGCGTCGGGAACTCCCTGCAGTCATAGGCGTGGACCTGTCGCTGCCGGCCGTTGCGCGACCGATGGTTGGCAGTGACAGGGCCTGGACCGCGGTCGCCGCCTTCTGCGAGGCTGTCATCTCGCGGAAGGAGGCGGCGGAGAGGGCCCGGGAGGAATCCTCCTTCGCGGATCCGATTTGAGCGCTTATCTGCACCTGACTCACAGCACTGAGCACTGAGCACAGTAGGATGACAAAGATGCGCGCCCAAAGCGCAGTAGAGAAAAAATAGAGCACAGCGAGAGACTTTCGAAGATCGTGTAGAAAGGTTGGCGAACCCATATATAATATGGGTTCACCAACTAAACGCACGGCTCCAATGAGCCTGAGAGGTTTCGAAAATATCATCGATGTATGAAATTTTAAATTTTTTAGATTTTTATTGATTTTTCAATAACCGCTCTACCGATTTTGATAAAATTTTAATGGTGGTCCCACCTCTAAAGTATCTCTAAAGAATCACTGAAATCAATTTATAATTCGCGGAGTAATCGCGTAACAAACATACAAAAAAAGCCATAAAGCCGAATTGACAAGCTCCTCCTTTTCGAAGTCACTTGACATAATATTATTTTTCTTTATTTATTTATTTAATATATATTACATACACTTATTGATACACATGAATAGCTTAGATTACAAGTAAACGTAGTCAATTTCGATCTCTCAGTCGCTCGTGACTGCATGGATCGCTTAGTGGTAGACACTGACGTCACATTACTAAGCTAAGTGTTATGGGCTTATTTCCCGATGGTTGTTTGTTGTGATGCACAATTGTTTTCAATGAGTCTGGGCTTCATGTTTATAAAAATGTAAATATGGAAGTTATTCACGAAAAGTATCGCGGCGGGCCGCACTCACACTCTGAAAACCAGCGCTGCAGTACTTTTGTGCTACAGCACACACTGAGATTAAACCTATTTTGGTTTTCTATATTCCCTTTTTCTTATTTGTTTTTATTCAGTTTTAATAGATTTAAGTTATTTTGATCTGTATTTTTAGCACTTGACATGCTCAGCTACTTTAAAGTACAAGTTATTATTTGTGTTGCACCTTAAAAACAGTGAATCGGATTGGATTGATATTTATGCAATCAATAACTAATGTTTAATATTCAATATTCGGGGTCACCGATATAGGTGTCAGTACCGGGAAAGTCTATTACAATATAATATAAGCAGGCACCACATCGCAATAATAATAGCAGTGCTATGCGGAGCATACGAGTAGAAAGAATGGAATGGAAAAGTGTGGTTTCGCCGTAGGATATCAAGTCACACTGTCACAGTCTCGCTCAGTGCGGGTGCCTTGACTGAGCTACCGAAATCTCGTTATATGTATACCTATATTACAGAATTTCACCTCTATACTTCCTTGTGGTTGGCTACGCTGCGACATGGTGGGTCCACGCCAACTCTGGTCCGATGTGGCTAGCGGTGGTTGGGGCTGAGAGTCAGATCTGCCGAGAAAAATTTTGGAAACACGTGTTCTACGTGCACAATCTGATTAACACTGAAAATCTATGCCTGGCACACACTTGGTAAGAACTCTCAAGCATACATACAACTGCACTAATGCCATTATTAGCCAGATTAAATTGCATTAGCAGATCAATTATATAAATAAATAAATATTCACGGACATTTCACACAAGGTCCTCTGATCCCAAACTAAGCTTAACGCTTGTGCTATGGTACCAGATTACGGACATATATTACTTTTTTTGTAAATACATACCTACATTATAATTGATTGAAAACACCCAGACGCAGTACAAATATTAAGTGTTCATCACACAAATAATTAACCTGAGTGGGAATCAAACCCACGACCTCGTGCATGGAAGTCGGTTACACTACGCCACGAGGCCCGTCTACCTACTTTGTCTTCTCTCTATCTTTGTAGTAAAGAAAAGTATAAAAAAATAACTTAAAAATCATTTTTCTTACTTATTTTTTGTTAACCCAAGATCTCTGTTTTGCTTTCTTCTTATCGTTCGATTAATACACATTCTCCAAAAAAAAATTTTTTTCCTAAAATCTTGAAATTATGCCCAAAATCTAGGAATTAGTAAAAGAACTTTTTATTAACTCTAAAGTCTGGTTTTACTTTTTGATCTATATTTTTAGCATTTGACATGCTCAGCTCTCTTCTTTTTCCTTATTCACAAATAATTTATACTTTAAAAAGTATCGGAGCATGTCAATTGCTAAAAAATATAGATCTAAAATGCTCAGCTACTTTAAAGTAGGTACAAATTAATATTTGATTGAATGAGGAAAAAGAGCAAATGCGTTCCGATAGGTGGCGTTAGTCGTTAAGACAAATGTGATGAGGAGATCTCACATGTCGATCGTATCGCGATGACTGTGATTGGTTGAGAAACCGACGCGTGATTTCCCAATAATCCGTTGGTCACGGTGATCTCTCAACCAATCACTGCGATTCATACGATCACGATACGATCGACATGTGAGATATGAGATTCTGCCTAACTCCCCCTATTACGTGGCACTTAACGTAGCTGGCGAACCGTGGGTGTGTAAAATACACCTCCGCCTACGCCTTCTGGGGATACAAGCGTGGTGCTATGCTACCTCTTCAGAAGGGTTAAACCTGAAAATTTTATTTATTTAGAGAACCTTTTGGTACTTTCCTGATATGTCATGAAATTTTAAGAGTTCAAGCATTTTACATAATATTTAAGATAGCTTTAAAAACGCACTGATACGTCGTCGTGAAAAGATACACATAATGCGTTATTGTACTGCCTTGCATTAAGATTTGTAATTACTTCTTCTTTAATTGCATTCTTTCAGGTTCTTAGCAGTAGACATGCAGCTATACTTAATAGCAGCTGTACTTACTCTGGTCCTGGTTCATCTGAAAAGTTACGCGCTGCCAATTCTGGGTACGCTGTTCGTAGCGTTCTCTGTACTCAACGGAACGCTCGCCTACGTATTCAACTGGCAGTCTATGGTATACTACGTATATCCTCAGTAAGAATAACTCTTTTAACTATTATATTATGTGAGCCCTACATATGGGAATATGAGCAAAACCAAAATAATGGTCTTTGAAAGAAGGAAACCAGAACAGATGTAAGTGTACCAATAGGCAATAGCGTGCTAGAATAAGCGGATGAATACGTATATCTTGGATGTGCATTCTGTCAGGATAGAAGATACACCACTGATATAGAGAGAAGAGTAAAGGCAGGAAATAGAGTGAATGGAGCCTTGGGACAACTTTTTGGCAGCCAACACCTCAGCCTGAAGGCACGTTCAAAATATGCAACAAAACAAACAAGCAGGTTTACATTATTACATGGAAACGAGAGTTGGGTATGCAAAAATAAGAAGTATGAGAATAAAATCAATGCGTTGGAAATGCGATCTTAGTGAAAAATCTGTGAAGTTAGACTGACTGACCGAATTCGTAACAACGAGTGTAATAGAGCGAGTAGGTATGAAAGAAAGTATTGATGTAAAGATTCGAACGGGAATACTGCGATGGTTCGGACATATGGAAACAATGCCGGATTGATTAAGGGCGTGATCGAGACTCACGTAGGTACTTAGACCAAATCGGTAATGTATTGAAGGAAGATGGAGCCAGGAGTCCCTGAAACCGCCAAGTGGGAGATTTAACCGGGAATAAAGTATTTTGGTACTCTGTTCTTCTGCCTACCCTGCAAAGGAAATGGCTTCATGATAAGAAAGTATAATAGTAGAGATGGCAAGAATATTTATAGGGTAATAAAATTCTTTGCAGAGCAGGTTAAAATCCAAAAGTTCTGAGGAAATCGTCTCAAACGTATTTCTATTTTTTATATCTTAAAGGAGAAGATACTGCCTACCCGTATTCCTCATATTCTCAGTTAATTTTACTGAAAATACTCGAGACAGCATGGACAGGACTGGTTCTATTTATCCTTACACATCCATGGTACCATCTTCTTCTGTCATGACATTGTAGCCACTGGGAACTGAAGGCTATTCCTGCCTTCTGATATGTTAATGGGGCACTGTTACACATCTTTCTATAAACAACGTTTGAGAAGAACACTTCTTTGATGATCGGCTTGTCTTTATCCCTGATATTGATGGGCTTTCCTTGAGCTGCATTTTTCACAAACTATCAGGTGAGCCACTGCTTTGATTTCCATTATTGGCAATTAAAAAAATAAGTCCAATCTTGGAACGCCTGGCAGATGAGAAACGTGTTTATTGAGATCACACCTGCACTATGGAGTAATCTCTATACAATACATATAAATATAGCCATTGAATCATCAATCAGGCTTTATACCAAAATTTATAAGTGTGTTGTACAAGATAATTGAAACCAGCAATATTGAATACGCTGCAGGTACGATACCAGCTCAGCGCGCACACAGAGCGTGGGGATCGCTGACCCCAGTAAGAAGACAATCACAGAGATATGAGCTGGTGGCGACTGACCTATCACATGAGATGTTTCCATCAAAATGCTGTTGACTTAAATTCGTCATCATGCTACCTTCTACGTCTTTCTTCACCAATTACTTCGACGAGGTCAGAACCCAAGTTGGGCAAATTTTGCATTCTGGAAAGTGAAAACAAATGCACAGGCTGGTTAATTTGTTAATCATGTTTATGGGCTTTCATGACGTTTAACACACATGAATGTAATTTAAAACATGCTCTGTTTACTTTACATAGCTGGTAGAGTATAGAGCTAATATTCCTTTACAGAACTATGTCGACGATGTTTCGGGGAATACCTTCATTTGCCCACTTTTACCAGTCACCCTGGGGCAGTCTGCCGACGTGCCTTGCGGGCTTGTTCGGTGCATTTCTACATTTTCAGTTGCAAGAGGCTGGCATCAAAGTAACTTCGTACAAAGTATGTTCTTATTAGTAGTAGTCGCTTTTTACGGTTTGGGTACGATTGCTTAGGTAACTTTTGAAAATATTAAAAGGCAGCCCCATAATGCCAAT
The DNA here is from genome assembly GCA_948253155.1 of Leucoma salicis. Classification (NCBI taxonomy): domain Eukaryota; kingdom Metazoa; phylum Arthropoda; class Insecta; order Lepidoptera; family Erebidae; genus Leucoma; species Leucoma salicis. The sequence goes on along the minus strand of OX411822.1, from coordinate 454,669 downwards.
CTTTTGGAGTTTAGTGAGTAAAGGAGGTACACAGACAGTATCAAAAGCTTTAGAAAGATCAAGGAAAATAGTTTTGAAATTGCAATAGTACCGGTTAGTTCTACAACATCGTTTTTAGTGTTGTTTCTTCATCTGAAACCATCTTGGTTATCAGCTAGAATGTTTTTAGAGTTTAAAACAATTTTAAAAGTCTATTATTTAAAAAAGTTTCAAGAATTTTTGATAATTTACACTCAGCGGCACAATTAATCACGCACCATTAATTGTATGTAAATATGTTTCGATAGATGGCGTTGGTCGGTAAGACGAATGTGATGAGGAGATTGGGTATGGCCGAAAGATGGTGCGGTACCTCAGTGGATTAGAGCACTTCCCCAGATTGTAAGGGACGCAGGTTCGATTCCCGCTCGCACTAATGCTCTCTTTTTCCTCATTCACAAATAATAATTTGTACTTTAAACCTAGACGGTTTTACTACAAAAGATTGAATCACGCCATAAACAAGTGTTCAACAGATGTTGCAGATTTTTTTTACCTCAAATCCTTGTCTAGCTTTCTTTTAGGGTTAAGCATACTTTAACCACGTGTCTATATTAAACAACCCCGAACCGTGACTGGAGACATGTTTAGCTGTAAACTGATTCTGTCATTATTTCTCGTAAAATTACTTGTGCTAAGTCGTATCTATGGATATTATTGATTCTTTTGATTTTATAGACATGGAAGACTTGGAGATTATGCCTCGTGCGGCTTCGTACTACCGAATTACTGAGTATCTCCCAAGTGACCGGCCATGAAGCACGTCGGTGTGTTTTGGGTGTAGGAGGAGATTCATTTTACCCTAATCCAAAAGGCACCGGTTCAATCACGGCTCGTAGCTATAATTATCTATTCCTGTACTTTTTTATGTTTGCGCTTTGTGTCCCGGAAAAGAATTGCCAATTCAAGCATGGATAGGTTTAACCGGAAAATTGCCATTATCTGACAGATTATCAGAATTAAAATCTTAATCACTTAACAGAAATTGCGAAAATGTGGAAGCAAAAATAACAGTCTCGACCAGGATTTTGACCTACATCTCCTGAAATACCGTCCCTGATACTTTGCCAATTCAGCAATCGTGACAATTGCTCTGGACTGCGAATTTCGATTACACATTCATTCATAATGCCTTGCGTGACAGTATTCCAAGAGATGCAGGTTCAAATCATGCTCGTGACTGTTATATTCGATTTCGAATTTTCGCACTTTATGTTGATTTATACGGCTAAGCATGTCAAATACTTAAAAAAATACGTAAAAACATCAAAATATCTTAATCACTCTTGAGGTATTTCCCTATCTGTTCTTACAGTGGTTGAAGCTGCCCTACCATGTCACTATTTTTGCAATAATCGGCTGGTACCTCTCAGGCATCTATCTAAGGCAGAACACAGATCCCTGGTTCGTGGCAACATATGCAGCTTTAGAAAGGCCAGTGGTGGCTATCCTCATGACGTTTTTGTTTTTTGGAATGATCAATGGATTAGGAGGTATGGATTTTAGATTAGTGACCCACTATAGCTTTGCATGCGTACAATTTACTAGATAGAACATTTTAAGAGTTGAACAAACATCACTCTCTGCTTTAAGCCAGTAATTTTATTCGCGACTTGATCTAATGATTGATACATTGTATTTCTACATACAAACATAGACTCAGACCTGTTTCTCAGATGGGTAGACAGACACAACGGATTTCCACTTGATACGATCCTTACTCATTTCTTTTGCTTCTATCACTCTCATTTCATTCTTCATACATGCAAGTTGATTAAGGGTACTCCAGGTGGGTTAGACAGAATCTCATATCTCACATGTCGATCCGTATCGTGATCACTGTGATTGGTTGAGAGATCACCGTAATTGGCCAACGGATTATTGCGACATCACGCGTCGGTTTCTCAACCAATCACAGTGATCACGATACGATCGACATGTGAGATATGAGATTCTGCCTAACCCCCCTGATCTGGACGTCTCCAAGTGGACGTAGTTTAGCAGAAAGGACTCAAGCCACACTTAGGTCAAAAATGAGTTTTATATACCAAAAAGGTCCCGCACACCCCGTCGCTCGGGACAACGAACAGGGTAGTGTGGGGCCCTCACCCACTAAAGAAACCCGCCATGTGCCATCTCTCCGCCTTTTTTGGCAGGCCACCGGTACTATATTACATTCCTCCAGTGGTATACCAAAAAGGTCCTAACCGTTGTTTCTTCCACTCAGCAAAAAATACCCGTGGTTTTTACAAGAATTAAGTTGATCTTTAAATGATGGAAACCAAACCAAATATACATGTGGGAAGATACTATGATTTTTATTTTTTATATTTATGTTAAATGCTTTTTATTAAATTATCTATGATATTTTAAGATGACAGAAAAAGAAGATTTGATGGGAGATGTACGAATAGTTTGTGAAAAGATATAATAAATGATTTAAAGATATAATCCTAAACTTATCAACTGCTCGACCCCACATACATAATATAATTAGCTAATCATATGCGTATACGTAGATAATCACTCACACATCACGTTCCACGCCAATTTTTATAATGGTTGGTCAGGCCATTCTTGATTTATAAAAAGACATAGAGACTGACAAAAAATTTAAAGAGTAACGTAAATTCAGTAATTCTTTCAATTACCTAGTATTTATTAAATTAGCAGACAAAGAATACTTGAGTGAGTACAAAGCCATACGCAGGGCACAAAAACTAGACGATACGTATGTACTATACAAGTGAGAGAGGATAAGGCTTGTCCACTCAAGCACTTGCCTGTATGCGCCCAACTCAGAATTAGATTTCTTATTATTTGCGGTGGCAGACGAGCCAAGGCCCACCTGTGACAAAATGGCGACCATCACTCGTTTTCAGCAAAACCAAGGGCACACTCAAGCAATGTAACACAGTTCTAGTGGTCCGCAAATACCGGTTTAAAGACGGCACACGGGGGGTTTATTTAGTGGTCGAGGGCCCCACACTACCCTGTTCGTTGCCCCGAACGACGGGGTATGCGAAAAGGTACATTTTTCCTGACATTTTTAACAAACAAAAAAGGGGGCGCAGCTTACGTGATGCCTATCATAATATTTACTACGCAAAGAGGAGTGTTAATAGGATCTGTTATAGTCCAACCAAAACACATCGATAAGCATCACGATCGACTATTTTAACGGAGACCATGGGTTTAGCAATAACAAGTGTGGAAAAGAGTAGTGAGAAACATTGATGAAGTTCAATTTGGGCAGGCTGGCTGCCAACACTGCTATCCTGGCGTAGCTGGAACATCGGTGGACGATTATCACTGGCGGTGCTGTTGGTGCACTGGTGCGTCAATATGAACATCACCGCTAACAGACGCCACGCTTCCACCGCCTCTATACTCAACATTGTTAGTATAAAACTCTCCAACACCTCTTCTAGATGTAATCGTGAATTTAGGATCCGTCATATTACTGAGTCGCTTATCCCAGCATAAATGAGCCGGCTCGATTGGGGAAGTACCACCCTCACAAAATATCAGCGTGTAACAACGGTAGTTACGCCTAACGTTGTGTTTCGCATGGTGAGTAAGAGCGCCGGAGGCGCACACCCCCTCTTTATCCTCTCTTTATTATCCTTCCTATCCTTTCCTTAGTATCCTACCTATCTTCTCTTTATTATCCTTCCTTTCCTTAGTATCCTACCTATCTTCTCTGTTATCCTTCCTATCCACCTCCTATCCCTTTCTTTGGAGATGGCGACACGCGAGTGATAACTCTGGTGTTGCTGGCGGCTATAGGCTACGGTAACCGCTTATCACCAGTGGGCCGTATGCTTGTTCGCCTCCCATGCAGTATATAAAAAAAAAGTGTATACCATTTATCTTTGAGTTGGTTATTGCGTGATCGGCTACTGATATTTATAAAACAACACGGCTCAACTGGAAGTACATTCAAACAAGTCTCAGTGGAAAAGATATTTAATCACTTATGAAAATGCAGCCAGCGTAAATCGCTGGGAATACTTCATACGAAAGACTCTTACATTCTGTTGCAGCTGTATCAATACCTCATTTGTATGTCCACAACTTACACTACCGATTCTTAAAAAGTTTCAAATAATAACTGCACATAATATATTATCTTATGGTGATTTTTGCTTTCTTCTTTTAAACCATCAGTCTCTTTCTCAATGAAATAAAATTCTAATCCACATTGGTTTAATGTTCTGACATAACGAAAATAGGAGTTATTTTACCTCTTGAGAAGATATTTGTTAGTTCCTTTTTAGACTTTTAATCGAGTAGTATCTGCAATAGAATCTTGGACATCATATACAATATTGTAAACTTTTTTCGTCCAAGTCTTGAAAATTATTGTAATATTGCACGCCTCATAAGCGAAGTGTTGTGGTGTGTACTATTCTCGTTTCACGCAGAAAAACTGATTTTTCTAACTTAAAATGTCTCTATTTATCATATATTGAACTTGTAAAATAATATATACACACACATATCGAGAAAAAATACTATTTTTAACATTCATGATATTTTTGATGCCATTTTTATTATTTAAACTAGTTAAAAAACTTTTTGAAAAAGATCTGTCTTGGACGTCCGTTTGTTGTAGGTAATGTATGTCAACACGATAACGACCAAAATACTTTACTAATCGAGTCTTTTTTTTTTCTTTTACGAATTAGTATGATTACGAATAGAGCCCTATCACTTTTCACGGTCTAATTCGATATGGTTTAATTGTTATTAAATAAAAAAAAAATAGTGAATATTTACGCTCGACTCGACATTAAAACCAGCGCTACGCTATACCTTATTTCGTGAGAACTACTTGAACTATTTCTATAGACCAATATACTTCTTAAAATTAACGCTAGATGGCGTATAAGACATGAAAACCTCATAAGTACTTTTTAAAATTAGCGCTATCTATGTAATTTATTGAAAACTACTTAGTAAGACATACATTATTAGTTACTTATCAAATAATCACTTGCATCAAATTGCACTTTTGGATTTTCCAAAGTATTTGTAATTACAGATAATAGACATATGGGCAACGGTCTGCATTTCTTTCGCTGTCGCAATACCACTCACCATTATGGTGGAAATGCCTGTACAGAGATTCATCAACACCCTTATACTAAGAAACATGAAGATGCAAGTCACTCAACCGAAACATACTTCAGATGTCGGCCAAATGAACAATTTCCAGCGAAAAGAACGCATGGACTAAATTGTACTTAACTCAAACAATAAATTTTGAAATAAAACTACGTTTACGGAATCTATCGCGTTTACTTGATTTTTAAGCTATCCCGACGTTTCGAATACTTTCCAGCATTCATGATCATGGGTGGACTTAGATGGTACATGTCCAAAACTGATATGTTGTTTCGACGGTTTCATCTACCCACAGTAATATGACTATAAACAAAAAAGGTAAAATGTTGGTTTAGTTTAGTTTTAAGAGAACTTGATATCCAGAGAGATCTTACTTTAATTATCTAAGCCATGATTCTTGGAGGTGCATCTTGCAAATCCTTTTGTTCAAAGCTCTATTTTTCACATTTATATTTATCATTACATTTTGTCAAGTGAACGTTTGTTTTTGTTAAATCTACAATTGACAACATAAATAAGGTAACACAGTATTAATAAGTATGTACTTATTCTTATATACGTTGCAGCAGTGATTGATTTGATTTTGTAATTTCTTTATTATCATTAAGTACTAAGACACAAGAGAATAATTATATTTACAAGCGTTTTTTATAGAATAAGTTTAGCGTCTTTATAAAACATATGAACGAAGTACATTAATGGTGTAGTCTTAACATGTTACATTTTTTAAAGTATAAATTATTTGTGAATAAGGAAAAAGCGATTTTCAGTAGGAGCGGGAATCAAACCCGCGTCTTTTCCAATCCGGGGATTAGATGGCGTTGGTCGTAAGACAAATGTGATTAGGAAATTGGGATGGTCGAAAGATCAGTAGGATAGCTTAGTGGCTTAGAGCACTTCCCTACTTTATACTTTAAAAAGTAGCGGAGCATGTCAATTGATATTTAGCTGTAGTTTCTAAGTAGTAAAAAAGGCAGTTAAGGCATCAAGTGACCATTGAAGTCGTGTGATGATTATATCAAGGTCATTAGATATAGTAAAACTGGCTGTATCATCTGCAAAGCAAGCTAAGGGAGTGTGCGGTTGCTTGTAGATATCATTGAGGTAAATAAAGAATAAATGTAGTCCTAACAATGAACCTTGAGGTACACCAGCAGGTAGCTTACGAGGCACAGATGTGAAACCATCTAAATATACAGAGTAGGACCGATTACTTAGGTATGATTGAATTAGCTTTACAAGTGGCTGCAGCAGTGCAGTTTAGTGGATTAGACAACGTCATCAGGTGTTTGAATTTGTTTGTCGGAGTGTGCCCGGAAGGTAGTTAAAGTAGTGTGTTTTCTAAATAAATTAGTTTTATTAAACAGTTTATACTGAATCGTTTTAAAACATAATTCTTTTCGAATGCGACCTTCCTTCATACAACTGGAGATGACATATTTCTTTTACTAGTATTTCATCATGTGTGGGTAGACAGATATATGGAATGCCGTCACTGACGGCATGATGAGCCGCACAGTCTGCTTCCTCGTTACCAATTATACCAATATGGGAAGGGACCCATTGTATAATTATAGTTTAATATAGTTTATTTGATCTGTAAATTTTTCGTATTGTATCTAGGATGTTGTAGGTTATCGGAAGGCTTCTACTATTCGAGGTAAACCGAGCCAGATGTAAGAGTGCACTCTTTAAATCGGAATAAATGACAAACTTTTTAAAACTTAATGAAGTAATATTGATAATAATTCTGATATCGCAAATATTTACCTATATTTGGTTATTATATCAGAAAGAAGTAACCTGCTACAACTTGTAAAAATAGGGTCACATTATAAGGCCCACTTGCGCGTTTCAGAGTTAATGTATATAACTCCGAGCGTACTGCTAACGCAGGGCTAAATAATTATTTTTGTTTGCACTGCTAAGAGTTAACACTATACCATGCGTAAAATAATTAACTATTAAACCCGCCAAAGTTGGAGGGTAAGGCCCACTTGCGCGAATATTTTGAGATAATGAAATACCTATGGGTTTACTAGCTTAGGTTACACAAATAACTATCTAATTCAAAATTTCTCTTGCACGTAAGAAAAATCACGCAGGTTTTACTAACCTCAATCCGCTTACAACCAGCCAAATACAAAAGGGATGAATGATGAACGACACAAGTATTCTTCTCTCTCTGTACACAACAGTCACTTGCATAAGTCTTTGTTTAATGTCAGATTTGAATTGACGCCATGTGTTTTTGGTAGTTTATATTGAATGGCGGTATGTCATTATGTCAAATTATTGTTTGTTTACCATCTCGAGTGTATTTTGTGACAATATATCTGTATTATTTTGTGAAATGTGAAGGAAATCTTATATATGTGGCCCTATTTTAACAAGTGGGAGCAGTTTACTTCTTCGTGATATAATAACCAAATATAGGTAAACATGTTATTCAAAATAAATAAGATACTGCTGGTGCTATCCTGAACTGGGCCCGGTCCTGTAGATAAGTGGCATCATAGATGATGTACTATATATAGAGAAGTGGCATAAATGCTAGTAGAACAGACTAACACAGAAGAATAGAAGAATTATTCTAATAATCAATGTATGGGATTGACATAAGATTTCGACGACACATAATAAGCATATTATCCCGTTTTGTAGGGGGCCTGAATACCCATGAACACATCATCAGAAACCAAAAAGTCACTCATCAGGACAATAAAAATAAAGGATGCAATATTATTCTGTTGTTGTTTTTTAAATACAAAACACGAACTAGCATAGCCTCACAATTTTGACGTAATAAACCCAGAGATAGACATATAACCCTCCAACTTAGGCGGGTTTAATAGTTAATTATTTTACGCATGGTATAGTGCTAACTCTTAGCAGTGCAAGTTTAAATTATAAACAACCTATTATTTATTGATCTATATTTTAGCACTTGTCATGCTCAGCTACTCTTAAAGTACAAATTATAATTTGTGAATAAGGAAAACAGAGTATTTTAGTACGAGCGGGAATCGAACCTGCGTCCCTTCCTTTCCGGGGAAGTGCTCTAATCCATTGAGCTATCGTACCATTTCTAGAAATACCGAATTTCCTCATCACATTTGTCTTAACGACCAACGCCATCTATCGACAATACATTTACATGCATTCATCTAATGTAGTAAGTTTAATTTTTCAATTAAAATTCATACTATTTGATGGCGTGATTTTTCAAACATATTGATCTACATTTTAGCACTTGACATGCTCAGCTACTCTTAAAGTACAAATTATAATTTGTGAATAAGGAAAAAGAGTACTTTAGTACGAGCAGGAATCGAACCTGCGTCCCTTCCTTTCCGGGGAAGTGCTCTAATCCATTGAGCTATCGTACCATTTCTAGAAATACCAAATGCCGAATTCGAATATCCTCATCACTATTTTTCCTTATTCACAAATTATAATTTGTACTTTAACCTATTATTTAACACAGTTTCTCTACAACTTTTGTACCTTTAAAGATAATATAGTGGCTGAATTGAGGACAGGGATCCTTATTAGTGCTTTTGGTTTATTTGCTTGTTGCCGGGTTATTACCTTAAAACTTTATATTTCTAATGATTAACTACCACTTAACTATTGGTTTATTAAATGCTGGATCCCTTGCTACGAATCATGATAATTTTGTAGCAGCTGTGTCCATTAATAATATTGACATACTTGCTATTAATGAAACTTGGCTTAAACATGGTGAGGAGGGTCGTGCCCCTGCCCTACCCGGATATCGCTTGTGGCATACTCCGAGACCTCGTGGTGTGCGCTCGCGTGGAGGAGGAATGGGTTTCTACTTTAGACGAAATGTAAACCTCCGTACTTTCCCCATCCAACAGATCCAAAGCACTTCTTAGTGGAACAAATGTGGCTCAGCGTGACCCTCAACGGTAAGAAGCTAGTAATTGGCACAGCTTATCGTCTACCGTGGATGGATATTGATTTATTTTTTGATGATTTGACTAATTCCATTGGTTCATTCCCCAGCTATGACTATTAGATATTATTAGGTGATTTTAATATTAATTTCTTTAATAAAAATGACATAAAACATTAAAATTAATGACTTTCTTATCATGTCTTAGTCTATCACAGATAGTCACAGAAGCAACTCACTTTACAGACACTAGCAAGACGCTTATTGATATTATCTTCTCTAATCTTGGCACTAGAAAGGTACAACATGTGGGGTCCCTTGTTGGTCACTGTCTTTTAATCTCTGAATTCATTAAATGTGACAAACCATTGCCATACAGGATCTCATACAGATCTAAGAATAATATTAATGTTGATGCTTTCAACATGGACCTGAAATCCATCAGATGGGACTTTATTTCTACATTTAAGGATGTCAATGAAATTGTAAATGCACTTAATTATAATATTTTGACTCTATTTGATCTACACGCACCTTTACAATCAATTACTATTAAGGACCGCTCCTATCCTTGGATCACTGACACTGTAAAGTTGCAGTTGCGCGATAAGGCCTTATCAGACTATAAATAAAGCAAATGTGACAAAAAAAAGGAATATTACAGAAGTTTAAAATCAGTTGTTAACAAGGCACTCTTTCATGAAAAATCTGCTTACTTTAGGCATAATATTAATAACAAAATAAACAATCCTCGATTATTATGGAATAAATTAAAGTCCACTTTACTGCCGAGAAAGAATATAGAATTAGCTTGTTTTTTAAATGACCCTAATGCTATAAATAAGCATTTCTTAGATATGTCTGGTCTGTCTAATGTTAGCATTTCGACGCTTACATATTTTGAGTTCAATCGTTACTCTAATACTGTTTTCCATTTGAAGGAGATCAGCTTGAACTTTATAATTAAAATATAATAACTTCCAAATCCCACAGATATTAGAGATTTAAGGCCTATCAGTATTCTGCCTTGTCTGTCGAAGGTTATAGAGAAAGTGGTCTGTAGACAGTTGGTGGATTACCTTGAAACTAGCAACATTCTACCAGAGACTCAATCTGGTTACAGAAAAGGACGCAGTACGGTTATGGCAATGCTAGATGTTACCGACAATATACTTTGCTCCCAAGATGATGGGCTTTGTACATTACAAGTATTGCTGGATTTCTCTAGAGCTTTCGACTCTATAAATACAAATTTATTGATATCCAAATTGAGCTTCTACGGGTTTGACTCTAGAACAGTTGGCTGATTTAATAGTTATTTAAGTAATCGTTTTCAGTCTGTAAAACTTAAATGTAATGATGGTACCTCTTTAACTTCCTCTAAAATGGCTGTGGCTACAGGGGCTCCCCAAGGCTCAGTATTAGGACCGATCCTTTTCATTTTATATACTGCTGACATAAGCACGCACATTAAACACTGTAAATTTCACATTTATGCAGATGACATTCAAATATACATATCTTTCAAACCTTCTGAAATTAACAGTGCAATATCTAAATTGAACGAGGATCTGTCAAGCATTGTTGTATGGTGTACTAGTAATAGTCTACTGCTTAATCCAAGCAAAACCAAATATTTGCTTTTTAGTAGAGACCACCAACTTTCTAAATTGTGTCCATCAGTTAGTGTTACTCTTTTAGGAAAACCCATATAGCAAGTTAATGAATCACGAAATCTTGGTTTAAACATGGATAGGAATCTTCGTTTTGATAAGCATGTGACTGATTCTGTAAAAAATTGTTTTTACAAGCTAAAAGTTTTGTACAAAATCAGGCCTTTTCTACAGGAAAGCCTGCGTATAAAATTGGTTGAGTCCCTGATCCTATCCAGGCTAAATTACATGGATACGGTCATTGGCCCACGCTTATTAGTCAGAACACAAAAAATTATCCAACAATATAAAATTGTTTAAAAATAAAATACCACTTCTATACTATATACACTAAAACAATATGTAATTATTTATGTTAAAGAATAAGTGACAGCGTTATCTCACTGAGTTATTTAGTGATTATACATCATCTACGCGGAGTGAATATTATGATTGTTGTGTAAATATTAAATGCTTTCAAATAAAAACTAACCTTACAATTACGCATTAGGTGTGTGTAATAGAACACATAATCACAGTGTTTTTTAATATCAAGTTAAAATCATAATAATACTGAAATATTTCATAACAGTTACAGTTTAAACGGTTCACATCTGAAATACATAACAATAACAACCACAGACTGCGGAGTGAATATTATGATTGTTGTGTAAATATTAAATGCTTTCAAATAAAAACTAACCTTACAATTACGCATTAGGTGTGTGTAATAGAACACATAATCACAGTGTTTTTTAATATCAAGTTAAAATCATAATAATACTGAAATATTTCATAACAGTTACAGTTTAAACGGTTCACATCTGAAATACATAACAATAACAACCACAGACTATAACAACTATTAACTATTAGCCAATCCGACAAGATATATTTTGACAGAACGCGTTGCGCTCGGAAATGAATGAATAGTTTATAACAGAGTTGGAATCTAGGTCTTTTCAGTTAACGTTTCGGTTCACCACAGAAACAATAATTGTACGTTACTAAGCAATAGATTAAAGTAAGAATAAAATATGAATTTTCTTGAATATATTACATTTAGACGTAAACGCACTCAGTCAGATTCCATTATTCAGAATGAAAGTACTAACTCCCACCCATCATATTTGGACGGCATTTCTACCAGTTTACCTGATATATGTAATGATGATAGTGAAGTTATGTTTCTGAGACAGCAGCTAAAGAAAGTGACTACTGAATCAAATAGTGCACATTGTGAAATTGAATTGTTGATTGTGACTAATATAGAAAGATAACTAGTAGTCCAGTCAAATTGTATACACTCAAAAATACAAAAAAAAACATAATTCTACTATTAAACTACAATCATATAATCATCTCGTATCATCACATACCAAGGATATGACTCAATCTAAAAATAATTCATTTCATTCATCATTCATTCAAAAGGGAAATGAAGTCATACAAAGCTCTAAGGTTCCATTAATTAATAGTAAACCAATAATCATGAGGAGTCATAAGATGAATGAGAATGAAATATGCATTCTTAGTACAAATAATTTAAACAATACCCGCAATATAGCAGAAAAGACCCTAATAAAATTCGATATTTTACATTATCTAACACCGAATAGCGGGATTGTACAACAAATATCAAACATTCAATCAAAGTTAACAGAATACACTATGGATGATTTTTGTTTAGTGTTAATTGGTCGTGAAGACTTTGAAAAACCAGTGATTATTGTAAGATAATAGAGTATATTGAGAATGCTATTAAAGATGTTATAAATACTAATATTATCATATGCCTACCTGCTTATAAATATAGCTGTTATTCCAAATTAATTAACTATAGAGTTTCAAATTTCAATAGATTACTATATACCAACGAAACAATACGCAAATATGCACATATACTAGATTCTAACTTTAATTTAAAATATAACTACATTATATTTCGGAGTTCAGGAGTTATTAATAATACTGGTATGTCAACAGTATTAAGATATATTGAACAATTTATTAGCTTTTTTGGACATAATAATGCTGATATCAATTCACCAAATAATTTAGAATATTGTAATATGTCTAACCGTACCTCAATGTTATTAAATGTAAATAATGACAAAGATTTTTTTCGTTTACAATAAATTAACTATCATGCATCAGAATATTAAGACTATAGAATCCTTTGCTACTGTACGTAGAATTAGCAGACGAAATCAGATGATTAACTATTTTTCTTACGAGATATATATACTAGTTAGTAAAAGTACTACTCATAGTTTCATTTATTTATTATACTATTTTACATAGTAACTAGCTGACTCGGTAAATGTTGTTTAGCCATATAAATTATTTCTGGAGAATTTTTAGGGAATTCCTAGGTTGGAAAAAATAACTAACTTATATGTCGAATAATAATAATAAAAAAGGTTCCAAAAATAAATATTTGAGGTGGACCACCCTTATCACTTATGGGCATGAAAAATAGTTTACATCCTATTGTCAGACCTACTGAATATACACACAAAATTTCCTAGGAATCGGTCAAGCCGTTTCGGAGGAAAACGGCGACAAACACTGACACGAGAATTTTATATATTATATTTAAAAGATGTTATTCTTTTTCAATGCTGGTTACCACCTTATATGATACTAGTATATTACATGCGAATTTGCTCGCGTCAAGGTGATGTACCATGTCCTTTATTGATAAGATTTGCGTAAAATCCTTTATTAGTGCTCACCTACACCTATTGTGTGTGTGTGTGTGTGGGTGTGTGTGAGTATGTATGTTTATCTAACGTTGTCTTCCTTTTGTGGTTGTGTGTTTTATATAATTATGAGAGCATTGAGTTTCGACTTGTGTGTCCGTGCGTCATCGTAGGTTCGCACTGAAAATCAGCGTTGTGTTCATATAGCATAGCATCATACTGAGTGCGGACCTCATTGACACAGTCGCGATATACAGTTTTTTTTTACTGTGTAATATGTTAATGTACCTACCTAATTAAGTTTTTGTATATCCAGACTGTGAAAATAAAATACTTTTCTTTGTTTCTTTCTTTCTTTTACATCTAAGATGGCTATGATTTTGAAATTGAAATACCTCAAAATTGAATATTTGATCAAAAATAACACCGTTATTATAAATAAATCAATGTCTACATTATATATAAAATAATATCTAAAGATTATTGGTCTAATAATAATAATACCTATCACTAAATAAATAACACGTTCACTAAATCACAACACAATATTCACGATACCACGGAGTGCAGTCCGTATTCCGTGCACGATACATAACAACAGTAGAATGACATGACAGATGTGAAATGTTATGCCAATATTTTAAATCATAATTTCTACTCTTGATTAGAAATAATATCGGTTTTCACCAAATGATTATACAAAATATTTTAAATAGGCAGTAATATTACTGTTCTTACAAAATTATTTAAGATATAGCTAGGACGCAATATTGTTTTGTAATAAAATCAGTTAATCCATCTAAATCGCAGATATTGGAAGTTCAAGAATGTTAACAAAAATAAATTGGTCTTTACTATCGCAGGATTCTCTTGATGGAAACATTATTCCTTACAGTGATAAAGTTAAAACCCTGGGGATATATATAGATAATTGCTTTTCTTGGGGACCTCAAATTCAAGAGGTTAGCAGGAAAATATTTACTGCCATTGGATGTCTACGAAGGCTTCGTAACCTTCTTCCTATCAGTACTAAGACAGCGCTTGTTCAGTCACTTAGTTTTCCTATCTTATATTATGCTGATGCCAGCTATCTTGATACTCCATCCATCTTAATAAACTTGAGCGGCTTCAAAATCTATGTATAAGGTACATATTTGGACTACGCAAATATGATCATGTTTCTGATTTTCGTCATAAGCTCAAATGGTTGCCCATCCGCTTTCACCGAAATGCACATATCATATTCCTTCTTTATAATATTTTGTTTAATCCTGTTACTCCTTCTTATCTCAAAGAACGTTTCAATTTCTTACATGACTCGCATTCAAGACACCTGAGATCATCCGAGAACTTAACAACTAAGAATGCCTGTGCATTCAACTAAATTCCTAGATATGTCATTTTCAGTTCAAGCTGTCCGATTGTGGAATACATTGCCTCTTAATGTTGACGTGCTAAATCGCTTCATGTATTGAAAAGCTTAGTCAAGAAACATTACCTTAGCAATTGCTAAGGTTTAACATTATCGATTTTATTTTAAAGTAATGGTACATTATTTATCTATCATATTGTGTATTATATATGTATGTATAAGTATTTATTACAACCTTATTAGTATATAATCATATTATTGTGTACGCCATAACATTATTTCCAAAACTATATTTTTTTTTTTGTTTCCATCCAATGGTTGTCGTCCGGAAGTGATTGCCTTGTGCCATAGGACCGCCAATTGTACTTAATCAATTTAATACTTACATTATTTTTCTTGTTTCTTTTTTCTGGTGTACAATAAAGAGTTAATATTATTATTATTATTAAAATATAATAATACCAAGTTGTTGTCAATTCAGCGTAGCGGTTATTACCTATGTGGTTGTTAACAGATAATGATCATCCACCAATAACTTGCCTGCAGGGTAAAATAAAGTATAAACGGTTTTATGGAACTCTGTCAGCTTTAAAGTAAGAAGCACGAAATTTTATATACCTGTGGCAGCTAGCATTAAATGCATAGTGGAATTTAAAATAAACATGCCCAAGATGGTTAATTAGGGGTTGAAAGTTTATGGGAAGTTCGTCACTTTCAAAGTAAGAAACCAAAATTTCATACACCTGTATCTGGTTAAAAATAAATGAATACGTATATCAGCTATTTTATAATTTTTACCCTAAGACAGTGAATTAGGGGTAGCTTGCATGAAAAGCTTATAGTATTATAGATAAAGTAAGGATTATTACCATCTGTGAATGACAGAACCTTGAATTAGATAATCTCAAAGAAAGGCTGAGAACTATCGCATATTTTAGCCTATGTATTATCTATTTATGTTCATTATCCGATTTTAAATGCTTTACAACTACAAACATACCTGCTGCCTGTAACAACGTGTGCTGTAGTTTAACCGAAAGGTGGCAATAATTAAATATTTTTGAGTAATCCATTCTCGATGACGTACTTCTTCAAGTTTATAAATAGACACGAATGGTAATCGTAATTAGTATTTACTTGTACGTGTAAGAGGTTAGTGAGTTAACAATGGTAGTGGCAGTATGTATAATAATACTGTTAGCCGTAGTTGCAGCCGAGGCCGGCGATTTCACCGGTAAGATACAGTAATGAATATTATTGCCTAACAAATTAAACACTAAGCTAATTATTAATATTTCACCCACTGTATTTGGGACTGTGGTTTATATACTTAGATATAAGCTGAAATTTAAATGGGTTAAGATAAGATAGCCTTTATAGTAAAGCAAATTGTTGAAACAGCACAAATCAGCGTGTAACAACGGTAGTTACTTCTACCGTTTTGTTTCGTATGGTGAGTGAGAGCGTTGGAAGCCCAAGTCCCTTCCCTTATTATCCTTCCTATCCTCTCTTTAGTCTCTTTAGAATAATAAGGAGAGGATAGGTAGGGATGCCTCTGATGTTGTTAAAGGTTACGGTAACTGCTTACCATCAGGTGGGTCATATAACTGTTTGCCACCCAAGTAGTATACAAACAATTTCAACAATATTAAGTAAAACCAGTTTGGGAGTTAGAGAAGAGTTGATTATGATAAAACAAAAAACATATTTTCACGCCTATATTCACCGAAGGGGTAGGCAGAAGTACACCACTGCCTGTAATACATTACACACCCACGATTCGACAGCTATGTTTAAAGTCTCACGTAATAGGGGGCGAGCCTATTGACGTCTACCGGGCACATTTCCAAACTCCGGGCTGCTACTGAGAATTTTTCTTTTCTCAATAACATTGCCCGGCCCGGGGATCGAACCCGAGACCTCATGATTAGCAGTCGCATACACTACCGCTACACCACCGAGGCAGTTAGAGTTGATTATACTTTAGCTTTAAAATAATGGCAGTGTCGTCTTCATAAGAAACTATATTAGAATGTGGGATATTAGTGTTTTAAATATAATTAATAAAGAAAAGAAATAAAATTGGCCCAAGGACACATCTTTGGGGCATCCCATAACTGTTGGGAACCTCTCAAAAGTAACAGTAAAAGTGGAAGGGATATTTAATTATCAGTAAAAATGCTTGTTTGTTAAATAAACCACGCAATTTATTATTGCACGCCTCATAAGCGAAGCGTTGAGGTGGGCACTATTCTCGTTTTACGCAGAATATCTGATTTTTCAAACTTAAAATGTCTCTATTTATGATATATTGCACTTGTAAAACAATATATACACACATATCCAGAAAAAACACTATTTTTGACAATCGTGATATTTTTTATTACCAATATAGAAGTACTTCTTAAAATTAGCGCTAGATGGCGTATAAGACATGAAAACCATGAAATTAGCGCTATCTATGTGATTGATTGTAAACTACTTAGTAAGACCAATACATTATTAGTTACTTATCAAATAATCTATTTTATTTTGAATAATGAAGATTATGAGGCGTGCACTTTTGGATTTTCCAAAGTATATTCATGTTTATTTTTTACCATACAAAATACAAATAAAAAAAAACTTATTTAACATAATATCAATTATTCTTCATAAAAGATTAAGATTCTTTTATAGTTTGGTTCTCACAGTTTATTTAGGTAATCATTACCTAGATAATAATCTTAAACTTTTCATTGGTATAATAAACAGTCTACAACACTGAGAAATAAATACACATTATTTTATCAATTACAACTTCAATTAAAACTTAAACTATTCTTATAGTTACATTACGCTAAAGTTATCATATAAACCTGTTTCATCATTCATCATCATTATCTATTTCCAGAATATTTGCAACAATCCGTTTTTTAATAATCTTTTTTAGAATTTAGAAATAAAACTACGTTTACGGAGTCTATCGCGTTTACTTGATTTTACTACTATCCCGACGTTTCGAATACTTTACAGCATTCATGATCACGGGTGGACTTAGATGATAGACGTCCAAGGCTGATATGTTATTTCAACATTGAAAAACGCTGACGTTGTAATCTTTTTTAGAATTTTGAAATAAAACTACGTTTACGGAATCTATCGCGTTTACTTGATTTTACTACTATCTCGACGTTTCGAATACTTTACAGCATTCATGATCACGGGTGGACTTAGATGATAGACGACCAAGGCTGATATGTCTTTCAATGTTCAAATAACATATCAGCCTTTTTCAGTGTTGAAATAACATATCAGCCTTGGACGTCTATCATCTAAGTCCACCCGTGATCATGAATGCTGTAAAGTATTCGAAACGTCGGGATAGTAGTAAAATCAAGTAAACGCGATAGATTCCGTAAACATAGTTTTATTTCAAAATGTGTAACATTCGCGTAAATATCAGAAAGTATAATCTTTTTTAGATTGCAGCAATACTAGGACATATTCGTCAATCATAGGCTTACGGTGTAAATCAGAAAAATCTTCATCAATAATAACATATCCTGGGTAATTTTCCTCATCCGATTCTAGATCTAATTCACTATAAAGAACTATATATTCTTCTTCTCCGTGTGGTGACGGACTAAGAATACAAGTGTCACCACCCCATCCTTTCCCTGGTTGTCGTACACGTCGACTAAGGAAAGTAAGCAATAAAATTATCACCTATTGCATTACTGGTGGTAGGACCGGGTACCAAGTGAGAGTACTCACCTGCTATCGAACCGTCTCCTGTGTGACCGGTCATGAAGCACGTCTGTGTGTTTTGGCTGTAGCAGAAGATAGCCGTTTATTCTTTAATTTTTATATCTGAGAATATAAATGGTGCGCAGCGGCTTGACAATACTCTTGGTATAATTAAGTCCATGAGCGACGGTTACCACTTACTATCAGGTGGGTCATAGCTCGACTGGCATTATTAACAATTAAAAAAAACTTCACTCGTTTCACTATAATTGTCTAGTATCTACATCTAATATTTTATTATTCCTCTTATTTGTCTCTATTGCACGCCTCATAAGCGAAGCGTTGAGGTGGGTTCTACTCCCGTTTTGCACGGAACAACTGATTTTTCAAACTTAAAATGTCTCTATTTATCATATATTGCACTTGTAATATAATATCTACACACAAATATAAAGAACAAACACTATTATTAACACTCATGATATTTTTGATGCCATTTTAGTTATTTAAACTAGTTAAAAAACTATTTGAAAAAAATCTGGCTTGGACGTCCGGGAGTTGTAGGTAATGTATGTTAACACGATAACGACCAAAATACTTTACTAGTAGAGTCTTTTTTTCCGTTTACGAATTATTATGATTAGGAATAGAGCCCTATTACTTTTCACGGTCTGATTCGATCTGGTTTAATTATTATTAAATAAACAAAAAAATACTGAATATTTACGCTCGACGCGACACTAAAACCAGCGCCTTTCATGAGAACAACCTTTTTACGTACGCATAGCTACCGGTAGTTTTACTATCATCAACAGAACGCCGTTCGCCTGGCCGGAACATTGTTTTTTGTTAAAAGAAAGTTCTTACCTTTGCTTGACGAACTGATGATATTTGTCAAGTATAATAACTATTTTATCCATAACAATAATTAAAAACACTCAACGCACGTAAATAATTACACACCAACGGAATATTTTTAGCGGCGTGGCGTGGCCTTGGTGTGCGCGCGGCCCGGAACTGAGAGGTAGACCAATATAGAAGTACTTCTTAAAATTAGCGCTAGATGGCGTAAAAGACATGAAACCCACATTAGTACTTTTTGAAATTAGCGCTATGTGATTTATTGAAAATTACTTAGTAAGACCAATACATTATTAGTTACTTATCAAATAATCAATTTTATTGTGAAAAATGAAGATTATGAGGCGTGCAGTTTTGGATTTTCCAAAGTATATTTTTGTCTTTTCCACACATAAAAAAATAAATACATCTAAGTTAAACATGAACATAACCAATTGCTCTGAAAAATCAGTAACAAATTTATCCCACGAGGATCATACTTTCCACCATTCCTTTTGCACGCCTCATAAGCGAAGCGTTGAGGTGGTTACTACTCTCGTTTCACGCAGAACAACAGATTTTTCAAACTTAAAATGTCCAAAATTGCATGCCTTATAAGCGAAGCGTTGAGGTGGGTATTAGTCTCGTTTCACACAGAACAACTGATTTTTCAAACTTAAAATGTCTCTTTTTATCATATATTGTACTGTAATTGTATATTGTATATTGTGTAATATATAGACACATATATCAAGAAAAACACTATTTTTAACACTCATGATATTTTAGATGCCATTTTTGTCATTTAAACTAGTTAAAAAACTGTTTAAAAATGTTCTGTATTGGACGTCCGTGTGTTGTAGGTAATGTATGTTAACACGATAACAACCGAAATACTTTACTAATAGTCTTTTTTTTTCTCTTAAGTTTCAGTATAATTAGGAATAGAGCCCTATTACTTTTCACGGTCTGATTCGATCTGGTTTAATTGTTATAAAATAAACAAAAAATAGCGAATTTACGCTCGATTAAACTACAGTGGCACACCAAAACCAGCGCTGTACCTTATTTCGTGAGAAATATAGTATTACTTCTTAAAATTAGCGCTAGATGGCGTATAAGACATGAAAACCAAGTACTTTTTGAAATTTGCGCTATCTATGTGATTTATTGAAAACTACTTAGTTAGACCAAATTATTAGTTACTTATCAAATAATCAATTTTATTGTGAAAAATTAAGATTATGAGGCGTGAATTTTTGGATCTTTGCATTTAAGTCTAATCAAGAGCAATCAAACAAAAAAGTTGTAGAAAAATTCATCTGGTAGTTTTTGCGTAATATGCGAACAAAAAAACAGATAAAAAGACAAACAGATAAAAATCCCAGGGAATACTTTTTCTTTCGGTTCAGAGATAATACAGTCATTTTGTATCAAACATTTTCAATGTAGAGAACTCAGCTCTGTTTACTTACTGTACAGCTTTATAATAGTAGGTACAGATTAGTCAGAAGTAAGATACTAAGCTCTAGTGACCGTGGCTCCAGTATCTAGCCACTGCTGCGCTCGAAAGTTACGAGACTGAGGGTAAATTATGTTAAAAGGCAACGGCTATGGAAGTACTCACGGTTAATATAAACTATATAAAAATATCTAATGGTAACGCCTTGATTGTCCAAGCAGGAATGGGTCGGTTCGATCGGCGAAGTGCCACCATTTTTTTTTTTTGATAAGGCGGGAAAAAATCTCCCTAACCGCACACCCCGTCGTTGCCATGTGCCGTCTCTCTGCCTTTATTGGCGGGCCACTGGAACTATGTAACATTCCTTCGGTGGTGAGAAGTGCCACCCTCCTGTTGAAGGTCAGCATGAAACAATGGTAGGTACTGTAATGTTGTTAAGTATGGTAAGCGAGAGCGCCAGTAATCGAAACTCCATCCTCATCCTTTCCTTATAATTTTATATATCCACCTCTTAGTACTTTCCGTGGAGTTGTCCGGTCTCTGGTACGGACGTTGAAAGGCTGATGGATGGATGGATGAGTGAGTGATTAAGTGAAAATAAAACTAAATGTATAAAATTTACTACATCCAATGTAAGGCATGTAGAAACCAATGTACAATTGAATGGCGTCGAACTGGACCTTGTGGAGTCCACGGTTTTCCTAGGTATAACTATAGATAATAAACTCCATATTAAAAAAATATCAGGTTTAACTAATTAACTGTCGTGTCTCAATTTATATATGAAAATCTGTTGTATGTCAAGAAAAACATCAGAAGCTTTGATAATAAGTATAGCGACGTTCATCACATTAATACAAGGAACAAAGGCAATCTTGTTGCTCACAGTACTCGTCTTCACAGAATTGTAGATCATTTATGGGGCAATGTATATGCTTCTACAATAAAATTCCTGAAAATGTCCGAAACAAGCCACTAAATAAGTTTAAGAAAGCCATAAAAATTAGACTTTGTAATCAAGGTTATTACACTGTTTCGGATTATCTTGAGGATAAAACTAAATGGGCTTGAGCTGCTCCTCATTCATTAATTTTCAAAATTGTTTTATAAGAAATAATGTAATTTTAGTTATAAAGATTATATTAAATTGTAATAAATTTGCAATTTAAAAAAGTGGCCCATGAGTTTCTTGCCGGGTTCTTCTCATGAAAGGCTTTACTACGGAATCCGGCCGCTTGTGGCGATTGCAATCGCCACTTTGTTATTGCGGTTGCACTCGCCTCAGGCGCTCGTGTTAATTATTTTAATTATTAGTGTATTATTGACGATTTTAAGTGCTACTTAATAGGCCTATGAAATAAAGATATTTTTGAATTTGAATTTGAATTTGAATTGAATTGACATATATACAAGCAAAACTTGAAAGGTCACGATAACAGCCCACTGTCTGGTTCACGTCTAACGTAAAATTCAGTGCGTTGCGTTGCGTTTGCATCGCGTACTCTTTGTGGCTCACAGACAGAAGTCAGTTAAAAATAGTGATCTATTGCAGTGTATTTGGATGTACACACAATTGTAAAATAATGGCACATCTAAGTTTCTTTGGAGTTCCAGAGAATAAAGACTGGTTAGCGATTTTTTAGTATTTTATAGATATTTTCGGGCCTCGTGGCGTAGTCGGTAGTGTAACCGACTTCCATGCACGAGGTCGTGAGTTCGATCCCCACTCGGGACAATTATTTGTGTGATGAACACAGATATTTGTACTGCGTCTGGGTGTTTTCTATCTATTATATGTATATATTTACAAAAAAAAAAGTAGTATATGTATTATATCCGTAATCTGGTACCCATAGCACAAGCGTTAAGCTTAGTTTGGGACCAGAGGACGTTGTGTGAAAAATGTCCGTGAATATTTATGTCCGTGAATATATTTATTTAAATGCGCAAAACACATTACAATCAAAAAAGTAAAAGTACACAATTAACAAATAAGTTTTGTTTTGGATTGTAACGTAAAGTATGTGCATACAGCTAAAATAAACTTATATTAATAAAGGAAAACATCTAAATATAGAGACGCCCATTAGGGGGAGGAGTGCTTACTTCTTCAGGTCTTACTTAATTTGGAGGATGTCTTTCGAATTGGACTTAAATCTGCTGAGGTTGTGAAATATATCCATGTATTTGTTATCATTAGCCAGGAGATGCAGGTTAAAATCTTGCTCGTGACTGTTATTTTCGATTTCACATTTTCACACTTTGTGTAGACTTAGCCATTAATATACAAAATTTTTGTGCGCTTATTACTAAACAATACAACTAAGCACTTATTAATATTTAAATACATATGATTATACTTACACCATTCTGATATAGTATTTATATCTTGCTGAAGGGCTAAGCAATCGGCTGGATCGGATATTGAAGTAAAAACTTTTAAATCGTCTGCGTATAAGAGGCAGTTACAAGATATATTCTGAATTAAATCATTAATAAAAGCTATAAAAAAGAGGGGCCCTAAATGGGACCCCTGTGGGACCCTAGAAGTTACTGCAAAAGGTGAAGAAAGAAATCCCTTAAGCGCAATCAGCTGAGTCCTATACTAAAGGTACGAGCAAATCCATCAGTATAAACTACCGTGAATACCATACGATACGATGCCAGTTTTCGGCAAAGCAAACTGTGACTAACTTTGTCAAAAGCTTTTGAAAAGTCTATATATAATGAGTCGACCTGACCACATAACGCAAATGCTTGGCAAAGATAGTTGTTGCTTGTATTCAAGTAAGTTGGTGACCGTTGATCTGCTTTTCACAAATCCATTTTGATGTTTTGAGAGAATTGTTTTGATATGACTTTGAATTCGAATTTGAGTTTAGGAAAAAGAAAGAAGTCGGCTGGAGCCATATCTGGTGAACATGGTGGTTGCTCGATGGTATTTGATGAGTGTTTGGAAAAAAAATCATTCACAATGATGGCCTTGTGCAAAGGCGCATTATCGTGGTGCAAAATCCAAGAATTTTCTTTCCACAAATCTGGCCTTATTCGTCGAATTTGCACTCTTAAACGTCGCATAACGCTCAAATAATATTTTTTATTTACCGTTTGACATTCTAGCAATAATTTCGAGTGCACAACACCGCGATAGTCAAAGAAAACAGTCAACATGGCTTTGACTTTTGATCGATTTTGGCGTGGTTTTTTCGGTTTCGGTTCAGTTGGAAGTCGCCACTCCGAAGCTTGTTGATTAGTTTGCAGATCAAACTCGTAAACCCACGTCTTGTCACCAGTAACAATGCGTTTCATGAATGTTGGGTCGGAATTGACTCGTTCTAGCATGTCCTCAGCGACTCTCATGCGATTGAGTTTTAGAAGAAAATTCAGGTCTTTTGGGACTAGCCGAGCGAGAGAATAATCACTTGGGTATGAAACATGTTTCATACCCAAGTGATTATTTAAAATGGTACCGATCGACTCGTGGGCCATAGAAAGTTCGGCGGCTATCTCTCTCAAAGTTGAATGAGGATTTTCAGTCACTATTTCCTTCACTTTTGCAATATTAACTTCAGTTGCAGACGTTGATGGCCTACCAGAGCGAGGCATATCTTCCATCACATCTCGACCGCTTTTAAACGCTTTGTACCTCTCATAAGGACATGTTTTTGATAAATAACAGATGCAACTCAAACTCCGCGCCAAAATGGATAACAGTTGTGCCAATCTAACAACAACTAAAAAAAACAAATATTTGTACTTGGAACCATAAACAAATTATCTATTCCCAATATTTTCTTGACTGAATGTGCATTATCATCATAAAATGTTACGCTAATCTGTTTACCTAAGTTCTAATTTAATTTTATCAAAGTTACATTTATTAAAATTAATCTTTTTAATATTAGATCGTTGTAGTCCTTTTGATATATGAGATGAGGTTACAGTGATCATAATTGCAGGATGATGCTTGTCTAATAGACTTAGTTCATCTGTTTTGTGAAACATAATAGATTCCATATTTGAGAGCACTAAATCCAGTAGACGGTCATTAACATTTAAGATATTTTTTTTTTATTGCATGTAGTGGCAGACAATCCACGGCCCATCTGATGATAAATGGTAACTGTCACTCATGGACACAACTATACTGAGAGTGCTATCAAGCCGCTGC
This sequence comes from Leucoma salicis, assembly GCA_948253155.1. Taxonomy (NCBI): domain Eukaryota; kingdom Metazoa; phylum Arthropoda; class Insecta; order Lepidoptera; family Erebidae; genus Leucoma; species Leucoma salicis. Next base: position 429,647 of record OX411822.1, on the reverse strand, counting down.
TCACCATTTCATTTCACCGATATGAAATGAAAGAATAAACTATCTATCTCTTGCTACCCCTTCCTTTCCACTCACCATTATCCTTACAACATTTTCTGTCATCCTTTTTCTCCAATCTCAATATCTCTGTTGCTGATACGTCTATATGCTATCGTAACCGCTTACCGTCAGGTTGGTCGTATGCTTATTTGCTTCGTAGTATAAAAATCTCACATTTAAAGTGAGAGAGCTTATGGTGTAGAACTAGTCTCCAAATGTTTGATTTTTCAATGAGATTGTCTCTTTGGTTTCCAGATAAAGAGTACGTGAGGCTTCCTCGTTTGTATCACTTGGATGACTACGACAATTGCTTGCTGCAGACAGATGGACTCTACTGTCTCGGGACTTTCCAGATCTCACCGCTAAAGGAGCTGGATCCAACGTTCGCCATCATAAAAGTTAGTTTTTTAGTGCTTGCAGTGCAGACGGTCCATCACCCACCTGATGGTAAGTTGTACCCACCGCCTCATCTACTTCCCTATAATATGGCAAAGGAAGTGTAGCGGTCATGAGTTAGACTTGTGAACGGGTCACCGAGAGGATCAGTACCATTTATTTTTTTATTACTACATAACTTAAACACAAAGTGAAAAATGTGAAATCGAAAATAACAGTCAGTAAATATCTAAATATTTATAGAGTTTGCGTCATTATTAGGTAAAATCTTAATTGTAAAATTAAGTTTACCTGGTCGGTATAATGTATGAAAATACTTCCAACAGATGGTACAGGCGTCACCCAAAGACGTTAAGTATGAATGTGTTATCGAAATTAGCAGTCAGGAGCAATTGTCAGGATGGCTGAATTGGTAAATCATCTGGACGGTATCCAGGAGATGCAGGTTCAAATCCTGCTCCTGACTGTTATTTTCGATTTCACATTTTTCAATTTGTGTTTAATGTATAGTGCTAAGCATGTTAAAAGCTAAAAATATATATAAAAATATCTAAATACTACATAACTTATTTGTTCTTTAGTTATTCTGAGCGCCATATTCTTGTCATGTGTCACCATTACTGAATATGTGACAAAATTGTTATTTAATAATAGTGGATGTGCCCTTTGAACATACAACAATGTTACGACTGGAAATTTTACGCGGACGAAGTTGTAGGTAGCAGCTAGTATAAAATAAGCACATACCTACCACCATTTTATTTTAATTAATGATGTTTTGGTTTCATTGCCTGTCATGCTACTTTAGTAATTATAATTGACCTATAAAACTGTAACAATTTGGCGATTTAAAAAGTAGCTAATTAATTTCTTGTCTTGTTCTTCTCGTAAAAAGCCAGAATCCAGCTGCTTGTGGCTATTGCCATCGCTACGTTAGTGCTATGGCTGCACTTGCTTCAAGTGATCGTGTTAGTTATTAGTAATTTTGTCGATTTTAAAGTTCTATGGAATGACAACTATGTTATGAGTATTACTAGGTATTTTGCAATGAATTTAAAGATATTGTAATAAGAATTCTATTGGAGGAGTTTCGGTCAACTAAATTAGTGTAAAAATTTTGATATGTAAAATAAAATGATTTAACGTAATAAAATGACGACTAGTAACAATAAAAATATATGTGCCAAAGGGTGAAATATTCCTCCATAAAAATCTTAACACACACGAAATTGTGCAGCAGACACAAAATAGCCCATTTTTAGAGGTTAATTTCAAATTGTAAAAGAAATGTACGTTACCTTTTATTCGGGTGTTAGTGACTAATTATAGGGGGCGGTATATTCAAGACCGGCGTTCCCTTCAGCTCAGTTCTGGAGGGAAAGTACAGTGTCAAAACTTTTAGGAATTCTACTTTATTTTATTTTTTAACTTTATGACCTGGTGGCGTTAACAAATTAAAAATTATATGGTGGGTACGAAATATTGTGTAGTACTTAAAAAATAGGTAATAATCTCTGTACGAACAGTATGATATTTTTTGACAATTATTTACCTTCGAAACAAATGATTCGTAGGTATGTATTATACAATACGTCTAATCATCTCGTTAGAACAAACTTTATAGAACAGTAACACGTAAAAATCTACTTTTCAAATATGGTTATACCAATAAAGTAAACGAAGGAAAATGAGTCCTACAATAGAAATGATTATAAAACGTACCTTTGGGGGTTTCCTAGTTACACACTTTTACTTTTAAATGCCCTAGGCAAAAATAATGTTATTAATTACTATATTATTTTACTGTATTAATTTAAGCCGTGTTATCTGCCTTGACACACACGATAATTCAGAGTCAGAGAGAAAAAGTTCTACCCACTGTCAGCCTTATATTTTTCCCTGATAATACCCCCTTCTATCCTTCTATTATTGCTATCTCATTCTAGCGCTATTGCCCCGACTTACTCATTGGTGGATAGTTTTTTGTTCTAGAACTTTTCCTACCCATACGCTTGCGATTGCAGTAGCCATAGAACGTTCTCGAACCCTGGCGTACTCTGCTCGCATCCGGGATCGCATGTTGGCCATATATGGTGATAATATTTGATTCTGGTCTTTGTGGGAGTGGATTCATGCGACCCATTGGCGATAATCTAACTGGGTAGGGGGACTATGCAACCGCGCGTATTTTAAATTTGCGGATATGGTATCCGGTATCAATTGAATATGCGACTTTATAATTTATATAGTAATTTATTCGGTTACATCGTAACAGCCGGCTATAGAATTGCCCCACCCCTCTCCACCCATGGGAGTCATAAGAGCCGACTGAGGGAATACCAGGGGAGTGGGCAGCAGCACTCCTTCGAGTATTAACAACATCCACTGCGATCGCCAACCCGCCTGCCAAGCGTGGCGATTACGGCACTATCCCCCATTCTTGGGGAGGCCTATGTCCAGCAGTGGACTTTAAAAGGCTGATGGATGGATGATTTTTTTTAATTTTAGTTGCATATTTCTGTTTAACACGGACTAGCTGCATATCATGAAGAAAAAAGTACTCGTTAATCTCAACAAAACTTATTTTATTTAACTATCAGCTTTAGTCTTACATAGTACATTTACCACTAACAACTTTAATTTGATAGTATTATTACAGAACTACAAATCGATATAAGTTTGTAAACTACAACAATAATGATGGTTACTCACCACAAGTAACTGGTTAGGTTTGTTACCTACCAATATCATCTTTAACTTTAAACAGTGGTTAGAATCACTATTACTACACATACATTGTAAATTAAATTTAAACAAAACCTCAAAGTATACCTACTTATACAATTAATAGATAAGTAAATCAAACATAATGTTGACACATCATTATGAAAAGTCTTCATTTAGGATATGCATTCTTAACAAGTCCACCTAGCACATTCTATTAACACAAAATAAGATGAGTAAGCGGTTGTCTTGCCCAACAAGAAATACAGAACAGACTCATGGCCACAACTTCATACAGTCTGCCCCAGTTGAAGTATTTACTGGCCCTTCTGCATTAAGAGCCACCTTCACCACATGATACCTTCCCTTTCCTGCTTTCTTTACTACTTTGTATGGACCTAAAAACTTGGGTTTGAGTTTCATTGCATTTCCAAATTGAGTTCTTCGAATAGCAACTAGATCTCCTACTTGATATTGTTGTTCTTCCTTTCTTTTCTTATTAAACAACTTTATGTTTTCTTCTTGTATCTTTAAAATTTGTGCTTTAGCTTCCTGTCTCAAATGATGACGTCTTTCAATGTAATCTTGTCGACATTCTTCTTCTATTAAATCTAAAAGGTGAATATCCTCTTTCCGTTTCATTTTAGTGCCAATAAATAAATAAAAAGGTGAAGTATTAATTGACCAATGATAAGTACTATTTATTGCCCTTTGCACTCGACTTACATGCTTGTACCAGTGAGTGGGTTCTTGTACACACAGCTTGGTTAGCACGGAAATAATCACCCTGTGAATACGCTCCACTTGTCCATTGCCCCTCGGAATGCCTGCAGTATGGTGCTGGATGCCTTCTTCCTCACAATAATCTTTAAAATCCTTTCCTGTAAAAGCTGTCCCTTTGTCTGTAATTATTCTTGAGGGATTACCATAATCTTTTTGGTGCAACTTCAGTTTATCTACTGTCTCTTTAGCTGTAACAGTCTTTGTAGGATATATCCACACAAATTTTGTATAGGCATCAACAACAGTTAAGATGTAATTATATAACTTCTTTGTGACATCCAATGGGCCAAGGTGATCACAGTGTAATGTCTCCAAGGGGAGTTCTCCTTTCTCAATAGGATTCAGAAATCCTTCCTGTCTTCCTTCTTTCCTACTGGCCAAAATACAGGGAACACAACTTAAAATTATCTTATCTATCTTTTTATTTATACCTTTTATGTAATAATCTTTTTCTACTAGATCCATAGTCTTCTTTTTACCAAAATGTCCTACTTCATGAGCTTTTGTTATAATTTCAGTATCCATCGCCTTTGTAAATTAAATCATTTTCAATATAAAAATCTTTGTACTCCTTATCCTTTAAAACTTCTCTTATCATGTTTAAATTATCGTCTTCCTTCTGGGCTTTACATATCCTCGCATGTAGCTCTGACTGAATAAGGTTAACATGGGGACTTCTACTTAGTGAATCAGCATGGACCATCTTTTTACCAACACGATGCACTATCTCATAATCAAAATCTTGAAGAAATAGAACCCATCTTGCAACTTTTGTTGATACTTCATTCTTATACAATGTTTTCTGAAATGCTGCATAGTCTGTCACAATCTTGAAATGGTTTCCAAATAAGTACTTCCTAAATTTCTTTACACCTTCTACTACTGCCAATGCTTCCAACTCGTAGCTATGATAATTTTGTTCAGTGGCACTGGTCTTCTTACTCATGAAATGAACAGGATGTAATGCTCCATCGCTGCTGTCCTTTTGCAAGAGAATCGCTCCAATTCCATACTTTGATGCGTCTGTATGTAACTGTTTGTCTCCCAAATAAAAAAAAAATACCTCAGAATCGTTTTAAATAACTAGGAACCAAGCTGATTGGATCTATTTTGCAAAATAGATACCTCATAATTGTTTTAAATAACTAGGAAGCAAGTGATTTGGATTTATTTTACAAAATAGATACTTCATAATTCTTTCAAATAACTAGGGATCAAGTAATTTGGATCTAATTGCTTAATGTTAAATGTAATATTTGGAATTGGACCCTGTTAAACGGAAAAGATCCAACCAACATTTTGTAACTTTTGAGTAATTGCAGTTTAAAGTTTTGGAGTGGATAAAATAAAACCACAGCACAGTAATAGTATCTACTCATTTGAAAATAAGTAGAGTAATAGCAGGTACCATAGGTTTTCTTTTGTAAGTAGTAGTACATCATGAAAATTCATACGAAGGATTTCTGTAATGCCTGAAAAATACCGTAGGATCCTTTATGCATAATAAAAAATACTTAAGTATTGAAAAATCTTTGGTACCAAAGATATTTACAAGGAGACAGAAATGAAATAATTAAAATAAAATAGGTATTTAATATTAAAACAAATAAAATTGAAAGTATGGTAATTGACATTGTACATTATTATAAGGGTAGGAACGACTGCGAGAGGAACTGATGAAGTTAAATAAAATAATTATAAGGGTAATAAGGATTCGGTGGTAGCGAGCGCTTCGTCTTCTATTTCAAAATCAGGTTCGCCAGAAAATCCATCTATGTCATCTTCTGTGGTATTATCCCTCGTCAGATTTTTATAAAACGCATGAGCATCACGTGGGATCAAATGCATCAGGCTTTTAATGTCCTCCAATTTAGCAAATAGCCAGAGCTTTTCCAGTCACCTTTAGTGAGTCACCTTTAGAGGAAATAAGATTTGTCCCAGAAACGCTTTAAAGAAATAAAGTTATAGCACATGAGCCAGACATTCATAATTTTAAATTGTTTTCAGAAATATTCTCTGGATCCATGTCACTTCAACCGCACAGTACTACACCGGGGCTACTGTGTCAGTTCGCGGTGCCCTGAACTCAGGACTGAGCGGAACATTTCAATTCGGTTTGAACGCTGTGCAGCCCAATGGGCACATCGCCGTGCTCTCAACATAACTTTATCCAATCTCGACTATTGCCACTTGTATACACAGGAACATAAACAAGCCCACCATTCTAAACCAATTGATACACCACAGAAAGTGTTCCTGTGGGTATTGGTGATGCTAGTTGTAATTAATATTATTGGAACTGCCTATGACGTGCTGATGGGAGATGCGAATGGTAAGTCCATGAAAGTCATTCAAAAATTTACTTTACCGAGCAATAGTATTTTATGATAAAGATATAAAGAAAAGCCAGAGGTTTACAAAGCCTTCCACAGACTGAGGATTGAACTTGATGCCTACGTTTTTACTAAACTAACGGAACTTCCGAGATTAGATAGATAAAATTGTATAAACTGTAGATCATAAAAATAGTAATAACCTAGTTGTAAAATCAAGGACTCCAAAGTCATTAGTCGATTCGTGTACAGACCTCGCATGGCAAACTCCTCCGACTTTATATATATTGAAACTGTGTGTTTACTTGCACGCAAAGTTTAACTGATTAGTGAAAATAAACATCGTAATGGAACAACCAGGCCGTAGGAGTTTTCTCTTAAAATAAATGGTGCCAACTTGATAACAGAAGATTTTACCACGATTATTTCCTTTTCTTATTAAAAAAATAACGAATTTTATGCTCAGTGAAGAACCTGAGAAATTTCCTGTCACAGTGTTAGTCCGTGATGAACTCTAAAAGTGCTTACCCGCTTAAACGATTTTTTTTTTCAATATGTATGATTTATTGGAACTTAAAACGCTTGGCCGGGTCTGCTAGTATAATAATATATATAAACTTAATTTCTACTTTTAGCGAATCAACTATTGGTGGTCTGGTCTGTGCGCAGCAATTGGAAGCGTCTGACTGCCACTTACGACGATGGAGACCCGAAGTTATCTGCACTGTCACCTATACAGGGACTAAGGTAGCCAGGGTTGTCCAATATTTCTTACATGGAAGTAACAGTTTACATAGTACCAAAACACTGAAAGAATTATTTATTGCAAATTAATAGATATAAGATACAGTCCTTGGTTTTCCCTGTTATCGATTATGCTGATGTGTGTTACCTCGACCTGAATGCAGATCTACTCAATAAACTCGACCGGCTTCTCAACAATTGCATTCGATTTGTTTTTAATCTTCGTAAATACGACCATGTATCTAAATTTCGTTCGCAACTAAAATGGCTGCCTGTACGACAAAGGCGCAGCGCAGTTTACGAGCACTATCACTATTGTTCTCTATTTTTAACTCACCATATGCTCCCGTATATTTAAAGCTTCATTTTCAACTTCTTTCCACTACTCATGACCGTCATTTTCGTTCTTCTAATAATCTTCTACTTCACTGTCCACCTCACTTTTCTAGTCTTGTACATTCTTCCTTTCATGTCCAGGCCATTCTTCTTTGGAACGCATTACCTTTGGAGATCAGCACGGCTGCAAATCGTGCAGCGTTTAGAGCTAGAGTGCGCGAACTTTACTTAAGCTTGTTAGCAGAGTCTTCTCGTTAGCTGTTACTCACCTCTTTTGCTATTTTTATCATTATTTATATGTGTAGTATATTTATTTTTATTTATTTTTATTATGTATATTATTAGTAGTATGTATATGCATTAAGGTATCGCTGTCTTTATATATATGTATGTATGTCTTCTGCTACTATGCACCTACCACTATCCCTCTGCTCTGCCCCAGGTTGACTGGAAGAGAATGCCCATGGCATTAAGTCCGCCTTGTGCCACTTTTTGTGCTAAAGTAATAAATAAATAAATAAAAATAAATAAGACACCCTTTATTGACATTGTATAATACTACTAACTAACTATTAGGTGCACGGCCAAGTGACTGCTTAATCACCTTGAAAAATCCAAAAGAAAGAAAACAGAAGAAGGGATAAGATCAATGATTTTCCCCAACAACTGATACATACCATTCTGTTCCTCAATGTTTTTATGTATTCTGTCACTCGATAATAACTGGTAAGAAGACTTTAATTTAAAAAAACAATATATTTTCGTTACTTACCTACTCCTGCCATCTGCCAGTAAACTGTGTTTTTGCGAATCACCTCCACCGTCACATCTGCTAAAATGAAATTTCATTACAACTCTAGTATCTACTATACCTAAATTTTTAATGAATATTTCACCTTTATTTTCATGAAATTTCAGGGTTATTGTGCTGACTCTAATAATATCTGTACACACTTGCATTATCTACAACATTTTATACCTCGACAACCCTAGATGGATGGAACAGGTAAGTCTTCTTATACAATCTGTTCCTTATAGTGAATAGTTTATAAAGGCTGTCGAACTAGAGATTTTTTTAAAAACATTCAAATAACGGCGGCATATTAAAGTACAAATTATCTGTTAATAAGGAAAAAGAGATTTTTTTGTACGAGCGGGAATTGAACCCGCGTCTTTTCCAATCCGGGGAAGTGCTCTAAGCCACTGAGCTATCGTACATATATTTCGATCATCCCAATCACCTTATCACGCGGCATTATTGAAAAAGACGTACTCAGTAGCAGCCCGGAGTTTGAAAATTTGCCCGGTTTACGGCAATAGGCTCCTCCCCTATTACGTGGACCCTAAACATAGCTGGCGAATCGATCGATGGGTATGTAATACACCTCTGCCTACCCCTTCGGGTATACAGGCATGATGCTATGTGTTGTAAGAGACTGAACTGAAATCTGCTCAAGAATCGTATCTTGATACACCTGTGCCCATGTTTGGTCAGTCACTCTTTTATAGATAATATTTTTTTTATTTATTAGGATTTCCAAGAACAAGTACACATGCACATCGATATCGTCCTAGAATGATACGTGAGGCTATTGAAATTAAGAAACATCCCAATTTCAATAGGGGCTGGGTCTTACCATCAAGCTGGAATCCTGTGATAGGCCTCACCAAACATAATACAAGAAGGCACACCACAAGATTGCAAGACACAGTTAGCGCTTATTGTGTAGATAAAACCCACAGTAGTGATTAGTTAGTATTTTCCGCATAAATTTAATAATTCATAACAAGTTGTTGCCTACTGAGTTTTCTGGCCGGATTTTTCTCAGTCAGGCCGCGTTCCGATCCGGTGGTAGCTTTTTAGTCTTAGCTTCTATTAAAATCAATATATTTAATAATAGAAACTAATAATCAATATTGTCTTCTTAATGGTAGTTTTTTTGATTACTTAAAATTTTAATTGGTAGTTTGTGGTAGAATTTTTAAGCACTAAATATAAACAAAATTTTAAAACTTATAGGAGTATTATACTAATTTTATTATACTAGCTTAAAATCTCATACATTGTAAGCATAAAACTTAGAGTAAATATTTTTAATTGTGTTTCTAAACGAATATTATGTGGGTTGAAATAAATAAATCAAAAATTTGTAAAATCATATTACTGTGGGTAGATGAAACCGTTGAAACAACATATCAGCTTTGGACATCTACCATCTAAGTCCACCCGTGATCATGAATGCTGTAAAGTATTCGAAACGTCGGGATAGCATAAAAATCAAGTAAACGCGATAGATTCCGTAAACGTAGTTTTATTTCAAAACATGGTTAATAATTAGAGCTAAATGCCTTGTTAACCACCACCAAGCTAACGTATTACTAAGGGCCACTCACAAAATGATACTCAAATGACAAATCATCATCATTGAAGTAGGATAATACCCATGTTATACTTTGCTGACTATAAATTTTAATTAAAAAGCATCTATAGGGCTTTATGCATAAAACCGGCCATTTTGCTTATTATGTAAAATTATAATAAATAGGAATAAAAATTAATTCTCTGAGTCTTAAATACAATTATTCTGTGAATATTCTCAATGCTAATTTCCAGATGTTCAAACATCCAGCGATGATGTTGTTCCTGAACGGCACGTCAGTCGTGCAGATGTTTATAATACTATCAAACTTCCTGTTCGCCTACAATATGCTGCTCTTCTCCAAGAATAACACACTCAGCATCAAAACCCTACCGGTGGTTATAATTCACAGGATTGCCAGGTACTGTTCAATATTCACTTCTCTTACTTTGAATATATAAATATCTGTTTTATGCAAAAAAAAACATTCAAATAGCTCATATTATAACAATAATAATAATATTAATCTTGTAAAGGCCGAGAAAGATAAACAGATTAAGTATCTGGACTTGGCTCACGAGATTGTTGACATGTGGGATGTAGATTCAGCAATCATTGTGCCGATAGTGGTTTCAGTTAACGGACTCATAGCCAAGAGCCTCCACCAACACCTTAAGAGGCTCACGTTGGGTATTTGGATCAAGGGTTTGATACAGAAAGCTGTACTTCTGGACACGGCACGCATCGTGAGGAAGTTCCTGTCTCTGGGGCCCTAACCACTGGAAGTTTGGCCCTTGTGCCCGCTGCCGGTGGGTCTACACACTTTTTATATTTTTAAATATTTTATTATTTTTCATAATACATATATTTAAAAATGTATTTAGTTGTAAGATATATGTAAATAAAGAGATAATAATAATAATAAATTTATTTAATAGTTTCTTACAGTATAATATGTACATGTAGGTATATATTTTTTATCGCTAGTTAAGATAAACACTGGTGCCTGAACTAGGCAATCCTGTGTTTCAGGCTGAAATGTCTAATAGATTGAGGAAACAGATAAAATTATCAGGCATACTTAGCATAAGTGTTGTAATATCTATTTATATAATTTTAATTATGATAAATGTAAATAAAAATGGCAATGTATCCTAATATATCACTAAAGTGTAATCGTATGTGGACTATTTAATACAGGAGATTAAATTATTATCTATTCATACAATCATTTTAACACACATAGTAACCTCTCTGTGTCTTCGTAAGGCATATCTTGAAGTATACCACAGACTTTATTTTTACATTTTTGGTAATTCAAGGGATAAATTGTAGAAAGTGCGTTTCTTCTATTGTAGAGGAGAGGACCCAAGAACACGAAGAATTTTGAAGCCATGAAAAGAGCATAGATTGAGATAATCAAGAGTAGTCGTGTCATCATTCTCTGCGATAATATTTAAATTAATATCCCCAGTTAAAATAATATTTTTGTAGGATGCTAGTTTCCGCAAGTTATCATTTAATGAGTTAAGGAATTTGGTTAAATTCTTAAAACAAGGTGGTCTATAAATCGCTAAAATTACAAACTCTAATCCAATTTTAATTATCATACTATTACACTCAAGTATATTTAATTCCTCAACAGACACATTAAGATGATTCCTTGCGTAAACCACCAATCCATAATTTTGGTTAAAATTAACTTTAGTGCTATACATGCTATACCCCTCTGATTACTATAGGCGCTAATGTATTGTTTACAATTTTCTACATCACACATTCTGCACTCAGATACAGAGAGATTATCTAAGTCATTAATAAAGTTATTCATACTAACTTAAAGTTAAATATAAAAAGTAATATATAAAACTTGAAATTTATAGGACAGAACAAAACCTTTATTTCGGGCGCTTTTAGGCGCCTTCATAGTCAGTGGAATGAATTTGCCTTTTTTCTGCCACTATCTTAGCTGCCCAGCTCACCTGTTGGATGGTTATGCGGCTTTTTAAAATGCATGCAAGTAGCGCATTTAGCCTCTTTTGTAATTTTCAGGCATTCTTTTATGCCGTGGCCTTGTTCACCACAGTGTCCACAAGTGCTGGTAGTTTCTCGGCATGACTTAGCTGCGTGGCCATAATGCTGGCACTTGTAGCACCGAGTAACCAAAGTGAAGTCTTTGGCAGGGCAGGATGACCAGTTAACAAATACTCTGTTCTTGTTTATTAAAGTCTTGCGGATTGCTGCTGGAACTTCAACAATGTAGTTACAAGTTTCAGCGTCTCTCTTGCCAGACTTATGGCTCAACTTGACGGACGATAGAAAGGAGTCGAGGTTAAGGTTTTGATGGTCTTGAGAGAGGTTTTGCAGGAACACACAGGTTAGGACTTCTTTTTCTTGCATTTCCAAGGGCACTCCGATAATGGCTATGCGTGGCCTTCTTTTGTCTGGCTCGTCGACTGTGAGACCAGAGCTCTTTAGTTGTTGAGACTGCTTTAATTTGACAATATCATCTTTTCTATCAGTGCTTATGACGATACCACCGTTTTTGGTCTTTCGCAAGCCTCTTACATGCAGTTGCATTTCTTCAAGACGTATGATTTTCTGTACCAGCGTCTTCGTCTCATCACTGATCTTTAACTTATCCTCAGGATAAATGACAATTGAGCTTAAATTTGTGGGCCGAATAAATTGGTTGGGTCCCTTTTTTACCATGTCAGCAAAAGAAGTGACTGCCACTGCTTTAGAAGAAGATTCTTCTATGCTGGTTTTAATCTCTTTAAGATGCTGGGAGAGGTCCAATTGGTTATTAAGGTCCTGTATAGAGGATAGCCTAATAATGTTTTGGATTTCAGGGCCTGGTACTGGACTACATTTGTGATGAAGCATGACCCACCTTGCGGCATAAATTGGTGACACGTACCTTCTGGTCCGAATTTAGTTTACTTTCTGCAGCGATGCTACACACTTCGTTGAGAGACAGCTCAATTTTTGTCATCCAGTTCTGGATCTCTGCCGTGCATATTACTTCAGGGAATCCTTCATCTTGAGTCTGCGATCTTGGTGGAGGTGCGGGAGCTGCAGGTGAGGCCACCGGAAGTGGCGTGCGAGCGGTCCGTGACCCTCGGGAAAACGGACTCTCCATATTGAGTTGAAATAATATTTAGATACACTATTTAAAGTTTATCTGACCATATAATACATTGTTCACCCTTATACCTAGTGACACAAATAACTTACAAGAGTAAACGAGGTCGCGAATTCAGCAAATAATTATATGTTAATATCTTTACAATATTTACTAAACGTACGTCTATTCGTTACAAAAGTCGCAAGTATTCTATATTAACTAAAGTATGAATTTTAATTGCAAAATTAAACTTATTATATTGGATTAATGCATGTTAATGCATCCCATAGGTGGCGTATATCGTAAAGACAAATGTGATGTGGAGATTGGGTATGGACGTTGGTCAGTGCGATAGCTTAGCGGCCTAGAGTACTTCTCCGGATTGGATGGGACGCAGGTTCGATTCCCGCTCGCACTAAAGTTCTCCTTTTCCACAATTCACAAATTATTTGTTATTTATATATCCTAATTTTTAGAAACAAGGGAAAGCTATCCCTTTGGCAGCTGAGACCAGTGCTGGCTACGGTCGAAAGTAAATGTCCCGACTGAATCCACATCCAAGATATACAAATTCATCAACTTGTTCTAGCACACCATTTCCTATTGCCACTCTAACATCTGTTCTGGCTTCTTCTCTTTCAAAAACCATTAATTTGGTTTTGCTCACATTCACACGTAGGCCCCTTTTCTTACAATCTTCTGCCATTACGTCGACTAGGGTTTGCTGATCAGTCGCAGACTCCAGGACTCTAGGAAACTGAAGGGGAGATAAAGGTCCAAATCCTGCTCGTGGCTGCTATTTTTTGATTTCACGTTTTTGCACTTTGTGTTAATTTACTTGGCTAAGCATGTCAAATGCTTATTAAATATATATAATATAAATAAAATATAATATAAATATTCACGGACATTTTACACAACGTGCTCTGGTCCCAAACTAAGCTTAACGCTTGTGTTATGGGTACAAGATTACGGATATAATGCATATATGTACTAATATTTTCTTTTTGTAAATACATACATATAATAGATAGAAAACAACCAGACGCAGTACAAATATCTGTGTTCATCACACAAATAATAGTCCTGAGTGGGAATCGAACCCACGACCTCGTGAACGGAAGTCGGTTACATTACCGACTACGCTACGAGACCCGTCAAGTATATAAAAATAAGAAAACAATTATACAGGATAGTTCAAATTTGCTCTTTATCTGTGAAAACCATAATCGTTACCACGTTCTAAAACAACAGCTTTTAGGGGATATTTTAAATATATAATACCAACATAAGTCCTAGCCAAACAAAAATGTATCTGATAATTATGCTTATTTTTACTACAAAAGCGGCACGATGTACCTACAACAAAATATCATACTTCTTATTGTTTTGTTAAGGCGGAAAAAAGTGTTCCTTACCGCATACGGTAGTGTGGGGCCCTCACCCACTAAAGAAACCCGCCGTGTGCCATCTCTCCGCCGTTATTGGCGGGCCACCGGAACTATATTACATTCCTTTAGTGGTCAAAATATCATTCTACCGATGTTGCTTCTACAAAACTTTAGACGTTAGACGTGTATTTGGGAATTTTTGCCACTGAGGTAGCATGATGATAATAAATATTATGCGCAATGTAAATACTTTACTTTAAGGCATCCGCGCGCTGCGCTAGTACACAGCAGACTGTCACAGACTGCTCCCAGTGCTCACTATCAATAGGTTGGCTGTTGCCAAACACAAGCTATTACAATTTATTATTTTGATTCTGGCTTTTCCATATTTTATTTTGATAGTTTAATTTTTAATTAATTTGGCTTAAACTATGTTTTTTTTTTCTCTCAGTTGGTAGATAATGCAAGTGTCTACTTTTGTACATGTGCCTTTTAAAGCTTTTTCACTTTTCACAAAGGTTAATATATATAAAGTTATTTTGTTCACCTTTTTCATCACTAAGGCTCCCATTGAAAATCAGCGTTGCAGTATAATTTACGTTACACTACAGCAATATTGCTGAATGAGAGCCTTATTGATACCAAATTGTTTTATGTATAGTTTAATTTAGTGTAATCTTATTTTCAATTTGCATTCGTAACAATAAAACATAGTTTCTTTCTTCATACTCGTATAGGTTATTCAATCTGAACTGGCGCTTATGCCCATCTTGAAAATAGAGTTAGATCTCATGTTTACGTATGTCTCGCTGTGCCGGACGGCTGCTACATTTTGACTATAATAACATAACAACCCCATATTACAGGATATCACCACTATATTCGCTGGTGGTTGGCTACGCTGCGACATGGTGGGTCCACACAAACTCTGGTCCGATGTGGCCGGCGACGGTTGGGACTGAGAGTCAGACCTGCCGAGAAACATTTTGGGCACACGTCCTCTACGTACACAATTTGATTAACACTAACAAATTCTGCCTGGCACACACATGGTAAGAACACTCATGCTTAGAGAAACAGATCAATCATATTTATCTACTTTGTCTCTATCTTTGTAGCTATCCATCCATCCATCCATCAGCCTTTTAAATTCCACTGCTGGACAGAGGCCTCCCCAAGAATGGAGGATAGTGCCTTAATCGCCACGCTTGGCATGCGGGTTGGCGATCGCAGTGGATGTTGTTAATACTCGAGGAGTGCTGCTGCCCACTCCCTCGGTATTGCCTCAGTCGGCTCTTACGACTCCCATGGGTGGAGAGGGGTGGGACAATTCTAAAGCCGGCCCCACACGGTTAACTAGCACTTTGTAGCTAAGGAAAGTATAAGTAAATTATGGTTTAAACTATTTGTAACATTTGATGTGCTTGACATTTTTTTACTTACTTACTTACTCATCATCACGCCATTTCTCTTGCGGGGTAGGCAGAGAGAACAGAGTGCCAAGAGGTTCTATTCTTGCATACATCTCTCGCTTTCTCAACATTCATAACTCTCTTCGTACACGCTCGCCGGTTTCGGAGACTCCTGACTCCACCTTCCTTCATACATGACCAATTTGGTCTAGGTAGGTGAGTCTCGGTCTCCCCCTGTACCTACATCCTTCCACTTTCGCATTTTTTTACAATTAATATTAATTATAACACTATTTAGGTACTACTTTTTAACCCAACTAGTTAATAAAGCATGTTTTTTAGTTTTTTAAACTATAATTTATTTTCTTCTTTTTAGTCTCAAAACAGTACCAAAAGTAAAAAAAAACCGGCCAAGTGCGAGTCGAACTCGCGCACGAAAGGTTCCGTACCATTTTTTAGAAACACATTTGTGTATGGGAGGCCCCCTTAAATATTTGTTTTATTTTAATTTAATTATTTATTTTTAAAGTGAATATATAACTAAATATTATGTGAATATTTCAAGTGTTAAGTTATCAATAGCGAGCAAAAAAGGGCAAACAAATCACGTTTGTTGTATGGGAGCCCCCTTAAATATTGTTTATTTTTGTTTTTAGTCCATCCATCCATCCATCAGCCTTTTAAAGTCCACTGCTGGACATAGGCCTCCCCAAGAATGGGGGATAGTGCCGTAATCGCCACGCTTGGCAGGCGGGTTGGCGATCGCAGTGGATGTAGTTAATACTCGAAGGAGTGCTGCTGCCCACTCCCCCGGTATTCCCTCAGTCGACTCTTACGACTCCCATGGGTGGAGAGGGGTGGAACAATTGACGGGCCTTGTGGCGTAGTCGGTAGTGTAACCGACTTCCGTGCACGAGGTCGTGGGTTCGGTTCCCACTCAGGACAATTATTTGTGTGATGAACACAGATATTTGTACTGCGTCTGGGTGTTTTCTATGTATTATATGAATGTATTTACAAAAAAAAGTAGTATATGTAATACATATCCGTAATCTGGTACCCATAGCACAAGCGTTAAGCTTAGTTTGGGACCAGAGGACGTTGTGTGAAAAAATGTCCGCGAATATTTATTTATATATTTAATTCTAAAGCCGGCCCCACACGGCATAGTTGTTTTTAGTATTTGTTGTTATAGCGGCAACAGAAATACATCATTTGTGAAAATTTCAACTCTCTAGCTATCGCCGTTCTTGAGATACAGCCTGGTGACAGACGGATGGACAGACAGACAGACAGACAGCGAAGTCTTAGTAATAGGGTCCCGTTTTGACCCTTCGGGTACGGAACCCTAAAAACGAATGGGGAACCTCCATTTTTGAAGTCGGTTGCCGACTAAGCTGAGATAATTTTACTTTAAACTACGTCATAATTATATACTACTACCATGATTTTTTTCATATATCCAAAAACAACCATTTAGCTGACTTACTTGTCCCTAACAACAAAAATTAGTGCTTTTAATAATTGTATTTCACAAACGAATCATTTAATCCAAAAATTGATTTCACAAACCCAAAATATTTTTAAAAGACCTATCCAACGACACCCCACACTATGGCATAGACGAGAGAAAAAAAACTTTCCCATATTCCCACTCTACGTGTCCTCTACACTTACGTGAGCTTCCCCGGATAGGAAGGGACGCAGGTTCGATTCCCGCTCGTACTAGAGTATATATTTTTTACATTATTCACAAATTATAATTTGTACTTTAAAGTTAGTAAGTAAGTAGTATAATTTGTACTCTTAAGAGTAGCTGAGCATGACAAGTGCTAAAATATAGATCAAAATGTTTAAAACATTTTTTTTAGAATTTTTGTCTTTTTGTTTTTTCGCGCATCATGCAAAAATTACTGAACGGATTTTTATGCAACTTGTTTTATTTGAGAGCTCTCGATTAGATTTAAAAACTGATATACATTTTATCCCGCTACTATATCGGCAACCTGAGATATAACTGAAAAACTAGCTCTTGGCTGCGGCGAAGCCGCGGGCAAAGCCTAGTTAGTTACATAAAAGGGTTTTAAAAGCTACCCCTTCTACTTAATTGCACTGCTGTGTATTCAGATTTATAATTAGTTCTGATATTCTTACAGGTTCCTAGCAGCAGACATGCAGCTATACTTAGTAGCAGTTATACTCACTCTGGGGCTGGTTCATCTGAGAAGTCACGCGCTCCCAATCCTGGCTACTTTATTTGTAGCATTCTCTGTACTCAACGGAGTGCTCGCCTACGTGTTCAACTGGCAGTCTGTAGTATACTACTTGCGTCCTCAGTAAGAATTACTCTTTTAGCTATTAGAATAGGAGAGATGACGTGAATTATTCTTGATTAATCAAATTTTTAATGAAGTTCTTTGCAATGTAGGTGGAATTTATTTTTTGTTATGAGTAATAATTTAAAACTTATTGATTTTGTATAACTTAAAGGAGAAGATACCGCTTACCCATATTCCTCATATTCTCAGTAAATCACGTGCATAGTCAAGCCTCTGTCTACCGTAACGGTCAACACTTACTCGCACACAACATCCATGGTACATTTATGGCACTATTTTCTTCTTTTATATCATGTAGCCTTTGGGAGTTATTGCATGCTGATGTGTTTCTTGGGCACTATTACAAGTCCTTCTATAAACAACGTTGGAGAAGGGCACTTTTTGATGTGAAACATCTAATTCGGAGGGAGGGTAAAATCAGTTGTTAGCGTGGTGACGCCTTTATTGTACTTATCCCGTTCTAATCTTGCAAGTTAAATTTGACACACTTCCCGGTTTCCAATTGAGCTGAAATTTTACACGCATGTGTATATCACGTGACAATGCAATATTATGATGACATGGAGCTGATCTGATGATGGAGCTGGAAGGTGGACATAGGAACTCTATAATGAAACGGCGTAAACCCATCGAGTTTGGTCTCGTATGATTCGTCTTGCCGAGCACTTTGTGTCTAGATAATATCCAGGGGCTGATGATGAAGCTGGAATGTGGCCACAGTAACTCTATAATGAAATGACGCAACCCCGTCGAGTTTATACTCGTTTGATTCGTCTTGAGGAGTACTTTGTTAAGTTATGATCATTTTATTTCTACAAATCAATTTCAATGTTTTCACATCTGATAGACGTCCCGCGACGTCTAGTGTTTTTTTTTATCATGACATCATTTTGGCTGTTGCTAAAGTACAAGAGCTCCATAATACAAATTATTTGTGAAAGTGATTTTTCGTACGAGCGGGAATCGAACCCGCGTCTTTTCCAATCCAGAGAAGTGCTCTAAGCCACTGAGCTATCGTACAGACCTATTTGGTCAGCCCAATTTCCGTCACATTTGTCTTTACGACCAACGCCATCTATCGGAATGCATTTACATGCATTAATCCAATATAGTAAGTTTAATTTTGCAATTAAAATGCATACTATTTGATGGCGCGCTTTTTAAACATTTTTGATCTATATTTTTCCTTATTCACAAATAATTGGTACTTTAAAAAGTAGCGGAGCATGTCAAATGCTAAAAAATATAGATCAAAAATACAAGAACTTTAGTTTCCTCGTACTATCATAATTATGGGCCATTGTCTTTTTTATTGACGGGATAAAATGTGGCTACGACCAGGTTAGTGTGGGGCCGTCACCCACTAAATAAACTCGCCGTGTGCCGTCTCTCCGCCGATGCTGGTGTAGTACTGGCACTGGTTGACATTACTTCAATGATCTCCTGCTGTTTACCCTTTCGGGTACCCTCTATGTGGGCCACTGCCTAGACTGCCATCGTTAGCATATAAAGAAAATAAGGTACGATACGAGCTCAGCGTGGACAGAGATAGTGGGGATCGCTGATCCTAGCAAGAAGGCAGTCGCAGAGTTATGAGCGTGTAGTGACTGACCCGCCGCATTGACTGTTACCATTTATATGCTGTTGACTTAGCTATTCTTGTCACAGTGTTTCTCAAACAATTACTTCGACGTGGTTAGAAAACAATTTGAGCAATTCGTACATTATGGAGAATAAAAAGTGTATTTAACACTGGCTAATTTTTGACTTAAGTTTGTAGGTATTAATGACGTTAAACACTAATGAAGCTGGCATTTGAAAATTTTTTATTTACTGTACATAGCAAGTACCTTAACGGTGACTGTACCAGCTCTTTGTGTCTAAATAAAACCTAGTTATACCCTATCTTGAGATAAAATGTACACAAAACAACAATGTTACTAAAAAGTCGAAGAATAGAAGAGTCACTCATGTTTTTAATCACGAATACTTCTATATAGGTACTTAATATATAATATGACTGCGTGGCAGTACGGCTCTATCACTATAATCGATATCGATTTTTAGACAAGAGCGATTTGTCAAAGGCAATTTGGCGTAACGTCAAACGAGTAACAATTTTGCGGCAGTTATCGATCTGCTGCCTTAGAAGTTAAATGCACCGATGGATCGCCGATGCCTTAATTGGAATCGGATTGAATTTTAATCTAATTTTGTGAAATTAGGTTGAAAATCGTTAATTTTCTAAGTATTAACACAACATAGGATTTGACGGAAAAAATGAGACTGCTACAATTCCTCCATATTTTTTGCAATCTCTATGTTTCATGGATATGTTTTTTTAATTGATCGATGTAATATGGATGAGTATATTTTTTGAGTAATTAAAGTGTAAATTTTAATAAATACCTCAATATTTTACATAATCATTAACAAAAAGTTATTTCGCTTTTTTGCATATTCTGAGAAAATTTTTCATAGTAATGTATATGTTTTTATACCATCAGAAATTAGAGATTTCAAGAAATAAAAATCAACCCGATTTTTTTCACAAAGGCAGATATGACGTGAGAATTTTTGATTGAATATTAGGGTAACTTTTCGATATTTAATCAAAATAAGAGAAAAAAATTAATATTTTCATTAAAAAAAATTACAATGTGTTTGAGATATAAACAGGTACATTTTCACCAACTTCGTAAATTTATTTTTTTTGTTTATGTTAAAAGTAAAAATCAAAAAGTCGGTGCTTTGGATTGTTTTTGAGGTTATGTGAAAAAAGTGTTATTACAAGGAGTTGTAGATCTTTTTATTACATAAAATTTAGCCATTTAACTTTTTTCCATGGGACTCTTAGTTTTGCTGAAAACCATGATAAACCGATTTTCACCCTTAAAAGCTCACCCCCACCCCCTTCCCGACCTCAAATCGCCCGTAAATTATTTTTCCTTTTATTTTAGTTATCTTTTCTTACTTTTCCAAGGGCTATCATCCTGTTCTACATTTCTTTGTTACAAAAGTCATCGACCCTGGCCTATATGCCGCGTGTGCGTCACGAAAAAATGCATTCCATCTCACGCGGTGAATGCCGCTGCGTTAATCGTAAAAATCAATCCACGATAATCCGTAAACGTAGTTTTATTTCAAAATGTGTAACATTCGCGTAAATATCTGAAAGTATTACGGTTTAAGACATTTATTTTCTCAAAAGACTTACATAAATCACTTGCTGAGAAAATACATTGTTTAATTATAGCTAAGTTGCGTAAAACTAGCATATAAGTAAATATCACAAATAAAAAAGAAAACAGGGTAATCTCGAAAAGAAATGTTCATACAAATCCATAATATGTTTATCAAAATCAAGTGTGCGTCGGTATAACGGTTAGTGTGCGCGTGCGGAACAAGTAGATATTTATTAAGGCCTATGACTTGTAACTATTTCATTCGGTAAAAATAATGTATTATTAAACACAAAGTGAAAAATGTGAAATCGAAAATAACAGTCAGGAGCAGGATTTGAACCTGCATCTTCTGGATACCGTCCAGATGCTTTACCAATTCAGCAATCCTGACAATTGCTCCTGACTGCTAATTTCGATAACACATCATACTTAACGTCTTTGGGTGACGCCTGCGCCATCTGTCGGAAGTATTTTCATACATTATACCGACCAGGTAAACTTAATTTTACAATTAAGATTTTACCTAATAATGACGCAAACCCTTTAAATATTTAGATATTTTTATATATATTTTTAGCATTTGACATGATTAGCACTATACATTTAACACAAAGTCAAAAATGTGAAATCGAAAATCTGGACGGTATCCAGAAGATGCAGGTTCAAATCCTGCTCCTGACTGTTATTTTCGATTTCACATTTTTCACTTTGTGTTTAATGTATAGTGCTAAGCATGTCAAATGCTAAAAATATATATAAAAATATCTAAATAATAATGTATTAGATATTATTTTGTAATAATTAGTTTGTTTTACTGTACGTAGATATTTTTGTAAAGATACGTAGATGTTTGTTTATTTTTCGTTAGTATTATTAAAACCAAAGTAGTTTAATGTAGTGGTAATATCATGTTGTAGGTAAGGTGTTATGTACAAGGAACATAATTATACTCACCTACGGCGAGGTTATGTACAGTGTGTTATTACATTTACTTATATTAGATTATATTATATATAAATATTGCTTTTTATAAATATTATATATACTTAATTTTATTTATTGGTGTATAAATGGTAATGTATATTTGCTTGGAGAGTTTATAAAAAATAAAAATAAATAATACTAATCAATTAATGAAAAATCCTTTAAAATGTGGTTTTTAATAACTTTTTAAACATAGTCAGGGACTTAGCTTCTTTAATAGTTCTAGGTAATTTGTTATAGCTTTGAGCTCCCTCATACAGAATACTCTTTTTCCCATAGTTTGTCCTATGATCCTTCAAGCAGAGGTTATTAGCTTGTCTTGTCACTCGTTTATGATAATTTGCGAGTGAATATCTTTAGTAATATTTTTTTCTAATAAAAATACATGTATTATATTTATGTATTTGAGCTATATTCATTAATTTTGTTTCAGTATAAATTTTAACAGCAGGCGTCAGATAATCGTATTGGAGTAAAGTCTTAATAATTTTATTTTGTTTTACTTGTAACTTTTTAAGGTTTGTTTTTGCTGCCGATCCCCATACTTCGATTAAGTAATCTAAATAAGACTTAACTAATGAATTATATATAATATATCGTACGTGCCCTGGGATACAGCGCACTATACCTCGTAGAGCGCCAGTTAGTGAATGAATTTTGTTACAAATATTTTCAATATGTGGCTTCCAAGTAAGCTGACTATCGAGAAGTAGGCCTAAGTATTTTTCTTTATTAACTTTAGTTAGTTTTTCGCCATTAATCGTTAGATGACTATGATTTCCAATTTTTTTATTTCTGACTGAGAATATTATGTAATTTGTTTTTGTTGTATTAATAGGAAGATGTAATATTTTTTCGAATATCTTTGATAACACTGGTAGGACCGATATTGGGCGGTAATTGTTAGGGTCTAATTTATTTCCCGATTTATAAATAGGGCTAACTTTTGTAACTTTCAGCCTGTCAGGGAAATAACCTTCGATTATACATTTATTAATGCATTTTACAAAGGGTTCTATTATATCATCTTTAACACATTTGATACATTTCGTGCTTATTCCATCGAGCCCTGAGCTAGTGTTAGAATTTAGCTTATTTATTATTTTTAGTATCTCTTGTGAAGTTGTTAGTTTTAATTTTGATAATTCAGTATTGTTACTTTTATATTTGGTGTAGTTTAGTGTTCGTGTTAAGTTATTGTGATATTTTTGGGGTATTTTACTAGCAAGTTCAGCACCTATTGTAGAGAAAAAAGTGTTAAAGTACTCACAAATTTCTTTGGTCTCTGTGATTTGTCCGTATCGTGTATTAATTTTTAATGGTATAGAATTCTTAGTTTTAGTTTTGTAATTTGATTAGTCGCCACATTTTTAAAGGATTTCTCTGACAATTTGTAAAAGCTTTGTAATAATAGTAACTCTTAGAAGACTGGATATTCACATGAGTCATGTTTCTCTGCTGTATGAAATCGTTCCTTAATTGTTGGTTTTCAGATGTCTGTTTAAGTTTATGCCATAACTGATTTCTCGTATTTATTAGGGTAATTAAATTATTGTTTACCCAGTCCTTGTTCGGTGGGTTTAGTATTTTAGTTTTTTTGATTTTGTTATTTGTTATCGCAAGTAACGGCTGAGATTCCAGTTCATCATAATCATGAAACACGTTCGTACCAAATACTTCTTTAACGGTGTTCTGTAGGTTAGTGTAATTTATTGTTTCGTATTGTTCTCGCTTTCTACTTTCAGAAGAAAATCTGTTAATTTCCAAATATATTTGTTTGTGATCAGCTATTGAAGACTCAATTATACACATTTGAAATGAATTATCTAGTAAATTTGTACACACATTATCTATGATCGTTTTTGTCGACCTTTTTTCACGGGTACAATGTTCTGCACTGATTTTATTTAATATTTTAATGTTATTCTCTTGCAGCATATCCTTATATTCTTTTACGGATTTTTCTTGAGAAGTTATTAGATTAAGATTTAAGTCGCCGAAAACTAAGACAGGTTTTTTATTTGAGAGATGTTTATTATAATTTTCCAGAAACCTGGTATTGTTTGCTGCTGGTTGCCTATATATGGTCCCTACGTCCAAGAAAAGTCTATGGAGGTGTACCCATAAAAAGTGATTTCCATCATCGCATTGTTCTACCAAAAACTCATGTTTGAGACTATTGTGGACATAAATGGACACACCACCACCTCTTGAATATTTTCGGTAGTTGTAGTAATGCGAATAGTTCGGCAAGTTTAATCTTTACGCTTCTGCATCATCCTTTATTCAAGTCTCCGTAAATATTAGAACGTGAACAATAGTTGCAAACGTTTATAATATACATCTTATTTCATCCAGTTTTCCGGTCTTAACTATACTGCGGACGTTTGCATATAAAAATTTTAATGTTTTATTTTTAAGTTTCACATCAGCGACATGTGTATGACAACTCATAGACTTCATGTATCACAAATCGGTTATTCTTGGACTTATCTATAGTATTTTCTCTTGCTGTTAGTTTTTTGACTCTTGTTGTATTATTTTTGGAATTCCTCTAATATATATTTAGATATTTTTTATATATATTTTTAGCATTTGACATGCTTAGCACTATACATTAAACACAAAGTGAAAAATGTGAAATCGAAAATAACAGTCAGGAGCAGGATTTGAACCTGCATCTTCTGGATACCGTCCAGATGCTTTACCAATTCAGCCATCCTGACAATTGCTCCTGACTGCTAATTTCGATAACACATCATACTTAACGTCTTTGGGTGACGCCTGCGCCATCTGTCGGACGTATTTTCATACATTATACCGACCAGGTAAACTTAATTTTACAATTAAGATTTTACCTAATAATGACGCAATCCCTTTAAATATTTAGATATTTTTTATATATATTTTTAGCATTTGACATGCTTAGCACTATACATTAAACACAAAGTGAAAAATGTGAAATCGAAAATAACACTTCTTCTTTGGGTGACGTTAAGTATGATGTGTTATCGAAATTAGCAGTCAGGAGCAATTGTCAGGATGGCTGAATTGGTAAAGCATCTGGACGGTATCCAGAAGATGCAGGTTCAAATCCTGCTCCTGACTGTTATTTTCGATTTCACATTTTTCACTTTGTGTTTAATGTATAGTGCTAAGCATGTCAAATGCTAAAAATATATATAAAAAATATCTAAATATTTAAAGGGATTGCGTCATTATTAGGTAAAATCTTAATTGTAAAATTAAGTTTACCTGGTCGGTATAATGTATGAAAATACGTCCGACAGATGGCGCAGGCGTCACCCAAAGACGTTAAGTATGATGTGTTATCGAAATTAGCAGTCAGGAGCAATTGTCAGGATGGCTGAATTGGTAAAGCATCTGGACGGTATCCAGAAGATGCAGGTTCAAATCCTGCTCCTGACTGTTATTTTCGATTTCACATTTTTCACTTTGTGTTTAATCCTCTAATATATTTTATAATTAAGCTATTTTCTCCAATTTCTTTGCGCAACCGTAACTCTTCTCGAAGGTTTTTTTTATTTTTTTCTTGTTGGTTTGGCGTCTGATCAGAATAGATTTTGATATTATTTTCTTTGAGGTTAGATTTCTGTTTTAGTATTGTGTTAGCTGTTTCCTGAGATGAACAACAAACTTTTACGGGACGTATTTTTTGCCATCATATCTGCCTAAGCGTATGACTTTCACTGGGTTAGGACAAAGTGGATATATGGCATGTATAACTTTACTGACCTCGCATAGGTCAGCTGCTCTTTTTCTCTCCATATTTCCATCTGCTTGTGGCTCAGGAATGCCAATAATTATTACATTTTCACTGCGTTCAATTCGATCTTGAATTTCAGTTGTTATATCACTACAGAGGATCGAGTTAAGGTGTTCAGACGATGACGATGTAGGTTGATTATTTTGGAGTACTTGCATATCATTTTCAAGACATTTTAGTTTTTCTTGGGTGATGTTGACAGAACTTGTAAGGTTTTGAATATCTAATTTAAAGTTGCTGTGTTCTGTAATCAGTTCATCAGTTTTTATCCTCATTTCAGTCAGTTGGTTGTTTATTGATGAAATATCTTGCTTTATATAATTGATATTTTCATTCTGAGTTTTTCCAAAATCCTTGAGCAATCCAATACGAGTAATTTCATTTTTGAATTCTTTAAATTGATATGAAAAGTCATCCTCTGGTACGTTCCTTTTCCGAAGTGATATATTTTGAGTCTCAATAAATCCGAAGATAGATTAGTCAGACTGGGAAGTCGTAGCTCCTTCAGTACTCACACTTATACTTTCGCTAGATTTACTTACGGGAGAACGTGGAACATTCATGTTGATTTGACTCAAACCAGCAACTACGGCTTATATAAGAGAAGCCGTGAAAATGTATTGCCCGCTCCGCTTATCGCTCAGCACGGCTAATATATGCGTAACCCTTATAAAGCGTGCGGATCTGTCAAGCGTTAGTATTTGCAGTCTACCTGTTTGGCTTCAACTCTGTCTATGCACTTGCAGGATACATGTCACGTTAAGTAGAAATAGCTCTTTTATCGACACTATTAAGTTCAGAATTGTATGAGGCTAATATTATATATTTTTACAATTCTCGTTAACACGTCCTCGCACTGCGCTAGTCCACGCATCAATCCGATTAGATATTTATATTCAAATAGTGCGTGTCAATCGCAATGAGTTTTCCGTAGTGTTTTTCACAGAAAGCAACCGCGCGATTAAGAAGAGTACCTGTCATACAGATGGTTAAGTAAACGTTTACGTGTATGCGTGTGTTGATCAATAAAATAAGAAAAATTAAGTATCTGACAACACAACGGTGGCACCACAATTAATTGAGTCTAAAGTATCGACCTCTAGACAAAAATGATGGTAAACCATTTTGCGGTGGTAGAAGCTGCCGTAGAGATTGCACGCTGCGATGAATTACCGATGCCTTAATTCGAATCTGTGTGTAACAAAATAAGAAACTTAATTAACAAAAGTAACAAGGAATCAACACAAAATTGCTGAAAATATTTAGAAACAGCACTCACGTATCTACAAGTTGATCTATAGTAACAATGGTGAATATAACAAGATCGAAGATAAAACGTCACATTTCTAAAATATTTGAATTATCTGAATTCTATAATTTTGGTAGTATTTAAAAGCATTATAAGTGTATGGTAAGATTATTAAAAGGAGAATGAGGATGGTGTCTGATGAATTTTTGTGTGAGGCACAAGGAGGTTTCAGTTGTGGAAGGGGTTGCATGGATCAAGTGTTTTCTCTGCGCAACATCGTGGAGAAGCATCTGGCTGTAGGCCAGAGGGTTTTCTGCAGTTTTGTGGATTTGGAGAAAGCATTTGACACTGTTGTACGAAAGGAACTTTGGGACATTTTGCCGGAGTACGGTATTAACGGTAGACTGCTACAAGCGGTGCAGTCCAACTACATGGACTGCAGAGCTTGTGTGCGGCTGGATGATGGAATGTCACGCTGGTTTGATGTCAATATCGGCGTTAAATTGGGCTGCGTTCTATCAGCCAGACTGTTTATCATATATCTGGATAAATGCCTACAAAGATTAAATGAAATGAATGTGAGAGTTCAGATGGGCGACTCAGTGGTTAACTCTCTGCTATATGCAGATGATGCGGTCCTATTAGCGCAGTCTGCGACTGACCTGCAAACCCTAGTCGACGTAATGGTAGAAGATTGTAAGAAAAGGAACGTGTGAATGTGAGCAAAACCAAAATAATGTTTTTTGAAAGAGAAGAAGCCAGAACAGATGTTAGAGTAGCAATAGGAAATGGTGTGATAGAATATGTGGATGAATTTGTATATCTTGGATGTGGATTTAGTCGGGATGGAAGGTACACCACTGATGTAGAGAGAAGAGTTAATGCGAGAAATAGAGTGAACGGAGCAATGGGACAACTTCTCGGCAGTAATCACCTCAGCCGTGTCGCAGTGCCTGCATACACAACGCAGTGCTTGTCCCAACGTTATTATATCGAAGCGAGAGTTTGGTATGCAAAAAGGAGCATGAGAGTAAAATCAAAGCGGTCGAAATGCGATCTTTGCGGAGAAGCTGTGGAGTGAGGCTGACTGACCGCATTCGTAACAACGGCGTAAGAGAGCGAGTAGGTGTGAGAGAGAGTATTGGTGTAAAGAAGCGAAAGGAAATGCTTCGATGGTTCGCACCTGTGGAAACAATGCCGGACGAACGACTGGTTAATAAGATATACAATGCAAAAGTGGAAGGATGTAGGTACAGGGTAAGACCGAGACTCACCTACCTAGACCAAACCGGCGAGCGTATATGAAGAGATTTATGAAAGTTGGGGAAGCGAGAGATGTAAGCAAGAATAGAGCCTCTCAGCACTCTGTTCTCTCTGCCTACCCCGCAAGGGAAATGGCGTGATGATAAGTAAGTAAGTAAGTATAACTTCGATAATTGTGTTCTGTTTAGGTTTCTTTTCCTTCATGTATGTGCATTTAAATTCTAAGTGGTATATCAGGTGCACATCCAAAGATTTTAGTTTTTTTTATTATGTTTTATAAGCCTATCGTTTATATTTTTTTAGTACAAGATTACGAATCAACGATTGGTCACTCCGAACAGTCTTCAACCATATATAAATCGTATATATTTTTGTTCTTTGCCTTTGATACCCCACTTCGAGCTTCTTGAAAGATCACGCATAAAATCCGCCATTTTGATTTTCAAGCATTTGCGCAAGATAAATTTAATGACGTATCATTTATCACAATCGTTTGAGTAATTACAAGCGGATAACCATCCTTTTGGTTTTGCCACAGTCGGGTAAAAAGCACTCTTTTTACGAGTTGTTGGAGGAAGTTTCGAGAATGTTTGGTGTTCAATTATAATCTGACTCCAATTTTTGATTGTTGAATGTTTATTGTTGAATAATCTATGATCAAGGAATGCCGAATGAATACCGAGTGAATACCGAATGTAAGTTGTATCTTGCTAATGTGTTTGTTTACGCAACGGTCCTGTTAATATAAAACGCGGAAAAATTCCATTCATCCATCAGCCTTTCATCGTCCACTGCTGGGCATAGGCCTCCCCAAAATGGGGATTTTATCATAATCGCCACGCTTGGCAGGCGGGTTGGCGATCGCAGTTGATGTTTTAGTACACAGGAGAACGCTACTGCCCGGTCCCCCAGTAATCCTTAAGTCGGCTTTTTACGACTCCCATAGGAAGAGACGGGGTGGAGCTATTCTTGGTGCCGGCCCCACACGGCAAAATTACGGGGTTCAATCGCAACGCACTTTTAGAAACTTGAGTTGCGTCAGCAAAATGCAGCGCAGTTCGATTGTGACATGCGTAGTTCTAGAAATGTCTGGTGTTATTGCATGTTGTGCATTTTGCTAGAAGGCTCTGGGTTGTTCGTTGTATGTACGACACTTGTTGTTTACCTTTTACCTCACGGCTTCTTAGAGTATAGAGCTAAAATTCCTTTTATTTGCAGAACCTTGTCGACAAAGTTTCGAGATATGCCCTCATTTACCCGTTTTTACCGATCGCCCTGGTGCAGTCTGCCGTCATGCCTTATTGGTTTATTCTGCGCATTCCTACACTTCCAGCTGCAAGAGACTGGCATCAAACTGACTTCATACAAAGTATGTATTCAATAAGCTAACTACTATCAACGATGCCGTTCGCATGGAATTTAGTATTATCTTTGATTAAGCATAATATTTTTCTAACCGACTTCAAAAAAAGGAGGAGGTTATCAATTCGGATGTGCCTTTTCTTTAGTATTGATTTACAGTAATTCTGCTTTAATCAGTATATTAATTTATTAATTGTTTACATACTTTGAGTTTAGCCACTCTTGAACTGGGCCTTACGCTACCCTGTAGAGGCAGTTTTTTTCTACCTTATGGAAGTGGTAAGGGACGTTATCTAATACCAATACGAAATCTCGGAACTGCCTCGGTGGTGTAGCTGTAGTGTATGCGACTGCTAATCATGAGGTTTCGGGTTCGATCCCCGGGTCGGGCAATGTTATTGAGCTTTTTCCTAAAAAGAAAAATTCTCAGTAGCAGGCCGGAGTTTGGAAATGTGCCCGGTAGGCGTCAATAGGCTGGCCTCTATTACGTGGGACTTAAACATAGCTGGCGAGTCGTGGGTGTGTAATACACCTCTTCCTACCCCTTCGGGGAATACAGGCGTGATGCTATGTTTTTTATTGTTTTTTTTTTTTGTTTATTTAGATATTTTTATATATATTTTTAGCATTTGACGTGCTTAGCACTATACATTAAACACAAAGTAAAAATGTGAAATCGAAAATAACAGTCACGTCGATAACGGGCGTCACCCAAAGACGTTAAGTATGAATGTGTTATCGAAATTAGCAGTCAGAAGCAATTGTCACGAGGGCTGAATTGGCAAAGCATATGGACGGTATCCAGGAGATGCAGGTTCAAATCCTGCTCGTGACTGTTATTTTCGATTTCACAATTTTCACTTTGTGTTATAGAGAATTTCAAGAACCTCTCAAAGTAAAAGACAATATTATAAAAAAATTACTTAGCATTTGGGATATTTAACATTAGGTGCTTATAATAAAAAAGTAAACAAACATCTTTTTCTTTTACTATATACTCTTTCTTCATACAGATTTGTGCAGTAGGTTTTAAATTAATAAAAACTTTGGCAATTCCAAAAATGCACGCCTCATTATCTTTCATTTTTCACAATAAAATTGATTATGTGATAACTAATAATGTTTTTATTGGTCTTATTTAGATATTTTTATATATATTTTTAGCATTTGGCATGCTTAGCACTATACATTAAACACAAAGTGAAAAATGTGAAATCGAAAATAACAGTCACGAGCAGGATTTGAACCTGCATCTCCTGGATACCGTCCAGATGCTTTGCCAATTCAGCCAGCCATCGTGACAATTGCTCCTGACTGCTAATTTCGATAACACATTCATACTTAACGTCTTTGGGTGACGCCTGCGCCATTTGTCGGCAGTATTTTCATACACTGTACCGACCAGGTAAACTTAATTTTACAATTAAGATTTTTGCCTAATAATGACGCAAAACCTATAAATATTACATATTTTTATATGTATTTTTAGCATTTGACATGCTTAGCACTATAAATTAAACACAAAGTGAAAAATATGAAATCGAAAATAACAGTCACGAGCAGGATTTGAACTTGCATCTCCTGGATACCGTCAAGATGCTTTGCCAATTCAGCCAGCCATCGTGGCAATTGCTCCCGACTGCTAATTTCGATAACACTTTCATACTTAACGTCTTTGGGTGACGCCTGCGCCATCTGTCGGCAGTATTTTCATACATTGTACCGACCAGGTTAACTTAATTTTACAATTAAGATTTTTGCCTAATAATGACGCATACCCTATAAATATTCAGATATGTTTATATATTTAGCATTTGACATGCTTAGCACTATACATTAAACACAAAGTGAAAAATATGAAATCGAAAATAAAACAAAAATGGCATCGAAAATATCATGAGTGTTAAAAATTGTGTTTTTTCTTGATATGTGTGTATATATATTATTTTACAAGTGCAATGTGTAATAAATAGAGACATTTTAAGTTTGAAAAATCAGTTGTTCTGTGTGAAGCGAGAGTAATTATACCTACCTCAACACTTCGCTTATGAGGCGTGCAATACAGTAAAACAGTGTTTTTTGGCCACTATTCATCTTTTCAAATAGTACGCTATATTTTATTTATATATACAATACGTTTGTCTGCCAACCTGTATTTGTTTTAATATGTATAATAAAAAGGGAAAATTTGGCTAACATGGCCACCCTAAATTCGTTCACAGATAGCCACCGCCATTACGCTGCCTTAAATTTCTTAGCGAGACTCTGTCCGGTTCCTTTATACATCAATGTATATAGTATGAATCCCAGTAAAGGACATAAGTTACATTTGGTCCCAGAAAAATTAATGGTTCCTTTGGGATCTATTGTTACATATAGATAATTAGTGTGTACATTTATAGATTGATATATTTATATTCTGAAGTCCATAATCTGTATCCAGGCTCTATAAACCGCAATAAAATCCGTTTATTAATTTCTGAGATGTGCGCTCTCCATTTTTGATACGCACAAATCCGGTCCTACCATTTTGTGATATGATGCAAGTATGTATAATCTTGTGATTTTTAACTATCTATTCTTACAGTGGTTAAAGCTGCCCTACCACATTAGTTTTTTTGCAATAATCGGCTGGTTCATCTCAGGCATCTATGTGAGGCGAAATACAGAGCCCTGGTTCGTGGCGACATATATAGCTTTAGAAAGGCCAGTGGTTGCTATCCTGATCGCCTTGTCGCTGCTTGGAATGATCAATGGATTAGGAGGTATGTATTATAGATTAGCGACTCGCCCTAGCTTTGCCACACAGCCCGAGTATTGATAAATTTTATTTACGAAATATACCAATTGATCAATAAATTTTTCACCCTTTAAAAAAAGTGAATAATATTTTTAACTGCCTCGGTGGTGTAGCGGTAGTGTAGGCGACTGCTAATCATGAGGTTTCGGGTTCGATCCCCGGGTCGCGTAATGTTATTGAGCTTTTACCTAAAAAGAAAAAATCTCAGTAGCAACCCGGAGTTTGGAAATGTGCCCGGTAGACGTCAATAGGCTCGCCCCCTATTACGAGGGACTTAAACACCACCTCTGCCTACCCCTTCGGGGAATACAGGCGGGATGCTATATTTTCTTGAATAATATTTTTACGTAACTTTAGCACCTGATATATGGTCCTTGACTATATAGGCCTATACTGAATATACTTATGTGTATCAAGAATATATTTTAACAGTTCTCAACCTCATAAAAGATTATTTAGATATTTTATATATATTTTTAGCATTTGACATGCTTAGCACTAAATAATTTCACTTTGTGATTTTAATAATATATATGTTCACTTTGTGTTTAACTCATAAATGACGTTACTCAGCAAAATAAGCAATGTTTGACGTCCCTGTGATAATAGACTGAGATTGACAGATAATATATAATTATAGCTAATCATTTGCGTATTGATACATATCACCTATTCACACATCACGTTATAATTAGTTACTACGCACCAAATTATATCAAGGTCGGTCAGGTAATTCCTGAGTTATAAAAGGACTTAGAGACACATTGAATAAAATTTATAGCGTAACATAAATTCAATAAGTCTTAAAATAAGTATTTATCATTGAATTTATAAAAATACAGGCAGAGCGAGTAAAAAGCTAAACGCGGAGTACAAAAATTAGGTGATAGATACGTAAGTACCATAAAAGTGAGAGAGAGTGAGGAGGTCATCCACCCAAGCGGGGGCATGCATGCGCTCAGCTCAGAATTTGCTGCCGATAACATATTTTCTAGAGTAACTCTAATAGGTTCCTTCTGTAGTCCAACCAATACCTATCGAAACGCATCACGATCGACTGCTTTAACGAAGACCATGGGCTTAACAATAACAAGAGTGGAAGAGAGTGGTCAGAAACATTAATGAAGTTCGATTTGGATAGGTTGGCTGCCAGCGCTGCTATCCTGGCGTGGCTGGAACATCGGTGGGCGATTGTCACTGGCAGTGCTGTTGGTGCACTGGTGCGTCAACATGAACATCGCCGCTGTCAGAGGCCACGCTCTTACGGCGTCTATGTTCAACATTGTGAGTATCAAACTCTCTAGCTCCCCTTTTAGATATAATGGCGGATTTTGGATATCAGTTTGGCAGTGATTGTTGAGTCAATTAGCTATATTAACCATTTATCTTTAAGTAGGCCATTGTCTAATCGGTTTTTTAATATTAATAAAACAATCCTTTGCATAAATTGTTTACTGCAGGCTTTAAACTTTTTTTTTTTGCCTAAATTGCTACTTTGTAATTGTGCCGTTTACCCGGCTACTTTAACTACTAAACTTTTCTTTTTGAAAAGCTCAATAGCACTGCCCGACCCGGGGATTGAAGCCGAGGCCTCATGATCAGCAAACATTAACACTACCGCTGCACTACAGAGGCAGTTTTCAATTCAATTCAGTTCACAATTTCGGACATCAGATATCATATATAATATTATAAACCAATTCTCGTCCAAGTCTTTGAAATTATTATGATATTTGTAATTACAGATAATAGATGTGTTAGCAACGGTCTGCACATCTTTCGCTCTCGCGGTACCGCTCACCATTATGGTGGAAATGCCTGTACAGAGGTTCATCAACACCCTTATATTAAGAACCATGAAGATGCAAGTCACTCAACGGAAGCATACATCAGATGTCGGTCGAATATACGAAATCCAACAAAAAGAACGCATTGACTGATTCACTCATTAAACAAATAATTTACATTAAACACAAAGTTGAAAATGTGAAATCAAAAATAACAATCACGAGCAGGATTTGAACCTGCATCTCCTGGATACAGTCCAGATGCTTTGCCAATTCAGCGATCGTGGCAGCTGCTCTCGACTGCTAATTACGATAACACATTCATACTTAACTTCCTGGTTGACGCTGTTATACCGACCAGGTAAACTTAATTTGATTTCACACTTTTTAGTTTAATGTATATAGCTAAGCATGTGAAGTGCTAAAAATATATATAAAAATTTCTAAAGAATTTACAGTTGTGGTTTAGGTTATTTTAAGGGTACTTATATCCAGATATTAATCTCACTTCTTATTAGCTAAGCTGCGATCTTCTGGTAGGTGCATCTAGCAAATCCTTTTGTTGGAAGCTTAGGTTTATTTTCACATTTATGTTTATTTATTTATTTAGGGAAACCAACAGCTATATAAAAAAATACATAATGGAATTAACGATACAAAGCCAATTATAGGTTTCCACAAATAGCAGCAAACAAAACTTTATGGAACACTAATAATAATTACAACAACGTTAACACATCACGATCATCTTTAAATTATTTTAACATTTTTTATTTTTTTAACTTACTTAAGAAACTAAAGGTTTAGCACTTATTTTGCCACGCTGCTTTTAATATTAAATGGATCTAGTGAGAATTCCTTACAAATTTTGGTAAAATCATTACTTGCTCGTAAGAGATATGAATTCTGTCTATAATTAGTAGAAGCGAAGGGAATTGAAATGGGAGCATTGGATCGAACATATCTGGCCGGAATAGTAAAATTAATCTTTTGAAGAAGTTTAGGGCAATCAATTTCTTTCGAAATTATCTTACTCAGAAAATTACAGTCTAGCAGTCTGCGCCAATTTACAAGCGGTTGTATGTGATTTTTTTTACAGAAACCAATGTAATTTTCTGAACATACTAGAATGCGTAGACTGTAACATAAAAACTTAATAAATCGTTTTTGAATTTTTTCGATGCGGTCAATGTATTTATTTTACATAGCACGGATTTCAAATTTGTGATCCATATTCTAGATCTTCTAACATATATGTACAATAGAATATTTTCAAACTCTTGGCTTCTTTGACCCTTTTCATATTCTCATTATAAAGCCACGTGCTTTAGAGGCTCTAGCGACTTTTTCATCCACATGCACATTAAAGCAAAGTTTGCAATTGTGATAGATGCCAAGATCGCGCACAACTTCGCATCTTGGAAGAAGTTGATCCTTGAGTCGGTACGATGTATGAAGTACAGTACGTTTACGAGTGTACGAAACAACACAGCATTTTAGGGGATTAAGGTCTAGTTTATTTCGTACACAATATTCATCTAGGCGCGTTAAATCCGACTGAAGAGCCTCAGCATCAGCAATACAGGAGATGGAAGAATATATTTTCACATCGTCAGTAAAATATAGCAGGTGAGATGTATGGAATGTATGTATGAATGGGCCGTGTGGGGCCGGCTTTAGAATTGTCCCACCCCTCTCTACCCATGGGAGTCGTAAGAGCCGACTTAGGGAATAAGTACCAGGGGAGGGGGCAGCAGCACTCCCTCGAGTATTTACAACATCCAATGCGATCGCCAACCCGCCTGCCAAGCGTGGCGATTACGGCATTATCCCCCATGACGGAACCGCTCGTTGTGGCGTTCTCTTGGGGAGGCCTATGTCCAGCAGTGGACTTTGAAAGGCTGATGGATGGATGGATGGATGTATGTAAACAAGAGTCTATGTCATTGACATAGATGATAAAAAGCAATGGACCCATCAAAGAACCTCGGGGTACCTCGCTAGGTACAGGTACCCAGCTAGGAATGTAGTTATTAATAATAACTGCTTGTAATCTATTTTTAAGATACGAAGAAAATCACCTGAACAAATCACCGCTGATCCCTGACTGCAAAAGCTTCAATTTTAGGATGTTGCGGTCAATCCGGTCAAAGCATTTGGTGTAGTCCGTACAAACCACGTCAACTTGTGTTCCACTGTCTATGGCACGAGTTATATAATCGTTAAGCAAGGTCAAGTTCGTAGCAGTCAGTAATGTTTTAACTAAGAATACAATCGTTATGACCATACAATGCAGCCTCTTTATAAAGGGCTAGAATAAAAAAAAAAACCGAAGCTAATAAAACATTCTAGGTTATCAACAACAAAAAATTGCTCACAAAAAAGTACCAGTAGAATTCAATCTAACCTTAATTTGTAACAGGTAATACAGAGTTTTGATACAGGACGCTTAATGGTTCCATCCATCCATCCATCAGCCTTTTAACGTCCACTGCTGGACATAGGCCTCCCCAAGAATGGGGGATAGTGCCGTAATCGCCACGATTGGCAGGCGGGTTGGCGATCGCAGTGGATGTTGTTAATACTCGAAGGAGTGCTGCTGCCCACTCCCTCGATATTCCCTTAGTCGGCTCTTACGACTCCCATGTCAGTTCTAAAACCGGCCCCACACGGCTTAATGGTTACACCCTTGCAACTCAAACTAACCACACGCGTAATGTCATCCGAACCGCTGTGCTTATCTGTTATAAAGCCATAAAACCATCTAGCTGGTGGTAGGTTATCCTCCTTAACAAGGACAACATCTCCAATATTGGGTTCTACAGTACCTACGTTCCTTCCACTTATAGCGTTGAAAGAACTGGGTAAGGTATTCACGAGACCAACGTCTCTAGAAGTCCTGTACCATACGTTGCGTGTATTGCCAACGCCTTAGCGAGGAGACGTTAGATATCTCAAAAGTGGTTTTTGGTCGACTTGATCCCAGCTTCCCATAATTCCCCAAAATTAGGACTGTGGGGTGGAATTCTGTGCCAAATTGTGCCATTTGTAGAAAACCAATTAGCTATATCTTTTATTGCTTGTAGTGGCAGACGAGCCACGGTCCATCTGATGTTAAATGGTAACCGTCGCCCATGGACTCATGGCAATTGGCGTGGATTCAAAATGGGTTGTTTTTGATTTCTTTATAGGGATTGAGAGTAGAAAGTTTTCCCTTTTTACTCTTGATATCTTCAGTAAAATATTGGGTTTGACACCTCTTGATGCAGACATGCATTACATGTTGCAACTCCTTGGCTGTCTACCAGAATGGTTTGGACTGATTAGGTAAGTAAAATCTTCTACACCAAGCCAAAACCCGTGTTAGTCCTCGCAAGGAAGAAAATCTCTCCAGAAAAGTGTCTCCGTCATCACTACAGGTACGTGTATAACTTTTTATTTTTGATTTTTCCGCTAGTTTTGAATCCTTTAGATCCTTTACTATAATTTATCTGTTGCAGGTGCAGTCAACGAGGGTCGTGGTTCCAGAGGTCATTGCCAACACATTCTGCAGGTTGTATACCACGTGATTCGCAGTCAGCTGGATTACATTTAGAAGCAACATGCGACCAATGGTCTGCGTCCAAAATGGTAAGTATTGCACGCCTCATAAGCGAAGCGTTGAGGTGTGTACTACTCTCGTTTCACGCAGACCCAATCAATTGGGTCCCAACAATAAGGTGGCCAACTGTCCCCGTCATCGGTATGTAAACTTGTTTTTGTAATAACGTAAAAAAAAACCTTCATTAATAACGTTCTAAACGCTAATGTTACATGTTCTAATACATTTTAAGCAAAATATAAGCATAACTGCAATTTCTTTTGTCCTGTCATTCTTGTAAACAGTTAGTACATTTTTAGTAAATAAAGTTATAATCATTTTTGATCTATTGTTTAGCACTTGACATGCTCAGCTACTCTTAAAGTACAAATTTTAATTTTTGAATAAGGAAAAAGAGTATTTTAGTACGAGCGGTAATCGAACCTGCGTCCCTTCCTTTCCGGGGATTAGTTTTTTGATTGTTGTTCTTACTAATTGCCAGGTGGCGCCTTGCAAAATGACAGAGGTAGATCAATATAGAAGTACTTCTTAAAATTTGCGCTAGCTGGCGTATAAGACATGAAAACCTAATAGTTACTTTTTGAAATTAGCGCTATCTATGTGATTTATTGAAAACTACTTAGTAAGACTAATACATTATTAGTTACTTATCAAAAAATCAATTTTATTGTGAAAAATGAAGATTATGAGGCGTGCACTTTTAGATTTTCCAAAGTATTTCTGAAACTCTATTATACTATTTCCATTTCTTTATTTTCTCGATGACAGCTCGATGATGAAACTTGAACGAGCGTCTTTTTTACATTATGTATGCATTATTTTATAAAAATATGGCGCTTACGCACGTACAAGGTTATACCAGAGTCGGAAAAACTGATAGTGATGGAGCTATCGATAAACGCAACACGATAACAGACCCGATATTTTTTTACAAAATGTAAGAAACTAAACTACTGCCGGATACTTTTGTACAAATTTATTAACTAATATTATATTTCATTATAGATGTTACACGTACGCACGTTAATTCTTGATTAATAATGACAACTTCTTTTTTCTTCTTTTTTGTTTTGAAGCTTTTGTAAGGTATAGGTAGGTACTCGACAATAAAACGAAATAATTATAACGACAAGTAATCTTTATTTATCTGTTTCAATCAAAATCTGATGAATCGTCACCGTCACTCGATGAGCTCTCCCCAACATTTATTATAAGTTCCTGTACTTCCGTATTATCGAATGCCACATGAATTTTCCAATCCGACGCTATAATGTTTTGGGTTCTTCTCACAATTTTTTCCCAGTTTTCGGCAGTTACTTTCGCATATGCATATTTTAATAAATCTAACATCTTGTTTGCCGTAAAAAGGGGATGGGTATTGTTTCGAGCGGCGTGTCCTTTGATTTGTGCCCATATTAGTTCTATATTATTGTACTGGCAATGATACGGCGGAAGTCGAAGAACCCAATGATCACATTCGGCAGCTATTTCGTCGATAACATATCTTTTAGGGAGGCTTTTTTTCGATTTTAAAATATTCACTAATTGTATTTTTAATAAAGTATTATTTTCGCCATGACGTTGGAGCCAGTCAATTATCTCTTGTTTTTTATTGGCCTGCGTCGGCATTTTATCATTTTGTCTGGAGTGATATGTAGCGTTGTCCATAATAATTATGGACGGTTCTTCCAGAGATTGCACCATTTCTTTAAACCATCCTTCATAAGTCGCCGCGTTCTTTTCTTCGTGGTAGTCCACAGTTTTCTTGGATTTAAAGGCCAGTAAAGCATCTGACACGAATCCTTTCGTAGACCCTGCATGGCATATGATAAGGTGTTCACCTTTTCCCATTAGCACTGAACTAGTGAAAGCGGCGGTGTCGTCAGTCCAGTTCTTAGATACTGTGTGGTTTGCATTTAACCAAGTCTCGTCAGTGAAAATAACATTTGACCAATTTGATATCTTTTTGGCTTCGCTCAAAAATTCGCAGCGTGTCATAGCAACGTCGTGACGCTCCATCAATACTTTACGTTTGTCCGATATTTTATCAGACAATCCAATTTCTTTCAAAACCAAACTTAATGACGATTTTTAGCCATGGAACAAACCACATTTACGTAAAGAAACAACAAGATTTTTAAGTGTTGGAATTTCTTTGCGCAAGTAATAGTCATATATATATGACGGCGAATAGCGTCAGCGTTGAAGTTGTCAACCGATGTTTTCTTCGGCGTACGAAGCTTATTTTCCTGCATGCCGCTTGTACCGTAAGCTTCGGTAGTAATTTTTGAAATAGTAGGACCACTAATTTCTAATGCGGCCGCAACACAATCTCGCGCTTGCGACAGTGGTAATAGCGGGCCACCATTTTGATACTCGGCTTCACAGTAATTACGAACCTTGATCACCAATTCTCTCGCCTGCCTTTTCAGAATAGATCCTTTCGGCATTTTGATATTTGACAGCTGGGCAGCAATCAACACGGAGGAACACAAAATACACAACGTAACATATAAATAATATGAAAAACCTCAGCGAACAGAAATGTAGTGACTAGCACGACCGTCTTGTTGCGAGTGACAGATTAAAACAAACACAAAATGGCGGTGGGCCATTGAGTGTTCCCACCTTGAAAAAATATATTTGAATGTTTTTGTTATATTTGTCTTTTTTCAAAATATAATAAATATATGCGATCGATATCATTACTTATTTGGTCACAACACTACAACTATCAAATTAGAACTATCATCGAGACAATAAAGAAATGGAAATAGTTATACTTAGCTATAAAAGTCTTCCATCGACTAGGGTGATGGCTAAGCCAAGGTAAGACGATTGTTGAATCGATCCAGGCATGATTTACTCCTTGCGAATGTTCAGCGTTGTCGCTTTTGCCCGCGGCTCCGCCGCAGCCTGAAGCTAGTTTTCAGGTTATATCTTAGGTTCCCGATATAGTAGCGGGATCAATAGATACCAGTTGTTAAGTCTAATCAAAAGCTATCAAATTTTGCCCGCTTCGCTTTCGCTTTTCGGCTTCGCCGCAGCCAAAAGCTAGTTTTTAGGTTGTATCTGAGCTTCCCGATATAGAAGCATAGCATAGCATCACGCCTGTATTCCCCGAAGGGGTAGGCAGAGGTGTATTACACACCCACGACTCGCCAGCTATGTTTAAGTCCCACGTAATAGGGGGCGAGCCTATTGATGTCTACCGGGCACATTTCCAAACTCCGGGCTGCTACTGATAATTTTTATTTTTAGGAAAGAGCTCAATAACATTGCCCGACCCGGATATCGAACCCGAGACCTCATGATTAGCAGTCGCATACACTACCGCTACACCACCGAGGCAGTTCATGGGATGATATGTATACCAGTTTTTAAGTCTAATCAAGAGCTACCAAAAAGTTACATCAAAATTCGTTTAACAGTTTTTGCGTGATGCGCGAACAAACAAAACAGACAAAAAATCTAAACAAAAAAAACGTTTTGTGTTCAGACACGCCTATACAGCCTAATAAAGTAGTTTTTTCTCGAATATCTTAAATGTACAGCAGACACAGCTCTGTTATAGCTTTATAATAGTACTAGCCTTTGCTTGCGGCTACGCCGCAAGCTAAAGCTAGTTTTTAGGTTGTATCTCAGGTTCCCGATATAGTAGCGGGATAAAATGTGTACCAGTTTTTAAGTCTAATCGAGATCTATCAAATAAAAAAAGTTGCATCAAAATCCGTTCAGTAGCTTTTTGCGTGATGCGTGAACAAACAACCAGACAAAAATCTAAAAAAAAATGTTTTGTGTTCAGACACGTATTTATAGTTTAATGCAGTCATTTTTTCTTAAATATCTTAAATGTACAGACACAGCTCTGTTACAGCTTTATAATAGTATAGATATAGATAGACTATTATCGAGGAAGGATTTTGTTAATTATGATTTATTGCAATATTTAGTAAACCTTTTTATATTTTAGGGTTTTTCTACAAGAACTATGTTTTGAAAATCAAAATAAAACAACAAAGGAGAATGGGATTTTTGGGCCTGAAGTAAACATGATGAAATATTCTTTAAAAAATTTTCCATATTTTTCTAATGTAAAACACAAAAAGCTAGCTTATTTTTCATTCTGGAATGCGAAATATACATTAAAAAAGGATATAATTATAGAAATCAATTACTTTAATCAATACAATCGAATTAGTGGTAATTTATATTATAAAATTAAAATGAAAATAAAACTAAATGTTTACTTTCATGATTAATAATTTCTTCGATAGAATAAATTAATATAAAGATATTCCATCCATCCATCCATCCATCAGCCTTTCAAAGTCCACTGCTGGACATAGGCCTCCCCAAGT
This sequence comes from Leucoma salicis, assembly GCA_948253155.1. Taxonomy (NCBI): domain Eukaryota; kingdom Metazoa; phylum Arthropoda; class Insecta; order Lepidoptera; family Erebidae; genus Leucoma; species Leucoma salicis. Next base: position 387,284 of record OX411822.1, on the reverse strand, counting down.
ATGGGGGGATAGTGCCGTAATCGCCACGCTTGGCAGGCGGGTTGGCGATCGCAGTGGATGTTGTTAATACTCGAAAGAATGCTGCTGCCCACTCCCCCGGAATTCCCTCAGTCGGCTCTTACGACTCCCATGGGTGGAGAGGGGTGGGACAATTCTAAAGCCGGCCTTTCGACCTTTTTAAATTTTTAATTGATTAAAATTTTATTTCCTTTCATAAAAGACAGAAAATAATACACTATTACGTGAACTCTTAGTAATAACAATAAGACACCGTAATACCCGCTTTACCTTAATTACTGAAAAAAACTTTATAAAATCGTACATAAAAAAATCAGCGACCTATACGTCTGCCAACTTTTTTTTCCTATTCAGGGAGTCCTAATGAATCGAATGGACGCAACGAGAACGACAAACAAATGATTTAGTATAGCTTTTTTTTTACATTTTTGCATGGCGAGCCGGTTTTTTTGTTCGTTTATACTGCGAAAACTACTGAAACGATCGGAATTATACTTATACCATAAGATTCAGCGTGTTTTGGAGAAGGTTTTAGTATATAATATGTTAGTGATTACTTATTTGGAATCTGTATTTTTGATGTAAAATATCGAATGCGGAGGGAGTGTAAAACCGGCTGTTAGCGGGGCGACGCTTATAATCAATAATAGGAATCGTATCCGAAATTGTTTTTTTATTGATAATACTAAGACGCGAGCGAAGCTGCGGGGAATGTTCTAGTATGCTATAAATTGAATGAAGATCGGTTGAGTAGGTAGCTGCGGCGAGGCCGCGTACACTTTCGCATTTACAATATGAGTAAGGACGGATTATAAAACATAGAATTGATTTAATAATTTTATAACTAATTAAACTGTAACTACGTATAAATTTATAATACTTTTATTTCCCACTTCTTTAAATTATTTCCTTTTTTCTTTCTATTACTTATAAATAAAAGTGTAATAGAAACAATTCATTCTTAGAATTTCTAGGTTATTCTTTGTTAACCGAGAGTTATGTTATAAATATTTGCACAAGGAAATTCTCATGTATAGTCGGTTTGATATCCGTAATAATAAAGCTGTTACTGAAATATGTGCGGCTATACTCTTCATGTAACCATTATCTTGATAATATCTCACAAGAACATCGTCCGAAGAATATTGCCTTGGTTCGTACTCGTTTTTAAATTTAATTATTGGTTTTGCTTACTTACTTATCATCACATCATTCATTTTCCCGGCCCACACGGCCGGGAAAATAATATAGAATATTTGTTTATGTTAACATATCGATTGACATAATATATCGATGCACTAGTGAAACCTCCTTTCTGAACGCTATACGGCAACACTACAATCTATGACTATGACTACCAAAGAGTATATACTGAAGATGACTACACTTGACAGTTCAACTTCTATCTATTGATTGCTTATTTTGGCTTATTTTTGACCCTAGCTTTGTTACTGCTGGATACTGAGAATTTTGCCTATACGACGGACCTGGCCTTGTTATTTTGGAAAACGATACTACGCCTATAGATTGGATATTGACAATATGGATCGTTGTATTCATTGTAATATAGTGACTGGTCGCTGTAATACAATAGGAAAACGAGTTTTACATGACCAAGCAATACTGTCTGTGATCCGTGAATGATGTGCACCTCAACCTGTAACTAGGTACTAAATGTTTATTTATATATCAATCTTATTGAATAAGCCGTCAAATCTCAGTGTTCTTCTCTCGGCACATCACAACTCCTAGACCTGACTTGTGACCTTTTTATTATTGATTTATAAAATATTTCTTGTGTTTTAGGTAAACAGCAATGACCATTTATGTCAGGCCTGCTGGGACTTGCAAGAAGTAGTCTTAGGAAGACGACGCATGGAACAAAGAGCAGCAGGTCACTCCAGTGTTTGTATCCGATGTGGACGTTCATTGGCTTCACAACATATCACTCACCGACTGTAAAATATTTCTCCACGGGAAAATAAGAATTTTTAAGTTGCTTGAAGTTGTGCCTCAACGTGTGCCTACAACTACACCTCAACTCAATAATCGAAGAGGATTAAAATATACCTGTATAAAAAATGTGTTTTCTTTGAAATAACCAAATATACCTAACCTCATAGTTCCACCGTATAGGATGGCACCTATTATAATTATGTTCTTATCAATCGAGTACTTGTATTGAGGTCTCTCGAGGTAGGAGGCTCTGGCGCTCTCACTCACCATATAATATACAACTGTAGGATTACCTATCGTTGTTTCACGCTGATCTGTGAGAGGTTGCTACTTTCCCGATCAAGCCATTCATGCTGGGATAAGCAAGGTTCTAGCATTAGAACCTAACAACCTATCAAACGCGAAGTAGATCTATTTACCAATCTATTTAAATTATCTATCATCTCTATAGTATTATACATCCTGCAAGTTTATAAATAACGTGTTTCTGGGCGTTTAAATGTTATGATAACACTTAGTGGGTGTACTTTGACACTTAACCTCACTTTTATATAATCTTCCATATCTCGGCTCCTAGAATGCCAAATCACGCTAAATTTTATATTATGAAATGTTTAGATGTAAGCTTTCAAATGGTGCATCTTTCATCTTGTTAACACTCGAGCCCAAAATGTATGGAAGCGTTTCTATCTCCTTTAGATGGTAATGATTAACATTTTTACTGTATTAAAAAAAGTAAGGTTTGGCAATTATTAATGAAAAATGATATCCGATAAATGTCCACCATGCCCACGGCTACATTATTTTAGTACGGTGCCACAAGTCACACAGCCACCGATACAATGAATTTATTGCAAACCAAATTTCCCGATCCCATAATTTCACGAAACTCAGCTGTTAAGTGGCCAGCTCAATCATGTGATTTAACACCGCTGGATTATTTTTGTAAAGTTATGTTAAAGACAGAGTCTATACGGAGCCAATCGAATTGATTGCAGCCTTAAAACGCAAAATTCGTGAAGTGATTAACTAAATAGACCCATCATTTTGTCAAAAAGTGATAAAAAACTTTGATGAAAGAATCAACATCTGTAACCGTGATCGTGGTGGACAAAAACCTACTTTTAAGAATAAATCTACGGTTTTTTATAAGTCCAATCTGTTTATATATTGCACGCCTCATAAACGAAGCGTTGAGGTGGGTACTACCCTCGTTTTACGGAGAACAACTGATTTTTCAAACTTAAAATATATTGCACTTTTAAAATAATATATACCACACACATATCAAGAAAAAACACTATTTTTAACACTCATGATATTTTTTATGCCTTTTTTGTTATTTAAACTAGTTATAAAACTGTTTCAAAAAGTTCTGTCTTGAACGTCCGTGTGGTATATAATGTATGTTAACACGATAACGACCGAAATACTTTACTAATCGAGTCTTTTTTTTTCTTTTTAACGTTAGTATAACTACAAATAGAGCCCTATTACTTTTCACGGTCGTATTCGATGTGGTTTAATTGTTATTGAATAAACAAAAAAATAGTGAATATTTACGCTCGACTTGATGGTAGGGTACACTAAAACCAGCGCTATACCCTATTTCGTGAAAACTACTTCTATAGACCAATATATTAGTAATTCTTAAAATTAGCGCTAGATGGTGTATAAGACATGAGAACCACATTAGTTATTTTTTTAAATTAGCGCTATCTATGTGAGTGCCGTGTGGGGCCGGCTTTAGAATTGTCCCACCCCTCTCCACCCATGGGAGTCGTAAGAGCCGACTGAGGGAATAGTGGAGGAGTGGGCAGCAGCACTCCCTTGAGCATTAATAACAACCACTGCGATCGCCAACCCACCTGCCAAGCCTGGCGATTACGGCACTAACCCCCATATGAGCGAAACGCATGTTGTGGCATTCTCTCGGGGAGGCTTATGTCCAGCAGTGGACTTCGAAAAGCTGATGGATGGCTGGATGGATGTGATTTATTGAAAACTACTTAGTAAGACCAATACATTATTAGTTAGGTACTTATCAAATAATCAATTTTATTGTGCACTTTTGGATTTACCAAAGTATTTTGATCTATTTTTTAGCATTTGACATGCTCCGCTACTTTTTAAAGTACAAATTATTTGTGAATAAGGAAAAAGAGATTTTTAGTAGGAGCGCTCGTACTAAAAATATCTTTTTCCTTATTCACAAATAAATTGTGCCGTATAATTTAATGTATCTAACGTAGTAATCGTAACAAGTACTTATGTTATCAATGCGACAACAAGCGCCTTGTTGGGCATCATCGCAACTTTCGCACACACCACGTCGGCGGTTGGTATATTTTGAAAGGTCGTATAATTATATTCGACTTCGTTAAAGGTTAATTATCTAAGATAAGACAAACGAGATCATACAACATTCCCAGTTTTCTACAGGTTTCTCTAGCGTAGAGTTGGCAGCACTATTACCACACTGCTAGCCAACAGCAGAAAAATAAAATTACAGTACTGCTGTCCGGCCTGAGCTCTAAGTTGACACTTTGATACCTATTCACTCACGACATGCACGTTGATACGTGTTGTTTATTGTGTATCGTGGCATTTTATTGACTTACGATTTTATTAACAACTTGGCTTGAACAATGGACTTCTTCTTGGAATATCTATAATCTAACTGATTTGCGGATCTATTGATAACAACAACTTGGTATTAAATACGGATCTACAAATGTATGTATGTTATCATATTGCAAAGATTAGGTACCTACTCGAATGCAATTGCAACGCTCTAGGTCACACTACAAATAGATAAGCTAAGTATCTATCTATAGTTATCTAGACATAAATCAATTATGTTGATATAATACCAGTAAAGACGACCCTACTTAGTAAGTGAAACCTGTGAATTACTAAATCTATTTTCATTAATTTCGGTCGTAGATCTACACATAAGTATTTAGATTAGTTTCTATGTTAAATCAGCGCTAAAATTCTGATGAACCGGCGACTCCATGCTAAGTAATATAATTATGTATGCACCTACTTAAACCAATTATAACCTCAAAATGGGTAATTATTTTGGTATATAGTTTTAATTTCGATTGAATGAAGTCATTATTAAGCGCACAAAAAACATTTTTTTTTGTGGCTGTTGGTTCTGGGACCAACAATGTATGGCAGCTGAACAATGTCCTTTTAGTATAGCATAGCATCACGCCTGTATTCCTCGAAGGGGTAGGCAGAGGTGTATTACACACCCACGATTCGCCAGCTATGTTTAAACCTCAAGTAATAGGGGGCGAGCCTATTGCCGACTACCGGGCACATTTCCAAACTCCGGGCTGCTACTGAGAATATTTCATTTTAGGAAAAAGCTCAATATCCCCGATCCGGGGATCAAACCCGAGTCCTCATGATTAACAGTCGCACACACTACCATTACACCACCGGAGCAGTTTATTTTTTCCTTTATATTCCTAATTAAAATGATAGTGTGTTTTTGTAGGTCTAGTCACAAGCTATCAAACAAAAATATTAATATAATAGTAATAATAGTTTCATCAAAATCCGTTCAGTAATTTTTGCATGTTGTGCGGACAAGCAAACAGAGAAACATCTAAAAAAAACCTTTTGTATTCAAAGAGCTCTGTTTCAGCTTTGTAATAGTATAGACTATAATAAACTTTAATAGAGATGTTTATACATTTAAGATATATGGGGAAAAATTACCGTCTTAGCACAAAGTAAAGGGGAAGGCTATTTAGAAGTCTTTGAATACAAAACATTTTTTTTTAATTTTTGTCTGTTTGTTTCTGCGCACTTCATGCAAAAACTACAGAACGGATTTTCATGCAACATTTTTTATTTGATAAGTCACTATAAGATTGTGTGAAACTAGTACAAATTTTATCCCGCTACTATATCGGGAAACTGAGATATAACCCACAAACTAGCTTTTGGCTGCGGCGGAGACGCGGGTAAAGTCTAGTTATAAGTAGTATAGTATATAGATATTGAAGTAAGGATTAATATTTCACACTACACGAAACCAGTACGAATTGTGCACATAATCTTTGTTACCATCGGTTCCATCGGCTTTGTCAGTGCTTTCTAGTAGTAGTATAGACTACGTAAGAATCACTCGGTGCATCTGTAGTGAGAGGTGGATGATTGTGCAACTGTGCCCCAGTCGTCGCCGGCTTCAGTGTCCGCCATGACGCCGCGCGTACTGCCCCTCTTGGCATTCCTCGCAGCGGTTACTGCTCACGACAGCATCCTCTTCGACCTTACCGGTACGGCATGTGTTATATCTAGTTACAAATTGTGTAAATATAGACTCACGGCTGTGTCTCAAAGGGGTAGGCACAGGCCATAGAACAAGTTCCTGCTGCACATCTTTAGTCCCAATAACAAGACATGAATTATTGTCAAAAGTCCAGGGTTATAATATGTTCTAAGTCCAGGATGAATAGTCGTCAGTGAATTTACAGATGTCACTATGCTATGAATATTTCAACTACCAATGTTACAGCTTCTGAAATCGAAAACTGTTAATTTTTTTTTTTTTAACGTTAATTACCCTTGAAGTGACACTTTACCTACATATATACCTTTGTCTATATTACAAACCTTTCTACATTTTTTTATCGTGATACATCGATTCATATTTTGCTCGAGTCTCGGGGCTTTTCGTTTAGGAGGAAGATGAAGTTGTCGGTAATTAGTGAATGCGTGGTGTTCTACTGTGAGATGTGTATCGTATAGTTCTTTTGACACTTATGTAAATATGTGGACTTCACATACACGTCAATATTCCGTAAAAACTTAAAAAGAGATATCGAACTTGCATATTTTAATTTAAAGAATTTAATATTTATTAAACACAAAGTGAAAAATGTGAAATCGAAAATAACAGTCACGAGCCGGTTTTACTGGACTGTTTTTTAGCAGTCAGGAGCAATTGTCACGATGGCTGAATTGGCAAAGCATCTGGACGGTATCCAGGAGATGCAGGTTCAAAACCTGCTCGTGACTGTTATTTTCGATTTCACATTTTTCACTTTGTGTTTAATGCATAGTGCTAAGCATGTCAAATGCTAAAAATATATATAAACATTTAATATTTGTTACACAACATTAAAAATTAAAAAATAATAAACAGAGATAAAATATGAAAAGTGTAACAAAGGTAGCCAGCTCAGTTTTTGTTGTGCTAAGTGCACAACACTGATTTTCAGCTGGCCCCCCAACATTAAACTTAACATATAAATGTACGCGTACAATTACTCATGTAATACAAAAAAAATAGATATAATTTAACTGAAAAAATTTAAATGTTAAAATAAAAAAAAATAAAAAAAAAAAAAATTAAAATTTAACACTTAAAAATTTATTAAACTATAAAATACATACATAAAAATACGTTACATTAATGAGTTTGCGGTTGAGGCCCTAAGGTTGTCTGTTACAAATTAAATAGGAATTAATCAAAAAAAAATATAAAATAATTATCATAACGTAAATGTCTGCTTCAAATACGTATACTGTAATTCACAAAGGGTCTGTAATTGTAGTTAGATGTCGCTGTTACCTTAAAACAAATTGTATAATTTAGGTACTTTTCGTATTTGTGTATAAGGAATTCCTGCCACAATATTGTAGAACTTCTAGTGCTGACGTAAAATAAAAAACGAATGATATTAATAATAATCGATATTTATTAACTAACTAGCCTTTGCCCGCGACTTCACCGCACCCTAAAGCTACTTTTTAGGTTATATCTCAGGTACCCGACATAGTAGTGGGATACAATGTATAGGTACCAGTTTTTAAATCTAATCAATGGCTGTCAAATAAAAAAAGTTTCATCAAAATCCGTTCAGTAGTTCTTGTGTGATGCGCAAACGAACAAACAGGCAAAAAATCTAAAAAAAATCGTTTTGTGTTTGGACACGCCTAGACATATAGCCCGTTACAGTATTTTTTTCCCAAATATCTTAAATGTACAGACACAGCTCTAGTATAGACAAGGGAATGCAGGTGGCTAGTGACTTAAATACGAGCTCATAAAAGATAATTAAACACAAATGTATTTCTGTAAAATTAATAATTTTAAATGATGATTTTCACGACGCTGTGTAATAAAATTCTGTCCGCGCCAAAGTCCGCGTGAACATCACAATTCTGTCCGCGCCAACGTCCGCGTGAACATCACAATTCTGTCCGCGCTAAAGTCCGCGTGAACATCACAATTCTGTCCGCGCCAACGTCCGCGTGAACATCACAATTCTGCCCGCGCCAACGTCCGCGTGAACATCACAATTCCGTCCGCGCCAACGTCCACGTGAACATCACAATTCTGTCCGCGCCAACGTCCGCGTGAACATCACAATTCGGTCAGGCCGACTAATAATTAAAAATGTGAAAGTAATTTTGTTTGTTTGTATTATACATTAACTTATAATAATAATAACCAATCGTGATGTAATTGTATATACATATAGCACAGAATAAATACTAGTCTAAGCGTCAAAAAGACTAAGTACTTTTTTCCCGGTTTCTGTGGATTATATTTGCATAAATAACATTATGTGCCGTAGAATTATGTATTTATATTATATTCAGGCAAGTTTCGGGCAGAAAGCGCACATAGCACTGTGGTTTCGGCCCCACAAATTATTATTACGTATTCACAATTGACGGCGATTTCGATATATTGTCGATATCATAACATTTTTCGTACTTGTGTTGAAAGGAGAATGCCCATGACAGTATGGGCTTTGATTTCATATTGTATCATGTTGTACATTAATAAAACTTACCTTAATTTAAAGTGTTTTAAGTGTATATACAATTACAAATACTTTGGAAAATCCAAAACTGCACGCCTCATAATCTTCATTTTTCACAATAAAATTTATTATTTGATAAGTAACTAATAATGTATTGGTCTTACTAAGTAGTTTCCAATAAATCACATAGATAGCGCTAATTTTAAAACGTACTAATGTGGGTTTCATGTCTTATACGCCATCTAGTGCTAATTTTAAGAAGTACATATTGGTCTACCTCTCAGTTCTGGGCCGCGCGCACGCCAAAACCCACGAAAAAAATATTCCGTTCGTGTGTTATTATTTACGTGTGTTTAGTGTTTTTAATTATTGTTAAGGATGAAATAGTTATTATACTTGACAAATATCATCAGTTCGTCAAGCAAAGGTAAGAACTTTCTTTTCACAAAAAACAATGTACCGGCCGGGCGAATGGTGTTCTGTTGACGATAGTAAAACCACCGGTGGCTATGCGTACGTAATCTCATGAAAGGCGCTGGTTTTAGTGTCGCGTTGAGTGTAAATATTCAGTATTTTTTTGTTTATCTAATAACAATTAAACCACATCCAATCAGAAGATATACAATGCGAAAGTGAAAGGATGTAGTTACAGGGGGAAACCGAGACTTACCTACCTAGACCAAATTGGTCATGTATTGAAGGAAGGTGGAGTCAGGAGTCTCCGAAACCGGCGAGCGTGTATGAAGAGAGTTATGAATGTTGAGGAAGCGAGAGATGTATGCAAGAATAGAGCCTCTTGGCACTCTGTTCTCTCTGCCTACCCTGCAAGGGAAATGGCGTGATGATAAGTAAGTAAGTAATCAGACCGTGAAAAGTAATAGGGCTCTATTCCTAATCATAATAATTCGTAAACGAAAAAAAAAGACTAGATTAGTAAAATATTTTGGTCGTTAACGTGTTAACATACATTACCTACAACTCACGGACGTCCAAGCCAGATTTTTTTCAAATAGCTTTTTAACTAGTTTAAATAACAAAAATGGCATCAAAAATATCATGAGTGTTAAAAATAGTGTTTGTTCTTTATATGTGTGTGTAGATATTATTTTACAAGTACAATATATAAATTATTTGTGAATAAGGAAAAAGAGATTTTTAGTAGGAGCGGGAATCGAACCCGCGTCTTTTCCAATCCGGAGAAGTGCTCTAAGCCACTGAGCTATCCTACCGATCTTTCGATCATCCCAATCTCCTCATCACATTTGTCTTACGACCAACGCCATCTATCGGTAAGCATTTACATGCATTAATCCAATATTTTAAAAAAAATCTCATTCCTTATTCACAAATAATTTATACTTTAAAAAGTAGCGGAGCATGTCAAATGCTAAAAAATATAGATCTAAAAAGTACAATATATGATAAATAGAGACATTTTAAGTTTGAAAATTCAGTTGTTACGTGTAAAGCGGGAGTAGAACCCACCTCAACGTTTCGCTTATGAGGAGTGCAATAATCCAATATCCCTACTTCGCCGGATATTCGAGAAAAGGCTAATGAAGTTCATCAAATTAGGTTATATTTTACGTATTTATGTACCTACAATCATACAAATATTTTTGCGTTTTCATCAAGTTTTAACTTGTAAGTATTTGTTGTGATAAATAATTATCACTTTAAAGAAAAATACTACAATTATTACAATATTTTTGAATGTATTCAATGTTATTATTGCTAGTTTTAGGAGTCTGATACAAAACGAAACCATGTAGGTATGGGCTTTCTCCTTTATACTTCTCTTAGTAAGTACTAGCGCATTACCCGCGGCTACGCACGTTATAATAGATGAAAAATACATTTTGGATAGGATTTACGTAAAATTATTTCTTAGTACTCACCTACAGTGTTGGCCGTGTGGGGCCGGCTTTAGAATTGTTCCACCTCTCTCTACCCATGGGAGTCGTAAGAGCCGACTGAGGGAATACCGCGGGAGTGGGCAGCAGCACTCCCTCGAGTGTTACTTAACAACATCCACTGCCATCGCCAACCCGCCTGCTAAGCGTGGCGATTACGGCATTATCCCGGGACCGCTCGTTGTGGCGTTCTCTTAGGGAGGCCTATGTCCAGCAGTGGACGTTGAAAGGCTGATGGATGGATGGACTCACCTACAGTACATATTAAATTTTCACGGTCCTAGCCCCAGGTTTTTTGCCTGTGTGTGGTTGATATGTCAGTGCCGGGGTGATTTAGATACACAATTGAATCCAGGTTAACTAGTACTATATAACTTTTCTCTACAGCAATTAACGAATAACGACCTCAAGATATTATTAAGAATCTATCACATTCACCTAAATTGATTAACTGACTTCATAGTATGTGTAATGTTATAAATGTTGTGGATTTGATTCCACGCAGGTCAATTCTTCGTTTGAACCACAAAGCGATTTTTCAAACACATAGTGCTAAAATGTGAAATCGAAAATAGTAGTCACGAGTAGGATTTAAAGCCGCATCTCCTGGAAAACTTTCCCAGATGCTTTGCCAATTCAGCCACCGTGACATCGGCTCAAGACGACGATTTAACGATTTAGGTGACACCTGCGCTGTTGAATGTATTTGCAAACATTACTCCGATCAGATAAACTTAATTATTACAATTAAGATTCATACCAATTTAATGACGCAGCTTTTGTGATAATTTTATTTATTTTTAAACATTATAAGCCATATAAATTAACACAAATTTTTTTTTGAGATTGGATTTATAGTTCCCCGTGTTACAGGCATCAATCCACAGCGAAAGTTAAGTACCTACTTAAGTCTTTTTAAAAATAGATTATTTTAATTGTTGATTTTGCTAGTTTTCTTAGTATTTTGGTCCAGTGATTACTAGGAATTATGAAGCATACATCAAATTTACATAGGTGTTGCTAAATCTCAGTGAAAGTAACAACGTCTGCTAAAGAAATATGCATTAACACAAAAGCGTTAATTAGATATACATTTATAATAACTGTACACTTTAGTATTGTGAGTTAGATATAGTTTATCTTTTGTTTAATATTCTTAGTTTGGTTTTACTACGAGTAAGGATACTTTTAAATAACCTTTAAACGTACCCCTTTTTGGCACTTTGCGCGCACCGGGAAGTGTGAGATTTGGCACAGTTGAAGTTTAAATGGAGAAGGAGTGCAGAAACATAATATTTTTATATAATATGCATTGGAAATAAATTAATTCAATAAAAATAAAATTTATAGGATTGATTGTATGTATGGTCGGTGTATGGTCGAACGTTGACCACTAGACGACCACTAGTATAAATGAAAATCTGGAAAACGGTTGACCCTAAAGGCCATCCCTGCAACTTCCCGCTAATTTGATACTTAAGCGCTTAAAATTGTGCTTATTACGTTTTTGAGCTCTTCGAGCTCAAAAGTATAATTTTTGTGTAATTTTGAGCTCTCCGAGCTCAAAAGAAAAAAAGAGGTAAAAGAGATACCTAACTGTTCTATGCTTTTGAACTCTTGGAGCTCAAAAGCCTGATAGAGATTTAATAAAACACTATTCGTTGAATTTTCAAATCGCAATAACTTTTGAATTAATAAACCGATATTCTCGTAATTTACGGCATTCAACGCAGCTTTTTTAAGCTCTTTAAATAATATTAAAGCTCGAACTGGTCAGACTGAAAATTTCATACAAATTCTGAAATATATTTTTTTTAATTTTTTTCGACAACGATATCTCACGAACGAATCAACCGATTTTGACCGGACTGACGGCGATCGACATGGTTTTTTTGATTTTAAGAGCTGATTAGTTTTTGGAATCGATCGGTAAAACCGTTTAAAAGTAATTCCAAAAAAAAACACATTTGAAAAAAAATATTTTTGTAGTTTTTTGAGATTTCTCAAGATCTACCGTATCGAATCAGTCCTAACTGTATTCAAAATCTAAGTTTGGTGAAGTCCTTTCAAATGACGCCAACCACAATGAAATTGGTCAAGCCGTTCAAATGTTATGAGAGGTTTACATACGGCTACACACAACATCCGTTGAAAACTCGATTTTTGAAAAACGGGGTAAAACCAATAACTTCCCAACTTTTGAAAATTTTCAATTTTCTTAGCGGGAAGTTAAAAATATCTAAATATTCATATATTTTTAATTTGTTTTCTGAAAAATCTGACACTTGTTATAAAGCTTAAAAGTAAAATTAACTTTTAAACTTAGTTAAAAGATCCATTCGTAAAATTGCACTCTTAAGAATATTTTTTTAAATAATAGTAAATGTAATAACTCGAGGTATTTTATTAGAAATGAGGTAATAATTTGAATCGAGACCCCTTCAATGTATGTGCACCTAGGCTCATGAAATAAGGAACTCCGTTCCAAAATCTAAAATGTAATCTAAACTCCACTCCTTCCTCTTTCACAAATAATTTGTTCTCTACGCTGCTGTATTAAATTGTTATATTGGGGACAAGCTTGAAACTTAACACGGTATTCGTCATATAATTTAACTGGAAAATATAATATCTAGATAAGGATTTCACTCACGCCTAAAATTATCGAATATCGAAAATTACTCGCAAAAATCGATACCTTCATATTCGTCGCGTAAAATGCGTCATGTTATGACTGTTGGTAGACCAAATGTTTGTGATACTTATATACCTTATTTGTTTTACAATAAAGGGTTGTCATTATCAACGTTAGCGCAGGATATGTGTCACGCTGTGTCGGTCCTGATAAAATAACAGACAGCGTCCGAAAGTTCAAGTTCATTTTAATTACAATATGATTTATATGTTGTAGATATTGTTGAACGAACCAAATCGGTTTTGTTTTGAAGGAGTCAGGAGAAAACTGGCGAGCGTGTATTCAGAGAATGTGAATGTTGAGGAAGCGAGAGATGTATGCAAGCATAGAGCCTTTTGGCAATCTTTTCTCTCTACCTACTCTGCATAGAAAATTGCATGATGATAAGTAAGTAAGTAAGAACCCGTTGCCCTCAAAACTTCATTCGTGGGACAGGATCGTATATTTTTCCCTACAACCGAAACGCAAACGAAGTGGTAACTATGCGTCCGGGTCTAACAACAAACGTGATTAATTAATACCGAAACCTACCATCCATCCATCCATCAGCCTTTCATCGTCCACTGCTGGACTTAGGCCTCCCCAAAATGGGAGTTTTACCATAATCGCCATGCTTGGCAGGCGGTTTGGCGATCGCGGGGGATGTTTTTTGTAGTACACAGGGGAACGCTGCTGCCCGGTCCCCCGGTAATCCCTTAGTTGGTTTTCTCCTCTCTCTTCTCTCTTTCTTTACTCCCGTAGGAAGAGACGGGGTGGAGCTATACTTGGTGCCGGCCCCACACGGCACACAATCAAAATTGTGTGTTGTATTAATATATTACTGAATTCCCATACAATCATCATTTTAAAGCGGACTAGCTTGAGCAGCTATGCAGTGGACGATGAAAGGCTGATGGATGGATGGATGGACAATTTTGATTTGCGATTGGTTCAGGGCGAACTATATATGGACACAGAGCAATGTCCCTTCATCCAAATGTGCAAACTTTCACATTTAACTAAGGTTTAACGCCATAATATAGTAATGAGGAAATATTTAATATACCTATATATATATTTTTTAAACAAAGAATACATACATTTAATACTGACGCAGGTGCAACTCAATTATTATTCTTTGTATTAGGTATTCATAATGTAGTATATTTGGGGTAAGTGCACAGTTTATGAGCACGCGTCTGACCGCGGCGAGTATCGGGGCCGGCTACTTGCACAAGACACCGTGCAAGTGCTGTGCAACTAATTGCTGTCGTTGATAGACAAACCACTAAGTTCAATGATAATAACTACTGGCACACCCAACGATATGTAAGATCGAGTTGCCTAACACAGGACCAGACTTTAGTTAAACGACTTCCTGTCGTTCGGAGCAACGAATAGGGTACTGTGGGGCCCTCACTCACAAAATAAACGTCCCGTGCAGTCTCTCCGCTTGTAATGATGGACCACTGGGACTGTGTGAATACTTCAGTGGTCAATCGGTACTTCGTCAGCGTGGGATTTAGTTATTTCCTTTATTTGGGCTGAACCCTCATTATTTTAAAGTTATTTCCTCTAATTATTAGCTATCTGTTAGTGAAAGTCCCGTCAAGCCATTTCGGAGTTTAGCTGAAACAAAGAGACAAACTGACGGACATAAACAAAAAATTTGAATTTTGTTATAGTTTACGTATCAAATACATTTGTCTATTTTGTTATTTTTATTTAACACTTTATAATGGTTGGATGTTTGAAGTGAAAACTTCTTTAGGTGCCAAAAAATGCTCTTTGGATGAACAAAAATCGTGGAACTCGCGTCATCCCCCTCCGCTTCTCGGTTCCGATTTGGACTTCTTTACAAACCAAAAATATCAAAAATAATAATCTAATAGCTCGACGATACAATTTACATGTTACTTAGTTTTCACTTCTATCGGCTGTCCCTAAAGACTGGTCTGCATCTTTTTTTTTATTGCGTATGGTGGCAGAAGAACCACGGCCCATCTGACGGTAAATGGTAACCGTCACTCATAGACTCATCTATACCGAGAATATTATCAAGCGCTACACACCATTTCATTTCACATATATGAAATGAAAGAATAAATGGCTATCTCCTGCTATAAAAAAACACCGATGTGCTTCATGGCCGGTCACACGGGACATGGTGGTACCAACCCGCTTGGGCCCGATAGCAAGTGAGTTCTCCCACCAAGCCCTACCTCCAGTAATGCAATGGGTGATAATTGTTTACTTCCCTTAGTCACCCCGTAGGTACGACACCCGTGGGAAAGAATGGAGTGGTGACACTTGTATTCTTCGTCCGACATAGCACGGGTTTATTGGAACACAAAGTGCGAAATTATAAAATACTTTGGAAAATCCAAAAGTGCACGCCTCATAATCTTCATTTTTCACAATAAAATTGATTATTTGATAAATAACTATTAATGTATTAGTCTTACTAACTAGTTTTCAATAAATCACATAGATAGCGCTAATTTCAAAAAGTACTAATGAGGTTTTCATGTCTTATACGTCATCTAGCGCTAATTTTAAGAAATACTTCTATATTGGTCTATAGAAATATTCTCACGAAATAAGGTATAGCGTAGCGCTGGCTTTTACATAAAAAGGTAGTTCTCATGAAAGGCGCTGGTTTTAGTGTCGTGTCGAGCGTAAATGCCGTAAATATTCAGTATTTTTTTGTTTATTTAATAACAATTAGGTAAACCACATCGAATCAGACCGTGAAAAGTAATAGGGCTCTATTCGTGATCATACTAATTAATAAAAGAAAAAAGGACTCGATTAGTAAAGTATTTTGGTCGTAATCGTGTTAACATACATTACCTACAACAAACGGACGTCCAAGGCAGAAGTTTTTCAGACAGTTTTTTAACTAGTTTAAATAACAAAAATGGCATCAAAAATATCATGAGTGTTAAAAATAGTGTTTTTACTTGATATGTGTGTGTATATATTATTTTACAAGTGCAATATATGATGAAAATAGAGACATTTTATGTTAGAAAAATCAGTTTTTCTCCGTGAAACGAGAATAGTACACACCTCAACGCTTCGCTTATGAGGCGTGCAATAAATCATGATGGCTGAGTTTTTGATGTAGATATAGATCACGGAGTACAGAAAAATAGATATAGATAAACATAGGGAGGGTAAAATCGGCTGTTAGCGTGGCGACGCTTTTTTATTTTACTTGTCCCGGTCAAATCTTGCAAGTTAAATTTGACATACTTCCCGGTTTCTGATTGAGCTGAAATTTTACACGCATGTGTATGTCACGTGACAATGCAATATTATGATGACATGGAGCTGATCTGATGATGGAGCTGGAAGGTGGACATAGGAACTCTATAATGAAACGGCGTAAACCCATCGAGTTTGGGCTCTTATGATTCGTCTTGCCGAGTACTTTTTGTCTAGGTGATATCCAGGGGCTGATGATGAAGCTGGAAGGTGGCCACAGTAACTCTATAATGAAATAACGCCACTCGACGTTTGATTCGTCTGATGAGTACTTTGTCTTTAGATGGTATCCAGGGTCTGATGATGGAGCTGGAAAGTGGCCATGCGAAACTCTGTAATTATGGTGCAACTCCATCGAGTTAGCTAGGTTAGGCTCGTTTGAAATGTCTTGACCAGAACTTCAGTCATAGATGATATCCAGGGTCTGATAATTGTGCTGAAAGATGACCACAGTAACTCTGTAATAAAATGACGCAACCCTTTAAGTTTTGGAATCATTTGATTCGTCTTGACGAGTACTTTGTCTTTAGATGGTATCCAGGGTCTGATGATGGAGCTAGATGGTGGCCATAGGAACTCCGTTATAAAACGACACAACTCCATCGAGTTTAGGCTCGTATGATTTGTCTTGACGAGTACTTTGTCTCTAGATGGTATCCAGGGTCCGACGATGGAGCTGGAAGGTGGCCACAGTAACTCTGTAATGAAACGACGCGACCCTATCGAATTTATACTCGTTTGATTCGTCTTGAGGAGTACTTTGATCAATTTATTTCTACAAAATAATTTCGATGTTTTCACATCTGCTAGACGACCTGCGACATCTAGTTTTTTTTTAATACAACATCGCGCTAATGTTTATAATTTAACCAACACAAAGTGCAACCAGACTCACAACCATTTTTTGAATCACAAAAAATGTTTTCCTGTATAGGAATCTTAACCCACAATACTTTGGCAATATGTGATAACTGCTTACTTACTACTTACTAGTTCGCAGTACAGATATATCTATGAGCGGCGCTTGCGACTTACCATCAGGTGGGTCGTGGTCTACTACCTTCATTAAATCAAAACCGTTTAAAAAATTCATGTTCGCACACCACGACCTGTTAATGCAATATTTCACGCTCCCTTTCTTTCTCAAGAATGTCGTAAAAGTGTCTAAAGTGCAAATTGATGGTTTACAAAGCTGCTAACTGACGATATTTTCATAGCGTAAAAACTGATGCACTTTATGTATATTTGAACCCTATGAACAATTGTAAATGGACACACAGAGCCGAACCAAAAGAATACCATGTATCTCCGTGTGACCGAGAAAATTTAGTTTCTAATCAAATCAAATCGTTTATTACTAAGTGTGTAGTACATTGTGAGGCGCGTCAGCTTGTACGCCTATTTGCCAATTTGATCTTGAGGTTATTCGATAAATTGACAAACTTTATTGTACTGATTATAGTGCCAAATTGACTATCGGTACATCGAAGTGCTGAAGTCTTGTATAGAAACGCCAATATGTCAGCCGTGTTCGGGACAGGAATACGAAACTGATCCAACTGCAGAGAGGTTTTAGACAGGGAGACGTTATGTCCCCGAAACTCTTCACCGGTGCATTGGAAGATGTCTTCAAGCTCTTGGACTGGACTGGATTCGGTATCAACATCAATGGCGAATACATCACTCACCTTCGATATGCCGACGACATCGTAGTCATGGCAGAATCGCATAGCAGGGTTTCCCGACTAGTGGGTCTCAAAATGAACATGGATAAGACGAAAGTCATGTCTAATGTCCATGTCATTTCAGCACCGGTCCTAGTGGGGAGTGCGCTTTTCGAAGTTGACGACCACTATGTCTACCTGGGACAAACAGTCCAGTTAGGTAGGCACAACTTCGAGAAAGAGGTCAATCGGCGAATCCAACTCGGCTGGGCAGCGCTCGGGAAGCTAAGGAAGATCTTCTCGTCCAATATTCCGCAGTGTCTGAAAACGAAGGTCTACGACCAGTGTGTGTTGCCAGTGATGACATATGGAACAGAGACGTGGTCTCTGAATGTTGGCCTCATATCAATGCTCAAAGTCGCTCAGCGGGCCATGGAGCAGGCTATGCTTGCTATTTCCCTACGTGATTGAATCCGTAATACGGAGATCCGATAGAGAGATAGAGATAATTGGGAAGTACCCTTAGTCGCCTCATACGACACCCATGGGAAAGAATGGGGTGGTGACGCTTGTATTCTTAGTCCGTCACCACACGGAAATTCATCTCATTTATTGAGCACATTACTTTCTCCAACAATAAAACTTATTTTCGTTTAAAAAGCGTCAAGGAAGCTCTTGGATCTCATGAGGCAATGATATTTTAGAATATAATAGACATTGCATAACAGTTTTTTGAAAGATTTGGAGTAAAACAAATAGGTACTAGCCGTTTTACTTGTATTTGTTGAATAGAAATCACGAGCCTTAATAAATGAATTTGCGTTACATTTCACGAAAAGTTGAGTTCAAGAACGACAGGCCGTTGCTCGTCTGCCACAAGCATTAATAAAAATAATAATCACAAAGACAATTTACTAACAATAGAATAGGTATTTACATTATTGGCCATGGCTGATGTAGGTACTCATAATAATAACAATATTGACTCTGTGCCAAGCTTACTGTGAGTGTGAGTGCATCAAACTCAATGTATTTTGTTACAATGTGCACTGCACCTAATCCTTACTTCGTTATTAATATTATAAAACGTGAAAGTTAATTTGTTACGCCTTTATACTGTCTACCATTATATCATAAAACATTGTTCTACTTTAAGTCACGGGCTTTCCTCACAGAATGGATGGGATTTATGACATTGGCGTGGGATGTAATATCTCGCCATTTTATAGATGTATCTGTGGGCCTAGACAAGTTGCATTGCATCTCTAACGCTATAGAAAACTATTATAATGTATGGAAATTTGATAACTCTATCGTTAAGTCGCGTGACTTAGTTTAAAGATTTCAAATTCCCATACAGTTTAATAGTTTTCTATAACGTTAGCGATCATAGAATGCAACTTGACCAGACCCACTGAATATAATTTGTTATCACTGTGTTAAGCCTGTCACACACGTAGCTATAAAGTACCTCTACTAGCTGACGGCAAACGTTGTTTTGCCATAAAAAATATTTCCAGAGAATTTTTAGGGAAT
Source organism: Leucoma salicis (assembly GCA_948253155.1). Classification (NCBI taxonomy): domain Eukaryota; kingdom Metazoa; phylum Arthropoda; class Insecta; order Lepidoptera; family Erebidae; genus Leucoma; species Leucoma salicis. The sequence continues at coordinate 367,456 of OX411822.1, read as the reverse complement.
TTCTAGCGTAGAAAAAAATAACTAACTTATTGTAAGTCTGGGAATGTCTAAGGATGTGGTAGGTATATGCGTGAAAGACGCATGGAGCGCTGTGAATGATAACGGATTACAAAAATAACTAATATCGCTATTGACAAATAGGGGTTGGCAGCAGAAGGGTGAAAATTTAGGGTTGTTTGTATAATTAATGCCGAATCATAAAAAAAATACATATAATAATTTGACCAAAAAATAGAAGAATAATTTTTGGGGTGGACCACCCTTATCTCTTAGGGGTATGAAAAATAGTTTACATCCTATTCTCAGACCTACTGAATATACACACAAAATTTCATTATAATCGGTCAAGCCGTTTCGGAGGAGAATGGCGACAAACACTGTGACACGAGAATTTTATATATTAGGTACATGAATGTAAGTGATAGCAAGGTATATTACGAGTATGTTTCTATACAATTGTTTTCGAGTGACCGCTCATGCAACTATAATATATGTTTTTATAACGGCACTAACATGTACCCTAATTTATATAACAGCAAGCCAAGTTCAAGCTAAAGAATTAGCGAGCAGTACCGTGTGTAAATATTACACGAACTATTTGGAGCCACTTTTAACCCCCTCATAACTTAAAAACTATTTTACATAAATATGTCAAATTTGGCTCATATATTGACGCTTGCGAGATACATATGTGCTCCAAATTCCATAAACACACCTCAAACGGTTATTTAGATATTAACGTCCAAAAATCATAATTTTTATCACTGACTGATCAAAACTCTAAACCAGTTTTTAGATGACTTAGAAAGTTCAAATTTGGCATCCAGATAGTTGGGTGAATACAAATGAATAAATCAGAAACTAGTAAATTTTTATCATTTTAGTATAATTTTTTAACAAGAACCATTGGTAATAATTTTATTATAAATAAGTACTTACTATTTCTGTACAAAAAGTAATGATATCCCATCAAAAACTTAAATGTCAAATGAGAGCCAATGAATTACATAATCTAATACCGCCCATACCTTTCCACCATCGGACGACCAGAAGCACACACTTCATCGTCCAGAATCCATCCATCCATCAGCCCTTAACGTCCACTGCTGGACACATGCCTCCCCAAGAAAACCCACCACACGCCACAACGAGCGGTCCCGTCTTGGGGGATAGTGCCGTAATCACCACGCTTGGCAGGCAGGTTGGCGATCGCAGTGGATGTTGTTAATACTCTTTTCATTTTTTTATTGCATGTAGTGGCAGACGAGCCACGGTCCATCTGATGGTAAATGGTAACCGTCGCCCATGGACTCGACTATACCGAGAGTATTGTCAAGCCGCTGCTCACCAATTCATTTCACAGATGAAATTAAATATAAACGGCTATCTCCTGCTACAGCCAAAACGTAACGATGTGCTTCATGGCCAGTCACACGGGAGATGGTGGTACCAACCCGCTCGGGCCGGATTCCAAGTGAGTACTCCCACTTGGTACCCAGCCCTACCACCAGTAATGCAATGGATGATAATTGCTTACTTCCCTTAGTTGCCTCATAAGACACCCGTGGGAAAGAATGGGGTGGTGACACTTGTATTCTTAATCCGTCACCACACGGATTACTCGAGGGAGTGCTTCTGCCCACTCCGCCGAAATCCTCTTAGTCGGCTATTACGACTCCCGTGGGTAGAAAGGGGTGGGACAATTCTAAAGCCGACCCCACACGGCTGCGGTTCATAATACGCACAGCATTGGAATGGAATAAAAATGGAATAGGTCTTTACTAAGCTAGTGCGTCTTACCATCATAGACTATACTTCCACTTACCATCAGGTGGTGTATATTCAAGCACTCGTTTAGGACAAGTAAAAAAACAACAACATTTTTTATTACAAAAACACAAGACCGGAAGACTTTACAAACATACAATTTATCGGATATACACGGACTGACTCAGAACAATCTTAAATCCATCACGCAATGAGTTGTCCGGTAGGATACGAGTTTGTGGGTACGATACCCACAATCATTGGGAAGGCAGCCTATGTGATAAGTGATGATTATTGTCGCCAGATGAGGAGTACTACTCGATGCCGACGCTGTTTGAGCTGGACCAGTGGTCGGCGTGCGCCGGCGCTGGCGGGGCCTATTGCGTCGGGACCTTCGAGCTCAGCCCCGAACATTCGCAGCAGCATCAGCTCTACGATCTTATGAAGGTACTCCTACTTAAATAAGATAACGAGAAGAAGTTCTTTAGGTTCGTTTTGGTACTGAGTATAATCATTCTCAACAAACGTGACATGGCATTCGGCTAACGTCGCACCATCATATCATTTTTTGCATATACTACGCCAGTGGCAAACAGGTATGCGGCCTACTTGATGGTAAACATTTCCCAAAGCCTACAGACACGAGCAACACCCGACGCATCACTTGCGCGTCGCCAATGGAAAGGATAATAAGGCGAGGATAGGGAGGGAGTTTGGGATCCTCTTCTCTATAACTTGAGCAGAGTTTCTTAAATAAGTAATAGTTTTAATTAAGCCTATTGCTGTTCCGCTATTTATTTTAGGGAAACAAACAGCTTATAAAAATATATATACTTAAATATAGTTACAATAACCTTATTAGTTCCTATTGGGCACGGTCTTCACTAAGAGTGAGACGGGTCCCTCGAGCAAGCAGGTTACAGGTTACAGGTTATAAATACACAAAATAGTAACATTTACAGACTCAAAAATTGTACACATATTTCGAATAATACACAGGGTTTATTTCGTGGAATAATGAGCCTGCTTGCGTGGTTGCTGCAACACATTAATTCAAATTACTTACCTGAATTACACGCGAAGAGGTTCCGTTGTATTATTCAATTGAATGCACAGAATATTTTGAAAAATTTCGAGTCATCGGTTGGTGTCATGTGAGGTCTGGGGAATAAACTACATATCACTATAGCAGGTCCTTCGTTTTACACGAGTCAAGCTACTATAGAGAAACTAGCGGACTTAAAAGACGTTGTCCTGTCTGAACAGTGGCATTTCGTTTGGATCGAGTCAGTTATTTCAGCTGCTAAGGATATTATTTCATTATAAACAATTGTGTTGTTGGTGTATGAAATGTTGTTGTTCCATCCATCCATCCATCAGCCTTTCGACGTCCACTGCTGGACATGGCCTCCCCAAATTGGGGGTATAGTGCCGTAATCGCCACGTTTGGCAGGCGGGTTGGCGATCGCAGTGGATGTTGTATTAACAAGAGTATTAACTCGAGGGAGTGCTGCTGCCCACTCCCCCGGTATTCCCTCAGTCGGCTCTTACGACTCCCATGGGTGGAGAGGGGTGGAACAATTCTAAAGCCGGCCCCACACGGCCAAAATGTTGTTGTTATGTGTATACTTTTATATTAGAATAAATAGAATAAAAATTCCTGAAACCTTATCGCGGTTCAGTCGTGAATTTACCATCCTTGAATTTATTGAACATAGGTACACAAAAAAAATTACCAACCGTTTAGGAGGAATTCAATTACATAGACACAGACAGAAGATTTATATATACCGGGTGTAAATAACATCATACTGATAACTCCGGGCAAAGATGTCACCAAATGATTTTAATAATATTCTCCTAACCAATTTCGTCGACAGCGACGGGTTACAATGTTAGCGATGCTTAAGCCGCCATCGAACCATTATAATAGGGGAGCCGACGATGCTAATTGGGGATTTACTCGAGCGTCATGGAGACCTGTTGGGTTGCAAAGCTTAGATGATAAAAAGAAAAAATGTTATCCTTTTCATTAGTGGGGCAGCTATAGATTTTCAAATATTTAAAAAGAAACTGTTGCATGGACATACTCGAGCGCGTCAGATATTGATATCGTCAATGTCCTATGTATTTTTAATAATGTATGTATGATAATCTGGTCGTTTGCATGATGCTGGTGGTCGTACGTAAGGGTTTAAAATGAAAAAATATATTTAATAAATTATTTAAAAAAAGCTCTCATTCAATAATCTGACGATTTCGATGTGACGCAAACTCGCGGTCATTAATATAATGTGCAAAAAATATCACCATTTTGGAAATACTCAAGCGCGTCAACTTAAGATATATACTACTCTGTCCAGAAAGTACCGGGAAAAGATGAATAATACACAAAATTTTTGTTATTCATCCAAATTTATTTCATCACCTTCAAAGTATGCTCCTTCAGAAACGATAGACTTACGCCAACGAATAATCCAATCATCAAAATATTTTTTAAACGCAAACAGCGCGTCCCGAATTGAGTTCAGTTCTCGCCGCGAGTTCTCCTTTATGTCTTCTGCCAATTGAAAACGGGTGCCACGAAGTGGTAATTTGAGTTTAGGAAAAAGAAGAAGTCGGCTGGAGCGATATCTGGTGAATATGGTGGTTGCTCGATGGTATTTGTTGAGTGTTTGGACAAAAACTCATTCACAATGATGGCCTTGTGCGAAGGTGCATTATTGTGATGCAAAATCCAATAATATTTTTCCCACAAATCTGGCCTCATTCGTCGAATTTGCTCTCTTAAACGCCGCATAACGCTTAAATAATATTCTTTATTTACCGTTTGACCTTCTGGCAAGAATTCCAAGTGCACAACACCGCGATAGTCAAAGAAAACTTTTTGTCCATTATGAATATTCGCAATACACACTAGATATGATATAACTAAAACAGCGCTGTATTTAATATAAATAACAGATACAACTCAAACTCCGCGCCAAAATGGATAACAGTTGTGCCAATTTAACAACAACAAAAAAAAACAACAATTTGAATTTGGTACCATAAACAATTTCCGGTACTTTTTTGACTAGTATGGTTCATCTTTATGTAGTATAATCGGCCTCTGTGTCTAGCGTTTGTGGACTACGAGAAAGCCTTCGATTCGATCGAAACTTGGGCGGTGCTGCAATCTCTTCAGCGGTGCCAAATTGACTATCGATACATCGAAGTGTTGAAGTGTTTGTATAGAAACGCCACTATGTCTGTCCGAGTTCAGGACAAGAGCACGAAACCGATCCAACTGCAGAAAGGTGTTAGACAGGGAGACGTCATGTCCCCGAAACTCTTCACCACTGCATTGGAAGATGTTTTCAAGCTCTTGGACTGGACCGGATTAGGCATCAACATAAATGGCGAATACATCACTCACCTTCGATTTGCAGATGATATCGTGGTCATGGCAGAATCGCTGGAGGACCTTGGTACCATGCTCAACGACCTCAGCCGTGTCTCCCGACTAGTGGGTCTAAAAATGAACATGGACAAGACGAAAGTCATGTCTAATATCCATGTCATTTCAGCACCGGTTCTGGTCGGGAGCTCGCTTCTCGAAGTTGTCGACCACTATGTATACCTGGGACAAACTGTCCAGTTAGGTAGGCACAACTTCGAGAAAGAGGTCGATCGACGAATCCAGCTCGGCTGGGCAGCGTTCGGGAAGCTGAGGGAGATCTTCTTGTCCAATATTCCACAGTGTCTGAAGACGAAGGTCTACGACCAGTGTGTGTTACCAGTGATGACTTACGGCACAGAGGCGTGGTCTCTGAATGTTGGCCTTATGTCAAGACTTAAAGTCGCTCAGCGTGCTATGGAGCGGGCTATGCTTGGGATCTCTCTACGTGATAAGATCCGTAATACGGACATCCGTAGGAGAACGGGAGTGACCGACATAGCCCGCCGGGTCAGCATGCTGAAGTGGCAATGGGCAGGCCACATCGCTCGACGAACCGACAACCGTTGGGGAAGAAAGGTTCTCGAGTGGCGACCGCGTAACGGACGGCGCAGTGTAGGACGGCCTCCCACCAGGTGGACCGATGACCTGGTCAAAGTCGCAGGCAGCCGTTGGATGCAGGCGGCACAGGACCGTTCACTGTGGCGTTCTCTTGGGGAGGCCTATGTCCAGCAGTGGACGATAAAAGGCTGATGGATGGATGGATTATGTCCTAGACGTGCTGTCTCATAATCTGACGATTACCTAGAGGGATAATCTGACAACAAAAAAAAAATTTTTTTAATTTTTTTTAATAATTGTACTTAATTAATTGAAAAGCTCAGGAAATAGCATGCAAACAAAAAATTGAATGTTTTTTAAGTAGAACACTTGTATTTATAAGAAAATAACTAAAAAAAATAGAAAAAACATGATTTTTTTATATTTAATTGATTAATTAATCATGATCTTCATCCGTAGAAACATCTTCCTTTTCTGGATCGATTTCATCCTCATATTGCGTACAGATACGCAAGTAACAAGAAATCATTAAAATATTTAACAATATTTTTTTTATGAATAATGTGTTTTTTAATTATTGGGGAAAAGATATACCTGATTCTGGAGTATCTTCAAGAATACCAGGTATGACTACCTACATCTTCATTCGCTTTCGGAAATTGATCACCTGCAAACCAGATCATTTTGAACTTTCCATTGACAACGAATTTTTGTTACTTCGGCTTGTGGAAATCGTCAGATTATATATTTTTCGTTATCCTTGAATTATTTCCTTCAAAATAAAAAAAAAGTTAGCCACTCTCGAGAATGTCAAGATATCGTTTTTTTTTGCAGCTTTGTAACCGGAGGGTTCCCTCCCTTTTGTCACGCTCAAATCGTCAGATTTCCAAATTATTATTTTTTTTTGCCAACGTTGGCAGACGAGCAAACGGCCTACCTAATGGTAAGTAGTAACCGCCGCCCATTGACTATGGCAACACCAGGGGCACAGCCAAATCGCCGCCTACCGTGAGTAAAGTACTCTTCTCAAACCTCGTTTAAAGAGGGACAAGTCGTAACGCTGGGGAAACACCGCAGCAGGAAGATCATTCCAGATCTTACACGTACGTGGTATAAAAGAACGCTGAAAACGAACCGTCTTGGACGAGATCGTTTCCAGGTGGTATTGATGAACCCTAGTACGGCGTCTCGTGGTCCGGTGATAAAACGGCAATGTTGGTACCACCTCAAACAGTTCCTCAGAGCACTCCCCGTTGAAGAGTCGATAGAGCACACAGAGAGCCCCAAAGTCCCTCCGCCGCCCCAACGACTCCAGCTCATCCGTGAGATTGGGATCATCGACAATTCAAACAGCGCGTCTTTGCAGGGAGTCAAGTGGGTCGAGCTGGTATTTTGGTGCGCCTGCCCAGAGATGTGAACAGTACTCCACGTGAGGGCGGACTTGTGATTTATACAGCACAAGTCGCTGCCTCGGTGTGAAGTACCGCTTGGCTCTGTTCAGGACGCCCAGTTTCTTGCTCGCCAATTTGGCTTTGTCCTCCAAGTGACTCCCGAACTGGACTTTACTAGATATGTCGATGCCAAGGATCCCAATACTGTCGGAGACCGGAAGAGGGACCCCTTGGAACTGGGGCGTCACGACAAATGCGTCCTTCTTTGCAGTGAACGCGCAAACCTGTGTCTTCGTAGGGTTGAATTGAACCAAATTCTTTTCTCCCCATTCCGAGGCCCGCCCTAGAGAGCGCTCGACTTTTGACACAAGTTGTATCCGCCTCTCCTCCAGCATGTTCCGAGGGACTTTCTGATGGCCGGTATATCGCGAATCACCCGTACTGTCATCCGCATAGCAATGCATACTCTCTATTGAGAGCAAGTCATTGATATGCAGGATGAACAGCGTTGGGGAGAGCACTGAGCCTTGAGGAACGCCAGCATTAATCTCCATGGTATCAGAGCAGCATCCGTCTACAACGACTTTGATGCTGCGACCATGGAGGAAGCCAGCGATCCATTTGCAGAGCCCCTCGGGGATTCCATACGATGGTAGCTTCGATAGAAGGGCCCTATGCCAGACCCTGTCGAATGCCTTCACGATATCCAGGCTGAACGCCAAAGCTTCACCCCCCCCTCCAAGGCCTCTGCCCAGCGATGAGTGAGGTACACGAGAAGATCACCAGCTGATCGACCTTGACGAACGCCGTATTGGCGATTACTGATCAGCTGGTGATCCTGACCAGACCCCTGATGTTGCAAAACTCCACTGATGATGTGGATAGGGAGTCCGCCCTAAAACACTTGCTCTTTTTATTTTTCTTTATGGCCATGATTTGTGAAGAGTTTGGAGGATATGGGCACGCGCACAATGAGTACCGGTGACACTCGGAAAAAATGGGTGGTGACACTTGGCGCATGGCTAGACAATGGGTTTTGTGAGGAGCTGACACGAAACTCGGAAGGGCCCCCGGTGCCCCCTCATGAGTCACCGTCGGGTCCACACCGGTCTCCTAATCCGGCACGACGGCAACTCCACGGGATTTTCGCCAGTTGGCGGTACAGCCTCCCGAGGTAGGATTTCCCCGGGTTCGGGTCCCCTACTGACCGGCAGGTAGCCGGCGAACCATTCCCACCGGGTCTCCCTGTACCCCGCATCAGCCCCTCACGCCCAACGCACAAGCCATGACCCTTATCAATGCTCGTTCCGAGCATCACCGAAACCCACCACGCGCCCAGGAAGGGAAAATGGACAGGGGCGGCAATCTACCGCTGCAACCAAATCACGCCTAAGTGCTTCATGGCCGGTCACACGGGAGACGGTGGTACTGACCCGCTCGGGCCCGATGCCAAATAAGTAACTCCACTTGGCATCACACCCTACCACCAGTAATGCAGAAAGGTGATAATTGCTTACTTCCCTTAGTCGCCTTTTACGACACCCGCAGGAAAGAATGGGGTGGCGACATCTGTATTCTTAATCCGTCACCACACGGAAAAAAAAAGTTCTTATTAAATCATAATTAACCCACCTTATCTTAATCTGTGGCCGTGTGGGGCTGGCTTTAGAATTGTCCCACCCCTCTCTACCCACGGGAGTCGTAAGAGCCGACCGAGAGAATACCGGGAGTGGGCAGCAGCACTCCCTCGAGTATTAACAACATCCACTGCGATCGCCAACCCGCCTGCCAAGCGTGGCGATTACGGCATTATCCCCCATAACGGGACCGCTCGTTGTGGCGTTCTCTTGGGGAGGCTTATGTCCAGCAGTGGTCTTTGAAATACTGATGGATGGATGGATCTTAATCTGACGCGCTTTAATATTTCTGACCATCGATTTTTTTTTTTACTAATCTGATGGGCTACCCTAGACGCACGTCACTATATAGAGGGCTTATATATGGTACAGGTACTCAGCAGGATACAAGGTATCCTCCCTTATGTTAATCTGCCGTGCTCGAGTAAATCCCGAACTTCCTTCTGCTTCCCTACTATCGTATTACAACGCGACTAAAAAACTTTACGCATTGTTGTTTTTGGAGTAAATTGTTGATTGATGGGATTATTACCTAAAATCAAATTTAGATACAATATAACGATTTTATCATACATTTAATTTAAAAAAACGAAATGACGATTCGTGAAAAGACCTATGCAAATTTCCACCACCTGGGTGTTTAGACTCGAGTTAAAAACTGATTGTACCAATTATCGGTACGATGTCATTTACAACCTGTATATAAAGACATGTCAACATCATTAGAACGTTTAAGACTGATTTTTATGGTGTATGTTGATGATGTAATATCGATGCGATTACGCACTATCACTAGCTACCAGTAGAGACAGCAGACCACGCTCTTACTTATCACAGCTGAGCTTAAATCATGTTAATCGTTTATATTAATCATTCAACTGTTATTTAATATCCGCATTTACATAAACATGCGTTATTAAATGATTATATTTTCCTACAATGGGGGCAGTTTAAGGCGCAAAGACCGTGTGGTGACTTTACTGGTGGTAGGGCTGGATACCAAGTGGGAGTACTCACTTGCTATCGGGCCCAAGCGAGTTGGTGCCAACATCTCCCGTGTGACCGGCCATGAAGCACATCGGTGTGTTTCCGTTTTAGCAGGAGATAGCCGTTAATTATTTCATTGCCTATTTGAAATGGTGAGCAGCGGCTTGATAATACTCTCGGTATAGTTGAGTCCATGAGCGACGGTTACCATTTACCATCAGGTGGGCCGTGGCTCATTTGCCACCAAATGCAATTAAAAACAGCGAACCTATAGTTAATTTTACTTAATTCAAAAGGCATTATTATATACGACTACATTTAACTAACGTGACAGGGTTTGCAATTGTAACAAAATAAGCTATATTTATCACTTAAGTACAGTATTTAGTCGCGATTGTCAGAGCTGTTATGCTCTTCATAATTAGGTATGAATGATTTGTATGTAAGCTTCGCTTTATGTAACACACTCGTGTTTTGCAACCGACCTACATCTATGCAAAGATTTACATTGAAGGTTTTGTATTGTATTTTATTTATCTATACTAAATATTAACAGAAATGGATGTTAATATTGTTTTTAAACTTAGTGTTATATAAGATTTTCTCGTTATATTCGAACTTATGATCGGAATGTTTATGCACGCACGAATTTAGTTATAAAGATTATATTAAATTGTAATAAATTGGCAATTTAAAAAAGTTGCCCATGAGTTTCTTGCCGGGTTCTTCTCATGAAAGGCTTTACTTCGGAATCCGGCCGCTTGTGGCGATTGCAATCGCCACTTTGTTATTGCGGATGCACTCGCCTCAGGCGCTCGTGTTGATTATTAGTGTATTCTTGACGATTTTAAGTGCTATTTAATAGGCCTATGAAATAAAGATATTTTTGAATTTGAATTTGAATTGAAAAGTTGACTATAGACACGGGTCCATCCATCAGCCTTTTATCGTCCACTGCTGGACATAGGCCTCCCCAAGAATGGGGGATAGTGCCGTAATCGGCACGCTTGGCAGGCGGGTTGGCGATCGCAGTGGATGTTGTTAATACTCGAAGGAGTGCTGCTGCCCACTCCCCCGGTATTCCCTCAGTCGGCTCTTACGACTCCAAGGGTGGAGAGGGGTGGGACAATTCTAAAGCCAGCCCCACACGGTTAATGGACACGGGTAAATGATATATATTAGTGGGTGACGGCCCAACACTACCCTGTTCGTTGCCCCTAACGACGGGGTGTGCGGTTTGGTACATTGTTTCCCGCCTTTACAAAAAGTGAGTGGAGTCCATACGGCAGACCACTGAAATAATGTCACACAGTTCCAGAGGTCCACAGATACAGGCGGAAAGAGACAGTTTATTTAGTATGTAAGAGCTTCACACTATCCTGTTTATTGCCTTGAGTGTCGGGATATGCGGATAAGTGCATTTTTACAACCTCAATAAAATGGCATAGGATAGCTCAGAGAAGATACTAACCAAGTAAGCAAGCTACCGTTTGATACCCCGGGAACAATTAGGTCCCACCTTTGAGGTGCGTTAGTGAAAGGTGTCAGGGCATAAGGCAGCCCTTCGCGTGCGGAGTCCGGTCGGGTTCACTGACCTGCCTTCACGTAGTTCGCCGATCAAATAGCATTTATTAGCATGATGAACAGTAAAAACCTACACCGTTTTTAAGCGCTTATCTTTAACTAGCCTTTGCCCGCGGCTTCGCCGCAGCCAAAAGCTAGTTTTTCGGTTATATCTCAAGTTCCCGACATAGTAGCAGGATAAAATGTATACCAGTTGTTAAGTCTAATTAAGGCCTTTTAAATAAAAAAGTGGAATCAAAATCCGTGCAGTTTTTACGTGATGCGTGAACAAACAAACAGACAAAAATTCTAAAAAAAATTGCTTTGTGTTTAGACACGCTATATAATCTATTACAGTAATTTTTTCTCAAATATCTTAAATGTACAGACACAGCTCTGTTACAGCTTTATAATAGTATAGATATAGATAGTGAAATTATTAAAAACTAGCCTTTGCCCGCGGCTTCGCCACAGCCAAAAGCTAGTTTTAGGCTATAGCTCAGATTCCCGATATAGTAACGAGATAAAATGTATACTAGTTGTTAAGTCTAATCAAGAGCTATCAAATAAAAAAAGTTGCATCAAAATCCGTTCAGTAGTTTTTGCGTGATGCCCGAACAAACAAACAGATAAACAGACAAATAATTTAAAAAAAACGTTTTGTGTTTAAACACGCCTATAGCCTTATTCAGTATTTTTTCCCAAATATCTTAAATGTACAGACACAGCTCTGTTACAACTTTATAATAGTATAGATTAGGTATAGTCATTTTTTCTCAAATATCTTAAATGTACAGACACAGCTCTGTTACAACTTTATAATAGTATAGATTAGGTATAGTCATTTTTTCTCAAATATCTTAAATGTACAGACACAGCTCTGTTACAGCTTTATAATAGTATAGATTAGGTATAGTCATTTTTTCTCAAATATCTTAAATGTACAGACACAGCTCTGTTACAGCTTTATAATAGTAGATATAGATATAAGAACAAATATTTTCCTTTTTTAATTTGGGCTGGTATTTAAAAAAATACTATCGATCGAATACTGAATCGACACTCAGATCCGTCACGCAGTTTAATTTAATTATATATTTTAGAATAATCAATGTGCAGTGACAGTATCCAATATCGTATTCGATTTCTCCAGATTGTGATCACACAAGGAACCTCAGATTTTTCGAAAATCTTGAAATTATGTGTGTTTTGGTTAACAAATTTTCAATGCTCAGTGAAGAAAACATCGTGAGGCATACTCGTATGAAAAAATACGAAAGAAACCCTATTGGTATACGATTTAACTCGCCAATATGAATGACCGTATGGCCTTACACCAGTGAAGCGGTTGCGCCACTCAAGGCGGTTATTACGCAATGGTCATCAGCGGCTCTGGGCCGGCTGTCGACGTTAGCCAATCAAAACTGGTGTGAAGGGACCGCGCTAGACCGACGTCTAGACCTACATAGGAACACGTTCGTTTTCTAATAACGCACAAATTTAGCTAGTAAATACTTACGTTTCCAAAATTATGTTAAAAGCCTGCCGCCAGTTTTTTTGGATACCGCACCTGTGAAAAAATTGCAGTAGCCATTTTAGTCTTCCTCTTCGTTTGGACATAGAAATATTCAGCGTGATTATTTTGTCTATGACTGTTCTGGCTCTATCTCTATATACCTAATATAGATTATATCAGTCAAAACCAAGGACTGATGCAAAGCCAGTATCGAGTTCGATCCTCAGTCCAGAAAAAAACTTTTCTAGTTTTTTCAAGAATATGTGTGTATTTATTAACAATTTGTCACCGCTCGTTGAAGGAAAACACCGAGAAAACCTACCTGTCCGGGAGATTTTCTCGACGACTTATGAAGTCTGCCAACCCGCACTGGTCCAGCGTAGTGGACTACTACTATAATAGTATCTATATTCAATTGCAGTACTTATTTCATGATTAATCCTATGTAGGGCTACTCAGCAAACTGGGTGGACAATTTCAATCATACACGACTACACCGAGGCTACTGTCTTCAGCGTCGTTGCCAACAATACGCGCCGAAATACCACCAGGGGGAGCCGCTCCAGGAAGACGTGCTACAAACATGGTATGTACTGTCACATAATACCTTCATAGAGGTATTGTTATGTGCTCACTATATTCTGCCCGCGGGTTCATCTGCTTTATAATAATAATAAATATTCACTGACATTTCACACAACGTCCTCTGGTCCCAAACTAAGCTTAACGCTTGTGCTATGGGTACAAGATTACGGATATAATACATATACTACTTTTTTTGTAATTACTTACATAATAATAGATAACTGTCTCGGTGGTGTAGCGGTAGTGTATGCGACTGCTAATCATGAGGTCACGGGTTCGATCCCCGGGTCGGACAATGTTGTTGAGCTTTTTCCTAAAAAGAAAAATTCTCAGTAGCAGCCCGGAGTTTGGAAATGTGCCCGGTAGACGTCAATAGGCTCGCCCCTTATTACGTGGGACTTAAACATAGCTGGCGAATCGTGGGTGTGTAATACACCTCTGCCTACCCCTTCGGGGAATACAGGCGTGATGCTATGTTTTAATAGATAGTTCAAAACACCCAGACGCAGTACAAATATCTGTGTTCATCACACAAATAATTGTCATGAGTGGGAATCGAATCCACGACCTCATGCACAGAAGTCGGTTACACTACCGACTACGCCATTAGCCTCGTCATTTCGAGTTTTTTGTCTTTTTTCGATCCCCGGGTCGGACAATGTTGTTGAGCTTTTTCCTAAAAAGAAAAATTCTCAGTAGCAGCCTGGAGTTTGGAAATGTGCCCGGTAGACGTCAATAGGCTCGCCCCCTATTACGTGGGACTCAAACATAGCTGGCGAGCCGTGGGTGTGTAATACACCTCTACCTACCCCTTCGGGGAATACAGGCGTGATGCTATGTTATATCTGTATGCAATCTATAAAGCTTTAACAAAGCTATGTCTCTTCAGATATTTGAGACAAATTTACTACCTATTCGGCTATTTAGGCGTCCCTGAACACAAAACAAGACTGTTTGTCTATTTGTTTGTTCGCACATCACGCAAAAACTTTTGAACGGATTTTTATGAAACCTTTTTGTATGCTGCTATGCTGTGCTGTTTGTAGCTTTAGATTAGACTTAAAAACTGGTACTTCCCTTTTATGCTGTTACTTTAACGAGAACCTGAGATATAACCTAAAAAAGGCTAGTTTCATGATAATCGATTAGAAGTTCTTGCCTGAAAGCGTAAAAAACAAACAAACACAGTTTCATCTATATTATTATGAAGCTGTAACAGAGCTGTGTCTGTACATTTAAGATATTTGAGGAAAAAATACTGTAATAGGCTATATAGGCGTGTCTAAACACAAAACAAATTTTTCTGTTTGTCTGTTTATCTGTTTATTTGTTCGCGCATCACACAAAAACTACTGAACGGATTTTGATGCAACTTTTTTTATTTGAAAGGCCTTAATTAGACTTAATAACTGGTATACATTTTATCCCGCTACTATATCGGGAACCTGAGATATAACCGAAAACGCCGGGCGGCCGGCCCCACATGTACGTAAACGCGGGCTTATTTTTCCGCAATACGACGTCGAAGGTGCGCCTTTTTTGCGTGACTGGTTGATGGCACTACTCTTGCCAACCCAGTATCACCAGAAAGCCTAGCAGACCCTTGACGTTGCCGACGACTTCTGGGAGTGACCTCGGAGACCCGAGCTATAGTGCCCGGTATTCTGTCCCCGGACGTTCAAGAATGACGTGGGCGGCTGTTTCGTCTGCCTCCACGCAGGCTCTGCAAAGAGAGCTGTCTATAACATCTAGAGTGAATAAGTGTTTTTTTCATAGAGCATGTCCAGTAATGGCTTCCATTAGGAGCTGGAGCTGAGGCTTTTTCAAAAACCGTAGCTTATGTGACAGTCCGGGGTAGATTGACGGAAGGGCCTCTCTGGCTTGCCTGCTAAGTTAAATTAGAAGATAGTACAAGTTACCAACATACATAAAATATATATACGCCGGAGCATTTATATTTTACTGCCAAACATCGAATTACAAATACCGACATCATATTCTTTTATAAATGTTATATTTGTGCAATATATTTTAAACTTACAGATTGCAATGCACGCTAATTGCTTTATGTGGCATGTTTAATGTTCTGTTAGCAATACTCATGATCAGGCAACACTGAAATTAATTTAAATTTACTGTTTTCTTAAGTAATTGATTGTCTGTATAAATAATAGAGGTCTGCCGTTGTCCGCGCTTCACGGTAAAACTACTGGATAGATTTCAATTAAGTTTTCTAAGTTTTAGTTCTTAGACACTTGGCCTTTATCTAAAAAATATATATTGCGACATCCTCATCGATATATATAATAAAAATAAATCCTTATTTCCCTTGGTCACGGCATAACTGGAGTATTTTTTTTAAGTTTTCTTATACTTTAAAGAAAAGAAGGTGTTTACAGAGAGAAAGAGAGAAAGTTGCGGAGAAAATTGGAATTTTCAGAAAACATTCTGACTATTTTAGCTTCTTGCGTTTGACAGTTCACAAGTAGGTAATTGAATATTCATAGTAAGACAGGACAACGTCTGTCACCACTGATGCAATATAACATAGCTCCAGTGGCCCGCCAATAAAGGCGGAGAGACGGCACACGGCGGGCTTATTTAGTGGGTGAGGACCCCACACTACCCTGTTCGTTGCCCAGAACGACGGTGTGCAGTTAGGTACATTTTTTCCCGCCTAAACAAAAACGTTTGTCAGGTCTAGTTTAACTAACTAACTAACTTATCATCACGCCATTTCCCTTGCGGGGTAGGCAGAGAGAACAGAGTGCCAAGAGGCTCTATTCTTGCATACATCTCTCGCTTCCTCAACATTCATAACTCTCTTCATACACGCTCGCCGGTTTCAGAGACTCCTGACTCCACCTTCCTTTAATACATGACCAATTTGGTCTAGGTAGGTAAGTCTCGGTCTCCCCCTGTACCTACATCCTTCCACTTTCACATTATATATCTTCTTAACCAGTCACTCGTCCGGCATTATTTCCACATGTCCGAACCATCGGAGCATTCTCTTTCGCATCATTACACCAATACTCTCTTTCATACCTACTCGCTCTCTTACGTCATTGTTTCGAATGCAAAATTAGTCTAGTCTAATATAAATCTAATAAGGTTTTATGAATTGACGATTGTTATAAGCACTACGAGTTCAGTGACGTGCGTTTTCTGGTCGTGGGTAGTAGCACCTAGCACCTAGTACCAGCTAAGTTACCATCAGTTTAATTATTGACGACTCTAAATATTACAGACGAACGACGAGATAGTGAACGACATTATATGTAACACAATTCTTCTTCAACTCTTAGGTTCTCCACGTGCGTGAATGCGACTACTACGACAGCGTACAACCTATCAGCTCGACTGTTTAACCTGGATTACTGCAAGATGTTCACCGAGGACACCGGTCTCACCACGAGCCAACGCATGTTCGCCGGTTTCGTAGCGACCATTCTCGCGCTGACTGCTGTGTCCACAGTGTTAGAGATCACGCTGCCAGATGATGCTAAAAAAGGTATATTTTATCTCCATTTGATACTGCAAGGTTGGCAAACAAGCATAAGCTTGACATATTTTCTTTTTTTGTTTTGATGTGAAACTTCTAATGCGGAGGGAGGGTAAATTCGGCTGTTAGCGTGGCGACGCTTTTCAAACCAAATCAACTTGTCCCGTTCAAATCATGCAAGTTAAATTTGACACACTTCCCGATTTCCAGTTGAGCTGAATTTTTACACGCATATTTATGTATGTCGCGTGACAATGCAATATTATGATGGCATGGAGCTGATCTGATGATGGAGATGGAAGGTGGACATAGGAACTCTATAATGAAACGGCGCAACCCCATCGAGTTTGGGCTCGTATGATTCGTTTTGACGAGTACTTTGTCTCTAGACGGTATCCAGGATCTGATGATGAAGCTGGAAGGTGGCCACAGTAACTCTATAATGAAATGACGCCACTCGACGTTTGATTCGTCTGATGAGTACTTTGTCTTTAGATGGTATCCAGGGTCTGATGATGGAGCTGGAAGCTGGCCATGCGAAACTCTGTAATTAAATGGCGCAACTCCATCGTGTTAGGGCTCGTTTGAAATGTCTTGACTAGTACTCCAGTTCTAGATGATATCCAGGGTCTGATGATGGAGCTGGAAGATGGCCACAGTAACTCTGTAATGAAACGACACAACCCCATCGAGTTTGGAATCGTTTAATTTGTCTTGACGAGTACTTTGTCTTTAGATGGTATCCAGGGTCTGAAAATGGAGATAGAAGGTGGCCAATAGAACTCCGTTATAAAACGACATAACTCCATCGAGTTTGGGCTCATATGATTCGTCTTGACGAGTACTTTGTCTCTAGATGGTATCCAAGGTCAAGAAAGGTTTAGAAATATGTATATACATATTATAAAAAATATACATATATACCTTACCTACTCATCACGACCCGCTGCCCGCTGGTGGCATATCTAGAGAATAATCAATTTGAACAGCAGTGTGTGTTTGTGTTTGTGTATGTCTACGAGTACATGTTATGTGTATGTATTGCTTACTTACTAATGCTGTGTTTGATGGATTCAATTGATAATAGGTACGGCTAATAATGTAAGTAGTTGAAATCGGGAGTTGCATCTGCCAACAAACTGCTATGCAGTTTGGCAGAAGTACATTAATGTGTAAACCTATATTATCTTTGTTTAAAAAATGAATACAAATACATTTTGATTAAGTCTACATATATGCGTCTATATATATGTGTGTGTGTGTGTGTGTGTGTGTGTGAGTATATTTATCTTAAGTTTATTTTCTCTTCCTATTATATATGTTTTTGTTTAAATGGAACATTGTGTTTCAACTTGTGCGTCCGTGCGTCGTCGTAGGTACACACTGAAAATCAGCGCTGTTTTCACATAGCATAGCATCATACTGAGTGTGGACCTCGTTGATCAGTCGCGATATACATTTTTCTGTATAATATGATTAAGTTTTTGTATATCCAGACTGAAAATAAAATACTTTTCTTTCTTCTTTCTTTCTATATTATAGAAAAAATCTAATTAGGTATATAAAAGATAATTGTTATTATATAAGCTCCGAGTATCGTTATTTCCGACACTTTAAAAAATCATCTTCAAACTTAAGCCAATTCCTTGGCAACTTTTTATTTGTTAAGGCGCAACTCGCACACCCGCTCGTTCGTGGCAACGAATAGGATAGTGTGGGGCAAATAAACCCCCCGTGTGCCATCTCTCCGCCTGTACTAGCGGACCACTGGAATTGGAAGACATAACTGCATTGGTAATGAATCCCAAGAATCACTCTATCCATTGCTGAAAACTACTCGACATCCGCTTAGTAGTTTTTGAGTTTATTGAATTCAGGCTGGGAGATAGGCACGACGGGGTTATATAGATAAGTAGATGTAGGTTATTTTCAAATGTAAAAATCTTCTTTTTATAATGAAAGTATAAAGAATAGACTATAACTAAGACAAAAATAAAAACAATTCACAATTAATTAATAGTGCGCGCTCGTCACGCGTTCCGCAGTGAAACTCGTATGTAGTGCATAAAATTTAATCATCTTATTAAAACATAAAATATCACGATATCTTCTCTATGATGTCAAAGTAAATCTAGGTCTTAAATACAGTACTAAGGAACACAAATTTTGACGTTCATATTATTAGCAGCAATGTTAACGTCCTTATAAACCCATTCTTTCCCACAGGTGTCGTAAGAGGCGACTAAGGGAAGTAAGCAATTATCACATCGGTGTGATTTGGTTGTTTTTTTTTTTTTATTGCATGTAGGTGCCGGCGAGCCACGGTCCATCTGATGGTAAATGGTAACCGTCGCCTATGGACTCGACTATACCGGGAGTATTCATTTCACAGATATTAGGTAGAGGTACATGAAAAAAAACAGCCTGCTACAACCAAAACACACCGATGCGCTTAATGGCCGGTCACAAGTGAGTACCCTTACTTGGTACCCACCCCTACCACCAGTAACACAATGGGTGATAATTGCTTACTTTTCTTAGTCGCTTCGTACGACACCCGTGGGAAAGAATGGGGTGGTGACACTTGTATTCTTAGTCCGTCACCACACGGATGATTCATATAATATCGTCAGATAATATAATGGGTTAAGTACTTAAGTTAACCTATTAGACAGTGTAAGTATTATTACTAATTAATTATATTATACTTAAAGCACTCTCTATTCTCTAATGCGTAAATAAACAAACTATCAAACCGGTTTCTATATGAATAATTTGTAGTTTAGTCGGCCGCTGCTGGTGGCGTCAAGTGGTTTACTTTCATTCGGACTTGTAATATTTATGCAATAAATCGGTTTATATTGAACATTGTCAATGTTTGTAGCTTTTACTGTGTGTTCGGTAACAAGCGAACATTTTGAAATAGGCGCGCATTTATTTGTATTATAACTTATTTGAAATTCACTTCGACAGCGCGCAAGTAAATCTAAATCAAGTCCTAATTCATAACTGACCATGAAGCGTCTCCGTGTGTTTTGGTTGTAGCGAGACATAGCCATTAGTTATTTCAGCTTGTTCCGCGAAATGAAATGGTGATCAGTTGCTTGAGTCTATGAGTTACGGCGACCACTTACCATCAAGCTGGCCCTGGCTCGTCTGCCACTACAAGCAACAAAAAAATATATTTAATGATGGTATTAAGTGAAAGTTTACACATAAGATTCAGCATTATTCTCAAGAGCTATCTACGGTGGTATGGCAGTGTTTGGTATTGCCGAGTGCATGAGCACCATTTGCCACTTACCAACAAGTGGCTAATGGTGCATATGCCATAGCAGTAGTAAAAGTTAATAACAATAGCATATTCTGCCACAGGCGCGCAGTGGGCGTTGTCCTGGTCGCTCCAGGGCTCGTGGCGCGCGCTGCACGAGGCCCCGGCGCGCTCATCGCACACGGACCTGCGCTCGCTGGACGGGCTGCGCGTCGTCACCATGAGCGTCGTTATCGTGGAGCACGTCACATGGATCCTCACGCACACGTACCTCAGTGAGCCCAGGACTCTCGAACAGGTTTGCGAATTTCTCTAGGTTTGCTAATATACGTATAAGGTCCGAAATATGGATATAATTTGGAACGTGAGAGTGACTAAAAAAGAAAAAGTATCTGGTCAAAACCGCGGAGATTATTGGGTGCAGTAAGGGTTGCTGGAAGTGACGCTCTTTTGGGTACTCTGTGGCTTCTATGTGTAGAAATTGACAAAAAGCTGAGTGATGAGATGTTTTTCCATTGTTGGGCTCATTGCTAAGGGAGGTAACTGCCAAGGGAGCTGTAGTCGACTATTATACGTCATAGATTTGTAGCTATTTCCAAAACAGACACAGACGGACCAAATTTCACTTGTATTCGTTTTTTGGTATTACTAAATGCATTATGTAAAAAGCCGCTGAAAAAAATATACTCCAATTTAATTTATTTCCAAAGATAAAGATAATCTGATCTATGTATATATCTTACCAGCTTCGGCAGACCAGGGACGGTATACTTCTCGCGAACAGCACACTTGTGGTTCAGATCTTTTTTATGATGTCGTCCTTCCTGCTCGCACACAAGTTACTGCAACAGAGGACGAAGGGAGACAACGTACCGCCTTTCAGCACCTTCCTACATACTATGTTCAACAGGATCATGAGGTCAGTCAACATCAAGAAGCACATCGCATTAATTTGACAGGATTTTCCTCTCTTTTTCACTCTACTGGTAGAGCCTTGGTTATCCCAGCACAAATAGGCTGGCTTGATCAGGGAAGTACCACCCTCTTACAAAAAATTAGCGTGCAGCAACGATGAGTACTCCTACCGTTTTGGTTTCGTATGGTGACAACAAATACCCTCCCTATCCTCCCTTTCCACCTCCTATCCCTTTCCTTAGAGATGGTTATATATGTTATGGTGCATATGTTATGTTATGGTGTGGTCAGCGTCTATTAAGCTACGGTAACTTGTTTGCCACCCGCGCGATATAAACTACACAAAGTTCTCTCACGTTAGTGATATTTTCCTCCGCTTCCAAAAATGTAATTAGGTAAATGGGCTAAGATTTCTAAAAGCCAAGTCTGCCATGTGAAACCTCGACCCCGACCTATAGGTCGAACTCGATACTGTCCGCTTTACCACTAAAAATCACACACCAGTAAATATCTTGGCAGTTTTTTCAGATACGCGGAAATCCTTTTTAGATCCCTTTATTTACTAAGCGGGACTCGGGGAACGGGAACATTAAGTACGCAATTGATTAATTTTAGGCAATCACAGACCCACGCGGTGGTAACATTCAATTAGCTTCCAAAAACAATGACCATTTAGAATTTTCTGCTAGTGCACAAGGGTAAACTCCTCAGCATGCCATGATCTTACCAATAAACTTGCGTATACCTTTGTAAAGAAATACACACTCAATGTTGGTCATCACACCTAAAGTGTGATTTCTGTTAAAGATCTATCTATAGGTACATATTACATAATTGGGCCATCTTGGGCTCTCTGAACGCAAAAATATAAAAATCTGCCCAACGGATTTTTCACCAATGGATGAAGTGATTCGTGAGGAAAGTTTGTTATAGTTCATTGAGATTTTATGAAAATTGACTAAAGAACTATTATATACGACTATTGAAGATGTCGAAAAAATCATAGAGCGTGCGCCATGTAAACTAATAGAGGCTGTAGTAAAAGATAGTTCTTCAACCGTTTCTAGGGTGAGTCCGAGCTACTTCGTGGTTGTGTGGTTCGCGGCGTCGTGGTGGGAGCGGCTGGGCAGCGGGCCGCTGTGGGCGCCGCTGGTGGAGCGTGAGGCCGCTGTGTGCCGGAGCAAGTGGTGGACACACCTGCTGTTCCTTAACAACGTGCTTTACCCTGACGACGAGTGCCTCATACAGACTTGGTGAGATCATCGCTTAATGTACATGTATCCGTTCTTGGCTGGATTTTGACCGATAAGGGCAATACTAAATATTCGACCTTAATTATCACGAGCAGGTACCTGGCGGCGGACATGCAGTTATATGCGTTATGCCTGATGCTGACGCTGGCCCTCTGGCGGCGCCCTCGCGCGGCTCTGGGCGTGCTGCTGGGCCTGCTGCTGGCCTCTATGGGGCTGCTGTTTGCTCTCGCCTACCGCTCGAGCTTACTGCCTACCCTCATCATGCACAGGTGCAGCCTCACATACTTTTGTAATAAAGTACGGTATTCATAATTGTTGACAACTCAGGATGCAACAAATAATCAGTGGGACGTTGGCGAAGCACACCCTCTTGTATTTCCGAAGACACCTGTCGGTTTCATGTGTGGAGATGGTGCTGTTTAGTAGGGAGGTATTGTGGAGTTATTAAGCGGAAGTTTGATGCAAGCGCCTCTGATAAATATGTATATTTCTTTTCTATAATTATGATTTTTACGATTTTTCATGGCGAGTTAAAAAGTTTACAGTTCGTCTGATGGTAAACGGCTACGGTAACCTATACATATAGACGTGAGCTACATCAGAGGCATTTCTCACATGTTGCTAATGCTAAGGAAAGGGATAGGTGGTAGAGAAGGCTGATAGAGAAGGAATATGAAGGATATTTGGTCATTTGCCACTTATACTCATGGAATACAACTGTTGGATTACCTACCGTTAACTATATTCTGTGAGGGGGTGGCTTTTCTCTGGTCAAGTCGCACCATTCAAGCTAGATCGGCAAGACCACCATATATAACATTGATTGTAACTTAGACGCAGAGCGTTCGCTAGAGATATTGTGACGGTTCGCTGTACGAGTGTTGTGCGCGCAGGCCGGAGTCGGTGCGCGTGTCGTACCGCGACGGCGCGTCGTTCAACGTGCTGTACCAGTCGCCGCTGGCCAACGTGCCGGGCGCGCTGGCCGGCGCGCTGCTGGCGCACGCGCACCACGCGCTGCGCGCCGCCGGCGTGCGCCTGCCGCGCCACACGGTACGTGCCCCCGGCTGCCTTTCACAAGAGAATATACCGCTTATTCAATTTTATTGTTAACTCCAGTAAAACCACGCCAGAATGCACGGAACGGGAATAAAAAAATTGTCCTGTAATTCCTTTGCATAAACAGTGCAATATAATGAAAGGCTTTTAAACTTCACGAAGGTCAAACACGACGTGTCATTACTAACAATAGAATAGTATAGTCTAAAACATCGTTGAACAGCAACACTCACGTTGCCCAACTAGCACATGTTGCATCACAAACAACACAATATAATAGATATTAGCATGGCCGCAATATCAAACACTCAGATAAATAACTCCTCATTAAAATAATGTTTCGTCATTATTGTGTACGTTAAAGATACCCATCAATGTTCCTTCAAAACTTTGTATGAAACAATTTCCTTTTGCATTCTTTCATGCTGGGTGAGTTCAATGTTTTCTCTTCCGAATTCATTCAATATAAATTCAGTAGTTTTTAGCATATTATATAGAAGACCTAACGACTAATTGGGTTTACAAGACATTACATTATAACCACAACGATATTATGGCTTCGATAAACTTCAGAATATAAATAAGTCACACTATTGATGCAAAAGTTGCCATCCCACCCACATGAACTGTCCATTTTTCCAGAATAAGAATTAGTCTATATGTTATTTTGGATTCTGAAAAATGATTTATGCTAAATATCATGATGATCGATTGAATAGTTATGTCGTAAAAGCGTAGCTGTGTCCTGCGATCTCACCCGCGCCTAATGAGGAATTATTTTTTTTCATCCTCACTATAATTTTTTTTTCAGTTTTGCAAAAATATGAATTATATAGGTAAAATAGCAATCAATTCACTCTTATTAGGTTATAATAACAATCTAAACTTAAATTAAAGCTACCATACGTTGTTAAGTAGGTACTTAGTCTACTTTAAGTTATCCATAAAATACACTTTTAATTTAGATTTAATATTTCTATTTGATAACACACATTTTAGATCTGAAGGTAGGCTGTTGATAAGTCGCGGAATTAAATAGGCGGTAGTTCGCTCACCGTCTTTATTGTTGGCACACTCTACTCGTATTATAAAGCTGCAACAGAGCTGTGTCTGTACATTTAAGATATTTAAGAAATAAATGACTGTGTTAGGCTATATAGGAGTGTCTAAACACAAAAGATTTTTTTTAGATTTTTTGTCTGTTTATCTTTTTATTCGTTCACGCATCACGCAAAAACTATTGAACGGATTTTGATGCAACTTTTATTATTTGATAGCTGATTAGACTAAAAAACTGGTAGACCTTTTATATCTCAGATTCTAGATATAGTAGCAGGATAAAATGTAAAACAGTTTTTAAGTCTAATCCAAAGATATCAAATAAAAATGTTGCATAAAAATCCCTTCAGTAGTTTTTGCGTGATGCGCGAAGGAACAAACAGCCAAACTGACAAACGTACAAAAAATTTAAAGCAAAATGATTTGTGTTCAAACACCTATATGTATTAGTCTAATACAGTATTTTTTTTTTTTCAAATATCTTGAATGTACAGACACAGCTCTGTTGCAGATTTTTATTAGTTAGGATTAGTTTGGAGGGTAAATAGCACAGAACACACACCTTTTTTACAAAATTAGCATATGCTCGTACCTCGCTACTTAGTTAAGAACCCATCAGTTATGGAAAGTTATAGTTGACGTATAAATGGCGCGATATGACCCGATTGAGAAAGTAACATTCACTGGCAACTTTGTTGGCAACAGTGTTCGTGCGAAATCAACATAATTATAATGTAACTAAACGTTTACTCTTCAGTTACATATAATTTAAGTAAATAAGGAAACAAACATAATATATTAACCGTTTGTAGCGTGTAATTAATGCCACTTTTCTTGACAACCGGTGTAAACTAATCCTCGGTGGATAGGCTGGCGCTAGATAAAATCATCGGGCACCTACATTCCGAATATGTTTATTCATCTGATTGGACAGATGGCGGGTTGGTTTCTTATAATATTTATAACCTTACCATTGTGTGACCAAGAAATGATTTTGAGCCTGGGTTTACTTTAAGTCCGTGAAATTCTATGTTTGTAAAGTCCCTCGCGATACTAAGTAGGATTATTCTTTAATGCTGGGTGTAGTCTATTAAAGAAACAAAAAAAATCATAAATATATTACTTGTGATAGTTTGGTTGTAAAATCAAGCTAAATTCAATGATTATATACAATATTATTGGCTTAATTACTTACCCTTTGGTGACAGATATATATTGGATTCAAAGTATTAATGCATAGGTTTTTCTCAATTCACGATAAAAAAGCACTATAAATCGCATCCATGTACTCCGTGCATCCAACCCTTTGAATGTGAAATAAGACGTTAGACGAAGTAGTAGTTCCTTTCGTTTCATTGTGATTGGCACGCATGAATCACACGTCGTCTTTGGACCAACTAGGAGTCACGAGTCGGAATTTCGAGCAATCACAATGAATTAACGAATGTTTGTCTTAGGTTTGTGTTACATTTATAGGGGCTGATCTGTAATATTAGTTCTTGAGGGATATCAAAAAAAGGTAAATAAATGGTGCACTACTATAACGGTAGTAGTGTTTGGTACAAAGTGAGAGCTCTCAATTGTTTTTATACACAAAGGGGTACAACTGCCTCTGTAGTGCAGCGGTAGTGTGAGCCACTGCTGATCTGGGTTCGATCCCCGGGTCGGGCAGTGTTATTAAGATTTTTACTGAAAAGAAAAAATCTCAGAGATTTTCTTAGTTCAAGGTCTGGAAATGTGCCCGTTAGATGGCAATAAGCTCGCCCCCTATTAGGTACATGGGAATTAAATATAGCTTCTTTATTTAAATTACTATAAAGCATCTCGATTTTGAAGAAGACGGGCGATACATTCTACTTCTATCTAGCGTAGTGGTAAAATTTCACGAGGAAAAGGGCTTTGCATTGCTCCGACTCCATGACCGGCACGGCATCAATGAACGAATTTATGAAATAGGATATTAAGTCTTGTTGCTGGTATGTTTCCAGGTGTTCAGTTGGATATCGGTGCTAGCAGTGCCGGCAGCGGTGTGGTGGATTGGCGGGTCTCCACTGTTGCTGGGCCGCGGTCCCCCCGACAGGCTGGCAGCAGCCGCCCTGGCCGTCTTGGAGCGACCCGTCTTCGCTTTCTTCGTCGCGATTGCCTTACTGGGGGCTATGAACGGTGTTGAATGTGAGTTTGTGATTTTTGAGATTTATTTTTTCTTACCCTGCTCGTTGCCCTAGACCGTATGCGTTTATGTATATTTTTCCCGCCTACACTCTTTAATCATAAAAATATCGGTTATTGTGGGGATTTCCTGGATCTAAACAACGTATTCTTCTCACAGGATATGATTGCTCTCCTTTCCTCAACATTCTCATCTTCCGTACCTATTTATGAGACCGAAAATAATTTCACCAGTGAATTGCCGGTATTTAAGGTAAAATAATGAAGGAGACTAAGCACCTAATGTCATTGCAATAGAGGAAGAATTTGTAAGAACCATTTTTTTTCGAAAATTAACTTTAAATGCAGCATTGTTAAGATTTAAATTTATTTCCTGCTGGTTAAGGAAGATTTAAAACTTTTATCTCTTAAAACAACAAAAAAAATATTTTAAATTATATTAGTGACACTGCACCGCACCGGAATTAAAATTTTGTGCTTATTTGTACTATGTCCAGTGTTTGTTTTAAATCCTACATCGTAATAGTCGTTGAGTGCTTCAGTGTTCTATGTCCAATAAATCGACCAATCACAGCCCGCGGCACCATATTGTCCGCCATTTTATTTGATTTGTCACTTGGGCGGGAGGCATAAAGAATCACCACGCTGCAGCATAAAATAATTAAAAAAATATATAAATTATAGTATTTTTGGTGCTTAAATTGTACTAGACATTGATAAATCATGTCTAGAACAAATTATAAAAATTAACATGAGCAGACACAGCCGCAAATTAAGCAGTAACTACTTTTTAATTTGCACTTGATTTCGTTATGAATTTGCAACAGGTGTTACTTTTTAATGGCTTTAAACATCCTCCAAGCTAAGCCCTATAGGGCGTTCATAAAAGTAGTATAGTATGGATGGTCCTAGACGCACAAGGACGCGGGATTATTCCTGGTTTGTTTAAGCTTAGAAACTTTTCTATTTCTTTAACTCTGGTGGTTATTGTTTTTTTTTCGTCAAAATCCATGTTATTTTAGGAGTACCTTTGAAAGACTAATAGCTAATGATGCTACCTAACACCGACTAACTTAAAAAAAGGTATTTATTCTAAATTATAGTTTGTGTTAAAAATCCAATCTTGGTAAATATATACTATGTTTTTATATTTTTCCATAAAAGAAAACTAAAACGATTAGTAAACCTATTATTGAGTGTTTGTCTTCTTTCAAACTCAAATCATATTTCGTAAGAAATTGTAATAAAACCATCCTGTATATCGCAATAGCAACATAGAACAAACAAGCACGCAAAAATGTAACAGTCACTTTGTCCTATCTCTAATGAGGTAATGTAACAGTCACTTTGTCCTATCTCTAATGAGGTAATGTAACAGTCACTTTGTCCTATCTCTAATGAGGTAATGTAACAGTCACTTTGTCCTATCTCTAATGAGGTAATGTAACAGTCACTTTGTCCTATCTCTAATGAGGTAATGTAACAGTCACTTTGTCCTATCTCTAATGAGGTAATGTAACAGTCACTTTGTCCTATCTCTAATGAGGTAATGTAACAGTCACTTTGTCCTATCTCTAATGAGGTAATGTTCTAAGTCCACATTCATAATTATGTTTGTGCATGTTTGTTGTATATCCACATAAAAACCTGTAAATTAAGTTATAATTAATCACTATCTTATAATATTATGAAAGTTATAACTATTAAATCAAAGGTAACTAGTGTATTAAGAGAAACCTACAAAATCTAGAAAGTAAAGATTTTGAAAAGAAATAAAGCAAAAATCTCTTTTAATGAAAAACGACGAATTACGAATGGCATATAGTAAAACAAGCACTGAGCCGACGCACTGTTAACAACAGATAAAAGTTGTAAATAAGCAAGAACAGGAAAACTTGATAAACCTTCCGTGTGGTGACGGATTAAGAGTACAAGTGTCACCACCCATGATGTGCTTACATCGATGTGTTTTTGTTGTAGCAGGAGATAGCCGTTAATTTTTTCATTTCATATATGTGAGATGAAATGATAAGCAGCGGCTTGATAACACTCTCTGTATAGTGGAGTCCATGAGTGACGATTAACATTTACCATCAGGTGGGCCGTGGTTCGTCTGCCATCATGCGCAAAGAAAAAAAAACCTTGTGGGGTAGGATGCTTGTGCAAAAAGATATTATGAAGTAAAGGTTTACGGTATCTATCGCGTTTACTTGATTTCCTACTATACCATAAACGTTTATTTCATAACGTGTGACATTCGCATCGCATAATTATTAAGTATTAAATAGTTAATTTTTAAATAATCGTGCGGTCCGCTTGAAAATTAGTTGCGCATGGGCGCTCTTATAGCGCGCGAAGCGCAGTGCGAGGGGTTATCACGGCGCACATGAACCCCTGCATTAACTGTTGTGGAGAATTTTATATACACAAAGCACACTCTCAAAGTAAAAAACTATTTATGGAAATATATATCTCATATAGAAAGTTAGCCGTGTGGGGCCGCCTTTAGAATTGTCCCACCCCTCTCCACCCATAGGAGTCGTAAGAGCCGACTAAGGGAATACCAGGGGAGTGGGCAGCAGCACTCCTTCGAGTATTAACAATATCCACAATCCAATCCACCTGCCAAAAGTGGCGATTACGGCACTATCCCCCATTCTTGGGGAGGCCTATGTCTAGCAGTGGAAGTTAAAAGGCTGATGGATGGATGGATATCTCATATTGATTTACTGAACGGCATCATAAAAGTTAGCGTGGGAGGGTTGTATATAAAGTAGGAACAGCGCCATGTGGCGCCCCAGTTAATAACGCTCGCCGCGCTGTGTGCAGCGGCAGTGCAGCGCGTGCTGTCGTGGGCGGGCTGGGCGGTGTGGGCGCGCCTGTCGTACGGCGCGCTGCTGCTGCACATGCCCCTCAACAAGGCGCTCGTGGCGGCGCGCCCGCTGCCCTCGGCCCTCGATCGCGCGTCCGTCGTAAGTATACCCCTATACGTTACGTACCTAGCCACTGGGCGGCGTGGGCGCGCCTGTCGTACGGCGCGCTGCTGCTGCACATGCCCCTCAACAAGGCGCTCGTGGCGGCGCGCCCGCTGCCCTCGGCCCTCGATCGCGCGTCCGTCGTAAGTATACCCCTATACGTTACGTACCTAGCCACTGGGCGGTGTGGGCGCGCCTGTCGTACGGCGCGCTGCTGCTGCACATGCCCCTCAACAAGGCGCTCGTGGCGGCGCGCCCGCTGCCCTCGGCCCTCGATCGCGCGTCCGTCGTAAGTATACCCCTATACGTTACGTACCTAGCCACTGGGCGGCGTGGGCGCGCCTGTCGTACGGCGCGCTGCTGCTGCACATGCCCCTCAACAAGGCGCTCGTGGCGGCGCGCCCGCTGCCCTCGGCCCTCGATCGCGCGTCCGTCGTAAGTATACCCCTATACGTTACGTACCTAGCCACTGGGCGGCGTGGGCGCGCCTGTCGTACGGCGCGCTGCTGCTGCACATGCCCCTCAACAAGGCGCTCGTGGCCGCGCGCCCGCTGCCCTCGGCCCTCGATCGCGCGTCCGTCGTAAGTATACCCCTATACGTTACGTACCTAGCCACTGGGCGGCGTGGGCGCGCCTGTCGTACGGCGCGCTGCTGCTGCACATGCCCCTCAACAAGGCGCTCGTGGCGGCGCGCCCGCTGCCCTCGGCCCTCGATCGCGCGTCCGTCGTAAGTATACCCCTATACGTTACGTACCTAGCCACTGGGCGGCGTGGGCGCGCCTGTCGTACGGCGCGCTGCTGCTGCACATGCCCCTCAACAAGGCGCTCGTGGCCGCGCGCCCGCTGCCCTCGGCCCTCGATCGCGCGTCCGTCGTAAGTATACCCCTATACGTTACGTACCTAGCCACTGGGCGGCGTGGGCGCGCCTGTCGTACGGCGCGCTGCTGCTGCACATGCCCCTCAACAAGGCGCTCGTGGCCGCGCGCCCGCTGCCCTCGGCCCTCGATCGCGCGTCCGTCGTAAGTATACCCCTATACGTTACGTACCTAGCCACTGGGCGGCGTGGGCGCGCCTGTTGTACGGCGCGCTGCTGCTGCACATGCCCCTCAACAAGGCGCTCGTGGCCGCGCGCCCGCTGCCCTCGGCCCTCGATCGCGCGTCCGTCGTAAGTATACCACTATACGTTACGTACCTAGCCACTCTACTCCTTTTGACTGAGACTGGCTAAGATAGAGGCATCGACTTCCATTCCCGGTCCAGATGAAAAGCAAGTCAATTTTCTTTATAATTGTGCTTATATTTTGTGATATTTTTGGAGTATTTGACATGCTTAGCTATATGAATTAACAATGTGCGAAAATGTGTAAATAACAGCCACAAGCAGGATTTGAACCTGCATCTCCTGGAATACCGTCCTAGATGCTTTGCCAATTCAGCCATCGTGACAATTACTCGGAATGCGAATTTCGATAACACATTCCTTTTCAAAGTCTTGAGTGGTTGGAAGCCCTATGGCTGCGTCATTATTTGGTATGAATTTTAATTGTATTAATGGGGATGTTTACTGCCATTATTTCACGGCAGATGGCGTATTGTCAACATCGCCATTGAAAACTGTAATTTCCATAAAATTTGTAATCCTGTAGATAATTTGGTAAATTTCAATTTCCTCGTAATATATGAGTATGTATGAGTATGTGCCTGTATACTGGAACAAAATGTAATAACCCCGATGTAGATTTATTTCTTTACACTGAGATACTTCTACAAAGTTTATAAGAAAAAAGACACAAAATAAAAAAGAAAAGAAGTTAAAATTATGCATCATAAAATTCATCCGCATCACTGGCTACCGGCAAAGTGCCCAGAAGGCTGGCAGCATTCCCACGTTGAATGGCAATGCTAATTCTTTGTGCTAGGTAAAGACCAACCCTCTAATCATGTGAGGCGTCGATTAGATCGCAATTTCTTTATAAAATTTGCTACCGTTCGGGCCCCATGACCCTAGCATTTCGACCCTAATCGGTTCGAAAATATAATTACCCTTAATTTATTTCTTAAAAATATAACATTAAAAGGAAAGTGGGAAATGTTGTGACTACCCAGCACAGCGTCTTTTAAGTCTTTAATAGGTAGGTACTGTTAACAATTAAACACAAAAAACAGCAAACAATTCTCAGGTAAACAAAGCAACTATAACAATTTGACAATGGCAATCTCGCTGATAGCGCCATTTGCGCTCAGTTTTATTCGTGGACTCCCAAACGTAAACGTCAACGTCATCTAGTTGCGCCAATGGACTCAAACCGTGCGGTAATAAAGTCGAGTTTTCAACGGGAAAGTGAAATAAAATTAAAATTTGTGGAAAATTTTCGTTTTATAACGTCGGTGTTATTATAATAATTAGTGGATAGTGTTTTTAAGTGTTTTATTGCATAAAATAGTTATTATACTTGATAATAAACATGGATTTGTATGGGTAAGTAGTTTTTTTTTTATAATTTTTTTTCATAAAAAGTGTCCTCCCGGCGTTACGGCGCGTGGCCTCGCGCGTCCTCGCGTGGCCTTGGCACTGTATCGCTTGGCACGCATAAGACTCCCGGGAGTGTATGGACGGGTTCAAGCAAATGTCACGATGGCTCAGTTGGCCTTCGCAGTCTTTAGAAAGGTATTCCAGGAGGCGCAGGTTCAATTTTAGCTTGTCGCTATTATTTTCTATTTCATAATTTCGAATTTTGTGTTCTGTACATACTTGATATTATAGGTAGGTAGATATACCAATTTTCTACCAACATTTAATATTTATTTTTTGCCTTGTCACCTCGTTTACGTTACACAAAGTTTTATTTGACTATCAATGCAAGTAATTATATTTGCGATTGGGAACCAGATTATGGAATGTACTTATTGGCTGACGTTGGTTCCCCCCGACAGCTGATGGAGTGGGGCGGCGTGGCGACGCTGTCGTACGTGGCGGCGCTGCCGCTGGCGCTGCTGGTGGAGGTGCCGGCGCTGCGCCTGTGGCGCGCGCTCGCCGCCCCCCGCCCCCCGCGCGCCCCGCGCAGCGCCGCCCGCCCCCTCACGGACAAGGCCGGCCTGTGACGCGCCGCCCCGCCGGCGACCTAGTCGAATTGGGACTCACGTTCGAGTGCACGCAGAATCACGCAAAACTGTCTACAATTATACTAATCGAGCGACATCATGAAACAAAAGAACGTCTGCCCGCAGGACTCCACGTTCAATGTTGAAGATTCTCGATGCTTCTATGTTCCTAATCTGAGTAGATACTAACTTAGTATCCGTGGTTATAGCTCGCTAGGATTTATTCCCCGATGTTTAATATTAAGTACATAATGAATCCTTATGATAACGGTAGAAGCAAAAGTTACTGTCAACAACGACAGTATATGTGGGCGGTGATTCTGCTGGGCCCTTCTTACTATCTCTGAGTAACGGCCACTTAACATCTACGACGACTTGAATATTACAAAACGCAAACTGTAGCTGTTTCAAAGAATAACATTATAAACCGTCCTTTTATTGCATTTAAGACGACCAGCTCTCTATCGTGCAGTCGAAAATAGGTACTACCTTTCCAGTTAGATGTCATAAACATATTGACATAAATATTCACGATGTTCTACAATGTCGGTGAACAACATAGCCCATTTCATTTACTTTTTGTGATAATAACAACGTACCTACTTTTAGGTATATAATATTTTAGAATTATATTTTATAAAATATTATAATTTACTTATCATGTAATATCTTGGTCCATACCACTTCGTATCATATTATTATTTTTATTAAATACGTAGATACCTAATATTCCATATAGATATTATCATGATAACTCTTTTAAACAAGGTATAGTTTTACCTAAATTGTTGTTATTATCACAAAATCTTCGTGATAAGCTTACAGAGAATCTGTAACATTTAGTATCGCCTAAGTGTATACAGGTTACAGTATTGAAGATCCTAACATCACAAACTTGGCTCAGTCCAAGCTTCAAGTAATGAAACATCTCGTAAAAAGACAAAAGCTTATTGCTAAATCTAAATACATCTTAATATACAGCCTATTATAATATTGTTTACATGTGAGTTTCGCATAAGGTTTTGACAAACTTCACACGCAGGGTTCCTCGTGATTCAGAGTAATAACTCGTGATCTAAGTTATAATAAGTAATAGATTATAGTAAACTAAAATTTATATGACTACAATTATTTAAAAGACATGGCACTGACTAAAATTACCATTGACAGATTAAATGGTATAATTCTTTTTTCTAATCCTGACAACACTTAAGTAGTGTTACTAGGATTAAAAAATATTAATGCTTATATTGTTAAAATAAGACAAAATAGATGATACCTATTGACCCAATATATGGCTCAGAAATATTGTTACTAACACTTTGAATAGTACTTAGAACTACTGGTACCTATTATATGAGGTCAACGAAGGCAATTATGTGATAGTACAAGTATGTAATTGATAGGAGTAGGTAATGGTAAGTAGATATTCTTGTGTGGGACACACACACACACACACACACACTTGCAAACATACTTTTAAAGAATATAATAAGTATATAATAATTAATAAACGTTATTATACTTATAAGCGTCGTTTAACTTTAATGCATCCAAGGAATCCTAAACGCACAGCCCATCGTTCGGGCACAATCGAAACCATACAGTCAGTCCTCGCCTTTGATGTTGTCGAAAAAGCCGAATCCGTCTAGAGACATTCGTCACTACGAATAAAAGTGCTAGGTTTGTCACATTGGCAGGAAATAAAAACGTAAATATATTAATAAATCTATATTTTTATATTTTTTTTATATATGCATAGCAGTTCAAATAGATAATCCAACACAGCACCAGTGGTCCGTCAACACAGGCGGAGAGACGGCACACGGCGGGTTTCTTTAGTGGCTGAGAGCCCCACACTACCCTGTTCGTTGCCCCGAACGACGGGGTATGCGGTTAGGTACATTATTTCCTGCCTAAACAAAAAAAAAGGCTATATACCTAGGTAGATGTGTCTGAAAACAACTATTTTTTTTACTGTTTATTAGCGCATCAAAAAATACTGAACGGATTTGGTGCCTTTTTTATTTGATAGCTAAAATCTGGTATATATATATTTTTTGCAGTTAGCAGTAGCTAGTACATTATAATGCTTATCTAATTTTCAAATGAAGGCCTCAATACTATAGGCCTAGTATTGAGATTGCGATTTGCGACACAACCTACCTACAAATCGGTCCCTCAGTCACATGCCTAAATTCGAACCTTATGTAAAATAAAATTGTCTGTAAAATCATCGAATTAAAATAAATAATTTTGTCTAACTTTCGACTAGCGTTTCGCGTAATTGTCCTACCACCTATCACACATAAACAAACAGTAAATTAAATCTAAATATACCTAATATTTGTTAATTTTCAAAATGTTAAAGCCAAGTCCACACCATGGACCTAGATTATAATTATTGATAACTAGCTGATCCGTGCCACAGAATAGATACTAGTCCTACGGACAGAAACGTCACTTTCATTAAAACTTGTCCAAAATCTATCTATAATAGCCTACAAAATCTTAATAATAATACTAATTGTTCGTAACGAGAAGAAATGTATCTTATATAAACAGAAATACAGTTGAGATTGTTTTGCCCGCCGCATGATCCTCGGGCAACCGCGTCGTTCAGCAAATGCGCTAGGGTTGCAAACAAAAAAAAAACCTATGATGATTTTGCTACATCACGCTATCTCCCTTGCGGGGTAGGCAGAGAGAACAGAGTTACAAAAGGTTCTGTTCTTGCATACATCTCTCGCTTCCTCAACATTCATAATTCTCTTCATACACTCTCCGGTTTCCGCTCGCCGGTTTCGGAGACTCCTGACTCCACCGAAGCAAAAAGCTGTCGTTTATAAAACTTAAAAATGTATTTTTCTAGTAGATTCTATTTGATTACTTTTTATATGATTTGAAATGTTATTTTCAAGTCGGATTATTTTTTTAT
The DNA here is from genome assembly GCA_948253155.1 of Leucoma salicis. NCBI lineage: Eukaryota > Metazoa > Arthropoda > Insecta > Lepidoptera > Erebidae > Leucoma > Leucoma salicis. The sequence continues at coordinate 331,767 of OX411822.1, read as the reverse complement.
ACTTTGTTTTTTTTGTTGATCATATGCGTTTAGAGTTTTAGCTTTGAATTTTCGATTATTAAATTTTATTGTCGAAATACCCTAAATCGCGTAAATAATTTTAATTTAAATCAATACAACAAGCTTATAATACAGCTTACTAGAAGATTTTATTTATTACGTAACTGTAATCATCGAAACAAACTTATATCCTCATTAGGTAAATCTCGTTCATCTACCCTTCCTTATATCGACACTTACAAGCGATATCGCTTACTCATCACTACGTCTTGGATGAGAACAATGACGACGCCAGTTAGTGAATGGGCCTTAACCTTCCGGATGCATGCTGAATCGAATTGCATCCATAGTTTGTGTTCCATGTCTATATTTCCCGTAGGGATAATTTAAAATAAAATAGTTATGTTGCAAACATTGTGTATAAATTAATTAATAAATGAATCAATGTCATAAATATATATTTAAATTTACAATTCTAAATGTTTAGGTAGGTTTAGATTATTTCATATCTTACATGTAATTGCATTTAACCGTCCCATCACATTATAAAAAAAAAAACCTTAATGTTGCGCCTGTTTTCCCCGAGTGGGGTGGGCAGAGGTGTATTGCATCTTATTAAATATTTATTCATACTAAATCAGGTATAAACTTGTTCAGTTAGTGTGCGTACGTGTATATATATATTATTATGTACCTATATACTCACTATGCTATATCTAGCAGATTCCAATTATTATTTTGGTTTATGGACAGATTTGTGTTTCGTATGCGCGGCTTATTAGTAAAACGTGCCGTGCATCTAATAGGTTATCCCTACTTGAACTAAGTGCACATTACTGTGTCCGGCTTGTGTGAAGCGACTGGTTCGCGGGTAGATTGAGCTGCGAGCAAGTATGCCGTCTGCAGCGATTTTATAATACCCTTTAATTTTTTAATATTTAATCTTAAGTAAGTATAATAGTGTTTAAATTTACATAATATAGGTATATAGTTTATATTATACCCTTAGTGTGCGCTATACAAAGTGCTCCTAGTTTATGTCATGAAAATATTTAAGTAATATAGTTTTAAACATTTTGATCAATATTTTAGCACTTGACATGCTCCGCTACTCTTAAAGTACAAATTATAATTTGTGAATAAGGAAAAAGAGTATTTTAGTACAGGCGGGAATCGAACCTGCGTCCCATCCTATCCGGGGAAGTGTTCTAATCCATTGAGCTACAGTACTATCTTTTAGACATACCCAATCTCCTTATCACATTTGTCTTAACGACCAACGCCCTTTATCGGAACGCATTTACATGCATCCAAATGTTTAAAAAAATCACGCCATCAAATAGTATGAATTTTAATTGCAAATTTAAACTTACTATATTGGATAGGTCATGTTTATTGGTCATATTATCAACAATTATGAATTCTTATCAAAATAAGTAAATTTATCGTCTCAAGTGTTTAAAACAAAAGACTTTTCCCTTTTACTGCATATAATTTGTACGAATGGTTAAAGAGATAGGACATAGGTATGGAACCGCGACCGTGTCATATGTACCTAATCTATTGAGTGATATTTCTATTAGACGGTTTTTTTAAATGTTTACCGCCCAACGATGTGGGCACGGGCAGGCGTACATCACTCGCTCAAGGCCCCGAGTTATATGTCTACCGCTTCGCGTACCGACCACGGTACAACCGACTGAACACTGTCGCATGCGCGGCTATGCGCTCGCACTTGTTGTGTTTCTTTTTTTCTTTTCAAAATTTCTTTAATTACCCTAAAATATAACAAATGTTATTAACTAAACACGGTTTAGTATAACATACACCAGAAACTTAAAGGGTAACCATATCAAGCTAACAGCGCCTATAAAAGATTTTTGATAAAAATGCTATTTATGTAACAATACTTTGTAAGTCCTAAATTAATAAAAACTATATTAAAGTACAAATTATAATTTGTGAATAAGATTTTTGATCTATATTTTTTAGCATTTGACATGCTCCGCCACTTCTTAAAGTACCAATTATTAGTGAATAAGGAAAAAGAGATTTTTTGTACTAGCGGGAATTGAACCCGCGTCTTTTCAATCCGGGGAAGTGCTCTAAACCACTGAGCTATAGTACAGATCCTTCGATCATCCCAAATTCCTTATCACATTTGTCTTAACGACCAACGCCTACGCGCCAACTAATAATTGGTACTTTAAGGAGTGGCGGAGCATGTCAAATGCTAAAAAATATAGATCAAAAATGTTTAAAAAATCGCGCCATCAAATAGTATGAATTTTAATTGCAAAATTAAACTTACTTTAGTGGATAATTGCATGTAAATGCGTTTCCGATAGATGGCGTTGGTCGTTAAGACAAATGTGATAAGGAATTTGGGATGATCGAAGGATCTGTACTATAGCTCAGTGGTTTAGAGCACTTCCCCGGATCGGAAAAGACGCGGGTTCGATTCCCGCTAGTACAAAAAATCTCTTGTTCCTTATTCACTAATAATTGGTACTTTATGACCTACACGATTTAAATTATTTTTTTAATATAAAAAACTACTTTTGTTGACTTAAATATAAAAGTGAAACATATATGCTGTCACTGACTATTTTATTCAGCTCTACAACTTTTCTCTAGAACTCAATAATATATCTCTCATTGCTAAGACAGCGTTCGTAAGAAACGTTTTCGTTCGACCGTTTTTTCTCTGACTTATTTGCAAATCCGACTACAGTCATACAGTACACGACTACAGTCAATCAGTATTACAGTCACGGAGCTACTACTACCTTTCTGACCTCTATGACGTAAACCCAACTAAGGAGACAACTGGCGAACTGAAAACAAGACCCGATTCAGATTATTTATTGAACTGACAACCTATAACGACTGTCAGGATGATATATGGCAGCCGGGACCTACTTAACGTGTCTTCCGAATCATGGAGGCAGGGCCGGCCCGCCCATACGGCGAACGGAGCAGTCGCTCCAGGCGCCAAATCCTAGGGGGCGCCTAAATGGTAAAGAAAAATAAAAGAAATTTCTTTTTTTTCGATCGTCTAATTATGTATTTTAAGCGAAGAGATGAACGAGACGCGCGCGAATAGAGTGCGCGGGTCACACCAGAGTATGGTTGAGATCTTCGCGTTCCATACTTACTTTACACTCACAATTGGTATAGGTATATATTATGAGTGCGAGTGCGATTCAGTAAACGATATGAACAACAGGTTCGTGGAAACTGTCCAAGCGGTCGGGTCGACCTTTTTTATGACCAGTCGCGTCGATAGGACTCAAAAGCTTTCGTACCAAACTCTTAAGCTCATGGCGACACGGACAGAAATGACGGTGCAGTCTTCGGCTGATTGGTCCAATCGGAGGCGACTAAACAGACAGATCCCCAAGTCTATGCGACGAGATCCAAAGTGTTCGCAAGAGATCTGTCTGTTGGAAAAAGCCAGTTGACCAAGCTGAAGACCAATGATGGTACTGTTGTTTCTTCCAAAGATGAGATATTAAGAGAGGTCCACGAGTTCTATGGACAGTTATACAGATCCCAGAACCCTGTTGTCAGCTTGGTCCATGAGCCCAGATCCAAGCTAACTCGGCACTATACCGAAGATATCCCGGACGTCAGCCTGTACGAGATCAGAATGGCTCTCAAACAACTAAAGGACGAAAAGGCACCGGGAGACAAGCTCTTGGACTGGACCGGATTAGGCATCAACATAAATGGCGAATACATCACTCAACTTCGATTTGCAGATGATATCGTGGTCATTGCCGTGTGGGGCCGGCTTTAGAATTGACCCACCCCTCTCCACCCATGGGAGTCGTAAGAGCCGACTAAGGGAATATCGAGGGAGTGGGCAGCAGCACTCCTTCGAGTATTAACAACATCCACTGCGATCGCCAACCCGCCTGCCAAGCGCGGCGATTACGGCACTATCCCCCATTCTTGGGGAGGCCTATGTCCAGCAGTGGACGTTAAAAGGCTGATGGATGGATGGATGGATGGGTAGCAGCCCTTGAGTATTAATAACATGCTCAACGACCTCAGCCGTGTCTCTCGACTAGTGGGTCTAAAAATGAACATGGACAAGACGAGTCATGTCTAATGTAATGGTTGCACTCGCCTCAGGCGCTCGTGTTAATTATTTTAATTATTAGTGTATTATTGACGATTTTAAGTGCTACTTAATAGGCCTACGAAATAAAGATATTTTTGAATTTGAATTTGTCCATGTCATTTCAGCATCGGTCCTGGTCGGGAGTGAGCTTCTCGAAGTTGTCGACCACTATGTATACCTGGGACAAACTGTCCAGTTAGGTAGACACAACTTCGAGAAAGAGGTCGATCGACGAATCCAGTTCGGCTGGGCAGCGTTCGGGAAGCTGAGGGAGATCTTCTTGTCCAATATTCCAGTGTCTGAAGACGAAGGTCAACGACCAGTGTGTGTTACCAGTGATGACTTACGGCACAGAGGCGTAGTCTCTGAATGTTGGCCTTATATCAAGGTTTAAAGTCGCTCAGCGTGCTATGGAGCGGGCTATGCTTGGGATCGCTCTACGTGATAAGATCCGTAATACGGAAATCCGTAGGAGAACGGGAGTGACCGACATAGCCCGCCGGGTCAGCATGCTGAAGTGGCAATGGGCAGGCCACATCGCTCGACGAACCGACAACCGTTGGGGAAGAAAGGTTCTCGAGTGGCGACCGCGTGTAGGACGGCCTCCCACCAGGTGGACCGTTGACCTGGTCAAAGTCGCAGGCAGTCGTTGGATGCAGGCAGCACAGGACCGTTCACTGTGGCGTTCTCTTGGGGAGGCCTATGTCCAGCAGTGGACGATGAAAGGCTGATGAATGGATGGATATATTATAAGGAGCAAACGGGAGAGGCGCCATAGTTGGATCTCGCTCTATTCTAAAATTTATTTCGAGCCGGCGCTGCATGGAGGTCAGGTGTTCACAAATAAGTGTTAGGTACTCTTTGGTCACCTAGGTAATGCCAGCCAAGCGAAAGTTACTTAATCTTGCCGATGGTTCGAACTGCAAGTGCATAAGGCTACGACCTCATCTAAAACAATACTTAGTTATTATTAAGAAAATAAAACGATATATTCTTATATGTATTCCGAACTTTATTGTGTCACACAGGATTTCTAGTCAGTTCACAAACATTTGCCTCGGCTCCACACGTTGGACAACACAATTTTGTCCATGCACACAAGGTGCCAACGCTCGTCCAACGCAATTTTGTCGATCCATACCTTGGGGGAACACCGTTGACACCAACGTGTGGAACCGGGGTTATACACTCATACACTGTCTTGCAATATCACTATTAAGAAAAAACTCAAAAACTACTTTCTTTAGACCGAGACACGACTGCTTTTATAATTAGGCTTTATCTATGTGGCTAAACTAAAAAACATGCAGAAAAGGTTCATAGGGTTCATATGAGTAAACATAGCATCACGCCTGTATCCCCGAAGGGGATGGCAGGTGTGTATTACACACTCACGGTGCACTGACTACCTGTTTAAGTCCCACGTAAAAGGGGGAGAGCCTATTGCCGTCTACCGGGCACATTTCCGAACTCCGGGCAGCTACTGAGATTTTTTTTTACGAATAATTTCTATAACTCTGCCTGACCCGGGATTGAATTCGAGACCTCATGATCAACCATCGCACACCGCTGCACCAACGAGGCAGTTAAAGCACGTAGACAGAATACTTAACCTATGAGCATGATAATTTATAACATGTTAAAAACTATACTATACCTCCACGTATGGAAATTAAAATGATGTTAACTAGCCCTCAGGTAGGTACGACTAACTGTTGTAAGTACCTAGGTATAAGCAAGCAGTATTCGCATGCACAAAGATGCAGTCCTTTGCAGACCTTTAAAGTTCGAGTTTTCTATAAGTACGGTCTATAAACCACCCACCACTGAAGTAATGTAACATAGTTCCAGTGGCCCGCCAATGCAGGCGGAGAGACGGCACACGGCGGGTTTAGTGGGCGAAGGCCCCTCACTACCCTGTTCATTGCCCCAAACGACGGGGGAAAGTATTTTAGTACAGGCGGGAATAATACTCTTTTTCCTTATTCACAAATTATAATTTGTACTTTAAGAGTAGCTGAGCATGTCAAGTGCTAAAAAATAGATCAAAATGTTTAAAATAATCACACCATCAAATAGTATGAATTTTAATTGCAAAATTAAACTTACTATATTGGATTAATGCATGTAAATGCGTTCCGATAGAGGGCGTTGGTCGTTAAGACAAATGTGATAAGGAGATTTGGTATGTCTAAAAGATAGTACTGTAGCTCAGTGGATTAGAGCACTTCCCCGGATAGGAAGGGACACAGGTTCGTTTCCCGCCTGTACTAAAATACTCTTTTTCCTTATTCACAAATTATAATTTGTACTTAGAGTAGCCGAGCATGTCAAGTGCTAAAAAATAGATCAAAATTGCTTACTTCTCTTAGTTGCCTCATACAACACTCATGGGAAAGAATGGGGTGGTGACACTTGTATTCTTAGTTCGTCCACATGGACAATAACCTAACAGTATCAGAGCTGTCTGTACATGTATATTTAGATATTTAAAAAAAAAAATTTTTTTTTTAATTTTTGTTGATTTGTTAAACTACTGAATGGATTTTGATGAACTTTTTTGTTTGATAGCTTCTTGATAAGATTTGAAATTTTTATCCCCCTAAATAGTTCAGAAAGCAGCAGTAGGTAATATAAGTTTTTACAAGGTATAAAGGATAGATTGTTTTATGAACAATATCAATATTGTGAGAAATAAAAGCCAGTATTTTTATTATTAATTATTACTTAGTTTAAATTCTTATTGTTAAATGGATCACATCATAAAACCTGTCTTCTAGATAGTAACAGTATCACCACTTATGTATATTTAAGGACAGTCAATTGCAATACCAAGCCATCTTAGGATCCAGTGGCCCTAAAGGTATTTAATTAAATGCTAAAACTAAAACATTCACTCTAGCGTCGTGAGGGTCCAGATCCACCTTGCCAGCCGCCTCTATGCCCTCCACCTCGACCACCTGCCCGGCCCCGACCAGCAGCTGAAAATTGATAATTATTTTGTGAGCAATATACTTCATTCCCTCCAAAGAGAATTTAGAAAGAGACATTAGAATTAATTGACTGCCGATCCCTACAATGTTAACTTTTGCAATTGACTTAATGACCCCTGCCAAACATTTAAAAAAAATTAGAACACAAACAGAATTATTCTACGACAATATATTTAGCCAATGCTATATCAACTACAGTATTATTATGTTCCTATGGAGGAGGAAAATAGTTTATTTTGATTGTAATGAATTAGAGGAATATACAGCAATATATTTTGTTTTACATTAGAAAAGTAATCATAAATTTAGCATAAAAATGATGTTTCATATCAACCATTACGTACAGTTCCACCGAGGGAAAAGGTGTCAGCCTAATGTTGTACTTAATGTTACAATAACACAAAATAAATACTTAGTTACATAGTAAGTATATAGGATAAGTTACACCAAACACATACCTACATATAGACATAAGTATATAAACAAAACAATGTTGTGAAGTATTTGCTATAACTGAAAGTGATTTCTACGTAATTACACTAACCTTGAGCTCGTAATATAGCACTTTTACCACGACCGGCAGTGGGCTTGTTTCCTTGTCGTTTGAACATCGGTGCATTTTTCAACATGTCCGGCAAAATAAGGAACCTGATTTTGGACCCCCTTATGTATACATTCTCCAACTGAGCAACTCTTCCATCTCTGTACGTTACAGTTACTTGCGTCATCTGGCAGTTCATATTATCTTCGGCTTCAATTAGCTTCCCGCGGTAGACTTCGCCGGTGTTAGTTTCACAGGTTACTACATGGCCTTCAGCTTCGTGAAGTACTTTAATAGGCACGCCGATCGACATCTTATTAGTGATTATATCAAAAAAACTTCAATTTATTAACGTTTTAATTAGTTAACACAAGATGTATTTGGATTAAAATTGGTTAACGATTCGTTTTTGGCATAAATAATAATATCCCAAACAAAACCAAAAACCAAACAGCCAACCGTCAACAGTGTTACCAACTCCTAAAAAAAAATACCCCTAAATAGCCCTAAATGCAATTCAAAAGCCCCAAAAAAAGCCCTGCATATTTTGTATATTTATTCAGGGGTACTGTTTTGAGTTTTCAGTTTTACGTCAGGGTGGATCATCTAATTGATCAAATTTTTTTTTTGTATTTACCTTTTCTTTGTCACAAAATTTATGTGAAAAATCCAAAAGCTGACTTTGGTTTTTTATTGTTAACTGCCACAAAGAATATTTTTTCTATTTAGATATTTTTTTTATATATTTTTAGCATTTGACATGCTTAGCACTATACATTAAACACAAAGTGAAAAATGTGAAATCGAAAATAACAGGTCAGGAGCAATTGTCAGGATGGCTGAATTGATAAAAGCATCTGGACGGTATCCAGAAGATGCAGGTTCAAATCCTGCTCCTGACTGTTATTTTCGATTTCACATTTTTCACTTTGTGTTTAAAATATTTTTTCTTACAAAATTTGGTGAAAACTTACCTTTTTATCCCAAACACATTTGTAATTTTTTTTGATTCAAAATATTTATTTTTTCGCCTTTTTTAGGGTTCCGTACCCAAAGGGTCAAAACGGGACCCTATTACTAAGACTTCGCTGTCTGTCTGTCCGTCCGTCTGTCGCCAGGCTGTATCTCAAGAACGGCGATAGCTAGATAGTTGAAATTTTCACAAATGATGTATTTTTGGTGACGCTATAAAAAATACTAAAAAAAAAAATTTAAGGGGTCTCCCATACAGCGTCTGTCTGTCCGTCCGTATGTCACCAGGCTGTATCTCCAGAACAGCGATAGCTAGACAGTTGAAATTTTCACAAATGATGTATTTCTGTTGCCGCTATAACAACAAATACTAAAAACAAAAAAATAATATTATTTAAGGGGGGCTCCCATACAACGTCTGTTTGTAAGTCCGTCTGTCGCCAGGCTGTATCTCAAGAACGGCGATAGCTAGACAGTTGAAATTTTCCCAAATGATGTATTTCTGTTGCCGCTATAACAACAAATACTAAAAATAAAATAAAAAAGTATTTAAGGGGAGCTCCCATACAACAAACGTGATTTTATTGCCCTTTTTGCTCGCTATTGATAAAAACAACAGGTAGATGCTTGAAATGTTTACAGGATATTGAGTTATATATTAACTTTAAAAATAAATAATTAAATGAGAATGAAATTAATATTCAAGGGGGGCTCTCATACAATAAACGTAATTTTTTTAATCGTTTTTGCTCGATATTGATAACGGCAACAGTTAAATGCTTGAAATATTCACAGAATATTTAGTTATATATTCACTTTAAAAATAAAGAATTAAATTAAAATAAAACAGTTAAGGGGGGCTCCCACATTATCTAAACTGTCTAAAAAGTAAGTACATTAAACACAAAGTGAAAAATGTGAAATCGAAAATAACAGTCAGGAGCAGGATTTGAACCTGCATCTTCTGGATTCCGTCCAGATGCTTTACCAATTCAGCCATCCTGACAATTGCTCCTGACTGCTAATTTCGATAACACATCATACTTAACGTCTTTGGGTGACGTCTGCGCCATCTGTCGGAAGTATTTTCATACATTATACCGACCAGGTAAACTTAATTTTACAATTAAGATTTTACCTAATAATGACGCAAACCCTTTAAATATTTAGATATTTTTTATATATATTTTTAGCATTTGACATGCTTAGCACTATACATTAAACACAAAGTGAAAAATGTGAAATCGAAAATAACAGTCAGGAGCAGGATTTGAACCTGCATCTTCTGGATTCCGTCCAGATGCTTTACCAATTCAGCCATCCTGACAATTGCTCCTGACTGCTAATTTCGATAACACATCATACTTAACGTCTTTGGGTGACGTCTGCGCCATCTGTCGGAAGTATTTTCATACATTATACCGACCAGGTAAACTTAATTTTACAATTAAGATTTTACCTAATAATGACGCAAACCCTTTAAATATTTAGATATTTTTTATATATATTTTTAGCATTTGACATGCTTAGCACTATACATTAAACACAAAGTGAAAAATGTGAAATCGAAAATAACAGTCAGGAGCAGGATTTGAACCTGCATCTTCTGGATTCCGTCCAGATGCTTTACCAATTCAGCCATCCTGACAATTGCTCCTGACTGCTAATTTCGATAACACATCATACTTAACGTCTTTGGGTGACGTCTGCGCCATCTGTCGGAAGTATTTTCATACATTATACCGACCAGGTAAACTTAATTTTACAATTAAGATTTTACCTAATAATGACGCAAACCCTTTAAATATTTAGATATTTTTTATATATATTTTTAGCATTTGACATGCTTAGCACTATACATTAAACACAAAGTGAAAAATGTGAAATCGTAAATAACAGTCAGGAGCAGGATTTGAACCTGCATCTTCTGGATTCCGTCCAGATGCTTTACCAATTCAGCCATCCTGACAATTGCTCCTGACTGCTAATTTCGATAACACATCATACTTAACGTCTTTGGGTGACGTCTGCGCCATCTGTCGGAAGTATTTTCATACATTATACCGACCAGGTAAACTTAATTTTACAATTAAGATTTTACCTAATAATGACGCAAACCCTTTAAATATTTAGATATTTTTTATATATATTTTTAGCATTTGACATGCTTAGCACTATACATTAAACACAAAGTGAAAAATGTGAAATCGAAAATAACAGTCAGGAGCAGGATTTGAACCTGCATCTTCTGGATTCCGTCCAGATGCTTTACCAATTCAGCCATCCTGACAATTGCTCCTGACTGCTAATTTCGATAACACATCATACTTAACGTCTTTGGGTGACGTCTGCGCCATCTGTCGGAAGTATTTTCATACATTATACCGACCAGGTAAACTTAATTTTACAATTAAGATTTTACCTAATAATGACGCAAACCCTTTAAATATTTAGATATTTTTTATATATATTTTTAGCATTTGACATGCTTAGCACTATACATTAAACACAAAGTGAAAAATGTGAAATCGAAAATAACAGTCAGGAGCAGGATTTGAACCTGCATCTTCTGGATTCCGTCCAGATGCTTTACCAATTCAGCCATCCTGACAATTGCTCCTGACTGCTAATTTCGATAACACATCATACTTAACGTCTTTGGGTGACGGTATTAGGTAAAATCTTAATTGTAAAATTAAGTTTACCTGGTCGGTATAATGTATGAAAATACTTCCGACAGATGGCGCAGACGTCACCCAAAGACGTTAAGTATGATGTGTTATCGAAATTAGCAGTCAGGAGCAATTGTCAGGATGGCTGAATTGGTAAAGCATCTGGACGGAATCCAGAAGATGCAGGTTCAAATCCTGCTCCTGACTGTTATTTTCGATTTCACATTTTTCACTTTGTGTTTAATGTATAGTGCTAAGCATGTCAAATGCTAAAAATATATATAAAAAATATCTAAATATTTAAAGGGTTTGCGTCATTATTAGGTAAAATCTTAATTGTAAAATTAAGTTTACCTGGTCGGTATAATGTATGAAAATACTTCCGACAGATGGCGCAGACGTCACCCAAAGACGTTAAGTATGATGTGTTATCGAAATTAGCAGTCAGGAGCAATTGTCAGGATGGCTGAATTGGTAAAGCATCTGGACGGAATCCAGAAGATGCAGGTTCAAATCCTGCTCCTGACTGTTATTTTCGATTTCACATTTTTCACTTTGTGTTTAATGTATAGTGCTAAGCATGTCAAATGCTAAAAATATATATAAAAAATATCTAAATATTTAAAGGGTTTGCGTCATTATTAGGTAAAATCTTAATTGTAAAATTAAGTTTACCTGGTCGGTATAATGTATGAAAATACTTCCGACAGATGGCGCAGACGTCACCCAAAGACGTTAAGTATGATGTGTTATCGAAATTAGCAGTCAGGAGCAATTGTCAGGATGGCTGAATTGGTAAAGCATCTGGACGGAATCCAGAAGATGCAGGTTCAAATCCTGCTCCTGACTGTTATTTACGATTTCACATTTTTCACTTTGTGTTTAATGTATAGTGCTAAGCATGTCAAATGCTAAAAATATATATAAAAAATATCTAAATATTTAAAGGGTTTGCGTCATTATTAGGTAAAATCTTAATTGTAAAATTAAGTTTACCTGGTCGGTATAATGTATGAAAATACTTCCGACAGATGGCGCAGACGTCACCCAAAGACGTTAAGTATGATGTGTTATCGAAATTAGCAGTCAGGAGCAATTGTCAGGATGGCTGAATTGGTAAAGCATCTGGACGGAATCCAGAAGATGCAGGTTCAAATCCTGCTCCTGACTGTTATTTTCGATTTCACATTTTTCACTTTGTGTTTAATGTATAGTGCTAAGCATGTCAAATGCTAAAAATATATATAAAAAATATCTAAATATTTAAAGGGTTTGCGTCATTATTAGGTAAAATCTTAATTGTAAAATTAAGTTTACCTGGTCGGTATAATGTATGAAAATACTTCCGACAGATGGCGCAGACGTCACCCAAAGACGTTAAGTATGATGTGTTATCGAAATTAGCAGTCAGGAGCAATTGTCAGGATGGCTGAATTGGTAAAGCATCTGGACGGAATCCAGAAGATGCAGGTTCAAATCCTGCTCCTGACTGTTATTTTCGATTTCACATTTTTCACTTTGTGTTTAATGTATAGTGCTAAGCATGTCAAATGCTAAAAATATATATAAAAAATATCTAAATATTTAAAGGGTTTGCGTCATTATTAGGTAAAATCTTAATTGTAAAATTAAGTTTACCTGGTCGGTATAATGTATGAAAATACTTCCGACAGATGGCGCAGACGTCACCCAAAGACGTTAAGTATGATGTGTTATCGAAATTAGCAGTCAGGAGCAATTGTCAGGATGGCTGAATTGGTAAAGCATCTGGACGGAATCCAGAAGATGCAGGTTCAAATCCTGCTCCTGACTGTTATTTTCGATTTCACATTTTTCACTTTGTGTTTAATGTATAGTGCTAAGCATGTCAAATGCTAAAAATATATATAAAAAATATCTAAAAAAAGTAAGTAGATAGGTACTTAACTGAAAATCATAAACAAAAGTGGGCGGTCCTACTACCTACATACCTACCTATCAAGGAATTGTTAACACCACTTTCTTTATATTACTTACCTAATTCTTACGCCCTTACAGATAATAATAAAAGTTTAAAAAACTGATGGAATTAACACTATAAAAACTCATCCACGATGGCGCCTACTTAGAGTCATATGTGCGCAGTGGGTAAAAGTGCGCAAACCCATTCATTTTAGTCCTAAATATATGCGATTGCGCACGCTTACCCACTGCCCACAATTACCTCGAGTGGCTCTAATGGTAACATAATTCCTTACATTTAAAACTGTTTCGTTATGCGCATTTAAGTCCAAGTTGAAAACCACGAAATGAGTCAAATTTTACTTGCAAAATTTGGTAACAGCCAAACACCATGGTTACAGAGAATAGTGTTATGTTGTTTACCTAGTTAGTGGTTTTTGGATTTTTCACATAAATTTTGAGGTTATGTGAAAAAATGTTAATACAAAACTTGTAGGTATTTTTATTCACTACAATTTTCCCATTTATTTTTTTCGATAAGACTCGTAGTTTTACCGAAATTTGTAATAAACCGTATTCCACCCTTAAAATCTTACTCCCTCCCAGTTCCCGACGTCAAATCGCCCGTAAATTATTTTTCCTTTTATTATTGTTATATTTTCTTATTTTTTCAATAGGAATAATCCTGTTCTAAATTTGTTTCACTTTTTACTATTTCTGAAGGTTTCGGCATTGGCCTATTTAATTACTTTTATTAGAACTTTTTATAACTAATTTAAGATCCACATTTTTAATAATTTTAGATAAATCGTTTTGAGTCCTGATTTTATCATTCAGCGTGTCATTTGAACTCTCTGAATAGGAATGTTTACTGATGGCGTTCGACATGGCCATTGAAAACTGCCTTTTCCATACAATTTGTAACCTGTAATTTGGTAAATTTTATTTTTCTCGTAACGTGCCTCTGTGTGCTGTACCAAAATGTAATAACCCCAATGTACATTTATTTCCTAAAGATTCAACATTAAGTATAATATGGGAAAAGTCACAAAAAATATCTGACTACACAGCATAGCGTCTTTCAATTCTTTAATCTTCCAGGTACTATAATACATCTTAACAATATCGCTGATCAACCGGATTAAACACAAAAAATAGCAGACAATTCTCAGGCAAATAAAGCAACCATCTCGCCGATAGCGCTCAGCTTTGTCTGTGGATCCCTTAGACTAGTCTAAGGTGGATCCTCATTCACGAAGTATAGATACAAGGAGTCCGAACGGTTTAGGCTTTTCCATAGTACATGTACACAATAATAAACCCAGATCTTAGTTCTCTTTTCTGCCACTAGGTGCGCTACGCATTGGCTCGCGAATGTTGAATTCAATTAATTTAAGTATAAAATATTAATTTATTTATTTAAATTAGTTGTAATAAAAAGAAACCTTCCGCGTAAGGATTTAAACAAGTACTTCTTGAAAAGTGGCGCACTCTACCGACAAAAGTTCTGTCCCCTAAATTGAGACCAGCCATCGTTCAACATTACGTTCGGACTCCATGTATCTATACTTCGTGCTTGATGTCATACATGTTTACCATTAGGAGTGTTCGCAACGGCTATTTATTAAAAACATTAAATAACGAAGTGCTATTTTTAAAACACCTATTATTTTTTACGCTTTAATATATTAAACGATATTTTTTGATTATCGTCGTATAGCACATCGTGCGCTATTTGAGGTTACGTTATTTAATATAGCTATGTACGCGCTATGAGCAGTTAACAATCTTAACAATAAATTAATGTCTACTAAGTGAATTGAAATTATTTAGATTCTGCCCACGGCTTCGTCTACGTGGACTTCAGAATTGGGTCAATCCTTACTAATACACTTTAAACACTAAAATGTCCATAACTACTGAACCAATGACATTTTTGATTAAATTCAAGTAGACTTTTTAAGATATTATCTAACCTAAAATTGTTTACACTATACTAGAACAAAATTTTATTCACAGTTTTATAATACACTAAACAAACAGACACAACAAACCAACACCACGAATAATTTAAAATCAAAAACTATAAGTACATCTAAACAAATAACGTGTGGCAATCGCTCAAAAACTCAGGATAATTATACGTTATTCCAGCTTAAGTGAGTTATCCGTACTGATTGATTATATCATCGTTCAAAAATATAACGAAATAAAATCAAATAACCAAACGATGTTTTAGATACTTACATTATTTTGCTCGTTATTTTTACGTCACCCAAAGACGTTAAGTATGATGTGTTATCGAAATTAGCAGTCAGGAGTAATTGTCAGGATGGCTGAATTGGTAAAGCATCTGGACGGTATCCAGAAGATGCAGGTTCAAATCCTGCTCCTGACTGTTATTTTCGATTTCATATTTTTCACTTTGTGTTTAATGTATTGCTCGTTATTTTTTATAATTGACAGAAATATAGTTCATAAGTGGTAAAATTAGAGCACAATTTCGCATGTGACAATGATATGAACGGGTTAGGGTCATTCCGTTCTGTCCCTTTCTTTCTGGGTATGACTGACTGAAGTGACTGATTGTTCAAGTGGGCATGTGACTGTGATATGTTGTTAGTGTAGTGTGTCATCGCTGTCGTGGCATAGCGGTTGTGGTAGCGCTTATATAATAAAAATAATCGAAAATAACGCTTGCTTGGTGTAATAAATAACGGGGCTATAGATTATTTATAAATAGCAAGTGATTTTATTAGTTATTTAATAAAACGAACACTCCTATTTACCATAGACCAAGAATACTTATCTTTACATTATATGGACGTTTTGCTGTTTTTACTGGTTTTGGTCAAAGTACAAATTATAATTTGTGAATAAGGAAAAAGAGTATTTTAGTACAGGCGGGAAACGAACCTGCTTCCCTTCCTATCCAGGGAAGTGCTCTAATCCACTGAGCTACAGTACTATCTTTTAGACATACCCAATCTCCTTATCACATTTGTCTTAACGACGATCAAAATGGTTTTGGTCAGTCAAATTAGTGATGCATGGAATATTGTTTATGCCCCTATAAATAGCCCTAAATATTTTAAGGCCCTAAAAAAGCCCAAGACCTCACAAGATGCATTTATCAGCCCTGAATTTGGGGCTAAAAGCCCTAAGTTGGGAACCCTGTCGTAGACATAGACTGTCATAGAGTTCATAGATATTTAGATATTTTTATATATATTTTTAGCATTTGACATGCTTAGCAACATACATTAAACACAGAGTGATATAAATTGTGTTAGTAGTTATTTTGAGATTGGGTATGTCTAAAAGATAGTACTGTAGCTCAGTGGATTAGAGCACTTCTCCGGATAGGAAGGGACGCAGGTTCGATTCCCTCCTGTACTAAAATACTCGTTTTCCTTATTCACAAATTATAATTTGTACTTTAAGAGTAGCTGAGCATGTCAAATGCTAAAATATAGATCAAAATAGTTTGACATATTTGATAACCGTAATAATTTTAAAAGTTAACTATGATTATAACTTTTTTGACTATAAATGTACTACCTGTTTTAGCCGGATACAAGAATGACAGGACAAAAGAAATTGCAGTTATGCCTATTCAAGCTGTTTATTTAAAGCCTCGCCATACTTGCATACATAATAGTAAATGCCATAACAAGTTATTAGTAAATAGTTAAAAAATTATATGCTTTTTCAGTAAGAGAATATGGTGATAAGTTTCTACTGTTGAAACCAGAATAAGACGCGTGGGAACACAGAATAGGAACCCAAGTCACAAATAAATGCCTACCGCTAGCGAAGTTTTACCGAAATGACGCAATAACACAGTTCATTCACCTAAGACTCGCACTAAACAGCTGTAAGTTTTGGCGCGAAATTTCGTAACTGACTTGATCACAGAAAAAACATCGTAGCTTATTACCTACTTACCGCCCTAGCTATGTAGTTAACTCATTGATACTCCTATTATTTTATTAGATTATCTAAATAACTTCTAAACGTGTAAGGAGTCCTCCCGGGAGTCTTACACGTGCCGGCCGACAGCGTTTGTCCAGGTGCCAAAGCCACGCGAGGCCGCACCCCAAAACGGGTGGACAATTTCTGCTAAAACAATTCTAAAAATAAAAAGTACTTACCCCTTGTTAAAAAATCCATGTTTATTGTGAAGTATAATAACTATTTTATGCACTAAAATACTTAAAAACACTTACAATACTTATAATAACACTGACGGTAAAAACAAGAAATTTCCACAAACTTTAATTTTATTACACTCTTCGCGTTGAAATCTCGACTATTACTATGCGGTTCGAGTCCATAGACGCAATTGGTTGACGTTAACATTTAGGATTTGTTTCTTATTGATACAGTTTATGTAAGCTTACGCAAAAAACTTTATTTTTTTGATTATGTTCGCGATGTGCCCACCAGTGTTCCTTATGAACATTGTAAATTCCAACACGCGTAAATAAGCTTTCGTCTGTCCACAATACGTTGGCATCAAGATTTTGGAGCACCCAATGACAAAATCTTAGCCTGGCTGCATTGTCGGTGGGGTGCATATCTTGAACAGCTCTAAAATGGAATGGATGCTGTTGATTCCGTCTCAGTAGATGCCAGACAGTAGTGTGATGAACACTAAAACGGCGACCAGCGTCCCGGGTACTAGCACGTGGTTCTGTCTCAAAATATTCTAGTATTTGTTCTTGTAGTTCCACCGAGAGTCCCACATTACCGCGGCCTGGCATGGCGAGGGACACTAAACTGGCCGTAATGTCTCAACCGTTGCGTTGCAGCCAGCATTACTTCCCGTGATGGACGTGGACTGTTCAGGAACATATCGGCAAACATATCTACAGCGCTCCGTAGACTATCACCGCAGACAGCGTACAGGTACAGGTGAACCATTTCCACTAGATCCATATTGGAATACCGTTCCGTCATAATGGAGTCGTAGACCTACGAGTCTTTATCTTACATACAAAAAAAAAATAACGATATCGTAACACGGCGCGTTCGCAACTGTCAACTTTAAAAATGTTCAGTAGGAAGGGCGGCGGTCAACTGACTGAACTACGGGGCCGACCGGCAGCACGGTGTTTGAATAGGCTCTCCGCCCTACGGGCCTACCCTGCGGGCGGAGGGCGATTGTCGGCAAGTTGCGCTAGCGCTAAAGTATAACTACCTACCTATTTTCTTATAATTCCTGCGAGTTGCAGTGTTTTTACACGGGGTCGTTTTATAAAGTAATATTAAGTACGGGGTGCATTACTTATTTCAACAAAGATTTTGGAAAAATATTTTTTTTTGGGTACTTTTTTTTTATTGATTCATGACATACACAAGGAGTACATGAAGCTGTATAAAAATGGCGACTGCCTAGATCAACACCTTATATTTTGCTTTAATCGCTTGAAACGCGTTAGACTCCCGGGAGTCTCGGATCAATGACCTCGACAATTGATAAAAAAGTCCAAAAGAATCTCCAAAGCTTGCAATAAGACTCAACATCGCAAAAAAAAAAAGGGCCGAGCCGCGCGCGCGGTCGCAAAAAAATTTGGCGCTAAAAATTTATTTCCTACTCCTTAACTTTCAATGCTATCCACTCTAAAATTTTTGCCCGATACAGACTGTTCATTCTACAAGCTGTTCATGATTTTTGCCTAAGCCTATATATACTGTATCAACGAGAAATAAATCCCAAACGTAAACGTCAGCCAGTTGCGTCAATGGACTCGAACGGGACGGTAATAAAGTCGAGATTTCAACGCGAAAGTGAAATAAAATTAAAGTTTGTGAAAAGTTTTCGCTTTATAAAGTCAGTGTTATTATAATAATTAGTGGATAGTGTTTTTAAGTGTTTTAGTGCATAAAATAGTTATTATACTTGACAATAAACATGGATTTTTCAACAATGGGTAAGTAGTTTTTTTTTTAGATTTTTTTTAGAAAAATACGGCCACCCGTTGCGGCGCGTGGCCTCTCGCGGCGCCGCGTGGCCTTGGCGCGCTATTGGCCGGCACGTGTAAGACTCCCGGGAGTCTAACGCTCGTTTAGAACTTGTTGAAATAATAGTAAATAATAATCCTGTCAGTTGACGGGTTAAATGTATTAGAACATGTAACATTAGCGTATATAACGTGATTAATGAAGGTTTTTTTTTACGTCAATACAAAAACAAGCTTACATACCGATGATGTGGACTGTTAGCCACCTTATTGTTAGGACCCAGTTGATTGGGTCCAAATACAAATAACGCATACGCGAAAAGGGTAAAATACTCATACATGTGTCTCTCTCACTCTTGCTAAAACCTAATATGTGCATCTTTTTCTTCATCCTTAATGTCATAATAGTAGCGAGTCTATAATATTCTTTGTCTAAGTTCAATAGGTATGTATGTATCATGGCCCTACCATGGTATGTATAATTTATTGCTCAGACTAAGAACTAGACAGAGCGAAGAAAATTCTTTGACATGTATGAGCGAGAACACAAGATACAATTTACTGGTGCAAAAAACAGACAAAGTCATAGATTTTTGTCTTTGTCACCGTGGCCAGTTCTTGGTTTTGTCACGATGTCAAAATGCTTTGTCTGTCACGATTCATCTGACATAATCGAACATTTCTATAAAAAATTGGGTTTCACATTATATTTACGTGTTAAATCAGTGTTTTGAGAAAAATACAACGTGATAATAGTGCTTGTACAATAGTGTACTTTGTTACAAAAGCTACATACATACATTTTCGATATGAATGAAATGTTATACCTGTATAACATTTCATTCATATCGAAAATGAAATAATTTAATGATTGAATGCTATAAAGTTATATAAAACGGGATTTTTTTACTTGAAATCAATAATTGCTACTAAGATACACTCAAATACATTTTCTAGCTAAATTTCTATTACTGAGAATTGTTTCGGTGTTGCCTTATTGCGAATTTAATTTGCCAGTTTTCACTTTATTAATAAATTTATATGTAATTTATGAGATGATGATAAAAAATTACCATTTTAGGTTTTCCTCTAATCCAGATGCGAGATCGAAATGGGCGGATGCTACGGGAAAACAAGGCAACCAACGAAATACCCAAAATATGCTTCACGATATTTTGTTGATGTTTCATTATACATAATAACAAAATAGTAACGTTGGGAGCAAAATCATTGCCAGTGAATATGTTCATGTAAGTATAGCTTTTAAAGTCTTTGTACTTCAACTTTGTAAGTAAATCTCAATGCTAGATTATAACTACCGCTGTAGTCATAATCTAGAATATAGAGAAACTGATTTGCTCTCTCTATTGTGGACACCTGCTTGGGGTTTAAGGGTTTCAAAATAAAACCCAGGAGTAAAACAAAATTAAATATGATATATTCACACCCCAAATGGTAGGTCGCAATACAAATTTATAAGGTTGTGGTATTCGTCCTATAGCTAACTTCACCACTTATAGTACTCTCTCTCCCGTGGGACCGGCCATGAAGCACATCGTTGCGTTTTGGTCGTAGCAGGTCTAGCCGTTTATTATTTCATTATAATATATATCAGTGAAATGAAATGGTGAGCAGCGGCTTGACAATACTCTCAGTATAATTGAGTCCATGAGCGACGGTTGACATTTACCATCAGATGGGCCGTGGCTCGTCTGCTACTAAATGCAACAAAAAAAAAGTTCTTATTCAATTAATTAAATCAGCACTGCAACGATGATAATTCTTTACTTATTTGACCCAGAAAAGAAAGAAAATGAAAAGTACAAGAAGTGTACTATTATTTTATTAAATATAACTTATTATTATTTACCAGATGAGATATCGAACAGAACGGCAATTTATGGAGAAGTAATACTTATCTTGCACCAAGGCTCAAAGTCTTGGTATTTCTCTACGTGATCGAATTCTTATTACGGAGGTAGAGCGTGAATATCCGACATAGCCCGCCGAGTTTGCATGCTGAAGTGGCAATGGGCAGGCCATATCGCTCGACGAATTGACAACCGTTGGGGAAAATGGTTCTTGATTTGCAACCACGTAGCGTACAGCGCAGCGTAACATGCCCTCCCACCAGATGGACCAAATATATGGTCAAAGAAGCAGGGAGCCATTGGATGCAGTCAGCACAAGCCCGCTAGTTCTGGTATTTTCTTTGGGTAGGCCAACGTCCAGCAGTGGACGTTTAAAGACTGATGGTTGGATGAATAGAAGTGGTGGCAGATTTACTTTTAAATAATCATTTTGATAAACGTTGCGATTTTCAATAAAATATTTGTTACGAAGAGTTTCTTATTTAAGACCTAGTTACAGGCCTTATTCTAACTATCATTTAATTTGTCCAAATATGGTTAAATATTTGTCAACCTGGCAACATTTAAAAAAAATATTGCTGTTCAAGTGCGGCCACGCTGTGGCTCCGTCTAGTAGTTCTTAGTCTGACATGTATTGTCATTTGTCAGAATTCTCAGTGTCACTGTCAGTAGTGTCAGTTGTCTTGTCTGGTCTTGTCTTCGTCAAACAAAACAAGTGCACTTTTCAGTTTTTTATTTGTTCATATTGTTGGTAAATCATAAATTGAGAATTAGGTAAATGAAACTTGTTTTCCAAATCAAATGAATGAATGAGTATGGCGACTGAAATGAAAGTGGAAGTAGAGGCAGAGACGTGCTGCATATGCGGCGGCGCCGGCGAGCTGCTAACTCCAGAGGAGCACGATGCGGGTTCACCGCCAGCGCAAGTGCCCCTGCGGGCTATGCTGTTGCATCTCAACTCTAGCAAGGTGAGGGTCTTGACGCTGTGGTGTCCTGATGCTGTCTACAAACAATATTATAACCTCTCTGTTCATCTCTACATTATTAACATTACAGTACTCACATTTTGTGGTGTGTCGTTGTAAGATACATAACGTTATTACCCCGTTCCGTTCAATTACATTCATAACTTTCGTTTGTGTGTAAACAAACTTGCAGCCTGTGGCCCAGAGAACTAAATCGAAGTTCATACTTATGCAGATACTTTCATTTACATCTACCTAAAAGTCGACCAGCTTGCCACCAGGTCATGGAGAACGATAAAACCACAATTGGTCCCATGTTGAATACGGGGCCAACTATATGTTAGCTAACATAGTACTGGTGTCTAGGCGAATGTTACAAACAAAAAAATCGTAAGGGATATGAGGTGGATAGGAAGGATCATAAGGAAAGACCTACCCTTTCCTAGTATATTAAGGAGAGGATGGAAAGGATAATAAGGAGAGTATAGGGAGGGGGTATGGGCCTCTAGCGCTCTCTATCTTCAAGGATAAGTGAGAAAATGTCGAATAATCAGTAACGTTTGTATTCATTGGCAATATTATGGGTTATAAATAAATAAATAAACATGACAAGCAACTAGTACTGTAGACTATGACACTGGCTGTTAACAATTGCAATAAAAAAATTAAGTTAACTCCAAATATCATATTTTAGAGCAGTTATTGAACAGCCCCTCATAGCTGAGAGCAAGTGCCTGCACCTCTTCACTAGGTTTAAATTTAATTAGCAAATAGACCACTAATTTTAAATTTCATTAGCAAATTTTACTATTGAGATAATAAATGTATTATTTTTAGGTGATGCCCGATGGACGCTTGTGTTCTTCTTGTATAAGACGGGCCATAGAGTCTTATGAGTTCAGTACAGCACTATCCAATACTGCCACTCAACCACTCAGCGAGAAAATCAGAGCACTGCGCAAAAGGTAAATGATTGTTACAAGTACTTTAAAAATATTCACAACTACAGTCTGCCTGCAACTGTCTATCCACGTGGACTTCAATCTCTCTATCAAAATAGCTATATTATGTGAACTATTCATTGTTCCGGTATGAAAAGAGGCTTAGTTAGGTACCAGCCCTTTATTATTTTCAATAGTATGTTGGTTGCAAAGTGGTTTTTGTAATATAATTAGATATGATATTATTATTTTTATATATATTTTAAGCATTACATGCTCAATACCATGTGTGAAGAGTGAATTAGAACAAGAACCACATGCACTGTTTGAAGTGAACCAATGTCTCCTGGTTTACTGTTCTTCTAGATGCTCTGCTAACAGAGCTGAGAGAGAAAACTTGCATGCCTAAGAAGTTTCCTTTGTGTTGTGTCTTGTTAGAAAAACCCTGACAAAAATTAATCTTGTCCGATGAGAGATTACTGGCCATCTCTGATAAATATCATCATTATCACATCTCTCAAAAATTTTATTTACAGGCTTCACGAACTAACTCAGAAAATAGACGTCTTCATAGTGGTAGGTGGAGCGGGTCCAGATGGATCTTACAGTGAAGAGGACATCATTATGGTGGAGAAAGATGCTTTAGCAGCAGCTGCGGCAGTTGATAATGAGGAACTGGATCGTTGCCGGAATGCGAGAGGAGACAATGTGTATCAGTGTTCTGTGTGTCCGACGTCCTTCGCTAAGTCTGTGGATTTCCGCGCGCATCTGGCGACGCATCCGGCTGATGCGTTACATTCCTGCTGGACTTGTGGCTCTCAGTTTACAACTCGTGTGGCTCTAAAATCGCATCTAAGTAAGTACATATTTCAATATTGAATTATCTATTGTCTCACGTTGCATGCTCTAGAAGCGGAGGTACGTTCCTCAGGGAAACTCCTTTAAATAAACTGTATATGAGAACAACAGCATCTCAATATATAAGGTGTGTTTATTAATTCTGGACAAATTTATGCAGATGAAACTGGCGCGCCTACGGGGCTGGGAGTTTGTGAAATCGTGTGTAATAAAACTAACTTAACTAACTTATCATCACACAACTTCACTCGCGGGGTAGGCAGATTCTACTAGTGCGTAATAAATATTTATTTAAAAGATAGTAGGGTAGGCAGATTCTTTTTGGCTCTATGAACCACACGCCACTGAGTGCTGGTCGTAGCAGAGATAACCTATTCAAGAATTTGTCAATACTGCACACTACATCTGCTTGGACCGCAAGGTGTGAGATGGGCGCATTTTTTTATTGCCAACGGTAGCCGACGAGCTGGCGGCCCACCCGATGCCAAGTGATAACCGCCGCTCATGGACTTTCGCAACACCAGGGGTATAGCCCAGCCGCTGTCTACCGTGAGTAGTGCTCTTCTCAAACCTCGTTTAAAGAAAGACATGTCGTATTTCGCAGGAAGTTCAGTCCGCACGTATACGTGGTAGAAAAGAGCTCTGGAAACGAACAGCCTTAGATGATACCGTTTCCAGGTGGTGTGGATGAACCCTACTACGACGTCTCGTTGTCCGGTGGTAAAAAGGCGTGTTGGTACCATCTCAAACAGTTCCTCAGAGCACTCCCCATTGAAAAGTCGATAGAGCACACAGGGAGACTCTAAGTGGTCTCGCCGTCGCCCAAATGACTCCAGCCTGTCCGTGAGATTGGGATCATCGAACAGCATGCCTTTTCAGGGAGTGAAGTGTGTCAAGCCGGTATTTTACTTGTGTGACTTGTGTGTTATATAAGTGAAATCCGCTCTTCTCAAAATGCCCAGTTTTTTGCTTGCCAATTTGGCTTTGACCTCCAAGTGACTCTCCGAAGTCGACTTAGCTGGAAATGTCGATGCCGAGAGAGTTACAACTTGGAACTGCGGCGCCACGACAAATGCGTCCTTTTTTGCAGTGAACGCGCAAACCTGTGTCTTCGTAGGGTTGAACTTAACCAAGTTCTTTTGTTACCCATTCCGCGGCCCGCCCTAGAGGGCGCTCGATTTCCGACACAAGTTGTGTTCGTCTCTTCTTCAGTATGTTCCGAAGCACTTTCCGATCCGCATAGCAATGCATACTCTCTATCAAGAGCATGCCATTAATATGCGGGATGAACAGCGTTGGAGAGAGCACCGAGACTTGTAGTACGCTAGCATTAACCTCTATGGTTTCGGAGTAGCAGCGGTGTACTAAGATTTTGATGCTCCCACTCTGCAGGAAGCTGGCGGTCCGTTTACAGAGTCCCTCGGGGATCCATAGGATAGAAGCTTCGAAAGAAGAGCCCTATGACAAAACCTGTCGATTGCCTTTGCAATGTTCAGGCTAAATGCTAGAGCCTCACTCACCCTCCAAGGCCTTCCCGCAACGATGGTTGGGTACAAGAAGATCACCAGCGAATCGACTCGCCGCGCTCACTGATCAGCTGGTGATCCTCAAGGTACTGCAGAAACCAGCGGTTATTAACCTTCTCCAAGATCTTAGAGACGCAGTAGTCATTGCAATCAACCTGTAATTCGATTGCAATGACATCCGGTGGAGACGGCTGGTTACCTCTTTTGGGAATCGTGTGAACATAGGTACCTTCTACGAAATGAAATGAAATACATTTATTTGCAAGAATTTTGGTCATAACATTGCCGAGGTATTAGTAACTCATATCTTCCGTCAAAATTCTGCCTTAAAAGGCGTACAAATTAGAGCTTGTAAATATTCGAAAATTTTAGTATTCGAATATTCGTTTCATTTTTGAGAAATATTCGAATTGTTTATTGGAATAATTATTCGAATAAACTAATGCCACTTTACTTGTCCACTCTTTCCATCCATCAACCTTCCATACATCAATCTTACATCCATCAACCAGTGCACGTAAAGCAGTGGACGTTGGACGCCTATAGGCCTCCCCAAGCGAGCGCCACAAGTAGTGGTCCTGCGGCGACCGCATCTAACGGCTCCCCACGGCTTTGATCAGAGCGTTGGTCCATCTGGTGGGCCGCCTTCCTACGGTGAGTCTCGTCCGATACGTGGTCGCCACTCGAGAACCTTTTTTTATGGATGCCAACATGGCAGGCTATGTCGGTTACTCCTGTTCTCCTTCGGATCTCCGTATTAAGAATTCGATCACGTAGGGAAATACCGAGATAGCCCGCTTTATGGCACGCTGAGCTCTGAGCAACTTTGACTACAAGGCCAACATTCAGAGACTACGTCTGTGTTTTCTTTATGACCTTATTGGTAACACACCGGTCGTAGACCTTCCTTTTCAGGCACAGCTGAATATTGTACGAGAAGACCTTCCTTAGCTTCCCGAACGCTGCCAAGCCGAGTTGGATTCGTCGATTGACCTCTTTCTTGAAGTCGTGCCCCTACTTAACTGGACTGTTAGTCACAGCTAGACATAGTGGTATAGTTTCTGGTACTATAGCCTTTTCGGAAACTGGCTTGTTCGGAAGGCTGGAAATCACTAAAGCCTGCGCGTGAGTCGATTTGTAATGACCCTCAAAAACAACTTTCTAGACGTGGCTAAAGAGCGGGGTTGGTCAAAAATTCTTCAAGAGGGTTCTGTCACCTTCTTGAAGACTAGCATCACCACCTGTTCCACGACTCTGGAACGTCTCCCCGAGGAAGATTCGAAATTCAATGTACCATCGGGGCTAATCCAAGTCCATTTTTGCTGGGGCGGCTTCCAGAAGAAGGAATTCATCATGTAGAGATTGAGATTGTTGCAACTATATTCAGTAAATGATAATACCCTTTCACACTCTACACTTGTAGGAGGTATACTTAGCAGAAACTTGTATCGATTTAACGAGACCTGTCTAGGACCTTCTATATCATACAGCGCCATTTCATGCGGATTGATGTCTCCAATTCACCTTAGTCTGATAAATACTTTGGAAAATCCAAAACCTGCACGCCTCATAATCTTCATTTTTCGTAATTTATTTATTTATTTATGGAAAACCAACAGCTTAAGTAAAGTAACATAAATTTAGCATAAGTGACAGAAAGCCAATTACAGGTTTTCACCAATAGAAGCTGATTACAACATCAAGAACTATGGAACACTCGATATTAAATGAACATATAAAAGGAGAGAAAGAATTTAGATATCTAATACAAAAATAAAATGATGATATATTGATTGTTTAGTTGAAGAATTTAAGATTAAGCATGTTTCGAACCGTGCTGCTTTTGACAATGAATGGGTCCAACGAAAGTTCTTTACATAAATTGCTACAATCATGGCCTGCTCGCAAAAGGTATGAGTTCTGTCTGTAATTTGTGTAAGCAAAAGGAACTGCTATGGGTGGGTAAAAGCGGACATATCGATATGGTACATTAAAATAAAGTCTGTGCAAAAGATCAGGGCAGTCAATTTCATTTGAAATAATTTTCATTAAAAACGTACAATCCGCTAGTCGGCGACGATTTGTGAGTGGTTGAATATGAAATGTCCTACATATGTTAATATAGTTCTCCGACTGATATGGAATATGCATCCGGTAGCATAAAAACTTTATAAAACGCTTTTGTATTTTCTCCAACCGGTCAGTGTATTTACTATAGCATGGATTCCAAATTTGTGATCCGTACTCTAAGTGGCTTCTAACATACGTACAATATAAAATTTTTAATGTTTTGGCTTGTTTGAAGCCTTTAGAGATCCTCATAATAAAGCCAAGTGCTTTAGAGGCCCTAGCAACGATTTCATCAATGTGCACGTTAAACAGTAGTTTGCTGTCGTGATAGATGCCCAGATCTCGCACTACATCACATCTAGGAACTGATTGGCCTTTAAGTGAATATGATGTAGGAAGCGTGGCACGACTACGGCTATATGTAACAACAGAACATTTCAGGGGATTGAGATCTAGTTTATTACGTAGACAGTATTCCTCGAAATGTTATAAATCTAACTGGAGATTAGTAGCATCTTCTGGACATGAAACGGCAGAATATATCTTCATATCATCAGCGAAACAGAGCAGGTGGGATGTATGAAAGCAGGAGTCGATGTCGTTAACATAGATAATAAAGAGCAAGGGGCCCATCAAGGAACCTTGGGGCACCCCGCTTGGCACTGGTACCCAACTAGAAATATAGTTATTGACCACGACTGCTTGCGATCTGTTTTCCAAATATGAAGAAAACCACCTAAATAAATCACCACTGATTCCAGACTGCAAAAGTTTCAACTTTAAGATGTTGTGGTCAATTCGGTCAAAACATTTAGTGTAGTCAGTGTAAATCACGTCTACTTGAGCTCCTCTGACCATGTTACTGGTTAAGTAATCATTAAGTAGAATGAGGTTTGTTACTGTTGACCGGCCTTTTAAAAAACCATGCTGAGAGGGACTAAAGGAGTTCTTAAGAGCCGCGTAGACCTGATCGTAAACCACTCGTTCAAAAACTTTGGCCAATATACAAAGCTTCGATATTGGGCGGTAATTAGCTACCTCTGTTTTTGTACCTTTTTTATGAACAGGTGTTATGTAGGCGGATTTCCAAACATGTGGAAATGTACAACTAGACAGAGATTTTTGAAATAAAAGAGAAATTGGTAAAGCTATTGTCTTAGCACATCCTAATAAGAATTTAGGTGATATATTATCCGGTCCCGACGTTTTATAGGGATCAAGCTTAATTAATATGTTTTGTATATACTCTGTATTAACCTCAATTGAGTGGATATCCGATGAACTGATGAAGCTCGAACACTGGTACAACTGCTCATTATTTAGTGCGTCATCGACTGGGTCAAGAAAGGACGAACGAAAGTGAGAAGAAAAGGCATTACATATAGACTCTGCAGTTGAAACGGTAGTACCGCCATGATTAAGACAACAAGGGATAGCATTAGATTTGGAACGATTATTAACGAATCTCCAGAAGTGTTTTGGGTTTTTAACAATAGCTGATTCAGTATTAGATAGATAACTTACATAACATTCATTTTCTAATTTAGTAACCCTGTCGCGTAAATATTTAAAAGTAGCCTCGTCAGATAGTCTGCCATATGTTTTGAACTTACGATGATACTTAGATTTTTCTTTAATTAGTCTTCTTAGTGCTGCTGAGTACCAAATTGGGTAGGAGTGGTATTTAATCTGTCTCGTAGGAATAAACTTCTTGTGAAGGTCAGACAAAATATTATAGAAATAGGTTACAGAGTCATTGAGCGATTTATTGTTAAATTCAGTCATCCAATCAATAGCCGAGATTTCTTCGTTAATCCTGAAAAAGTTACCCTTATCGAGGATATATTGGGTGTACGGCGCAGGTAACAAGTGCACATAATCGCAAAAATTTGCTGTAATAACGAGGGGCGGGTGATAATTATCAATTATTGATAGGGGCTCAAGGCATTCACAAACCGCTACCACTTCATTGCATATAACTAAGTCCAACAGTTTACCATATTTGTTTAGTACTCCGTTATACTGGTTCAATGACAGCAGTTGTAATTCATCCACTAACAAGTACTCATCGCTACTGGAAGCGTTAATCGGTGAGAATGAATTACTTGTGAGACGCCACCTAATGTCACTCATATTAAAATCACCAACGATCAGAAAATTATCATTTGTATGTCTAAGAACCAGCTCATTTAATTTGCTGAGAAAGTTAGACAACTGAGTAGAAAAACAGTGACCGCGATTCTGCTTACACAAGTATATTACACAAATATTTAGTTTGATTTGCGTCCTAGTGGTTGGTCGCCGTAAATTGAGGGTTACCCACAGATCTTCCGCTGAGGAGTGGAAACACGGTTGTGGAATAGCACTTAAGCATTTACGGATAGCGATCAAAACACCTCCCCCGCGAGTTTGCCCGGTTAGCAGATAGTCACGATCTCGGCGCCATACAATATATTCACCACCAAATAACTCACAATCCGACATACCATCGACCAACCAAGTTTCTGTGAGAATAATTACATCGTAGGAACTGCGACAAACCTCACGATAAAACACTTCACTCTTGGTACGAAGCCCGCGTACGTTTTGGTAATAAATACGCAATTTATTAACATTATCGTTAGCCATTGGGAATATTACTTATTATAGTTACAGCATTAACAGCAGGACAAGATTTTAAATTATAGTAGTTGAGTATCGAACTCCAATAAGGGTTTTCGAGCAGAAAAGCAAGCAATAAGTAATCATAAGCATAATTATCACCACAAAAACAAACAAGTATAGGGTAATATGAGATTAATGTATAGTTAAGTGTAAAATAAAGCAAGCTATAAATGAGTGTACTAATGAGTGTAAGTGAGACAAGCACAGATTGCAACATTCTAATGTATAAATAAGCGCGGAAAGAACAGCGATAGGCCCGTTCACAGACAGTATTGCGCGGTATTAAATGTAGTGGGGACACGGCAGCGATGCTAAACCTTTTACAAAGAAGTGAATTATAAGCAGATGATTTATTTAATAATACTATGATGTTTAATTTTGATTCAATTAATGAAGCGATAATAAATGTATAAAATAAAAATTGTATAATTACTGATTGAAGTGATAGTAGTTGAATAAAGCAATAGATTAATGGATTTTGTTTAAATCCTTATCCCTTGAAACAATAATAACAGGGGAGCCATCTTGCTTGCGGACATGAATTTTGCCGTGCTTGACCCATACAAACTTGATATCCTTTTCCTTCGCTAGTATTTTAGTTTTATTAAGGAGTTTCTTGGAGATAGGACTAAGGTGATCATTAACATATACTCGATTAGATTTACCATCAAAGTCCAAATCATGCGTAGATAGGGTTTTGATCGAGCGAGCTGCAGCAACAAAGTCTTCCTTTATATAGCGGTTTAGGAAACTCACGACTATTGATTTTTCCTTGGAATTAAACGAAGGAATTCTTGACAAAAAATTTACCTGGGTTTTAGAAAACGAAAAATTTGCTTTGCGGCAAATTTTGTCCAAAATACCAAACAAATCTTCATCTTTTTTAAGTGGAATCCCCTTTATTTCCACGTTATTAAGTCTGGATCTCTGATCAATCGTGGCCAGTTCTGACTTAACAAAGTCGATGTCAAGTTGCATCGCGTTAACTGCCTCTTGAAGACGCTCTAAATTTATTACTCTGGTCTCAATACCAGATAGCTTAGCGGAAAAGTCATCCAATCGCCCTGCATTAAAATCGTAGCTAACTTTCAGCTCCTTGAGCTCTTCTTTTATGGACTTCACGTCGTCTGTTAATCTTGGAATGCCAGCCAATTGAGCCTTAAGTTCACGAATTTCGCCAAGAATAGTCTGAACCGATGCTGATTCCGGGAAAAGTAATGAAGAAGGAGATGATGGTGATTTACGGCACGTCCCGCACTTCCACACCGCTCTTCTGTCACTGCCTAATTTTCTCCAACCACTCTCCCCAATGCCAGCACATCCAAAGTCTAAATTCTTCTTACAGGATGCGCACTGCACTCCATCGTTAAAAGTTTCATTGCAGATATCACACTTCATTGTGAAATGTAGGTTTAATGAAGATAAAAAAATGTTGGGTAATAATAAAATTGATTATTTGATAAGTAGTAACTAATAATATATTGGTTTTACTAAGTTCTTCAACTCTCGCTTCCATATAGCAACATTGGGACAAGCACTGCCTTGTGTATTGCGACCCGTGCCTTCTGGCTGAGGTGGTGGCAGCCGAGAAGTTGTCCCAATGCTCCGTTCACTCTATTTCCCGTATTCACTCTTCTCTCTACATCAGTGGTGTACCTTCCATCACGACTGAATCCACATCCAAGATATACAAATTCATCCACTTGTTCTAGCATACTATTGCCAACCGATACTCTGAAATCTGCTGCTGGCTTCACCTCTTTCAAAAACCATAATTTAGGTTTTGCTCACATTCACACGTAGGCCCCTTTTCTTACAATCTTCTGTCATTACGTCGACTAGGGTTTGCAGGTCAGTCGCAGACTGCGCTAATAGGACTGCATCGTCTGCATATAGCAGTGAGTTAACCACTAAGTCGCCCATCTGAACTCCCACATTAATTTCCTTCATCCTTTGAAGACATTTATCCAGATATATGATAAACACAGTCTGGCTAATAAAACGCAGCTCTGTTTAACGCCGATATTGAATCAACACACGACATTCCATGATGGGCGACATTCCATCATCCAGCCGCACACAAGCTCTGCAGTCCATGTTTTTTTTTTATATTTATTTGCTTGCAGCAGTCTACCGTATGGTATTAATACCATACTCTGGCAAAATGCTCCAAAGTTCCTTTTGTACAACTGTGTCAAATGCTTTCTCCAAATCCACAAAAGTGCAGAAAACCCTCTGGTCTAGAGCCAGATGATTCTCCACAATGTTGCTCAGAGAAAACACTTGATCCATGCATCCCCTTCCACACCTGAAACCTCCTTATGCTTCACACAAAAATTCATCAGACACCATCCTCATTCTCCTTTCAATAACTTCTAATCGCCCATTCAACTACGTCCATACTAATGTCAACAGAGGATGCCGGTACCCAAGGCTGATGTGTTAGACCACATATAACACCGGCATCTCCCCGCACATCATAAGAATGTCTCCACCTTTAGACCTTATTTTATTCATTCTAAAAGCTGACCAACCACTCCGAGATTTCTTCACCAGAAAATTTTGGTGTTGCTCTCGAAGTTTTTGGTCAGCCTGTCTTCTGCAATCATATTTGCTCTGTCACGCTTCTCTTTCACTAAGGCTTTGGTGATATTCTTACGTTGCCGGTATATTTCATCTGTTTGGTCACCGACTAAGAATACAAGTGTCACCACCCCATTATTTCTCACGGGTGTCGTATGAGGCGACTAAGGGAAGTAAGCAATTATTATCCGTTGCATTACTGGTGATAGGGCTGTGTACCAAGTGGGAGTACTCACTTGGTATCGGGCCCGAGCGGGTTGGTATCACCATCTCCCGTGTGACCGGCCATGAAGCACATCATTGCGTTTTGGCTGTAGCAGGAGATAGCCGTTTATATTTCATATCTGTGAAATGAATTGGTAAGCAGCGGCTTGACAATACTCTCGGTATACGAGGGGTGATCCAAAAGGTTACTTCAGGTCCACATAAAAATCCAAAAATATTTTTTTTCGCTAGCCTATACACTCACTACGTCAGCCTAAAAAAATCATATAAATAGGTCAGGATTTCCGGGAGATACATTCATTTGAATACGAACTGTCGAAGAGATAACATCAACATGGAGAAAAACGAAATTAGAGCTGTGATCAAGTACCTCTGTTTGATAAAAATGTCTACAAAAGACATACACTGTGACTTGGTGGAAACATTGGGGGACTGCTCCTCCATATTCTACAGTTGCACGCTGGGCCAAGGAGTTTAAGCTGGGCAGAACATCCACTGAAGATGAACATCGCGAAGGACGCCCATCCACGTCCCTCACAGAAGACAACGTGAAAAAAGTCGAAGATGTTGTGTTGGCAGATCGAAGAGTGACCATCAGGCATGTAGCTGAGGTCACAGGGATCTCATATGGAAGCGTTCAAAGAATCATTTCGAACGAGTTGCATATGAAAAAGGTCTCTGCGCGTTGGGTTCCCAGAATGTTAACCGACGAGCAAAAGAAAAAACGAGTTGACATTTCGAGGGTCAATCTCGAAAAGTTCCAAGCAGATAAAGACAATTTTTTGTTGCGTTTTGTGACTATGGACGAGACCTGGATCCACCATTTTGATCCTGAAACAAAAAAACAATCGATGACTTGGAAGCGAGCCTCCTCATCGACGCCAAAGAAATTCAAAGTCTCAAGTTCGGCGGGAAAGGTTACGGCGTCTGTTTTTTGGGACGCTAAAGGAATAATTTTGGTGGAATATTTGGAAAAGGGAGCCACTATTACGGGCTCTTACTACGCAGACCAAATAAGAAGATTACGGGAGGCCATTAAGGAAAAAAGACGCGGCAAACTGCGAGCTGGAGTGCTGTTTCACCAAGACAACGCAGCGGCTCACAAAGCCGCAGTTGCGATGGCTGCCATTCAAGAAACGGGATTCGAACTGGTCGAACACCCTCCCTATTCACCAGATCTGGCTCCTAGTGACTTTTACCTCTTTCCTCGGCTCAAGGAACACCTCCGAGGCAAGAAATTTGAAGACAATAGCGAAGTTATGGCCGCTGTTGAGGCGTTTTGGGAGGGTCAAGAAAAGGAATTTTTTTCAAAGGGAATCCTGGGTTTAGAAAAAAGATGGACTAAATGTATTGATTTGTTAGGAGACTATGTAGAAAAATAAATTATTATTTTAACTTTAATTACCGTGTTTTATTTTCATTATCATTACTTTTGGATCACTCCTCGTAGTAGAGTCCATGGGTGACTCTCCGAAGTGGACACGCTCTCGCTAGTGACTCCACTTTCTGAACAGACCACTAAATCTCGCAATAATGGAATAGTGGGCCGTGTCGACAGTGGGACCCCTGTAGGCTCTTGTATCTAGAATTATACTTCGGATGCGACTGTATACCAGAACTTAATCTATCATACTTCTCTGTTCATTCCTTCTCCATGTATACATATGAATGTCCTTATGTTGAAAAAATGTGTTTGACACAATAAGGTTTCTCTCCATACATATATCCGCAATAAGCCTACCTGAATCGTTCACTCACTTATCACCAAATGAACCAAGGACGTCTTCGAAGTCTGGACGTTTGGTCTTGAATGGATCTTTGCCAGCATTTATAGGCAAAAACGCAATCTACTGGCATAATCTCTTGGTTGGAGAGTTGTGACATGGTAAGCCATTCAGAATTTGTTAAAATATGGTATTTTTATTAATCATCAATGCCTGATGTGTTTTTTTATTAATTCTTACGGGTTAGATACAACTGAATTAAAAAAACAGTTCCCATATTACATTTTTTGCTTCTGTATTTTTTCTCCTTTTCTACATTAATAGCAATAATTCACTATTTAAGGCAGATACAATTATGAATTGTACCATTATCAAATCTCCTTGAAACCGACATTATTTTTAAATTATTGGTCACTCATGTATTCATAATTTTTTTTATTCAAGATGTTTAAACTGTTTAAAAAATAAATTATGCTAATTTTCCAACATAAATAATAATAATAATTTATTTGTTTCTTTCACAAAGGTAACTTAATAGCTAATAGTTGAAGGATAACATTCACATCACATTAACACATTTCCAAATTTTCAGGAAAATACATTTCTTTACTAATTTGATGAATCGCTATCAAAACTTGCATATTTTTGCGAAAACTTAGCACATCAAAAATCGTATTAAAATATAATGCAAATTAATTTCTGACTTCACATAGTCATTAGTGATGACCTAAATAATGTCTGGTTTCGACTATATTATATGCATAAAGTTTCGAATTGTATGTACGAAATTCTATAAAATTAATTTTAGTTAGTTATTTTGTCGAAACCAGTCCAAAACATTGGTTAGGACCTTATTGATATCTTTCACAAAAGTAAATTTATTTTCGCATTTAATTATTAGTGTGGTATCATCAGCAAACAAGAGACGTTAATGATTTGTAGCATTGGGTAAGTCATAAACATAACAGAAATAATAGGGGTCCCAAGACACTGCCCTGTGGTACCCCAAGTTTATTCAAACGGTACTGAGAGTGAAACTATTCGTTAGTAGAACTGATTACATACTTTATTTAATATTACACATTGGTATCTATCTTTTAAATATTCTTGTATCCAGTTTTGAGCTTTACCTGTAATACCATATTTTTCCAGCTCTTATAGTAACATTTCATGCGAGATAAAGTCGAAAGCTTTGCTCGTGTCCAGGAATATATCCATTATTGGTTTCATGTTATTTAAACACTATGATTATTTTTAAAAACAATAAGTGAAAAACAAGCATGAACGGTAGAACAAAATTTTTTTTTCTAAAGTCGAATTAGGAAGGACTTAGTATGCAGTTAGAGTTTGTAAAATGAATTAATCTATTAAACATAGCCTTCTGTTTTTGATATTATTGGAACTAATGTAATTGGGCGGTAATTGGTCAATTCGTTCTAATTGCCTTTTCTATAAGTCGGTACTGTATGAGAGACGGTACAGGCGTGTGAGTACCGGGGTTAATTTAGGGGCGTACGTTCGAAAGATTACAGCAGGGATACCATCGACGATCGGACGTCTAGAATCCGCAGCTCTCGCGTGAGTGCAAGCTGCGTAAAGGGGGTTTCAGGTATGCCCGGGCATTCAGAGCCGAATCGGAGGCAAAGAGTCGGTCCAGTAGGTTGGTTTTCTCTTTTGCGCTCTGGGCCAAATTGCTATTCTATTATTTATTATTATTTTATTATTTAGTGGTGAGAGACTAGCCTAACGGAATTCGCTCTGTACTGTCGTGGCAAGCGACCAGAAAGTACGGGTCCCTGTGGAATAGCTCTCAATATAGTGCGTGTGCAGGCGCGTGGTGCGGTGCGGCGGGCGCAGCCGGTGGCGCGGCGCGCTGCCCGGCGTGCGGCGCGCAGTACGCGGCGCGGGCGCTGCTGGCGGCGCACGCGCGCGCCGCGCACGCCGCCGGGCCCGCGCCGCTCGTGTGCGCCGCCTGCTTCCGCACCGCCGACTCGCCCGAGCTGCTGCGCGCGCACCAGCTGCGCCACCGCCAGCCCGCCCACTTCGTGTGCGGCTACGACGCCTGCATCCTGCGCTTCGCCACCAGGTATACTCTACACTAGGCCGGGCCCGCGCCGCTCGTGTGCGCCGCCTGCTTCCGCACCGCCGACTCGCCCGAGCTGCTGCGCGCGCACCAGCTGCGCCACCGCCAGCCCGCGCACTTCGTGTGCGGCTACGACGCCTGCATCCTGCGCTTCGCCACCAGGTATACTCTACACTAGGCCGGCCCGCGCCGCTCGTGTGCGCCGCCTGCTTCCGCACCGCCGACTCGCCCGAGCTGCTGCGCGCGCACCAGCTGCGCCACCGCCAGCCCGCGCACTTCGTGTGCGGCTACGACGCCTGCATCCTGCGCTTCGCCACCAGGTATACTCTACACTAGGCCGGGCCCGCGCCGCTCGTGTGCGCCGCCTGCTTCCGCACCGCCGACTCGCCCGAGCTGCTGCGCGCGCACCAGCTGCGCCACCGCCAGCCCGCGCACTTCGTGTGCGGCTACGACGCCTGCATCCTGCGCTTCGCCACCAGGTATACTCTACACTAGGCCGGCCCGCGCCGCTCGTGTGCGCCGCCTGCTTCCGCACCGCCGACTCGCCCGAGCTGCTGCGCGCGCACCAGCTGCGCCACCGCCAGCCCGCGCACTTCGTGTGCGGCTACGACGCCTGCATCCTGCGCTTCGCCACCAGGTATACTCTACACTAGGCCGGGCCCGCGCCGCTCGTGTGCGCCGCCTGCTTCCGCACCGCCGACTCGCCCGAGCTGCTGCGCGCGCACCAGCTGCGCCACCGCCAGCCCGCCCACTTCGTGTGCGGCTACGACGCCTGCATCCTGCGCTTCGCCACCAGGTATACTCTACACTAGGCCGGGCCCGCGCCGCTCGTGTGCGCCGCCTGCTTCCGCACCGCCGACTCGCCCGAGCTGCTGCGCGCGCACCAGCTGCGCCACCGCCAGCCCGCGCACTTCGTGTGCGGCTACGACGCCTGCATCCTGCGCTTCGCCACCAGGTATACTCTACACTAGGCCGGCCCGCGCCGCTCGTGTGCGCCGCCTGCTTCCGCACCGCCGACTCGCCCGAGCTGCTGCGCGCGCACCAGCTGCGCCACCGCCAGCCCGCCCACTTCGTGTGCGGCTACGACGCCTGCATCCTGCGCTTCGCCACCAGGTATACTCTACACTAGGCCGGGCCCGCGCCGCTCGTGTGCGCCGCCTGCTTCCGCACCGCCGACTCGCCCGAGCTGCTGCGCGCGCACCAGCTGCGCCACCGCCAGCCCGCGCACTTCGTGTGCGGCTACGACGCCTGCATCCTGCGCTTCGCCACCAGGTATACTCTACACTAGGCCGGCCCGCGCCGCTCGTGTGCGCCGCCTGCTTCCGCACCGCCGACTCGCCCGAGCTGCTGCGCGCGCACCAGCTGCGCCACCGCCAGCCCGCGCACTTCGTGTGCGGCTACGACGCCTGCATCCTGCGCTTCGCCACCAGGTATACTCTACACTAGGCCGGCCCGCGCCGCTCGTGTGCGCCGCCTGCTTCCGCACCGCCGACTCGCCCGAGCTGCTGCGCGCGCACCAGCTGCGCCACCGCCAGCCCGCGCACTTCGTGTGCGGCTACGACGCCTGCATCCTGCGCTTCGCCACCAGGTATACTCTACACTAGGCCGGCCCGCGCCGCTCGTGTGCGCCGCCTGCTTCCGCACCGCCGACTCGCCCGAGCTGCTGCGCGCGCACCAGCTGCGCCACCGCCAGCCCGCGCACTTCGTGTGCGGCTACGACGCCTGCATCCTGCGCTTCGCCACCAGGTATACTCTACACTAGGCCGGGCCCGCGCCGCTCGTGTGCGCCGCCTGCTTCCGCACCGCCGACTCGCCCGAGCTGCTGCGCGCGCACCAGCTGCGCCACCGCCAGCC
Source organism: Leucoma salicis (assembly GCA_948253155.1). Classification (NCBI taxonomy): domain Eukaryota; kingdom Metazoa; phylum Arthropoda; class Insecta; order Lepidoptera; family Erebidae; genus Leucoma; species Leucoma salicis. The sequence goes on along the minus strand of OX411822.1, from coordinate 293,189 downwards.
CGCGCACTTCGTGTGCGGCTACGACGCCTGCATCCTGCGCTTCGCCACCAGGTATACTCTACACTAGGCCGGCCCGCGCCGCTCGTGTGCGCCGCCTGCTTCCGCACCGCCGACTCGCCCGAGCTGCTGCGCGCGCACCAGCTGCGCCACCGCCAGCCCGCGCACTTCGTGTGCGGCTACGACGCCTGCATCCTGCGCTTCGCCACCAGGTATACTCTACACTAGGCCGGCCCGCGCCGCTCGTGTGCGCCGCCTGCTTCCGCACCGCCGACTCGCCCGAGCTGCTGCGCGCGCACCAGCTGCGCCACCGCCAGCCCGCGCACTTCGTGTGCGGCTACGACGCCTGCATCCTGCGCTTCGCCACCAGGTATACTCTACACTAGGCCGGCCCGCGCCGCTCGTGTGCGCCGCCTGCTTCCGCACCGCCGACTCGCCCGAGCTGCTGCGCGCGCACCAGCTGCGCCACCGCCAGCCCGCGCACTTCGTGTGCGGCTACGACGCCTGCATCCTGCGCTTCGCCACCAGGTATACTCTACACTAGGCCGGCCCGCGCCGCTCGTGTGCGCCGCCTGCTTCCGCACCGCCGACTCGCCCGAGCTGCTGCGCGCGCACCAGCTGCGCCACCGCCAGCCCGCGCACTTCGTGTGCGGCTACGACGCCTGCATCCTGCGCTTCGCCACCAGGTATACTCTACACTAGGCCGGCCCGCGCCGCTCGTGTGCGCCGCCTGCTTCCGCACCGCCGACTCGCCCGAGCTGCTGCGCGCGCACCAGCTGCGCCACCGCCAGCCCGCGCACTTCGTGTGCGGCTACGACGCCTGCATCCTGCGCTTCGCCACCAGGTATACTCTACACTAGGCCGGCCCGCGCCGCTCGTGTGCGCCGCCTGCTTCCGCACCGCCGACTCGCCCGAGCTGCTGCGCGCGCACCAGCTGCGCCACCGCCAGCCCGCGCACTTCGTGTGCGGCTACGACGCCTGCATCCTGCGCTTCGCCACCAGGTATACTCTACACTAGGCCGGCCCGCGCCGCTCGTGTGCGCCGCCTGCTTCCGCACCGCCGACTCGCCCGAGCTGCTGCGCGCGCACCAGCTGCGCCACCGCCAGCCCGCGCACTTCGTGTGCGGCTACGACGCCTGCATCCTGCGCTTCGCCACCAGGTATACTCTACACTAGGCCGGCCCGCGCCGCTCGTGTGCGCCGCCTGCTTCCGCACCGCCGACTCGCCCGAGCTGCTGCGCGCGCACCAGCTGCGCCACCGCCAGCCCGCGCACTTCGTGTGCGGCTACGACGCCTGCATCCTGCGCTTCGCCACCAGGTATACTCTACACTAGGCCGGGCCCGCGCCGCTCGTGTGCGCCGCCTGCTTCCGCACCGCCGACTCGCCCGAGCTGCTGCGCGCGCACCAGCTGCGCCACCGCCAGCCCGCGCACTTCGTGTGCGGCTACGACGCCTGCATCCTGCGCTTCGCCACCAGGTATACTCTACACTAGGCCGGCCCGCGCCGCTCGTGTGCGCCGCCTGCTTCCGCACCGCCGACTCGCCCGAGCTGCTGCGCGCGCACCAGCTGCGCCACCGCCAGCCCGCGCACTTCGTGTGCGGCTACGACGCCTGCATCCTGCGCTTCGCCACCAGGTATACTCTACACTAGGCCGGCCCGCGCCGCTCGTGTGCGCCGCCTGCTTCCGCACCGCCGACTCGCCCGAGCTGCTGCGCGCGCACCAGCTGCGCCACCGCCAGCCCGCGCACTTCGTGTGCGGCTACGACGCCTGCATTCTGCGCTTCGCCACCAGGTATACTCTACACTAGGCCGGCCCGCGCCGCTCGTGTGCGCCGCCTGCTTCCGCACCGCCGACTCGCCCGAGCTGCTGCGCGCGCACCAGCTGCGCCACCGCCAGCCCGCCCACTTCGTGTGCGGCTACGACGCCTGCATCCTGCGCTTCGCCACCAGGTATACTCTACACTAGGCCGGGCCCGCGCCGCTCGTGTGCGCCGCCTGCTTCCGCACCGCCGACTCGCCCGAGCTGCTGCGCGCGCACCAGCTGCGCCACCGCCAGCCCGCGCACTTCGTGTGCGGCTACGACGCCTGCATCCTGCGCTTCGCCACCAGGTATACTCTACACTAGGCCGGCCCGCGCCGCTCGTGTGCGCCGCCTGCTTCCGCACCGCCGACTCGCCCGAGCTGCTGCGCGCGCACCAGCTGCGCCACCGCCAGCCCGCGCACTTCGTGTGCGGCTACGACGCCTGCATCCTGCGCTTCGCCACCAGGTATACTCTACACTAGGCCGGCCCGCGCCGCTCGTGTGCGCCGCCTGCTTCCGCACCGCCGACTCGCCCGAGCTGCTGCGCGCGCACCAGCTGCGCCACCGCCAGCCCGCGCACTTCGTGTGCGGCTACGACGCCTGCATCCTGCGCTTCGCCACCAGGTATACTCTACACTAGGCCGGCCCGCGCCGCTCGTGTGCGCCGCCTGCTTCCGCACCGCCGACTCGCCCGAGCTGCTGCGCGCGCACCAGCTGCGCCACCGCCAGCCCGCGCACTTCGTGTGCGGCTACGACGCCTGCATCCTGCGCTTCGCCACCAGGTATACTCTACACTAGGCCGGCCCGCGCCGCTCGTGTGCGCCGCCTGCTTCCGCACCGCCGACTCGCCCGAGCTGCTGCGCGCGCACCAGCTGCGCCACCGCCAGCCCGCCCACTTCGTGTGCGGCTACGACGCCTGCATCCTGCGCTTCGCCACCAGGTATACTCTACACTAGGCCGGGCCCGCGCCGCTCGTGTGCGCCGCCTGCTTCCGCACCGCCGACTCGCCCGAGCTGCTGCGCGCGCACCAGCTGCGCCACCGCCAGCCCGCGCACTTCGTGTGCGGCTACGACGCCTGCATCCTGCGCTTCGCCACCAGGTATACTCTACACTAGGCCGGCCCGCGCCGCTCGTGTGCGCCGCCTGCTTCCGCACCGCCGACTCGCCCGAGCTGCTGCGCGCGCACCAGCTGCGCCACCGCCAGCCCGCGCACTTCGTGTGCGGCTACGACGCCTGCATCCTGCGCTTCGCCACCAGGTATACTCTACACTAGGCCGGCCCGCGCCGCTCGTGTGCGCCGCCTGCTTCCGCACCGCCGACTCGCCCGAGCTGCTGCGCGCGCACCAGCTGCGCCACCGCCAGCCCGCGCACTTCGTGTGCGGCTACGACGCCTGCATCCTGCGCTTCGCCACCAGGTATACTCTACACTAGGCCGGCCCGCGCCGCTCGTGTGCGCCGCCTGCTTCCGCACCGCTGACTCGCGGGGTAGGAGACGACCGCCTCTCGCCCGCTCTTGCGACGCCCGCCAATACAGCTCAGGGGGGTTAGGCAGAATCTCATATTTCACGTGTCGACCGTATCGTAATCACTGTAAGCAGAATCTTATATCTCACATGTCGATCGTATCGTGATCACTGTGATTGGTTTAAAGATCACCGTGATTGGCCAACTGATTATCACGCGTCGGTTTCTCAACCAATCACAGTGATCACGATACGAACGACATATGAATATCTGTGAGTGAATCATTCCACATGTTATGCTCGGGATCTCAATACTGGACCGAATCCGTAATACGGAAATCACAGATGGGAAAAAAAAGCTTACGAGTGTGGGCCACGTATAATTCACTTTGTTGTTCTCTTATGAAAGCCTATGTCCAGTTGTAGTTGAAGAAAAGCTGGATAATAATTTAAATCTAGCCATGAATTTTCCATGACATGTCCAAATTTTCAGGAGCAACCTGATGTCGCACATCCGCAAGTGCCACGCGGGAGACGCGCCTGCCGACACACCCCCTCCCCCACAACAGGACCAGCCCGTCCCAACCACCACGTGCGAGCAGTGTGGACGAACGTACGTATTATTTACTTTATACAAACAGCGTTGACCTGATTGTCAATGCCTAATAAAGCTGTTCATTACTTTGGATTTTTTTTTATGGGTTTACGAGACTTTATATGACTTCTAAAATACGTGATTGATCTTTGATTTCTAGTTCTACCTTATGCTATTTACATAAATCATGCTCCATCAAATTGACTAACGCAACCAAAGATTGTGTGACGTAATATTAACAAAATTCAAATGCTAAAACTGTGGCGGAACGTGACTAAGGGGCGAGAAGTCGTCCAATATACTGGAATTTAGAATTGTAAAGAGCTTATTACTCATTTTGAAAAAAACTTTTTCCTTAGTGCTATTCTTCCCAACGCCACATTTTCAATGTTTTTCAATGATATTATGCTGGTTTATAAAAGCATATTTCCTGTGAACAAGTGCGAAAATGTAAAATCGAAAAAACCACGAGTAAGATTTAAACCTGCCTCTTATAACCACGAGCAGGATTTGAATCCGAATCTCCGGGAAAACAGTTTCAGAAGCTTTGTCAATTCCGCTATTATAACAGCTACTACTACTATGAATTTCGATAACACATTCATTCTTAATGCCTTAGGTGACGTCTGCGCCATCTGTTGGATGTATCTATACATTTCTGATGATGACGAGATGCAGCTTCAAATACTGTTTGTGGCAATTATTTTCAATTTCATAATTTTGCACATTGTTAATGACCGAGCATGTGAAGTGGTTAAAGCTTACACAAATATATCTAAACAGCTTTTTTCCTCTAGAATGTATGTACATGTTATTGTAATGAATCTGTACTTGTTATTGTTTTTGTCAGTTCAATACATTTAAACATTGACGACCAAAATGTCCTATTGAAAAGATTTGCATAATTTATAATAAATATCTGCCGGCGGGCCTCATGGCGCAGTCGGTAGTGTAAGCGACTTCCGTGCACGAGGTCGTGGGTTCGATTCCCGCTCAGGACAATTATTTGTGTGATGAACACAGATATTTGTACTGCGTCTGGGTGTTTTCTATCTATTATATGTATGTATTTACAAAAAAAATCTATACGTTGCGGGACGTCTAGCAGATGTGAAACATCAAAATTATTTTGTAGAAATAAAATGATAATAACTTGACAAAGTACTCCTCAAGACGAATAAAAGGAGTATATACACGATAGAGTTGCGTAGTTTCATTACAGAGTTACTGTGGCCACCTTCCAGCTCCATCATCAGACCCTAGATACTATCTAGAGACAAAGTACTCGTCAAGATAAATCATATGAGCCCAAACTCGATGGAGTTATGTCGTTTTATAACGGAGTTCCTATGGCCACCTTCTAGCTCCATCACCAGACCCTGGATACCATCTAAAGACAAAGTATTCGTCAGACGAATCAAATAATTTCACACTCGATGGTGTTGCGTCGTTTCATTACAGAGTTACTGTGATCACCTTCCAGCTCCATCATCACACCCTGGATATCATCTATGACTGAAGTTCTAGTCAGGACATTTCAAACGAGCCCTAATTCGATGGAGTTGCGCCATTTAATTACAGAGTTTCGCATGGCCACCTTCCAGCTCCATCATCAGACCCTGGATACCATCTAAAGACAAAGTACTCATCAAGACGAATCAAACGTGTCCAAACTCGACGGGGTTGCGTCATTTCATTGTATAGTTACTATGGCCACCTTCCAGCTTCATCATCAGTCCCTGGATACCATCTAGACACAAAGTACTCGGCAAGACGAATCATACGAGCCCAAACTCGATGGGGTTGCGCCGTTTTATTATAGAGTTCCTATGTCCACCTTCCAGCTCCGTCATCAGATCAGCTCCATGTCATCATAATGTTGTATTATCACGTGATATACACATGCGTGTAAAATTTCAGCTCAATCGGAAACCGTGAAGTGTGTCAAATTTAACTTTCAAGATTTGAACGGAACAAGTAGGTACAATAAAAGCGTCGCCACGCTAACAACCGATTTTACCCTCCCTCCGCAATAGATGTTTCACATCAAAAGTAATATATGTATTATAACCGTAATCCGGTACCCATAGTACAAGCATTAAGCTTAGTTTGGGACCAGAGGACGTTGTGTGAAATGTCCGTGAATACTTATATTTATATCTGTGTTTGCAGGTTCGGGTCCGTGGCGGCCATGAAGCGACATGCCCGCGTCCATCGCTCCACACAGCCCGAGCTTGCCGTCCCGTTACAGGTACTGTCGCCCACACACTTGTACACTTTGTTTTTAATTGATTTTGGGCCTGAATGGGCACCACCGTCTCCTTCACATCAAACAACCTTGGGAGTTTTCGCCGCGGTGTTTGGTTTTTCCTTGCGTCCCCACGAATGGACCGGGGAAGTATCTCTCTTTCATAATAGATTGCTGTGAAGCAACGTCAGGTACTATTTTCTATGATTCTTAAAAACTGGGTAGTTCACTAAGTCTTGCCACTAGGATATACAAATATCATATTAAATGTAATTAATTATTTAAAGATTAATATAATTCATAAATTAAAATTAAACATGAAATACAATTAAATTGACATAAAAACCAATGTCAATATAATATATATTAAATAATAATAAAAAAGGTATCATAATAATTCATCATTACAAAGTACAAAGTATTCATTCAGTGAGTAATAACATTTATTTATTAACAGAATAAGTAAAGATTTTTTAGAACTAATAAAATTAGAGGCATCTTTCTTATTTCACTCGGTATTTTATTAAATACTTCAGGTGCTGCACCAAACACACTATTTTGCATTAAAGTTGTATTGCATTTTGTATTGGGTGCGCGTTGGACTTTTTTTTACATCTGTCACCTTTTGGAACAAATTTGGATTCATCTTAACGAAAAGCACAGTTTCCATTATATGTATATACGAGTATATATTCCGGGGAGATTAATATTTTTATAGTTTTAAAATAAGGTAAACAGCTCTCCGTTATTTCCTTGCGTCTTTGTTGTTCTTATTGTGCATCTATTCATTAGAATTACACTAGATACAACAAAAGGTGTGCCCTTGGGGAGCTCGGCTCTAGATCGTTGAGCCATCGCACTCACCGACGGCGATTCTCAATCTCCACATCACATTTGGTTTAGAGTATATTAAGTTGGTGTTATACTAACCTATCTGCGGTGGTTTGTACTAGGATGAAGGTCGCGATTCTCAAGGCGAAGAACTGGAAGGAGAAATAGAATACCTGGAAGTGGAGGAGTTGGAGGATATGGAGTATAGACAAGACTATGAGCAGAAACCACAGATGGACTTAGAATAAGGACTTGACTGCAGTAACTGTTTCAATTATAGCGATAGAATTTATGTTTGAGCAGATTTAAGCAAGTTTTCTGAACTATCTTGTAAAAAATTCCCCAGTACGTGAGAATTCGTACTAATATTACAAATGTGACTGTATTTGTTTGTTTGGTGTTTCTTGACGCTGTAATTATTTAACCTATTATTGTGAAATTCCATATACTAGATATTAAAGGAGGGTTAGCTTTTACATAAACTATTTACCATATAAATTTTATATATCAATTGTATAAAGCTATTTTAGATTAGGTATGTAAGTAAGACTTGAATATAACTGCAGATATTCCTATTAAATTGTTTGAATACTTCTTGTTACGGGGAAAATCCCTAACAATTAAATAAAAGAGAATTTTAAAATTTACAATATAATTCGATTAAAAAAATAAATATTTAACAAAACAATTGATGAAATTTAATGTTATAAATTTGAGAAAAAAACGACGAGAAAAAATAGAGCTGAGAAAATCAGGGGGTGATTCGCAACTCAGGGGGTTCCCCGGACCGTCACTTACTCAACTTAGGGGCGCGGTCTTCCCGCCTCGTGGACTGGCGCGTGGCTGCCCAAGAACTCGGTGACCTCACTTCAGGCCGGCGTACCCGACCGGTGAGCTGGTCTCGATGTTCCGGATACGCGCAGTATCGAGTCCGCAAGTGATGCCATTATAACAGAAATTCTGTTGGAGGAGTTTCGGTCAACTAAATTAGTGTAAACATTTTGATTTGTAAAATAAAATTATCTAACGTAATAACAAAAAAAAAATTGACAAGTGGTAACAATTAAAAATATATGCCAAAGGGTGAAATATACCTCCAAAAGAATCTTTAAAACACACACGAAATCGCGCAGCAGGCATGGGCTATTTTTAAAGCTTAATTTGGAATTGTAAAAGAAATGTGTTTACCTTTTATTCAGATCTTAATTATATGTGCGGTATATATAAGACACGACGCTCGCTACAGCAGTTCTGCAGGGAGGAAGGACTTGAGTGTCAAATCTTTTAAGAAATCTACTTTTTTAAACTACTTTGACCACGCCACTAGCGTTAACAAATTAAGAATTATATGGTGGGTACGAAATATTGTGTAGTACTTAATAAATAGGTAATAATATCTGTACGAAGAGTATGATGTTTTTTGATAATTATATACCTTTGAAACAAATGATTCGTGGGTATGTATTATACAATACGTCTACCATCTCGTTAGAACAAACTTTATAGAACAGTTACACGTAAAAATCTACTTTTCAAATATGATAATATTAATAAATCTCATTAGAACAAACTTTATAGACACACTTTGCACGTAAAAATCTACTTTTTAAATATCATTATATTAATTAAATCTCATTAGAACAAACTTTATAGACACACTTTGCACGTAAAAATCTACTTTTCAAATATCATTATATTAATTAAATCTCATTAGAACAAACTTTATAGACACACTTTGCACGTAAAAATCTACTTTTCAAATATGATTATATTAATTAAATCTCATTAGAACAAACTTTATAGACACACTTTGCACGTAAAAATCTACTTTTCAAATATCATTATATTAATTAAATCTCATTAGAACAAACTTTATAGACACACTTTGCACGTAAAAATCTACTTTTCAAATATGATTATATTAATTAAATCTCATTAGAACAAACTTTATAGACACACTTTGCACGTAAAAATCTACTTTTCAAATATGATTATATTAATTAAATCTCATTAGAACAAACTTTATAGACACACTTTGCACGTAAAAATCTACTTTTCAAATATAATTATATTAATTAAATCTCATTAGAACAAACTTTATAGACACACTTTGCACGTAAAAATCTACTTTTCAAATATGATTATATTAATTAAATCTCATTAGAACAAACTTTATAGACACACTGCACGTAAAAATCTACTTTTCAAATATGATTATACTAATAAAGTAAAACAAAAGAAAATGAGTCCTACATTAGAATTGATTATAAAATGTACCTCTGGGGTCTTCTAGTCACACACTTTTACTTTTAAATGCCCTAAGCAAAAATATTTTTTTATATATATTCACGCAGTGTTATCTGCCTCGACACACAATAATTCCCAGTGAGAGAAAACAATTCTACCCGAATTGCATTCTTATAATTTAATTCTGTAAGTACTTCTCACTTCAATTAGATTGCCATCCCTTTTTAGCGCTGTTGCCCCGGGCCTGCTCATTGGTGGATAATTTTAAGTTCTAGAACTTTTCCTATCCATACGCTTGCGATTGGAGTAGCCATAGAACGTTCTCGAACCCTGGCGTACTCTGCTGGCTTCCGGGATCGCATGCTGGACATATATGGCAATAAAATTTGATTCTGGCTTTTGTGGGAGTGGAGTCATGCGACCCATTGGCTATAATCTAACTGGGTAGGGAGTCTAGGCATTTCAAGTTTGCGGATATCGTATCCGGTATAATTGAATATGCAACTTTACAATTTATTTAATTATTTGATCGGTTACATCGTAACATTCTGTTTAGTTTATTCTGCTGAGGCTACTCGGCTGCCAAGTGCTCAACATTTAACGTGGCAATCCCGCGGTACACTTTTAAAATTAAACTAATGTCAGAGGTGATACACATAACATTAAAGTACCTAACAGACAATGTTCGGTGCCACACCACAGTAATTGTAACAACAACGGTTCAAGGTCTCTCTCCACCTGTAGGTATTAACGGAAGTTTTGAACCCTACAACCAATGGTACGAAAAATAATAAACCGATTTTTTTTTCTAAGAGTATTTTTACCAGTAGCCAATCGTTGCCAGAAATCAGTGCATTATGTCTTTGTTCGTTACATTGATATCTTCCTCGTTATCGGCATCTATATGCTTTTCTTCTGTTTTAAAATATTCTTATTTTGAAAGAGTATTGATTGCACAGTATCAATTCCGCTTCGGGGTCGATTGAGTGTCTAGTCAAAGCAATCCCGTGGTCGTAGAGACCATTGATTGTGTAGCCCCTACGCAGCTAGGAGTGCATTGTATTTAAATAAAACAAATCATATCAACAACCATTATATTTGCTATAACAATAGGAAAATACATTATTTCACTTTTAATAATACTTTTGGACACGTATGTAAACAATTCGCGCCGTTATTTAAATTAAATAACTTCTATTTCTATGGGTCGTCCATTAATCACGTGTTTAAGCCCCTATCCACCCTGGTGATACGTGATGAGGATTTAAATAACGACTCCACTCATCCCCTTAACCAATATCACACAATTTACTTCACTTTAGAAATCACGGATTTAACAAAAAAAAAATACACGTGATACCAGACCCCTCCCCCCCTAATTCGTGATGTTTTTTCGAACTAGAGATCAAGTGATTAATAGACAAATTCTTCATGGTCACCATGGATGCTCAATCTCGGTAGATATGACATAGTTGGTAGAGGTAGTGAATACAACGAACGGGACGCGATATGTTCCGTAATAGTTAGTTTTATATCATAAAATAGATTTTTATCTAAAATGTCCTTTCAAGGCTTCGGTGACTAGTTTACAGAAGTGTATTCAGTCAAGACATGCTTCTCGTTGTGATTGGATCAATTCTGTGGAAAATAAAATTGTTAGGATACTTTTTTCTTATTCATAACTTTTTTGACGTGATCCATCCATCCATCCATAAGCCTTTTAACGTCCACTGCTGGACATAGGCTTCCCTAAGAATGGGGGATAGTGCCGTAATCGCTACGCTTGGCAGGCGGGTTGGCGATCGCAGTGGATGTTGTTAATACTGGAAGGAGTGCTGCTGCCCACTCCCCTGGTATACCCTCAGTCGGCTGCTCTTACGACTCCCATGGGTGGAGAGGGGTGGGACAATTCTAAAGCCGGCCCCACACGGCTGACGTGATAACGTCTTATAAATCGATGAACGCCGGCTGCACGCACGAAAAAGCATGACTCATTGTCACGTTCCGCTTGAGCCAAGCGTGCAAGCGAGAGCGCGGAACAAGCGATAGAGAGGCACGATTGGCCTAAGCGTTCGGCTTGTGACGCATCTATCGACATACATGACGTTATCACGTAAAATTATCGTACGTAAACCGACTTTACAGACAACCATAGTATTATTCATAATAATGTGTAAATTATTATATTTACACTGGGCCAGCGTGTGGACTGCGATCTAAATCGCTATAAGAAACTATAGCTTAGCAGTCCCCGAATAGGAAAAGAAGCAGTGGCGAAGGGTCTCTAGAAGTAGATTCCCATCGGCATTAATGCAGCTTGGTTTTTAATGCAGACTGTAAAATATAAGATAAATGAATAGGAATTTTAGTAACGTCATCTAGTGAGGTTATACTTATTTATTATTTGGAATCATAGTAGAATATTTCTTAACGTTAAACTTAGGGGCCCAAATTATTATGGAAGAAAATAATTACTGAAAAATCTTGGCCAACATTTTTCTTCGAAAATTGTGTCGATAAATGATAATTCCTAATGTCTGAAAAAAATACCAATAAAATCAGCGTGTATAGATTTAGTAGGTATAGCTACCGAAGTACAGACATACCTGTCGGCGCCAGTGCTGCCCCCCTCGGGGCGGCTGCGCAGTATGACGGCCACCCGGCGCAGTCGCGGCACGTGCCGCCCACCGAACTGGCTATGGGCGCCGCCCAGCACCGCGTGAGAGAACTCGTACCGCGCCGTGTCTCTGCCCACCGATACACACACACATGTACACGTGAATACTACAGGACACCGTTCATTTAGTTTACTGCAACTAAATACTACTTCGTCATTTTGGGTATGTAAACCATTATGGCTAATAAAAGAACTAGCAATACATTGAGACATCACAGACGGGGCTCACCTCATGACGTAGAGCGCTCGGGGCTCACTTTATGACGTAGAGCGCGCGGATCTCACCTCATGACATAGAGCGCGCGGGGCTCACCGTATGACGTAGAACGCGCGGGGCTTACGTCATGACGTAGAACGCGCGGGACTCGCTTCATGACATACAGGGGGTTCATCTCCTCACGTAGAGCACGCGGGGCTCAATTCATGATGTAGAGCGCTCGGGGTTCACCTTATGACGTCGGACATGCGGGACTCACGTCATGACGTAGAGCGCTCGGGCTCACGTCATGACGTAGAGCGCTCGGGGCTCACCTCATGACGTAGAGCGCTCGGCGCGCCAGCAGTGCGTGGAGGGCGAGGTGGGGACGCGTGCTATGCTCGAGCCGCATCACGGCCGAGGACACCAGGCAAAGCCCCGCGATCACCGGCCCACAGAACTGCAATAACACTGCTCTGTGTACTTGTTCCTTGATAACCACTTCAAAGAGCATCGATGTATCAGTATCGATGCTCTTTGAAGTGAGATTACTTCTAATGTTTTCGAAAATAATTATAATATTTTTTTTAAAATAGCACACCAGAGGATTATATTGAATATATACTACTCTGTTAAGAAAGTACCGGGAAAAGATCAATAATACACAAAATTTTTGTTATTCTTCCAAATTTATTTTATCACCTTCAAAGTATGCTCCTTCAGAAACGATAGACTTACGCCAACGAATAATCCAATCATCAAAACATTTTTTAAACGCTGTTTTGGGAACTGAGTTCAGTTCTCCCCGCGAATTCTCCTTTATGTCTTCTACCGATCGAAAACGGGTGCCACGAAGTGGTAATTTGAGTTTAGGAAAAAGAAAGAAGTCGGCTGGAGCCATATCTGGTGAATATGGAGGTTGCTCGGTATTTGTTGAGTGTTTGGACAAAATATTTAGATATTTTTATATATATATAAGACCAGGGGTTATTTTCTTCTTGCAGCACAACACAATATGATTCATCTAAAACAGAGTTTTATTTATTAAATACAGATAAGTTTTACATAACAAATATCAACTAATGAAATACTTGCTAACCTAAAACAGAGAATCGACAATTAAATGTTCATGCTTTACTATTCTTATTATAAAAACTTGAATCGTCTTTTGCACTTTTAAATTAAAGCAAATTCACAAACATAACAAAGAAATTATTAAACATCAATTGTAATTTAACTATATGTTATTATTCGATAGAAAAAACATGTTTCATTCTTTTACATTCTCCTCACTGGTGGCTCCCTCTTATGGATGAACAGATACATACTCAAATGTCAATGTCAGTGTCAATGTCAACATAAAGCTTACATCACCCCCCTTCGAAATGCAAATTCAAAATTTTCAACTTTAGTTGAGTAAAGTTTAGCTGCGAAATTTAAAATTCAGCAAGCATAGGAATGAGCTTTGTGACATGATATAATCCAATAGATCTTGTACCACGACCGGTATTTATTTTAAAAACTGAATCCGATATTTTTTCTTCAATTTCAAAGGGACCAATTCTAATTTCATCCATCTTTTTTCTGTTTAATTTGTTTCCATAGTCAACATATACCTTATCTCCTTTTTTAAATTCATGTTGTAATCTATTCTTGGCAAATAAAGTTTTATTATATTCGTGCGATTTTATTGACCTTTGGAGTGCTATTTTCCTATCTTCTTCCAAACTTTTTGTTAATAACTGTTTTTCTTTTAATTCATGTGGTAACAAGTCTGTAGACTCACCAGATAGTAAATATTTAGGAGAAAATCCTGTTACAGAATGGTTTGTTTCATTGTATCTATTTCTACATTCTTCTGCTATTTTTGACCAATTTGTTTTTCCTTTTGATTCATTCATTTTGCATCTTATTTTGTTCACAATAGTCTGATTTAGCCTTTCGTTTAAACCGTTTGAGAACGGTGCATCTACCGCTGTAAGTATTAATTGAATATTTCGGTTCTTAAGGTAATTTTTGAATTCAATCGAATTAAAAGCTGGATATTGATCAGATAGTAAGATGTCTATTGTTTCTTCTTTAGGAATTTTTTCTATAAGTTTAATGAAGTCTCGAGCATTTTGATTCTTAGAACATAGGATATATGCGTACCTGGTGAAGTGGTCTACTAGTAGATGTAAATATCTTTTTGTTGATCTTTGACCCCCAAATCCTCCTATTGTGTCCAGTGACATTATTTGAAAGGGTTTATTAGCTGGGCCTAATTGCGTTATAAAGCCATATTTTCTATTTAACCTTGTTTTATTTTTTATGCATATCTCGCAATTTTTGCATATATATTTAATATTTTCTGATAGATTCGGTGCAGTATAAAAGGGTTTTATTTTAGATTCTGTTTGATTTATTCCAGTATGACAATATTTTTCATGTGTCTTTTTTATTAAAGTTCTACTGTAATCTTCACTTAGAACTATTTTTTTCCTATTTATCCCACTTTTTTTATAATAAATTCCATCTTCTAAAATAATGTTTTTTATTTGGTCTTTTATTTGCAAATTTTGTGCTTGATCATATTTTATGTCATGAATATCAATTATATTTACCGTTCTTAAGTTATCTTCATTATTTGCGTCAATGTCTAATACTGGGTTTCTGCTGAGACAATCTGCTTCTGTATTATTTTTTCCTGGAAAATATTTTATTTCACAATTATATTGTGACAGATAATGTGACATATCGCCTAATTCATCGTCAGGTCTGTTTCTTATATTCAACTTCTCTAGAGGTTTGTGATCTGTATAGACGGTAAAATAGTTTCCAATCAACCAATGTTGCCAAAACTTTATGCTCTCTTTTATGGCTAAACATTCTAAAAATATTGCTTTTTTATTTTTTTGTGATTCATTTATTTTTTTAGAAAAATATGCTACCGGTTTTTCTTCGCCATTGTACTGAATTTGTTTTAAAACTGCCCCTATTCCTATGGAACTGGCATCTGTATAAATAAATATTGGTGCTTGTGGATCATAAATGGCTAGTATGGGTTTGGAACATAGATAATCTTTAATTCTCCGGAATGCATCCTCACACTGTTCTGTCCAATTAAATCTCTGATCTTTTCTCAGCAATTTATGTAAAGGATCAAGAACTATTGAGACACTCGGAATGTATTTTCCATAAAAATTTATTTTTCCTAAAAATTGTCGTATTTGTCTTCTATTTTGAGGAGCAGGGAAATCTTTTATTGATTTCAAATTGTCTTTGAGAGGTGTAATCGTGTTCTTTTGTAATATATGACCTAAATACTTAACAGAATTACATGCAAACTTACATTTTGTTAATTTTAGCCTGAAACCTTCATCTCGAATAGCCTCCAGCAATTTTTTTAAGTGTGTTATATGTTCATCAAATGTCTTAGAGAAGATCAATAAATCATCAATAAAATTCACTGCAAATCCTGTCAGACCATTTTTCCTTATAATGTTTCCCAAAATCCGTTGAAATAAGGCTGGAGATGTCTTAAGGCCGAAGGGTAAACAGGTCCATTGGTAATGACCTTCTTGAGTTACAAAACCAGTTTTGTATCGGTCTGTAATTTTTAAAGGGATGGACCAAAAAGCTGAATTTATATCGAGGGTTGTAAAATAATTACAATTTATTGTTTTTGTTATTAAGTCTTCTATGAGAGGAAATGGTTGTGATTGAGGTATAATTACTTTATTTAAATCTCTGAAGTCTATGCATAATCTACTTTTTTTTCCTTCGTCCCTTTTAAAAGCTAAGGTAACAGGTGCCGCAAACGGACTGTAAGATTCCTCGATCAATTCATGTTTTAAAAGTTGTGAGATTTGATTTTCTATTTCTATCTTGTCTTGGACTGAACATCTATATGGTCTTTTATAACAATATTTTTCAACTTGTAAATCTATACAGGCTTCATACTTCTTCACTTTTCCAGTGTCATATTTATTTTTAGCAAAAATTTCCGTGTAACTATCCAATAATATGTTTATCTGTTTTCTTTGATCAGTATTTAAGTATTCTGTATCTATATTAAATTTGTTTGTATCTATACCTTCATTAAAGTTTACTGCATATTCTTTTTCTTCTATATTTATTTCCAAATTTTCAATCTGTTCATCTTCAAAAAATTTTATACTACTTATTTTGAGATTGTCTGTTTTTTGTATTTGGATATTTAAATTCTCATCATGAGTCAACCCAAATTTATGTATTGAATCCAATCCTAGTATTAGATCATACTCAAAATTTTCATTTTCAAAGATAAATGCATTTATTTTAATTTTCTTATGCAATAACTCCGCATCCAGTGTAATTAATCCTTTAGTTTTACCCCCTCCACTTATTGTTTTTATTGTGTTATAACAATAATTTGGCTTCATATTCGTCACCTGAACTAATTTTGAATTTATTAATGTTATTCGTGAACCAGGGTCATACAGCCCCTTGGCTTCTAATATATTATTTAACATCACCGTAATCTCAATTAGTGGAGGGAATTTTAGTTTTTTGGATCTTCATTACTCAGTTCAACTTTTAATATTGAATTAGAATTAAGGTTTTTGTCCTCGGTTGTTTTTTTTTCATAGTTATACCAGCAAACATGCTCTGGATGAAATCTATTTAATTTTCCTTTATTCTCACAAATCCTGCATGATTTTTTTTCAGTTTGTTTTATTTCTTGTTTATTGTATTTATTTCCTGTGCTTAAGTTTTTCTTTGTGTCGTTTTTCCTTGTTAAACTTTCTAGTCCTCTTATACAGTTAAATAAGTCATTTACTTCTTTAAGGCTTTCTCTGTCTATTCTATCCATTATGAAGTTTGGTAGACCGGTGGCAATCAAGTAAATCAGGGTTTGTGTATCTATTGATTTGTTTATTTCTAGTAAAAGTCTCTCTTTTTTAAGGGCATATTCTAACATTGATCCTTGTATATATTTAAAATTCATAGCGTACCTGATTGATGCCCAGCCTTTATCAGCAAATGTTTCACATAAACTTTTCTTCCATACAGACCAATCTGAATCTATGGTATGTTTGATAATCATTGAGGTGTACCAATCTTTACAAGTATCTTCCAATAGTAATCTTAGAATTTCTACTTTTTGTAAATCTGTATCTATTTGTAAACGTGCACATTCACTTTCAAAAGTATTTAACCATTGTTTAACATTTGTTGTATTTCTTGAAAACTTCTCTATTGAAAATTCTGCTACTAATCTTGTCTTATTTTCTGTTTTTTTTAACAATGTTGGTTCTGTTAATGATGACTCATGAATTTGTTCTAATTTTTCAAGTAAAAACCCATCAAATTGTAAGTTTCCATCATCTAAATATGTTGATTTCATTTCCTTGGTTAATGTTATCCAAACCTGTCTCTTTTCGTGCCTTTTCTGGAGAGATTTTTTTATTTTGTCAAATATTTCATGCTTGAATATTTCTTTGTGTAAATGCACTGATTGATACTCTCTAGGCACAACAAAAGTTTGGTTTTGTGTATCCGTAATGGAGGTAATGGCATAAATATTTGTCTTATTATCATCCGGTTTAGCTTTTATAATAAATTCAAATCTTAATTTCTCCATTGTATAGGTTAACAATTTTTTTTTCTCACATGTATATATATTGTCGATTTATAAGACCAGGGGTTATTTTCTTCTTGCAGCACAACACAATATGATTCATCTAAAACAGAGTTTTATTTATTAAATACAGATAAGTTTTACATAACAAATATCAACTAATGAAATACTTGCTAACCTAAAACAGAGAATCGACAATTAAATGTTCATGCTTTACTATTCTTATTATAAAAACTTGAATCGTCTTTTGCACTTTTAAATTAAAGCAAATTCACAAACATAACAAAGAAATTATTAAACATCAATTGTAATTTAACTATATGTTATTATTCGATAGAAAAAACATGTTTCATTCTTTTACATTCTCCTCACTGGTGGCTCCCTCTTATGGATGAACAGATACATACTCAAATGTCAATGTCAGTGTCAATGTCAACATAAAGCTTACATATATATTTAGCATTTGACATGCTTAGCACTATACATTAAACACAAAGTGAAAAATGTGAAATCGAAAATAACAGTCAGGAGCAGAATTTGAGGTTCAAATCCTGTTCCTGACTGTTATTTTCGATTTCACATTTTCACTTTGTGTTTGGACAAAAATTCATTCACAATGATGGCCTTGTGCGAAAGCGCATATTTCGTGGTGCATAATCCAAGAATTTTCTTTGCACAAATCTAGCCTTTTTCGTCGAATTTGCTCTCTTAAACGCCGCATGAAGCTCAAATAATATTATTTATTTACCGTTTGACTTTCTGGCAAGAATTCCGAGTGCACAACACCGCGACAGTCAAAGAAAACAGTCAACATGATTTTGACTTTTGATCGACTTTGGCGTGGTATTTTCGGTTTCGGTTCAGTTGGAAGTCGTCACTCCGAAGCTTATTGACTAGTTTGCATGTCAAACACGTAAACCCACGTTTAGTCACCAGTAAAAATGCGTTTCATTAATGTTGGGTCGGAATTGACTCGGTATAGCATGTCCTCAGCGACTCTCATGCGTTTGATTTTTTGGAGAAAATTCAGGTCTTTTGGGACTAGCCGAGCGGAAACATGTTTCATACCCAAATGATTATTTAAAATGGTATGGATCGACTCGTGAGGCACATAAAGTTCGGCGGCTATCTCTCTCAATGTTGAATGAGGATTTTCAGTCACTATTTCCTTCACTTTTGCAATGTTAACTTCAGTTGCAGACGTTGATGGCCTACCAGAGCGAGGCAAATCTTCCATCACATCTCGGCCGCTTTAAAACGCTTTGTCCCACTCATAAGCACGTGTTTTGATAAAGTCGATTCACCGTAAGCCTTCTGTAACATTTTCAGTGACTCCGAACACGAAATTCCATTGGCGATGCAAAATTTAAGACAAGCTCTTTGTTCGATAGTTTTGTCCATTATGAAATTAGCAATACACACTAGATATGAGATAACTAAAAACAGCACTGTATTTAATATAAATAACAGATGCAACTCAAACTCCGCGCCAAAATAGATAACAGTTGTGCCAATCTAATAACAACAAAAAATTTGAATTTGGAACCATAAACAAATAATTCATTTCCAATACTTTCTTGACTGAATGTATAAGGCCTATTTACAATCTTATACTATTTTACAAACGATAAATAAGGTGATACAAATATGTAGTTAGTTGGAAATGTGCAAGGGTTGTCAAAACAGGAAAATAAAATAAATATGATTATTATATACCTAATTGTTTACTTACAAGTACCATGCACCTAATTACATTTACATGTATTGTGTTGCACTGCCAGATATTTACGTGACACTTTATTTTTAGACGTTTTCAATTTTCTATTATTGGCTATACATAACTGGCACTTGGAAAGAAAGCCATCCAATAAATAAACATAAACTATGAGCAAAAAATATATTTTTTTATACACATCTGCTATCGGCGCAGCGAGCTTTAATCAAATTTTATCTTAAATACATTTTGAGAGTCCAGTGATGTGTCATCTCTTATTTTCTTCATTTCATAGAAGTCAGATTGAGGCTAGTCGCTTTCTTTTTTACCGGTATATGCAGTTATTTGTGTTCATAACTTTAGTAGCTATTCTTCCTTGATTATCGGTATTTCCAAATGCTCGTGCACCTTGTTCCGTATGAACCATGATGGCACCACTCATGACTCAGAACTTTATTCTGGTAGCGCTGAAGAATTTCTAAGTTCGAGTGACTTGCTGATCCCCAGAGTTGTATATCATATGTCGAAACCGGTTTTATGATACATTTGTATATTAGGAGTTTATTCTCCAGACTTAGTCTTGATTGCCTGCCACGTAGCCGGTACATGTCTCTAAACTTTTAATTGGCCTGTTCCTTTTTAGCCTTTCATATAAAGGTTAAAAAGTGAGTCTCATCTAGGTGCATACCTAAGTATTTAACTGTGGTGTGTTTTGGCAAGACAGCTTCATCAAGTGTTACAGGTGGACAGTCTCCCCTCTTCAACGTAAACGTTATGTGGACTGACTTTGCTATGTTTGCACAGATTCTCCATTTTTTAAGCTATAACCCAATTTGATTCAGGCATTATGTAGTTTTGTGGAGGCTGTGTTTGGATCTCTATTAGAGAAGAGGACTGCAGTGTCATCTACGTAGGTTGCTGTCACCACATCTTCAGAGATGGGTAGGTCAACGGTATAGATTGTGTTTAAGACAGGACCCAGCGCCGGACCCTGAGGCAGTCCTTTTTTTTTTTGTTAATGCGGGAAAAAATGTTCCCTACCGCACACCCCGTCGTTCAGGGCAACGAACAGGGTAGTGTGGGGCCCTCACCCACTAAAGAAACCCGCCGTGTGCCGTCTCTCCGCCTTTGTTGGCGGGCCACTGGAACTATGTTACATTCCTTCGGTGGGCCCTGAGGCAGTCCTAAATCTATTTGGTATATAAATGACACAGACCTCGCATTTAACCTGGAATTTTCGGTTTTGCAGGTAAGACAAACAAAGAATCATTTACGCAGTATTCGGTAGGTGTAGCCTTAGCTTATATAGAAGACCCTTGTGCCACACGCGGTCAAAGGCCTGCTGTATGTCGAGAAACACAGCTGAGCAGTATTCTTTCCTTAAGAGCTTGCCGTATTGTATGTGCTACTCGGTGTATTTGTTCTGTCGTTCTATAGTGTGCACGAAAGCCGAATTGGTGGTCTGGTATTACTCCTTGTTCTTCGAGTATAGGTAAAATGCGGCTTAGTAGTAGTTTCTCGGAAACATTTGATAATAAGGGGTGAAGAATTATTGGCCTATATGATGTGACTTCTGTTGTAAACTTGCCCCGTTTGGCAACCATACTTATGATTGACACTTTCCACAGTTTTTGGAAAAATTGTAATATTTAGAAATGTTTATATATTTTTTTAGCATTTGACATGCTTAGCCATAATTATACATTAAACACAAAGTGGAAAATGTGAAATCGAACATGTATATGACTAAGCATTACCACTGCTTTCCACTTTGTGTTTAATGTATATGGCTAAGCATGTCAAATGCTAAAAATAATAAAAATTTCTAAATATTTATAGGCCTGCGTCATTATTAATAATGTCAGACGAGCCACGGCCCATCTGATGGTAAATGGTAACCGTCGCTCATGGACTCAACTATACCGAGAGCATTGTTAAGCCGCTGCTCACCATTTCATTTCACAGATATGAAATGAATGAATAAACAGCTATCTCCTGCTACAACCAAACGGGAGATGGTGGTACCAAAACCGCTCGGGCCCGATACCAAGTGAGCCCTCCCACTTGGTACTTAGTCTTACCACCAGTCATGCAATGGATAATAATTGCTTACTTCCCTTAGTCGCCTCATACGTTCGTTACCCGTGGGAAAGAATGGGGTGGTGACAATTATATTCTTAGTTCGTCACCACACGGACTGTCCTGACTTTGTGGTTTAATTTCTACGTACGGAGTTGATAGCCACGCTGCTTTTTGTATTAGGTTAGTGGTACACCACGCTGCATCATAAAATCGTCTTCTGTTTTTAGGGGTATGCACAAATTAGCATTTTCCTCGATGTAATTTTGAAAGGCCTCCCAGTCAGGTGCATATCACCGGTGTGTGTCCCGAGGAGCCATCTAGGCAT
Source organism: Leucoma salicis (assembly GCA_948253155.1). Lineage (NCBI taxonomy): Eukaryota > Metazoa > Arthropoda > Insecta > Lepidoptera > Erebidae > Leucoma > Leucoma salicis. The sequence continues at coordinate 271,410 of OX411822.1, read as the reverse complement.
GATTCTTATTTATATAGAGTCCTGACATTCCTTTAGTGATAAAGAAGTCGATGATACCGTCCAGATGCTTTGCCAATTCATCGTGACAATTGCTCCTGACTGCTAATTTCGATAGGTAACACATTCATACTTAACGTCTTTGGGTGACGCCTGCGCCATCTGTCGGAAGTATTTTCATACATTATACCGACCAGGTAAACTTAATTTTACCAGTAAGATTTTTACCTAATAATGACGCAAACCCTATAAATATTTAGATATTTTTATATATATTTTTAGCACTTGACATGCTTAGCACTATACATTAGGTAAACACAAAGTGAAAAATGTGAAATCGAAACTAACAGTCACGAGCAGGATTTAATGTATAGTGCTAAGTATGTCAAGTGCTTAAAATATATATAAAAATATCTAAATATCAATTGCCTTTTTAGTTCTCAACTACTAGTCGGTCGGGAACCCTAAAATGTGCTCTTGGAGCATATTTTCTATGTTCATTTATACGATGTCGTGGGGGACAATACACTGCAGCTACATTTAGTGATTCCTGCCAGTCATCTATTGATATTACAGAGGCCTGTATGTAAGCGTGTTTAAAGCTTGGTAAGACGTGATGTCTTAAACCTTGACTATCACAGCGGCCCCAGCATGTGGCGTACCATCTGGATGATTAGCTTATACTTGAAGTTATTCTTTAGCCTCAATTTTACTATAAAGAACAAATTATTTGAGAAAGAGGAAGAAGATAGCATCAATGCTACGAACGCTCGCAGTAAAACTCTCTTTTTCCACTTTCACAAATATTTTGTTCTTTAAAGTAGCTGAACATGTCAAGTGCTAAAATACAGATCAAAATAACAATCTTACTATTTAACTATGTACCATGTACATGGCGGATATTGTTAATTTATATGAAAAAATAATATTCTTATATCAGTACCTATAGTACCTACTAGTCGATATTTGGTTAGGTAGGTAATACGAATTTGTAGGAGACAAAGAATAAACTTACCTTGCGTCACGGGGAAGTCTATGAAATCTTAAATACTTGTTCCTATTTTGTTGTAGACACAACCGTACTGGGTACCAGCGCAAGTCTGAACCATTAAATAAACACAAAGTGTGAAAATGTGGAATCGAAAATAACAGTCACGAGCAAGATTGAACCTGCATCTCCTGGATACCGTCCAGATGCTTTGCCAATTCAGCCATCGTGACAATTGCTTCTGACTGCTAATTTCGATAACACATTCATTCTTAAACGTCTTGGGTGACGCGCGCGATTTCAGATTTCATATTTTTCGCAATTTACGCGATCGCGACAGCCCTCAGCGATTGGTCGCCATCCGCGCCACCTCATAAATATAGTAACGTATAGATCACCAAAGCGTGTGAACGAGAAGAAAATCTTATACGGCAACATAGCAAGATGGAGGAGGAAAGCAAATCTGATGTAATTGCACACCATTTGAATGACAGGTCGTCTACAGTCTTCTAGCATGAAATTAGCTTCGCGGTTTTTTGATTTATTTGTGTTATAAATCTTGTTTATTATATGATTATAACTATTAAATACAATGGTTGTTTGTTCCGTGAGTGCCTGTGATGTAAATCATGCAATCAATCCTGATAACTGCACGTTTCACAGGTAAGTTCTCAGGATGTTGTCACAACTTAAATGCTTTTATTTTAGGTCATAATTACTAATATTTTCTGTTTCAGTTACGGATTAATTTCAATTCCATTGTTACTGTCTATATTTTACATAAAAATACATCGCATTGTTACATATTTGCAAGATTTTAGTAGAAAAGTTTTTAGGTACATATATACTAGGGCTTGACGTTATCGACAAGGTATATTGTCGATATTTTCTCCTAACACATTAATGGAAAAAATGCAATAAAAGTTCTAAAGCAGATTCAGTCAAGACGATTTAGTTAATTTAAAAATTATAAGTAGGTTTATATTGCTAAAAACTGAGAGATTAGATTATCTAGTAGTATATAAAATTCTCGTGTCGCGGTGTTTGTGGTTGAACTCCTCCGAAACAGCTTAACCGATTCTCATGAAATTTTGTGTGCATATTGGGTAGGTCTGAGGGGTAGGTAGGATCGGACAACATCTATTTTTCATCCCTCTAAATGTTAAGGGTAGTACAACCCTAATTTTTTTTTTAAATTTTAGATAAATTTTTATTTTTTTATGATACAGCATTAAAAAATACAAATAACCCTAAATTTTTCACCCCTCTACGATCAACTACAATCAACAATCAATTTTTAATTTGTTAATTATAAACTTTATTTTTTTTGGCAAGATTTTTATTCTTATTTTGTAATGATTTAGAATAAAAAAATTTATATTACTCTCGATTTTCCACCCCTCTACGATCAACCCCTATTTTTCCATCACGATTTTTATTTTTTTTAATTTTTAATAATTTCCTTTAATTATGATTTTTTTCTCAATTCAATTTGATCTTCCGCCTTCACTGGTCGATAACTGATCAACTATCAATCGATCAGTTATCCCCGCTAGATGTCTACCGTTGTCACCTCTCATCCAGCAAACATCACGGAGTAAGGATGAGAACAAAGCCGGTCTCCTGTCTTACTCACTATACAGTTTTCGACCATTTTTTTTGGTTTATTTGTGTATTTATCGTAGCAGTGACTGTTATACATATTATTTTAATTTTTCTGTGCAACTCTCATGTTAATTTTACTGTCATCGTAAATTGATTATTAATTTCCAGTGCAATAATTATTTATTCGCAATTAATTAATAACTGATAAAGACAATTTTAACTATTAGTTAATTAAGTGATCTCATGTAAATAAACACGTATTGTGAGCTCCCGCCAACAACGGCCATTACCGTACCGAAAACGTGTACGTGTTTAATAAATATACCTGTTTTATTATTGTGAAACATAAGTCAAATAATAAGCAAACGAATACAATATTAATTCACTGTTTTCCACCAATACACTGATAGAAGGATTTATTAATTTATTTATTTTAAATAAATAAAGCAAACGAATACAATATTAATTCACTGTCGGATTTATTAATTATTAATAATTTAATTTATTTGAAGACAATTTTAATAAATATTTTTTTACATTCAATAAAAATTTATTTGGGAATAAAGTACATCCTAAATAAAGCATACTTTCATTGTCTACAACGCTTTCGATTATAAGTAAATTCCCGCACACTTATAGTAGTTATTTTTATTGAACTAAAAAAATGTTTCCTATAAATAATATACATGGCAAAACAACGTTTGCCGGGTCAGCTAGTACCCTTATAAAATGCATAATATCGTTGACTGACGTTGCTGGTGAAATAAATAAAAACAAATTAATTATGTTTGTTTAAATTTATTGTCTGTTTTGTTTCATTCGTTGAAGATGATTATTTGAATGAGCGAGTTCGTTAAAGAAACTGATTTGTTTTATCATTTTATCGATAGTCAGTCTAATTCTTAAAACTTACATCACTATCCAACGCACACATTGACAAATCAAAATTGGTTACGCGTTATCGAGCTGTCAGGTGATCTATACCTTATACTATATCTATGCGCCACCTACTTCTCCGCGAGATCCCCGCCAACTGCCAACTGTGGCATGAGCCCCGACGTACCCGCACGGCGTCCACGTGCGGCTTGATGTGTCCGGCGGGCGCCAGGTCCAGCACGTGCGCGTGCTCCAGCGCGTCGCCGGCCGCGGCCCCCCCCCACGCCGCCGCGCGGACTCGGCCCAGCACCGCCGCGCTCGCCTCCGACCAGCGACTACGCTCCGTCTCGCGGAAGCCATGGATGGCCTGCGCGCATGTCGAAACACATATTTTAAAACAAACCTTTCAACTAAGTACTATCTTTGTTGAACATAACCTCACACTTAAAATAACTATTCCTTTCGAGATTCACACAAAATTTTACCTCCATACTGTCAACATTTAACCCAACTAGGTACAAAGTACTTTTCTACTGTCATCTATGTCAAAACAAAATACACCTAATAAATAGTAGATGATCAAGGTAATGGTGTCTGCTGAGATGAACAAGTTTAGGGGCTCCTTTGTCTGGGAATCTTTCCTGGTGCTTCTCAATTTATGTTGGAGCTCAGGAATCCTTCCCAAGGACTGGAGAAGCACAGTCATCGTGTCCTTGTTTTCAAACAAGTGTTCACGTTATTCTTGCCCAAACTACAGAGTCATAAGCTTTACCAGTCTGGCAGACAAAATGTATGGTAAAATGAGAAGCATTTGGCTCTAGGCCAGAGGGTTTCCTTCAGTTTTGTGGATTTAGAGAAAGTATTTAACACAGTTGTACAAAAGGAGCTTTGGAACATTTTACTAGAGTATAGTATTAACGGTGGACATGCGATGCAGTCCAATTACATGGACTGCAAGCTTGTGTGATTTGATGTAAATATCGGTGATAAGCAGGACTACGTTCTATCATTTAGACCAGGAGTTCCCGGTGGGTCGCGAGCGAATATTGAGTGGGCCCTGAAACATAAGATAACCCGACTGATCGGGCTAACAGCCGGACGGCCACTAAGGAGCGCCGCCGTTTCCCATTGAAATACCAGTCTTTGTATGTGTAGGTATTTAAGTATTAAAAAAATTAAGTTGTTATTCTTATTTGAATCACCGTCTGAGCACAGAGACTACGGGATCTGAGCGTTATCAATATTTTATGCCCCCTTTTTATGACGGCCAGGAGGCCGTCATAAAAAGGGGTGGGTCCCGAATTTGGCAGTTTTTGTTAGGTGGGTCAGAGCCCAATCTAGTTTGGGAACCACTTATCTAGACTGTTTATCATATATTTCCCAAAAGTTGAATGAAATGGATGTGTAAGTTCAGATGGGCGACTTAGTGGTTAACTCATTTCTATATGCAGATGCGCACACTGATTAGCACAGTCAGCGACTGGCCTGCAAACCCTAGTCGACGTAATGACAAAGATTGTAGGAAAAGGGGTCTACGTGTAAATGTGAGCAAAACCAGAATAATGGTCTTTGAAAGAGAAGTCAGAACAGATGTTAGAGTAACCATAGGCAATGGTAGGCTAAAAAAACCAAATCGGTCATGTATTGAATGATGGTGTAGTCAGGAGTCTCCGAGACCAGTGAGCGTGTATAAAGAGAATTATGAATGTTGAGGAAACGAGAGATGTATGAGAGAATAGAGCCTCTTGGAGATAATAATAATAATATTTATTCAACACCAAGTGAGCATATTATACAGTTATACAATTTAAGTTACTTAAGTAGGTACATTGTTTTATAGACTACTAACTCCCATACTAGGCTAGTGCCTGTGTTATGGGTGTTAGTGCACAAACTGTGCATCTAGTGCTTTTATATTTAACTACATATTTTATTATGACATAAAGGTAAGTATGTTTTCGGTCTCTTGATAATTTTGTGTATGTAGCCAATCTGTAACTATTTTTTTTACTTTGTATTTGTTAACTCTAACAAAATTTAACTTATTGTTTAATATATTATAAGCTTTTAGGCTTAAGCTATTGTATTGACGTCTCGCAAACGCTGTTCTGCAAATAATATTTGAATATGTCGATTTTTTTTTTTTACTCGGGTCGGGAAGGGGAATGTACGGATGTCTCCTCAATACAGCATTAAGCACATAGAGCTGTCTCACTGTTAGAATTTTACATTCCGCGTTTAACTTGGCAGTTGGGTGTCTGTAAGGTTTTTTAATAGCAACTTTTAAAACAGCTCTCTGCGCCCGCTCTAGTGCTATGAGATGAGACTTCGCTGCTCCTCCAGCTGGGATACAGTATTGTAGAATGGATTGACATAACGCTTTGTAAATTTATTTTATTTTATCAACTGTCTTATTCTAGAGGTAGTTATATGTATATGCTTGTCCCATTTAAGATGGTGTGGTGATAAGTAGTAGATAGTTTATCATATTTATTGATGATAAATGGCGGGAAGCAACGACCCATTGAGTATCACTCCCTCTTTTAAGAACACTTGATAAGTAGATACCTACATAGTTTGTCTTCAAAATGGTTAAGAATCCTTAATCTATGGTTAAGACACACTTGTCACTTACATTATCCCAGTGATCAAACTCATATCTCATGCGTTTCAACTGTGGCTCTAGTTCTGCCAACATGGCGGCTTCTTCCTGCTCCGTAATGAAATCTGGAAACACCTGCATTTCCTTTAACACTGTAGAACGCAACTCTGGTTCATCGTCCTCCTTCCACGTAGCTGCTATTTCAACCATATTTTCATCAGCTGGAATTATTTAGAACCCAAATATTACCACTATTGTTTGCCATGTAAAATATAGCTCGGGGAAATAACCAATAGATATTGAAAAAAAAAACACTCAAATTATTTTGTTAGATTGACCCTTAAAGAAGTTTGGTTTGTGAAAACCCGATAGTATCGTTTTTTTCTGCTGCACTCTATTGTGCATCTCAGTCACGTCAACCTGTCCTTGTGCCGAATTAATGGTCCTTATAATACAAAGAGACCGTACAGCTTGGGGCAAACAGATTTTAATAAAAGTAATACTCTATGCGTGCTGTGTGGAGCCGGCACCAAGAATAGCTCCACCCCGTCTCTTCCTATGGGAGTCATAAAAACCGACTAGGGGCTTACCGGGGGACCGGGCAGCAGCGTTCCCCTGTATACTAAAAACATCCACTGCGATCGCCAACCCGCCTGCCAAGCGTGACGATTATGGTAAAACCCCCATTTTGGGGGGGGCTATGTCCAGCAGTGGACGATGAAAGGCTGATGGATGATGGATGGATACTCTATGTGAGTGTTTTGCTTGTGAAATAGAAACTACGGTTAGCGTTTAGCGCCGATTAGTGTCGGCGGCAGCAGTCGGCTCTGACGACGGCAAAGAGCGGCCTTAGTGGGTACATGGACTAACCAACCATGGTAATGTCAGGGCAGAGTTCCAAGGCATATCTCGATTCGTTTCAATTGCGACCAATTCTTAAAACTGTTGACAATCGCGTGTAAAAGTAAATTCTTTTAATAATACTCGATTACGTATTATAGTTAATATACAAATTTTATCAATGTGGGTATTTTACATCATAAATCAGTTAATTCATGGTTTTCTGCAAATGGTCTAGCAGTTGCCAGCGACTCCGTCTGCGACGAGGACCTCAGAATTGGGTCAGTATAAATAGGTATGTTACTGTAAGGAATAGAGATGCGCTGAATGTGGTATTCGGTATGTTCGGCATATTTTTAGATGATCTTATTCGGCCGAATATTTAAATAACTGAAATATTTTTTTTAAATTAAATGATATATATGCTAACGAGGATTTATCATAACGTATTTTTTAAATAAAAAAAAGATTTTCTTATGTATTTATCAGTTATTCATCAAATCTTCAAAAAATAATAAAAAGTCATTTAAGTAATCAAAATTAAAAGTTACAAATATTTTTTTTGTTTGTCACCCGATATAGAATAAAAATAATTATAAAATAAAATAATAGTTAAACACAAAGTGAAAAATGTGAAATCGAAAATAACAGTCACGAGCAGGATTTGAACCTGCATCTCCTGGATACCGGCTAGATGCTTTGCCAATTCAGCCATCGTGACAATTGGTCCTGACTGCTAATTCCGATAACACATTCATACTTAACGTCTTTGGGTGACGCCTGCGCCATCTGTCGGAAGTATTTTCATTAATGTATGGTCGGTATATGTATATATACCGACCAGGTAAACTTAATTTTACAATTAAGATTTTTACCTAATAATGACGCAAACCCTATAAATATTTATATATATTTTTAAATAATTGAATTGCTGAATTGGCAAAGCATCTGGACGGTATCCAGGAGATGCAGGTTCAAATCCTGCTCGTGACTGTTATTTTCGATTTCACATTTTTCCCTTTGTGTTTAATGTATGTTGCTAAGCATGTCAAATGCTAAAAATATATATAAAAAATATCTAAATATTTATAGGGTTTGCGTCATTATTACCTGGTCGGTATAATGTATGAAAATACTTCCGACAGATGATGCAGGCGTTACCCAAAGACGTTAAGTATGAATGTGCTATCGAGATTAGCAGTCAGGAGCAAGGGTCACGATTGCTGAATTGGCAAAGGATCTGGACGGCATCCAGGAGATGCAGGTTCGAATCCTGCTCGTGACTGTTATTTTCGATTTCACATTTTTCACTTTGTGTTTAATGTATGTTGCTAAGCATGTCAAATGCTAAAAATATATATAAAAAATATCTAAACGTCTTCGCTGATAATTATTTCGTATGAGGGTAAAGAACAACTTACCCCGGTGCCAAAATTGGATAACTCTACAGGAAGTTTGGGCACAGGCAGGTTGGAATGCGATTACAGAGTTGAATATCGAAGATATCCATCCATCCATCAGCCTTTCACCGTCCACTGCTGGACTTAGGCCTCCCCAAGAGGACGCCACAACGAGCGGTCCCGTCATGGGGGATAATGCCGTAATCGCCACGCTTGGCAGGCGGGTTGGCGATCGCAGTGGATGTTGTTAATACTCGAGGGAGTGCTGCTGCCCACTCCCTCGGTATCCCTCAGTCGGCTCTTACGACTCCCGTGGGTAGAGAGGGGTGGGACAATTCTAAAGCCGGCCCCACACGGCAAATTTGCACTTATATATCGAAGATATATAAGTGCAAATTCTGTGTTGTGATCAACTGCTTCAAATACTTGTATATAGTATAGCAAGTAAAATATAATATAATATAATAGTTTAAATAAAAAATTTACAGATAGTTTGAATAAAAAATTTACAGATAGTTTGAATAAAAAATTTACAGATAGTACATCCCGACTGAATCCACCTCCAAGATATACAAATTCATCCACTTGTTCTAGCACACCATTTCCTATTGCTACTCTAACATCTGTTCTGGCTTCTTCTCTTTCAAAAACCATTATTTTGGTTTTGCTCACATTCACACGTAGGCCCCTTTTCTTACAATCTTCTGCCATTACGTCGACTAGGGTTTGCAGGTCAGCCGCGGACCGCGCTAATGAAAGCACATCGTCTGCATATAGGAGAGACCTAACCACTGAGTCGCCCATCTGAACTCCCACATTCATTTCATTCAACCTTTGTAGACATTTATCCAGATATATGATAAACAGTCTGGCTGATAGAATGCAGCCCTGTTTAACGCCGATATTGACATCATACCAGGGTGACATTCCATCATCCAGCCGCACACAAGCTCTGCAGTCCATGTAGTTGGACTGCACTGCTTGTAGCAGTCTACCGTTAATACTATATTCCGGCAAAATATCCTAAAGTTCCTTTCGTACAACCGTGTCAAATGCTTTCTCCAAATCCACAAAACTGCTCCATACAATGATCCGCAATGAGCCTACCTGCATCGTTCACTCTCTTATCACCAAATGAACCAAGCACGTCCTTGAAGTCTGGACGCTTGGTTCCAACCCATCCATTCAAGTCTACGCATACTATCACACGTTCACTAGCTTCTGCCAAATCCAGAACTTCCCTAACATTATCCCAGAACTTCTCTAGATCGGGTGCCACCGAAGAGCCTACGGGAGCATAAGCTGCGACCATAAAGACCCTGGTGACACCTAGTTTTATTCGGACCTATAGAAGTCTGGGATCAAACATTCCGTAGTCTTTCACACCTGAGGCCAAGCGAGCGGACAGCGACACCCCCACTCCAATGCTGGCCCGATCGCTCTGCGGTACACCAGACCACAGAGCTATCCCTCCACCAGGAAGATCAAAGGCGTCACTGCCCTTTCGCTTGGTCTCTGTTACACAGAGCACATCAAGCTGTCTGTCCGACATGACGGTTACCAGCTCGTGTAACTTACCTTCCACACCACCTCTTACATTCCACGTGCCTACTCGACACTCTGCTACCTACGACTCGCCAAACTGGGCAAGGTGTGATGGGTGGTGGCCCCCATCGCTGCATCCGCCATTGTTCGTACCGACGGGGGCGGGTGGGTATGCGTCGCCTCTGGGGCACGCCGTAACCCGCACTGCGGTTCGTATTCGAGCCGGATTGTAGTCTGGCAGGAATCGCAACGAGCACGCTCCGGACTATGATCACCCTACACGATCCCTATATGATCATCCTAAACCCCTTTTTTTTGTTGGTGGGCAAAAATGTCCTGCCTCACCCACTAAAAACCCACCGTGCGCCCTCACCCGCCCTTACTGCGGCGGATCACGGGTACCGCGTCGTACCGACCGCGATCCGCAGGCGGCAGCCCCTTCGGACACCCTCTCTTGTGCGACGCCCCACGTACGTGCGCGTCACACCGTCGCGGTAGGCTTCCGCAGAAGGTAGGGCAATCCCCGACCCCACCGTCCGCAGCCTCGGGCTAGGGCGACATCAGGCGCAGGTAAGCGCGCCCACGCCGCCCCGCGCTCCGGCAGCGAATCGGGTCCTCGAAGGAGGATTCCTCCCCGGCTCTCTCCGCCGCCTCCTTCCGTGAGAGGTGTCATACACCCCAACGCAAGTTTCTAGGCTAATAACTTCTCATAATCTCATAATCTTATTTAGGGCGCTGGTCTTCTAGGTAGCTTCCTAAGCTGGATTGACGTTTACAATTTAGTCGCGAACGGTGTTAGATCGTGAACGGTTGGGCATAGAGAGCATGTTTGGGGTGCACGACACCCCAGGTGACTGTTTGTGTAGACTAAATATCCCGGTAGGTGAATAATTGTTAACTTTGTTATTTATGGTCTAAAACAAAGGCTGGATGGAACAATTATTTGTGAAAGTGGAAAATGAGCGATTTACTGCGAGCAGGATCCAAACCTACATTCCATCCAATCCGGGGAAGTGCTCTGAGCCGCTAACACCAGTGACACCCAATCTCCACTTCACATTTGTTTTAGATGTCTTTAAAATTTAATACAAGTGTCTAAGCACGTGTGTAATGATCATATGATTGTAGTCTGCCAAAATTGTAACGTTTTAAGTTAATTAGAATGAATCTAAACATGTATTTATAAAAAAAAATATTATTTAAAAATATATTAATTATATTAAGAAGGGGTTTAAATGTTGATTAATATGCAATTCAAATATTTTCATTAATTGAAGTCTAATTTTGCATTGGTTCCTGATTTTATTTTAATAAACTAGTGTGGGATGCTATTTTAAAGCGCGCCCAATTAAGGGTTAATAGAATTAATTAATTGTATTGAGCAATCTTGATAAAACTAAAAGAAATTTTTTTCATTTTCGAAATTTTGACGCCCTAAAAAATTTGCCGCCCTGGGCACTCGCTCCGACTGCCCCTAGTGTAAATCCACCGCTGAACATATTATATCATACATCTATTATAAATGTTTTGCGCACACGATAATTAGACGAAATTTTGAAATTCAGAACCCAAAAAAAGACAAGCTACCTCTTAGGAAAAATGGATAGTTGGTAACTGTACAAAAGTAGTTATTTCATGGGGATAATCAATCAAAACTGTAACATATAGGGCCATATTTATATTCAGAAATTCACACGGAACAATGTCGCTTCTATAATCTAGTTTATTATTATATTCAAACAATAACTAGTTTATGTTAGTTCTGAGTTGTAAAAATAATAAAATCTTATCATTGAATATATTTTTACCCAAATTTGACAGTGTGCAATTTAGCTATTTTTGTTTTGTATGGAAAGCTAATATTGTTTCCAATTAAAAATTGCCTAAGTTATTTGTGTAAACATTGTGTTAATTATTATGTTAATTATTATGTATTATGTTAATTGCCTATGTATTTTAACAATTAACATGCTCAACTACTTTAAGAACAAATTATTAACGAAAATGGATAAATGATAATGAGAAAATTTTTACTACATAACAACATATTATGCTCAAAAAATTCCCAATTGGTCAGCAGAGTACAGCGTGGGCATCATCCGATTCAGTGGTGGTTTGGCGGGGTGTTGGCTATCAAGGAGTGACTGAGTCATATTTTAATTGAATACAAGTGTCTAAGCACGTGTGTAATGATCATATGATTGTAGTCTGCCAAAATTGTAACGTTTTAAGTTAATTAGAATGAATCTAAACATGTATTTATAAAAAAAATATTATTTAAAAATATATTAATTATATTAAGAAGGGGTTTAAATGTTGATTAATATGCAATTCAAATATTTTCATAAATTGAAGTCTAATTTTGCATTGGTTCCTGATTTTATTTTAATAAACTAGTGTGGGATGCTATTTTAAAGCGCGCCCAATTAAGGGTTAATAGAATTAATTAATTGTATTGAGCAATCTTGATAAAACTAAAAGAAATTTTTTTCATTTTCGAAATTTTGACGCCCTAAAAAATTTGCCGCCCTGGGCACTCGCTCCGACTGCCCCTAGTGTAAATCCACCGCTGAACATATTATATCATACATCTATTATAAATGTTTTGCGCACACGATAATTAGACGAAATTTTGAAATTCGGAACCCAAAAAAAGACAAGCTACCTCTTAGGAAAAATGGATAGTTGGTAACTGTACAAAAGTAGTTATTTCATGGGGATAATCAATGAAAACTGTAACTGTATTATGTTAATTGCCTATGTATTATGTTAATTGCCTATGTATTTTAACAATTAACATGCTCAACTACTTTAAGAACAAATTATTAACGAAAATGGATAAATGATGATGAGAAAATTTTTACTACATAACAACATATTATGCTCAAAAAATTCCCAATTGGTCAGCAGAGTACAGCGTGGGCATCATCCGATTCAGTGGTGGTTTGGCAGGGTGTTGGCTATCAAGGAGTGACTGAGTCATATTTTGCAAAGACAGTGTGACAAACATTGGGATAGGTGTATCAAGATACAATTCTTGAGAAGGCGGCTACGCCTCTTAACAACACCAAGTAAAACCAAGAATGGTACTTCCAGCAAGACTAAGCCCAGGCCCAGCTCAATCCATACAAGTGTTGTTGGAAACTAATGTTTCTTACTTCATCAGAGCTGAATACCTACTGGCCGTTCATCTAGTCCCAACCTTAATTAGATTTATGGTCAGTTTTAGAGAGTATGGCATGCTCTAAACACCATGATAATTTGGAGTCGCTAAAACAATCTGTAATATTGGCAGTAAAGAATGTTGCTCTGCCAAGGAGAAAGTGTATGTTGTAATTAATAACTGGTCTCAATGTTCAAAGGATTGTATTACGGCCAACGGAGATCATTTGGAATGAACTGCATATTTTTTAAAGTTATTATATTAATGTATAAGCTAACAAACACTATATTAATAAATGTTTAATTTCTTCTTTAATTCAATAGAAAAAAGATCTTTTCCTTGTAACAAAATTTATGGTAAGACTAGGTAGTTATATGTATAATTGAATCTTTCAGTGCTTTTTATAGGCATAAATTGATTTTAAATTCTTTTTAAGACTAAGTTGCCAATATTATGAAATATAAAATTTCATGATTTTAAGTCCCATGTGTACCCATACTTAGTGTGTGATTGTGATCATCTGGAGGAAATATAAATTTATCTACGATATTACATAGACTAGTTCTACTCTATCACTGAAGTTATAACAGTTATATAAACAAAATATTTGCTGAATGTAACAGCTGATGAAAAATTACAACCTTTAGTTTTGGGCAAAACAATATTGGGCTGTAACATGCCCCCGTTGATCATGCGCTTCGCACTATAGCTGTAGGATGCACTTCTGTACTTGCAGTTCTTCAGAAAACTGAATGTGATCAAACGCATTTTCGATAAATAAGTAAGTTTAGTATTTATAAAAACAAATTGTGAAGAAGTAATACGAAATATCAAGTCAAAGTGACACTATTGACAGCTGACAGCACACACCAATAGTCCTGAGTCCTGCCAGTAAATAAAGCCAATAAATTGTAAGTCATTCGATAAGACGAATAGTAAGTGGTAACCGTCACTCATGGACTCAACTATACCGAGAATATTGTAAAGCCGCTGCGCACCATTTCGTTTCTTAAATATGAAATGAAAGACGGCTATCTTTTGCTACAGTCAAAGCACATTGATGTGCTTCGTGACCGGTCACACAGAAGAACCGGTCACACAGAAGGTACCGACCCGTTCGGGCCCTATAGCAAGTGAGAACGATCACTTGGCACTCAGCCCTACCACCAGTCGACTTATTCATATTTTTCTTCTATATTCTAAATAATCAAACTCTCAAAGGTCAAGGTTGAAGACTTATCAAAAATTCCAGTACAAAATATCTTTATAATATAAAATATAGTTTTGACGAACATAGATTTCATGGTGAAGAAGAATTCCGTTAGACGCATAGTGTATTTGATTGGGAAAATCGAAGGAAATTTTATTTTAAATTTATTGCCAGGCGAGGGTTTTAATAAATACTAATATTATTTCAATCACATTAATGGAATATCTCTTGTCAAATTTAATGTGTCATTTTGACAGATTTACTATCGATCTTATTTATCTGGAGTCTGGATGATGTCAATGACCTTTGCATTTGCAGCTGATGGCTTGTTTTCTTTGTTATCATTCTGTAAGGGGTCGTGGGTGAAATACTAGATTAAGGGTTGTATTATACGTGATTACAATTTGTTGATGTTTCTTAAAGTAGTGCTAAGATCTGTTAAAAACATAAATGACGATAAGTTGCCGCCATGAAACTGGCAGTTAAATAAATAGAACAACAGACGGAGCCCGCGGCGACGCGGACGGTGACAAGGTATGGATTCCTTACCCGACGAGGTGTTGAGTGTAATTTTTCACAACCTGTCGTCCAACGAGGTGATGTTCACTTGTGCACAAGTATGTCAGCGTTGGCAGCGCGTCGCCGAATGGTACGCGCTCGCTATGAGCATTCAAGGCGACGAGGAACGCTTACATCAGAGCACTCGCGCGGTTCTGGTCGTCGCTTACCCCGTCGACTTCACTGCCGTATTGACCAGCATCACGGCTAAAGCGACTTGTCTCCGCGAGCTCTCCGTGCACGAGGCGTCGCCCTTCCACGACGATCACTGGC
The DNA here is from genome assembly GCA_948253155.1 of Leucoma salicis. NCBI lineage: Eukaryota > Metazoa > Arthropoda > Insecta > Lepidoptera > Erebidae > Leucoma > Leucoma salicis. Next base: position 256,353 of record OX411822.1, on the reverse strand, counting down.
AGGCACTGCTGCAGCTGCCACACCTCGAACACCTCGACGTGTTCACGCGGCCGCGGCAGCTCGACGCGCGCGTGGCGCCCGTGTGCGGCCGCCTGCGCTCGCTCGTCATCAACGAGACCGTGGCGCCCGGCCTGCTCGACCGGCTGGCCGGCGGGCCCCTGCGCGAGCTGCACATGTGCGGCCGCGCGCTGCACTACCCGCGCCGCGACCTGCTGGCGCTGCTGGCGGCCGCGCCGCGCCTGTCCGCGCTCACGCTGCGCTGCACCGAGCTGCCCGACGCCGCCTACGTCGCCATCGCGCAGTGCCGCGGGCTGCACACGCTGCGCCTGTACTCGTGCTGGCGCCTCACGGCGGCGGGCGCGCGCGCGCTGGCGGCGCTGCGCGGCCTGCGCGTGCTGCACGTGACGGGCGCGCGCCTGCTGTCGGCGGACGCGCTGGCGCAGCTCGTGGCGCGCCTGCCGCGCGGCCTGCTGGACCTGGCGCTGAGCTCGTGCGCGTTCGGCGACGAGCACGTGCGCGCGCTGGCGCGGCGCGTGCGCGGGCTGCGCGCGCTGGAGCTGTGGCGCTGCGAGCTGTCGGCGGCGGGCGCGCGGCGGCTGGCGCGCGCGCTGGCGGCGCTGGCGCGGCTGGACCTGGACCTGGCGCTGGCGCGCGCCGACCTGCGCGCGCTGGCCGCGCTGCCGCACCTGCGCCTCGTGCGCTGCCTGCCCGAGGACGCCGCGGAGCCGGGCAGCCCGACCATGTGGCGCGTGAACGAGCTGCTCGTGATATCCACGCAGGCGACGTACTCGCGTAAGTACTTCCGACCCGGCGAGGAGGGCTATCTCTCCACGTTGTTTTACTACTGGACCTACGATACGCCGCTCGAACCGCTGGAAAAAAATCAAAACCCTACATTATAAAAGCCATCCCCGCCCGTATACGCTCACTCTGCTAGTTCTTTAGTTTGTGTTGTGAATGTACTGTGATAACTCGTGATCGATGGCGGCTCGAACACAAAACTTGTGCTAAGGCCGCCACTGCTCGTGACAAATTTTTATAAGACTTCAATTAAGTATTTATTTGCATATGAATGACAATTCACGTGGTAAATTACATGATAGAACTGAATAATGTCCCCTTGTCCAAGTACCTACCTTAACTACCTCCCCACCCCAGTGTGTTCAGCTACTTGAACTCTTTGTTTTACATCTGTGGTATCTGTTGTAATTAAATTCTTAAGTGGCTGTGTTTAGATAATACAGTTGAAGTTATATGTCGGTAGATGTAAGGTTACTCTTAAGGCTGATGTTATATAGCTATACCTGCCTATTTAATAAAAAACATTACTCTGATATTACCTAAACGATATACAAATTGTACTGTACAAACTTTCGTTACTATTACAAAACTGTGAGCAAATGTAATCTCTAATTTAAAGAATGGATATTTGTGAATATGAGATGAGACTGATAAAATGCGATACCGTTTGACCAATCATTATTAAAATTGACACAATGCAAGTCTCACGGATTTTTTTATGTTAATTTGTTATAAGTCAACCATCGATATATTTATATCGATTGCCAATTTGGTATTTTGCTTATTCGAATAAATATAAAAAGCATTATGGTCGTAAGCATCGAATTTGTGCATACCTCAGTCAGACTAAGTTAGTCTGAGGTGCATACGTATATTGTATTTGTTGTATTTAGTATTATTCTAACAACGCCATTAAATCAAGAATTGAATTGAGGTGCATACGAATATTTCGAATAGGTGCGTAAAAAAATATATGTGTAAACGATAATTGTAGGTAAGCCAATAAAATAAAAAAAATTGAAATCCCGGGTTGGATAAAAAAAAGGTACTTTAACTGGGTTTTTCGTCAAGAAATTCTCACTCAGTAGCAACTCGGACTTAGGAAGTTGGTGGTGTGTCGCCCCCGTGCCTCCGAAAACACGTAATGTTATTGGGCGGTGGTTTTCCTCTGCCTAAACTCTCTCTAGTCTTGTCGGAATGCCGTGCCATCGGACAATGAGAATGAGTGAAGAGTGAGTGCACTTGTATTTGCGCACACACTCGTACACTAATGTTATGTCTTGCATAATTGGCTAGTGTCTGTTGACACTAACCAACGTGATTGAAATCCGTCTAGAGAATATAACTGATATTATTTTAAGAACGCTTATTTGTATTAACATGACTATTAATCGTTTTTGACATATATTATTATTATTGTTAATACAGGAATAAGTCAGTACTCTAAGTGCCCTGTGAACAATCTGATGTCAAAATAATTGTGTAAACCTCTTTTTATATACAATATCATTGTGTAAAACCTTTCCTAATACGTTTAGTGATGTGTATTGCTCAATGATCGATATCTGATCATATGTTGCGTCTTGAACATTCGCATTGTGGCTGGCTCATTAAAATAACGAAGATTTGGCAACGGTAGCCGTCGCTACCTATTGTGTTATATTCTTTACAGGATTGTGCTCAATTGTAGCTGTTATTGGCAAACCTGTTAGTGATAGTCTTTTAACGGGTTTTCTCGTTTAGAGCAAAGCTGTTAAATTATACATTATATATTGACGGGCTTCGTGGTGTAGTCGGTAGTGTAACCGACTTCCATGCACGAGGTCCTGGGTTCGAATCCCACTCATGACAAGTATTTATGTGATGAACACAGATATTTGTACTGCGTCTGGGTGTTTTCTATCTATTATAATTATGTATGTATTTACAATTAAAAAAGTAATATATGTACTATATCCGTAATCTGGTACCCATGGCACAAGCGATAAGCTTAGTTTGGGACCAGAGGACGTTGTGTGATAATCCGTGAATATTTATTCATTTATTTATAAATAAGACACTTTACGTGCTTAGGTTGACTCACAATATTTTGTGAGCCCTATATATTATTATGTACTATTTACGATTCTAAAATAAAATTTTGTGAGGTTGATGTTTTTTAATATACGAGTACCATGGGTGGATGTTGCTTGCGGTAAGCTGTAAGATATTATCGCAACCTATATATAGACTCAAGTAATGCTAGTGGCATCAGTGGCATTCATGCTGGAGTAATTTTTTTTTTGAAAGGAAGATTATATAATTTGCGTTTCTCCACTCACTGAATGAAACACATGCGAATAACTACGACGTACCTAGTGAGTGACATTTCCTAGGTCGCTAACAGTCATGTTGGAAACTCGAAAGCTCTACCACCAAGTTTTGTTATTTTTTACCAATTAGGTATTTATTATGCCTAAAAAGGACAAAAATATCAAACTTTCAATACATTGTTTAAGTTATTTATCTGTAATGACGAAAAATATTAGTTGTAAGTTCCTACCTGTGGTAGTTCCAAGTTATTTATTGTGTCTATGTGTGTATATTGTATAATACTGTGATTAGTACTAAACTGTTTGTATACATCATATAGGTACTTACGGACAATCATGGTATCAGAGTTTTAAGATAAACATTAAATAACTATGTACAAGCTACTTGTGATTTTATTTGTTAAGAATATACCGACGTGAAACCTTTGATTATTTATAACTATTTTTAGGTATAGCATCTAAGCAATATTTTTTGATATATCACAGGCATTTAACAATGTTTGGTATGACGGATTCTTTAAAGTAGGTATTCATTATCTTACCTATCAATTACTTTAAGTTTATAAAATAATAACTTGTGGATAGAAATTTCTATAGAAAACATGGTGTGTGCGTGCGTATTCTTGAAAAGATCAAAGCAGGAGTCCTTCAGGGCAGTATAAGGGTCCCTCATTATATATATATTTGATATACAACATTCAAAGTAAGTAATAACTGGCGCATGTGCTTATATTATGACACAGCCGTGCTAGCAGCTGATGCAACTTTATTCGGTACGTCTCTAAAACTCCAACTCAAATGGTTAAAGTCCGTCCATGTAACCTTTTCTTGATGTAAGATGAAATCAAGTAAAGCTCTCGTAATCAGATAGTGTCATATATTTAAGAATTTATCTAGATAGACGAATAACTTGGACAGAACTAATTTTCAGCTAAAGAGAAGCCCTCAAAAATTAGTTTTGTTTTAATTTTACGCAGGGGGCAAAGACGCACGGCCCACCTGATGGTAAGCGGATACCGTAGTCTATAGATGTTAGCAAAGTCAGAGGCAACACTCGTGCGTCGCAAACTTCAAGGAGGATAGGAGGTGGAATAAAGACAGGAAATCTTTTAGGCATGAAGGTGTCCTCACAGTACTTAACTGATCCGTGATAAATTTTGTTATCAAAGATATACTTGTATAGTGCCGTGTGGGGTCGGCTTTAGAATTTTACCACCCCTCTCCATCCATGGGAGTCGTAAGAGATGATTGAGGGAATACCGGGGTAGTGGGCAGCAGCACTCCCTCGAGTATTAACAATATCCACTGCGATCGCCAACCCGCCTGCCAAACGTGGCGATTACGGCACTATTCCCCCATATGAGCGCACAGGACCGCTCGTTGTGGCGTTCTCTTGGGGAGGCCTATGTCCAGCAGTGGACGTCAAAAGGCTGATGGATGGACTTGTATCTAGTATACTATACTAGTTCGTTTATCGTGTTTTGAAACGCGTAATTTGCGAGGTCGCGGGCTCAGGAGATTACTGTTTACAGGTTAACATTGTTAACTCGCATGAATAATTGATGAGCAAAGGCGATTACAATCGATGAGTTTCTTATGACGTGCCAGGTTAGCATCCAAACATCGATAATGCCGTCATATTTATTTTGCGATAATTACCCACCATTCTAAACTATACCAACTACCTACTAGTAATATCCTGTCTACTGACTGAGACAGAGCGCATCAACTGTGCTATGCCATTGCGTCCTATTTTGGACTACGCGCCTTACGTCAGACTGGGTCAGCCATTGCCTTTGTTTCCGACGTCACCGAACGTCGCCAGGAGCGTTTGGGACGATCACTGAAGTAATGCAACATAGTACCAGTGGCCCGCCAACACAGGTGGCGAGTCGGCACACGATGTGTTTATTTAGTGGGTGAGGGCCCCACACTAATCTGTTTGTTGCCCTGAACGACGTGGTGTGCGATTAGGTACATTTAAAAAAATAAAAGAGCGTTTTCGGCGGCTATGTCCCCTGGTCCCTTGTGAAATCAATTCAATAGCTTGTCTCGTTCATATAATATATCCATAGATTTAATATATACTAATACTTCTATAAATTTTAAATTCTATAACATTACATCTATGAATATTACTATCTCTGAAAGTGATTTAGAATTATACATACTAGATGTCGCCACTGAATCGAGTGACGTCACTCGCTCGTAATGTTTCTTATGTAGCCGCATAGATGGCACCAGTATAAATATTAAAAGTCGGTGTTAAGATTCTACGACGCCGAATGACCTGGCCGGCATTGTGCCCGTTCTAGCATACTTACCTGGCATAGGGGACACCGTGATCAAGAAGGCGGTTCCCCCAGGGCGAGGCCTTCCCATTGCACTGCGGTTGGGTTGACCCCTGCGATTATCCCTAATGTGGATAACTCGGATGCGTAATTTTTGGTAGTGGGGGCTGCGTACGCGCCGTCCCCCTTATACAATTACAAACTGGTTATTGATTAAGCGTTTGTTCTATCCTAACTAACCTATTAGAAATTTAGATTAGAATACAATGCTAATACTAAAGTTAATAAATATAGTGGCGCATAAATTATAATAAGTGCTTAGTGTATAAATGGATAGTATGGTATTTTAAAAAGTCCAGATCCAATTCAAAGTATAGAGATTCCAATTCTTTCTCCCGATAGATAACGCCATTAGTGGTGCAACAAAATCGATATCCATAGTTTTTCTGGAATGTCCATGGGAGATAATAAAGGTTTTGGTGGTGATTGTTCCAGAGACATTAATAGGCTGGCGCATATCCTTTTTTTTTCAACATCAAATTATAATTATTATTTAGGTTCTTTCGTTCTTTGGTTTCTACAACCAACTGGGAAATCCATGAGTGTGTTAATTATCGATAATGATAATGAACGTACTCGTAATATGCGTCATTAGTTTTTGTTAGATTTGTTCGTAAGTTTTTCTTAAAAGAGTCACGGTACATAATATACAATTCTAATATTATTATAAATATTAAGTTTATAAGTTTGAATTTATGTTACTCAATCACGCAAACACATTTGTATAATGGATAATATTTAGATCACAGATAACACAAACTTCTGGTTTCCTCCGAGATAGCTAGTTTTAGATACAGATAATTAATGTAGTTACCATCTTTAGATGTATTGCCCCAATTTTGAGGTCCACGCAGACTAGGCGCAAGCAGCAGCTAGTCTGTACTAGGTACATATTATAAAGCTATAACAGAACTGTCTATACAATTAAGATATTTGAGAAAAAATATCTGTATTAGACTATATATTTCACAATTTATTTCATAGTTTTTGTCTGTTTGTTTGTTCGCACATCACACAAAAACTATTAAACAGACTAAGATGAATCTTTTTTGTTTGATACTTCTTGATAAGGCTTAAAAACTGGTATTAGTTATTCCGCTACTTTATCGTGAACCTGAGAATTAACCCAAAAACTAGCTTTTGTCTGCAGCGGAGCTGCAGTTAAAGGTTTAATATATACACATGGTACATATTACAGGTAAAAGACGATTGTTAACCGAGACCCAGAAACATATTTTATTCGTACAAGATCTGCGAGCGTCCATGTTTAGCGTAAAAAGAGGAGTGTTATAAGTTTGACGTGTCTGTGGACCGATTTTGATGTGTTTTTTCTGTGACCTAACTTATGAAACACCCATGTATGGTGAGCCAATCTGATGATGGCTCGAAGAGACGAAACCCTGGTTATCTAGTAGTAAACTCCCGTCTTATTACAAAACACGGACTAAGTCGCGGTTTAAACCTGAACTAGTTGGTCCAGGTCTAACTTATAAACCATTGACTAAACTTAGTCTTATTACAAAAATTAATTAAACCATGGACTTCCTAGTATTGCGATTTAGGTCTTTCTAAATAATATTGTTCGTCCAGAGCGTCACCATTCATTACGCACGCTTAGAAAGGAACGTGCTTTATAGAAAAAATATTGGCGATTTATTTAGGAACGAAGAAAATAAATAGAAATTAGTATGTTTTATATCAGTTATCACTTTTGTTTTGATTACCATTTATTCCAATATATAAATTAATTATGCTGGTACTTTATTACACGATTACCCGGGTCAATCTTTGTGGACGTAAAACGGAATAAAGTTGTTGCGCTAGGATATGTCATAATGACAATAAAACACTAATTTGTGAAACCTTGAACAATAAACAAACAAAACTATTTCATCGCAACATAAAATAGGTAGTTAACTTTTCAGCTTTTTTAGGTTCGGAATTACTTCTATGTATGTTTGTGTTTTCGTAGTACCTAGTACCTATTAAATGTGTCAGTTTTCTAACAAGCGAAGTTATATATGGTACGCAAATTGAAGTAGACCTCTGGAATGCACTGGACCATGCTATTATTTCATAGTGAATTATTATTACTTACTTAAAACCTCAGGATACAATACGAATCTTATTAAATTAATATTAAACAAAACTGTTGCGAATATTTAATACTGAATACCACGGAAAAACAATTGTATAAATATAATTGTGAGCCTAAAATTTTATTATTATTAAAATAATACTTAGTGCATCATTTAATACTTACTGTTTTATTTTTCTATATAAAATATATTATTGCCATTTATAGTTATTTACCAGGGTGTTAATACCTAATCACTGTGCAAGATGTAGGTACCTATAGGTATGTGAAGAGTTTAATCCTTTGAGTGAAATGAAAGTAACCTATTAGGAAAACAAAGAAAAGAAAGATAAATACCTATTTATTTAGTTTCTACAACATTCGAATCACATACACTATACTTATGCAATATTATACAACTTGTAGAAGCTAAAAAGGTCCTACCTCAGCCAACCAACATATGGCTGCTGCAGCACTGATTTTCAGGTATAAGTTAGTAGGTAGGTATTCGAGCATGATTCGACTGCCACAATACAATGCTTTACCGTTATATTAACTAGATAGATATAATTAATTGATTAGACAAGAAAAATAGATGTACCTAACATTTTATTTATCCTAATACAAATTCACTCATTATATAAAATACTATCCTTTGCCAGCGGCTTCGCCGCAGCCAAAACCTAGCTTTTCGGTTATATCTCAGGTTCCCGATATAATAATAATATAAAAAGTTGCATCAAAATCCATCTGGTAGTACTTTTAGATAAATTCTAAAAAAAATCTAGTTTAAATAATTTTCTAGTTTTTCCCGATATAGTAGCGGGATAAAATGTATACCAGTTTTTAAGTCTAATCGAGACCTATCAAATAAAAAAGTTGCATCAAAATCCGTTCCGTAGTTTTTACGTGATGCTCGAACAAACAAACGGATAATGAGAAAAAATCTAAAAAAATCGTTTTGTGTTTAGACACGCCTATATAGCCTATTACAGTCATTTTTTCTCAAATATCTTAAATATACAGACACAGTTCTGTTACAGTTTTTTAATAGTATAGATGAATATTAATATCTTGGGATTGCTAGCTGATTTTAATCTATTGGTCTTTAGTGTCCACCATTTGATGTTTTATTCAAATGTGATAGTTGTTCTGTAGCAGGTATAGGTATAATGTCATATTGCATTGTTGTATTTTATTTCTCCTCTCTGTTTGTCCTTTGGCAAAGTCCTGCCCCACCTTTTCCATTTTGTATCTTCTTTTATGTACCAAGGTAAATCACAAAAAATGTGCCAACTAATTGTATTTCGATACATTTCACAACACATACACAATTTGGATGTTATCTTGATTGAATCCAATTCTACTGGAGATAATTCTGTAATTAAAAGAATTTATACGTAGGTAGGTATATTGGCTCGGCATGGCATTTCTGAGAGAGCGGCCACTTAAATATCTTTCACATAAATTAAATCAAACATATTATTATTCACTTTTCACATAAAAAACATAAAATCATAATTTAATATTAACCATAACTTCCAACAAAAATATTTGACATTACTTTGACATTTAGACTTAGACCAGCCTAAACTACTTAAACTAGGTATTCCGGTAGTTTATCTTTTAGTACATGGTTTAACGATTAAAACTGATTTTGTAATAAGAATTTTGTTAAACCGTGGTCTAAAGATGATATAGACCTGGTTTAAGAGATCAAACATATATTATTATTCACTTTTCGCATAAAAAACATAAAATCATAATTTAATATTAACCATAACTTCCAACAAAAATATTTGACATTACTTGATTTTGTAATAAGAATTTTGTTAAACCGTGGTCTAAAGATGATATAGACTCATTATTTGATTTTGTAATAAGAATTTTGTTAAACCGTGATCTAAAGATGATATAAACCTGGTTTAAGAGATCAAACATATATTATTATTCACTTTTCGCATAAAAAACATAAAATCATAATTTAATATTAACCATAACTTCCAACAAAAATATTTGACATTACTTTGACATTTAGACTTAGACCAGCCTAAACTACTAGGTATTCCGGTAGTTTATCTTTTAGTACATGGTTTAACGATTAAAACTGATTTTGTAATAAGAATTTTGTTAAACCGTGGTCTAAAGATGATATAGACCTGGTTTAAGAGTTAGACTATGTTTTGTAATAAGGCGGTTAGAGTTTTATTTGAGTCGGAGGTTATTTAAAATTAAAATTTTTATAAAATTATCATCATAATGTTTTGATTCGCTTCTGAAGTAAAAGATAAATTTACTTCCTACTAACTACGAAAAATAAATGCGAAGGTTTCAGATGGTATTTAGATGTTTCTCTGTGTATCACGCCCAAACGACTAAACTTGATGTCTACACAAACTACTCGAGAGCAGAGTCAGATAAGAAGATAGGATTAATATACAGCTTCGAACTTGAGACGTCAGTTGATCTCTCCCTACTAAACTCTTACACCTACTACTTGTCTGAACCCTATTACTGTCATCGAAGTGCAGTCAACATGAAAAAGTATGCCTTCCATAATTTGTGGTTGCTTTTCTATTATGACTTTACAATGCACATCACGGATGCGCCAACTGTCGGCTGCGGAGACAATCACACAGGCTGCCCTTGCTAAACAATATCATAAGCTAGTCACAATTATGTGTACACCGCACATTATCACCGTTCTGGTGACTACACCGCGGCAATATAGCAATCAGGGTTACCAACACAAAAAACTTAAATGAAAAACTCACACAAATTAATGTGAAACATTACTCGGCAGAAGATATGACACCTCACAACAGGACAACTACGCAGTATATCTACCTTACCAGGAACTGTTCAGTGAGATCATCTGTTGTAGCCGAGGCTACAGACGCGCACGAACGTGCTCGCCCGTCGTGATTTCCTTACAAATATAACAAATTGGGTAACATGTGTTCATCTACCGAATGATGTGACCTCCAAAAATACCACAGCATCGTACGAATAGTCGCTTACTACAGAGTAAGCATCCCTACGGTGAACCAATAATATAATACATCAGAGGTGGCAGAGTGTTGCTAAATCAACCATGAATAACGCTGGACAAAATATCACCGTCCGTACTGCTGCGTTTCATTTAGGTCAGTGAGAAGCTTCTGTACAGTTCCTCATCTTTTCTCTATCATTCTCTCACACTTTGTACTGAAATCGCTATCTAAACGATGTACTTTAAAAAGTTATTTCTGTAAGAAAATTAAGCCGACTACTAAATAGGCTCATACCTACTCATGCTGCTTGGGGCAGTGGAGTTGGGGCACAGGACGCCAAGTGGCCAAGGGCAACGGAATTCGCAGCGCTACCTTTAGCACTAAACATCTAGATCTGTATTTTAGAGCACTTGACATACTCGGCTACTTTAAAGAACAAATTATTTGTGAATGTGGAAAAAGAGACGTTTAGTGCGAGCGGGATTTGAACCTGTGTCCCTTCCAATCCGGGGAAGTCCTTTAAACCGCTAAGCCATCGCACTGACCGATGGCCATTCCCAATCTCCACATCACATTTGTCTTTACGACCGACGTCACCTATCGGATGCATTTTGGAAAACTTCTCTTTTTCCACATTACAAATAATTTGTTTACTAAACATCTTTTTCAGCAACTTATAGATACATCAACATCAAGTATTTGTCACGATTGTAGGGAAATTTATAATGATTGTCAAGCAAATATAACGCCTCAGCCAATGGTGAAGCCAATGGCCTCAGCGCAGGGCCACAGCGCGTAATTAAACACACAATAAAGTAAGCGCTAGATCTGTATCTGTCGATCGTCGGTCGTCACGCAGAGTTAAGTCAACTGGTATTGCATTGTGTGCCTTTAGAGAAATTTGTTTGGAGAAACGCGAGCGTCGGACCTGGGGCCGCGGATATAGCTGTTATTACTGACATGCTTCTAGTATCTGATAGCTGCTTATTTATTTGTTTATGTATCGATGGCGATATGAACCAGCGAGTTACTTGACGGTTAGTACATGCTGTATCTGCCCCACGAACTACGAAGTGTGTGAGCAGTACTATCTAATAGGCACTAGCCTTACTTATTAAGCTGACTGGTTTATTATGCACATAAAGTTTTTTGTTTGAGTAGATATTAGGTACTTACTTAAATTAAATCAGGGGCTTCAAATACATAGTTATGGGTACATACATTTTGTTGTACAGTTATTTGGTTATTCTTACTGGGTGACGGTTCCTTCTTTCCTTTCTATTCTCCTGGCTGTTGTTCAAATTTATTTGGGGTCAGCCCGCCTTGCGCCACGCCGCATTGAGGACTTTCTCATCTTCGTTCGTGTTTATAGAACTCCTGGTGTTATTTTCTTTTTGTAATCATCTCGCCCCATTACGGGTTCGTACCAGCACAGGCGGTTCTCTCCGAGTCTTTCGTGTATGGGGGCAACTTTAAAAGTACCACGAATCTAGTATAAAGGCCATTAAACATTTTGCACTTTCTCAAATCTTGGACTCAAGCAATCGTCATATTTGTGATCTCGGGATTTTATGTGTGGTATTATCTATTCTATGTTACATACTTTCTTGAAGTTTAAAGTATTACCTATTCCGATCTCTGTTTATAACAAAGATTCGACCTGAGATTAATTTAATACGTCTTTTTATAGTCATGGCATAGCACAGGGCGGTTGCATTTAGTGGGTAGGTAAGCGTCCCACTCTATCCTGGTCGTTGCGATTACGTACATTTTTTTCCGCCATTACAAAAAAAAAACAAAACGTCTAGCAGATGTGAAAACATTGGAATTATTTTGTAGAAATAAAATGATCATAACTTAACAAGGCACTCTTCAAAAGGAATCAAACGAGTATAAACTCGATAGGGTTGCGTCGTTTCATTACAGTTACTGTGGCCACCTTCCAGCTCCATCGTCAGACTCTGGATACCATCTAGAGACAAAGTACTCGTCAAGACAAATTATACGTGCCCAAACTCGATGGAGTTATGTCGTTTTACAACAGAGTTCCTATGGCCACCTTCTAGCTCCAACATCAGACCCTGAATACCATCTAAAGAAAAAGTACTTATCAAGACGAATCAAATGATTCTAAACTCGATGGGGTTGCGTCGTTTCATTACAGAGCCACTGTGGTCACCTTCCAGCTCCATCATCAGACCCTGGATACCAACTAGACACAAAGCACTCGGCAAGACGAATCATACGCGCCCAAACTCGATGGGGTTGCGCCGTTTCATTATAGAGTTCCTATGTCCACCTTCCAGCTCCATCATCAGATCATCACCATGTCATCATAATATTGCATTGTCAAGTAATATACACATGCGTGTAAAATTTCAGCTCAATCGGAAACCGGGAAGTGTGTCAAAATTAACTTGCAAGATTTGAACGGGACAAGTACAATAAAAGCGACGCCACGCTAACAGCCGATTTTACACTCCCTCCGCATTAGATGTTTCACATCAAAAAGGATCGTATATTGAACCACCAGGGTTACAGAGGTTACCTCGCAACTACAATAGTGCATATGACATTGATATTAGAGCAGTATTGTGCTGTGACAACTGACACCCGCTGCGCTCCCACGATACGTGCGCAGAACGTAAACACATGCAATAATACTAAGTAATGCCTGATTGTATAAATACATCACAATATAAGAATTTTTGCTTAGAGATAAGAAATGTGTCGTAGAGTCAAGTGTTTATTAAAAAACTACATACAGCCAAACAAATAGATATCGCCTTATTTAAAAAAAAACAAGAGATAACAGTTATCTTCATCTATTTACGTAAATATGGATTTAGAAGGATTAGTGATTATTTTAAATCCACTGACCTTTTTGTTACGCCATATAATTATGCAGTTTGTGTTGTTGCTCGAATAGCTACAAATTCTCAATCCGTGAACGTATACCTCGTAGACTGGCCTAGAGTTTGTTAATTTGTAAACACGCGTGCAACGTAACACGCGGGAATTTTAATGAGCTCTCGAACTTGACCTTCTCATTGGTGAGGCTGACGGACGTGATAGTGACGTAACACGCTGTGGAACTGACCTGTGTGACGATGTTTCGAGCACCCAGTAGCTCGACTCGTCTGCTAACAGACCCTAAATATTCTCTGTTTGTTATAATATTTTTTTTATTGCATGTGGTGGCAGACGAGCCACGGTCCATCTCATGGTAAATGGTAACCGTCGCCCATGTACTCGACTATACCGAGAGTATTGTCAAGCCGCTGCTCACCAATTCATTTAAAAGATATGAAATGAAATATAAACAGCTATCTCCTGCAGCTAAAACGCAATGATATGCTTCATGGTTGGTCACACGGGAGATGGTGGTACCAACCCGCTCGGGCCTGATACCAAGTGAGTACTCCCACTCGGTACCCAGCCCTACCACCAGTCATGCAATGGATGATAATTGCTTCCTTCCAGTCGCCTCATACGACACCCTTGGGAAAGAATGGGGTGGTGACATTTGTATTCTTAGTCCGTGACGGACACACGGACAAAATGTTATAATTATATTGAATGTGTGTATCTTCAGCTATAGCTTCCAAACGACTGATCAAATTATGATTAAATCTGATCAAATTATAATAAATTTTTATTAAAGAAATTTAGTAATTTTTTGTACAACACGGGCGTGTTGCACAAAAAAAACAAACAGCCAGACTCAGAACAACCATTTGTGGATCTCACAGAGTTGTACTGTGTGGGAATCGAACTCACTATACTCGGACGGGAGGCCGGTATCTAAACCACTTCACTATCTATGAACTGTGCAGTGAGTTAGCAATGATTTAATACCGATTTAGTCACCGGAAGACTGTCAGCTTCTTCGTGTTTGAGCACATCGGAATGGTCTCAAAAGAATAATAATTATGTTATAGATAGGTAGATGGTGACTAGGGCCTGATGTTGAATTAAAGAGTGAGGTCTTCGCTTCACGGCATTTTTATATTTGTAATTTATAATTGTGTCACGAGAGATTTTCGACGTCATAGGTGCGCCTTTTTTCGTGAGGGGTTGATTATTACTACTTTTGCCAAGCCAGCATCACCAGAAAGCCTGGCAAACCCCTGACGTTACCGACGACTTCTGGAAGTGATCTCGGAGACTCGAGGTATAGTGCCCGGTATTCTGCCACCGGACTTTCAAGAATGACGTGGGCGGCTGCTTTGTTTGCGTCCATGCAGGCTCTGCAAAGAGGGCTGTCTGTAACACCTAGAGTGAATAAGTGTTTGAGGTTCTGATGGGGATATAATTTATTCGTAGACGACCGCCCTCACTCATATTATTATTAACACAGTATTTAAGTCATGCATAGTAATGACGAAGCTATCAAGATAAAGGTGTGGAGACCAAAGTCTTCAACTTGAATGCTTGGAGAATGACTCTTACCTACTTTTGTACGCCTCATAAGCGAAGCGTTGAGGTGTGTACTGCTCTCGTTTCATGCAGAACAACTGATTTTTCAAACTTAAAATGTCTCTATTTATCATATATTGCACTTGTAAAATAATATATACACACACATCCATCCATCCATCCATCAGACTTTCGAAGTCCACTGCTGGACATAGGCCTCCCCAAGAGAACGCCACAACATGTGTTTCGCTCATATGGGGGATAGTGCCATAATCGCCACGCTTGGCAGGCGGGTTGGCGATCGCAGTGGATGTTGTTAATACTCGAGTGAGTGCTGCTGCCCACTCCCCCGGTATACCTTCAGTCGGCTCTTACGACTCCCATGCGTGGAGAGGGGTGGGACAATTCTAAAGCCGGTCCCACACGGCGACATATCAAGAAAAAACACAATTTTTAACACTCATGATATTTTTGATGCCATTTTTGTTATATAAACTAGTTATAAAACTGTTTAAAAAAACTGTTTTTCTGTCTTGGACGTCTGTTTGTTGTAGGTAATGTATGTTAACGCGATAACGACCGAAATACTTTACTAATCGAGATTTTTCTTTCTTTTACAATTCAGTACAACTACAAATAGAGCCCTATCACTTTTCACGGTCTAATTCGATGTGGTTTAATTGTTATTAAATAAACAAAAAAATAGTGAATATTCACGCTGGATTCGACACTAAAACCAGCGCTATCCTTATTTAGTGAGAAGTATGAGAACTATTTCTATAGACCAATATAGAAGTACTTCTTAAAATTAGCGCTAGATGGCGTATAACATGAAAATCATGAATTAGCGCTATCTATGTGATTGATCGAAAACTACTTAGTAAAACCAATACATTATTAGTTACTTATCAAATAATCAATTTTATTGTGAAAAATGAAGATTATGAGGCGTGCACTTTAGTAAACTATTTTCAATTGCTATTGGTTCTCGGTATAGGACGGGCCTTAAACTATAATGTATATTTATTGCTCTTTCAAGTAAAATCTACTGAATGATCTATATTACTAACATAAAGCTTTATTAGAGGTGTTTCTTTCGCAATATATGGATAGGTAATTTTGTCTATAGCAATTCGGAACAGTGTAGTATACCTACTAGTGAAGTAGTGAAAGAACTTTTGGAATAGGTACAGAGGTTCTAGAGATTACCCGCCACATGAAAACAAAATCATAAAATTGCACACTCTTAGATATATATTTTTTTAATTTGATCGGTGGACGGAAGGGATTTAAATGAAACTTTTTTTGATGGTCTTGATTAGACTTAAAAACTGGTATACGTTTTATCCCGCTACTAAATCGGGAACTGGTATATAACTTAAAAATTCGTCGGACGGAGCCGCGGGCAAAGGTTAGTTTTATAATACAGATTATTTATAGATTACACAAATGTGTAACAATGGTTACACAAAACAAAAAAGTAATTGCTGATAAATCAAGTACCTAGGTACTGAAGCAGCACCACAGAGGGCGCTGTCATTGACACTGGTGTTCACTGCGCGTAACGTATCGCCAACACGTTATCAGGCGACGCTCATCATTAAAATCATAATATAGTTACTAGACTCAGCCCGCCACTTCGTCCGCATGGATTTGAAAATATATAAATATAATTATACATATTGTTGTGTTACATTAAATACTTTTATCTTACAGTAACCATTTACCCTTATATTATTTGTGAAAGAGGAAACAGGGAAGTTTACTGCTTGCAGGATTCAACTGTGCCTCCCGTTCGTTTGACCCAACCGATAGGGGACTTGGGCCGTCAATACATTTAAAACAAATATATGAATGGAGGTTGACGGGCCTCGTGGCGTAGTCGGTAGTGTAACCGACTTCCGTGCACGAGGTCATGGGTTCGATTCCCACTCAGGACAAATATTTGTGTGATGAACACAGATATTTGTACTGCGCCTGGGTGTTTTCTATCTATTATATGTACATATGTATTTACAAAAAAAAAGTAATATATGTATATATATGTATTATATCCGTAATCTGGTACCCATAGAACAAGCGTTAAGCTGGGTTTGGGACCAGAGGACGTTGTGTGAAAATGTCCGTGAATATTTTATTTGGAATTACCGTTGGGTGACTGTGATAGTTTAACGGTACAAAGCACTTCCCCGGATAAGATGGGACGCAGGTTCGAATGCTGCTCGCAGTAAGCTTCCGTTTTTCCACTTTCACAAATGATTAGTTCTTTATCGTAATAGATATTTATGTATATACACTAGTATACATTGCTTACATACTTCACGTAAATATTTTATCTTGGACACAGTTAATTGCGTGCGCGACACAAGTCGTAAACAATTTGCATTGTTGAGTTTACGAGTACTGCTTACGACGTGTGGTACATGCAGACACTTGTTTTGTTTCCTGCAATAAAAATTTTAATGTAGTCAACAACGCTTAGTAACGATAGAAGGATTATTCCTCATGGTGGCAGACGAACCACGACCCTGCTGATCGTACCCGCTACTCTTTTATATTACACGAACTAAGTCGCTGCTCTCCTATTAATTTCGTGGCTTGACGGTCGGACACATGGCAGGCGGCGGTACCGACCGCGACCCACTTGGGTCCCAACCTTACTATCAATAATGCAATCGGTAATAATTGCTTACTTGCCTTAGTTGCATCATGCGACACGAGTGAGAAAGAATCCGGTGGTGATAGTGAGACCGTCACCATGCAGTAAGGAATTGTATGATACTTTATTTGCGAGTGTTTTTGTTCAACATGATTAAGTTTGCAGTGGCAGATTCGCATTACAGTTTAAGTATGTTAAATTTGTGTATATGTAACACTAACCCCCTTACTAATAAACATTGTTTAAGCTCTGAATAGTTATTCAGTGTTTTGTCCCGTTCTTTCAACGTCAAATTGTAATATTAGTGACAAAGACAAAATACTGAATTATTCGGAGATTATGCAACGTTTATTAGTAAGGCAGTAACAGTATCAATACTTAAAAAAGAGTTTAATACGACATGTAATTATCACCCAGCTGCATAGCACCTACGTCACCATGTCTTCACTAGACCCTACCATCGGTGAGTTCTTTTTTTCAAGTATTTTTCTGCTATTCTCTATTTATTCGCCTGGTATTACGATACTCGTAAACAACTGGGATGGCGGTAGCTTACAGCGAATGTAATTTTTGAATGGCCACTTATTTACATTTTAAAAATTGTAACCTTCTGTGTGCGGTGACCTCCGCCGCGCGTCGTCGCACAGCGATGTGACGAGATGGTATCTGTTATATCACCGTGTCCATCGCGATGTGCTCATGAACCATTGACACCAACAGGAGGCTGACGTTTTACATAATCAAGTATTATATAATTGAACACAAAACAATGTTGTGTTGGAACTTGTTATCAGCATTATAAAATAAAACCTTTGCCTTTTACGAAATCTCTCGCGTATTTAGGTAACGATCTGGTCAAAGCCGCGTAGATGTTGGATGCGGTTGGCGCTGTGGGGAGGCCTATGTCCAGCAGTGGACGTTGAAGGGCTGATGGATGGATGGATATTTAGGTACCTACCTACCTCTCCTACCCTGACGTTTCGAATACAGCATTCATGGTCACGAGTAAGATGTTAGACGTTCAATTTTCAATTCTTTTTTTATGATTTTCCTGAACTTTTAATTGCGATTTAGCAGTTTTTGAGAGGCATTGCAATTAATTTATATATATAAAAATCAATTGCTGTTCGTTAGTCTCGTTAAAACTCAAAACTGGCTTGACAGATTTCAATAATTTTGTTATTTTGTTTTGTTCACTCTAATTCAGGGGTAGTTTAAAAGTAAAGAAAAAAAGGGGTAGGAACCCTATAAAAAAGGAGAAAAATTCAAAAACTCAGTATTGGTAACTTTGTATGGGTATTTGGCCTCCATCTCTAATTCATTTGCATTACAGTTTTATAATAACCTATCAAAATACAAATCTTAGACGATGCAGATTGAGTAGGATTGATAATCACTGATAAAATAAATTGTAGGTGATACGAAGTTCACCGTTTTATCTATAATAAATGCCTTCCATCCCGCCATGTGAGCGAGCTGTTTATACAGAACTCCCGATGTGTATCTACTGTGCAGCAAAACTAGTACATTATACCTCAATGCAAAACATTGTTAAAAACCAAAGTGGCTTCTTGTCCCAGCATGGATGGACAGGCTCCACCGGGTAGTACCACCCTCTCACAGAACATTCAAGATAGATTCTTATACTTCCTCTCCACCTATCCCTTTTAATTGGTGTTGGCGACGCGCGAGTGATGCCTTTGATGTTGCTAGCATCTATGTATAGACTACGGTAATCGCTTACCATCAGTGGACTGTATGCTAAATAACCATTTTCGTAATATAAAAATAAAGATTATGCTATTGTCTCATAACATCTAGAAAATTGTCACTCATCGTTCATAAACGCCCAGTTTCCCCGCCACCAGTCACATCTCAATGGTGAATGAATGGTCCACAGACAATAAGGAACTAATTAAATGACAACAAAATGTGAGATGACGTAAGCGCACTCTCTCAGCATCCGACAGATATGTATCTAACGAGACAATTAGGATTCCACTCGCATTGTGATTGTGTGTCGCAGCTGAACTTCCTCGTTAATACTGCTTATTAACCGATTATATAACTGCCGAATAATATTGTAGTTTAAATGTTGATAACCTCAAGCCTAGTTTCTACTAAACTATAAAACTGAAGTAACATAGTTCCAGTCATAGATATAGTATATACTGACGTATATCTATGGTTCCAGTGGGCCGACAGTACAGGCAGAGAGACGGCACACGGAGAACTTATCTACTATGTGGGAGCTCCACATTAAGCACAACATGGAAAATGTGAAAGCGAAAATAACAGTCAGGAGCAGGAATTGAACCTGCATCTCCTGGATACCGTCCAGATGCTTTGCCAATTTAGCCATCGTAACAACTGCTCTCGACTGCTAATTTCGATAACAAATTCATACTTAACGTCCTGGGTGACGCCTGCGCCATCTGTCGGAAGTAATTACATACATTATACCAGTCGAGACCGAGAGCAGTCACGATGACTGAAATGGCAAAGCATCTGGACGGTATCCAGGAGATGCAGGTTCAAATCCTGCTCGTGATTGTTATTTTCACTTTCACATTTTCCACTTTGTGTTTGATGTATATGGCTAAGTATGTCAAATGCTAAAAATATATATAAAAAGCTCCACATTACCTTGTTCGTTGCTCGGAGCGATGGGGTGTACAGTTAGGTACATTTTTCCCGTCATAAAAAATAACACAACAGCTTTTACTCAACTTTGTCGCACTAATAGTTAAAGATATGGCACGTGTTGTAATTTTTGAATTAGGAAAACATACATTTATAGCTTTGTCTGCTACACGATGAGGTATAATACAGAGACAGGTTCCTAGAGTCGAGTGTTAAGCCCAGCGTGTCGGTAACATCCGTCGTGTTACTAGCCGTGAATAACGAAAAAAGAAGAAGAAAGAAAACTATTGTGTTTCCGTAACCTCGATATATAAAAAGCACTAAATGCACCAATGAATTAAGCACCCCAAGTGTTTAGGTTGTAGTCGGAGATAGCCGTACATTCATTCATTTCCTACCGTCCATCCTCAACCATCCGGCGGACCGTATGTTTGTCTGTCTCTTCACCTTAGGATTATAATATCTCTATTTGTCTCTCCGCCTGTATTGGCGGGCTACTGGAACTGTATGCCATTACTTCAGTGGTACAGTGAATTCGAACCCTATGCTTAAGATATTTCTCAGTAAAGAGCAATACTGTTGTTTTATAATTACAACTTAATTATTAACGAAAATATATGTTACTTGTATGGAAAAATATAAAATAAATTATAGTTTAAAACACTAAAATAACACGCTTTGAATAGCTAGTTTAACTAAAAAGTAGTAAATAATACTTATAACAATAAATACTGATTGTAAAAAAGCGTGGGGTGCTTTTTACTATATAGGTGAACTATTTGTAACATTTGATTTTAAGCACCTCACGCTTTTTTACAATCATTATTTATTGTAATAAGTATTATTTACTACTTTTAGTTCAACTAGCTATTTAAAGCGTGTTATTTTAGTTTTTTAAACTATAATTTATTTTCTTCCTTTTTTAGTCTCAAAATAGTATCAAAAGTAGTATCAAAAGTAAGTAAAGAAAAAAAACCTACTTATGCCGTGATAACTTGCCTTTAAACTTCATCGGACGGACATGGCTAATCTATAAGGGTTCTTTATTGGCTACGGAACCCTAAAAACCGGTAAACTCGATAACTCAAATTATTGGATTGTCATTGGACCTTGATAAGTATGCAAAGTTTCAAATCAATCCGACGTTTTAAAGTGGTTCAAAATCACGTTCTAAGATTCTGTTGTAATTAATCCTGACGATCCTAATTATGATAATGAGATAATCTCATCGAATTGTTAATTTTCCATCGGCCCTCGATAAGTCTACAAAGTTTGAATGAAATCCTATCGTTGAAAAAGTCAAAGAAGCCGTTACAAACAAACAAACAAACATACAAGTGAAACTAATAAAAAAAATATCAAATCAGTGTATTGTCATCGGTCCTCGATAAATCTACAAAGTTTATAAAATTTGACCGTTTAAAGTGGGTCAAAATCAGTGGTGTAACTATAGGGTGGCAGGGCTGGCAAAATGCCACGGGCCCCCGACCTGACGGGCCTCGAGATGCAAACTTAGAATTAATTTTAATACCAAACGCTTCTGGAGCCTCCTTCCAGCCAGCCAGAAGCCAGCTCGCCTGAAGAAATCTCAGAGTTGTTGGTCTGTTGGTTAGTAACCGTCACGATAAATAAAATAAGATTTAAAGGCGGAGAAATTTTTACACAAACACGAGATGTGTTAAGCCGATGGAGTGAATATTTTGATTCTTTTTTGTTGATATCGGTGTCCCATGTGATCTAATAGATCAGCACTCGGTAACGGCATCCTTGACATCAGTATGGACAAAGTTTAATGGGCAATTAGAAGTTTGAAAAATGGTACCTTTTTTTTTGTTAAGGCGGGAATAAATTTACTTTATCGTACACCCTGTCGTTCAGGACAACGAACAGGACAGTGTGGGGCCCTCACCCACTAAATAAACCCGCTGTGTACCGTCTCTCTGCTTGTATGGCGGGCCACTGGAACTATGTGACATTACTTCAGTGGTCCGCCGGCGGCTTACCCTTTCGAGTACCCTCTACCGAGCGTCGCAAATTCGCGGGAGGCCTTGCGGGTGGCGGACGTTCCGTTAAGGTAAGGACTTCGTGCTGTGGCCCTGTCCTCTCCTCCAGCACAGGCTGGAGCGCCCCTACGGTCCAGACACCAGCCCGGGGCCTCTCCAGCCAGACCCTCCAGCTGACCATGGCAGCTCGGTGGGCGTAGCCCTGCCACCTGGCCACCTCGCTGGTTAGGGTACGACCGCCCCTCGCCCTCTCTTGCGACGCCCGCCAATATACCTCGGCGAGCACCTCCGCCTCCAAGTCCCACGGGGGGTTCCAGCCAACGCGCAGGCAGCCTTGATTGACACCGTGCGGTATCCGCGTATGACCCTGGACGCGACGACTCTGTGATCTTCACAAAAGAGCCCTGTTCAGGGCGTCCAGGGACCCCGCCCACATCGGTGCGCCGTACAGCGCCATCGACTGGACCAACCCCGCGTAAAGCTGTCGGCACGCATTGTTGGGTCTGCCTATATTCAGCATGAGCTGTGAAATGGAGCACCGACTAGCCTCTGGGACAGTTGGCGCAAGTGCTCGCGAAAGCGCCACCGCCCGTCCAGCACCAGGCCCAAATACTTGATTTGGGCCTGCACCCCAATTTGGACCCACCGACACACACCGACGTCGGGACTCAAGGAAAAGTAGGGCCTCCGACTTATCCAGGGCCACCATATGTCCCAGCGCCCAGTTCCTACTGACCACCTCTGAGGTCCCTAAGATGGCTAGGAACGCCGCTAACTTGCGTGTCCGCTCCGGGACGCAACCGGCGTGTCATCCGCATAGAAGATGACTGCCAGCCCAGGGAATAGCCGACAGCTAAAAAATTGTATCTATATGATGAAAAATGTATATGATTGTGGATTTGGAGAAAGCGTGTCAATTGCACGGTGGTACAAAAGGAACTTTGGGGCATTTTGCCAGAGTATGGTATTAGGGGTTAAAGTATGAAATTGCCGATTTATAAGGAAAAATTGAAATTAGTTTTTTTTTTTTAACATATTTATTTAATTAAAATATCTACCATTATTATCTATACATTGCTGCCATCTAATAGGAAGGTCATTTATGCCTTTGCGATAGAACTCTGGTGATCTAGATTCTACAAACTGTGTGAAAGCATTTTGTACTGCCTCCTGGGAAGAAAACTTTTTATCACGTAGAAAATTCTCCAAATCACGAAAAAATGGTAGTCCGTCGGAGCAAGGTCTGGCGAATACGGAGGGTGACGAATGGTTTCTAATTGCAGTTCCTGTAGAGTTAAAATGGTTTCTCGTGCTGTATGAGGTCTCGCGTTATCATGGAGCAATAATGGTGAAGATCGATTCATGAGTCGGGGCTGTTTCACTGCAAGTTTTGCTATCATTGTTCGGAGTTCGGCACAGTAGACATCTGCCGTTATTGCTTGACCAGATCGGAGAAAGCTATAGTGAATAACACCATGCTGAGACCACCAACCAGTTACCATTACCTTTTTATTGGTAAGCTTTGCTTTAGGACACTGTTGCGGCGTTTGACCTGGGGTCAGCCATTGCATTTTTCGCTCACGGTTATCGTAAAGAATCCACTTTTCATCACATGTCACAATTCGATCCAATATTCCTTCATTTCTGTATCGATTCAACAAGGCAACACAAGTTTCAATACGCGTTTCTTTCTGCAGATCAGTCAAATTATGAGGCACCCATTTTTTGTTTTTTTTTTTTTTTTTTGATTTGACATAAATGAGTCAATATTGTTGGTAAGGTAACGTTAAGCCATACCGCTAATTCCTGGGTAGTTTGGCTCGGATAGGCTTCCACCATCTCTTTCAATTCATTGTTTTTCACATGTGTGGGCGGTCTTCCACATGGTTCGGTTCCTCAAATCAAAATTTCCATCACGAAAGCGTTTAAACCAAAATCGCACGGTGCGTTCATTAGCAGTCCCCTCTCCAAACGCAACATTGATATTGCAAGCTGTTTCTGCATAGTTAGTTCCGCGTCGGAACTCGTATTCAAAAATCACTCGAATTTTCGAGGTATTTTCTGGATCTTTCTTGTCTAAGCTGAATAAAAAAAAACAACTGAAAGTTGACAATCGAATGTTGCACATTTTTTAAAAGAAGAAGCTCATAGGTACCATTTGAAAAAAGTTTCACTCAAAAATTTTAAATTATGAAGGTTCTATGTCAATCCGAAGTACCTATTACAATAAAATGCCAATTTCATACTTTAACTCCTATTATTAACGATAGACTGCTGCGAGCGGTGCAGTCCAATTAGATGGACTGCAAAACTTGTGTGCGGGTGGTTGATGGAATATCGCCCTGTTTTAATGTAAATATGGGCGTTTTATAGGAGTGCGTTCTACCAGCTAGAATGTTTATCATAATTATATCTGGATAAATGTCTCCAAAGGATGAATGAAATTAATGTGGGAGTTCAGATTGGCGACTGAATTCATTGCTATATGCAGACGATGCGGTCGATGTGATGCTATTAGCACAATCAGCGACTGATCTGCACACCTTAGTCGACGTAATGACAGAAGATTGTAAGAAAAGGGGCCTATGTGTGAATGTGAGCAAAACCAAAATAATAGTATTTGAAAGAGGAGAAGCCAGAACAGATGTTAGAGTAACAATAGGCAATGGCGTGCTCGAACAAGTGGTTGATTATGTATATCTTCAATGTAGATTCAGTTGGGATGGAAAGTACACCACTGATATATAAAAAGAGAGTAAATGCGGGAAATGGAGTGTACGGCGCCTTGGGATATCTTCTTGGCAGCCACTACCTCAGCCAGAAGGCACGTGTCACAATACACAACGCAGTGCTTGTCCCAACACTATAAATGGAAGCGAAAGTTGTGTATGCAGAAAGGAGCATGAATGCAAAATTAATACGGTCGAAGTGCGATCTCTTTGGAGTGACGCTGACTGACCACATTCGTTACGACGACGTAAGAGAGCGAAAGATCTGAAAGAGAATATTGCTGTAAGGATGCGAAAGGGATTCCTCCAAGGGTTCGGACATGATTGGTGAAGAAGATATAGGTACAGTGCGAAATTGGAAGGATGTAGGTACAGGGCGAGACCGAGACTAACCTACCTAGACCAAATCGGTCCTGTATTGAAGCAAGGTGGAGTCGGGAGTCTCCGAAACCGGTGAGCATAAAGAGAATTATGAATGCTGAGGAAGCGAGAGATGCATGCAAGAATAGAGCCTTTTTGCATTGTGTTGTCTCTGCCTACCCTGTAGAGGAGATGGCGAGGCTATGTAAATAGGCTATTTTGTCCATTGAAAATTCTGTGGCCCGATCTTTAAACTTAGATAACTTTTGCGGAACAGAAGCTCGGAGAAAAGATAATAATTATGTTGTTAATATTAAATTATTATTTCATTTAAATTATGTCATACCTATGTTTTTTAAAAATAAAATTTATTAGATATCTAACTACAATGCATACAATATTAGTAGGTAATACTGTTAGATAGTAATCATGTGATTTATTAAAATTAAATTACAAAGTTAACGGGGAGGGCCCCGTCCAATGAATTTGCCACGGGCCCCAGATGGTATAGTTACGCCACTGGTCAAAATCGCGCCCAAAGGAGTCGGTTAGAAACATAAAAACAAACATACAGATGAAGCTAATAAAAAGCATGTAATTAGCATTTCTATTCTAAGTAAGTAGGTACTTTACTAGCAGTGTCCGCAGCTCTGCCATAAAAAAAAGCTTTTAATTTTACCGGATTAGTTTCAGAGATTACCCTTGACATATTTAGATAATTTTATATATGCTACTCTGTCAAGAAAGTACCAGGAAAAGATCAATAATACACAACATTTTTGTTATTCATCCAAATTTATTTTATCACCTTCAAAGTATGCTTCTTCAGAAACGATAGACTTACGCCAACGAATAATCCAATCATCAAAACATTTTTTAAATGTTGTTTCCGGAATTGAGTTCAGTTCTCGCCGCGAATTCTCCTTTATGTCTTCTACCGATTGAAAACGGGTGCCACGAAGTGGTAATATGAGTTTAGGAAAAAGAAAGAAGTCGGCTGGAGCCATATCTGGTGAATATGGTGGTTGCTCGATGTTATTTGTTGAGTGTTTGGACAAAAATTCATTCACAATGATGGCCTTGTGCGAAGGCGCATTATCGTGGTGCAAAATCCAAGAATTTTCTTTCCACAAATCTGGCCTTTTTCGTTGAATTTGCTCTCCTGAGTAACGCTCAAATAATATTATTTATTTACCGTTCGACCTTCTGGCAAGAATTCCGAGTACGCAACACCGCGATAGTTAAAGAAAACAGTCAACATGACTTTGACTTTTGATCGACTTTGGCGTGGTTTTTTCGGTTTCGGTTCAGTTGGAAGTCGCCACTCCGAAGTTTGTTGACTAGTTTGTATGTCAAACTCGTAAACTCGTCGTTGGGTCGGAATTGACTCGTTCTAGCACGTCCTCAGCGACTCTCATGCGATTGAGTTTTTAGAGAAAATTCAGGTCTTTTGGGACTAGCCGAGCGGAAACATATTTCATACCCAAGTGATTATTTAAAATGGTACGGATCGACTCGTGAGACACAGAAAGTTCGACGGCTATCTCTCTCAAAGTTGAATGAGGATTTTCAGTCACTATTTCCTTCACTTTTGCCATGTTAACTTCAGGTGCAGACGTTGATGGCCTACCAGAGCGAGACAAATCTTCCATCACATCTCGACCGCTTTTAAACGCTTTGTACCACTCATGAGTACGTGTTTTTGGTAAAGTCGATTCACCGTAAGCCTTCTGTAACATTTTCAGTGACTCCGAACACGAAATTCCAATGGCGATGCAAAATTTAAGACACACTCTTTGTTCGATGTTTTTGTCCGTTATGAAATCCGCAATACACACTAGATATGATATTACTAAAAACAGCACTGTATTTAATATAAATAACAGATACAACTCAAACTCCGCTCCAAAATGGATAACAGTTGTGCCAATTTATCAACAACAAAAAAAACAAAACTTTGAATTTGGAACCATAAACAAATCATCCATTCCCAATACTTTCATGACTGAATGTATTTATTAGCATTTGACATGCTTAGCACTTCATTAAACACAAAGTGAAAAATGTGAAATCTAAAATAACAGTCACGAGCAGGATTTGAACCTGCATCTCCTGGATACCGTCCAGATGCTGCAGGATTTGAACCTGCATCTCCTGGATACTGTCCAGATGCTGAAATTGCATAGCATCTGGACGGAATCGTGACTGTTATTTTCGATTTCACATTTTTCACTTTGTGTTTAATTTACCCTTGACATTCAAACTTACAAACATTACGTATTTAATACATCAATGCCTTTTTTACCGACTTCCAAAAAGAAGGAGGTTCTATGTTCGTCTTTATGTATTTTTTTATAATATTAGTATTGATCATCCAACTAAAGCCACATACTGGATGTGAACAGATAGCTAGCACGTAGGTATCTAACTATAAACGCGGATGTCTGTTCGAATAGATAAATAGTTGTTTGATAATATATCGTGGCGAAATTAATTGACATGTTTTTATCACATTCGATTAAAAAAAATGGTTTTTGTGAGGCGATTAACACAAGCGTGTAACTTCCGGGCCCCATGTCTAGTTGACAAATTCCGTTGAAAAATACCATCCAAGCTTTGGCACTTTTGGTGCGGGAGGCTCTATAGTACGGAGCTCATTCGTTTACACTTCATTTATGACCAACTGGACTGTCATCCGTCACTGATACAAATTCCCTCAGTGATGGACGGCTAAATTGTCTTACATTATGTAAAACACACTCACAATATGTAAGGTAAACAACAAATGCTCTTTCCATTTTGACATCAAAATATTTAAAAAATTGCACCTTCAAATAGTACCTATGAATTTTAATTGCACAATTGAACTTACTATATTGGAATAATGCATGTAAATGCATCGTAAATGGATCGTAAAGACAAATGTGATGTGGAGATTGGGGATGGCCATCGGTCACTGCGAGAGCTTAGTGGTCTAGAGCACTTCCCCGGATTGGAAGGGACGCAGATTCGAATCCCACTCGCAGTAAAGTTAATTTTTTCCACATTCACAAATAATTTGTTCTTTAAAGTAGCTGAGCATGACAAATGCTAAAATACTAATAATAATTAGACTTCGCTGTATCGTCACCGCCTGGAGAAGTCCATGGTAAGTCCGTAACCTGGACATGCGTCATACACATCGGTAAACCCGGAAAGGCCATTAAATATATGATAGGTAGTAAAATAGTAATTACATAAACACTTTTTGTAAAGCCTCTCCATGTAGAATAACCATTCACGCGAGACAGTACATCACCAAGTACACAGGAGCAGCTCTATAGACGTCGGTGAGGTGTGACGCTCACAGCGCAGAACGGGACCTTCACGCTGACTGCGGCTTACCTGCTTGTACTGCATGTCTTATCAACATAAATGTCACGTTGTTATTTTATTTTGGTCTACTTTACATAATCATATCTCACAAGTTTATTATTGAACCAATCGTCATTAAATTTTGCATAAATACCTACATATAGTTTGGTACCCAGAGAAGTCATAGATGGAAAAATACCTAAATGATTCCCGTAGGATAGCTATTGATCTATAGAGATATATAGTAGCAGTTATAGCCTAGCGGTAAAACCAAGGACCACAAAAGTAATCAGTTAGATCCCGAGTCCAAGGTTCAGACCTCGTCTGAAGTCTGCCAACCCGCATTGGTCCAGCGTGATTGACTATGGCCTAATGCCTCTTACCATGAGTGGAGACCTGTGCCCAATAGTGGAACAGTAAAAGGGTTGGAAAAAAGAGATTCATCGACCTATATCACAATCAAGGCTGACGACTGTTTTATGTAGATATTTAGTCTTTTTTAATGTGATAATTAGGAAGAAAAATTGCAAAAACGTCATCCATAGATGGCGGTGTACAATTTTTTTAATAAGGTTTCCCTTATTTTAATGTGTAGGTATTTTAAGCGGGACAACCAACAAACCAGCACTGATGGACTACGGCCTAGATACCTCATACTCTTAAGAGGATGCAGTGGAACAGTAATGGTTTGACGATAAAAAATCTTACCTATCCTCACTTCCTCACTAATATTATAAATACAAAATTGAGTTTGTTTGTGACGCTTTCTCGTCTTAACTGCTAAACCAATCATCATGAAGTTGCATGTAAAAGTCTGAAAACCAAAAAACCACGTAGACTTCACAAAAAAAAATATTGGTTTCCGTTAGAAGATATTTTTGCATAGAAATAATTTCTGTACCTTATGGTGATGTATTTATCGCCGCCGCCGGACCACTGAAGTATTGTAACACCGTTCCAGTTGCCCGCCGATACAGGCGAAAGGGTTTATTTAGTGGTTGAGGGCGTCACACTACCCTGTTCGTTGCCCCAAAGGTAAGGAACATTTTCCCCCACCTCAACAAAAAAGGCTAATGTATTAATGGTAATAGTAAAAATAAACGGCGTCGTGCGAAAAACTAATTATAAACAATATTCTACAAACGCATAGAAAATCGTTGCAAATATAATTACGTCAGTGTTTACATCACCACAACAGAAAAAACTAAATAGTTACGACTACACGTTTCAACACATCAAAGTTATTGAACAAAAATCACGACTCGCATCGGCGATTACTAATTCGTAAATTACCCGGCCTTGGATTCGAACCCAGACCTGATAGAGGTTGAGCTAACAGTCGGAAGCCGGAGGAGGGCGAGGTCAAGAGGTGAGGCGTGTAATTCACTAATGGTCTAGTAACGTTGAGATCGTAATAACTAAACAATAGAAATGGCATAGCGGTTGTTTCTAGTGAAAACGACTGCCACCATGTCGATGACAGTGCTATACTATATTTTCCTTATAACATTATCGTTTGTTTATCGATTTATCATTATCATATGTATATTTAGTATATGGCAAAGATAGCAGACAAATGACGATGACCGGCGCAGTACAAAGCCATTGCCTTCACCAGAATTTGCTGTGACTAAAAGATACATATAATTTTAATTTCAAAAGCACAAGATTCGAATATTCTTCTTAAAGCAGCTGGTTTGTTAATATTTAAGGATGAAAAAAACTACTTTTAATAATATAGAAAGCTCATTAAACCATCAGACGTTAATAGTTTACTATGAGAAGAAATGTAGAATACTTAAAAATATGAATACATACTTTGTTGGTCATGCTAAGGGCAGAAATGAACATAATAATATTATTTTTATTTATTTATTTATTTTATTTATTTATTTATTTATCTCAGACATTATGTACTTAATTATTACAACATACATTATGTCATCTTATTGGTAGGTACGTATGTAATTGAACTTTGATTAGCTTAGAAATTTAGCCTAAGAATGCAAATACTCTAAAAGTAAGGCGTTATCACCTATTTCGTTAGTGGTGGTAGTATTCGGTACCAAGTGAGAGTACCTACTCACTTGTTCCTCCCAACACAAGCAATAAAAAAACTATAAACTCACAATTGGGGACATTGGGGATATGCAGTGTGTTCGAAGGAACATTATGGAATTGTAGAGGCACATATTTAGCAGCTTATACTTGTACTTGGGAAACGTGTAAATCCTATATTTCATACCAAGTACCAAATAGGTACTCGCAATTACCATTAAAAATCAAACAATCTATGAAACAAGTTTAAATTTGACAAATAATCAGAGTGGTCATGAGACTTCTATTCTTGGTTAATACTATTCCTATGGTCGTTTACGTTGTCCGAGCGTCGATAAAGGCTTCGGCGTGACCAATTGGCTAGTTTGTTTAACTGAGGAACTTCGCACAGTTGGTACCTCACACTCACGAAGCACCATGTGTTTTCGTGTGCTATACTTTTGGTTATAGCTGCTAAAGCTCGTGAACACAAACGTCTTGGTGTTGTTATAAAACTACAAGAGCAGAAAACAAGCATTCAACACATTCTCAATCAAGTTATCTTTCAAACAAAAACACTTAATCAAAATCCGTTCAATCGTTTGGAAGATGCCACAGACAGACACACAGATACACACGTTACACTTAGAATACCTCTGCTTTAACCTACGTCGGGGGTCAAAAAGGAAGGTGGTCTGTGCTAAATAAAACCTTAGGCTGCACATCAAATGAAGTGGGCACCCTATATCATGTTATTATTTTTAAAAGGGTTATGAAGTCATAGCTCATATATAGGGTAAACATCCAACTTCGGCCATTTAAATTCCATCCGTCCATCCATCAGCCTTTCAACATCCACTGCTGGACATAGGCCTCCCCAAGAATGGGGGATAGTGCCGTAATCGCCACGCTTGGCAGGCGGGTTGGCGATCGCAGTAGATGTTGTTAATACTCGAAGGATTGCTGTTGCCCACTCCCCCAGTATTCCCTCAGTCGGCTCTTACGACTCCCATTACAATTCTAAAGCCAGCCCCACA
The DNA here is from genome assembly GCA_948253155.1 of Leucoma salicis. NCBI lineage: Eukaryota > Metazoa > Arthropoda > Insecta > Lepidoptera > Erebidae > Leucoma > Leucoma salicis. The sequence continues at coordinate 224,578 of OX411822.1, read as the reverse complement.
CGGCATTTAAATTAAGTGAATATATTAAAATGAAAATGGGGAATAGAATGATAGTGACCTCCTAGTTGAGTGCTGACTCAAGAATAAATGAATGTATCGTAATGAATGTGAGTGCAGTGACAGAAGTATTTTTAGATCGTAGTCAGTAGGAATCTGTGGTATTTGCCCATCCTGATAAAATCGCCATAATATTAAGTTTACAAATCTTTAGATTTACAAAACCTTAGTATTCTTGAGTGGAAATCACAAATCTGCAAACATATGATAGGACAGCTCCCGGTGCGTAACCGACCTGCACCTGAAGTAAATTTGGATACAGAATGCGCAGGACCTGGTGCTGTGGTATACGTTACCACAGGCCAGGCTGATTGATTGAATTCTTGATGTAAAGTAAAGATTATCACAAAGATAGTTTGATCTATATTTTTAGCACTTGACATGCTCAGCTACTTTAAAGTACAAATTATTATTTGTGAATGAGGAAAAATTAAATTTATTTTAATTGCAAAATTAAACTTACTATATTGGATTAATGCATGTAAATGCGTTCTGATAGATGGCGTTGGTCGTTAAGACAAATGTGATGAGGAGATTGGGTAGGGTTGAGTAGTGGGGCCGAAAGGTGGTGCGGTAGCTCAGTCGATTAGAACACTTCCCCGGATTGGAAGGGACCCAGGTTCGATTCCCGCTCACACTAAAGTTCTCTTTTTCCTCATTCACAAATAATAATTTGTACACTACAAAGATATTTTAAGCATATATTATTCTAAGCATTTTAATAAGTATGGCAAAAAATAATCCATGTAAGGGCGGATTAACAATACAAAAAAATATTCAGAATATTGGACTTTAAAATAAGCTAAGTAGAGTATAAAACGGGTGTTTTCGTCTTGTCGGTTTCAAAGAAGCTTAACTTAAGTTATCGGTTATGTTTGAAAGTTTAAATAGAAGCTAGTTTATGTAACTAGCAACAGTGTGTCGTGTACTTGGCCATTGTAGTCTGAGTGTTGAATAAACATATTTGTACAACAATAGTGTTATTTAGATTCATGTCGAGATAATTTTTCTTGGTTTTCATAACTTATTATAAACATAAATAAAAATTAACATACTTATTTAAGGCCAATAAACTCTAAATTCATTTGACATGGCGCCATAAAAATGGGCATGTTACATACTAACTACTATTTTAAAATTCTATTACTATTTTAAATTCTCTATTTTCTTAATTATAATTTAATCACAGTCAGAAAGAGATGAAATATACTCATAGCAATATTGTATTGATCATTCGATGACAATGAAAATTCTCATGCATAATCATTTGAACACAACAAAATATTTTGCGTCAACTAGCCAGGCAACGTTTTTGGGTTCCGTTGGTAAATAATAATGCAAAATTTAATGATGCCGATCATCATAGTTACGCCGTAAAAGCTTAACAAATAAACAAACAAACTCACTTTCGCGTTTATAATATAAAGTAAGGATTACACCTAAGTAGCCGTAGTAGTGTCAGCCAGCTGCTTAAAAATGTCATTATATTGGAAGCGAACAGGTGCCGGCGGCGAGACCGACCTCAGCCACGCCTCATACCAGCTGTGACTCAGGACCCAACGGACACAAGGACATTGACCCAAAATCACGTTAATATTTACATTTTTCAAATTACAAGAGCGTGTCCAGCCTGCTTACTGTCAAATTCTCATACTGACGTATCAAAGCTAAAATTGAACACAAAAATCGGAACCATCCCAACACAAAAAAGAACTTGGGCTAAAACTTGGGAAATGCCGATGACTGTCAGGAGTCTCTGCCATTATCTCGTCTAGAAGAGAGAATAAGTTTTTGCCCCGTTAATGTCCATTTTTACGTGGTGGGAGACCACCCAATGTAAGCCTACACATAAGGTGGACCTACACATAAGGTAACTTTAGTAAATGATTATGTCCACTTACAGATCAGGGAAGGAATAAGGTGGTTAACCAACTGAAGAACCACCTTTGCACTTAGTGGAGGAGAGAAAATGAAAACAAACCGAAACACACAGAGACGTTTCTCGGCTTCAGGAATTTTATATTATCTTTGCAACTCTGTCACTTGTTTTATCAAAAGAAGTCACAGTTATCTGTTAATACAATTATTAACTACATAATATTTGGATTAAGTTTGTTTTGAATATTAAAAGTCGCCGCAATTATACTCGTACAAAGCCAACTGATAATAAAAACATTGTTAAAACAGATTGATTGTAAAGATAAGATCGACGCAATATTACGAGAATTTCAAATTATATGTTTATCACTTAACATGTTTGGTAGAACATATAAATAGATCATTATAGGTGTAAAGTAAGATAGGCAATATATTTAAGTATCCGATGGTGTCGCCAATAAATGGCAAAAGTGAAGTACATAGATGTTGATTAATGGAAATAAAATAATGTATCCGTTAAATCCTTTCTATATTCATATTTATATATTTCACAATAATTTTAGACTTATTAAATCTGCATTTAAATAGAATGTATGCCTCATAGAGATACATTATCAGTGAGATAAACTAATTGGTTTTGGGAATTACTGCTGCATGTGATAAGATATAATCAGCAAGGTCACGAAAAACAATACAACAACAAAGTACAGGTTTTATCAAGACAACGCTTTAGTCAATACCGTTCCAATTGTTAGTAAAGTGGAGCATTGCTTGTACCAGCATCAAAGGGCCCCATCTAACGGGGAAGTTCCACAGTTTCACAGTTGTTCTCTCATTGAAAGATCATCGTGAAACAGCCGTAGGTGGTACCTTTGTGTTTCGCACGGTGAGTGAGAGCGCTGTAGGCCTTGGTGTGAATGACGTGCGAGATGCCTCTGCTGTTGCTAGCGTCTGTAGGCTACGGTGTCCGCCTATTATTAGGTGGGCCGTATGCGTGTTAAATAAAAACAAATAAAAATAAATTAACAAATATATATAATAAGTTTAGCAAATAATAACAATTTAATTGAATCTATGAATGAAAATATGAAAACTTGTACATAAGTAGCACTAATTAACTAATAAATATGTATTAGTATATTAAGGTACCGTAATGCTTACACTTTCTTTTAAAATAATATTATAGAATTTATAAAGAAAGTAAGAATATGTTTGCGCACTAACGAAATAATTTTACTTTCAGAAGAACGGAAGATAGTATTTTGCTATTTTTATACATATATGTTTATAAGCACTTGAGTGCTCGGCAGTTTAATATAACACAAAGTGCAAAAATGTGTAATGATAGCCCGAGCAAACGTCTTCAGTTGAAGCGTCTGGGACTGGTAGTGTAGGAGAGACAGGTTACCACCTTTTCGTTCTTTGTTTGTAAAAGGAGATAAATGATGTACTTAGTATACAAAATAAAGTGGCATTCGCACGGCTTTAAGCAAGATGTAAGCAAGCGTTTAAGCAAGGTGCCCTTGTCGGGACACCAGCGGATTGTGTTTCGGCTACACGGCTTTAAACAACATGTAAGCAAGCGTTTCAGCAAGGTACCCTTTCGGGACATTGAAGGTCAAACAAAATTGTCACAGCGCAACTGTCTTTGGTAAGATTTAATCCGCTGGCCAGACGGTTGTAAACATGAATCCGCTCGCTGTAAGCTCGGATGTAAGCACGCAAGGACGTTGAAGATCAAACAAAATTTGGATTACACCTGCTGTCCACACGGCTGGCAACAAACAATGCCACCCCTGCTGGAACGCTTGCTTACAGCCGTCCGGTCCTTGCTTAATGCATCGTGAATATAGTAACCGTTAGCTCCCCTTATTATACTTACAGAAGTATGAACTTTGTTTTCGGTCTGAGAACCTAATCAAGCCACCAACTCGGATGGTTCATGAAGTTTGCCATCTCGGGTGGGAACATGTCCTAAATTATCTCACTTTGAGAGGAGAGCGGCGCGCAGTGGGACGTAAAAGGGTTTTGAAAAATACCTTACTTAATAGTTTTAAGGTTTTGTAATACAACTCACATTAGCCAATATATTACGTTGATCTTAATTCACGAACACTCGTATTAACTTTCATATTTGCTTTTGTGTTTCGAAACCGAATGTCGGGTTAAGTGGGCGCAGATTCGATACGACCAATCTAACTATCGTTAACATTTTACACAGTTTGTACTGAGTGACCTCCACGTCGACTAAGCCGCCGAGATTAAATATATAGCACTTCGTATGCTGCGTGTATGGATGAATAAAAGTTTCGGAAACCCGATATAGGTATGTGATGTGTCTTCAAACTACCTTACCCAAAGGTGAGCCCCTCCAACATTGTGCTCTTAGTAAAATTATTTTTGAAGAAAAATAGAATCTGTAAATCATACGAGACCTATTAAAAGTGTTGTGAAATGAGTTTCGTCGTGATGTTAGTAAATATTGTACGCTCCTGTGGTGCCTACTGAGACTTTATTGATATGATTTAAAAAAATATTTTGTATTGTTTAAATTTACTTTGTATACTGACTAAGGGTATATATAACTACTCTTGCCTGCGATTGTCGTAACAGGTGACCGAGGTAGGTGACCAGATAATACAAGTTCCAGGCCCGAGCAGGTCGATACCACCGTCTGCCATGTTACTGACCGTAAAGCACCTTAGTGTATTTTATTTAATTTTCAACAGCAGAACAGCGGCGAGGCAGGCCAGTATGTTGAGCCCAGGTGTACCTGTTGTTGTTTTACGCCGATGTTCTGTGAGGGGTGGTACTGCCCAGGTCGAACCGACCCATTCATGCTGGCAGAAGCAAGTCTCTAACAATTATTCAATTATTCTTCTCACAGTGATTTCTTTGCTATCAGGGTCCGAATCTTTATAAGAAATTAAATCGGGTTCTCGCTATATAGATACACGTCCCCAAAAAGTACCTAAGCAAGACAGTTATCACAAAATGTTTGTTGAGCTTAGACTATAATTTTACTGAGAGTATAATCTACAATAGTAACATAACAAGTTCACATTAACACACACTACTAACTTAATCTACAGATATATAGTATGTATTCACGACGCAGGGTCCTGGTGATCTGTAATACAGGCTTAGCTTATCTCAGACACCAGCTCCTCACATTTATTATTATAATTTTTTATAGTCTATCTGTAAGTACTTATGTTTGTAATATGTGAGGAAATAGATAAATAAAATGAATAACTTAGACTAACTAAAAAATAAAGACACTGCATTGTTGTCAACTACAATGTGAGGGCACTTTTTGTAAGATGTGTGCGTGAGTGTTGTCACCGGAAAGAAATAATCTCTATAAATTTGGGTAAATTTAAAAAAAAATTATGTTTAAAACATAAAGGAAGTAAAACTATAAAGTAAGTTTAAAAAAATCCATCCATCCATCAGCCTTTCAACGTCCACTGCTGGACATAGGCCTCCCCAAGAGAACACCACAACGAGCGGTCCCGTCATGGGGGATAATGCCGTAATCCCCACGGTTGGCAGGTGGTTTGGCGATCGCAGTGGATGTTGTTACTACTCGAGGGAGTGCTGCTGCCCACTCCCTCGGTATTCCCTCAGTCGGCTCTTACGACTCCCGTGGATAGAGAGGGGTGGGACAATTCTAAAGCCGCCCTCACACGGCCATAAACAAATCATATAGGGAATATTATGGTGCTGACCATGTACGTAACGTACGTACGAAATCATCGAGTCATTTGGGGTAATTTTAAATCTTACTGTGGTAACACTCGTGATTTATGAAACTTCGTTTTGTCATGGTTTTGCTTGTGTTTGTGTGTGTGTGTGACTGGGTTTTGTTTGTATTTGTGTGTGTGTGACTGAGTTTTGTTTGTATTTGTGTGTGTGACTGGGTTGTTCGCAATGCTCCGTCTATATTTCTTAGTTAGTCTGAGATAAATTAATACAAAAGCCTACATTTTTTTGTCAGTAAATATGTTTACTTATAAATTATGATATTGTCTAGTTCGTTTGAACACAAAACTGTATCCACTGAGCGATTGTCGTCACGTTCCAGTCACGCTAGTTAGCCGCCAATCTGTTCAATATGTGATAACACGTGCTCATTGTGTGTAATGTACCTCCATACAGAGTGACACAATATAAGCATTGTTATTTATCAATGGCTATTTTGTATAATGTCTTCACTTAGCTAAAACCCAATGAAGCTATCATGTAATATCAAATGCGATAATTTTATTTTGATTTTTACATTTGACTTGATTAGCATTTTACAAGAAAAAATTTTTAGTGAAAGTCTTTTAAGGCTTTGTGAGGTGGAAATTAAAACTTTTAGCAGGTTGCCACGATAGCTTAGCGGTTTAAAGCAGCCCCCCTGATAGGGGAAGACCCTAGGTTCTTTTTGCACTTTCAAAAAAACATTTTATTTTTTAGTATTTCAATAACTTCAATTTTTAATAAATTTAGTTAAGACAGTTTTGTGAAACTAAATCATTTACGTAGTGCCTTAAATAGGGCGGTGCTAGCGGTGCCCAGGCACAGGGCGCAGACCCTGAGGGGGTGCAAAAATGACCAGATCAGGACCACAGACAACGCCTATTATTTATAACGTATTACAGGTGTAGTCGCATCCTACTATCTACAGTATACACTGCTGATAACATAATATACTCTTCTTACAAGCAAATGAAGTAAATAAGGAACATCATACTAATATTATAAATGTGAATGTAAGTTTGTTTGTTACGCTTTTACGCGAAAAAAACTTTACCGATCATCATGAAACTTTGTACACATATTTGTGGAGATATTAGAAGTAACATAGGTCAATTTTTATTAAAAAAAAAAAATTTTACGAGAGAATAAAATTGTTTGTCATTTCAAGGGTTGCTTTATTTTTATGAAATTCCTCGTGTACGAAGTCACGGGCAACAGCTAGTTAATAATATAAAAGACAATGAGATCCTAAAACATTACGAGTTATGACTAGCGTTTCGACTGCGACGTTCGGACCGGGCGGCGCGGCGCGGCCGGTGCGGATGGGTGCGTGTTGCATGTACGTTGCGAGTTGTGCAGGGCAGTGGGGCTGCCATACCGCCCTTTTTTTTTTTTTTTTTGTTAAGGCGGGAAAAAATGTTCCTAACCGCACACCCCGTCGTTCGGGGCAACGAACAGGGTAGTGTGGGGCCCTCACCCACTAAAGAAACCCGCCGTGTGCCGTCTCTCCGCCTTTGTTGGCGGGCCACTGGAACTATGTTACATTCCTTCGGTGGTTACTGCCATACCGCCCTGAGCGTGACCTAAGCACAGTGGCTGAGTGTGGCTCTTATTGAATAAATCAAGCGATTAACAAGGCAGATTCAGAATATTCGCGAGACTATGGATAATGTCTTAGAAAAGGCAAAAAATTGTGTGAATGATTTATTTTTACCATAACCATAGCCACCTGATGGTAAGTAGTAATCGCCGCTCATGGACTTTGGCAACACCAGGGGCACAGCCTCGTCACCGCCTTCTGTGTGTAGTGCTCTTCTAAAACCTTATTTAAAGAGGGACAAGTCGTAAGGCTGGGGAGACACAGCAGCAAAACCTTACACGTGCGTAGTAGAATGGAACGATGAAAACGAACTGTCTTAGACGAGATTGTCTCCAGATGATATGGATGAACCGTACTACGTCGTCTCGTGGTCCAGTAGTAAAACACCGAAATTGTTCCTTAGGGCACTCCCCACTGAAGATGCAATAGAGCACACAGAGAAACCCAAAGTAGCTCCACCACCCCAACGACTCCAGTCCATCCGTGAGATTGACATCATCGACAATTGGAACACCACGCCTTTGCGTGATGTGAGCAGCACTCCACGTGAGGGCGAACTTGTGTTTTATAGAGCACAAGTCGCTGCCTCGCGACGTCGGTGTGAAGTACGCCTGGCTCTGTTCAGGACGCCCAGCTTTAGGCTCGCCAATTTGGCTTTGTCCTACAAAAGACTTCCGAGCTGAACTTCGCTGTACATGTCGATGCCGAGGATCCCAATACTCTCGGAGACCGGGAGTGTTACCGCTTGGAACTGGAGTGCCACCACATATGCGTTCTACTTTGTAGTGAACGCGCAAACCTGTGGCTTTGTAAGGTTGAATTGAACCAAGTTCTTTTCTCCCCATTCTGAGGCTCTAGAGAGCGCTCGACTTCAAATACAAGTTAACCCCCAGCATGCTCCGAGAGACTTTCTGATGGCCGATATATTGCGCATCGCCCATGCTGTCATCCGCATAGCAATGTATACTGTCTATCGAGAGCAAGTCATATGCAGAATGATCAGTGTCGGCCGACAGCCGACCCTTGTGGTAACGCCAGCATTAACCTCCATGGTATCAAAGTAGCATCCGTTTACTACCACCATGGAGGAGACTGGCGTTACATCTGCAGAGCCCCCCGGGGATACAATATTATGGTAACTGCGCTAGAAGGGCTCTATGCCAGACCGAGTTAACGCCTTCGCGATATCTAGGCTGAATGTGTTCGTTGTCCCAAACGACGGGGTGTGCGGTTAGGTACACAAAAAAAGTGAATGCCAATACCTCACCCCACACTTCAAGCTCTCTGACCAACGAAGAGGTGAGGTACACTAGAAGATCACCATCAGATTTTTGGTGAACATGGACTACGTTCCACGAAGCAGGAACCCTGCAGGTACTGTACGAGAGGCGGAATAGGCGCGTAAGGATGGGGGTCAACTCAGGACCGCACCTACAAAGATCCACCGCAGGGATGCCATCTGGCCCATTTGACTCATGGCGAGTGACTCTTGTTGGACATGAAAGCAGCATTAAATTATCATTTCTCCTAATTGGCGTTCGGATCTCGACTTTCAATGCCCTATTCTAGGCCAGGTATAGGGACTGCTTCTGGCGTGCAGCCGTGCAGCCGTACAGGCTTTGTTTAACCATGGACAGCTGCGACTGGCAGCCGCTATTTTGGTGCTGGAGATGAATGATTCCATCCCTGTCCGTCCATGTGGTGACGGACTAAGAATACAAGTGTCACCACCCCATTCTTTCCCATGGGTGTCGTATGAGGTGACTAAGGGAAGTAAGCAATTATCATCCATTGCGTGACTAGTGGTAGGGCTGGGTACCAAGTGGGAATACTTTATTGGTATTGGGCCTGAGCGGGTTGGTACCACCATCTCCCGTGTGACCGACCATGAAGCACATCGTTGCCTTTTGGCTGTAGCAGGAGATAGCCGTTTATTCTTTCATTTCATATCGGTGAAATGAAATGGTGAGCAGCGGCTTGACAATACTCTCAGTATAGTTGATTCCATGAGCGACGGTTGCCATTTGCCATCAGATGGGCCGTGGCTCGTCTGCCACAATATGCAATACAAAATAAAAATCCCCATAATCACCGTCTCCGTAACGTGAACTGCACAGACGCCAAGAGCCGTAGAGGGAACCCTGTTCCTGGATTAAGCTGTAAGATTAGAAAATTGTTTTAGGGCGCATTTATAGCAGCGCGTACCGGGCGCATAGATGGCTAGTTACAGCACTGCATTTACGTAGTCTATTGTTCATATCATTTTCTTTGAATTATTTTATACCATCTCCACATTTTAAATACTTTTAAGAAGAAGGAATAAGAATAAGGTGTTTAATAAATAAATAAATATTCACGGACATTTTCACACAACGTCCTCTGGTCCCAAACTAAGCTTATCGCTTGTGCTATGTGTACCAGATTACGGATATAATCGTAATACATAATCATAACATTTTTTTTAACATACTTATAATAGATAGAAAATCCGTGTAGTGACGGACTAAGAATACAAGTGTCACCACCCCATACTTTCCCGCGGGTGTCGTACAAGGCGACTAAGGGAAGTAAGCAATTGTCACCCATTGCATTAAGTACTGATGGTAGGGCTGGGTACCAAGTGAGAGTACTCACTTGCTATCGGGCCTGAACGTGTCGGTACCACCGTCTCCTGTGTGACTGGTCATGAAGCACGTCAGTAAGCAGGTATGTTTTGGCTGTAGCAGTAGATAGCCGTTTATTCTTTCATTTCATATCTGAGAAATGAAATGGTGCGCGGCGGCTGGACTCTGTATTGTTGAGTCCATGGGCGACGGTTACCACTTACCATTAGGCGGGCCGTGGCTCGCCTGCCATCATTAGCAATAAAAAAAAACACCCAGACGCAGTAAATAATTGTCCTGAGTGGGAATCGAACCCACGACCACGTGCACGGAAGTCGGTTACACTACCGACTACGCCACGAGGCCCGTCACGTTTGACGGAACGGTTTAGGTGTTATAAGTTCGATTCCCAAGAAAGAATTAACGCAAGACACAAGAAGTGTATGTGAAGCAAAAATGGTTGTTCTGAGTCTGAATGTATTTTTTGTCCGTGAAATTGTATGTACATATATAAAGTCCTCCACAATAGAGGTACACACCCTGTCCAGTGCACCTTGTACCTGCCTGATGGCTTAAAAATATAATTAATTGTTAGATACTGAAGCTTCATCAATATCGTTCTATTTATTAAAAGTGCAAGTTTGTAAAGATATTTGAATAATTAGATGTTTATCGGAAGTATTTTTATATCAATCCAGCGGCTCATCCATCTACTTACCACATCCATCCAAAAACCTTTCTTTGTCCACTGCTGGACATGTTCCATCTGAAGAGAACGCCATAACAAACGGTCCTGTGCCGCCTGCATCCAACGACTGCCTGTTATTTTGACCAGGTCATCGGCCAATCTCATAGGATTACTTCTCACATTTTATGAAAACTCGCTGAGTCGCTTAGGCGTGGTTTACTGACAAACAATGTAGCGTAATGGTGAAGCCGTCACGCCACAATTATTTAGGACCTACCTAGGGGTCTTAAAGAAATTAAATAGGAAAACAGATTCAAACTAATTTTAATAAATGTACAAAACACGCCATATATAAAAAACGTGATTTTTTTTACTCGTTTTTGCTCGATATTGAAAACGGCAACAGTTAAATGCTTGAAATATTCACAGAATATTTAGTTATATATTAACATTAAAAATAAAGAATTAAATTAAAATATAACAGTTATTTAAGGGGGGCTTCCATATTATCTAAACTGTCTGAAAAGTAAGTAGATAGGTACTTAATTGAAAATCATAAACAAAAGTGGGCGGTACTACTACCTACATACCTTTTTTTTTGTTAAGGCGGGAAAAAATCTTCCTAACCGCACACCCCGTCGTTCGGGGCAACGAACAGGGTAGTGTGGGGCCTGCACCCACTAAAGAGACCCGCCGTATGCCGTCTCTCCGCCTCTATTGACGGGCCACTAAAACTATGTTACATTCCTTCGGTGGTCCGCCGGCGGCTTACCCTTTCGGGTACCCTCTACTGAGCGACACATCCGCGCACGGAGCGTCGCACCTTCTCGGGAGGCCTTGCGGGTGGCGGACGTTTCCCGGTCCATCCACCCCCAGCCTCAGCTAGAGCGGCATGAGGCGCAAGTACCTGCGCCTGCGCCGCTCCGGTCGCTGGCGGCGGTTCGGGTCAGCGGAAGAATCCTCCTCCCTGGATCTCTCCGCCGCTTCCTTCCGCGAGATAACCTCCTCGCAGAAGGCAGCGACCGCGGCCCAGTTCCTGTCGCTGCCAAGCATCGCTCTGACGACGCTCGGCAGCGAGAGGTCCCCCCCTATTTCCGCGACGAGTTCACGACGCTGCTCGGCCCAAGCCGGGCACGACTTGAGCGTGTGCCGCGCCGTGTCTTCGTCACAGCCGCAGTGGTGACAGCCCGGGGTCGCTTCCCTCCTTGCGACTATTTGCAGGTATCTGCCGAAGCAACCGTGCCCCGACAGCACCTGCACCAGTCGGAAGGTAAGAAAGAAAGAAAGAAAGCTTTATTTCGCGCTGCATAAAAGACGCAGTATTACAAGTACAATAAAATAAAAAGGAAATAATAAAAACTTACAAAAAAGAAAAAAAACTATTAACAATAATAAATAATCACATTCATTGTGTGCGTCTCAAGTGCGGCAGAAAAAGGCACATTGCTCAGCTTGTGCTGTGATGTCATGTGATGACATCACAACGCTGATTTTCAGCAATGTCCTATCCTGGCGACGCTTGACATTATATTCGCCAAAGGACAAAGAGCAGTACGAGAAAATATTTACGATTACACAATTATATAATATAAAAAAAAAAAATTAAAAAACTAAGTTACCAGGTAATAATTTTCAAGAAAGAAAAAAAACGTAATAAAGAGAAATGGCGCATATGATGTCAAATGTGTCAAATTCAACATAAAGAAAAGACCTTAAACAAGAACATCCGTAAACCATCGAGCTCGTAATAAGGGGGAGAGGAAATGACTACAAATTTACCGCGCAAATTCTTTGAAATCCAAAAATGGCGGAATTTCCGCTAGGGAAGCGCGTAAAAAATATCGATATCGATACTTCAGTCCTTCAAGCGATCTATAAATTTTTGGGTGGACAAAGGTTTTTTTAATTGCGTAAATCTTTATCTACCTGTACCTATAATTATATCTATGTGTGTCAAATTGCAACCCAATTCATTCAGTCATATGAGCTAGTGGTTGATAGATCAATCAGGCATGCCTTCTTTTTAAACAAACAGAAAATTAAGGGCATAACACTCTATTGAATAGATTTGGGTTATAAAAAGCATAAAGAAATAAATAATAATTTAATCCTGGGTATAGTCGTTCATTCTAAGTCCAAACATACCTATATAAGTTTGTGATGTGATGACATCAGGAGAAAAAGATTTGAAAGTGAGGTATTACGATAACTAAAAACAAGTACATAATAATATTTTATTCCATCCATCAGTCATTCGACGTCCACTGCTGTACATAATAGGTCTCCCTAAGAGAACGCCACAATAAGCGGTCCTTTTTCTTTGTTAACACGGTCCAAAACGCAAGTTTACGCACGTCACTGGGGTACCAACAGGATTCAAGGGGAGTGTCGGGCTTGATGTCATTCAGGCTCGATAGTCATATAGTACCATGATAGCCCTAGATGATATTCATGATCTGGTAATGGAGCCACAATCCCATCAACTTTGGAATCGTTTGATTCATTTTGACAAGAATTTCGGTCCTAGATGATGTCTAGGGCCTGATGATGATGGTTTATGTCCATTTCCGTTATTGTACGCATGTCATAATTATACAAGCACGCATTAAAAAAGTTATAATAATTTTATTTCTACTCACAATTTTTTTTTTTTAAGTAAATGCTTTGAATGCTAATAATAATACAATTCAAATTATTAATCAATTGGATAAATTAATAAAAAATATTTTATTTAATGGTATGCTGCTAAGCTACTGCTCACCACTTCATTCCGAGCACACAAAATTAATAAATGGACGGCTTCTTCCCACTATATGAAAATTTGTGACGAATAAAAATCACAAATTATTAGTGGTGGGTGCTAGGTTGGAACCTAAATAGTGTAAATTAAATATTTTTAAAATAAAGGATATTTAATATATCAATATTTTTTAAAACATCGATATATGGATAGTTGTTGGTTCTTCCTGCATACCTAATTGACAGCTGACATACAACAGATAAAGGCTTTGTTCCGATATACACTGCGAGCACTGTGATATCACGTGATTAACAGCTTCCATAAATATAACAATTTGCACGATGGAATATTATTATTATTATTGAATATTGTAAATCAAAGATACCCAAACATGGCAAATGTAAAGAAATTGTGTTTATTGCAGTGTAAAACCAATACTTTGTATGAAATGAAAGTAATGACAGATCAGTATACTGGACTGCATTCCGTTATAAACAGTAACCAGTATAGCTAACTATAAAGGAACGACTTCACAGTATACTAAATTGACATCACACCTTACAGTGCTCGCAGTGTATATCGGCACACATCCAAATTACGCTGTCATCGTAACTATTAAGATGGCGGACGACAGCCTAAGTAAGTCACTTTTACTAGGTATATGAAGATTAGGGCGCTTCCTCCTTATTACGAGCTCAATGCCGTAAACTCATCCGTAAAGGACATACAAGATACAACTACCTTATAATCTATGATCTCTAACTAATCTGTGCAAAGAAAAATATTGTCTTTGGTCTAATCTATATAATAAGCACAGACTACAATAAGTTTAAAGTTTAAACAGATTCAGATTTATACATTTCACTATTGACCAAATGGTCACATCATTTGTTTTGGTTTAAGTAATAATTAACTTAACTTTTAGACAACTTATGGACTCCATGCCGTCGCCCCGCCCACTCCTCCAGCACCGGCTGGAGCGCCCCTATGGTCCAAAGACCGGCCCGGGGCGCCTCCAACCGCGCCCTCCACCTGGCCATGGCAGCTCTGCGGGCGTCGCCCTGCCACCTGGCCACCTACCTGGGTAGGAGGCGTCCGCCCCCTTCCCGCTCTTGCGACGCCCGCCGATACACCTCAGCGAGCACCTCCGCCTCCAAGTCCCACGGGGGGATTCCAGCCAACGCGCAGGCCGCCTCGGTCGACACCGTGCGGTATCCGCGTATGACCCTGGATGCAACGACTCTCTGTGGTCTCCACAGAAGAGCCCTGTTCAGTGCATCCAGGGACCCCGCCCACATGGGTGCGCCGTGCAGCGCCATCGACCAGACCACCACCGCGTAAAGCCGTCGGCACGCATTGTTTTGATTGAGCCGTGCAAGGTCGGACGCTGTGCCGACTAGCCTCGGGGACAGTTGGCGGAAGTGCTCGCGAAAGCGCCACCGCCCGTCCAGCACCAGGCCCAGATACTTAATCTGGGCCTGCACCGCAATCTGGACCCCGTCTACAGTGATCGAGGCGCCAGCAGGTGGCCGACGTCGGGGCCCATGCAAAAGTAGGGCCTCCGACTTGTCCAGGGCCACCCTAAGCCCCAGCGCCCCAATCGTCCTAACCACCTCCAAGGTCCCTAAGGTGGCCAGGAACGCCGCTTCGTCGAAGTTTCCACCCCGGGCCACAACCAGCGTGTCATCCGCATAGCAGATGACTGTCAGCCCGGGGGAGAGCCGACAGCGCAACACCCAGTCATACCTGATATTCCACAGGAGCGGCCCCAGGACCAAACCCTGTGGGACACCGCACGACATGGGTCTCCTCACAAAGTCCCCTATGCGGCTCTCATAGACGACGTTGCGACCCTCTAGATAGTCCGCCACCAGCCGCCTCAGGTATACAGGCACCCCGTGATACCGGAGCGCCTCCCTGATGCAGCTGAATCGCATACTATTAAATGCGTTGGCAAGGTCAAGTGACACCGCCAACAGTATTTCTCCGCCGGTGACGACCGCCGCGGCCGCGGCCCTCAGACGCATGATCGCGCTGACTGTCGAACGACCAGCTCGAAAACCGAACTGGGCGTCCAACAAGTTGGGCCCGACGTCGCGCAGGTGCTGGACAATGCGGGCAGCGAGGATTCTCTCCAGCATCTTACTCGCCTCATCCAGCAGCACGATGGGCCTGAAGGCCCCGACCGAATCCGGCGTTCGTCCCGGCTTTGGCAGGAGTTCCAGCCTCCCCTCCTTCCCGCAGTCAGGGAACCGTCCGGACGCCAGGCACGCGTCGAACAGTCCCCTGAGGCGGGGCTCCAGGTGGTCCAGAGCCAGGGCCAGAGCCCGGGTGGGCATCCCGTCTGGGCTGGGGGTGGTGTTCTTGGAACGAATCCGCGCAACAGCCGCCCCCATTTCCGTCGCAGTGACGGGTGGTACATTGAGGTCAGCCTCCCGGTCGCTACCTGGCAGTGCCATGACCGGGGGCGTGTGCTCCACCCGTCACGGGAATAGGCCCTCGACCACCTCGGTGAGGAGGCCGGGCTGAAGGGTCTCTGTGAGGGTGGGGCCCTGGGTGCGGAGCCTATTCAGCGCCGCACGGTACGGGTAACCCCAGGGGTCACGATTGAGACCGTCCAGCATCTCCTGCCTTTTCTCAGTTTTGGCGCGGCAGATGGCCAGCTTAAACTCGGCCCGCGAAGTGCGGTATCCTCCTGCTCCCCATCGCGGTTGCGCCGCCGACTGCGGGTCTAGGACCTCCGGGCACGAATGCACGCCGCACGGAGGTCCGCCAGCTCCTGGGACAACCAGTAGAGCCCTTTCCTCGGAGGGGGACGTCGCACACGTGGCATGGCCGAGTCGCACACCTGCGTGATCGCAGCGCGAAATCGGCCAGCCTCAACGTCCACCTTCTCAGTCAAGGGCCAGTGAGGACAGCCACGATTGAACGATGGCTGCCTCCGCCAGTAGGTCCCTATCCAGCCTACCCACAGCCCACTGCGGGAACGCAGAAATTCTGCGCGCCGCGGTACCCCTGCTGGGGCCCTGGAGGGACCGGGAGACCTCAATCCGGATATACCGATGGTCGGATAAGGTCTCAACCTCCTCCAGGACACACCAGTTCCTCACTCCTGCTGCGACGTTGGGGCTAGCGAACGAAAGGCCCACTATCGACCCGCCCCGGCGCCGCACGCACGTGTTGACGGAGCCTCTGTTTAATAAACAGAGGCCCGTCGACGCCGCCCACTCAACAACCGCCGCCCACTCAACAACCACTGCCCCGCGAGCATTGGTCGCAGGGGACCCCCACGCCGTGGATTTGGCGTTGAAGTCCCCCACAACCAGGACGCAGCTAGGTGCTAAGTGCCGCAACGAGGTCTCTAGGCTGTTAAGCCAGACCCCGAAATCAGCCAGACTCCGGTTGGGGGAGAAGTACACGCCGTACAGCGTAACTCCCCGCAGTCGGCTGCGACGTATCCCGTACCGCTGTCTCTGATCGACTAGGGCTGGGAACGAAGCGCCGTGGAGCTGACGATTGTCATGGAGCCATCGCGGCTGCTCACCCAGTTAGGGCAGTCAGGAACACAATAAGGCTCCGCAGCTACGGCTACACCAATCAACCGCTCCACCATGGTTTGCAGGAGAAGATCCTGCGCCCTGGCGGAGTGGTTGAGATTCGCCTGGAGGAGGACAGCGTTACGGTTGAACGTTAGGCCGTAACCATATCCTCCTCCACCCGGGCCGGCGGCGAAACCGCGCTAGGGGGGGCAGCCTGTGCCGATTGGCTGGTCCCCCCCTTTTTTGGGCCTGCAGTGGCTGGAGGTCTACACCCCTCCCGCTCCATGTAGTGCTTCGCAGGTCTATTGCCTGCAGCACACGCGGGGCAGTGAGAGGGGGTGGTATAAGTTGCCTCCTTATGCCCTGCCTGACCGCAGCGGAAACAAAGGCCGCCGCAATCAAAGCAGTTAGTGCACGTCAGTCGGGTGTGTCCAACCGCCATGCACTTATAGCACCTCGCAGGTCGGGGCTCCAGCACGGTAACCCGCGCGGAACGAACTCCAGCCCACGAGGAGCCTGCCTGCGTCAGCCAAGATTTTAGCTGACGCGACAGGGCAACTCACCCAGACGGTACCCACACCGCCTGGTCCGGTCCTAATGGAGACCACTCTGATGGCATCCGAGCATCCAGTTTTCGAGGCAATGGCCTCCCGGACGTCGTCAACCATCACCGAGTCGTCCAGACCGGAAACGCGCAGTTCAGCGCATTTCACCGGTCTGGCGATGCGGACTCCACTGTCTTCACCAAATAGACCTCGCAGCCTAGTGGCTATCGTATCGGCCTTCTTTTTCTTTTTGGCTTTTGGGACCTTCCGCCCCAGGGAACTCGAAGATTCGAGCCCCTGTCCGATCTTGGCGGCTCCGGGCGGCGACGCCTCCGAGGTCGGTGACGTCGCTCTCCACCCGGGCCTTCCTCAAAATGGCCTGATAACTCAGGCCCGCTTCCGCCTCCGGCAGCATGGTGATCACCACCGCTGCCGTTTTCGGCGTCTGAAGCTTGCGCTTGCGCGGCTTCTCTCTGGAGCCGGGCTTGCCCCCCGACGCTGCAGGCTCCACGGCTTGGGCAGCAGTCCCAGCCACAGATCCCTTCTTTTTACCCCGGGACTTCTTCCTCCCGCTGTCCACAGTCTGCCAGCCCCCGTCGAAGGGTGCAGGGTCGGACATGGCGGGTGGTGGGATTTGGGATTCCCGGAGTACGTTTGCTGGGGCCCGCGAAGGCTGGCCAGCACATGGAAGGGGAGGGAATTGCTCCTTGGGCTGGCCCTTGGAGCGCTGCCCAGCCTTCTGCGTCGTCTTTGGCTTACTAGCCTTGGGGGCAACTTTGCCCTGTCCCTTGGGCGTCGTAGCAGCCATGGCCGTGGATTAAGTACCCACGCGGCCACCCTGGCAGGGCAGCGGCGTTGGGGTTGAGGGCGGCGCGGCCTTCTTATCCGCGGCCAGAGCTGGACGGAGTCTTGGTCTTGGTCTTGGTAGTCTTTGTTATCAGCGTCGGTTGCCCCCCTCCGATACGCGGGGCTGACAGGGCCGGTCTTGGTACTCGGCCCTGTGAGGGATTCTCCGGACGCGTTGCGCCCGGTACTCTCCGGAGGTATACAAATGTTTTTAACGTCCGCCATTTTTAGTTAAGAGTCCTTCGACTATGGTGGTGCCGCCCTCGTGACTGGATATCCTCCAGCCATTCATCCCTCGCCGGGCGGCAGAGCTTGGATTGGAGTGATTTTTTATAGGGGTTTTCTTCCCCGCGGTCCGAAGACCCCCGGTCCTATCCTCCAGTATTACGGGTCGGGCCGAACGGTGCTCTGCATCAGACCGTGCCCACCGCTCGCAGAGCAAGCAGTGAGCCCGTCGCCCTTTAAGCTCAAAAGCCCCGTCTCCGTCTCCCAGGGCCGGGGGGGCCACTATGGCCCCGCTGGCCCTCCACGGCACACATTTGGCCCACTGCAGGCAGTGAGCCCGTCGCCCCTCAGGCTCAAAGCCCCATCTTCGGGGACGGGGGGTCACTGTGACCCCGCTGTCCCCCTCCCAAAGTCGGGGGAGCCACTATGGCCCCGCTGACCCTCCACGGCGGACGTCCGGCCTGTCCACTATGCCCTCTGCTGATCAGAGGGACACGCGGAGATCCATCCGCTGCCGGGATTCAGCCGCCGGCACTAGAGTGCCGGCGTTGCCCGAGGTGCACTAACGCGGAGGTATCCCGACCCGCACACCACTACCTACATACCTACCTATCAAGTAATTGTTAACACTACTTTCTTTATATTACTTACCTAATTCTTACGCCCTTACAGATAATAATAAAAGTTTAAAAAGCTGATGGAAATAACACTATAAAAATTTATCCACGATGGCGCCTACTTATAAGTATGACTATAGTCATATGAGCGCAGTGGGTAAAAGTGTGCAAACCCATTCATTTTAGTCCTAAATATATGCGATTGCGCACGCTTACCCACTGCGCACAGTTACCTTATGACTCTTTTAGTTATGACTCTAATGGTAACATAATTCCTTACATTTAAAACTGTTTCGTTATGCGCATCTAAGTTGAACACCACGAAATGAGTAAAATTTTCCTTGCAAAATTAGGTAACAGCCAAACACCATGGTTACAGAGAGTTACAATAGTGTAATGTTGTTTACCTAGTCAATGGTACGGAACCCTTCGTGCGCGAGTCCGACTCGCACTTGGCCGGTTTTTTTTAGTATTCCATATAATCCCTTCCGTCCTGGGAGGCCAGACCCGGTCTTAGGACCAAGAAACTATAAGACAATTCTAAGCTTTGACAGCTATCTTAATAGAGGACCACGTCCGAATCCAGAATCTAGAGTTGTTTACAGGACCATGCCCGAGTCAAGAATGTTTACAGGACCATGCCCGAGTCAAGAATGTTTACAGGACCATGCCCGAGTCAAGAATGTTTACAGGACCATGCCCGAGTCAAGAATGTTTACAGGACCATGCCTGAGTCAAGAATGTTTACAGGACCATGCCCGAGTCAAGAATGCCTCAGAATCCTTCCGCAACGTCTATGTTCCAGTATAGATATATAGCTTTTTCTTCGAACTTGACTGTTCGAGGTTCAGACTTTAGAATTTTAAAATAAATGTTTTCTTTAATTGAGGCCTATCATTTATAATCTATTTAGAAAAGAAGGATTTAGGTAATATTAGAAAAGAGGATTTAGATGATATTACAACAATTAAATATCTTCACAAACTTGGGACATTTATTTTATTATGTTAGTAGATAACTGATGGTAAGCGGTGGATGGCGTTCATGGATTTAGCAATAGGTACTAAAAAAAATCCCACGCCGCTACTTAAAATTGCATGGCGCAGATGGGAAATTATTTAAATAAACGCTTCATGATGTTTTAAAATCTTATTAAATGCTGGTTATTTGTAAGTAACAATTACTGACCTTTCATATTACGTTGAGCACGTCGAGGACCGGTCGGGCCGGTCCTGCGCAGCCACCCTGTTACCTACAACCAGTTCGCAGTCGACGTCCTGTGCACTGGTGGCGTGCGACAAATTGTTTATTTAAGTATACTACGCAAACAATAGCTATCGTGGTTGGTTCGTGTACTGGACACAATGTGAGACGCAGGTTCACAGCTAAATAGCTTTGACAGAAAACTTGTATTATCATTAATAAGTTGTCTGATGATGTCAACAATTTATTACATTACATCTAACCAGCACTAGCATACGGACCATCTGATGCTATGGTAACCTCTTAAAGTTACCGTAGTCTATGGACGCTAGCAATAAAAGAGGCATCAATCGCGCGTCGCCATGTTCATGAAAAGGGAGAGGAGGTGGTGACGAAGGATACTAAGTGAAACAACGGTAGTAGGTAGTACCTGGCATTCTTTCACGTTGATCTTCCGTGACACGATGGTACTTCCCCGATCGAGCCGGCACATTCGTGCTGGGAATAGCAAGACTATGCTACTGGTATGGGGATCTTTTTGGCTGTGGGTGGCCATTTAAAAACAGGCGTGTGCAACAATTGTAACTATTAATCGCCAGAAAACATACACGTATTATTTCGGCTAATATTTTATGTACAAAACAAAACTAGTATTACATTTTATCTGTAACTACAGGTGATTATTCATTACAGAATATAATAAAACAATTGATAAATAACATATATATTTGTATATGTTAATTTTTATATTGAATTTGAGTTATACTATTAGCTCAGGTGGGCACAGACCGACGCAAAAACAACGTGGACGCAAGTGAATCAAAATGTTTTGAAAGATAATAAAATTACGCAACTAACTATTGCCAGCACATAAGGAGTGACGCGTTCACCACTCCGGAAAGTTCTACTCTACAGTGGGATACCATCACATGGGCTACAGTCAAGTACTTGCTAAGCTATAAGTACTCATAAAGTCCTTCGAGATTTGTTGCCAGCTACATTTCATAAAAACTGTTCGAATAGTTAGTTTTCTGGTCTTCTCTCGTAAAAGCGAGCGTACTACCCTCTCACAGTACATCGGCGCGCCTATACTAACCGTTTTGATGCGTTATCGTTGGGAGAATGGGAGTACCAGAGGCTGAAGCCCTCTACTTCATCCGATTTTGATAAATAAGGTATCAATCGATTCGTTACGGATTACATTTTAACCAACTTCTACAATAGTTCCGTTCCATAGAAAGATTGAAAGGCGATGCTAATAAAAGCGTGTTAAAAACTACTTTTGGTGATCGTCATCATCATCGCCGTGGTCTGGTCCTAAACTTTGTTAGGGTCGGCTTTAGATTTGTTCAGGTCTTGCTGATTAACCACCCACATGGAATTACAAGACCGGCTGATGAGTCTGACAGCCTATAACTATTGCCAGGATAATTAGATATTTTTATATATATTTTTAGCATTTGACACACTTAGCACTATACATTAACACAAAGTGAAAAATGTGAAATCGAAAATAACAGTCACGAGAAGGATTTAAACCTGCATCTACTGGATACCGTCCAGATGGTTTGCCAATTCAGCCATCGTGACAATTGCTCCTGACTGCTAATTTCGATAACACATTCATACTTAACGTCTTTGGGTGTTTTCGATTTCACATTTTTCACTTTGTGTTTAATTTATAGTGCTAAGCATGTCAAATGCTAAAAATATATATAAAAATATCTAAATATTTATAGGGTTTGCGTCATTATTAGGTAAAAATCTTAATTGTAAAATTAAGTTTACCTGGTCTGTATAATGTATGAAAATACTTCCGACAGATGGCGCAGGCGTCCCCCAAAGACGTTAAGTATGAATGTGTTATCAAAATTAGCAGTCAGGAGCAATTGTCACGATGGCTGAACTGGCAAAGCATCTGGACGGTATCCAGGAGATGCAGGTTCAAATCCTTCTCGTGACTGTTATTTTCGAGTTCACATTTTTCACTTTGTGTTTATTGCCAGGTTGTTATTTGACGGCCGGGACCCTGAACTGAAGCACGGAGGAGGATAAGTGTCATTTTTTGGTCACCCAGGTACCCACTGATTGGCCACAGAAAGCTCCTTAACTTTGCCGATTATTTGAATTGAAAATGCACAACCAAAAAACCACGTTGATATACCTAATATGTAACTACTAAATATTATATTATCAATTAAATAAAAAATCTTCAAGTAAAACAGCTCGTCGTTTTTCTATATCTTGCATACTTTATATACAGGGTAATTTTTTAACCGGTGCGCAAATTTTGAGAAAATAAATTAAGCTTATTTTAACAAACACGTATTTTTTATTTTGATATGTCTTAGTACTAAAAAATAAAGTTATCGCTAATGAAAGGTTTTACTTTTGAAACAGATTTTATTGTCACACTACGCGCGCGCTTCCGTAGGTATACCTACAACGGCGCCTGGTCAATGCGCCGACGCGTAGGTATCTATGCGGGTTACTGACCGCTAATTTAATCAGGTTCGAACTAAACTTTTTAAGTTTAGGTCGTGACCTAAAACTAATTTGTAGGAGTAGTTCCAATTTTTCCTTTATACTTTCATGGGCTTAAGACCATCAAAATGCAGAAAATAAAGCTTCTAGCTGCTCGTAAGATTGGTGTCCATATTTTACTGATTTCAAGTCGGATAAAAAAATAAAAAAATCGGATTAAACAATTAATGGAAATGTGTTCTATTACTGATATAGAACCACCAAAATAAGTTTGCGCACTGGTTAAAAAATTACCCTGTATACCTACCTGCAATACCAATTTCAGAACCCCTCACAATTAGGTGTCTTTACCTTGATTATTAAATGAAGTATGTAAATGTAGCGTGTTTGTGGTGTCACGTTCTGTCTCGTCAGCGTCAGACCGAACGTGTTCGTGATGTAGCCTTCGTGACGGAACACGAGGGATCGCTCCATGTTATTAAGTAATCATAACTTGTGAGCCAGACGCGTTATTATCCAGCACAAGCATCCGCCAGTACAATCATAGTTTGCTGTGTATTATTGGGAAGCCATAAAATTATTGTGTTGATTGTGCAAGCCATCCATTTCTTTCAATCAATCCATTTATTTCAATCCTGTTTGTCTGCCACGCATGGACACAACTTAACCGCACCTTTTCAGTGATATGTGGGTATGCACATAACGTGGTACAGAAAAGGATTGGTGGCGCTCGGAGCTACCACCAATACTGCAATGGGTGATAACTGCTAACTTCCCTTACTCGCCACGTACAGTACCCGCAGGATAGAGTTGATGTGGTGACACTTGAAGTCGTAGTCTGTTACCTTTTTAATCTGTTTACAAATAAACGGCATTCTATTGAGGTAATATTCAAAATAAAATTTCCAGCCCTTTTAGGTTGTACTTTGAAAGTCAGTTGGACAGAAACCTTGTTGAACGATTGTGACATGATTGAATGTAATGAAATGATTCGGCTCAGTGTTATGTAGGATGCAATCACTGAACGAATCAATATGGAGTCAGCGTACATCGCGGTGACGACGTGACCTCCACGTAGCCTTGTCAAACAGATTCAATGATTATTGCTTTTTTATTTATTTTTGCGTTAAATCACTGCTCGTTAAAGCGCAAATATCTTCCTAATTTATTTTATTCAACACGTAAGTAACAATGTTCTTTGAACAGTTGTGCCAAGTACCTACTCCTACTTATTATGGTAATTCGTTGTATAGTAAATTACTTACGTATTAATATGTTTATGAACATGACTGTGCGTCACTTCACTTCCTTGGGTTGTTTTGTACCTTTTCTCTCTCGTACGTAGGAAGCTGTTTTTATGATTATTATAAAACTAGCAGTCGCGCTTCGCCCCCAGGGCTTCTACCGCTAAACATGGTATTAGACATAATCATTTAAAGTTCCTTCTGTAGGTACCGACACGAACATTCTTGAACAATTCCGCTACTAAAGGACGTGCTGTAGATAATGTTATGTAGTCTTTCTGGATTGATAAGCTATAGAACGCAAATATTATATTTTGTCAAATCTGACTTTGCAACTTCGAAAGATTAACGTAAAAAAGAAAAACGGAAGACGAATTCTTACTTTAAGTTAATAAACTGTTATTTTATATAGGCACAGTTTTAATTGCCTTCGGCGGCAAACGAGTTACATTCAACCCGATGGTAAGTGATATCTATCGCTAGCTAATCATAAAGATCAGCCCGACGAAGACAAGCTTTATTAACAGTAAAATGATGCATGTCCGAGAGATTTTCTCAACTGCTTGTGAAATATGCCAAGCCGCACTGGGCCAGCGTGATGGACTCCGGCCTGAATCCCCCGCACTCAGAGAAGCGATCCATGCCCAATATTGCGACAATAAAGGGTCGAGTAGAAACAAAAAGCCAGAGCCAGGTACCTACTTACCCCTTAATGAAAAATTCCTCTAATTCTTTTTTCCATCGGGTGCCTCAATTTTCACCCCTTCTAGGAATGTGCTGGCCTTTATTTGTTAAGGCGGGAAAAAATTTACCTAACTGTACACCTCGTCGTTCGGGGCAATGAACAGGGTAGTGTGGTGCCCTCACCCACTAAATAAACCCGCCGTGTGCCGTCTCCCCGCCTGTATTGGCGGACCACTGGAACTGTGTGACGTTACTCCAGTAGAGGGAATGTTCCGCTCTTTTTTTAGGGTCTCTCGTGATGAATTATAACAGAAACACGATCGTATCTCTATTCGAATCAATCCGTGTAATGCGACACGCTTTATCTCCATAATATAATCATTTAATTAGTTTGTAATCTATAAAATGTGTTCACAGTGTGGGAGTGCTCTCAATACATAGATTATTGGTGCCATTTACTAACAAAATAAATATTCATAAGGGATTTTGTTCTAAACTTTGAATATTCCGGTGATTAGTTTGTTTTTTGGTGATACAATCATTAGTAATAAATTAAACATAGTTGTTTAAAATGCAGGGACAAATAAATATAATGATACGACTTTGGCCAATATAGTAGGCCGGCGTACTGCAGTAATGTGCCCAATGCCCACGTTTACTTACTTTTGAATAATGTAGCTTTCGTCAAAGAATCATAAAAATCGGTTAGCAGTTTTATTGATTTGTTCGTACAAAATTCCAAACCCATTTTCACACCTTTAGAAGATTTCTTTTCAAAAACCCATGCACACCACCACCCTTTTTCTTATTTGTTAAGCCGGAAAAAAATACCTAACCGCACACCTCGTCGATCGGGGCAACGAACAGGGCCCTTAGAATGTAACTCACTAAACTATTGGTTGAGAGATCTTGAAAGATCATCGTGATTGGTTGAGCGATTAATCACGCGTCTATGTCTCTACACTCTCTACCAATCACAAATAAGACGATTCGATGTCGATACGATTTTGTGAATCAAATTCTAAGGGGGCAAGCTAGTGTTGGTCCTTCAGCCACTAAATAAACCCACCGTGTGCCGTCGCTCCGCATTTACTGCTGGATCATTGGAAGCGTGTGACATTACTGAAGTGGCAGCACCCCCCCAGGCTAGGGAATAATGTCTATATCTATATCATGGGGGACTTGACTACTTCTACTAGTGTTTGACAGCCCTTTGTTAGGCCCTTTTAGCATAAAATCTAGAGACTATAAAAGAATTGCGCCTTTTACGCTTTTACACGGTTCAACAATATTAATTCATAATGAACCATAACTAGTTTAGAATGAATTATAACCTGCACTCTCGGTCAGTCACAAGGGTCTGCTACGCGTGTTGAATATTCACGACATTCTAATATTTAGCCTGATTTGACTAAACATTTGAATAGGTTTATATTTCTAGAATGTTATATGATAACACAACACATTGTGAACTATTATATTAACTACGTTACACCACGGAAGTAGAAACTACTGATGGCGTATTAGATTTTTTTAATGATAACACATAAGGAATAATCCTTGTGTCGCGGGGGACTTTACAAATATACAATTTCACGGAAACAAAGTACAACCAGACTCAGAACAACCATTTGTGGATCACACAAACAGTTGGCCTATGTGGGAATCGAACCCTTAACACTCGGGCGGGAGTCTAGTATTTAAACCATTCCGCCATCTGTGAAGTCAATTTGTTTTTAGACGTTTTTTATTAGCTTCACCTGTATGTTAGTAAACGACTCCTTTGGGCGCGAATTTGACCCACTTTAAACGGCCAGATTTCGTTCAGACTTTGTAGATTTATCGAGGACCGATGGCAATACACTAATTTGATAAAATTATTTAGTATTTATCGGTTTTTAGGGTTCCGTAGTAGAGATGTGTAACACTCCGCTGCGCTGCGCAGTTGTGCTAACTCTGTTCACAGCGCTGGGTGTTTTAACTCACTTCTTAAAAATGAGTTGACGCATAGCCCAGGACCGGGAAATTCAAATAAACTGCAACTCCGTGAAATGTAAATGGAGTTATACCTTTTTTTTCGGGGCAAAATGTCTCATTTTGTTGCGTTATGGCGCAATTTTGAGATAACGCATTGAGCCGGCGCAGTTAACTGCGCCTGAGTTACTGAGTTACCCATGTCTATTCCGTAGCCAATAAAGAACCCTTATAGTTTAGCCATGTCCGTCCGATGAAGTTTAAAGGCAAATTATCACGGCATAAATAGGTATTATTTTTTAATAAAAAACTAGACGTCACGGGACGTCTAGCAGATGTGAAAACATTGAAATTATGTTGTAGAAATATAATGATCATAACTTGACAAAGTACTCCTCAAGACGAATCAAACGAGTATAAACTCGATAGGGTTGCGTCGTTTCATTACAAAGTTACAGTGGCCACCTCCCAGCTCCATCGTCAGACCCTGGATACCATCTAAAGACGAAGTACTCCTCAGGACGAATCAAATGATTCCAAACTCGACGGGGTTGCGTCGTTTCATTATAGAGTTACCGTGGCTACCTTCCAGCTTCATCATCGGGCCCTGGATACCATCTAGACACAAAGTACTTGGCAAGACGAATCATACGAGCCCAAACTCGATGGGGTTGCGCCGTTTCATTATAGAGTTCCTATGTCCACCTTCCAGCTCCATCATCAGATCAGCTCCATGTCATCATAATATTGCATTGTCACGCGATATACACATGCGTGTAAAATTTCAGCTCAATCGGAAACCGGGAAGTGTGTCAAATTTAACTTGCAAGATTTGAATGAGACAAGTAAAATAAAAGCGTCGCCACGCTAACAACTGATTTTACCCTCCCTCCGCATTAGATGTTTCACATCAATAACAGTACTTTTGATACTATTTTGAGACTAAAAAGAAGAAAATAAATTATAGTTTAAAAAACTAAAATAACACGCTTTAAATAGCGAGTTGAACTAATCACCTACTCGTATAGGTATAGTAAAAAGCACCCCACGCTTTTTTACAGTCATTATTTATTGTAATATTATTTACTACTTTTTAGTTCAACTGGCTATTTAAGCGTGTTATTTTAGTTTTTTAAACTATAATTTATTTATTTAGATATTTTTATATATATTTTTAGCATTTGAAATGCTTAGCACTATACATTAGTCACAAAGTGAAAACGTGACTGTTATTTTCGATTTCACATTTTTCACTTTGTGTTTAATATAATTTATTTACAACATCCAATTAAGTAGACGCATTAGATTTCGTATTTGGAAAACAGATGGTGTTTTCCTATCAACATAATTATATAATTG
Source organism: Leucoma salicis (assembly GCA_948253155.1). Taxonomy (NCBI): domain Eukaryota; kingdom Metazoa; phylum Arthropoda; class Insecta; order Lepidoptera; family Erebidae; genus Leucoma; species Leucoma salicis. The sequence continues at coordinate 196,545 of OX411822.1, read as the reverse complement.
ACGTAGGTAATTATTCACAATCATTACATATTATGTACAAGGGCAATAATATGTCTTATTATTTTCACATTGGATATTTTATTATCAAGATTAATTATAATAAAGATAATTATCTAGAGTTATAACAAAAATGTTAGCTTAAGAAGGTTGCTTTGTAGGTATGTACTTCAATGGCGAATACTTGTGGAATCAGAGTGAAAAGAATAAGGTCGTTATGGTTGTTATGAACATTGTAGATATTTAGTTGTATTGTAACTTTATTGTTCCGCGTATTGGCACTGACAGTTCCATAGATTGCCTAGACAGAGTGAATTTGAGAACTTGCAAAACACACACAATGACTTTTCGAAATTATGTGTGTGTTTGAACAAAACTTGCCACTAGATTATGAAGAAAAATCACGCTAAGAAGCCTTTTTTAATGATTTGTGAAGGCTCAAAACCGCATTGAAAGTTTTAACAAAATACCTGTTCCCGACAGACATAAAAGATTTTAAAAATGCTAAAGATTAGAAGTGGACTTGTAAGCGATTAAATGTTGCCACAATAAGGTCGCGTAATTATTATGTGTATCTAAATACTAGACTCCATTGTAAATATAAACCAGTCTGCTCTGTGGTTCAGTCATGCAACAGATATCCTAAAACCATAACTTTTAATCCTAACCGCAGCATATTTTATTTATATATTATCTTCAAATGTAATAATATTTAGGTACTTGCTGCCAATAATGCTGTGGTGACATTTAGTATGGTTCGGGCACCACAAAAAACGTTACGAAACTACGTGCTAACTCTTGCACATAAACGTTGTGCTGTGAAGTAGCTACAATTAACGTCTCCGCGATAAAACTGACAATGAGAGAATTGGCCGCTGACTGTTGTCGTAACCTCTCAATGAACAGCGTAAACAAAGTAGCGGCAGACAATTTGATAAACGAGGCACAGAGTATTATGAATTACACGCTTACTATGGAATTTATCTCAAAATGAAAGATTCTTTGAGCCTACTCTCGTCACTATGCGTTCGAGGTGAACATAAGCGTTGTGATACTGCAAGATGCTCACCGGCTGTGACCGGTCCAGTACAAACTCGTTTCGCTTCCAGGTAAAAACCTTCACGCGAATGTTTATTAAAAAAAAAAATATGCCGCCGCTCTAATTATTTATAACGAGAAGGTCAGAGCATGTCTTATATTATACTTGTACCATTTATCTAGAAATATTCATGATTTTATGAAATAAGATTTTCTCGAGGTTCGCCTTCAGTGCTCAATCGCCTTTTATGCAATAGTTCATAAGAACTATATAAACTATCACGATCTCTTAGCACGGAGGCGCTCATAACTGCTTATGGACTGGTGAAATCTGTTCTAAGATCGGGTTATTCTGTGGGGCAATTCCCCGGCCGAGGGTATATTTATCTAAGATAGTTGTCAACCCAAAAAATATAAAATACCGTCTCTTTTATGTTTATATACTGTACAAGTATTATTATTTTGTTAAATTGAGTCCTACATTATGCGTGTGTAACAAATGGGATCAATGAAGTACAACAGCAGATTATGTTTAAACCAGCTATAATGCATGTGTCTGATGGATTGCATGAGCGAGTTTTAATAAGCTTCCTAAGAATTGAAAAGAACTTGTAAATAAAGCAGTTAATAAAGTAGGCAATATCCTATTTGATTGTCAACAGATATCAATAATTCACCAATAACCATTACGATAAAGTACAAATTCAAAATAATAGCTTTTTAAACTATAATCTTTTTCTGAAATTCTATCAAGAAAAGGAAACCACTGACGGATTTTATAAATTATTAGTTTAATTTTAAATACTTATTGAAAACATTATGGCCGCCACAGGCCGTAAATGGTACATGTCCTTTATTAATTAAAAAATCATCTAATTTCAATAAGAAAAATAGACTCTTTTTTTAGTCTGAGTCTCGAGGAAAACTTAAAAAATCATAAAATTTTACATAAGTACATATAACCCACAAATGCACAGACTACTTCTAGTTTAACTAAATACCACGCGGATGAATTCGGGGGTAGCAGTTATACCTATATAATAAAGGCTGTCATTATTTATTTTTTAACTTGTTATTAGTTATTTTAATTCAGTAGATGTACTGAATTAAAATAACTAGTAACAAATTACTAAAACACGGCAAACATGATTCGAACAAAATATTCAATTGTAACATCTTGCATGCGTATTTGTATGTACTAGGTACACAAATGTTTTAAACAAATAATATTTTATCTTACACGAGTACTTTATCATAAAAAACTTGGGCAACCCCATGGTTCATTTCCATAAACAGAAAACCTTGTTTTATAATAACTTTTTAAAAGTTATAACCATATTTAAATATCTAACTCACACGAATTAAGTAAAACAACAATATTTTGTGCATTTAAGAACCAATGACGAAATAAACTGGATGGCAACTAGAGATCGCAGATGCTGCGTGCGGCTTGTACTAGCTATCGACTTACGCTTCAAAATATTACATACTTACTTACTTATCATCACGCCATTTCCCTTGCAGGGTAGGCAGAGAGAACAGAGTGCCAAGAGATTCTATTCTTGCATACATCTCTTGCTTCCTCAACATTCATAACTCTCTTCATACACGCTCGCCGGTTTCGGAGACTCCTGAATCCACCTTCCTTCTATACATGGCCGATTTGGTCTAGGTAGGTGAGTCTCGGTCTCCCCCTGTACTTACATCCTTCCACTTTTGCATTGTATATCTTCTTAACCAGTCGCTCGTCCGACATTCTTTCCACATGTCCGAACCATCGGAGCATTCCCTTTCGCATCTTTACACCAATACTCTCTTTCACACCTACTCGCTCTCTTACGTCGTCGTTACGAATGCGGTCAGTAAGCCTCACTCCACAGATTCTCCGCAGAGATCGCATTTCGACCGCATTGATTTTGCTCTCATGCTCCTTTTTACATACCCAACTTTCGCTTCCAGACAATAACGTTGGGACAAGCACTGCGTTGTGTATTGCGACACGTGCACTCTGACCGAGGTGATGACTGCCGAGAAGTTGTCCCAATGCTCTGTTCACACTATTTCCCGCATTCACTCTTCTCTCTACATCAGCGGTGTACTTTCCATCCCGACTGAATCCACATCCAATATATACAAATTCATCCACTTGTTCTAGCACACCATTTCCTATTGCTACTCTAACATCTGTTCTGGATTTTTCTCTTTCGTAAACCATTATTTTGGTTTTGCTCACATTTACACGTAGGTCCCTTTTCTTACAATCTTCTGCCATTACGTCGACTAGGGTTTGCAGGTCGGCCGCGGACTGCGCTAATAAAACCGCATCGTCTGCATATAGCAGAGACCTAACCACTGAGTCGCCCATCTGAACTTCCACATTCATTTCATTCAACCTTTGTAGACATTTATCCAGATATATGATAAACAGTCTGGCTGATAGAACGCAGCCCTGTTTAACGCCGATATTGACATTAAACCAGGATGACATTCAATCATCCAGCCGCACACAAGCTCTGCAGTCCATGTAGTTGGACTGCACCGCTTGTAGCAGTCTACCGTTAATACCATATTCCGGCAAAATGTCCCAAAGTTCCTTTCGTACAACCGTGTCAAATGCTTTCTCCAAATCCACAAAACTGCAGAAAACCCTCTGGCCTACAGTCAGATGCTTCACAATATTACCTATTGGATAATACGGACCTACCATGCCATGCCAAGTGGGTTCGATTCAGAGATTGCACAATGCTTTGTGTGATTCACAAATACCTGGTTGTTCTGAGTTTGTGTATCCTATTATCCACTTTTGGGCATAGTCCAAGAGAGCGCCACAACGAACGGTCCTGTGCAGGCTGAATTCAACGGCTTTGACTAGATTATTAGCCCCGAGGTACAAGACAGTCAGTATTTTGTGTTCGTGTTGTAAACGTAGGCGATACGTTACACGGATTATTATTCATTAAAGCTGTGTGTTGCCACAATACTATTCAACCCCGTTGGCTAAGCTCGTGATAACACTATATTGACTATGCGATCAATCAGCAGCCTTGGACTCATCAGCTGGAGTCATCGACCGCTGTAATATAAAGCTGTGTGTTGTGTGTGCCCTATGCACTAGGAAATAAGGGCAAGTGTCGCGAGTAGGTACTTACATTAAAAACTATAGTTTATTTTTGTACCTAGAGTTGATTTGAATTTTACTAGCGTCTATAGGCTACGGTTATCGCTTACCATCAAGTGGGCCGTATGCTTGTTTGCCACCACATAGCATAAAAAAAACATTTACTAAAACCAAAAATTCTTAATCATAGCAGTACATATTCTACGGCCCCTTTTCTGTGAACTTAAATATTATTTCATTACTAAGCGTAAATCACAAACAACTTTGTCTTGTGCAGGAGTTACACTCCGCACACGACGGGTCGCTGCACATCCGTATATCGTACCCACCACAAGCACGAGGCGCACGACGGTTACTATAATTACTAGTTATTCCAGTTTGTATTGTGTGTCATATCGTCACACGATCATCTGCTTGTCCGCTGACTGGTGACTCACATATCTACTTTCCATTCTTTTTTGTTATGTATTGTTTCATTGTTTTGAATGCGTGATTAGGGAGATGAAAGTGAAAAGTAAAGACTATTACGGCAACTTAATATATATACATATATATAATGCCTCAAGAAATTCACTTGCATGGATCTTTTACATAACTTGCATCTTCTCGTATCTATACGGGTTATCATAACTAACTGTGCTACTAACTGTTGTCACCGGGTCTTTCCTTAAAAGGTGAGGCATTTATGTCATAGGCCATCCATCCATCCATCCATCAGCCTTTCGAAGTCCACTGCTGGACATAGGCCTCCCCAAGAGAACGCCACAACATGTGTTTCGCTCATATGGGGGATAGTGCCGTAATCGCCACGCTTGGCAGGCGGGTTGGCGATCGCAGTGGATGTTGTTAATACTCGAGGGAGTGCTGCTGCCCACTCCCCCGTTATTTCCTCAGTCGGTTTCTACGACTCCCATGGGTGGAGAGGGGTGGGACAATTCTAAAGCCGGCCCCACACGGCACATAGGCCACCATGACGGTAAATGGTAACCGTTGCTCATAGACTGAACTATACGGGGAGTATTGTCAAGCCGCTGCTTACTGTTTCATTTCACAGATATGAAATGAAAGCATTAACGGCTATCTTCTGCTACAACCAGGACACACCGATGTACTTCGTGGCCATTTACAGGGGAGATTTTGGTACCAACCCGCTCGGGACCTATAGTAAGTACTTGGTACCCAGCCCTACCACAAGTAATGCAACACCTGTGGGAAAGAATGAGGTGGTGACACTTGTATTCTTAGTCGATCACCACACGGAACCAATGTCCGACAAACAGGTTTCCTCAACATCTTCACCAGGCAAGGCAGTGAGAATCATTTGAGTTTAATTTTGCAATTAAAATTCATACTAATCGATAGCGCAATTTTTAACTGTACTTACCATATTGGAATAAAATGTATGTAAATGCATCCGATAGGTGGCGTGGTTCTTAAAGATAAAACAATGTGAAGTGGAGATCGGGGGTCGATATCGGAGCCTACAATAGCTTAGCAGTCCAGCACTTCATTGGATTGGATGGGACACAGGAAGGAATCATGCTCGCAGTAATTCCATTTTCACAAAAAAAATTGTTCTATACAGTTCTAATAATTATAAGTAGGTATTAATTTATTGTGTTCATTTAAAATAAAAAAAAACCTACCGACTGATCAGTTTGCAAATAAAATCTAAAGCTTAGTAAATTTTTTTCATAAGATACGAGCACATCATCAGATCACGAAATTTAAGCGCGCTTGATGAATTGTTAAAAAAGTAAAATAAGGCTGTTATTGAAGTTGTAAATAATACCGGCGTTAGTACAAGTGCTTAAACAAAGTATCTACTTGAATATTATCTATGTACAGAAATATAGAATTGTGTCATTAACGGCAAACGAAGCGGCTACAAATATTCACAAAAGTCCAACACCAGTCGGTAATTGTTTGTAAGTGGGTTAAAGATCATCTTAAGAGTATTTACTAAGAGGTGAACAAGTTGCAACTATAATTGTGAACATGTGAGTCCAACGTAGATTAACTACTAAGTAACGTGACAGAGAATGACCAGTATGACGCGACCAGTCAGATAAATAACAAGGTTTATAGATTTTGGTCAGGGCTGTCTACATACCACTCAAGTAATGTCAAGCAGTACCAGTGGTCCGCCACCACAGGCTGACACACGGCTTTTAGTGGATGAGGGCCCCACACTACACTGCTTTACCCCGAACGATGGGGTATGCGGTTAGGTACATTTTTAACAAAACGAGCCTTCCATCCATCCATGCCTCGAAGAGTCCGTATAGCCATCGGTCTTGCGCCTGGGGTTTCTCCGTTCATATCGGAATGCCGACTCATCGGATTTAGAGTAAGGGGATAGAGAGTGCACTTATGTTTGCGCACACACTCGTGCACTATAATATCTCCTGCGTACGTGGTTAGTGTCTGTTGACACTGGGCGTCGTGACCGATATTACGACCGGGAGATCATTGTTATTATTACCAGTAAAGTGAGTCATCGACGCTTGCTGTTTTCAACATGATCTGTCTAGTAAGTAACTAACAAAACTATTGGCGTAACGTAACGGTAAGTATGCCTACTATTAAGCTCTCTTCAGTGTCCTCCCCCCAGGGCTGACAACGCAAATGTAATGCCCCCGATGTTGCAAGCGTATACGCTACGATGATCATTTACTACAAGCTATACTTGTTTATTACCCTTGTGGTATAAAAAGAGATTTGACAGAGGCCACCACACTAAACCGTTTCCTAGAAAACTCCTATACATAAAGGTCATATGGATATGAACATCTAAAAAAAGCAGACAGGCCTTGAACACAAAGGGCGATGTGAAATCGAACTTTTCGTTTGTAAAGCTAAGCGTGTAAGTTTAACAAAATATCAAAATGTAGACAGCCTTAACACTTTTTTTTTTGTTTAGGCGGGAAAAAATGTACCTAACCGCACACCCCGTCGTTCGGGGCAACGAACAGGGTAGTGTGGGGCCCTCACCCACTAAAGAAACCCGCCGTGTGCCGTCTCTCCGCTTTTATTGGCGGGCCACTGGAGTGCCCCTATGGTCCAGAGACCGGCTCGGGGCGCTTCCAGCCGTGTCCTCCATCTGGCTATGGCAGCTCGGCGGGCATCGCCATGCCACCTGGCCACCTCCCTGGGTGGGGGACGACCACCCACCTCTCGCTCTTGCGACGTCCGCCGATACACTTCGGCGAGAGACAGCCTTAACCCTAGAATACTAATCATATTTTACCAGCGTAAATACTAATCATGAGTCATTATACGTAGTCTACTACGTATGTATCTAGTGCGTAAATAATTAAATAAAAACCTACATAAAGGCATATATTTACTTTATTTATGTACTTTTGTTTATTACACATTTGTGTTTATTACAGTATTTGTTAAAAAAACTCTTATTTTTATAATATTTATTTTAAATAAATCAGTTTAAGCCTCCTAACGTATTTTTCTAGAGATCAAAATCACCAGTCTTATATTTAAAAAAAAATGTTCAACAAAAATAGTAATCTTCTTCTTTACAGCTTAATTATTAAACGACAAGACCTTAATAAGTAACATAAAATAAAATTTAGTCTCATTTGGCGCCATTAATACATATTTCTACCTTATGTTCCCCCCATATTTTTTTTGGTACTTTACACACATAACTTTAGTCATGCGATATTTTTTTAGGGTAATAATTGAGCATCCTTTCCTTTCTATGGAAACAGGTACTTTATTGTGTAGCCTGGAGCTATCCCCTGAATCTGAAGGTAGCCCAAAACATGCTTGTTTTTACCATAAAGTACCGTTTGAGGCAAATGAATAATACTTGTAAAACTTGTCGCACAAATGTTTGTATTGTGGCTACTCGTAAGCTCTTCAGCTACGGGCGGCGAATCCGTGTTAAATACCCTGCTAGATAATACCTCCATTGGTCGCTCATCTTCATCACTTTGATTGAGATTCAATCTCCAAATGGTGTTCAATTGAACACCAAATTTCACTGCCTTCAGGTTCTCCATTGCTATCACTGTTCACGCCATCATCGTTAAAATGCGTGTTGTAATTCAAAAAGTTACACAAATACTAATCATGAGTCACTGCCTCGGTGGTATAGCGGTAGTGTATGCGACTGCTAATCATGAGGTCTCGGGTTTGATTCCCGGGTCAGACAATGTTATTGAGCTTTTTCCTAAAACGAAAAATTCTCAGTAGCAGCCCGGAGTTTGGAAATGTGCCCGGTAGACGTCAATAGGCTCGCTCCCTATTACGTGGGACTTAAACGTAGCTGGCGAGTCGTGGGTGTGTAATACACCTCTGCCTACCCCTTCGGGGAATACAGGCGTGATGCTATGTATGAGTCACTTTGACTCTGAGGGACATCGTATTTACAAAATGACGGCACTTACCGGTACGGCGCTGCTACTCTTGCCATTGGCCTCCCGGCAACAGAGTTGACACAAAGAATCACGACGATTAGCGCATTCGTTTAAGAGAAATAACATGAAATGTAGGCGATGCGAGTCAAAATGACTCATATTAGTATTGTAGGGTTAAAAAAATTGTGCACAACCTTAAGATAATCAGTTCCATGAAACGAATGCACCATCAGACAAGGTTCACGCATGACGTCACCGCTGTGACGTATCACGGATATGATGACGATTATCCCAAACCAGCTCTCTGCTCTGATATCGGAGATTAATATGTCGTGGTTATACGATAATAGGACCGTCGGACCGGACAGGATAACTGTTGTCTAAGTTAACGAGTCCAAGTGATCCATCCATCCATTAGCCTTTCAACATCTACTGTTGGACATAGGCCTCTCCAAGAGAGTTGCCACAACGAGCGGTCTTATGCTGACTGCATCCAACAGCTCTGCGGCTATGACCAGGTCGTCGATCCATGTGGTGAGAGGCCGTACTACGCTACGCCGTCAGATACGTTTCGTGGTCGTCACTCAAGATGCTTTTTTCTCTAGTTCAAGTATCTCGGTGTAAATATACGGTACTTAAGGGCTGATTCCATCGCTATGACATTCCTGAGTGCAGAAATTACAACTTTGGCTGGCAATACACGACATTTTTTAAATACAGTACTTTTTTTGTTTAGGCGGGAAAATAAGTACACGGGCCTAAGATTTTTGAAATTTTTAAAATGTAAACTTCTTTAGGCGCGCTGAGCACTTTTGGGTGAACAAAAGTCATGGAATTCACGTCCTCGTCACCCAACGCTTTGATCACGTGACGTGTTAACGATAAAACTAAATCTGTTCCTATAGTATAACTTATTGCGCTGGGCCGGCTGTCAATGAAGAAATGTATCATTTAAATCAGGGATCGGCAACACGCGGCCCGCAGGCCAAGTGCGGCCCGGGATCGTATTTTTTAGCATTTTAATTGATATACCTAAATAACTAATAATAATAAGTAACTATAACGTAAATAGGTACTTAAATTGTGATTGGAAACCGCTTCATATGCCAATAAACCCTTGCTATATAAAAAGACGTGAAACGCCATTAAGATACCGAGCATAAAGTTAATTTTGTAATTTTTTTTTAATTTGTTTAAGTTTCTTGTTTTTTCGTCCTAATAAAATTACAATAAAATGTCTTTAAATTTAAAATAATATGACAAATGCGGCCCGATTTCCTTTATATAGCCCCCCTGTGGTCCCTGGAGGCCAAAAGGTTGCCGACCCATGGTTTAAATAATTATTCTAATATTAAACACAAAGTGAAAAATGTGAAATCGAAAATAACAGTCACGAGCAGGACTTGAACCTGCATCTCCTGGATACCGTCCAGATGCTTTGCCAATTCAGCAATCATGACAATTGCTCCTGACTGCTAATTTCGATAACACCTTTTGGCATCCTGTTCTCTCTGCCTATCCCGCAAGGGAGATGGCGTCATGATAAGTAACTAAGTAAGTACAAAGAATTGTCCTGTGTGGGAATCGAACCCACAACACTAGGCATTGGCAGTCAGTATTTAAGCTGTATCTACCATCTGTGCAGTCATTATCCTTGTAGCGTTATCTCAAACTTTGTTCAGGTACAGTGAGAGCGCCTACCTACGTCTCACGTTGATGTTCTGTGCGATGATGGTATCCTCGGTCGAGCCGTCGTTTGTACTGGGATAAGCAAGGCTCTACCATCATTACACTTTTATTCAGGACTCGAATCTGTGACGTCTGCCAGAATTTTATTTGACAGCCACTTCATTCACTGTCTAATGTGTATCTGGAGCAACAAATAGGCACGCTTTGATATTAATAATATTACAGGCTAATCTGTGATAAGTAACCTTTGTTTGTTTGAAGTTAATCTGTGTCTTAAATTAGGCTGAACAGCGTTGTGCAACGTGATGTCGTGCGGCGACGTCCGTGTTGTCACAGTGACCTTAACTGCGTGTGTCGTGTGAATGCTAATGGTGGAACGTCTATCAGTAACAATGTCGTCGTCTTATTATATAACTGAGCTGGTCGCGACCACGATATCCCACAAAGTGGAACTTAAAACACGATGCATGGATGTTGACGATAGTAAATCAATGCATTATCCTATTAACGATATGTTTAAAATCATAATCATTAACAGAAAATTTTAACGAAAGTATTAAAATAGTTATTAACGTTTGCAGCGATAGAGATAAAAATAGACTTCAAAATGGCATTTATAATAGGGATTTTGAAACAATATCAAGAGAGATATTTAATACCTATAAAAATCTCCTTTGAGAATTTATTTAAGATACGTATATGGATAGGCACCCCACGTTATGAGATCTGTATGTTGTCAGTCGACATCCGCCCAGACTTCGTCCCGTTCTAAAAAACAAAGTGACAAGCAAACACATGTTTCAAATTTACGACACGCTCCAGTGAATAATTCTGTTGAAGTGATGCCTGCGCCATTCGTGTGTCGTACGACATGAATGGCCAGTCTGTTGCTGTAAGCTGTAATGGCAATGGTTAAGTGCCTATAGAACTATAGGCACTTAACTTACTTTGTTGCTCTTTACGTGATGCTGCGTGTTGTTACAATATCTTATAGAGAACTAATCATCACAAATATAATTGCAGATACTATTCTTTACTCTGTGGAAATTCGCCCTACCAGTTGTAAGCCAGGATGAATTGGCTTGAGCTTATCGATATTTTTTTTAAAGCGGGAGAATATATCTAATCGCAAAACGAATCATTTGGGGCAACAAACAGGGTGGTGTGAAGTCTTACCCATTAAAATAAATTGCCGTGTGTCGTCTCTTCCCCTGTATTGGAGGACCACTGGAACTGGAAGACATTACTACAGTGGAGAGCTTTATTTGCCCCTGCGTTAGATAATATCTCAGTGTCATGATGGACCTCACAAACATACAATGCCTGCCTAATTCGTATGCAATAGTCAGCCCATTTAGAATGTGACTCACAAAATTGTATCGACATCGTATCGTTTATTCATGATTGGTAGAGACGACGAGATATCGCAATAATCACTCAAAAAATAACGATGATCATTCAAGATCCCTAAACCAATGGCAATGTCACGATGCGATGTCGATACGATTTAGTGAGTTATATTCTACGGGCCCTGTATTCAAGATGTCGGTCTCTGTCTTTGGAGGATACGTAGGTATTTGTTGTAAAGGATTGAAGATTCTACTAATAAAACTACACCCAGACTCATTTTAAGATATATATAAATCACATAAATTCGACCTGAAGGTCGTTCTTATGCCACGATGAGGTCTGTGGAACTTTAATTAAGAGCGGCACCACTGTGACACGACGCCTATCATTAAGATGCTACTATTGAGCAGACAACAAACAAAATCGTTGTGACATAAACTTTTCTGTGTTAGCCTGATATGGTTTGTTTATCGCCTCAATCATTTTCAATAACTTTGAAGTACGTACTCTCGCTAGAATTTCGTGCTTAATACTCGATGTTTTTCAATTTAATTATTTGTTTGTTGATATTAACAATCCTTACTAATATTATATATAAATGGAAAGTGAGTTTGTTTGTTTGTTACTCTTTCACGCTGAGACTACGGAACCCATCTTCACGAAATTTTGTATAGGTACCTACATATAGTCTGGAAGTTTAAATAATACCGACACCCCCATGCAAAAACATTGTAACTCATTTTTTATGACAAATTGAGTAACAATGTTATTGCTATGCAAAAAAAATAGCTTTTTTTGTGTGTAATCGTCGTAACTCTAAGTCTATTCGTTTTGAGTTATACAAGTGACAAAAGCATTGTAATTTAACGAAAAAATTACGATTGTCGAACGAAATCATTGTAACATAATTTACAAAAACAAGAATATTAATAATATATAAATGATGAAATACAACAAAATTGTAATTTTTTTTACAATCTTTGTACAAGACTACTTTGGTGTTTATGAACACTAAATGTAATGGTAACTTGAATTACAACGTTTTTGCACGACTATTTATAATATTTTTTAACGTGTCATGACCTGTATTATGCGTTAACCTTTTACTTACTTACTTATCATCAAGCCATTTCCCTTGCGGGGTAGGCAGAGAGAAGAGTGCCAAGAGGCTCTATTCTTGCATACATCTCTCGCTTCCTCAACATTCATAACTCTCTTCATACACGCTCGCCGGTTTCGGAGACTCCTGACTCCACCTTCCTTTAATACATGACCGCTTTGGTCTAGGTAGGTGAGTCTCGGTCTCCCCTGTACCTACATCCTTCCACTTTCGCAATGTATATCTTCTTAACCAGTCGCTCGTCCGGTATTCTTTCCACATGTGCGAATCATCGGAGCATTCCCTTTCGCATCTTTACACCAATACTCTCTTTCATACCTACTCGCCCTCTTACGTCGTCGTTACGCATGCGGTCAGTCAGTCTCACTACACAGATTCTCCGCAGAGATCGCATTTCGACCGCATTGATTTTACTCTCATGCTCCTTTTCGCATACCCAACTCTCGCTTCCATACAATAACGTTGGGACAAGCACTGCGTTGTGTATTGCGACACGTGCACTCTGACCGAGGTGATGACTGTCGAGAAGTTGTCCCAATGCTCCCTTCACACTATATCCCGCATTCACTCTTCTCTCTACATCAGTGGTGTACCTTCCATCCCGACTGAATCCACATCCAAGATATACAAATTCACCCAGTTGTTCTAGCACACCATTCCCTATTGCTATTCTAACATCTATTCTGGCTTCTTCTCTTTCAAAAACCATTATTTTGGTTTTGCTCACATTCACACGTAGGCCCCTTTTCTTACAATCTTCTGCCATTACGTCGACTAGGGTTTGCAGGTCAGTCGCGGACTGCGCTAATAAAACCGCATCGTCTGCATATAGCAGAGAGTTAACCACTGAGTCGCCCATCTGAACTCCCACATTAATTTCATTCAGCCTTTGTAGACATTTATCCAGATATACGATAAACAGTCTGGCTGATAGAACGCAGCCCTGTTTAACGCTGATATTGACATCAAACCAGGGTGACATTCCATCATCCAGCCGCATACAAGCTTTGCAGTCCATGTAGTTGGACTGCACCGCTTGTAGCAGTCTACCGTTAATACCATACTCCGGCAAACTGTCTCAAAGTTCCTTTCGTACCACCGTATAAAATGCTTTCTCCAAATCCACAAAACTGCAGAAAACTCTCTGGCCTACAGCCAGATGCTTCTCCACAATGTTGCGCGGAGAAAACACTTAATCCATGCATCTCTTTCAACACCTGAAACCTTCTTGAGCCTCACATGAAAATTCATCAGACACCATCCTCATTCTCCTTTCAATAATCTTACCATACACTTTGGCTGCCAAACTGGTCAAGTTTATGGCTCTGTAGTTTGCACAGTCATAATGTGAACCCTTGTTTTTAAACAAGGGCATGATGACTGTGCTTCTCCAGTCCTTGGGAACCATTCCTGAGCTCCACCATAAATTGAGAAGGATTCCCAGACACATGAGCTTCCAAGCTTGATCATATCAATATTCGCTGCCTTACCATCTTTCAAACTTCTAATCGCCCATTCAACTTTATCCATACTAATGTCATCAGAGGATGCCGGTACCGAATGCTGATCTGTTAGACCATATGTGGCACCGGATCACCCTGAACATCCGCATACATATCTCCAAAATATTCACTCCATCGGCTTAACACATCTTGTGTTTGCGTAAGAATGTCTCCACCTTTAGACCTTATTTTATTCATTCTGAAAGCTGACTAACCACTTCGAGATTTCTTCACCTCCCTTCAGAAAAGTTAACCTTTTTTTTAACACAAATAGCTGATGACAATAACAGTGATGATGAAAATTAATAGTTGCTAAAGTTTATTTGTTTATTTTTATGCAAAAGTAAGTCGTAAATTACTATTCTATGATGTCAAAATGTTTAGCTATCTTGGTGAGCCGTTAGTTATTGATGTTAACGTCATAAAATTTAGCTGTAGGTACCTACTGTAGACTATGTTTCAAAACTAAAATACGGATCTATCTAGGTGATTGTATTGATTTTTAATAAATTTAATAATTATATTTATTTTTTATTCTTACTATCAAACATCATATTTATTATCTATTTTGTATATTATTATTAGATTTAACTACATGGTTATCACAAGAGAATTGTTGAGAGGTTTATTAATATTTTCATGAAAAACACTTAAATTTTACAATGAAAAACATTGTTAGACTATACAAAATTTCCATGCAGTATAATCGTAATTTGGAGTTACAATTATCTGAAGCCTAATAAAAAATGTTGATTGTAACTCAGACATACAATGTTTGTCATTGTAACATAGGTGCTTTTATTAAGTAATGTTTTGACGTAAGTCCTGAAAATCACGAAAATGAGTTTTCTTGTAGAATCTTAAAGTACATACAAATAGTGCATTTAAAATGCACTAGATAGCGATACTTTCAAAGATTGTAGGGATTAACCTTGAGCATCACGCCTGTATTCCCCAAAGGGGTAGGTAGAGGTATATTACACACCCACGACTCGCCAGCTATGTTTAAGTCCCACGTAATAGGGGGCGAACCTATTGACGTCTACCGGGCACATTTCCAAACTACGGGCTGCTACTGAGAATTTTTTTGTTTGGAAAAAGCTTAATAACTTTGCCCGATCCGGGGATCGAACCCGAGACCTCATGATTAGCAGTCGCATACACTACCGCTACACCACCGAGGCAGTTAACCTTGAGAATATAGAATTTTTTAAATCTTATTTTTGCTCTCACCGAAAAACAAGATAAATGAATTACAATGTTACTGCATGGGGGTGTCGATATTATGATGCATTGACATTTTAAATTTTACCCTTTCTTCTATTTTATTTAAAAATGTGTTTCGTAAATAGCGTGAAATAAAAGGCTTTTTAATTTTTTTTTTTTATATATAGTCTGGAGCCTAAAAAAGGACACACCCAAATTATTTTTCATCCAGAAACAATGAATAGTCTGCGTGGACTGCAGCTATGCTATACCATCCATCAGCCTTTCAAAGTCCACTGCTGGACATAGGCCTCCCCAAGAGAACGCCTCAACGTGTGTTTCGATCATATGGGGGATATTGCCGTAATCGCCACGCTTGGCAGGCGGGTTGGCGATCGCAGTGGATGTTGTTAATACTCGCGGGAGTGCTGCTGCCCACTCCCCCGGTATTCCCTCAGTCGGCTCTTACGACTCCAATGGGTGGAGAGGGGTGGGACAATTCTAAAGCCGGCCCCACACGGCAACACACGGCAGCTATGCTATGCTTAGGTACAAATAGATAATTAGTGCACCGTAGAGTAATGTTTACGTGTGAGTGTGCAGATCACGCGAATGGAACCGCGGTCAGATCCTAGTAAGTATATTATATTTTACTTACGAACTATAACATTGGGACACGGCAACAATTCGAGTATTAGCGCCTATGCCTACCGAGCATGCACGCTCCGACACTAGGGATATATACTCTACATCCACATACCTCAATCTTATCTGTATTTTCCCCATCTATTAGAGATTCATTCTTATAGAACCTTTCTATCATACAGTTCTAAACATAAATAAGATGAGGCGTCACACGAAGAAATGCAATGAAATCCTGTTTTTATATTGCATGTGGCTCACGGGCCACGGCCCATCTGATGGTAAATGGTAATCATCGCTCATGGACTCAACTATACCGAGAGTACTGTCAAGCCGCTGCTCACCATTTTATTTCGTAGATATGAAGAAAAAGAGGCACCCCATTAAAGAATAAATATTTCCTGCTACAGCCAAAACGCAACGATGGGCTTCATGGCCGGTCACACGGGAGATGGTGGTACCAACCCGCTCGGGCCGGATACCAAGTGAGTACTCCCACTTGGTACCCAGCCCTACCACCAGTCATGTAATGGATTATAATTGCTTACTTGCCTTAGTCGCCTCATACGACACCCGTGGGAAAGAATGGGGTGGTGACGCTTGTGTTCTTAGTCCGTCACCGCACGGACTTCTTTTTTCTTCTATCAAGAGAAAAAAATATTAAACAGCGTTAAAAAAAAGAGGTTTTAGTTACTAGAAAACTTTCCATATTATGTACTTGTTGTGTAGCTAAAGGTTCACGTCACGCATATTGCGCTCAAACACGCCACGAGAGATGAGGGCAGTGTCCGGAACACGCCAATATCTAAGCTGTAGGAGTAAACATGTACCGTTACAGCGAAATTAGCCCCGCATTAACCACCTCTGTAGTGTACACACTACCTCTTATACCTGATAAACGAACAGTGTGTCACTTTTAATCTTTAAATGCGCCTCAAGCTGATTATCTTTCAAGCACATTGTTCAAGATTAAAGAGATTGTTTCAGTTGAATGAGTGTTTACAGAGTATTATCTTAATCTGGTGACTGATTTATGTACTAGAAGAAAACATTGTAGATGTTACTACGACAAGAACATTATTTAGTAGCAGTCTCGCTTGTCCCAGCATGAATGGGCTGGCTTGAATGGGGTAGTAACACCCTCTCACAGATCAGTATACGATGCTCGAGAGATGCCTCTGGTGTTGCTAGCATCTATAGGTTATCGGCTTGAATGGGGAAGTAGCACCCTCTCACAGATCAGTATACGATGCTCGAGAGATGCCTCTGGTGTTGCTAGCATCTATAGGTTATCGGCTTGAATGGGGAAGTAACATCCTCTCACAGATCAGTATACGATGCTCGAGAGATGCCTCTGGTGTTGCTAGCATCTATAGGTTACCATTAGATGGGCAGTATTCTTGTTTGCTATCCACGTAGTATAGATTACTAAAATATCCCTAAGCGAGCCTTGATGGCCGTTCACAGAACAACCAAGAACTTCATAAAATAATTATGTTATTTTTCATTTTTTTTGTGGATATATTAAACTAAAATTCCTTCATTATCTCCACCTATATCTTTTTTAGGATTGGCAACACGCTGTGATGTCCCTGTTATTGCCGGCGTCTAGAGGCTACATTGACCGTCTACCAACATATGGCTGGATGCTTGTTCCTCATCATTGTATAAAAAAAATACCACGGTGGCCTAGTAGTAGTGTATGCGAAGGATCTTGAGGTCTCTGGTTCGAACTGCGGGTTGAGCCAACAAAAACTCATAATTTTTTTCTGGCAAAGTAATCCGCAATATAACCTCGGAGGTATGACGTTCGCAGTGCCTCGGAAATCACATGACGCCGGTGGTCCTGCACTTGATCTCACAACATTCCGACACCACCGGAAATAGATCAATCATCGGACTTATAGTGTGAGGGAACAGAGAGGGGAGTTCTGTTTGCGCATGTCTCGTGCTTAGTTATCTACTGTCCGTTGACACTGGTCATCATCATTATCATAAAATATGTTTTATACATTTAACAAATGTTGGACTAGGTATATCCGTTTGATAACAAGAGTCATGAAACGTCGAGGTTAGTATTTTGAGAAGTTGAATACGCGTATAGATCCATTATATGTATTAGCGATGTAACGAATGTTAGTTTATAAGCATTCGCGAATGCGAATGCGGATGCGAATGTTTCCTTCCAACATTCGCGAATGCGAATGCGAATGCGAATGCGAATGCGAATGCGAATGTTGATTTTCAAATAAGCGCGCGCAAAATATCATACGGGTTTCATATCTAGTGTCACTGTCAGTCACCCATGTTTAAACCGAATATAGCCGAGGTTCATTTTGACAAGTAGATTGAATGAAGTTAGTCGGATTGAGTTCATTCAAAAATATTCGTTGTTCTCCGCCCACACAGGTGCGTGTACAACGCCATCGACCGGACCACCCCTACATAAAGCCGTCGGCACCCATTGTTTGGTCCGCCTATATTCGGCGTGAGCCGTGCAAGCCTCGGGGACAGTTCACGGAAGTGCTCGCCAAAGCGCCACCGCCCGTCCAGCACCAGGCCCAGATACTTGATCTGGGCCGTCCCCTCAATTTAGACCCCATCCACCATGATCGAGGCGCCAACAGGTGGCCGACGTCGGGGCCCATGGAAAATTAGGGCCTCCGACTTATCCAGGGCCACCCTAAACCCCAGCGCCCCGATCCTCCTGACCGCCTCCGAGGTCCCTAAGGTAGCCAGGAACGTCGCTTTCTCGAAGTTTTCGCCGCGGGCCACCACCAGCGTGTCATCCGCATAGAAGATGACAGCCAGCCCGGGTGGGAGCCGACAGCGTAGCACCTAGTCGTAACCGATGTCCCGCAGGAGTGGCCCTAGAGCCGAACCCTGTGGGACACCGCACGACATGGGTCTCCTAATGCAACGACGTTTCCTATGCGGCTCTCATAGAGAACACTGCGGCCCTTAAAATAGTCTGCCACTAGCCGCCTATGTAACTTTTCAATGGACTAAATATATTCGCAGAACATTCGCATCGTTTCATGCGAATACGAATGCGAATGCGAATTGTTGAAAACAGGCGAATATTCGGGAATGCGAATGCGAACATTCGTTACATCACTCTTTATACATATTATGTATAAAGATTCATGGAGCTCAAACACATCAATTCCTCTGTCCATCCGTTAGAATCTTCTGCTAGACTATGGTCTCTCCCAACAGGTCCAGGTGCCATATTTATCCTGTTCCCATCACATGTTTATGTCGTCACGTACTATAGAACACAAGTGTCATCATCAACATCCCATTCTTTATAAAGGATGTCGTACGAGGCGACTAGGTAAGCAGTTACCACCTACTATATATCTAATTATCTAGTGGTTTGTTTAGGGATCAAGTGGAGGTAACATTTGTTATCGCGCCCAAGTTAATGCCGTGTGACCGACCACGAAGGACCTCCACGTATTTTGGTTGCAGCGGGAGATAGGATACGTTCATTCATTCATTTCACATCCGCGAAATGAAATGGTGTGCAATGGTTTAGTATTCTTAGTATTGTTGAGTACATGAGCGGCAGTTACCAGTTACTGTTAGGTGTATACAAAGCAGAAGCTTAATAGAACTGTTGACTGTTCGTTCGTTAACACGTTTTAGTTAGACATACATCCATATTAGAAGTACAGGTTTTCTTCTTCGTGGACGGGGTCCGAATTGGAGTGCAGGCCCGGATTAGGTATCTGGGCCTGGAGCTGGATGGTCGGTGGCGCTTTCGCGAGCATTTCCGTCAACTGTCTCCGAGGCTCGTCGGTGCAGCGTCCGCCCTTGCACGGCTCATGCCGAATATGGGCGGACCCAACAATGCGTGTCGACTGCTTTACGCGGGGGTGGTCCGGTCGATGGCGCTGTACGGCGCACCCGTGTGGGCGGAGTCCCTGGACGCACTAAACAGGGCTCTTCTGTGGAGGCCACAGAGAGTCGTCGCGTCCAGGGTCATACGTGGATACCGCACGGTGTCGACGGAGGTGGCCTGCGTGTTGGCCGGAACCCCTCCGTGGGACTTGGAGGCGGAGGTGCTCGCCGAGGTGTACCGGCGGGCGTCGCAAGAGCGGGAGGGGGGTGGACGTCCTCCACCCAGCGTGGTGGCCAGATGGCAGGGCGACGCCTGCCGACTGGAGGGCGCGGCTGGAGGCGCCCCGGGCCGGTCTTTGGACCGTAGGAGCGCTCCAGCCAGTGCTGGAAGAGTGGGCAGGGCGACGGCACGGAGTCCTTACCTTCCGACTGGTGCAGGTGCTGTCGGGGCACGGTTGCTTCGGCAGATATCTGCACATTGTCGCAAGGAGGGAAGCGACTCCGGGCTGTCACCATTGCGGCTGCGACGAGGACACGGCGCAGCACACGCTCGAGTCGTGTCCGGCTTGGGCCGAGCAACGTCGTGAACTTGTCGCAGCAATAGGGGGGGAATTGGGCCGCGGTCGCTGCCTTCTGTGAGGAGGTCATCTCGCGGAAGGAAGCGGCGGAGAGGGCCAGGGAGGCTGATCCTTCCGCAGACCCGAACCGTCACCAGCGACTGGGGCGGCGCAGGCGTAAATATTTGCGCCTAATGCCGCCCTAGCTGGGGCTGCGGGTGGATGGACCGGGGAACGTCCACCACCCGCAAGGCCTCCCGCGAATGTGCGACGCTCCGTGTGCGGATGCGTTGCTCAGATGAGGATACCCGAAAGGGTAAGCCGCCGGCGGACCACCGAAGGAATGTAACATAATTCCAGTGGCCCGCCAATAAAGGCGGAGAGACGGCACACGGCGGGTTTCTTTAGTGGGTGAAGGCCCCACACTACCCTGTTCGTACTCCGAGCGACGGGGTGTGCGGGAAAAAATGTTCCTAACCAGGAACATTTTTTCCCGCCTAAACAAAAAAAAAGGTTTTCTTCTTCGTGTATTATTAAATATGATGTAAACCGTTTAATTCGGACGATGGGTTGGAATAATGTGTGTTACAACACGAAGGTATGCTCGTTGTGTCACCGACACACACCGACAAAGAAGTGGTGCGGGTCAGCGCGCTCGAGTGCTCTCGTGACGTCACACCATAATATGCATTAATTATAGTACAATGAACACCTTCCTACCTCGGACAGTATTAGTTACTCTACTACGGGTATTTAACAGTCAACAGTCGCTGCTGCGAGGTCGTCTACTGGTCGATAAATCACGATAGCAAAATGGGACGCCCTTGCAGAATATATGAATCATAGGAATTGGTGTAATACTTTTTTCTCTATGGATGAATGCGAACTTTGCTAACTTATATTAGATTCAAACATACCCTACAGTGCCTCATAACATGCTCGTATCTAATATAAGATCGGTTCACTGTCGACAAAAAACATATTCAATATTAAAATAATTCTCCTAAATATATAAATACGAACTACAACATAATATACAAAAACATAACAATCTTCTAGGCCAATTATATAATACATTCTGCTGCGTTGAAAAAATATTAAATGGCTGTTCTCACTAAGCCATTTAAGTATTTATTCGGGGTCAAATAAGATTTATCTCACGAAATCAGTAGGTAGTAAATACATACTTGTTAAGGAACTGAGCCTACACGTACTGTCATAGTGTATGGTACTGTGTACTAGAATATATCTCAACACTTCTAAAATTGTTACAAAACCAAGTGTTTTTGTGTTAGTCTCTACTGGTAAGTAGGTGGACATAACTTATAACTGTAGTAAAGCCTCCACATAGTTGTCTGCTAACTCTCTATAGCGTGGGACGACGATAAACAGCCGCTTTGCTATCACAAATTACGTCGTGTTTAGTCAAAATGTCGTGCGTCAACTAAATAATTGTATATACAAATCATAACTGTTTTTTTTTTCAGTACCTTGCGTCGTTAGTTGTTTTTTGTTTAAAGTACTAAGTCCAACATTATATTGTTCTTATGAGCATACAGTTGTTAGTCATTACATGGGATGCTCACTGGTCTTCAACTGAAACCAATGCCAAAATAAACTGCGAGAATTGAGATAGCACCGCAGTGATTCGACACTCTACGAAACAAAAAGGCTTCTCTAGAAAGAGATAAAAATACACACATAATAATATTCATATAGGATTTAGCCGAGAGCGCTCCAGCCTGTGGTGGAGGAGTGGGTGGGGCGACAGCACCGAGTCCTTACCTTCCGACTGGTGCAGGTGCTGTCGGGACGCGGTTGCTTCGGCAGATATCTGCACATAGTCGTAAGGAGGGAAGCGACTCCGGGCTGTCACCATTGCGGCTGCGACGAGGATACGGCGCGGCACACGCTCGAGTCGTGCTCGGCTTGGGCCGAGCAGCGCCGTGAACTCATCGCGGCAGTAGGGGGAGATTGGCAGCGACAGGAATTGCCTTCTGCGAGGAGGTCATCTCGCGGAAGGAAGCGGCGGAAAGGGCCAGGGAGGAGGGCTCTTCCGCTGACCCAAACCGTCGCCAGCGACTGGGGCGGCGCAGGCGCGAGTACTTGCGCCTAATGCCGCCCTAGCTGAGGCTGCGGGTGGATGGACCGGGGAACGTCCGCCACCCGCAAGGCCTCCCGCGAAGGTGCGACGCTCCATGTGCGGATGCGTCGCTCAGTAGAGGGTACCCGAATGGGTAAGCCACCAGCGGACCACTGAAGTAATCCGACACAGTACCAGTGGCCCGTCAATACAGGCGGAAAGACGGCACACGGTGGGTTTCTTTAGTGGGTGAAGGCCCCACACTACCCTGTTCGTTGCCCCGAACGACGGGGTGTGCGGTTAAGTTCCCGCTTAAACAAAAAAAAAGGTACTTAATAAAATATTACCTTTAGATAAACAAGGAATTCTATACAATAGCAAGTATTTATTCTGTGACAATAGTACTAGCCCTGAATAACATTTTCAAACTATTACATGGCTAAGATTAATAATATGTCATGCGACATATTATTAATCTAAGATATATGGGAAGAAGCTCAGGGGTAGGTGAGGTGAGGGGTAGGCAGTGAAACGATGTGTGAGCTGTACATCTCTCGTTTCCGCCAGCGCGTTATAAATAACCTGTATCTGTGATATTAACAATATTATGTTTATAACTCTGTTAGTGGATGTTTTTATGTGTATAAAAATAGATAAGTGGCCGTAGCTATTGTTAGCTCAAGTTGTGAATCACGCGGAGACGCGGCGGCGCATCTCAGCCGCCGTTAAATCGACGTTACAACGTTTTATGAGCGTTCAAAGCTGTTTATAAATACAATATTAGTCTTAACTTATTTGTTCGGCTATTGGGCTCGCATTATTTACACATTTACTTTTAAAATATGAAGTTTAGCAATTCACGCACCTATATTATAAAAATGGATGTCAATAACCTGTAGGTACAATCCATCCATCCATCCATCAGCCTTTCAACATCCACTTCTGGACATAGGCCTCCCCAATAAATCGGGGATAATACCGTAATCGCCACGCTTGGCAGACGGGTTGGCGATCGCAGTGGATATTGTTAATACTCATGGGAGTGCTGCTGTCCACTCCCCCGGTACTCTCTCAGTCGGCTCTTACGACTCCCGTGGGTAGAGAGGAGTGGGAAAACTCTAAAGCCGTCCCCACACGGCAGAGATAGGTACAATATAAGACTCAAAAATAAAAATTAACAGAGTTCTACAACAAGAATGATGTCTCAATAGATCACCTACGTTTTCCTTCATTGTTTAAAACGCTAGCTAGCAAATATTTTCTGTTAAATATTCTATCCTCAAATGTAAGGTGAGCTAGTCATATAACTGCCGGCGTGTCAACAGATCTAAGTATCTCGCAGCTCTGCCAACAACGATGCAGCGTAAGAGATAACGTATGTAGGTAAATGGGTTCGCCTGCAAACAACAACTAACTTTAGCCACATTTGTTTACTGTCGGATAAATCGCTTGCAGAATTTTACACATAATAAAATAATCTCGCCCTGCGTAAAACATAGATGCGCGTGCGCCGGTGTGAAGTGTTTACCTGCTCTTTGATTTACGGCAGACTATTTTAGCGGGATAGGTGCGAGCTATTTGCAAATTGTCAGTTAAACCTGCATGCTTGAGATTGAGATTATTTCAACTGCTGGCGAGATCTCCCCACGCCATTGTGGACTACGCCAAAATCCTGCTCATTTTGAGGACAGACCTGTGAACATAAATGTAGCGTGGACTTTAATGCCTGCTTTAAAAGCTCTCAATATAAAGTTTAAACTACCTATATATTTAGAGATTTTACGAAAGTAATTAAAAATACATTGATCGTTAGCTTTTATTGCTATAGTTAAACAGACCACGACTTCTGTATGTGGTATGTGTTGCTGTGTGTTGTGTATTCGGCGTATATAAAGTACTGTATCCGCTCCCAACTGTGGGACAGTATCTATTTTATATTATATAGTAATGAAATATCCAGTATTTAGATATTTTTATATATATTTTTAGCATTTGACATGCTTAGCACTATACATTAAACACAAAGTGAAAAATGTGAAATCGAAAATAACAGTCAGGAGCAGGATTTGAACCTGCATCTTCTGGATACCGTCCAGATGCTTTTACCAATTCAGCCATCCTGACAATTGCTCCTGACTGCTAATTTCGATAACACATCATACTTAACGTCTTTGGGTGACGCCTGCGCCCTCTGTCGGCAGTATTTTCATACATTACTCACTTTGTGTTTAAAATATCCAGTATTCCAGTGCCAGTGAAAGTCCCGTCCAAATCGGTTCTGCCGTTCCGGAGATTAGCCGGAAACCTTTAAAATGGTTGTTATAAGTAACGTAGGTATATATACTTACTTTAATATGCATTTAGTAACAAGCTGTTATATAGAGATTACAAAAAACACTTTATTTTGTTGTTTATACGTCGAAGTTAATTTTGAAATGTCAGAAGGTGTTTATTTGTAGTTCTTATTTTACCTTAGTCCATATCACTGTGATGTTTAATATCTTATAACCTTACTCAAAATTTGAGCTATCAATTGCCAAAATCAACTTGTTTAACCTGCTTGATAATTTCAGAGAATAGCGCGTTTATAAACAAACTTCTGAGAAATCTTAATAAGATGATTTACAGGTCAACTATTATAAATATGAAAGCTCTTGCGGTAGCACAGTACGTGCTTCCGTGCCGTTATTATAACAATATGATGATGTTTACGTAGAGGGCGATGACACGCGATAAATATATATTGTATATCGATACAATAATACTCATTGCGCATACCCATGTATAGAAGACGCCGGCTAACTTGACTGCCGGCTGTGTGGCATGTCACTCGCGTCAAATAAATACTAAGCATAAACTGAAAAGCTACTTCATTACGCTCTTAAAAATGGACACTAATGCTGTTTACAAAGACTTACTTATCAAAAACATATCGCAGCCCAGTGCCCGTTATGATCCTAATATGTGTAGCCAAGGAAGAAGAAAGCAGATATTATGAAATAGCTTTCGTTTGCCAATTGGCTCACAACACACTAACATATTAAAGTGGAAATTCATCAAAGGTGATTGATAAAACTAGGTGATTTATACTAATAAAGCTACTTCACCCACGCATCTCCGGGTAAGACGGCCCTGTATCACTCACCATCATCACAGACAAGCTCGCAAACCTATTAAGTACGAATTTAAAAATACATCACAATAATTCTAGAGGCTATTAACAAAGCGAGCCCGACCATTATAATGAGATACTAACCCGAGTATTAAATTAGATTTCCGCTATTTGTGAAGCGGACAATCATCGTCGGTGATCAGCGGCTGGCAACTATACTTACACAAATTACTGCATCATCATAACCAGCACAATTTGATTAATGACAGTTACTCTGGACCTTTGTTATCTATTTTTATTGTCTTTATTATTTGTTACCAGCGTCTTGTCTATGATATATGATACACTAACTTCGTGGGTGAAAGTTCCATTTGTATTAGTTCAGCATTGTTGGAGGTGAGCCATTTCGTAGTTTAAATTTTAAAACATTTATCAGAACGCAAAACCATCATATTCAGAAGGCGCGGGTTCGAACCCTACTCGTGACTATCGTTTCTATTTCACACTAGGTAATACCCGCGCCTTTTTCTGAGTTGCTTATTACTTATGTGCTTATAAAAAACCTTGTATCTTAAAACTTGAAATTAATATATCTTATTTCTTTTTTCGATAAGGGCTAAGTGCGTTTGGATTAACTTAGAAAGCATTTCGTAAGGTGAGTGAGAGCGCTGGAGGTTAAAATATCGGCTCCTTATAATCCTTCCTAACCTATTCTTAGTATTCTGCTTGTCCTCTCTTTATTCTCCTACCTATCCACCTCCTATTCCTTTACTTGGAGATGGCGACGCGCGAGTAATGCCTCTGGTGTTGCTGGTGTCTATAGGCTGTTACCGTAAACAGCTTACCATCAGGTGGGCCGTAACCGTATGCTTATTTGCCACCCAAATACTATAAAAAAACCTAGTTTTACTGTGATGCGCACACAACGAGAGGTCTACCAGCTCTATCATTTTATTTGTACAGCATTTCGCAATTTGTGTTCTAGTAATGGCCAGGCATATCAAATGTTTAAAATATATACATACCTATATAAAAATAACAATACACATTTTTTTTTTACAAATTTTGTGTATATTCCAATTTTTATACGTAAGTACATTACTAGTGTCGAACTATCTGTGTGTATCATAGCCAGTTGTCTAGTAAAGATTTTATTACAAGCTATAAACCGACATGAGATCGTTCTCAGTTAGAACGTAGGTAGGTATAACGTTCTCAAAATTACACAACAATATTGTATTGTAACAAACTTTCTGTATAATGTGTGTATTATGCGAAAAATTTTTATTTTTCGTTAGGAGCACCTCCGTCTCAACCGGTTCGATATTGCTTGATCACGATGCGTTTTTTACACTTAAATCTAACCTGTACTTGACGTGGTATAAACGGCTGTAATATGTAAACTTATGTGGTAAGTAAAAATTTAATGACTGTTGCATCAGAGGAGGTATAATACATATACTCACGCCTGCATCCCCGAGGGATAGCCAAAGTCAGAGGATTGCCATTTATCATGAAGCTACCTATCGCTGCCCACTTTTAGCCCACGTAGGAACGATTTCGAGGGGCCGTGTTTGATGTTTGGTTTGAAATTGTGTGGCTATCCATATCTAAAAAATTTAAATGCTGATAAGTACTCGATCGGAGCGCCATCGACAGATTCCAATTGTGAATCTAAAGCCTACATAAACCCGCTAAAATATCTACACACAAAACATTTCCTGATAATTTTAACATTTCCACAAACATTCCTGTCAGGTATCAAACTCCATGATTTACTTACCCGTCATTTTAAAGGTCTAATAATGTACCTCTTCTCTTAAATTTAAGATATTTTGATATGTATTTTAGCGCTTGACATGTTCAGCTAATTTAAAGAACAAATTATTTGCGAAAGTGGGAAAAGATAACTTTTTTGCGAGCGGGATACGAACCTGCGTCCGTTCCAATCCGGGGAAGTTCTCTAAACCGCTAAGCCATCGCAGTCACCAACGGCGATTCCCAATCTCCACTTCACATTTGCCACCGCTTTCACAAATCATTTGTTCTTTTAATTTAAGATTTAAAATTAGAAGAGGTTCTTTAATGAATGCGGAATACAGCACGAGTCAACTATATAGTTTTCATGTTTATTAATACTAACTGCTTGTCATGATAGACATTACTAAGTACCAAAAGACACTTCAATTTGGTACTAGTAGCGCATTAGACGCGAAATAAATTTTGCATAGGATTTGCATAAAATCCTTTCTATTTGCTCACCTGCAGAATCAAAGAACTATTCTAGCCCCAGGAGTTTGGGTTGTGCCTTGTTATGACAGTATTGTTTTAATGTATATATACTTAGTTACTCGTAGATAGATATACACTATCATAAAATTTAAAATCCATGCACAATTAATGCGTGAAGCTGAACACAAATATTTTTATCCTAGAACAATGGCATACGTAAACGAGTGTATGATAAGTGATTATTATATTATTTTATTAAAATAAATGAATATTTTGATCTATATTTTAGCACTTGACATGCTCAGGTACTCTTAAAGTACTAAGTCTAAAAAATCACGCCTTTAAATAGTATGAATTTTAATTGAAAAATAAACTTACTACATTGGATGATTACATGTTAATGTATTGCCGATAGATGGCGTTGGTCGTTAAGACAAATGTGATGAGGAAATTCGGTATTTCTAGAAATAGTACGGTAGCTCAGTGGATTAGAGCACTTCCCCGGAAAGGAAGGGACGCAGGTTCGATTCCCGCTCGTACTAAAATACTCTTTTTCCTTATTCACAAATTATAATTTGTACTTTAATAAATGAGTACTATAACTACATTGTGTTATTAGTCCAGAACGTTGTCAGTGGCTTTGTGTGGAACCTGTTTCTGTCCCGAGGGAGCCTGTCGAGCCGCCTGACACAAAACTCGTCCAACAACTACGATAACGTGTCGCCCCCAGCATTCACCGCACATCGGGATCTTTCATTTGAAGAATTCAATGACCACGTGATTTCGAACTTGTATACATGAACCTAATGCCTATTTAAGTAATTATTCTGTTAACTACTTGTGACACCAATCGTAAACTAGATTCTTTTTGACGTGATAACGTCTTATAAATGGATGAATGCCGGCTGCACGCATGAAAAAGTGTCACGTTCCGAATAATGTATGGCGACCGATGCATTGTTTGTGAAACACCCAGAAAACATATATGACGTTATCACGTAAAATTATCGTTCATAAACCGACTTTACAGACAACCATATAGTTTTTTTAAACCCGCCGTGTCTCTCCGCCTATATTGGTGGATCACTGGAACTGTGTAATACTATGCATTAAACACAAAGTAAAAAATGTGAAATCGAAAATAACAGTCACGAGCAGGATTTGAACCTGCATCTCCTGGATACCGTCCAGATGCTTTGCCAATTCAGCCATCGTGACAATTGCTCCTGACTGCTAATTTCGATAACACATTCATACTTAACGTCTTTGGGTCACATTTTTCACTTTGTGTTTAATACATAGTGCTAAGCATGTCAATTGTTAAAAATATATATAAATGGTTTACCCTTTCGGTAAATTAACTTCTAGACATCGGGAACTGTTTAACGATGTCACCAGTATGTATCTATTCGATACACCTTTTCGATTACCTCTATAGGTTTTCAATCATTTTTTAAATAACAATGATCTTCCAACCGTAATATCGGACACGACGCCCAGTGTCAACAGACACTAACCACGTACGCAGGAGATATTATACACGATCGTGAGCGCATACATACAACAACAGCCACCACCGAAGGAATGTAACATAGTTCCGGTGGCCCGCCAATAAAGGCGGAGAGACGGCACACGGCGGGTTTTTTTAGTGGGTGCAGGCCCCACACTACCCTGTTCGTTGCCCCGAACGACGGGGTGTGCGGTTAGGAACATTTTTTCCCGCCTTACTCTAGGCTGCTATTAATAATAGGGGTTAAACATTGATTTAATATATCAATGGGGTTAAAGTATAAAATTGCCGTTTTATTGTAATAGGTACTTTGAATTGACATAAAACCTTCATGATTTGAGATTTTTGAGTGGAACTTTTTTCAAATGGTACCTATGAGGTTCTTCTTTTAAAAAATGTGTAACATTTGATTATCGACTTTCAGTTGTTTTTTTTATTCAGCTTAGACAAGAAAATTCGAGTGATTTTTGAATACGAGTTCCGACGCGAAACTAACGCTGCAGAAACAGCTCGCAATGTTGCGTTTGGAGAGGGGACTGCTAATGAACGCACCGTGCGATTTTGGTTTAAACGCTTTTGTGATGGAAATTTTGATTTGAAGAACGAACCACGTGAAAGACCATGTGAATAACAATGAATCCGAGCCAAACTACCCAGGAATTAGCGGCATGGTTTAACGTTACCTTACCAACAATATAGACTCACTTGCGTCAAATCAATAAAATAAAAAAATATGAAAAATTATTTGACTGATCTGCAGAAAGAAACGCATGTTGAAACTTATGTTGCCTTGTTGAATCGATACAGAAATGAAGGAATATTGGATCGAATTGTGACATGTGATGAAAAGTGGATTCTTTACAATAACCGTAAGCGAAAAATGCAATGGCTGACCCCAGGACAAACGCCGCAAAAGTGTCCTAAAGCAAAGTTTACCAATAAAAAGGTAATGGTAACTGTTTGGTGGTCTCAGCATAGTGTTATTGACTATAGCTTTCTCCGATCTGGTCAAGCAATAACGGGAGATGTCTACTGTGCCGAACTCCGAACAATGATAGCAAAACTTGCAGTGAAACAGCCCCGACTCATGAATAGACCTTCACCATTATTGCTTCATGATAACGCGAGATCTCATACAGCACGAGAAACCGTTTTAACTCTACAGGAACTGCAAATAGAAACCATTCGTCACCTTCCGTATTCGCCAGACCTTGCTCCAACGGACTACCATTTTTTCGTGATTTGGACAATTTTCGACGTGATAAAAAGTTTTCTTCCCAGGAGGCAGTACAAGATGCTTTCACACAGTTTGTAGAATCTAGATCACCAGAGTTCTATCGCAAAGGCATAAATTACCTTCCTACTAGATGGCAGCAATATATAGATAATAATGGTAGATATTATGATTAAATAAATATGTTAAATGAAAAAAAAAACTAATTTCAATTTTTCAGTACAAATCGGCAATTTCATACTTTAACCCCTAATATATGTATTAGAGATTTCAACCCCAGCGGAACAACAGTATGTGGTGAGGGGGAACGACAGAGAGATGTTAAGGCGGCCAGTTAGGAGAATAAGCATGGAATGATGAGAGGGTTTGTGCTTCCGGCACATTCCCTTACCATAGGAAACAAAACAGTATGAGTATCTACTGTTGCTTTACGACGATCCTCTGTAAGAGGCCGATACTTCCTGGGTTGAGTTGATCCACTCATGCTGGGAGAAGCAGCCCTGTACGCATAGAATGGCAGAAGGTAGATTACGAAAGTTCCTTGTATGTATATATTATTAGAGACTGTATGAAATTATAAATGTGAAAGTTTATCTATTTGGCTGTTTTGGAGTTTGTTACTCAATAACACATAAATTCTTTAATCTAGATTATACTTAGAATACTTTATAACACGGCAAATGATAAACAATATAATATAATAATATGTGTTTAAGCTAATCGCAAATAAAGTTCAACACAAACAAATTTTTAAACAGCTTTACTTATTTATGAGAAGCAAATATACGAGTATTTTTTATGTGAGAATGAAACCGGCTATAATCGATTACCCTGCGAGTGTTACTGACTATAAGCGAGGTATGACTACCCTCTAGTTAGAAATGTCATTACTACTAATAAATTGTAGTCAACTACGTGCGTTGTGAAGCACGTTTGATCAATCGACACTAGCGATGACCGCTTAGTGGGCTCACCGTTATATACCTATCCCCTATGTGCTCGTAGGTGAGGTTAACGTTGCACTAATTTGCTTTGTCTATGTAAGCTTCGACCTAAATAAAATTAATTTAGTCGCTACCATATAAGAACATTCTGCAATGATTACACTTTTTTGGCTTGGTTGAGCAAAAAATGTGTTATTGGATTTTCTGTTTGGAGCATGAAGTCTTTGTTCAACTGATCAGAACAAGATAGATGACGTGGGTATCTCCCAGTAAGACATTAAAAAGGAATGTAATATAAAAATAGATTACTCCAGGTGCTACCTGCGATAGCTTAGCGATAAAGCGTATGCATTGCTCAATCGCGGGTTCAACTATCACTAGTTTTTTTTCCCCGTAATTTAATGTTATGAAGTAGACGAGCGTATTAAATTTTAACTATTTACGCATGCAGCTCCGTTTACGTGATAGACTTGAAACTTCTCTTAATATAATGAAACAATCACACGACACAAACGTAAAAATTCACAAAACACTAATTAAATGAAGCGTAAATCTACAATTATTATTCTACCACTTTGTATCTTTGTATAAATATACATACGTCACTCTCTTTTGAATGTAAGTATAGGTCTATTGTCGCTTGTCTTTATATTATAACCATTTTCTCTGTCATGTAACGAAACAATTAGCCTAAACGTGACGCGTCCTCAAAATTGCACTCTCCATTCTCATCCAATTACCTAGCATGTCAAGTGCTTACAATATTACATTGAAATCATTAAAATATCTTTTCCAAATGTCAATTTATTATACAATTGCCGCCTAAAAGAATATTATGATTTTGTCTAAATGACTTACAGAATATTTATAAATGTCGATTTATGAACGTGTAGCGATGTGTAGTGAGAGGCGAAAGGACACAGCCTCACTTGTATACAAGAAAAAAGCTTAAGAAATAACAGATTACAGCAGCCAGAGGCCATTTTTTACATATATATCATACTATGTGCAAGCGCTTGACCAGGATGAGATAACACTTCATGATAAGCGCAGATTATAATCTCAGGCATTGAAGCGCACTAACACTAAACAACCAACAAATGATGGCCATAAAGACGTCTTTGGTAGAGGGTATAGTAGTATAGTACCTACTTAAATATTTTTTGCATAACACATATTAACTCTTTAATAAGTAACTACTATTTAAATAAGATCAAGTCGCGCCATAATCGCGCTTATCTTCATTGAATTTAACAACTGAATTTATTTTTAGTTGTTCATATTCCTCTGTTAGGGCCACTCTTCAGAAAAGAGACAATAGGTCTATTCTGTCGTAGTAGGTGTATTCTGTCGCAGCACATCACATGGAATTAAATGACCACACTTTCTGGTTCATCACAGCACTGCCTAGCAATACGATAAAATATTTTTTACATACACATCGCAGTCGTAACGACATCGTTAACTAAGATCCATGAATAGTTCGTTCGTGCAGTGCCTTGACTCGCTGCCGGAACACATCAGCTACAACTGGATGATGAGGAAGACATTCCGCTCGACAAATAGACCTAGACGTCACAAATAACGCGTCTAACTAAACTGTAAAGGGTATTACAACGGTTACAACGGTGCTCTGAGTGCTCTCCGGCGAGCAGCCAAATACTCAGCGTGGTTGTGCCTCACATACTCGTGCGTCCTGTTAGCAAACGTTCAGATAACTTTACGTTTAGATTAACACTTTCAAATAAGATAAAATAGCATTCGCTTATTAAACTGAAGATCTAGCAGTATGCTCAACAGCGGAGTAGGAATAACAATTAAATAACCATCTGCCATGTAAATAACAGTCAACCTTGTGAATAAATAAAATGGTCGTTACAAAATCTTTTGGCAGACCCAAATGGCAAGAGACTGAAAGGAGACATAACTGTAAGCTTACGAGTGGTTCAGACAGTTATGGACTGACTCCACTAATATTTTGTATATAACATTTTGATGTTGAGTCAATGCTGGTGATGATACAGCATCTGTAGAAACGTTCTTACGTATTAATGGAGAATGAATAGACGGTTATCATATTCGCGATATGTTCGTTGTGGTGATAAATATATATCAGAAATGTTTAGAACGCAACTCATTTGGAAGGTAGCGCTGTGGTAATTACATTATCGGTCACCGCCTCAGTGGCACGCAGCTCTCCGGCGCACGTCTCTGTCGTGGGTACTTGCCCTAGTCGGCCCGGCTTCGTGCTTGTGGTATCATAAACAATTTTTCTTCAATTACAGTGTGATAGTTAAAACACTATATTTTGCCCGCGGCTCTGTCTACATGAAGTTTAGAATATAAATACATCACTCAACGGCACGTTAACTAACGCAAACAGTTAGTTACAACTCATAGGCGATGGTGTAAGCACACAGCCGAGCTGCTGTTTACTGTGGAGATCAAGCTGCTGGAGAGAAGTGGAAATAATATATTTTAAGGTATTTGATGCTAAAAGCTTGTTGTGGAACAAACATAAATTTAAAGCTTGTAAATATAATGATGGGCTCCGTATTTAGAATTATTAGAAACATTATGTGACCTTTCGCGTGAATGTTGATAAGAGTTGCGATGGAGCTGCCTCGGCATATTTGCATTGCATTAGTGCATTAGAATTCAGAACGAGAGGCATGCGGGCTGCTCAAGTAACTGCCTGCATCATTCGCGTGCCTGCTCCTCGCTCAGCGACATTATTACGCCGCCATGTTTAATTACAGCTGATTACGTGATTGTGCAACATATCTGCTGGTGGGTGACGTGTCGCATGGCGCACGCCTGCAACCTCAGCGAAATGTCGTAGCATTCGCGATGCGCACCTCTGCCAACACAGTGTAGCTATATTGACAGTAGGTCCATACGCGAGTGCACACCGATCATGTTCATGAGTTAGATATGAATGAATGAGTGAATGAATAACGTCTATCATGGCTGTTCAAGTTTTACAATGAAGGGGTAGCAATCAAAATCTTGTTGCTGTAAAGTCTCGAAATTTCACAAACTCTACAAAGACACCGGAGAGCGCGACAATTATGGATAGAATTGATAGCACAGATAGCGGAGTGGTTTAGATAGGTGCCGACAAATAAACCGAAATAGTGGTTCTGAGTGTGGGTATAATTTGTGTCCGTTAAAAATGTATATTTGTAAAGTCACCCACGATACAGGGATTATTCTCTAGCACTTTGTCTTTAAAAAAAACGTATTATCGTTTCCCGGTTAATGATGAAAAAAATATATTGGATTCTTGTAGACACTACTATCGAAGTCGACTGTCCGAAACGAAATATTTCGTATCACTGTTACCATCACCGTCACATTAGTCAAATTTTTTATATTGTTTGAGTCTGATTCACCTACTCTGTGGTCCCACAGCACACAGCTACCGTGCTACTTCAACTCGCTGCAACAAATTGTAAAACATTAATTTCGTTGACGATTAAATTTCATTGCTGTGAATAAAATTATTGCATCACACACCCGCATTTTGTGTAATAATTTTCTATATGCGATTAATAATAATTCAGCGTCGATCGAGAGAAATCTAACTGTTACTACAGATATGTTATTTAATTGTACTCAAACTCATTTGAAGTGATGTGATCGATTGTTGTATTTATATGGACAAATTGTTATATCACAAACTAGTGGGTAGACGAGCAACGTGTTTTACCGGTCTCGTCTAAGCTGTGAGGGGAACAACAACACTGGTAGTTTATATGACGATACAGCTGATGGTCTACAGTTACCATTTGCAAACTGATTTGGTTCAGCAATTGCTCTGGAGCTAATCAAACACGTGGACAAATTAAATAAACATATAGCATATTTTTAAATGATATCATCGACGGGCCTCGTGACGTGGTCGGTAGTGTTACCGACTTCCGTGCACGAGGTCATGGGTTCGATCCCACTCAGGACAATTATTTGTGTGATGAACACAGATATTTGTACTGCGTCTGGGTGTTTTCTATCTATTATATGTATGTATTTCCAAAAAAAAAACAAAGTTATATATGTATTATATCCGTAACCTGGTACCCATAGTACAAGCGTTAAGCTTAATTTGGGACCAAAGGGCGTTGTGTGAAAAATGTCCGTAAATATTTATTTATTTACTATTTATCTAAATGCTGACTCAATTATTTATAATATCCTTTTTACTTTCACCTTTGAGATGTTAATGTCAAGTTATAAAAACTCTTTAGAGCCGTTTAAAAAAATACATTCCAATTGAAGGAGGGCTAGAGGTTTCGCTTGTTGTGTGGAAATGGTGTTAAGAAGGGACAAGTTATTTTTATTATATTTTATACGACGTGGGTGGCAAACAAGCATACGGCCCACCTGATGGTATAAGCGGTAGCCTATTGTTGCTAGCAACACGAGAGGCATCACTCGCGTGTCGACATCTCCAAGGAAAGGAATAGGTAGATAGGCAGGATAATAAGGAGAGGATATGTAGGATACTAACGGGAGGTTAGGGAGGATAATAAGGAGAGGATATGTAGGATACTAACGGGAGGTTAGGGAGGATAATAAGGAGAGGATATGTAGGATACTAACGGGAGGTTAGGGAGGATAATAAGGAGAGGATATGTAGGATACTAACGGGAGGTTAGGGAGGATAATAAGGAGAGGATATGTAGGATACTAACGGGAGGTTAGGGAGGATAATAAGGAGAGGATATGTAGGATACTAACGGGAGGTTAGGGAGGATAATAAGGAGAGGACATGTAGGATACTAACGGGAGGTTAGGGAGGATAATAAGGAGAGGATATGTAGGATACTAACGGGAGGTTAGGGAGGATAATAAGGAGAGGATATGTAGGATACTAACGGGAGGTTAGGGAGGATAATAAGGAGAGGATATGTAGGATACTAACGGGAGGTTAGGGAGGATAATAAGGAGAGGATATGTAGGATACTAACGGGAGGTTAGGGAGGATAATAAGGAGAGGATATGTAGGATACTAACGGGAGGTTAGGGAGGATAATAAGGAGAGGATATGTAGGATACTAACGGGAGGTTAGGGAGGATAATAAGGAGAGGACATGTAGGATACTAACGGGAGGTTAGGGAGGATAATAAGGAGAGGATATGTAGGATACTAACGGGAGGTTAGGGAGGATAATAAGGAGAGGATATGTAGGATACTAACGGGAGGTTAGGGAGGATAATAAGGAGAGGACATGTAGGATACTAACGGGAGGTTAGGGAGGATAATAAGGAGAGGATATGTAGGATACTAACGGGAGGTTAGGGAGGATAATAAGGAGAGGACATGTAGGATACTAACGGGAGGTTAGGGAGGATAATAAGGAGAGGATATGTAGGATACTAACGGGAGGTTAGGGAGGATAATAAGGAGAGGATATGTAGGATACTAACGGGAGGTTAGGGAGGATAATAAGGAGAGGACATGTAGGATACTAACGGGAGGTTAGGGAGGATAATAAGGAGAGGATATGTAGGATACTAACGGGAGGTTAGGGAGGATAATAAGGAGAGGATATGTAGGATACTAACGGGAGGTTAGGGAGGATAATAAGGAGAGGACATGTAGGATACTAACGGGAGGTTAGGGAGGATAATAAGGAGAGGATATGTAGGATACTAACGGGAGGTTAGGGAGGATAATAAGGAGAGGATATGTAGGATACTAACGGGAGGTTAGGGAGGATAATAAGGAGAGGATATGTAGGATACTAACGGGAGGTTAGGGAGGATAATAAGGAGAGGATATGTAGGATACTAACGGGAGGTTAGGGAGGATAATAAGGAGAGGACATGTAGGATACTAACGGGAGGTTAGGGAGGATAATAAGGAGAGGATATGTAGGATACTAACGGGAGGTTAGGGAGGATAATAAGGAGAGGATATGTAGGATACTAACGGGAGGTTAGGGAGGATAATAAGGAGAGGATATGTAGGATACTAACGGGAGGTTAGGGAGGATAATAAGGAGAGGACAGGGAGGGGGTATGTGCCTCCGGCGCTCTCCCTCGTTATACGCAACAATACGGTATTAGTACCTACTGTTGGTCCAAGCTGGTCTTCAGTGAGGGGGGGCCAGCCCATTTATGGTGGTACAAGCAAGGCTCTACTTGTAGTGTTTCCTGAGGAACCACAAAGTTCGCAGCTTTTTAATGTCAATTGAATATATACCTTTTTTTTGTTTTTTTTTGTGTAGGCGGGAAAAAATTTTCCTAACCGCACACCCTGTCGCTCGGGGCAACGAACAGGGTAGTGTGGGGCCTTCACCCACTAAAGAAACCCGCCGTGTGCCGTCTCTCCGGCTTTATTGGCGGGCCACTGGAACTATGTTACATTCCTTCGGTGGTAATTGATCATATACCTACAAGGTTAAAAACGGGAAGGGATTTCGTGATGCAATATTCATAGAGAGGCCGCAAAAATGGTGACGCAGTGTAATGGCAGGAGGTGAGGAGATCCAAGAGAACTCATTTTAGCATGACATAACTTATGAACGGCCCTTTTTTGAGTGTTCTTCCACGTTACAAGAAGAAAGTACTGATGCTGAGCTACAGTTTGCTTGCACTGGTCAGTCATAAACAAAAACCTTTTGATAATTATTAAAATGATACAGCGGCTAATATTAGTTTGTCACGAATCAATTTATGTCAAGGGCGGACTAATGTTTGAATGCAGTTAACGATAATAATTTCAATAAGGTCACGCAGGCTCGTTTGACCTTTACTATGAGTCGTCCTCACAGGAATGTTAACGACTCGTCGCCGTCAGACGTCGACACATCTTAATACCTAAATATCTCATAGTGTAAAATTAAATGGTTACAGAAAAAAAAACTCACATCTTTAAGTGTTCTACAACTCGGGTAGTTGCGATTGACTAACTATGTACTAGTTTATACTATGAACTATACATGTTATAATGTTCTCCAGGCCGATTAAGTTCGGTCGCAGCGGCTAGTGTCAACGGTCAAGTCAACTGCGCAGGAGATACGTGCACGAGTGTACTCTCTTTTCCCTCACTCTCATATTCCGATGGGGCGATGTTTCGACACGATGAGAGACCCACGGCTTTACAAGATTTACAAGGCGCGGGAGTGAAACGCCGACTACTTCCTATCTCTGAGCTGCTACTCAGAGTTTCTTAACGGAAAAATTAACAAACGACAACTGACCCGCCAGCAAAGATTTATTGGGATTTGAACCCAAGATTTCCTAATTCAAAGTCGCATAAACCGAACTGATGAATGATTTTTAATCAGTCTTAGAGCACGTCTGTATTGCGAGTGTTTAAGTCACACATTGATATTTGACACGAAGATTAGACAACGTTTCAGGGTAAACGGGACTCACATTCACTCTGCTACATATTAACAATCATAATATGGAATAGTTGTTACATACGAGTAGATAGATATTGTGTGTTTGCGTCAGATGATGTGAGGTTTGTATGCGCATCCGACTGCCCATCGTGACTGGCTGGAGCCGCTCGAGAATCGTCGTGATCTAACTATTTAGCATTTTATTAACATACGCACAAAACTTGCAGACACAATACAATACATACCAATAAAACTAATTACCTATTTCGTGTTAGGGTCGATAGTATCAATATGGGCAAACAAGCACATTCATAGGACGTTCAATACCTCATGTGTTTGGTACACCTAAGTAGTGTTATACATCCAGTGTTTGCGTACAGGCAAACTGACAAAACCTATTAGATACAAGACGATAAATATTAGTATTTACTCCATGTTGTCTAACGTTCTCGTAAACATCACAGAGTAACTCCAATAAGCAGGCGTCGAGGCGGGCGCTGGTGACGTCGGATACGTTATAATTAGCACCGCGACGCTCAGCGAAAAATAAATAAATATTTGGGTCGTCGCTCCCTCGACACAGGACACACGCCCAATACGCAGATAGCAATGTAACACGCCCATTCAACAAAACACTAGTTTTCTCTTTTCTGTCATACGGTATAAGCCTGCACAGATTAACATGTTGGAGCGAGTCTGACCGAAAGAAACTTCACCCGTAATGTGAAACAAATTGCCGGGCTCCAGGGAAACTTCCACGATCTTTAAATCTCACCAATAAATAAAATTGAAGTGTCTATATTTTGTAACGTCTAATTCTATAACAGGTTTACACATAAAGTATAATTGGGAGAGTATATACGTTACCTATAATAAAAAAAATATTGTTTTTTTTTTAAGTTTATGTTTGTGTTTTAGTCTGTCTATTTGTTGCGGTTAATCTCCAAAACTGTTGAACCGATAGGAACGGGACTTTGACTAGCAAATAGTTGATATAAGGAGTAACTTAAGCTACTTTCCTCTTTTAAAAATAATTCAATTTCGCACAAAAAAAAATTGAAAATAAGTAATTCCCACGCTGAAGTAGCGGGTGACAGAAACTTGCTAATAAAGTACAGGCAGACGAGCTAGCGTCAATGTTCAGTACCTAACGTTCTATTAATGAAGATTTTGCAATATTTTTTTTAGATAACGGTACGTACCTAAGAGATTTTTCCATGTGGTGACAAGTGTCACCTCCCCAATGATTCCCACGGGTGTCGTACGAGGTACCGAGGAGGTACG
Source organism: Leucoma salicis (assembly GCA_948253155.1). Classification (NCBI taxonomy): domain Eukaryota; kingdom Metazoa; phylum Arthropoda; class Insecta; order Lepidoptera; family Erebidae; genus Leucoma; species Leucoma salicis. The sequence goes on along the minus strand of OX411822.1, from coordinate 156,344 downwards.
AAGCGACTAAGGAATTATTACCCGTTACTGGTGGTAGGGCTCCGTACCAGGTGGGAGTACTCACTTGCTATCGGGCCCGAGCGGGTTGGTACCACCATCTCCTGTGTGACCGGCCATGAAGCATATCAGTGTGTTTTGCTTGTAGCAGGAGATAGTCATTTATTCTTTCACTTTATATCTGTGAAATGAAATAGTGAGCAGCGGCATGACAATACAATCGGTATAGTTGAATCCATGAGCGACGGTTACCATTTACCATCAGATGGGTCGAGGCTCATGCTACCATACGCAAAAAAATTTAATACAAACCTAAGGAACTTCATTGAAATCTATCCGATTGTTTCTCCGAGATGCACGCATATCGTAGACCTCTATCATTTTATTTATAAATAGATTGACCCAATTAGGAAGTGTATGCGGGTGAAGTTGCGGGCACAATCTAGCTAGATTATGTTTTGAAATTGTTTACCGCACACGATGTACGAGCGACGAGTAGCTCAGTGTCGGCGCCAGAAACGTCGGCCGGTTGCGCTCTGGTTGCGGTGCATTCAAGCACAGTTAGCAACATCTTGCTGTACTGACCCAACTGCGCGTTACGTACGGAGATCGGCCGAACTATGCAGAGATAGGGTTATCCTACCTTTTTTTGATGTGGCTGGAAAAATGTATCTACCGCAAACCCCGCTGTGCGTGGGTCTCTCATCCACTAAACAACCTCTTCTACGCCTTCCAACCTGCAGGCATCTTCCCCGCAACGTTATCCTTCATCAAGCATTGATAATGTGTTGAAATTTGACACAGGCAATTTTAAAATAGACTAGATATCGACCTGGATACCTCTGTCTTACCAGTAAGCTATCAATGCTCTAGTGTTGCAGAGAACTGATATTTGCCATTAGAAAGCAACATGTTTTTTTATTGCTATTGATGGCTGAATCAAATTAAAAAAAAAAAACTTTATTTTACAGGCTTATTAAAATAGCACTTAAAATGCAGACGAGCCACGGTCCATCTAATGGTAAGTGGTAACCGTCGCTCATGGACTCAACTATACCAAAAGTATTGTTAAGCTGCTGCACACCATTTCATTTCTCAGATATGAAATGAAAGAATAAACGGCTATCTTCTGGTACAGCCAAAACACACTGACGTACTTCATGACCACACAGGAGACGGTCGTACTGACCCGTTCGCGTGGTCATGTGTGATGCAATAGGAACGGTCAATAAAGACTGTGTGCAGGATGCAGCCCTAGTGTGGCGTCGATGACCACATGAGCGGAACAATTAGGGCACGGCGAGGCGCGGCACGCTTAGAAGCTGTGTTGGACGACTGACGATGTTCCGCTTAAGGTCCACTCCTTCTGCAGAAAACTGTCATTCCGGTATGCATATTGTGTTGATAGTCTTTCATAGCACCAGCTTTTTCTTTGCCGGCGTACCGTGGGCGTGTAATACATCTCTGCCTTTTTTTTTTGTTAAAGCGGGAAAAAATGTTCCTAACCGCACACCCCGTCGTTCGGGGAAACGAACAGGGTAGTGTGAGGCCTTCACCCTCTAAAGTAACCCGCCGTGTGCCGTCTCTCCGCCTTTATTGGCGGGCCACTGGAACTATATTACATTCCTTCGGTGGTGATACATCTCTGCCTACTCCTTCGGGGAATACAGGCATGTCTGTTTATATTTTTCTTTGCCACTAGGCGCGCTGGGCAAGTGCTCAAAGCGCTGTGCTTGATGGGTCCTTTACTTCTAGCCAGATCAATAGTCGGTACTGCCGTAAAATAAATCTATTTTGCAATAATTAGTTACCGACGTAAGCTTCGTATATGTGTGGTTAAATAAAATAGTGCACTGTGACTCATCCAAAGTGCACAGAACTTTTTGTTTAAAGACGGACTTGGTGATAATGGACTTACAACAGATAGTATTCCACAGGTACGTACCAAATTTATTCCAAAGAGCTATAAAAATAGAAGTGAATTAAGCAGTAAATGGAAATATAGCAAGACTGGCAACACTCGGCATAAAACCTTACGCTAACATATCTAGCCACCAGGGCATATACCTACGACTGTTTCTCTAAACTGACAGTTTATTAACATTTTCTTTCTTTCTTTCTTCTCCCTTGTGAGAAAGGTAGTGTTTACGTAGTTGTAGTAGACTATAAAAATATTATTTACATAGGTACTAGCTGACGGCAGACGTTGTTTTATTTTTCTTCTAAGATTGAGAAGATACAATCTGAGCATTGATGTATAAAAAAGAGTTTAATATCAATGAATATGAGCTATTATTTCTTGCCTACTTCAGGATATAAGCCAGCCAACAAAGCTGATGGAAAGTGCCGCCCGAGGACTCATATCTGGCAGTATTGTCTATTTGTCTGGTTAGTTTATTTGCATTAGTGTACATAAAAGCTGCTATGAGAGTAGAAGAGAGTGGAAATCCCGGGTTAACCATACGGTCCTACTAAATTATTCTGTTATTAATAGCAGATTGCAGACAATGCTGATGATATAATAAAACCACTCCTGGGGCTGTACTTATTGACCCTGTGACGGAATACCAAGTCCAGGGCCGGTTTTGAACTTAATGCCGCCCCTGGGCACCGGAAAAAATCCGCCCCAATACTGGAATTTTAGTTAAACTTATAGTTTATATATTTTATTTTTCATCAACATTTTTTTTAAACGCATTAATTGATTAAAGTTTTGAAAAATGCAAAAAATAATTCCGATTTTTTTTCACTTTTTCAAACAAAAATACAAAGTAATTAATTTTTTTTAATTACAGAAAATAGCAAAATTAATTATTATTTTAAATCTCCAAGGAAATAAATTGATATATCATTTTGATTATTAATTTTTACCAAAAGTGCCAAAATTATAATTCACAAATAATGGATGAATTGAATTTCTCGGATTATCAATTAAGCAGAAAATTATGAATTAATAAATTATATTGAGCAATATTGATAAGACTAAAAAATAATATATAATAGTTTTCCCTTTCAAAATTTTGCCGCCCTAAGAAATTTGCCGCCCTGGGCACTTGCCCCGACTGCCCCTAGTGTAAATCCACCACTGACCAAGTCAAAGTGTGACTGAGAAAATATACCTAGAGTGAACCAGTGCTCCAGCCATTTTAACCAAAATTGGTTTAAGAAGAATGAATTACAAGTGGCACTAGTTACTAAACAAGCAGTTCAAGTATGGTGTAGTTCCCTCCCGATTCGTGCACTTCATTGAGTTTGTTCCACATCAGCTGTCGTTACGCAGAATTGGGTCGGCAGAGCGTTGTCCCACTTACCACTAACTAGCGCTCGACCTTACGCAAATAAGCTCTCGTAGTTGTAATGTGCGCGATGCAGCCGTTCATCTGATAGTTATTTACTGCAATATCATTGGTGCCGCCCACTTGGCTACAATTTATGAACACTCGTCCATGTTCTCGGGTTAATACTGACGAGTTTCAATAACATGGAACCAAATTACTCATTCGCTTTGTTGCCAGTCTCGCAATACATTGTCATCATAAAACCATTAACCTTTTAATATGCATCATCGTTCCTAATATGTGCACTTAGTAACCACTCAGATTTTATTGCCCCTTTATTTATGATTAGTAACTTATATGCAACTCTGTTGTTCGAAATAAAGGATTTCATTCATTTATTACTAGCTGCTTTTATCCACCCGCGATTATCCACGTCAAATTTAGTTTTTAGTTAATAGTTTTTGTCTCAAGTTTATCTAAGAGCCCCTCGGTCGCATCCAAAAAAAAACAGGCATTTGTGTAGTTAACAATGGGTTGAATAAGTGTATGAGCAAGAGTAATTTTGATTTTCAAGGGTAAAAAACACTGGAGCCTTTTCAATAAATGTAAGGCATAACGTACTGACCTCATCAACTTGTTCGTTCCATGACAAAGTAGTGTCAATAAGAATACTTTAATATTTTTGATCTATATTTTTTAGCATTTGACATGCTCCGCCACTTTTAAAGTATAAATTATTTGAGAATAAGGAAAAAGAGATTTTTTGTCCACTGAGCTATAGTACAGGTACTTCGACCATCCCAATCTCCTTATTAAATTTGTCTTTACGACCAGCGCCATCTATCGGAAGCATTTACATGCATTAAACCGATATAGTAAGTTTAATTTTGCAATTAAAATTCATACTATTTGATGGCGCGATTTTTTAAACATTTTTGATCTATATTTTTTAGCATTTGACATGCTCCGCCACTTTTAAAGTATAAATTATTTGAGAATAAGGAAAAAGGGATGTTTTGTCCACTGAGCTATAGTACAGGTACTTCGACTATCCCAATCTCCTTATTACATTTGTCTTTACGACCAGCGCCCCGCTAGTACAAAAAATCTCTTTTTCCTTATTCTCAAATAATTTATACTTTAATACTTTAATATTTAACTGAATCGAACAGTGGAATTATAGTCCCAGACAGGGTAATAGGTATCAGCGAAGAAACTTGCATCCTAGTGCGAAAATATCGGCTGCTTATTATTGTGACCTGGGATTTGTTAGGATTTAAAACTACACCGTAGTCTGTAGCTCACTCTTCTATACGGCTTAAATCACTATTCATTGCAGTGAGGACTGCTCGGGCGTCAGTTTCTGTGAAGTGTGAATACAACTGCAGATTGTCAGCATAAACATGTTAATTTGAAAATATGAGCTTTGCAACAGAATGATGAAAATAAAAAATAAGAGAGGTAAGGGGGGATCTCCTTGAGACAGACCCACGCTAGCGTTATCCCTTTCAGAAAAGGTGTCACCAAGACGTAAACACTGCGAACGCCGTCAGACATAGGAATCGAACCAAATGATACTAGAAGGAGAAATATTTAGAGATTTAAGTGTCATATACATATATTCCGTGTGACCGGCCCTGAAGCACATTGGTGCGTTTTGGTTGTAACAAAAGATAGCCGTTTATTCTTTCCTTTCATATCTATAAAATAAAATGGTGAGCAGCGGCTTGACAATACTCTCGCTATAATGGAGTCCATGAGCGATGGTTACCATTTACCATCAGATGGGCCGTGGGTCGTCTGCCACAATGCGCATTTAAAAAAATATCAAAGTCAACCGAGCCAAAAGCACTACTAAAATCAAGTAGTCCGAGAATGCTTAATAATTTTCATTGCAAAGTTCAGAAGAGTGCATTTCAGGCATCATGTATTCGAGATCTCTATTTGAACAGTCTAATAGTCCTCCATACAAAACATTTGAGTTACGCACACGTTTGACGTTAACGGAGGTCATGTCAGCTACGTATGTATAAGATGTGGTGATGGTGAAGGTGCGACCACCTCTGCAACCACAGAGAGTTGCTAAGCGAAGTGCTTCCTATATGAAACTAGATCTAAATTAAAGTAAAAAGTAAATGAACCTCAGTATGAACCGGCCTGCTAAAGAGGGGAAATACTAATCTCTCACAGAATATCAGGGTATCGTAACGGTAGATACTCCTAATGTTGTTGTTGTCTTTCTATGATCCAAACCCACTTCTCATTCCCTTTCAATCATTTTGCCTCTCCATCACCTCTCCCTTTCACTAACAAAGCGCGAGAGCGATGTCCTCTAGCATCTACAAGTTATGATAAACCAATGAATTCTTATGTCACGATTCGTTCTCGCTTGTGAAGTCCAATTTTCACAGTCCTTCCATCTACTGAAGTGTCACTTTACGGTCTCATTCTTTTTCCTGTATGGTCACACTACGTACTATGATATTTTTTGATAACTGTTTGTTCATTTTGCGTTTATTTTTCGTCACAAATGCTTAATGTTTGTAATTGAAGGTCACACGAGAATAAGTTAACTTAGTGATGAGACGGTATTTTCCACATTTTTATACACCGACGGTAACTATTAATATTATTATTGGAATGTCATTTATATGCTACTTAGTAAAAACAAAATATATTTTTGCACAACGATGAAATCACTGTACGATATCTGGTATCCTAACGAGCATAATAGCTCCTATTTTTAAACAGAATTACACCACAATAACAGGAAATGTTATGTTGGTACAAAATGTCTGGTGTGGTCGTTTCATATACTCGCTAGACAGTCGTCGTTCCGCTGCTTGTTGAAACTGAAAATTTTGAAAATATTTTCTACGTTTGTAGCCACAATGACGTCATGGTGGTTGTCAAAGATTGTGATATCTGATCAAGTAGATGATATTCATTAGTCCATTTCACTGTAATTAATATGGTTTAGTTATACACTCACTCGTAAAGGCGCGTCTAACACTGTTGAGTGACCTCAGTGAAAAAGATTGGGTATTTTTCATTTTATTAATTTATTTGATGCATTAGATGTTAAAGGATCATCCTGATATTCCTCCTAACATATTGATGTGCCCGCAGTAACGATAGATTAAGTACGCAATTTTTCTGTCTGCAAAGAATTAAAAAGCTTCCAATTTTTCTGACTGGAAAGTATATTTCTTGTTAAAGTCAATGTACGAGCCCGTATTTTTATGTGATAGAAATACACCATAAAAAGGATGATCGCTTAAAAATATCTGTGATTACGAGTATACCTGCGTATTATTCAAATTCATATAATGCGTCATTATAATTTAAGTATTTACCATTATTTTTTACATATTGAGGTCAAGAATGTAAGACAATAAAACGAACAAAGTGATTGCAACCTGCTAAGCAATATTTGTGCTATCCGCGGAAAACTAAAATAGCCACGCTTACATACACAGTTTTATTTAGATACCAAACTATACTTAGATACAGTTTGGTATTCTTATATGTAGGAAATTATAAATATTTAATTAAAGTTTCTACGTAAGGAGTTTTTACTTTCGAAAATGTTGACCGTGACATATTCATACGTAGGTAATAATATTTGTTCCACTTTGTTATTTATTTCATTCCTAGTTAGTATTTTGTTATATAATAACATTTAGCGATGAACAGATCAATTTGAAGTAATTATTTACAGTAAAAATTGTACTAGGCTCAACTTTCTAATACTTTGTAAGTTCGCTGAATGTGGGGCAAACAGTGGAAATAAGAATTCAAATTTATTTATTATTTTCATCCACCTTCTGCAGGGCGGCCATCGCAACACAGCTCTAGTGGACAGGCGCGTTCTCGTGCATAAAGAGGACCTTTAATCAATTGCCCATTCTTTTATGACAGCTTCTACTAACTGCTTTGGGATTGAAGCGGTTTTCGAGACATCTTTATATTTGTATTTGGTCAACAGGATCTTTTATGAGTGCTTTGCTTAAAGAGAGTATGCCACTTGTAAACGGTATTTTTTTTATTTAGGCTATGTCATCGTGCTGGTACAACTAACTTCCCCTTTTTGCAGCCATCCTCTGTACATTATATTGGCCCACAACGCTTTCCCTCTCTGTGTACATAAGGAGTAGGAAACAAACACATTGGAAGGTTTTAGATTTATGAACGATCACTTGTGCGATGTCTTTGATAACATAAAATAAATAAATTTATTTCGGTGTCAGTCAGTGTAGGTACTTAGTGGTTATATAACATTAAAATTTAGACGGAACACGGCTGACTTTTCAAAAGGTAGATTTTTATTCATACTATGTTCTGGGTTAAAAGAAATTTGGAGGCGTTCGAAAAAAACTTTTGTATAAATAATTGTGAAGTGTGATGACTTTCCGGCAATTAATCAACACTGTTCCTACTTACTTATGTCGTTAGTCAAGTTTATGTGTGAAGTCTCTGGCGTTATCAATCTAGTGAATCATTAAGCGATTTCAAGGAACATCCACTGTTATACCAGTCTTTCTTTGTAGGCCCTAAATGACAGTTTACACATATCCGCTGCGGGGCAAAGTAGGGGTTACAGTTAAACTGTATATTACTTCTACAACAACTACATCTGTAGAATTAATAGTTCATGAGATTAATCAATAATTCTGAATTATTGATCACTCTCACGAATGAATTAAAAATATCTGAGATTATTATTATCTTATTAGTATACTTAATAAAAAATCGATAAAACGTGTTAAATTCCGAACAAGTATTATATTTTTATTTCAAGGTAAACTGTTTCAGAATACACACTAAAAAGAAAGCGACGTCCCCCGCTGCCAATACCTGGACACCAAATACTCCCTTGCGGTAGCCCCAACGCTCTATAGCAACAAAATCATAATACGCTGTTGAAGATTTATGAATAATAAGGAAGAAATAATTGCCATGAACGCAACTTGAGCGTTGTTTACTTACAAATGGCAAACGTTACCACGAAATTGTTAGCTCAGATGGTAAACAGTGTCAAACCTATCCTATGTTTTCACAATGCTCTTTCATTTAAGTAGATTTAAATGTTTCAAAATGTCCGTTTTGTTCGATTCTGCATTTGTTATGCTCTTTTTCTTCAGTAGATATACAAAAAATTATTTAAGAGACTTGGCTATATGAAAATACTACGAGTTTTCAATACTATAGGTAAATAAATAAGCAGGTGCATTTTTTTGCCCCGTGGCATAGTCGGCAGTGTAACCGACTTACGTACACGAGGTCGTGGGTTCGATTCCTACTCAGGACAATTATTTGTGTGATGAACACAGATATTTGTACTGCGTCTGGGTGTTTTCTATCTATTATATGTATTTATTTACAAAAAAAAGTAATATATGTATTATATCCGTAATCTGGTACTCATAGCACAAGCATTAAGCTTAGTTTGGGACCAGAGGACGATGTGTGCAAAAAAAATAAAATGTCCGTGAATATTTATTATTATTATTTGTACTGCGTCTGTGTGTTTTCTATCTATTATATGTATGTATTTACAAAAAAAAGTAGTATATGTATTATATCCGTAATCTGGTACCCATAGCACAAGCGTTAGGCTTAGTTTGGGACCAGAGGACGTTGTGTGAAAAATGTCCGTGAATATTTTAAGTTCATCAATATTTGTGGTGTTGTGAAATATAAGGAACTTTTTTATTCTGTATTATTGTGACGTAGTCAGTGAAATATGCACGTACATTGTCTGTGTACACTGTATATTGTTGTGGCAGGACAGCTTGGCAGCTCGCCGATCTCAATTTGCTTAGAGTAAATTAAAAGAAGCGTTTCACGACTCAAGTGTGACGAGATTGCAATGCGAGTGTTGAGGGGCGCTCAACGACCTTGTCACGCAGTTTTATCTTGCGCCGCGCCGGTGTTGCAGTCGGTAGAGACAGCGTGAGCTTAAATTACTGTATAGTTGTATTCTGTTTGGATAGCTTACGAACCAATGTTAGCTGTTTGTTACAAACATTTTAGTATCAGAAAACAATTAACGAAGGCCGTTAAATCGACAGTTAGGGAAATCAAAGCTCTTTTATTTTAAGTTCATCACTTGAAATAAACAACTATCTGCTGATCTCTTACAGCTATCAAATGAGGACAAAAACTGAGGCTAATGATTAGTTTTCTAACGGTAACGACTATAGGTTGGTTCGTAGATGAGGTAGCTACCATCGGCAGGCGGCAAGCCCTCGCCTCGGCGCCTGCGCCCGCGGGAGCTGCGCTGGCGCAGCGGGTGCAGCCGAGCGGGGAGAGGGGTGAGGGGCGCGGGCGGTCAAGGCCGCAGGCGCACGCGGTACGCGGCGTCAGTCTTGCCCGCGCACTATCGACGTATACTCGTGTGTTAGTGTCTCTTGTGTCAGTGTTGTGTGTACAGTTAGCCGCCGTGCCAGGTCGACGACCGCGCGAGTATGAGCTCGCTGCCCTGGCTACCACCGCTCTCCCGCACATCTCAGTGACGCCCCTCGACAAGGTGAGCCCCGACCACTTCCTACACCGGACCCCGGAACTCGCCGCTTGTCGCGGTGGTGATCGTCTATGACATACTTGTATGTACACATGCCAAAGAAACTTCGATCTTCCAAGCTCTCACTAAACATAACGTGTTTAAATAGCCAGTCACGACTCCGTCTTGAAGGTTACAAACTTGGAGTGTAGGGGACAACTGATTGACATCTAGTAAGGTCTCTAATTGTGTTGATAGAACAATCTAATTGAGTTCGCACGGCGCGAGATACAGTGCAGCAGGGACAACTTACCTGCTTGCGCATTATGTATGATCTGCTTCAAAATGCAATCTATAACACAAATTGATATACATATAAATCTCAATGATTGAATAGGTTTCAATTCATATTTCAGATGATCGTTCCGGTTATTGTATCTGTGATATTTGGCTTCCGACCGGTCTTTTTGTACCTACATCTATCACGATACTGTTAGCAATTGTCACATAGACGTCAACATCCAATCTTTGCTTCTTCATATAACGGTAAGACCAAGTTGTGTGTTGCTTACCGTAGTCATTATTTATCTCACTCTTTCGTTTCTTTCACTATTGAACTTTTGTCGGGCCTGTTCTAGTCGCGAAACACATCCTAAACTTATTAAACTTCTACGGTGATAACTATTATATCATCACATATTAATATACAATTACTGTTTTAAATATTTGTTGTTCCAAATGTAGAAATTCTCATCGTATCTCTGAAAATAGTACCTATACTTATTATAAATTGCGCTTAAATCAGGTTTACCCTTCAATAAATCAAGCTTTTTCCTCGTGTTCGTATTAATATTAAATTTTCCTTTCAGTCACTAGCAACACTTGAGATAAACCGTCCACGTCGCACTTCCTGTCTTGAGTCTTTCTATTTCTATACTACGATCTGTACTTAGAGTTAGATGTGGCAATACTTATACAACGCGATGATTTTACATCTTCGCATTAGTCGCCCTTCTAATATCAAGTATATCAACACTATAGTGTCCGTTTGCATTACAACCAGATCTATTTCGTGTTCATCTAGATCAGATCTATTCTAATATAATTTATCTAATGAGTTTGTTTTATTGTTATGTATCTCAGTCAATAATTATGGCACCCTTATGAGATCACTTTTTTGTAGACTCACAGACTCAGGCTCAGAGGCCGACACCGTACAGCAACCTATACGATTAAAGCCGTTATAAATTGGGAAAATCCAGTGGAAAATAGTTTCTTTCGGTTTTTTGTATATAAAGAAAAACCGCAATACCTAATTGTCCTTCAGAAACTTAGTAGTATAGAGGCAAAACTAAAATTACAGAAATAACTTTATTAGCGAATTAAATACCTCTATTAATTTCGTTTATAATGATTGATTAGGTAGGTACCTATTACATTAGTTTATTTAAACAAAATTCTTATCATAATAATAAATCTAAATCTAATTACATTATAGTAATTATAACTGCCTCGGTGGTGTAGCGGTAGTGTATGCGACTGCTAATCATGAGGTCTCGGGTTCGATCCCCGGGTCGGGCAAAGTTATTGAGCTTTTTCCTAAAAAGAAAAATTCTCAGTAGCAGCCCGGAGTTTGGAAATGTGCCCGGTAGACGTCAATAGGCTCGCCCCCTATTACGTGGGACCTAAATATAGCTGGCGAATCGTGGGTGTGTAATACACCTCTGCTTACCCCTTCGGGGAATACAGGCGTGATGCTATGTTTTTTGTTAATTATAATCAATGTTGAATAAATAATTAGGTACTATAGGCTCATTATACATATTATGTAGCTGCACATCGTGTAATATGCATTATATGCCTGTATGTTTTCATAGCCGTCAGTTTTATACATCGTGTAATATAATATGCATTATATGCCTGTATGTTTTCATAGCCGTCAGTTTTTGGTGTTTCATTCCCGTCGCTGCAACTGTTAAGTACAAACTCCATTCCATAAAACGTAAACGTTTAAGTTTTTGTAGATGTTCTACATCGTACGTCATCTTTAAGGCTATTTAAAGATGTGCGTCAAATCCATCAATAAGGTCACTTTAATTTTTCACTAAGATTTTTTTTGCTCTTAGCGCAATGTAGCAGGTTCGTGGTGAATAGGGTAGTTTAGCTGGTTTTCGTCCATTTAGCGGAGTTGCCAGCTTAAGGACTTAAAAATTATATGTTCTATTTGCCCAGCTCTAACAAACCAATTTTATATTGGAAGCTAATGTAGTCTATTTTAGGTTTATATTAAGTAACAAATAATTATAGTCAACATGTTTTTTATATAAAACGTTTTAGTGAAAAGTACCGATTTCGTTAGTTTTCGTCCAAAAACTTAGTTTTCGACCTTGTAGAGGCTAGTTTTCGTCCACGGTGTTTAAAGAGGGATATATAAATGTACCCTACTTGCTAAATTAAAAGTTAGTGTTTCAATCATATTTTTAATCAACTTCAAATGCTTCCCAATGCGTTTTAATAGAATAACATAAAAAAGTAATATAAATACAAAACAAATTATTTGTGAATGAGGAAAAAGAGAACTTTAGTGTGAGCGGGCATCGAACCTGCGTCCCTTCCAATCCGGGGAAGTGCTCTAAGCCACTGAGCTGCCGCACTGACCTTTCGGCCATACCCAATCTCCTCATCACATTTGTCTTTACGACCAAAGGTACGCAGACGCAGGTTCGATTCCCGCTTGCACTAAATGTCTCTTTTTCCTCTTTCAAATAATTTGTACTAAAGTATATGGACGGAAACTTAAAACAATTTTCAGCGAATTTTTTAGTTTTCGTCCACAATATTATTTATGTTTTATGCTTGCAATACTGCTAAATTAGCGTACGAAAACTAAATATCAGACTAAACAACCATCAGATCATTCCATAAAGATTTCAACAGAATTTCTTAGCATTCTTTATTTTAAACGACTAACCAAACAATACTTGTATTTTGGTGGATGAAAACACAAAACATTAAGTTATTGTCCGCCTAGATTTTGTAAGTAATTCGTTAGATGAGTACGAAACACACATTTTAATTTGTTCTTTATGTATCAACTTAGTCATTAATGCCCTAAACATAAGAAATACATTCTTAAAACAATTTGAAAAAATCAGCGCAGTTAGCGCGCACCACTATTTTTCAATCTTTTATGTTACGTTTCCGTAGCTTAGACGTAAGCCGCCAGACTAAAGCAGCTTTTATTCAAGTTTTGACTTGTTAAAAACTATTCTAAATTAATAGACGTGCAGATTTGATATTAAGGTAGGCAACGAGTCCAAATTTGCGTGGTTTACTATTTTTATGATGCTAATCTACGTAAATGTTTCACGAGGCGCGCGCTAGTGGACGAAAACAGGACCTGGACGGGAAACCGGCTAAATGACCCTACTCAAATGTATAGTCACTAAAATCAAACCGCGTCTTTCTAAAATGTATTATTCATCGCTTGGTGGCCATTCGAGGAATCGCTGCATTGTTGTGGCCATGCCAGGACATGTACGAAGTTGACACACCTCAGTTGTCTGGTGAGCTTGCATCATTACTCGTAACTGTGTACCTATATTGTTCACCAAACAATCGTGTTTAGTCGTTACGTTTCCGTCTCTCAACGATGTGTGACACTCGATACAAACGACCTGAACTGGCTACACTTTATCTTTGAAAAAATCCATTTGTTACACCAGTTCCATATTTTTAGATAACGTCGCCCATGCAAATGACAAATGGTCGAGAAACTTGAAATCGTTGTTTATAAACAACAAGTATTTTATTATTTGATGCCAAAATGTTATATCAAGCAATTGAAGACATATCAGAAAGACTCGAAACACGAAGTCATGATTCGTTTTATCAGAGTTAAATGAATCGTGCAGTTTAGCATAATAGGCGGAACTGATTCTTAATGTTTATAAAAAGTTCTTTTTTCTTGTCCTACAGTAGCATTAAGCGTCACATATAAATATAGCGCCGTTCGCTTATTGGCTTCAAAAGTCTAAATTCAGGAATCAAAACCACATATTATAAGAAATAATTATGTACGTTTTATATGCAGTGTGGTAACTGACACTTACATTACAAAACCAACTACTGATAATGAAACAGGTAATGTACAGGCATTGAGTTATAGTACGGTAGTACATATACATCAATGTGTACAGGTGACTAAATTCGATATACGCCTAAGAATACTACGATTATATCGTTAACGAAGCTTTTTGTGTGGCCGGCGGCGGACACGGCACCCCATAATTATTGCAGTACTATATATATATATCCTATCTTAATATTGTACCGACCATATACTGAATGAGTTACTCTAATACTGTTTGTATATATTATATATACGGTTGTTCATGTTGAATGCAGCTTACAATATGAAATTGTTTTGAAGTCCCTTTAAAGTGAGCACTGCTTGCCCTCCTGCAGGATACAGCTGCAGTTATCCCGTCTCCACAGATCGTTCGTCATCGCTTTACACACGCACCCTAAAATTATTTTACAATTTACATAAAGGCCTTAATTTTGCCGCGCATTCTTGCGTACAGTCGTGACAACATACAGGTGGTGTTTAGTACCTACGCGTATCATAATACAATCGCGCAGTAACAACCGTTCAAAGAAAATTACAGTTTTGATTATCGTCCGTATCAACATTAAATTGAATGAAATACCATTTAATTTCAAATTGTACGGCTAATAAAACATGTTGTGGTTTTTGTAACGATGTCTATGCGTCGAGGGCAATATATTGAAAAGCATATTAAATTAAAATCTTAATAATTTAGGCTAGAGCATATTATTAATATCAAATCGGAAACCTGCAAAATACTCTAATGATTTCCGTATTGGCTATAAAACGTTGTAAACAAAGCTGTGGTAGACTATCGACTTACAATTATGAAGAACCCAACCAGACTCAGGTATCGATGGCCAATTCCCTTTGTTTATTAAGAAAGTTCGATCCTGAGTTTGAATATGTCTTACAAATATTTATAACGCGAAAGTTTACGAAGTTGTTTGGATGTGTCTGTCAATTATGTCAAAACTGTACATAATTTGGTTGAAATTTGGTAATGAGACTGATTTAACTTTTTATCCAATTAAATTATTTTTAAATAAAAAAGAAACCGCATTCAAAATACACGTAGGAACTAAAAATCAAAAAATAACTGGTATTTACATAAGATTTCCGTGCTAGTGCACCTACTTACTGAAGTCGGTGCCAAAAATGATGTTAATGTTATTATAAGTATTCCCATTGTTTTTGTTATTATATGAGTATAAGTATTGTTTTTGTTATTTTTGGTCTAGGCACCGACTTCAAACGCATCAGTAGGTGTCTAGCACGGAACTCTTATGTATCCAGTTATTTTTTGGTTTTTAGTTCCTTGGTGTATTCTGAAGGCGGTTTCTTTTTTTTAATACTTAATTTATATTTTTAGTTGGCGTACCCATATATAATATGGGTACGCCAACTAAACGCACTGCTCCAATGAGCCTGAGAGGTTTCGAAGTAAACGAAAAAATATCATCAATCAATCGATTTTGATAAAATTTAAATGACCTCTGAAGTAGAACCTACCAAACAAAAAAAGAATAATTGAAATCAATTGATAATTAACGGAATAAACAAACTTACAGCCGAATCGAGGACCTCCTCCTTTTCAAAGTCGGTTGAAAATATTTAGATATTTATATATATATTTTTAGCATTTGACATGCTTAGCACTATGCATTAAACACAAAGTGAAAAATGTGAAATCGAAAATAACAGTCAGGAGCAGGATTTGAACCTGCATCTTCTGGATACCGTCCAGATGCTTTACCAATTCAGCCATCCTGACAATTGCTCCTGACTGCTAATTTCGATAACACATCATACTTAACGTCTTTGGGTGACGCCTGCGCCATCTGTCGGCAGTATTTTCATACATTATACCGACCAGGTAAACTTAATTTTACAATTAAGATTTTACCTAATAATGACGCAATCCCTTTAAATATTTAGATATTTATATATATATTTTTAGCATTTGACATGCTTAGCACTATGCATTAAACACAAAGTGAAAAATGTGAAATCGAAAATAACAGTCAGGAGCAGGATTTGAACCTGCATCTTCTGGATACCGTCCAGATGCTTTACCAATTCAGCCATCCTGACAATTGCTCCTGACTGCTAATTTCGATAACACATCATACTTAACGTCTTTGGGTGACGCCTGCGCCATCTGTCGGCAGTATTTTCATACATTATACCGACCAGGTAAACTTAATTTTACAATTAAGATTTTACCTAATAATGACGCAATCCCTTTAAATATTTAGATATTTATATATATATTTTTAGCATTTGACATGCTTAGCACTATGCATTAAACACAAAGTGAAAAATGTGAAATCGAAAATAACAGTCAGGAGCAGGATTTGAACCTGCATCTTCTGGATACCGTCCAGATGCTTTACCAATTCAGCCATCCTGACAATTGCTCCTGACTGCTAATTTCGATAACACATCATACTTAACGTCTTTGGGTGACGCCTGCGCCATCTGTCGGCAGTATTTTCATACATTATACCGACCAGGTAAACTTAATTTTACAATTAAGATTTTACCTAATAATGACGCAATCCCTTTAAATATTTAGATATTTATATATATATTTTTAGCATTTGACATGCTTAGCACTATGCATTAAACACAAAGTGAAAAATGTGAAATCGATTAGCAGTCAGGAGCAATTGTCAGGATGGCTGAATTGGTAAAGCATCTGGACGGTATCCAGAAGATGCAGGTTCAAATCCTGCTCCTGACTGTTATTTTCGATTTCACATTTTTCACTTTGTGTTTAATGCATAGTGCTAAGCATGTCAAATGCTAAAAATATATATATAAATATCTAAATATTTAAAGGGATTGCGTCATTATTAGGTAAAATCTTAATTGTAAAATTAAGTTTACCTGGTCGGTATAATGTATGAAAATACTGCCGACAGATGGCGCAGGCGTCACCCAAAGACGTTAAGTATGATGTGTTATCGAAATTAGCAGTCAGGAGCAATTGTCAGGATGGCTGAATTGGTAAAGCATCTGGACGGTATCCAGAAGATGCAGGTTCAAATCCTGCTCCTGACTGTTATTTTCGATTTCACATTTTTCACTTTGTGTTTAATGCATAGTGCTAAGCATGTCAAATGCTAAAAATATATATATAAATATCTAAATATTTAAAGGGATTGCGTCATTATTAGGTAAAATCTTAATTGTAAAATTAAGTTTACCTGGTCGGTATAATGTATGAAAATACTGCCGACAGATGGCGCAGGCGTCACCCAAAGACGTTAAGTATGATGTGTTATCGAAATTAGCAGTCAGGAGCAATTGTCAGGATGGCTGAATTGGTAAAGCATCTGGACGGTATCCAGAAGATGCAGGTTCAAATCCTGCTCCTGACTGTTATTTTCGATTTCACATTTTTCACTTTGTGTTTAATGCATAGTGCTAAGCATGTCAAATGCTAAAAATATATATATAAATATCTAAATATTTAAAGGGATTGCGTCATTATTAGGTAAAATCTTAATTGTAAAATTAAGTTTACCTGGTCGGTATAATGTATGAAAATACTGCCGACAGATGGCGCAGGCGTCACCCAAAGACGTTAAGTATGATGTGTTATCGAAATTAGCAGTCAGGAGCAATTGTCAGGATGGCTGAATTGGTAAAGCATCTGGACGGTATCCAGAAGATGCAGGTTCAAATCCTGCTCCTGACTGTTATTTTCGATTTCACATTTTTCACTTTGTGTTTAATGCATAGTGCTAAGCATGTCAAATGCTAAAAATATATATATAAATATCTAAATATTTAAAGGGATTGCGTCATTATTAGGTAAAATCTTAATTGTAAAATTAAGTTTACCTGGTCGGTATAATGTATGAAAATACTGCCGACAGATGGCGCAGGCGTCACCCAAAGACGTTAAGTATGATGTGTTATCGAAATTAGCAGTCAGGAGCAATTGTCAGGGTGGCTGAATTGGTAAAGCATCTGGACGGTATCCAGAAGATGCAGGTTCAAATCCTGCTCCTGACTGTTATTTTCGATTTCACATTTTTCACTCGGTTGAAAATAATAAGAATAATAATAACAATAGTATTAGTATAAACCCTGAGAGATTTAAACCAAATTTAGTATACTTAACATGCTTTAGATAAACAGATTATTGTCAAGCAACCCGAATATTTTTTATTGCAAGCTATATGAGTTACTGTGGAACACGCCTAAAAGACTTAATGGATTTGAATTTTGAAATCAATACAGGTAATATCAGAGTCAGCTGCTGCATGGGCTTTGAACATGTTAACAGTAAATTCTACACTTAGTGATTTTTTTTGACCAGCATAAATGTAATAGAAAAAGAAATTTTCTACAAACAGGCAGCCCGAACGTAAGTTCGAATACTTACGTTCGGGCTGCTTTAGACTGCTAAGCTGTCACAGAAACCTGCAAATAAATCCGTTTGATGGTGCCAGTGTGCAAATACATCCGTTTGATGGTGTGTCTTATGAGATTAAAGTGTGAGGTGGAAATTGTGAGTTTTAGCAGGATCTACGGTAGAAATCCTAATCCCGCTCTAGCAAAGTTCTCTTTTTCCATTTCCGCATGTGTTTCTAACGTTACATTGAAGTTATATTGCGCAACATAATGATTTTATTATAAACAGAATCTTGAAAGTATAATAATGAAATCTTCGTACGTGACAAGAGAAGAGCCGAGGTCGAGATCGGCCACAGCTTGCACGTTCTAATATTTAAGCAAATCACAGGAGTCAATTTATTTTTATATGAGGAATGGGCCCCCACACGTTGTAACGTTTATTAATGTATGAAATCCTTCCTTAGACTCACTAGATAACAGTAGTAATATTATCTTATAAAACTCTAACCGGAATATTGAGAAATTAACTGTCAATGTCAATAGGATTTGCGTTTCATTCTACTGTGATTATTACATTTATTACATAACAAAAACAATTTCAAAAATGGAATCCAAATATTTTTAAATACAGTTTAATTAATAATATTAAATTATCTTTTATCGCAATATTATTTATTTACTATATGCGTATTTGAATATGATTTTTTTCAACTTGAACTACCCCGATTTCCTTTACACTAATTATTTATGCGTGTGCGTTTTATATGGGAGATTAGTTTATTAAAAATCAATTATACTATTACAATTTTTTATAGATTTTATATTCCGGTTCCATTTATAGTTTAACTTTTGAGCAATCAAGTTGAAAAATAAGCTATGATTTTAGAGTATGCCATGATTAAACGCAACGTTTTCTAATGGGCCGAGAAAAAATTGACTCCTTTTTGGTCTTCAATTAAAGACAATTTATAAAAAGATGATGGTTGCATTCGGTAGTCTCCTTTTAGATTTTAGATACTAGTACACAATAAATCTGTATAGTAACTGATATCTAAAACACCTGTATATTATTGGATATAAGGATGAATTAATACGAACGTGAACATATTGATGCGGGCCTTGGTCTTGTTGAAATAATAGGTAACACACCTATTATTAACTTAATTATCACTTGATTGGTAAAGGCAAACACATGTGAGTAATCTAATAAATAAAATTCTCGTGTCACAGTGTTTATCGCCATTCTCCTCCGAACCAGCTTGACCGATTCTTATTAAATTTTGTGTATATATTCAGTGGGTCTGAGAATAGGATGTAAACAATTTTTCATACCCCTAAGTGATAAGGGTGGTCCATCCCAAAATTATATTTTTTATTTTTTGGACCAAATTTTGTATTTTATTTTTTTTATGATTCAGCATATAAGTTAGTATTTTTTTTCTACGCTAAGTACAAATTCCCTAAAATTCTCTAGAAATAATTTATATGACACAACAACGTTTGCCGGGTCAGCTAGTGACAATATACAAAAGTCCAAATAGTCGAATGGGACTTGTTACGGGAGACAAGTAAAGTGAAATTTAAATCATAGACAATACAAGTTTTCTATAAAACGAATAATCAAGAAAGCGTACTCTGTGTAAACGTACAGAAACTATAAAGTGTTACTCAGTAACAGTTGGCGCGAATATGGATCACACTAACTAGACTGTGTACGGCTCAACGCTTGACGTAATGAGTGTAACAGCCACAAAGTGTTCTAGATATATCACCGTTTAGCTAACTTTCTTGGTGGATTCGTTTCCCAAGGTCCTTTTCAGTCGCTTTCATGACGTACGACGCTTTTAGTGTTACCAATGAACATGCAATATTTTGATTAGTTGAAATGCAATATTTTACTTTATCTTATGAACTAACACTTACTTGCTTGAACAAAGTAAATATTTTCATTGATATTAAATTTTCCAATCAAATCAAACCAAAGCAAATCTATTTATTTGCTAGTATGGGTTATTACATAAGATCTTAGTGTTCAATATTGGTATCTCCATATTCTGCCTTTTAGCATGCAAATTTCATATGGTAGCAAAATACAATTTGGTCACTTATTAATTATCTAATCCAAACAATTTATACTAATTTGATATAATACCAAATTAATAATTATGTTATTATCATACATACATTATTACAATTACACAAATTCCTCAATCGTATTTTGATTATAATTAATTATTCATAAATTTTTCAATTACTATATAATATAGGTATATTTCGTCAATTCCATAATTTTTATAACAACAATAAGTATATTGATCTATATTCTCGCTTCAGGCAGAAAAACTGATTTTTCTAACTTTTAAAATGTCTCTATTTATCATATATTGCAATTGTAAAATAGTATTATACATACACACACATCAAGAAAAAACACTATTTTTGACACTCATGATATTTTTGATGTCATTTTTGTTATTTAAACTAGTTAAAAAACTGTTTGAAAAAGTTCTGTCTTGGACGTCCGTTTGTTGTAGGTAATGTATGTTAACACGATAACGACCAAAATACTTTACTGATAGTCTTTTTTTTTTCTTTTACGAATTAGTATGATTACGAATAGATCCCTATCACTTTTGACAGTCTGATTCGATGTGGTTTAATTGTTATTAAACAAAACAAAAATAAATAGTGAATATTTACGCTCGACTCGACACTAAAACCAGCGCTACGCTATACCTTATTCGTGAGAACGCTATTTCTATAGACCAATATAGAAGTATTAGATTAGTAGTTATTGAAAACTGCTTAGTAAGACCAATATACATTATTAGTTACTTATCAAATAATCAATTTTATTGTGAAAAATGAAGATTATGAGGCGTGCAGTTTTGGATTTTCCAAAGTCTTTTTTAGCATTTGACATGCTCCGCTACTTTAACAATAAGTATCTCTACAATTTGTCTAATAAATATTCACTAACCGAATAATAACATTTATTTATCAGCACGTTTTTAAGACTGTTTTTAAACATAATCAAGTTTGGTATTTCTAAAATATTAATAGGCAGATGGTTGTACAAAAGTGGAGCCATACAAAATACACTATTGCTTAGAATCGCTGTCCTGTTAGGCGGGGAATGTATTTTGTATTTATTTCTTTTGCTAGTTAATTTCTCAAAGAGACTAATATTTTTTCTGGTAAATACAATAACCTCGTAAATATACGTACATTGAATTTACCCACAATATGTGTTGTTTTGCGGAAAAATATAAAAGCAAATTATTATAAAAATTATGATTAGTTAATTAGGAGGACCAATATAAATATAAGTGGGGGCATATAGATAGAGAAGCTTACACCACATCAGACATCTCTTCTAAACGATGCGCAAACCAGAGAGTGTAGTTCCATGTAGGCAACGCTAAACTTATTTTAGTTATGATAGTAAAAAACTTATTTTAAATGTTTGTTAATTACTTACAGTCGCTCTGTAGAAAAATGGATATTTTGCTGCATCTAGTTTCTAGCCGCTTTCGCTTTGTGGATGTTTTGCTACGAGACGGCTTTCTAACTGACCCCAATACTATTAAGATAAATAAGGGCTGGGACAATGATTTATGAATGATGATCAATGTGTTGCTTAGGTGACTATTGAACTAAATCACAGCCTCGGAATACAGACTTCAAATATTGACGATGTTTCAAAATACTAACGAGAAAAAAAAACAAAATAAATTTCTGGTTACCTCCAGGATTCATTTTTAATTCATAACCAATAATAGACAGTATTAATTGATGCGGGATGGGAGTGTTAGTTTCACTTCGCTATTAAAATGGAGCGTTAAGAGCCCTCTGGTATCCATTCAAATATGCACTTGATTGATGATGGTATACGTCTTGTTCCAATGGCTATTTATGTGCATGTTTTATTGGTATAGCTTATCGCCTATTTTCCTGTTTCCAGGAATTATCGTCTTATTTCCAAAGCTCCCACAATGCAATAGCTTAAGTTGGGTCAAGCGCAATTGCTCCCTCCCGTACAGATTGACAGTTGAATTATGGTTGCACAACACATGTAGTGACCCGACATCAGGCCCGCTCTTAGAGCATTTGTGACTAATAAAAGCGCAGCTGTGCCCGAGAACAGATACAATTTAAACGAGTCGTTGGTACGTTGTGACGCATATCAGTACTGGTCTGGTGCCAGTCGTCTATACCACCCACTAAGTATTTGTGTTTAGTGTCTTACTTTTATTTCTTATTAATTAGGTCTAGCTGAGTTCTGATAAATCTTATATGTTATGAAAATCTCCAAGCAAATCTAGTAAGTATTACGAAAGCTTGCTGTAAAATGTTGGAATGGTCAAAATATAAATATCATAACTCTGCATAGGTGATAAGTGCCACACCTCTTCAAAGAATCTGTCAATGTTTGCCAGATGTAGCGTGAAACCCGTGAAACTAGCGCTCAATTTATGACGTGCGTAGTGAAGCAGCGTTATTTTTTAATAGAGTTTGTTCGCAATCATGTTGAAAGATATTTATATCATAATATCGATTCAAATCTGAGGCTAATAGGCTTTGTCACATACATTATCACTTACGACTACATGAACTCGTAATGATTAATACTGGGCAATTTAATAAAAACCCGGCCAAGTGCGAGTCGGGCTCGCGCACCGAGGGTTCCGTACAAACCTGTGTATATGATGTAACTAAAAATTAAAGGTTTTCGGAATTTTTCCTTTATGTGTAAAACGTTGCTTCATGCTAAATTTCAAGTTTCTAGGTCGACTGGAAGTATCCTTTAGGTTTTGATTGCGAGTAGTTCAAAATATGCGGCTAAAATTGCTGTTTCTTTTAATTGCGTTGACACAGAAGTTTGATTTTGTTACAGCTTAAAGGTATTATAAACCTGAGTAATTTGATAATATATGAGTTCAAATATGATACCATTACGCATTCATGAGGAAATGGGTAGTAAGTTTAAAATTATTAAAATATTTTTATTATATGATGTAACTAAAAATTTATGCTTTTCACATTTTTTCCTTTATCTGTAAGATGTTGCTTCGTACCAAATTTCAAGATTCTGAGTTCACGGGAGATACCCTATACGTTTTAATTCCCTTGCGAGTGTCGAAAATTTGCCGCATAAACGGCTGTATCTTTTGATTGTATTGGCTTAGAAGTTAGATTTTTTCACAGCTCCAAGGGAAAGTAGACTTGAGTATTTGATATTAATTTCAGCTTGATACTTCCACGCTTTCCTGAGAAAAGGGGTCTTGACAGAGAGATAGACGGACAACAAAGTAATCCTATAAGGTTCCGTTTTTTTTTCTTTTGAGGTACGGAACCCTAAAAATATAGCATCACGCAGGCGTGATGCTATATTTTTAGGGTTGGGTGTGTAATACACCTCTGTCTGAATACAGGTATTCAGACAGAGGTGTATTTATTACACACCCACAATTCAAGAGGCAGTTGGCTATTTTAATAAAATAAAATACATAATGTATATAGGTTATCAATTTCGGTGCCGGATGCCTGGTGTGGATGCGTATGGAAAAACCGATATTCAGCCGCAAATAATTATAACGATACAAACGAGAAAAGATAAAACTTCCTGTCGACACATTATTGTGTGAGAGCAATGTGCACAGAGTGCGCATCGGGTACGGAAATATTTATTTAGTTATTGAGACCTACACGAAATATTTATTTAGTTATTGAGATTTGTTCTAAAATCCACGAATAAATATTTTGTAGTTACATGGATTACTTATAAGCGAGTGTGCGCAGCGGATGTGCGCGCGTATGCTATACCTATATCGTTCCTGCCACGTGTTGACTCAAGAAGTGCATGCGCGAACTGCACGGCCCGTCCAATGTGATCACTGTGCGCAATATGATCTCCCATGACGCTCGGCTCCTAGCGGCGCTTCGAGTACAATTTTATTGTCTACGGTTCACTTCTACAATCGATTTATTTACTATCCACATATATGTAGTACGACCAACGTAAACATTAGTTCAAGATCCTATTGTGCAAATTATAGGCATTTATAGACGTCATCTATTATTTTACTTCTGAATTGTCAAGAGAAGATTCTCAGAATAAGAAGGGTCTGTGTACCTGCCATCATTCATCGGCGACAAGGCTTCTCTAAAAGGGCAAGAAATGAATACTAAAGACAAAATTGTCTCGAGCCGTGTTATATTGACAACGAGAGCGGGTCTCAGACGCTGGCGTTTTGGTAAAATTAAGCTTTAGATATTATATAACTAGGATAATGTATGTATTGTAATTTTGTTGCAAGTTTACGAATGGTAATGTAACAATAACGGAACTAAGTCGTAATCCTGTTGATAAACATCTCGTTAAAGCTAACGTTATTGTTTGCTTCCGAAACTATTTAACACTCGAATATAAATTAATATATTTTTTATTGCAAAGATACTGTTGTGTTTTGAATTGTAATGGTTTTATGAGTGTTTTGATTTCTGTATACTGTCTAAATATTGAATAAAAACTAATTATCACCCATTGCATTACTGGTGGTAAGACTGGGTACCAAGTGAGAGTACACACTTGCTATCGGGCCCGAACGGGTCGTTAAAACTCATACCGTATACTCTGTACGGTATGTCTATGGGCGGATGTAGCTCACCAGACACGATATAGTCGAGCTCTATTCAGGTAGACTCCAATTAGACTACCGCCGCTCGTGAACCTTGGTAACACCAGGGGCACAGCCAAGCTGCCGGCTAACGTGAGTAAAGTGCTCTTTTCAAACCGTTTAAAGAAGTTCATTCCACAGTCTACACGTACATGGTAGAAAAGAGCCATGAAAACAAACCGTCTTGAACGAGATTATTTCTAGGTAGAATGATTCATCACACGACGCCCTGTGGTTCACTGGCAAAAAGGCGATAGTGGTACCACCTCAACCAGTTCCTCAGAGAGCTCGCCATTGAAGAGTCGATAGAGCACACTAGAGATCCAAAGTCTCTTCGTCGCCCCAACGAGGGGGTCGTCCATCTTCCATCTGTAAAATGGGGATTATTGAGAATTCAAGTAGCACGAGTCAAGAGGGTCAAGAGGCTGGTGTTTTGGTACCTAAGCCTACCGGGAAATGTGAGCAGTACTTGGTTAGGGCAGACCGTGCTTTATGTAGCACAAGTCACTGTCTCGGAGTAAATTACCACCTGGTACTGTTCAATACGCCCAGTTATTTTGCTTTCCAATTTGGTTTTATCCGCCAAATGACTCCCAGCGTTGACCTCAATCTTTACCTTATTAGTAAATAATTATCTTGGAAACCCTTCATCCTATCCGACCGCTGGGTAAGGGCTCCTGTCAGAGATAATCTCACTCTACCACGCTGGCGTAGTGCGGGTTAGCACACTGCACGAGAAAACCCCTCAGCTTGCACCGAGCAGTGATAAAGGATGTGGCCACTTTGTGCTCCAAGCTGTACAAAGTATTGTAATTAAAATAAACAAAATAAGTGGTGTAGGGTAAGTGCCGCTATAACAATAATGTATAACAATAATATATAATATCGCTAATGTGTTATATATTCATATAATAATAATATATAATATCGCTAATGTGTTATATATTCATATAATAATAATATATAATATCGCTAATGTATTATATATTCATATAACAATAATATATAATATCGCTAATGTATTATAATTATATTCATATTAATATTGCACGCCTCATAAGCGAAGCGTTGAGGTGGATACTATTCCCGTTTTACACAGAACAACTGATTTTTCAAATTTAAAATGTCTCTATTTATCATATATCTATTGCACTTGTAAAACAATATATACACACACATATCAAGAAAAAAAAACACTATTTTTGACACTCATGATATTTTTTCTGCCATTTTTGTTATTTAAACTAGTTAAAAAACTGTTAAAAAAAATTCTGGCTTGGACGTCCGTTTGTTGTAGGTAACGTATGTTAACACGATAACAACCGAAATACTTTACTAATCGCGTCTTTTTTTTCTTCTTTTTAACTTGAGTATTACTGCGAATAGAGCCCTATTACTTTTCACGGTCTGATTCGATGTGGTTTAATTGTTATTAAGTAAACAAAAAAATACTGAATATTTACGCTCGACACGACACTAACGTGGCGTGTTCTCCGGTAATGTGACGTTTATCTGTTTTGTGTCTCTCAAGTATACAAATATACATCTCGTACTATGTAAATATAAGTGCTACATGAAATATCGAGTGGTATTTATCATTACAACAAACAGATTTTTTCACGCGGAACTAGTTTGTAGGCGCATTCAAGTTTCGCGGTCTGAGTCAACAATCGTAAAAATTGTTCAAGTTGTCCGTAGAATAGGCCGGTGTCGTGTGTAACGGGCCCGCGGCCGCTATGTCCGCTACTCTCGCATCTAGGGCTGCGGCTTGACTAGCGACCGGACATTCTAATTTAAAAGCCAAATCTATACAATATATTAATACAACAACTGAACACAATTTGGAAACCAATTGTTCAGATTACAACACTGTAATATGAAGACGCAGCTGACATAACTATTATTAATACAAAAAATCTCCCCGATATAAGCAATATTATAAATATAGAAGTAAGTTTATTATAATAGAAATCATTTTATACATTTAGTTTGCAATGTAATAGACATAAACTATGTACACTTAGTGCGCATAATCTTTGAACGATCGGAACAACTTTCTGATTTGCAAACTTTAGGAGATACTAAGTATATAGTCGCGTAAGGATTGACCCAATGGCGAAACCACGCGGCGATGTTTCCTAAAGTATCTATAATAAAGCTATTTAAAAATCATATTCATTAGGTACCTAGGTACTTAATGAGTTACATGGCTAATCCCTAAGACTAAAAACAGCATATCTATGTAAAGCCGCCTGGCACCCCTGACAGAACCTCGCGCGCGAGATCAGATCCGCGGCACACTTTCTAATGCCGCTGCGTGCTTGATCTTCTCCTCGCTGATACTGCGCCAAGTGACGAGCACTGCTGAAACAACGAGACGCGGTGTCGTTGTGTGTAACGAATCACCTTACGTAATCGCAGGTAAAAGTTTAGCCGTGTTAGCGGACGAGCCGCCGCTCGCTGCATGCTTACATCACGTCCTCCACCGAGAGATAGCGCACGCGAGTGCACACGGAAATGTGCACTTATCGAGGACAACGGGTCGGCATCTACCACCTATCGATAACGGCGAGTGAATCTGACAGAACTTGTAGGCGATGCCATTAACGATTGCGGACGTAGGTCTTGCGTTATGTTTCGCGTGCGCGTTGCTAGTAAACAAAACGTAGATAGCTACTAGAAATTGAACAAAATAACCAGAATGACGGATGAGTCAGTAAATATATATAACGTGGGTGCTCACACGTCATTGCTCACTTCGTAGCTTTGATGTCTTCATCAGCTGAGCAGACGTGCGTCCCTTTTGAGACAATTGCTCTAAAGTATTCATAGTACAAGACTGAGAGTGGTTAGCGTTCACTCGTGGTGACTGCTTCAGTATGTGCTTTCTCTAAGGTGTCCTCTCGCGTGGCCTCTGACACGAGGTCGCGTGTCACCGTGTCTCAAGTCCCCGCGGTCACAGTGACGTCACATGTGTCGTGCTACGTCAATGAACGGATGTTTTGTCGATTTGTGCGTCGAGTGGTCGACGCACCCGCGGATGCGGCGCAGACGCGACATTGAATGTTAATGAGTTGAGCTCTTCCGAATACTTCGTAAAAGAATTCAACGATATAAGTTGTTAGTTTGTTATTGAGCTAAGTACAGTCTTTCTCCTCACCGAGTACTTTACTGTGGATCCGATGAAACCTAGGATATTACTATGTCCGATTAACAAATGCACACTTGTGTTGATTGTAATTTTAGATCAGAGATGAGAGGACTTTTTTACTCCTCTGTGTTTTACAATGTTCTCAGTATACCTACAGACAAATTCTTTACACTTTACGTAATCTCTGGATAAAGAATCATCAAATAATCTTCAGTAAAGAATAACTTAGGTTACACAAAGTATTCAGGTCTTGTCGCCTGATAGGACATTTTCCCGCCCCAACAAAAAAAAAGAAAGGTTACACAGAGTAATTTATTCGTTGACTCGTCGAACTTAGCAAAGCCCTTGTGGGCGCGGGCCGCAGTGAATGAGTTTCGACCTCATTCAACCTCTGCTATTATGCGTAGGTATACAATACACACATAAGAAAAATAATAGTGTGTCAGTGTGTCTGTGGTCCACAAACAGTATGAGGTTCGCCACCTACAGATTTGTGATGCGACAACCGAGTGTCTGTTAATACATGAGGTAGCTTATCTGTTTGTTCGACTTTTTACTTACACTTGCTGGACAGTTCGGTTGGCGTTGAGTGTATGTGTCTACTTTTCCTTCTGTGGTAACAGGTTTTCTTAAGAAAGAAAGAAGATAGTAAAGAAACATACATACATACATAGACTCACACCTGTTCCCCGGAACGGTAGGTAGAGATTACGGATTAGCACTTGTCGTAGTAAGACTTTCCGCTGTCCACTTTTCAGCCGCGGGAAAAAGTATGTGACGGATAGTTAATCTTAAATGTTCAATCCAGTAACTCAGAAATTTACCGCTGCTATTGGAAGGGACGCTGGTTCGAATTCCGCTCGCAGTTAAACTCTCTTTTTTCACATTTTCCCAAATACCTAATTTGTTCGTTGTTATTTCTTCCACCGAGATTGAATAAATTTTTTACTGCACAGATGGCGCAATGGTTTAGATACCGACCTCTCACCCGAGTGTCGTGGGTTCGATTCCCACATAGGACTCTTTGTGTGATCCACAAATGGTTGTTCTGAGTCTGGGTGTACTTTGTGTCCGTGAAATTGTATGTTTGTAAAGACACCGCGATACAATCATTATTCATTATTGCTGTGTTGACTGTAAAAAAAAATATTATTAGATACATTTTAAACACTTTTCTAAGCGACTAATTTCATCTAATATCTTGAGGCCGTAGTGCGTGGGAGCTATCATGACAATTAGACACATTAATGCCAAATTACATTAACAAGCACCGAGAAATAATCAAGCAGCCACCGCTGACGATAATGTTAACTACTGTAGTATAATATACCTATCAAAAGAATATTAAAATATAATAATTTAGTGTATCGCACGTCATGGCCTTACTGTGGGTTGTGAGCCGCTACCGCTCCGCCATCTCTGATTTAGTTAGAGTGTGACATCAAGCAGTGATAAGATATTTGCGTGATAAGAGCGCGCAGTCGACTTATCAGATTAGTAGTATCGTCTAGTCCGTGCGCGTGAGCACTCGTGTCGAAGGCCCCTGTCTACGTCAGCGCAGCCTGTCCGCTCCTTACAGTGCTACGATGGTCGCTTTACACGAGGTGAGCCGCAAGCGCTTTTAGCTGTACTTATTTTGTATACAAATAACAAAACTAGTACATGGTGTATACAATCTTAGTTTTAGTCAGTTTATTAGTGTTAGTAATTTGTGTCATATATTTGCAACTGTAAAACCCAAATTGGCCTGAGTGTCGCACCAAGTACTGGGTTTTTCCGTCAGGAAATCTCCAACACAATACTGAGTGAGTCGTGGGTTCTGACTACTTCTGACTGTGATCATTTTAATCTATACTTACTATCAGCACACAATATGTATCTATTAATGTTTTAGTAAACTACGATTTCCATAACAAATTCCTTCTTAATGTCTTGGTGAGCACACATCACCATCTGTCGAATGTATTTACTACATACCTTATAACTATTTTAATATTTTTAGGCATTTGACATGCTTAGTCGTAAAAAATATAGACACAAAGTGCGAAAATGTGAAATCGAAAATAACAGTCACTAGCAGGATTTGAACTTGCGTCTCCTCGAATACTGCCCCAGATGTTTTTGTCAATTCAGCCATAGTGACAATTGCATCATCGGGACTGCGAATTTCGATAACATTCCTTCCTAATATCTTTGTCTCCGCCATCTGTCGAGAGTATTTACATACTTTATTCCGAGCAGGTAAGCTTAATTTTACAATTTAGATTATTACCAAATAATAAGGCAGCCCTATAAATATTTTATTATTCTTTAATATTTTTTAAGAATTTGACGCGCGATAATGCAAAAATGTATAGGCAAGCTCAAAATGCTGGCCGCAGTGAATGTCACTGTAGTTCAGATGTTAAAGTGAACGGTATTCAGAAGGCGCGGGTTCAAACCCGCTCGTGGCTTTCATTTTCTGTCACATTTTCACACTTTGTATTATGATGATATTCATACAAGGGTGCTTTTGATTCTCATGATGGTATAATGCTAGATGATAGTTAGACCGAGCTAACTTGAGATAGACATCTATAACTTGTTATTCGTTACAACTGCTGGGTGAGAGGTAATTTCATCCACTCGGCCCCGCTGTCCAGTCGTCGCATAGGGTTATCTTTTGAGATTTCTATGTTGAAGTTCCTCCGAAGTGATCTTGTGTGCTAAAATTTCCTCAATCGACAGTTACGACATTGTTGTTATGGAACACACTCTGTTGTGGATCGTGTTACAAGCAGTTAGCTTTTTTAGGGTTCCGTACCCGAAGGGTCAAAACGGGACCTTATTACTAAGACTTCGCTGTCTGTCTATCCGTCCGTCTGTCGCCAAGCTGTATCTCAAGAACGGCGATAGCTAGACAGTTGAAATTTTCACAAATGATGTATTTCTGTTGCCGCTATAACAACGAATACTAAAAACAAAAAAAAAACATATTTAAGGGGGGCTCTTTTTTGCTTTTGCTCTTTTTTGCTCGCCATTGATAACGGCAACAGGTAGACGCTTGAAATGTTTACAGAATATTAATTGGCAATGCTGCCAGCCTTCTGGGCACTTTGCCAGTTGTCAGTGATCTGGATGAATTTTATGATGCATAATTTTAACTTCTTTCTTTTCTTTATTTATTTTGTTCCTTTTTTTTATAAGCTTTGTAATAGTATTTAAGAGTGTACATATATATTATAAATTTACAAAATATTTAGTTATATATTAACTTTAAAAATAAATAATTAAATTAAAATAAAATTTATATTTAAGGAGGGGCTCTTTGTTTACCTAGTCAATGGTACGGAACCCTTCGTGCGCGAGTCCGACTCGCACTTGGCGGGTTTTTTTTAGTTTGCTGTTCACATTGAGTTTGAGAGGCGCAGAGTTTGAGAGGCGCAGCCGTTTGTTGCTGTTCACATTGAGTTTGAGAGGCGCAGCCGTTTGTTGCTGTTCACATTGAGTTTGAGAGGCGCAGCCGTTTGTTGCTGTTCACAGTGAGTTTGAGAGGCGCAGCCGTTTGTTGCTGTTCACAGTGAGTTTGAGAGGCGCAGCCGTTTGTTGCTGTTCACATTGAGTTTGAGAGGCGCAGCCGTTTGTTGCTGTTCACATTGAGTTTGAGAGGCGCAGCCGTTTGTTGCTGTTCACATTGATTGATTTTAATCATACAAATACTGATCTAATCTTCAATATTAAAGAGTTGTGGGAGGTCTCCGTGTGTGAGCCCGTTCAGTTCCAGGTTCAGTGGCCCTGCGGCACACAGCGATGTGGTCTGTGATCTATCAGCCAGCATCAATTGTTTGTTCGACTGCGATAGCACACTATCAGTGATAATAGTTATACAACAGAGTATACAATTATCATTATCTGTGTAAGCGTTATTTATAAAACACTAGTATTGTCTATGCCTATTATATATTTACGATTGTAATAAATAATCACGGTGCATAACACTACGTCTCCTTTCCAATGCAAAATAATGTTTTTAAGATATTATACTATTATATCTACTTCCTGATTACCGCGTGATAGGCCAAAGCTTAACGTTTCATTAAAAATGAGAGAAATTGTTCCCACTATGTCGTATATGTCATATTCACGTTAACATTAGACATGCATTCGTTACTGTTGCCCTTATCGTAACAAGACATTGTATTCAATCAGTTCAACACATGTTTTTATAATTTAAATTAATATTATTTATGTTACACTTGAGTAACTTGGTTATGTATAATTTGACATGCTCAGCTACTAATAAAACAAAATGTAAAAAATAGAAAACAAATAGTGTCTTTCGTAACTCGGTTTTTAAACCGCAAGTTATCACTGAAACTTACAGCTCCCATCTCCACTTCACATTTATTATTTCCTTGCGTGGGTATTACCCACGCCATGTAAATACCTACCGGTGCATGTGTGTACATTTGATAATTCATAATTGCAATAGCTTACCTACCGCCGTTGTCTCTAGTAAAACAATTAAATAAATATTTTTGACGCTTAATCTAAAAATAAATATCTTCTACATGATAGCATAGAGCGATCCAAGTGCAGTGCTGAGATAATAGAGATCAACTATCATAGCCCACCCGGGCACAGACCCGGGTCTGTAAGCGTCCCGCCTGCTATAATGTAAAAATATAATTAAGTCTAAACTATGTTTTTATTAATACCTAAACAAGTTAACGGTGCGGCTCACGTCACATAAATATGAACTCTTTGTGAGTCGTATACAAACTACTACTAATGTTAGTTTTTTAAATAGATGCAAAATAACCTTTAACCATCATACACACAATAACATGTACAAAGGCGGACTTAATGCTAAAAGTAATCTCTACCTAAAATACCTGTTTATAAAATAACAACAACAATCAGCAAAATAACTTCTATCCCCGGGGAACGCAATGGAGATTTTTAGTAGCAATCATCTGAACGGCAGCGACCTAGTTCGCCATCCGTCACATCTTACTGACGAACGGGATCGTGAATGGCAGTCCAAAAATGTAAATAGCTTACTATTGACCATCGGAGATCTTACTAGAGATTATAAGATAGCATCATAGCACCACGCCTGTATTCCCACGTAATAGCGGGCGAACCTATTGACGTCTACCGGGCACATTTCCAAACTCCGGGACTGTTACTGAGAATTATTCTTTTTATGAAAAATCTATATAACCCGAGACCTCATGATCAGCAGGCGCTTACTCTGCCGCTGCACCACAGAGGCAGATTATAAGATGCGAGTCAAAATCCTTTATGAGAGCGTCAAGGAGCAGGGTGTGGTGACCACCGATTTCAATATAATTGGTGTATTTTGTATTGTTAGTACCTACCTACATAGGGTCCTACCTTTATAAGGAATTGTATGAGGAAAAATATACCTACAATAAAAATAATAACGATAACTATATCTCATAATTAACGTCGTACATACGACACTACTACATTATGTAGTATGTACTTCGTAATTATTGTTCGTTGTGAGGATAAAAACAAATTTAATTATAAAATACACTGCCACTGCGTTACAGAATTCAAAACAATTTTAAATGATTCAGAATAATCATACATGTTTTATTTTAAATTATAATGCTCAACTGATAGAAGGCTTGAATAAAGATCTTGATAAAAATGTAACAACCTTCTTAAGATCTAAGAAATAAAACTGTATAGTTTATTATTGACGCAGCGGAAGTATATTTGCGCGTCCCTCAACTAGTAAAAGCAACAAACCGGCTGCTTCCAGGCCTATTGTATATTCTGTGTCGGCCGATATGCGCTGCTTTATACATACTGTCCGGTTCACTGACCGGAGGTCAGAGCTTGTAGTAGACATGATTTAGTACCGCTAAGTGTAGTCGGGTACAGTCGCTAATTGCCACTCAAATTACCAATTGTCACCAGAAATAAACGATTCTCTCCAATTAAATTATTACCCTTTCGGTATAATAAATGAAAAGCAGAATGTCCTCTCCGCTCATCACCAATTTGATGGTGGAGACTGGATGACGACTGATATTCTAATTGTAGTAAATGTATAATATGGTGAACATTCGAACAGTCCGTGCACACTGGAACAAGATAACTACATCGTACAGATACTGCTCCACGGCGCAAACACCTAGGTACTGTGCGTGCAGAGATTCCTCAGTGGCATTGCGTTGCTTCTCGGTCTCAATTTGCTTAGGAGTCGCATCTATCGGCAGCAACGAACGACGAGAAGAAATAGGCAGCCACACGCAACTGACAGTTTACCTTTAAGTTGTATGTTCATAGGAGTACACACCCTTTTTTTTTTTTTTTTTATTTTAGGTTGGCAAAAATGTCCTACCGCACACCCCGCTGCCCGGGGAGACAACGGAGTGAATGGGGCTCTCACCCACTAAAAACCCACCGTGCGCCTCCACCCGCCCTTGCTACGGCGGATCACGGGTACCGCGTCGTTACGACCGCGATCCGCAGGCGGCAGCCCCTTCGGGCACCCTCTCTTGAGCGACGCCTCTCGCACTTGGGCGTCGCACCTTCGCGGTAGGCTTCCGCGGACGGCAGGGTACTCCCCGACCCCACCGTCTGCAGCCTCGGCTAGGGCGGCATCAGGTGCAGGTAAGCGCGCGCACGCCGCCCCTCGCGCCGGCGGCGAATCGGGTCCGCAAAGAAGGATTCCTCACGGGCCCTCTCCGCCACCTCCTTCCGCGAGATGACAGCCTCGCAGAAGGCGGCGATCGCGGTCCAGGCCCTGTCACTGCCAACCATCGCTCGCGCAACGGCCGGCAGCGACAGGTCGGACGCCTATGACTGCAACGAGTTCCCGGCGCTGCACATCCCAGGCCGGGCACGACTCGAGCGTGTGCTGCGCCGAGTCCTCGTCGCAGCCGCAGTGGTGACAGCCTGGGGTCGTCTCCTTCCTTGCGATCGTGTGCAGGTATTTGCCGAAGCAACCATGCCCCGACAAAACCTGCACCAACCGGAAGGTGAGGACCCCGTGCTGCCGCCCTGCCCATTCTTCCAAGATCGGCCGGAGCGCCCCCACGGTCCAGAGACCGGCCCGGGGCGTCTCTAGCCGAGACTTCCACTTTAGGACGGTGGCGCGGCGGGCATCTTCCCGCCACGATGACATTGCGCTCGGCGAGGGGCGGCTGGCCCCCGCCCGCGCCGTCGACGCCCGCCGATAGACGTCGGCGAGCACCTCCGCCTCCAGATCCCACGAGGGGGTTCCGGCCAACGTGAACCGACGACTCCATGCTAAGTAATATAATTATGTACCTAGTTAAACCAATTATAACCTCAAGGAGTACACACCCTACTACAGCCCAGGTTTAACACCATATGTTTTGGCCACCTCGTCAAGAGTCACATGTGTATTACGTGTGAAGAACCGTACTTGCCCCGCCCTTGTTGGCACGCGTGGCATTAACGGGAACTAAAACTATATTAACAATATAAAGGTGATTGTTAATTTTTTGTCCTCGCGCTGCGTCACACAGCTGTTGTATAAGACATTATAGCGACACGTTTGTTTTATCAAAACATTATTACCTTGATCGCGTATTACAGAGCTCCAAAAAATTTGTTTAGCATAATATTACCAAATGGTAAATATGTGAAACCGAGTCGAGTATACGTGGTATACACACTCGTCACCCTACCTTTTCTTTTTGTAAAGGCGGGGGGAAAAAAACCTAACCGTAGCCGCTGCCTGTATTGTCGGACCACTGGAACTACGTCACACCACCTACAGAGTCAGATACACAAATTCTACGACGACTAATTCCTAATGTAGAACTAACGAAAGCTGGCTGGCATTTGGCTAACAAATCTAATAATCTATTTCTTCTAAAATATCTTAGTGCTAATGGTTGATATATCTGCTAAAGTCAGCAGTCAGTGAAACAGTCGTGGTCAGTTGCGTCCGGTCACGGCGAGTGACTCTGTGCTGGAACATCGAGCGACGTGCCTGCTCAATGCACATAAACATGTAACATATATTATATTTATGTGTATATTACAGGTATTCCTACAATGTTATGTTGTTGTTGAGACCAAAGGGGGTTCAAGGAAAATCTTAGTCAATTATAAAAGAAATTCGGAAATTATATTATTTTGAATTTTCAACATTATCAAGCAATTCTATCTTTGAGCGCATTGATGTACTCCCAACCTCAATAATTGAAAACGACCCTTTCGTATACCTATTCTGAATTTACACAAAAAATATTGGAAACAAAAGCTTCTCTTATACATTTATCTTAAAACAGCGTGTCTATCTACGTTTAAATATCGTGTCATATTACGTCTCCAAAAACGTATTCGTGTCGCGCGCCGGCGCACGCACAGAAGCCGTAAATGTTCCAATAGGCTGCACTATCGGCCGTAACAACATTCACGGCTTAGCTTTAGTGCCTCATTATCTCCAACAAATGAGACTCGCTTCAGCGCAATAACTAGTTAAAGAACTAACGCGCTTGTATGTTATATTTTAATAATTAACTGGTACTTTATTGACATATTTAGCCGAATTCAGGACACGAGACAATAACCCAATATGATACCTATTGTTACTTCAGCTTGGCTTCAGTATCCGGGGCCGATAGTTTCGTAAAAATAACTCCGAGTCGGTAGCCTATTATTTATTAATAACTTGTCCGGATTCATTATTTTTAACAGCTTGACTCGTTCCGCTACTTATAAGTACCTTAAATTATTGAGAAAAGATAACGGATTAAAAAATACGTTCGCATAAATTGTTGGGTTGGTAGAAGTTTGTATCGCATAAGACAGAATTTTACACTGACAACATCGAACAAGCCTTACACGAGGCAGATACATATCAACATTATCTCCACGATTTATGTTCATCAGTGATCGTGCATTGAATTCAAAGTCGCCCAAATGAAGTGGTTACATTACTTGTATCACTTGCAGCAGACGTAGAATGTATGTATAATGCATGTAATATACGAGCAATGCTGACATTTAAGATTGAAAGTACGAAGTTGCAAGCCATTACACAAGCCACAACTCTCCACGCCGCGCCGGCGCTCACTCTACACCAGTGTTTTATTTCTCGACAAGCGATGAGAGTGAAGCAGTAGTGAAAGAATTACATCTCACTCCACCACGATCGCCGTGAACGACTTAGCAGACAATAAGCTACCTCACTTTGATTTTCTTCAACGAGCAACGGACAAATAGACACATCATTTCGAAAAGTCAGAAGTGTGTGCCTTGTGAAGTATCATCGCACTTGATACTCCTGCCTTTGCAGTCCTTGATCTTACCACTAGGCCATTGCTGGTTAATAAGTGTTGTAGTACGCGAATACAGGCTCTTTATCACCACTGCATACTAAAAACTTAGTAGTTTTGAAGTTGTTTAATTAAAAACTTTGATCAGACACTCGGAATGTATCACGTATCAGTCAATCTATAGATAACATCTAATCATCGTAACTTGTGATATGATTTTACTCTCATTGATTAACATCAGCTCCGATATTGTGGAAATGTCGACATAACACTGATTCTCTTATCAAGTACCTATTATACACTATTTACTCATTATCATTGCATCGCAAACGGTCCTGCCTCGAGAGCCCGGTATACCATTGTTATATAAAAGTTTCGTCGTAGAAATCTCAAATTCCAGTTTACAATTTGTAAGGTTAAGGACAGTAGTAAAATATAAAATAAACTAAATAAAATATAAAGATCAACGTTATATATTGGTTATATAAATCAAAATAAAATTGAAATATACTTCTTCTTCTTCTTCTTTATGGCGATCCCATTGAATCCGCCAATGACCCGTTTTGTCAGGTTACTTTGTGGACAGGTTTGTCGATGAAATATACTTATATCACACCAAAGAGTAAAGTCGATACTAAAGGAAAAGAGAGTTCACTTACGGATAAATTTGAAGCTCATTTTGAAGCGCCATCTGGATTTCTGCTCCGCAATTCGCGCTGGTAGCGAAATAGCGAATACGAACATAATAATATATATAGTATCTATATACTTACTTATATACTTACATTATATACTTACATTACATTACTATATACTTACATTGCTAACATTGCGGTAGTATTATGATTATGACTGAAATATTTAAGATTTTAGTTCATGTAATCATTTTATTTTATCATTACATAATATTTATCCATAAAAGATGGCGTAACTCGATTCCCAATACTCCCAAAGAGTAAAGGAACTCGACTCAATCGTTGTCGCTAATTTTACCTTTAATAGAGGCGATAATGTAAATTAATGTGGCTGTATCTTATAAACAGCAACCGAGTCAAATGATGGCGCGACTTAAAATGCCCACTAGCGACATCTAGGGCCGAATATGTCAAGTAAACGTGCATTTAAACTTTGGGGCCTAGAGAAAGGTGGCGCTTTTTTAAGGAGCTAAGCCTGCAAAGGAAACTTTTCCCCCATGTGTCAAACTTTCTATTGATTATATTTTTTTTTTCAAGAAGCATAGAGAACTTTGTTTATTCCATGGCCCAATTATTTCATTAGTATATCTAGATCATGGAACTATTATACAACTGGAATGCGCACTGATACTAAGAAACGGTCCTAGTGAGATCGTAGGTACCAGGTCAATTTATCTCACTCTATTCGGGTGACCATAATTATGTTTGAAAACAAATAGAAATTTTCTATTTTATTTTATTTTTGCTACTATTGGTTAAATTAACTTTTGTTAGTTTTGCTCTCACGCTTCATGTAGTGAACCGATATTGATGAAATTTGGTCCAGTTTTTAGGGAAGTTACACATTTAAAAAAAATACTAATATATAAGCATGACTAGAATATAGGCCTCCCCTACATTCAAAATGCCGACATCATCATCATCAGACACATTTCTCGGCTCGTGCAAACAAAAAAAAAACCTACCAACTGTACCTACTATAGTTAGAAGTCCGGAAATAATAAAAATCTTACATTTGAGGAATTTTACTTTATTGTGACTGACATTTGAACATTTACCTACATACTTATATAATTATGTAATAAACAACAGACTAGATAAACAATAACACGCTGGATGTTCATTTCACCTGCGCAAAAGTAGGTGCTGATAAATAAAGGCAAATAAAAAAAACAAAATAATACTTTATTGTTTCACACAGATCTGGCGAAAACTAATAAATTTTATAAAACAGGATTATGTATTCCTGAATAGAATCGTTTTGTGTAATGTTTGGCATTCCTAAGCAAGCCATAGACTTTAACGTTGCCTGATGATGTATCCGCAAGGTAAGATACGAATAAGACAGTAATTTTACAAGAATAATTTCATGATTTTATTTTTGCAAGTGCGTGCAGCTTCATATAATTTTCATGTCTCAAAATTTTGCGGAATTAATCGCGTGCGTGCTAAGTATAAATATTCATGTGTCAATGAAGGAAAGTACCTTGGACAAAGAATATTATGGACAAGCTATTAGCGTATGCAGTGTCGAGATAGCAATAGTTTGACATATGATAACCGGAATAATTTTAAAAGATAACTATGATTATAACTTTGTTGAATAAAAATGTACTACCTGTTTTAGCCGGATACAAGAATAACAGACAAAAGAAATTTCAGTTATGCTTATATTTTGCTTAAAATATATTAGAACATGTAACATTAGCGTATATAACGTGATTAATGAAGGTTTTTTTTACGTCAATACAAAAACAAGCTTACATACCGATGATGGGGACGGTTGGCCACCTTATTGGTGGGACCCAGTTGATTGGGTCCAAATAAAAATACCTCATACGCGAAAAGGATAAAATACTGATACATGTGTGTCTCTCACTCTTGCTAAAACCTAATATATGCATCCTTTTCTTCATCCTTAGTGTCAAAATAGTAGCGAGTCTTTATTATTCTTTGTCTAAGCTCCGTACTAACCGCCTCAGCTGGCTCGCTGATCTTTTTATTTGAAATATAAACCTTCTCTATTGAGAATAATGTGTATTTTTGTATATACAGAAATACAAAGTGCACAGTCCTGTTGTATGATAGGTCCATGATCTAGATTTAGTCTGAGTTCTACATCTACTTTAAAGACAATAATTATAGTTAATCTATTTCAAGTAGTCCACTACTGTCTATATCGTAACCAGATCATAAAATTGGCTATTGAATGATGTAGCCGACCATTTCATGAAATGTTGGCCACAACATGAAATAACCAATTCTACATGTGGCCGCGGCAGATACAACATCCTATACACTAAATTAGAGAAAATTAAACGAATACTTTTGATGTAGTAACTACGTGTACATAGAGTAGAGAGATAAGTATAGTTTTATGTTTCAGGTACCTACTCTTTATTGGAGTCTCGTCTCACTTTCTATCTACTACTGTTACTCTATTCTATTGAATGTTGGACCATATTTAACCCCATTCTATATGTATTGATATAGCACCACGCCTGTATTCCCCGAAGGGGTAGGTAGAGATGTGTTACACACCCACGACTCGCCAGCTATGTTTAATCCCATGTAATAGGGGGCGAGCCTATTGCCATCTAGCGGGCACATTTCCAAACTCCGGGCGCTACTGAGAGTTTTTCTTTTTAGTATTGATATCTAATACAATAACTTATATAAACATATTTATTTAGTAGAAACGTATTTTAGGGTGCCTCTAATGACTACAGACACCTACGGCATAAATTATTTTTTATTAAATTTAAGTATGTTTGCTAGCATGGTGCATAAATACAACAGAGGCAAATGAAGTCACTCAAGTTCAATTAATTAAGTTGTTACTTGAATACGTTGATCAGGGACTCATTACGCAGCTGCAAAAGTTCACCGAGTATGTATAAGACGCGATTAATTCGGGGCGAGACGTGAAAACCTTGAAACCAATCTGATGTAGTCCGACGGGACGCGCGGAAACCGGTGTTGCAGACTGCGGGGATAAGGGGGCGTGGAAAGGATCAGAACCGGTTTGCACTACCACCGTCGGGGTCGCCCGTGACGACACGAGTGACACACACATATACACAACGATTGACGGGACGCGCGGAAACCGGTGTTGCAGACCGCGGGGATAAGGGGGCGTGGAAAGGATCAGAACCGGTTTGCACTACCACCGTCGGGGTCGCCCGTAACGACACGAGTGACACACACATATACACAACGATTGACCACACACTTACGCTTCTGCGATTGATTTCCAGGCTTGAGTAATCATTTAACTCTGCTACATGACACATTGTGTAGTGTCCACTTCATTAAAACTACAATATAAAGGAACATAAAATAGAATTCTTTCACAATTGCGTGACAATAAGACGAGCGAAGGGCATCACCAAACTTAAGGGGGAGGTTGTTCTTCAGCGAGCGTTGGTGGATTCGGGTCCTGATGTTGGTATAACGGAGATAGCTTTAGACATAATTATGTTACGAATAACACATGTAAGCGTCTAGTACACTCTCTCTAGTACACTAGGTACTGTACCTATACTTGTAAATTTATTTCGCTTAGTCATTGAAATCGCAAATCTAGGTCATTTATAACAATTAAGTACAGGTCGAAGGCCAATACCCAAATGTAGAGAGTATCACAATCTCTTAGTTCAATATTCCTACATTGTAAGTTTGGAGCAACAACAACAACTCTAATAGAACTTGCATAATATAGGCATCTTATTTTGCTAGAAAAGTTTGTAACCTTACAGGCGGCGTCGTTCATTCTATACTCGTACAACTGAAACATCACATCAGTTAGGATTACTAATATAATTCAAAGAATCCCAACGTCATCTTGAGATAGCTGAATGACTCAAAATATAATTTAGTCGGTATTCGTACATAATTAGATCAGTAAAAAAGGAAAATAAACAGTCAACTTTGCCATGAGTCATAAAACGCGTATTTTAGAATAAATTTAAAATTGCGACGATATTTTCCAGTTTTCATGTATTTCTATTAACTAGCCAATCTTCCATAGTCCACACAGTTACTGAACAGAGGCATTTCCAAGAGAACGCCCAAAAGCGTGGTTCTGTGCCTGCACCCAATGGGAAAATAAGTTGTCCTCCGTTTCCCTACAGGCTACAGATGCTTCCAATTATTTGCACTGTTTGTACGAGGCGACAAAAACTAATATTCCTGTTATTTTGTATTATATAAGTACGATACACATTTGGCCATTTATTAGGACACAAAGCGGGGAATAGAAAATAATAACTACCAGCGACATATTTTGCAAAATATTACAAACATACAAAAGCAAAATATTTCGATGTAATATTGGATCTCTTTGGATTCTGTTAGATAAAATACTGCTCGATGTAGCGGACAGATTAGATACTCTATGGGCCACGCACTCCGCGCAGGCTCAGGCGACATACTGTCACTGTGACGGACGGGGCGGCGCGGAGTGATGTGAGCTGACGTGTGCTCGTGTGCAGGGCATGCGCGCGTGGTGCGGGCGCGGCGCCCGGCTGCGCGCGGCGCTGGCGCTGGCGTGCTGGGCGGCGCTGGGCGTGCTGCTGCTGCCGCGCCTGGCGCCCCCCCCGCGCCGCCCGCCCGCGCCGCCCGCGCGCCTGCTGCTGCAGTCGCTGACGTCACCGCCCGCCACCGCGCTCCCCACGCCCGCCACGGACGCGCGCGTGCTGTCCGAGGCCGAGCTGCGCGCCGACGCCGAGCGTCGCCTGCCCTCGCTGCCGCTGTCCTACTGGCACAAGCACCAAAACGACAAGAACAAGTTCCTCAAGAAGAAGGAGTGCGCGCCCTTCCCTTCCATCTACGAGCTCGAGTTCCACAACACGTACTGGCAGACGCTGCGCACGGACGAGGGTGTGTTCCATCTGTACGGTGCGTACCTGGACGCGCGCAACGCGTCGCGCATCGGGCCCGCCGTGCGCATCTTGGCTGTGCACGACCGCATCAAACCGACGCTTGTCACGCACTGCCAGCTGTGGTTCGAGGAGCGGGACGCGCCCGTCGTAGTGCGCAACCTGGAGTATAAGTACGTGTGGAACAGCAAGTGGGGCAACTACCGCGACCACGTGCTGCAGCCGTACCTGCTAGCGTGCGTGCTGCCGGCCGACGTGCGGCACCTCGTGCCCGCCAGCGTGTCACTCGTGCGGGCCCCGTGCGACCGAGCCACCAACAACCTGCGCGTGCACTACGACCTCGTGCCGCCCGAGGAGCGCAAGGAGTTCGCCGTCTGCGTTAAAGGGCTCGACTTCCTGCACGAGGATCTCTCCGTGCGCCTCGTCGAGTGGATCGAACTCGTGCGCATTCTCGGCGCGGATAAAGTGTTCTTCTACGAACTACAGGTCCATCCTAACATTACCAAAGTGCTTGATTACTACTCGCAACAGGGTGCCGTGAGCGTCACGCCCATCACGCTCCCGGGCGGGCAACCGAACTTGCCCGGTCTGCAGCACATGTATCTCAAGAAAAAGACTACGCACAAGCGGCAGATGGAGCTGATCCCCTACAACGACTGCCTGTACCGCAACATGTACCGGTACCGCTGGCTGGCGCTGCTCGACATCGACGAGGTGATCGTGCCGCTCCAGGACGCGGACTGGTCGGAGCTCATGCGCCGCGTGCTGCCGCTGAGCACGCCGGCACCGGGCAAGGCGGCGCGCAGCTCGTACCACGCCGCCAACGTGTACTTCCTGGACTCGCTGCGGCACGAGCACGGCTGGGAGGACGCGGCGCCGCGGTACCTGCACATGCTGCAGCACGTGTACCGCACGCGCAACTTCACCAAGCCCGGCCAGTACGTGAAGGCGTTCCACGAGACGGGCCGCGTGCTCGCGCTGCACAACCACTTCCCGCTGGCGTGCCTGGGCGGCGCGTGCTCGTCGTACGCGCTGGAGCCGACGGCGGCGCGGCTGCAGCACTACCGCGCCGACTGCGTGTCGGCGCTGTCCCGCGCCTGCGCCGAGCTCAGCGCCGCGCCCGTGCGCGACACGGCGCTGTGGCGCTGGCGCCAGCCGCTCATCTCG
Organism: Leucoma salicis; assembly: GCA_948253155.1. Classification (NCBI taxonomy): domain Eukaryota; kingdom Metazoa; phylum Arthropoda; class Insecta; order Lepidoptera; family Erebidae; genus Leucoma; species Leucoma salicis. Next base: position 112,234 of record OX411822.1, on the reverse strand, counting down.
CGGGCCGATGCGGCCCTGCGTGCGCTGGCCTTCCTGCCACCGCACCGGTGACGTCACCGGCGGCGGGACGAACAAATAAATATTATTGTGCTAGTTGCTCGGTTTCATTGACTCGCTACCTTCTCGCGTGAATCTCGCGAGCGACGGACTCCAAACTGCGGTACAGAAATGTCGACACTTAAACTTCTATGTGAAACTCGGTGCTCTCTAAACTAGAACTCGGTCCGATTGCGTCCCACCGAGACGCACATTTGCACAGTCGCTTTTATAAAAAACTAATTACTATATATCATTTCTCGTAACGCTCCACGTCCGCAAAGTAACTCACCTAATCTTCATAAGCATTACTAGTCATTTTCGACCTATGCTCGGTTGCAAGGATGGGTCACAAATTTGTATGCTCCTTCACTGATATCAATAGATGTTTAGAGATGCCCATCTAAATGTAACACCCGTACATAGTTACGTACATTCATATACAACCTAATCTGCACCTTGTTCAGTAAAATATTACTGCACATCTGCACACCAAACTCATTTGTGGCCGCTTCCCCCCTCATCCGACGAACCGCCCCGAGACAAGATTCGAGAAGACTGAACGATTTAATTCCACTACCAAACTTTGTACCAGGTAAATGTATTCGTAGTAAGGAATTATCAAACTAAACAAAACTATGTTGATTATTACATAATGAGTACTTTAATAGAATCAACATCAACTAAATTGTCTATAGCAGCAGTATCTACTTATTTCTCTTCAATTACAATTACAATATGTAAAAAAGCAATATAATTTATGGTGATAAAGTGCCAGCTCTTCTTCTGTTGAGATGGCTCTAACTTTGCATCTTCATTCGAAGTATATTCTGCCGTGACCTTCATTGGTTTCCTTCGCTACTGTGCTGTCATCTACAAACTCATACATATTAGGCGTGAAAAAATTGTTGATGCGCGCACTATCATATATTTTAAATGGAAATTTGAGGAGAGAATTACTTTTAAGGTTAAGTTATGAGAGGTGCACGTTTGTCAGAACGTGTAATATATATTTTTTTCAAATATGTCTATATACAAATATGATTACAAAATTATGTCAGTACAATTATTGCGGGTGGATCACTCAGCTCTACGTTAGAAGTGTCCTGCCCCAGGACCCTGAGCAGGGTGGCTGGTCCCATACGGTTACATGCTACGCCACGAACTCTTCGTTATGTTTCCAATACTAATGTAAGATTGCTGGTGATTGCTTCAGTTGAATTTGTATCGTAATTTTAGTGTTTATAAATTGTTAATACATAGTTATGAAGGTATTGTATAAAATTATCTGTAGATACCTCTAAGACTATATTTATTGTGTAAGTACAGTTAAAATGCACTAGAGTGCTATTCTATAAAATGAGCACGGAAATAAAATTTTGTTGTATTTTTATATTTTTCTCCAAAAAAATTGATATACAGTATGTTATCCCTGTATCAACTTTATTCTATAAGTTATGTGTCGTAGATGTAAGGATAAAGCTCAGATGTACAGAATTAATTTTGTAAACTGATTCCTAGTGAAATATTGAAATAAAGTGCTTCGGTGGTGAGTGGCGGGTGATTGTCGCCATTTCTGCCTCTGACGCGCTTGTATCATAAACAATGTAATGTAAGTATTGTAACGAGTGCCGGTGCTTCTGAAATAAATTAATTTAATATAAAACACCTACTCCTACTTCCTTACCCCAGCTCTTCCAGCACAGTTCAGATAGTCTGTCAATCGTGCCGCAGGATGTCATATTCACAGACACAATTTTATACTATTTTATTCTTCTTTTATATACTACCATTGGGAGGCAAACAAGCATACGGCCCACCTGATGACAAGCCGTTACCGCAGGCCATAGATTAGCAATACCAGAGGCATCACTCGCGTGTTGTCAACTCCAAGGACCTGACGTGGAGAGGAAGGATGTTGGGGAGACGATAAGAGGGGAGGGATTGTTTGGCTCTCCGGCACTCTCACTCACCATACGAAACAACTGTAGGAGTACGTACGGTTGTTACACGCTGCTCTTCCGTGAGAGTGTGGTACTTCCCCGGTCGAGCTGGACCAATCAAGCTGGAACCAGCAAGGTTCTACTAATAAAAACAAGGTTAAGTTGGAACACCTCGCCATAATCCTTAAGAGATTCACGCGGGAATGTTTGAAATAGTTCCTTATTATTTTAATTGTCCAAACTGTGAGTGGCTTAAGTATCGTTACGTACATTCAGCTCAAATACAAGTGTCATAAGATTCCACAAGAAGTAATTTGAAGTAATTCAGTTTCGGGGGATTTCGGCACATAACATCATAACTAGGCCAAAATGTACCAAAGAACTGCGTAAAGTTTATTTCGAAAAAATGTTTAAAGTTTAAGTTTTCTAGTCCAAACTTACATGTTTTTATGTCAAATGTGAATATAATGTTTTACTGTTTTTACTGAAATGGTATTATCCTGATCAATTTTCTTGGTCTTTGACCTCTTTTTTTTTTTTGACACCAAATTAGTATCAATAAGATATTTTTGAACAATTTGTGGGTCGCTCTTCGATCAACAATACGAAGGGGTCACTATATTTTTGCATATCTGAGTCCAACTGGAGGCAAGTCATGTATCTGGCCGGCGCAGGCGTGGCATTGAAAAATAATTTCTCTCATTGTAAATGTGCGCTTTGTCAATAACGTAACAATACCGGCGTGCTCCCGGATTCGAATTCTGGGTCTTACAAAAACTATGATCATTTGTTTATAAAATATGTAGATGTCAAACAATTATACCGACTACTAGTATACGCCTAGAGGCTAACAATACCAGAGGCCTCACGCACACGTCGCCTCCAAGCAAAGGGATAGTAGATGGCTAGTTAGAGACGAAGCGTGAAATGGGGGAGAGGTATTGTATAAAAAAAAAGGTTTGTAGAAATTAGTAAGTATATGATACAACTTCGTTAAATCAGCAACTGTAAGTATCGAATACCTATCAGATTGAAACGAGCTGTGTACTGCGGAGGTGGCGCAGTCTGCAGCTACTGGCGGTTGTTTGTTCGCGTGTCGTGACAGTAGGTAAGTAGTTTAAGTAAGTCGTCCAGTCGACTGCACCATAGATTTTATTAAGGATATGAAGCGTCTCCCACAAACTTAACTAAGTACTGTACCCTATTGAAATTGATACGCTTATGAAGATATTTTTTCCATCTAATACCTACTGTACAGAAAAATAAGAATATTGGTTTTAATTAATTCTGTCTAGAGTTGGTACAATTATATTTTACACTTTTATAATAGGTTATACCAGGGGCTCCCAATCTTTTTCAGTCCGTGGCGCACATACATGTTTACTATTTTGTCTCGGCGCCCTAAACTATCTAGCAGATCGAAATAGATAGGTACAATGATACTAGTTAGATAGATATGCACAAAAATTAAAACATCCACAATCTATATTTATAAAAATATAAAACTAACACAGAAAACCTTCAAAAGGTCACTAAGCCTTTAAGTTGAGGTTTCGGAAAATGGTAAAGAGAATCGCTTCACGGCGCCCTTCTTCGCTTTCTACGGCGCACCAGGGCGCCGCGGCGCACACTTTGGGAACCCCTGGGTTATACAATTAGCGGTCAGTAACCCGCAGTATACCTACGCGTCGGCGCATTGACCAAGCGCAGGTGTAGGTATACCTACGGAAGCGCGCGCGTAGTGTGACAATAAAATCTGTTTCAAAAGTAAAACCTTTCGTTAGCGATAACTTTGTTTTTTAGTACTAAGACATATCAAAATAAAAAATACGTGTTTATTAAAATTTGCTTAAATTTATTCTCTCAAAATTTGCGCACTGGGTAAAAAATTACCCAGTATATATTACAGTATCATTGCTAGCGTATCAATATTTTTAAGAAACGTCCATAAACGCAGCGTTGCTAGGTTACAGGATTGTGATAACCATTTGCTTGGGCTAAGTAGGTACCTACCTTTTTTGTTAAGGTAGGAAAAATGTAAGGTTAGGCGGGGGTAGTGCGTCTAAGGGGCTAGTGCATCTAGTATCAATATCTAGAATGTTATGCATGTACTTGAGAATATCACCATCTAACGATAAAGAACATTTATTAAATAGTTCCAATATAAATTTGTAAATGGCAATTCTTCACACATAATCAATGATAAAACGAACTTACCTGTACGTGAAGTTCTATCATTATTATGCGAGCTGCTCAATTCGAAGCGATTAGTATTTACTTGTAGTACTGTTTTCATCCGTTGGCAATTATCACGAATTTTTTAGAGACAAAAGAGCTATAAAAAGGTAAGAAACTATAAAAAAGCAAAAATATTGGTTGTATTGACTAACATTCGCCACACTATGGTACTGGTACATTCCTGTCCGCGATATTGTCCTCATTTTGTTTGAAGCTTTCCTGTAACTCTCCTGAAACATTGGACCCCCAGACAGTGCCCACAGACAGTGCCATATGATCATATCTGTGTAAAGGGTGGGTGTCCTTGGGAGGGTGATAGTATTAATCGCTTCGAATTGAGCAGCTCGCATAATAATGATAGAACTTCACGTACAGGTAAGTTCGTTTTATCATTAATTATGCTTCACTGCTCAATTCTCGCGATTAATATTTACTTGTAGATGTTTAGAGTAAGTTGAGCATAACCACCTGTTTGTGGGTTGTGACGTGATTAATGAAAATATAAATATATTTAATGAAATAATTATGCTTTACTCAAAATTATATAAGATCACAATATATATGTACATAATTAATAATATAAAAAAACAATTATAATTATTCAGAATTGTTCGAGCAAAATTCTCATCTTGATGCATAACAACTTCCCTATTGTAAAATTTAGTAAACACTGAAGAAGACATGCTCCACCCCGCGGTCTTTCGTATGACATCGACACTCACACCCAGCGTGCGCGCCTTAGTGACCGCGTGTACTGTGGGAGCCGAACACGCTGGTGTCTACACCACTCCGGTGGAGCATATCCTTAATCCAGTAACGGAGGGTCTGATTTACAACTGAATGAGGTTTTCTAAAACTTATGAATAGATAATCTGAGTCCACACAATTCCTAATCAATGAAGTTTTATCTTTGTAACAAATAAAGGTTCTGGCAGGACACAACTGAGGCTTCTCATTATAAAATGGCAGTTTTAATAATGGTTGATTACAATTCGGTCTTGAGGTCTTTATAGCTTCTGATATCTTAACTATCACACAATTCGAGTTAATTATAAGATTACATAATTGAATTTTTGCCAAAGTCTGCACCCTATGGGCAGTAATGAGTGCTAACAGTGTAATCAATTTCTTTGATAATAGCTCAAGACTCAGATCTTCATCAGGGTACAAATTAAATAAATAATTAAGAAAAGTGTCAGTATCCCATGTGAACTCATATTTAGGTTTCGGAGGACGTAACCTAAATACACCCTTCATAAACCTTTGGATTCTCGAAGCAACGATTATTTATTTCCTAAAATAAAGGACAAAGCAGATTTACAACAATTAAGACTTCCGTACTGATATCCTGAATCATATAACTTCGTAAAAAAGTAAATAATATTCGGTACCGAGACCATCAAATAATCACTGTTAAGTTTTTGACAATAATTATACTATTCCCTGAAATAACAATTATATTGTGATAATGTATTTTTTGATAAAGAATGTATTAAAATATGTATAGAAGAAAGTGGAATACTTTTTCTTAAGAACACTTCCCTGATAAAACTGCTGCAGCCAGGGTAAGGTTTTTGTGCAGGCTGTGGACTGACCTCTAATCGCCAGAAATTAGTAAATTACTGTCCGGTTTAAAATAAATAATCTTTGATATAATGAATCTCTTGAAACCATGGTTGTGTCGGCCAAAATGGTACAACTACGATACCGACAGCTTGATCGTAAATAATTTTATTTAGCATTCTCAAAATTATAGAAAAAGGTGGAAATGCATAAAAATACAGATCGGTCCAACTAACAGTGAACGAGCCAAAACAAAAAGCGCACGGGTCAGGTTTCCACAAAATGTACTTATCACATTTAGCGTTAGATCTGCTGGCGAATAGGTCTATCTCTGGATGATCAAAGCAATCAACGATCCGAGAATAAGCTTAGGGCGCAAGTTCCCACTCTGTATCCATCTGAGTACGACGAGACTCGAAATCAGCAATAGAATTATCAGCAGATTTAACATAAGAAGCGAAAATGTATAACTGTCTTTTTTCACAGAATGTCCATATATCTCACGAGCTATTTTATTTAAATGTGGAATTGTGCGCTTCCCATACGGTTAATGCAAGCAATTGCAATTATATTTCAATGCGCAGTAGGATTTGGGTGTTGCACATATTTTTAGCAAATATTTGTAAAGCAAACGAGGCAGCTAAAAATTCTAATATATTTATGTGATATAGTTTTTCCTCCTTAGTCCAAAAGGTGAATTCTCTCATCATTACAAGCGGCGCCCCAACCAGTTTTAGAAGCATCAGTAAAAATGTCAAACTTATAACTATTTCGTCTAGGGCTGGTGTGTCTAATATGTTGGGACCACCAGTCTAAATCTTCGTCTATATATTTATTATGTAATTTCATAGACTTGTCATAGTTTTGATGTTTTAGTAAATTTAAGTATTTCTGTCTTTCAAAGAGTTTTGTATGTAACCACCCATATTCTACAGCAGGACAAACTGATACTATGAGGCCTAAAAACTTGGAAAATTCACGAATTTTACACTTATTCATACTCTTATATTTTAATACTTCGCATTTTATTTTATTTATTTTGTCGTTAGGTAATTCCACACAAAATGAATTCGTATTTAAAATAAATCCTAAAAATTTGCATTGTGATTCTGATTCAATACAGCTTTTTTCATAATTAATAATGAAGCCAACATTGTCTTTTGTATGTTATGTTGACATTCGGGATATGAAGTACCAATCAAAAGCATGTCGACCAAATATATTGTAGATATAAAGCCATGGAGGCGTAGGTGCTCAACAACAGGTTTCATTATTTTTGTAAAGACCAAAGGAGTTGTACTTAGCCCGAACGGTAAGCAATTAAATTCGTAGCACTAAAAAATATTTAAGATTTTAGCTCAAATCTTAAATATTTTTTAGAATCTGTGTGTATAGGCAATAAAAAATAAGCATCTTTGAGATCTGCTGTAGCCATAAAACAATTAGGAGTAACTAGCTTAACGGCAGTTCTAAGGTCTTCCATCATAACGGCAGTTCTAAGGTCTTCCATCTTAACGGCAGTTCTAAGGTCTTCCATCTTAACGGCAGTTCTAAGGTCTTCCATCTTAACGGCAGTTCTAAGGTCTTCCATCTTAACGGCAGTTCTAAGGTCTTCCATCTTAACGGCAGTTCTAAGGTCTTGCATCTTAAAATGTGATGTTCTAATAAATTTATTTAACTTTTTGAGGTTAAGTATAAAGCGATTCACTATATGGTTTTGGTACCTACTAAGAAAATATTTGATAAATAATCTCCATGAACCCTCTCACATAATGATATGGCTCCTTTACACAATAGTTTATCAATTTCGATTTGCTATAGTTTAAATCTTTGTCATTATTAGGTGTGTTTCTTGGATAACTAGACTGATAAGGAGACGTTATAAATGGTATAGTATAACCTTCCACGATAATATTGAATAATTTTCGCCATACATTAAGAAAATATTTTAATCTGCCCGCCGCTTTTGTTACCTGATTTAGGTTCTCCTGGGGTTCTTGTAAGGGACATTGGACCGCGCACGCGACGGCGGCGGCGGTGGTGGTGGCTGCCGCCGTGTTGTCTGGTTCGAGTAACTCTCGTTCCGAGCGATACCCGCAGTCCGAGGCACTGAAGATGTTTTTCTGGAACTGGTTGCTCGACTGCGGGTGCCTCCAGTTTAAAGGACTGATACTTGGTAAAGCACTTAAATTATTTTTAATATTATTGTGAGGTTTCTCTCGTGAGAATTTTAAGTCTTGACTTGTTCTTGTTATAGCCTTCGTAGTTTTGAGTTTTTCCGGTAATGTCTCACCAAATAAACTTTTATCTCGTTTAGTCTCCTTTAATGTGTGTTTGAGCTTATTATTAAGTGTAGATATCAAGAAATTACGTCTCATTTTGGTATCAATGTAGTGAGAGTCGCATAATATTCGACATGCATCACTAACATGCTTCAGAAGAGTCTGACTGGTTTCAGATTTGTCAACCACTAAGATCTCCATTGCTTTTGTTAAAGCCGTCAGAACAACTCCAATCTGATCTTGTCTTGCTGCTAAAGAAGATTCTTTCTTGTGTAACATGTCAGAAATTGCGGCTTTTATTTCAGGGTTCAATGTGGGAGCTTCAAAAAGTTGGCAATTACCTGGTATTGGGTAATCCTCCTTAAGTTTATCCTTGATTTCATTTTAAGCCATTTAGTAACACAGTTCCCATTCTGCTGGCAAAACCTGAATGGACAACCTTCCCGACAGGACAGTCTTCCTTAGGGGCCATCTCCAAGTAATGTAAGTATCACATCATCTAAAGGTGTCACCTTTTCAACTGCTGATAAATTATTATTAGGAGTTTCAGATGTGTGTGGTTGCGTATTAGCAGTAGAAGTTGATGGGACTGGCTCAGTTTGTATAGTCACCAAAGGTGAGATTACACTTCGGACAGCGGGTACATCAATATCGTCAGCACTGTCACCATTTTCCATTGGTACATGCTCGAAATCTAAATCAGTAATAGATTTATCGTGATGTAGTGATTCTCAAAAAAATCACAAAAAACGGTGAAGGTCTCTTAAATCTCTTAAATCATTCGCATCACACTAAACCAACAATTAATATATTCAAACAAATTTTCTGTAATGTCGAAATATGTGAAGGTAACAGTCCCAACATGTACTGTTCGCATCACTTTATGTTGGTATCATCACGTAATAAACATAAAATAGAATAAAAATATTATATTTATATATATTTTTAGCATTTGACATGCTTAGCACTATACATTAAACATTATTCATTGAAAAAGCATTTGAATTGGCAAAGCATCTGGACGGTATCCAGGAGATGCAGGTTCAAATCCTGCTCGTGACTGTTATTTTCGACTTCACATTTTTCACTTTGTGTTTAATAAAAATATTAAATAAATTGAGGGTATGGTACACAACATTTTTGTGTGCAAGTAGGTATAAAGTAGACCAATAATTATAAAGACGTGAAGGTAACAATCCCAATGTATTGTTCGCATCACTTTAGGTATCTGGTATTAAATTAATAAAAAAATAACCCCGAAAGTCGTATATTGTATTTTCGGTGTTAATAAATCGGTATTATTTTCGTTGAATTACTCACCTGATGTTGATTCAGAACTTTGTGAACACGATTGACGGCGTTTTTGTATTATTTTTTCTAATTTACGTATTTTCCTTAAAATGTACCCATCGTCATACCGTTCACTGTGTTTCCTCTTCTTTCCCAAGTTTAAAGAAATCTGCACTTCTTGGGCCGGTCGATTGGCCACCAAGATCGTGTGATTTCACACCGTTAGACTTTTTCCTGTGGGGATATGTAAAGTCTAAAGTTTATGCGGACAAACCCGCTTCGATTCAGGCCCTGGAGGAAAACATCACGCTTGTCATTCCCCAGTTACCAGTCGAAATACTCGAACGAGTCATTGAAAATTGGACTCAACGGATGGACCATCTGCGACGTAGCAACGGCCAACATTTGATAGACATAATCTTCAAAAAATAAATGCCAAAGAATGTTCTTTCAAATCATAATAAACATTCTCCATTAAATTTGAATTTTCTCTTTTTTTTGTCTTGAAAAAAGTGGGGAGCCTCGAAATGGATCACCTCTTATAACGGTTTTTATGAAAAATAACATGCAGTTCATATAGCCAAATAAATAATTTAAATAGTTTTATTTTTATACAATGCGTAATTCGTCAAGCTAAAGAAATATTGATGTTTGAATTTGCATTTGAAGAAATGTATGACGCACATTGCCCGCTTGACCCTATCTAAGCGCACCTCCCCGCCGCGTTTCTCCAACTAGGCGGACCACTGGAACACTGGAACTGTGTGAAATTAAACATTTTTCATCTATATTTTTTTAGCATTTGACATGCTCCGTCACTTTTTAAAGTACAAATTATTTATGAATAAGGAAAAAGAGATTCGTTCCCCGCTCGTACAAACAGACTCTTTTTCCTTATTCATAAATAATATGTACTTTAAAAATTGTGTGATATTATTTCAGTGGTTCGCCAACATGTTTAGAGCTTGAGGAATAAACTATCATAAAACATCGACATTTGCATAACTCATACTACCTAATTGTAATTGAAATGATCATATAATTAATGACTAAACAGTCACTACAATTGGATAAGAAGACGACCTGCAAAGATCGTCCAAGTAAAACTTAAATGTTAAATTGATGAAGGCGCTTTGCGAGATAAATTATAATATTAGATAGGAAGGTAGGTACCAAGAATTATGTAGATAGGTAGGTACCTTGTATATTTTCGTGAGTACTTTTTAAGTATTGTGACAAATCATGAATAAGCGTTGTATTCATCATGCCATTCCATAGTTATAGTAGGTACCTAACAGTCAACGATAAAAACAGAAAATAATTAAAGTAGGCAGTCCATCTGTCCCCGTGGTGGACGAAACCAATGCCTAAAAAGCGGGTTGTTTCATATAAGAAAAAAGTAGCGATTTGTTCGTGTCATAGGTAATGATAGGTAAATCTATTTTGGATAGGATTTGCGTTAAATTCTTTCTTATATAATGCTCACCTCTACTACTGTAGTGGGTACATACTTACATATCAAAGAAACCCATACCTACCTATAGGTACCTATCTAATGTGAATTTTCACGGTCCGAGTTTGGGCTGAGCGCTGATAGGTATATCAGTCAGTCAGTCAGTTATTCTTTTCTATAGGTACAATAGATAATTTGACCTGTTGTGTCAATGCGTATAAATAGCTACACTTTACTTTTGCTAACCTCTAAAAAAATTATATTAGTACCAAAAGGCACTAAATCTGAAATATTGAATACTGTCATCTATACTCGATATTTAGTACTACGCCAATACGAATAAGTACGTACCCAAGATCAACTTTTACTCGTCAAGTAAAACTATGTTCTTACGTTGCCCACAGTTTAATTAGTTCATGGTATTTGCCATAGATGGTGCTATCCTCAAAAGTTTAACAGATTTCCTTGACCCCCAACAAGTTAGGAATATTATGATAAGAGTTATTAAAATAAGTACCTAATGACTACTGATAATGCCGAAGTTAACTACCTAAGTATACATATTTAGTCATTGTGATGTGAGTAGGTACCTACATTATCATTGTACCTATATTACGGCTACTGTTCATCACTAGCCATTTTATAGTTCCAAGCTGCGCTCTCTATAGATAGGTACTTATCTACTTGTTACATAATGGAAATGGCGGTACAACAAGCATGGTAAGTATAGCGGCATGAGGTTTCGGGTTCGAATCCCGGGTCGAGCCAACAACGTATTTATCTCATAAAAACCGGATATTCCGGATTGCAGTTCGAAGCTAGCAAGTTTATCTTGCTGCTGATCCCTCACCGGATATGTCGGGATGCCGTCTCATCGGACTATGACAGTGATGGCACAGAGAGCGCACACTCGAGCACTACAATATCTCCTGCGTATTTGGCAAGTACTGGTCAAACCCGTTCTGGAGATCATCAGTACCCACAGAGTGTCACCACGAATGATTCCATAGCACAGGTGTCGTGTTGGGCGACCAACCAAGTCATTGCACTGCACAAATTTTCTTTCTTCTTTTGTTCCTTTCTCCACTGTGGTGAGAGTCTAAGGTCCAACAGTGGGAGTTTATATATAAGAGTGATGCACGACAATTGCCAACATTTTGTTTTAATTGTAAAGTCTTTTTTGATGATAATATCTCGAGAACGGCTTGACAGATTTCGATGTTTTTATTAGATCGTTCCGGCTAATGAGTTAAAATAATAGGTATTTAATTATTCTGACGCGGTATGCAGTTCGCTGGTTCAGCTAGTTAGGTACATAGGTACTATCTATATCTAGAAGAAGTCTGCCCGAGACCATGTCCTCGTGGACGTCTTCAGTACACAAATACACAAGACAGGAACCGCTTCTCCGGAATGTAAACTAGCTAATGTTTTTTTACAAAACATAGCATCACGCCTGTATTCCCCGAAGGGGTAGGCAGAGGTGTATTACACACCCACGATTCGCCAGCTATGTTTAAGTCCCACGTAATAGGGGGCGAGTCTATTGACGTATATCGGGCACATTTCCAAACTCCGGGCTGCTACAGAGATTTTTTTTTTGTTACGAAAAATTTCAATAACACTGCCTGACCTGGGATCGAACCCGTGACCTCATGATCAGCAGTTGCTTACACTGCTGCTGCACCACAGAGGCAGTCAAATAATGAAAATAGTAAAAAAAATAGAAACTATATTTATTAAAATTAAAATCCATTCACAAGGGAAATAATATACGTCTGGAAGAGTATCTTGATCTTAAGCAAAAATTAACGGTAAAATAAGAAAGATTATCACGGTACAAAAAATCACTATTTAGAAGATTAGACAATAAATTGTTGTTAACCAACGAAAAAGAAAATACTGGAGGAGTGGGCAGCAGCACTCCTTCGAGTATTAACAACATCTACTGCGATCGCCAACCCGCCTGCCAAGCGTGGCGATTACGGCACTATCCCCCATTCTTGGGGAGGTCTATGTTCACCAGTGGACGTTAAAAGGCTGATGGATGGATGGATGGAACGAAAAAAGCTTTTATAGATCTTTAAATAAGTATTAATAGTTCCAATATCACCACTGACCACACAAAATTCCCAACTACACTACCTACAGAGCTCCAAAATTACTGGACCGATATCTGGAAAAAGGCTTAAGATCATAACCACGATAATAGCTGGATACAAGAGGAGGAAAAAAAGACAAAAAATGTTGTTCCGATGGTTCACAGAAATAAGTAGAACAGAGATTGAATACATTACCAAAGGATTGAAAATTGGAAAGCTGCAGGAAAAGACAAGATACATAATTTTTGGTTAAAAAGTTTTTCACACTACATGAGATTTTAGACATGCTGCCGAAATCAAATACCACCTATGATCCATCTCAATACCGACCTATTACTACAATTTAAATTGGTAATTCATGTATAACAATTAAAATAAACAGGCACATAGAGAACAATTCGATAATAGCTGAGGAACAAAAAGGATGTAGGCGAAATTATAGGGGACGTGAGGAACAACTAATAATAAACTCTACAATACTAAAACACGCAACTACTAATAAAAACAACATACATTGATTAGAAGAAAGCATTTGATAGTGTACCTCATTCTTGGTTAATTCACGTTTTAGAAATATACAAAATACACACAATCTTAGTACACTTTTTGAAAAATACAATGTCCAAATGGAAAACTAACTAACGGTACCCAGTAGTACTACTACAGATGAACTAGTACTAGTAGTATGAACTAGTATTACTACAGATGAAATCCCCATAGAAAACAGAATTTTCCAAGGTGACTCCCTAAGTCCACTATGGTTTTGCCTCGCTCTTAATCCTCTCTCAAATATATTAAATAACACTAACCATGACAGGGCCGGATTTAAACTTAATGCCGCTCCTGGGCACCGGAAACAAATCTGCCCCAATACTGGAATTTTACTTAAACTTATAGTTTATAAATATTTTATTTTTCAAAATTAAAATAACTAATTTATTGCAGAAACTTTATTATTTATGTTATACGAGTATATTCCAAAAACATAAATAAATATTTGCTCTTTTTCTTAACAATTATAAATTTGGCACTAAGGGTGACTCATAATTATATTATTTGAAATAAATTGATTAAATCATTTTGATTATTAATTTTTACCAATAATGCCAGAATTATAATTCACAAATACTGGAAGAATTGAATTTCTTGAATTATCAATTACACAGAAAATTATTAATTAATAGAATTAATTAATTATATTGATCAAAAAATTTGCCGCCCTGGGCATTTGCCCCGACTGCCCCTAGTGTAAATCCACCGCTGAACCATGGTTATAACCTTAGTAACAACTGTTTATTAAATCATCTAATGTATATGGATGACATAAAATTATTTGCTGCATCTGAAAAAAAATTAAATAAGTTAAATAGAGTTAGTATACAAATTCAGCAAAGATATTAATATGACATTCGGGTTAGATAAATCTGCGATCCTTAACACATGCCAAATTGTTCGATAAATGCTACTAGATGACCGTTCAATATCCGCAAATGATGATTTTTACTTAGCTTAGGCCCGTAAGTCTTAGAAAACACCGAAAAACTTAATTTATCGAGACAAAGTATACCAACATATAAAAAAAAATTCAGGCTTCTTGCCCATTTTTTTGTTAGTACTTGTACATTAACCTTACAAAACTAGTGTTAGTAGGAATAAACAAATTATAATTAAATGAAAACCTAAGTACTACACCACGGGTCTGTGTAGGCGCATCCAATGCCCCAGTATGGGGCTACCCCACCTATCGGCTATTGTGCTGAGGATGCTGTCGGAACTGCCACGCACCCTGTTCATAATGGAGGCGCATCTTTTTCTAATAATGGCGTGAAAACCAAAATTGCAGCTTCGGTGAACATGCCTGAGGCGCTACAGTATCGTGGCAACCCCATCAACAACCTAAAGGTGTTATTGTATTGTACGCCGCAAGGCGCTTGCCCTCTGCGTATAGTTAACCCACAGACTGCACGTGTAAAAGGACTGGCAGAATGCTGTGAAAAGTGTAGCATTGACTTGTTTAGTACATCGTGCAAATCTACGAGCCAACATATTACATCGGACAGCCAATGCCCTACACTCACGCTCAATGCCTGAGTCGTCTCTAATAAGATTATTCTACTCTTTGCTAAGGTCGTCGCAGACCCAGTGACCCAGATACTTGAAACGTGTGACTTTTTTCAGTGGACTACCATAAAGTTTTAGCGGTGGAATGTCTTTATAATATTTAGTACCGGCCTTAAACACTAGAAATTCACTTTTTCTGACGTTGTATCTGAGTCCACGGGCCCGCGTATACCTTTCACATATACTAAGCAGGCTCATCATAGCGCTAAATGATGGGCTTAGCAACACCATATCGTCAGCATAACTAGTGTTATTCACGCAAACTCCATCCACTTGACAACCCAGATAGGTATATGTTGCTAAGCTCAACTATCAACTGGTTAATGTACAGACTAAAAAGTCTAGGAGAGGTTAATCCACCCTGCCTCACACCACACCCGAGCCTGTACGTATCCGATAATGAGCCTGCCCACCTGACACAATTTTTTTGATTATTGTACGTACGTCATATACCACCATATCTAATGCCTTGGAAAGGGCTTGCTAAGAAACAGGCGTTTACAACTGTGTTTCTTGATGTGTAGTACTGGACTGCTTGAGAGATAATATAGTAGTTTCTAAAAAATGTCCACCATTTTTTTTTTATTGCCAACGGTGGCATATGATCAAACGGCCTACCTGATGGTAAGTAGTAACCGCCGCTCATGGACTATGGCAACACCAGGGGCACAGCCAAATCGCCGCCTACCATAAGTAAAGTATTCTTCTCAAACCTCGTTTAAAGAGGGACAAAACGTAACGCTGGGGAAACACCGCAGCAGGAAGTTCATTCCAGATCTTACACGTACGTGGTAGAAAAGAACGCTGTAAACGAATCATCGTGGACGGGATCGTTTCCAGGTGGTATGGATGAACCCTAGTACGGTGTCTCGTGGTCCGGTGGTAAAATGGCGATGTTGGTATCACCTCAAACAGTTCCTCAGACCACTCCCCGTAGAAGAGTCGATAGAGCACACAGAGAGCCCCAAAATCTCTCCACCGCCCCAACGACTCCAGCTCATCCGCGAGATTGGGATCATCGACAATTCGAACAGCGCGTCTTTGCAGGGAGTCAAGTGGGTCGAACTGGTATTTTGGTGCGCCTGCCCAGAGATGTGAACAGTACTCCACGTGAGGGTGGACTTGTGCTTTATACAGCACAAGTCGCTGCCTCGGTGTGAGGTATCGCTTGGCTCTGTTTAGGACGCCCAGTTTTTTGCTCGCCAATTTGGCTTTATCCTCCAAATGACTCCTGAACTGGACTTTACTAGATATGTCGATGCCAAGGATCCCAATACTTTCGGAGACCGGGAGAGTTACTGGAACTGGGGCGTCACGACAAATGCGTCCTTCTTTGCAGTGAACGCGCAAACCTGTGTTTGTGTTTGAACACAAAAAAAGTGTATTCGCGCTATATGTGGAGTTGGTGTCTTGGATAGCTGCAGACCGCTATTTCTAAAACACAATCTGTTACCAGTGCCATGTTTATATATTTATGAAATATGCATTTTTGTAAAAAAACACGCAAACCTATTTGTATTATTTAAGGAGACATCTAGACACAAATATAAATTTAAATTACCAGCTATAAAATTAGAAATATTCAGTCGAAACTCATTTTGTATGGCTATCAAAATATTTAACCACCTTCCACAAACATTTAGAGTGCTGCAGCTTCAAAAATTTAAAAAAGAATTGCGCAATATTTTAATAAAAAAAAAAGGTTACTACAGCACTAAAGAGTATTTTGAAGATAATAACATCAATAATATAAAATAATTGTATAATGTGGTGAGAGATAATGACATGAATTCAACAATGCGATAAATCAAAGAATAATATAACAAGTATAAATTGACATAATTTAAAATATAATTAACATTGATTTGCTTTTATTACATTGACATTTTATATTTATTACATAATTATTAATTAATATAGCACTATTTGCACGCCAGAAGGGGCAGAATATGATGTACTTAGATTTAAGCTGACACCTGTATCATACCATGTTCGAGCAAATAAATGGATTATTATTATTATTATTCGTAGGGTTGAATTGAACCAAGTTCTTTTCTCCCCATTCCGAGGCCCACCCTAGAGAGCGCTCGACTTCAGACACAAGTTGGATTCGCCTCTCCTCCAGCATGTTCCGAGGGATTTTCTGATGGCTGGTATATCGCGCATCACCCGTACTGTCATCTGCATAGCAATGCATACTCTGTATTGAGAGCAAGTCATTGATATGCAGGATGAACAGCGTTGGGGAGAGCACCGAGCCTTGAGGAACGCCAGCATTAATCTCCACGGTATCAGAGCAGCATCCGTCTACAACGACTTTGATGCTGCGACCATGGAGGAAGCCAGCGATCCATTTGCAGAGGCCCTCGGGGATTCCATACGATGGTAGCTTCGATAAAAGGGCTCTATGCCAGACCCTGTCGAATGCCTTCGCGATGTCCAGGCTGAACGCCAAAGCTTCACCCCCACTCTTCAAGGCCTCTGCCCAACGATGAGTGAGGTACACGAGAAGATCAACAGCAGATCGACCTTGACGAAAGCCGTATTGGCGATCACTGATCAGCTGGTGATCCTCAAGGTACTGCAGATGTCGGCGGTTGATAACTCTCTCCAGTACCCTGGAGAGCAGGGATGTTATCGCGATTGGCCTGTAGTTCGACGGGTCCGACCGATCACCCCTTTTGGGAATAAGGTGAATATGGGCTACCTTAGGAATCCTGCCGGTACTGTATGAAAGGCGGAACAGGCGCGTAAGGATGGGGGTCAACTCAGGGGCGCACGTTCGGAGAACCACCGCAGGGATGCCATCTGGCTCACTCGACTTATGGACGTCCAGTAGCAACAGCTCCCGCCTGACCACACGTTGCGTAATGCGGATTTCAGGCATGGAGCTTTCACACCGAGGGATGGTTGGTGGTGTGGCCGCTCCGGCGTCTATGGCGCTCGGATCCTGACTTTTCCTGTCCCTATTCCAGGCCAGGTATGCAGACTGCTTCTGGCGTGCAGCCGTCCTACAGGCTTTGCTAAACCATGGACGGCTGCGACCGCCAACCGGTATTTTGGTGCTGGGGATGAATAATACCCGGTCGAAACCCAAACTGTGCATCATTCAGCTTAATTTGGGTTGCCAAATGTCTGCTAATCAAACCGTCCAGCACCTTGACCAATACAGCCGCTAGCGATATGGGCCTATAGTTTGTAAGATCTGATGTGTCCCCCGTCTTATCTATATCTCTATCTCTATCTCTCCTATCATACAATGGGTACTACATGTGTGTTTTAATTAAATCGTCTGGCAGGTAAGAGTGACTCAGACACAGCGTGTAAAACATTGCCAGTACCCTCGCCAGATGAATGTCAGCATTTTGGAGATGTTCTATGCTGAGGTGATCGTGTCCTGGAGATTTGCCTCGTACCATATTGCTAATGACATTAGCAACATCTTTGCTGTGAATCTTACATTTAACTCCGTGAACATCTCAGAATCGAACACTTGCGACAATATACCTCGAGGAGATACAACTTCAAATTGTTTCTTAAACAAATTAGTAATACTTTCTAACATTTATCGAATTTTACACATTTTGAAATAAAATCGCGTTTACTTTGTTTTTATACTATCCCGACGTTTCGAATACTTTACAGCATTCATGATCACGGGTGGATTTAGATGGTAGACGTCCAAAGCTAAGCAAATTTGTTTCAACGTTTTTATCCACCCACATTAATATGATTTTACAAAGTTTTGGTTTATTTATTTCAACCCCACATAATATTCGTTTAGAAACACAATTAAAAATATCTACTTTAAGTTTTATGCTCACAATGTATAAGATTTTAAGCTAGTATAATAAACATTTTGATCTACATTTTAGCACTTGACATGCTCAGCTACTCTTAAAGTACAAATTATAATTTGTGAATAAGGAAAAAGAGTATTTTAGTTCCCGCTTGTACTAAAATACTCTTTTTACTTATTCACAAATTATAATTTGTACTTTAGTATAATAAAATTAGTATAATACTCTAAGTTTTAAAATTTTTTGCTTATATTTAGTGCTTAAAAATTCTACCACAAACTACCAATTAAAATTTTTAAGTAATCAAAAAACTACCAGTAAGAAGACAATATTGATTATGAGTTTATATTATTAAATAATATATATAATATATATAAATTGGGATGTTTCTTAATTTCAATAGCCTTACGTATCATTCTACGACGATATCGATGTTCTTTTTAGAGGATTTGAGGTTTGTGAAACCTGATGTAATGGCGGGTGTGGTCCTGTATGTGCTCACAAATTGCAGACTTTGTATAGCGACTGTGCTTCACATCAGCTATGTGTTCTGAATGGAGAGTCTCACCACCATCCTTCACAGCTACCGTGTCTAAATCTTTGTTTCAGAGAGCTCAAGGAATCTGTGATGAAGAACACCTGGCTGGTGAGTTGCAGCATGTAAAGAAAGTTTTACATGCTAATAAGCTGCAGGTTCCACGCTGCCGTCACAGAAACCGAGTTGTTGCCTACTGAGTTTTGTGGCCGGATCTTCCTCAGTCAGGCCACGTTCCGATCCGGTGGTAGCTTTTAAGTCTTAGCTTCTATTAAAATCAATAATATAAAGTAATAATCAATATTATACTAATTTTATTATACTAGCTTAAAGTCCACCCGTGATCATGAATGCTGTAAAGTATTCGAAACATCGGGATAGTAGAAAAATCAAATAAACGCGATAGATTCCGTAAACGTAATTTTATTTCAAAATATAGAAGATGTTGTCACGATTATAGAAGTGTGTAAATGTATTTAGATATTTTGATATATATTTTTAGCATTTGACATGCTTAGCACAATACATTAAACACAAAGTGAAAAATGTGTAATCGAAAATAACAGTCAGGAGCAGGATTTGAACCTGCATCTTCTGGATACCGTCCAGATGCTTTACCAATTCAGCCATCCTGACAATTGCTCCTGACTGCTAATTTCGATAACACATCATACTTAACGTCTTTGGGTGACGCCTGCGCCATCTGTCGGAAGTATTTTCATACATTATTTTCACTTTGTGTTTAAAGTGTGTAAATGTGTTACTTTTTTTATACTACTTGGGTGGCACACAAGCATACGCCCACCTGATAGGAAGCGGTTACTGTAGCCTATAGGCGCTAGCAACACCAGAGGCAACACGTGCGCTACGTCATCTCCAAGGAAAGGGATAGGTGGAGAGAAAGGATATACTCACCGTACAAAACACAACCATCACCGAAATTGTCTGGCCGCTGGCGGGTAGCAGCTAGTTTATAATATTAGTAAGGATTTAAATCCTGAATAGAGGGCTTATCTAGGCTGGATGTAGTTGCCATCGCAGAGAAGAGTACAAAAGGTAAGTTGCAGGTGAGTGAGGGCGCCACACTACCCTGCTGGTGTTCATGAACGACAAGGTGTGCACTGTGTGCAGTTAGGGAGATATATTTTTCCGCGTTAAGCAAAAAAAGGCAGTCACGCTTAGTTCTCGTTCTATGAAAGTTTTGAATCACGTATTATTATAGATTTCGTCGATGTTAATACTTCATAATTTGCATGCCTGCACCAGTTACCAACCTTACCAGTTAGCTACGTGACAGGAGCAGTGTCGCGCGCGACATGGCAACACCTCTGTGCACATGCTAGTAAGGAACAAAGCGGCCAGCATGAGGGAATTTCCAACAAACAACGAGCCCCGAAATTATGAGTTGTGTGTAGGTACATATACATACGTGGCGCGGTCGTTATCAGCTTCTGGGAAATGTTTGGATTGTACCGGCGTCAATTATTTATCGTTAATGGAATAATTTGCGATCTTTGTTTAGATATTTGTTGTTCACAAGATCGTATCTCCATTATTAAAAGCGGTAAGTATCCCACGTTTTGGATACCCTCGTCTCGGATTTATGCTCAGAATAATAACTAAAGCAGATTTATGCATATCCTATATTAATATTGGGTCATGTTATGATCTATATGAAGGAACGCGCAGTGATTTACACTAGGGAGCGCACAGAATACGCTCGATCTCTAACATCCATTATATTAAAATCCTGATTAGGCAATACATTTGAAATGTGAGTTAAATAGTTGCTTATTATGTAATTATCATAGGTGGCCAATTATTATTACTAGAGTTTTTATAGATCTACCGGAATCTCACGGCAAAATCGGAAAGGAGACGGGAATTTTTAAACTAATAATTAAGTATGAGGGGTTAAAGTATGAAATTGCCGATTAGTACTGAAAAATTAAAATTCGTTTTTTTTTTCATTAACATATTTATTTAATCAAAATATCTACCATTATTATCTATACATTGCTGCCATCTAATAGGAAGGTCATTTTATGCCTTTGCTATAGAACTCTGGCGATCTAGATTCTACAAACTGTGCGAAAGTATTTTGTATTGCCTCCTGGGAAGAAATCTTTTTTCACGTAGAAAATTGTCCAAATCACGAAAAAAATTGTAGTCCGTTGGAACAAGGTCTGGCGAATACGGAGGGTGACGAATGGTTTCTTATTGCAGTTCCTGTAGAGTTAAAACGGTTTCTCGTGCTGTATGAGGTCTCGCGTTATCATGGAGCAATAATGGTGAAGATCGATTCATGAGTCGGGGCTGTTTCACTGCAAGTTTTGCTATCATTGTTCAGAGTTTGGCACAGTAGACCTGCCGTTATAGTTTGACCAGATCGGAAAAATCTATAGTGAATAACATCATGCTGAGACCGCCAAACAGTTACCATTACCTTTTTATTGGTAAGCTTTGCTTTAGGACACTGTTGCGGCGTTTGACCTGGGGTCAGCCATTGCATTTTTCGCTTACGGTTGTCGTAAAGAATCTACTTTTCATCACATGTCACAATTCGATCTAATATTCCTTCATTTCTGTATAGATTCGACAAGGCAACACGAGTTTTCTTTCTGCAGATAAATTTTCACGGTCTGATTCGATGTGGTTTAATTGTTATTAAATTTTTAAAAAAAAGTGAATATTTACGCTTGACGTGACACTAAAATCAGTGCTATCCTTATTCGTGAGAACTATTTCTAAAGACCAATGTAGAAGTACTTCTTAAAATTAGCGCTAGATGGCGTATAAGACACGAGAAGGTACTTTTTGAAATTAGCGCTATCTATGTGATTTATTGAAAACTACTTAGCAAGACCAATACATTATTAGTTACTTATCAAATAATCAATTTTATTGTGAAAAATGAAGATTATGAGGCGTGCACTTTTGGATTTTCCAAAGTACCACGGCCCACGGCCCACCTGATGGTTAATGGTTTAGATGGCGTCGTGCACGGACTGAACTACACCGGGATTGCCAAACCACTGCTCACAGTGCTCACCATTTCGTTTCGCAAATATGAAATAAACAATTAAAAGGCTATCTCCCGCTACATCCATGACACACCGTCGTGCTTCATGGCCGGTCACACAGGAGATGGTGGTACCAACCAGCTCAAGATCGATAGCAAGTAAGTATTCCCACTTGGTACCCAGCCCTTTTTTTTTATTTTAGGTGGGCAAAAATGTCCTACCGCACACCCCGCTACCCGGGGAGACAACAGGGTAGTGTGGGGCTCTCACCCACTAAAACCCACCGTGCGCCTCCACCCGCCCTTGCTACGGCGGATCACGGGTACCGCGTCGTTTCGACCGCGATCCGCAGGCGGCAGCCCCTTCGGGCACCCTCTCTTGAGCGACGCCTCGCGCACTTGGGCGGCGCACCTTCGCGGTAAGCTTCCGCGGACGGCAGGGTACTCCCCGACCCCACCGTCCGCAGCCTCGGCTAGGGCGGCATCAGGCGCAGGTAAGCGCGCGCATGCCGCCACGCGCGCCGGCGGCGAATCGGGTCCGCGAAGGAGGATTCCTCCCGGGCCCTCTCCGCCACCTCCTTCCGCGAGATTACAGCCAGAGCCGCGAGATTCGCAGAAGGCGGCGACCGCGGTCCAGGCCCACCCCCGCGTAGAGTCGTCGACACGCGAGACTCGGTCCGCCCAAATTCAGCATCAGACGGACGCCGTGCCGACGAGCTTTGGCGCAAGACGGCGGAAGTGCTCGTCAAAGTGCCACCGTCCATCCAATACCAGATATTTGATGTGGGCCTGGATTGGCAAGCCCACACCGTTGACCGTGGCGGATGGGCCCCGTCGGCGCCCATGGAAGAGTAGGGCCTCCGACTTTTCAAGGGTTGGTACCCAGCCCTACCACCAGTAATGTAATGGGTGATAATCGCTTACTTCCCTTAGCCGCCTCGTACGCCACCCGTGGGGAAGAATGGGGTGGTGACACTTGTATTCTTAGTCCGTCGCCTTCTGCTCATCGCCTTAAATAGCCAACATGCTTATTTAATTTGAAGAAAAACCGAGCATTGTTTTTTGCAAAATATCCAGTCAAATAACATAGTAATATTGTTTCTGTACACGTGCAAGGTCTTCATAGACCGGGAAAGAGAGAAGGAGAGCGATGAGTGGCGATGCGCAAGTTTCAAGAGGTGGGTTATATATTGGACAACTTGCGACAACAGAGACTATGCGCCGATGCGGTGGCCTGGAGTTCCTTAGAGAACAACACTTTGAGAATTACTGCATTAGACTAGTTAACAGAAACAGTTACTGTATACCTAATTATACGACTCTGGGCATGTACAATGAAAAAAATACTTACCTATTACAATTTTGTACCTAATTAAGGAACACATGAGCAATGTAAACATTTAATTATTTTCCTTAGTATTGTATTAAATACGTGTGTGGGTAAATCACGTAATTTTTTTCTAAATATGTATGTACCTACTACCTTAATTTTTGTGTCTTAGGATTCTCTGTATTCTTTGAAATCATTGTCTTCTTTGAGAATTGTAACTGTTCCGTATTGTTGACATTTCCTCAGATGCCTACACACGTTTCTGTAATTATGTTTAAGATGAACTCTTTAGTCAATACTTTCGCAAGTAATTAACAAATTAACCATGAAATGCTCAAATTATGTATTTGGCGATAAACGTATGCGGTGGCGTGGCCTATGATCTTATATAACTATTATTAAGAACAAAGAACCGGACACAGTGCTTTAGTTTATAACACACAAAACATTCGCGTTGACAGATAACAAAACCGCCGCGAATACATTTAGGAATTTGATCGTATGTGAGCTCCGCGTCAACAGAACAGATACACTCGTATATCAGCGTGTGGTATTGTGATGATAACCACAAGTTATTATTATATTGTAGACTTCTGTTTAACTACAGCAACATCATGGGAACTTAGAGGGTATCCGAAAGGGTAAGCTGCCGGCGGACCGTGGAAGTTATGTCACACAGTTCCAGTGGTCCACCAGTAAGAAGCGGAGATTACTATTACTCATCAGTTAACTTGCTCCAACACGAACTAGCCAACTACGAACGAACTAGTGGGCAGTATTAGCAATTTTTTTTCATATTCCCTAGTCTAGACCGATAGCTAGTAACAAACAAGTATCTAATTATAACTAACTAATCTATAGTAACTATTTGAGGCCCATGTCCAGCAGGAGACGTTGAAAGGCTGATGCATGGATGGATGAATCTATATCAATTTACGTGTGGACTGGCTAATCAGAACCAGGACAGAGAAACTTGGAGGTATTGGACGTTACGCTCCAAGTTTAAATTAGATTTACCTACTTACATACTGATAATGCATTACTATAAATTACAACGTTCATCGCATTACGGTCCTCCCATTGTGCATGAGACTCCTCTCAGTGCGAGGAGGATTAGAAATTCCATTGAGAAAGTGTATGCATGAAAGAAAACGAACCGTCTTAGACGAGATCGTTTCCTAATGGTATGCATGAAGTCTACTACCTACATCTCGTGGTCTGGTGTAAAAACAGCGATGTTGGTACCACCTCAAACAGCTCCACAGAGCACTTCCCATTGAAAAGTCGATAGAGCACACAGAGAGCCCTAAAGTCTCTCTACTGAGACCCCAGTATATCCGAGAGATTGCGAGAAATACCTAGTGTATCCCCACACGGAACTAGTACCTACCAGGATACATTTGGGTAGTTATCTGACACCTTTACTTATGTACACTTGTACTGCGCCCGGAGCTGATATCCACTAATCGCTTGTTTGTGCACCAACAGCGGCCCGCACAACAACTCCCCTCGTTAACGTGTTTACTGACACGATAACTGTACTGACCAGCCGTTTGAGGAAAACACACATCGTTATCTTGTTATTTTTGGCGATAAGTGATCCTGGGGTCCGCATGGTACCGATCTATGGGCTACTAGCTAATAGGGTTCTCATTGCTGCGCTCTTCAGAAACGTTTTTCCTGTTTGTTGAGTTACAATGATTTGAGGGGCTCCATATCCCAACCATGCTCCCCGCTACCCAAAGGGACTACAAGCTAGTGTGAGGCTCTTATCTATGGTAAGGGAGAACGCGGACTGAGCTTCAAACGTCGGATGGCAAAATAAAATATAAGATAATTATGTATATCTTACGTATTTTGACAAAATATATGAAAAAAAATCGGTGAGTTTTTAGAAAACCATTTTCTATACCTACCATAGGTTATCCGTAGCGGCACCAGGACGACTCTTTGTGTGATCTGCAAATGGTTGTTCTGAGTGAACTTTGTGTCCGTGAAATGGTATGTTTATAAAGTCCCCCGCGGTACAAGGATTATTCCTTACTGCAGGGTGTTGTCATAAATCACTGAAGTAGGTAGTAGATTTTGATATATTTTGAGTGCCTCTGTGGTGCAGCGGTAGTGTAAGCGACTGCTGATCATGAGATCTTGGGTTCCATTCCCGAGTCGGGTAGTGTTATAGAGCATTTTCGTAAAAATAAAAATTCTCAGTAGCAGCCCGGAGTTTGCAAATGTGTAGATAGGCAATAGGCTCGCCCCCTTTTACGTGGGTCTTAAGCATAGCTGACGAGCCGTGGGTGTGTAATACACCTCTGCCTACCCCTTCGGGGAATACAGGCGTATATTTGATTATAGCGGGAAAGCCGTCTATTTATTTATTTTCTATGCGCAAAATGAAATGGTGAGCAGCAGCTTGGCAGTATTCTTAGTATTGTTGAATCTGTTTGTGGCAGTTAACAGTTATGTTTATGGTACCATCAAGTGGGCCGTGGCTTGTCACCCACCTAAAACAATAAAACGTAGCAAGCTGATAGTATTACTTTTCATTAGTTGTTAATATAGCAGGTATGTGTCCAGCAGTTGACGATAAAAGGCTGATAGATAGATAGTTGTTATCACAAAGATCTGGTTGCCAGACACGAGACGTAGAAGAACTTATTGAGAAAGTATGGTAATTAGTTCACTGTATAATAACTTAGGGTCAGTGTAGGAGTGGTCTATTGTCTGAACACCACTCATTTTATGGCCAGAGCTATGCCCAAAAACGTTATTAAATAACATAGGCTAATGTTGTATCGACATTGAAGAGATCTTGCGCGCAGTCTTTGGGATAACAGGTGTATTCAATGTAACAATCGAGGATTTGAAGCTAGCCATGACCAGAGAACCTGTGCAATTTTCGAAGGGTATTGTGCTGCTCTTGAGATGCTGTCATCACTCCAAGGTCTCCAAGGGAATTCCAGCAGTTGTCGTAGTCGGGTTATCTATAACAGGCAAATCTGAACTAACCATGTGGAAAAATGCCATTATTGTCATCTTACACTCGAATAGTTCACAATTAACTCTAAAGTTAAAGGTAAAAGAAGTACTGCAAAGTCAGTGGTATATTTCGATCCCCAATCCAAGGTTCAGATCTCGTACGAGTACCGTGTACCTCTAACTCTGACTTTTCGAGATTTTGTCGAAATTATGTATTTGATATATTTGTTTACAATTTATCACAGCTCGGTGAAGGAAAACATCGTGAGGAAACCTGCTTGCCTGAGAGATTTACTCGACGGCTTGTGAAGTCTGTTAACCCGCATTAGATCACCTTGGTGGACTATGCTTTAATTCCTCTCAGGAGTAGAGAGACCCTTGCCCAATAGTGGGTCGGACTGGTTTTCCTTCTGGTACAGGTAGCACCCGGTGGTGAATTATAATAGAATACGATTATCTTATGAATACCTATGTTTTGTAGTCAATACTTCAATAGTCTCCTTAATCGACACATTAGTGGTCTTTGACGACCTTTTACAGCCCTGGGGGCATCAAAACACAAGCTTACATCGGCAAGGGATAAATTAAGTGTTGAAATTATTTAGTCAAAGTAGGTACATATTTTGTCGTGTACGATGGTGGGTTAGTAGATAAGTATACGCAGATTATTTTAGTGCCAAATGTAAAAACGTAGATAAGAAGTGCGAATGTCAAGGGCGTGAGTCGCTTGTATGTTGCGCGCTCTCGCGAGGGATACTGTTCGCGTCTCTGCTGTCTAACGAGTGTGGACACACTGCACAGCAGATCACTTAGACTCCCGGGTGCAGCGCGCATCCCGAACCCTCGTTATCGTGCGTTTATATAAGGCACAGGCGCCCATCCCCCGGCACACTCTCTGTGTTGTTACAGACGGACGCACCCGCCTAACTCTTCACCCTACGCAGCGCCATGGCAGCCAAGTTATTCATCCTCATTGCGTGCATCGCCCTTGTAAGTACCCAGGCTGCTAGTCCTGTGCCCCTCGCGCCTGCCCCTGCTAACATTCAGCTGTGTTCGTCCTCAGAGCCAGGCGCGTATGGTGCGCCGCGACGCGCCCTCCCCGCTGCAGGACCTGCCACAGCACGCAGAAGAGTTTAGGAAGACCTTTGAGGAAGAGTTAAAAAACATCCTTAATTCCAAGAACACAGAGGCTGTAAACAAGGCGCTTAAGGAGGGCTCCGACTCCGTGCTGCAGCAGTTGTCAGCCTTTTCCTCGAGTATACAGAATGCGGTAAGTTACACTTATGTTGCATACCTGAACATATATTGCGGATTCGGTATTTTTTTAGAAACAAGCTAAGTCGGCCGTTCCGGTGTTTTTGAACATACTAGCGCATTACCCAGCTTCGGTCTCGTCGTAGTGCTACCATCTATCACTATAAGGTGACTTCATTTTTGATAAGGATTTGCGTAAAATCTTATCATTATGTTCACCTACAGTATTAAAGAAACCCATAATTAAACACAAAGTGAAAACTGTGAAATCGAAAATGACAGTCACGAGCAGGATATAGTGCTAAGCATGTCAAATGACAGTCACGAGCAGGATATAGTGCTAAGCATGTCAAATGACAGTCACGAGCAGGATATAGTGTTAAGCATGTCAAATGACAGTCACGAGCAGGATATAGTGCTAAGCGTGTCAAATGCTAAATATATATATAAAAATATCTAAAGAGAAACCCATAATGTAAATTTTCACAGTCCTAGCCCCAGGAGCTTAGGCTGTGCGTTGATGTCAGTCGGTTACTCTTTTATATTATACATATACGAGTAGATAGAAGAAGATAGATTATGCAGTTCATATGCGAAGTTAAAGCGGTCAGTGACATGTCGGTATATATGTGATCTAATCTGGACTATAGTTTTAATTTAAATAACGTGAAGGTCACGTGAATGTCGTCCGTTATTCTAAATTAATATTTAGTGAGGCATGCAGTAGGAAACTCATAAGGACTGAGGATATTTTTTTCACAACTTACTTTTACGGTATACCCACGGCTGACCCAGTGCGGATTGACCTCACAAGCTGTTGAGAAAATCTGTCGGAGTTGCAGGTGTCCTCACGATGTAATCAATCAGCAAGCAGTAATCATTTGTTAACTACTAGACACATAATTTCGGAATTATTGAAAAATCTGAAGTGTGTGCCTGACCAGGTCTCGAGCTCAGACTGGGTATTGATCTCGATACCACTGTATTTTCAGTCCTTAGTTTACAATCACCAGAGATATGTTTATGAAAATTTAAAATTGATATAGTCTAATTATATAAAACGTGTCGGCAGGTGGGTGACGCCAACGGCAAGGCGAAGGACGCACTGGAGCAGGCGCGCCAGAATCTCGAGCGCAGCACGGCCGAGCTTCGCGCGCAGCACCCTGACGTGGAGCAGCAAGCCACCGCCCTGCGGGACCGCCTGCAGAGCGCCTTTAGCAATGCCCTAGAGGTACCGCCAGTCCCTGCTCCTCGTAACGTCTCGTGAACACATGGCCAGTAGTTACTCACACACTTGTTCTCCCACAGGAATCACAAAAGCTGGCCAAGGAGTTCGGCAGCAACTTGGAACAGAGCAACCAGAAGCTCGCGCCCAAGATCAAGGAGGCGTACGACGATTTCGTGAAGGGGGCGCAGTCCGTGCAGAAGAAACTTCAAGACGCTGCCAAGGAGTGAGAAGTGTTAGCACCACACTGTGATCTGTGACATTACAAACTACAACTGTCTCACGTGTTTTATTAGCAAGGCTCCGTCTTACCCACGTACCACCTCGCCGCACACACCATACTGACAAATGTATTCAGGAGAAACTTCCACCACAGGAGGGCCTAGAAGGGTTCTCTTCGCCTTTATCAAAACATTGACTTCCATAAAATATGAGTGCCAGATCGTGGCATCTAATGTCTGTAGATATTGATTGGCCTTTTCAAGGTCTCGCGAAACTTGACCATCTTACTTTCTTCTTTGCAGTTCATTATAAATCCCAATGGACGCAGGTTGATGTGACACAATGCGCCACGCTGGACCTTCGGGTCAGTGTGAGGGTGGTGTTTCGACTACTCGTAGTGATATTATATTCTTAACATACTTCTTTCGAAATCATGTGTAGAATAAAATCGTGTAGTGAAATAATGTATAGACTTTAACTACACTATAGTTACATACTATTAGCCTTTGCCGCGACTTCGCCGCAGCCAAAAGCTAGTTTTTAGGTTAAATCTTAGGTTCCCAATATAGTAGCGGGATAAAATGTATACCAGTTTTTAAGTCTTATCACTTACGAAAAATCTCAATTACACTGGCCGACCCGGGGATCGAAACCGAGACCTCATGATCAGCAGTCGCTTACACTACCGCTGCACCACAGAGGCAGTTTTTGTCAAATATCCTAAATGTACAGACACAGCTCTGTTACAGCTTTATAATAGAATAGATACTTACTTTATACTAGACTAGCTTCTGCCCGCAACTTTTCAGAAAAGACGAAACCCCACCACGTGAGAAATAAACGTCTGATTGATTGTTTAAGCTTATCCATACAAACTCCTTAAGGGGATAACAAAAATATTCAATTTATATATCCAGATCTATACTAAATGTTCTTCAATACTCAGTAGCAGCAGGAGTTTGGAATTATGCCCGGTAGACGGCTATATATAGGCTCGCCCCCTATTACGTGGGACCTAAACATAGCTAGCGAACCGTGGGTGTGTAATACACCTTTGCCTATCCCTTTGGGGATACAGGCGTGACGCTATGTTTTATGTTTTTTCCTTCAATTCGTCGCTGGCGGTGGTTGGGGGACAGCGAGGAGATTTAACTCCCTGGCCCTCTCCGCCGCTTCCTTCTGCGAGATGACTTCCTCTCAGAAGGAAGCGACTGCGGCCCAAATCATTAAATAAACCTGTGTTCCAAAATATTGCTTTCTAGTAAGTATTAGTAGTTTGGCCGCGCGTTGATCGCCTGTCAAGACCAACGATTTAATATAGGTATTATGTCTGGGCCACATCTTAGAACTTCATGTTGTGGAAGACCAATTCATAAAATGGTCAGGTTTTTATGAAATAGTCAGTCACAACACAACATTAAGTTGCTAATTCTATGATCTGGCTACAGATATGATTGCCTTTTGATGTGAAATCATCTAATGCAAACGCTGAAACACTGAATTAAAGAAAAGCTGGTAGATACCCTTGTCTTGGAGCGGTTTAACTATTGTGACACTATTTATGATCCACGTCTTCTTTCGAGAACCAATAAACTCATGCAACGTGTTCAGAATGCCTGCGCTAGGTTCTGCTTCCGCGTACCGCGGCGCAGCCATATCACACCTTTCCTTAATGATGCTAATATCCTTAAGATGTCAGCCAGAAGACAATTCCATCTTGCAACCCAGTTATTTGGCGTGATTACAAAAAAACAGCCAAAGTACCTATACCAAAAACTTAACTGGCGCCAAGATAAATTTACATACGCAGCTCGCTCTATGTGTAATGCATTGTCCACGCCCCGATATAAAACAGCAGCTTATGAAGGTTGCTTCAAATTCGCAGCCACTAAATGCTGGAACTCTATTCCTCCCCCCTTGCAACAAAAAACGAGTAAATTCGCTTTTAAAAGTAGCTTAAAACGACATCTTCTGCACAAACAGCAAAGCAAAGTACAATGTGGCTTGGGCTGATAGATTATCTATTCAATGTTCTCATAAATGTATGTATTGTAATCTCTAAATATGTATTTCTTTTTTGATGTGAAACATCTAATGCGGAGGGAGAGTAAAATCGGCTGTTAGCGTGGCGACGCTTTTATTGTGTGATAGAGCTGGAAGGTGACCACAGTAACTCTGTAATGAAACGACGCAACCCCATCGAGTTCGGAATAATTTGATTCATCTTGAAGAGTACTTTGTCTTTAGATGGTATCCAGGGTCTGATGATGGAGCTAGAAGGTGGCCATAGGAACTCCGTTATAAAATGACATAACTCCATCGAGCTTGGGCTCGTATGATTTGTCTTGACGAGTACTTTATTTATTTTATTTATTTCCAAAATTACATAGTTACAATAATTTTCCAAAAAGATCTTACAAAGATCTTAGGAATGCTTTGGCACTCGTACTAGGATAAAACCTGTGTCACGAATGCCGTAACCTTCCCTCGAACCCTCGTAAGTAAAGTAAAATTTTAACCATGTACATTATGTAATTGTAGGGTATTATTTTAAAATATTTTTTTTTCTATTGCATGCAAGATTTTAAATTTATTTAGACAATAATAACATAGTTTACCGGAATTTAATATTATATAACATGCACATCATATTAAATTCCGGTTTTATAAAATATAGGATGTGTATTAGTGTGTGTATGTGTGTAGTATGAATGTTTGGGTGTGTATGCGTGTGTTTAAGCTCACTTGTGTGTTAATGTGGGTAATTTCACAATCGTAAGCAATTTTTCGGTCTCATCGTAGTTTAAAGTTTTTAACCATTTTATGATGATCTTTTTGCAAATATACAAAGGGGAGCTATAAATATTTAGTTGTCTGTTGATGGGATTGTAAAGCCTTGAGCTTAATATCCAAAAGTGACGATCAGCAAAAGCAGTTCTGTGGCTGTCAATTTTACAAATAGTCGCCTTTGAACGTTTACCAACGTTTGACGAGACATATGGTACCATAATATGCTTACGTAGGGTTGCTTGCAATATATAGACTCGTCTTACTGAGAGGAAATCACATAAGTTATAAAGAGGTGCAGTTGGGTGTCGAAGCGGTTTTTTGTACATGACTTTAAGGACCGCTCTCTGTGCTCTTTCTACCCTCAGCATAGTAGTTGTATGTGTGCCACCGCATGCCAGAATACAATAGCTAATCAGTGATTGCCCAAGAGCATAATATACCGTTATTAATATTTTAGGTTCAGCAACATCTCTCAATCTCTTGAAGACAAATAAAAGTTTGCAGATTCGGCTTACTAGACTATCAATATGTTCTCCCCACCCTAGCGTACTGTCGACAAGGACACCCAGGTATTTGATAGTAGAGGTTCGCGTAATATATGGATAGTTACAGGACACTGAATCCAAAGAGTTACAAGAGTGTGCTTTAATTAAATAATTTTAATTTTTAGGTTGACTGTTACGAGTGCAAATGAAAAGGTTATATATTTTGTTTTGTCTAGATTTAGGGTAAGAAGATTTTTAGCTAACCAGGTAGTGACAATTTTTAGAGCATATTCCGCGTAAATTTGAGCTTCCTTCCAATCATGACCATCCACCAATAACTACTTTGTCTCTAGATGGTATCTAGGGTCTGACGATGGAGCTGGAAGGGCCACAGTAACTCTGTAATGAAACTACGCAACCCTATCGAGTTTATACTCGTTTTATTCGTCTTGAGGAGTACTTTGTCAAGTTATGATCATTTTGTTTCTACAAAATAATTTCGATGTTTTCACATCTGCTAGACGTCCCGCGACGTCTAGTTTTTTTGGTGAAGGTTTTTTTTGTTTTATTCTCGATTGTCTAATTTTAATTTCATATTAAGTAGCCAGCTATGTTTTGATTTTTTGTATTACTATTATTTACATTTCTCCTATTTAAGTCTGCTTTTTGACATCCGTACGCTACAGGGCTCACATTGCAAACCAGCTTTGCAGAGCAACATTGCTGCTCTGCAAAATTATAGCTGAATGCGGGTCTTATTGTCGCTTACTTTGTTTGTTATTATGTTTGTCAGTCTTATTTTCCATTACGTTTTGTAGTTAAGTGGCAATAAAAAGCAGTTTTCTTCTTTCTTTCTTTCTTTTAATTCAGAGGGAGGGTAAAATAGCGTTTCAACGTTGCCACGCCAATTTGTTTAATTGTTTTAACGCCATCTGTTGACAAAAGTATGTAACTAGGAATAACGGCAATCAATAAATCAATAACAGTTTTAATTTATCTATAGATAACGAGTGGGCGTTTACGAAGAATTATATAACACTCAAACAATATTCTCATTTATCTATACAGTATACAATATACATATAATTGCTTGTACCGACTGACTGACGATCAACGTAGAATGTAAACCGCTGGGGTTGCAAACTTGAAATTTTGGTAGTTGATGCCTTTTTTGTTGTAGAGATCCACTATGAAAGAATTTTTGAAAATTTTGTCCCTAAGAGGGTAAAATAAGGTATAAACGGTTGTATGGAACTCTGTCAGCTTGAAAGTAAGAAGCATGAAATTTTATATAACTGTTTTTGATCAGCAATAATGTAGATACATCCTACATGTATAATGAAATTTGAAAAAAAATACTACCAAGATGGTTATTTAGGGGTTGAAAGTTTGTATGCGAAGTTCGTCATTACACGCTTTTTATTAGCTTCACCTGTATGTTTGTATGTTTGTAACATCGCGTCCTTTGGGCGCGATTTTGACCCACTTTAAACGGCCTGATTTCGTTCAAACTTTGTAGATTTATCGAGGACGGATGACAATGCAGTAATTTGATAAAATTATTCGGTTATCATCGGTTTTTTTTTTGCTTCTATTTTAGATTCCCAGTATAGTTATTTATCTGTGTTCTACTTTCATGTACTATTACTTATTACTTATCTAAGAGTATTACTTATTTACTTTACTCTTTGCTTCGTACTTTTGATACTATTTTGAGACTAAAGAAGAAAATAAATTATAGTTTAAAAAACTAAAATAACACGCTTTAAATAGCTTTTTTTTTTATAAAAACCACTAAAAGCAAAAAATAAATTATTAAAAAAAAAGAAAACCACCTTCAAAATAATATAATTGGTATTTACAAACGATTCTGTACTAGACACCTACTGATGTGATTGAAGCCGGTGCCAAAAATGTTTTTAGTGGCACCGGGAAATCATATGTCAATATCCCTTTACAAAGCTTTCCAATCGTTATATTAGAAAATACCTACTGAGTTCTGACCATCACATAAATATTAACAAAATAATCAAGAGAACATTGTCATTGGCGGAATTATCAGGATCGCCACAAGTCAATATAAGAAGAAGAAGTATGTCAATACCTTTTTTTTTGTTAAGGTGGGAAAACATGTTCCAAATCGCACACCCCCAACGAACAGGGTAGTGTGGGGCCCTCACCCACTAAAAAAACCCGCCGTGTGCCGTCTCTCCGCCTTTATTGGCGGGCCACTGGAACTATGTTACATTCCTTTTCCTTCAGTGGTCCGCCGGCGGCTTACCCTTTCGGGTAACCTCAACTGAGCGACGCATCCGCACACGGAGCGTCGGAGGCCTTGCAGGTGGCGGACGTTCCCCGGTTCATCCACTATGTGCAGATATCTGCCTAAGCAACCGTGCCCCGACAGCACCTGCACCAGTCGGAAGGTAAGGACTCCGTGCCGTCGCTCCGCCCACTCCTACAGCACCGGCTGGAGCGCCCCTACGGTCCAAAGACCGGAACCGGGGCTCCTCCAGCCGTACCCCCCCTCCATCTGGCCACGGCCGCTCGGCGGGCGTCGCCCTGCCACCTGGCCACATCCCTTGGGGGGTACCATCCCCCTCCAGCTCTTGCGCCGCCCGCCGTCGTATGTAAATGGTATTTTGGGGGGTAGAGGAACAGGGTGTAAGGTTCCTCATCCCCCATTGAAAAGGGAGGATTCTCCGACCAGACGGCTGTTGTGTCTGGTGGGCAACTGCCCCGACTGTTGTGGTCGGGTTCTTGTATATATGTACATCGCTCGGATAACTTTTCATATCGCGATGTAGGATACGTCAGTTATTAGTTCGTATGTGGCGTCGATAGCAGGTTGAGTCGTCCATACATCTTATGATGCTTGCCGGGCCAGTGGAATGTTCCAGTGAGTCGGAACCAGATGCCGCATAGTTCACGGTGAGTCGGAACTGTCTGCGGTGATGATACCCCAGTGAGTCGGGGGATGCTGCGAATGCTCCAGTGAGCCGGAGTGGTGCAGTGCTGCGTAGTGGCTGGCTGCTGCGTCGACCAGGAGAGAAGTGCGTCTCTGCTTGCTGACCGGCCGAAGTGCAGTGTGCTGTGCCAAGGTCGCGCTGAGAAGGCTGTGTGGGTGATGTCAGGATACCCGTAGCCGTGGATGCTGGCTGGCTGTGTGACTCGCTGCTTGAAAGCGTGAGGAAGTGATGATGACGTCACGATGACGTAGCTTGCGAAGGCTGCGCTGACTTTCTTGCTCGGGGTCACCAGTTTGGGGGATAAGAGGAACAGGGTGTAAAGTTCCTCATCCCCCATTTAAAAGGGAGGATCCTCCATAGATAAATAACTATACTTGGAATAGATACGCCACTTTGGATACAGTTTTGGAGATTTTGTTCCGTGGTCACTAGATGGCGCTATGTACAATGTATGAAGCGTGGTGTACCGTAGCCGCTACATGGCACTTCGGTTAATATTTTTGTTTTTGAAATTGCGTGATCCGTAAGTAATAAATTGATCACACAATAACTGAGCTCACACTTGATTAGGGATTTTGTAAACCGTTATTCAATTTTATAAAATTGTTGCATTTTAAAGTATTTTTTGGAAATATTGAATGAAATAATGCGCAGCTATTGAGAAAAGCGCTATCTATATTCTTTTCTAGACACTAAACTGCTAAGTTAGTACTGTTCCTGCACCACCAGACGGCGCAAAATAGCACACTATTTTTTGGTGAGCCAATATACGGCAGTTGCACCCCCCTGGGATCCTCCGACCAGACGGGTGTTGTGTCTGGTGGGCAACTGCCCCGACTGTTGTCGGTCGGGTTCTTGTATATATGTACTCGCTCGGATAACTTTCATATCGCGATGTAGGATGCGTCAGTTATTAGTTCGTATGTGGCGAGATAGATGTCGCTACAGTATTTACTAAATACCTTTTTTTTTCTAAAGAAACTCGCCGTGTGCCGTCTCTCCGCCTTTATTGGCGGGCCACCGGATAGCTAGTTGAATATTATTTACTACTTTTTAGTTCAACTAGCTATTTAAAGCGTGTTATTTAAGTTTTTTTAAACTATAATTTATTTGATGTGAAACATCTAATGCGGAGGGAGGGTAAAATCGGCTGTTAGCGTGGCGACGCTTTTATTTTACTTGTCCCGTTCAAATCTTGCAAGTTAAATTTGACACACTTCCCGATTTCCGATTGAGCTGAAATTTCACACGCATATGTATATTGCGTCACAATGCAATATTATGACGACATGGAGCTGATCTGATGATGGAGCTGGAAGGTGGACATAGGAACTCTGTAAAGAAACAGCGCAACCCCATTGAGTTGGGCTCGTATGATTCATCTTGATGAGTACTTTGTCTTTAGATGGTATCCAGGGTCTGATGATGGAGCTGGAAGGTGGCCATGCGAAACTCTGTAATTAAATGGCGCAACTCCATCGAGTTAGGGCTCGTGTAAAATGTCTTGACTAGTACTCCAGTCCTAGATGATATCCAGGGTCTAATGATGGAGCTGGAAGGTGGCCACAGTAACTTCGTAATGAAACGACGCAACCCCATCGAGTTTGGAATCTTTTGATTTGTTTTAACGAGTACTTTGTCTTTAGATATTTTCCAGGGTCTGGTGATGGAGCTAGAAGGTTACCGTAGGAACTCCGTTATAAAACGACATAACTCCATTGAGTTTGGGCTCGTATGATTCGTCTTGACGACTACTTTGTCTCTAGATGGTATCCAAGGTCTGATAATGGAGCTGGAAGGTGGTCACAGTAACTCTGTAATAAAACAACGCAACCCTATCGAGTTTATACTCGTTTGATTTGTCTTGAGGAGTACTTTTGTCAAGTTATGATCATTTTATTTCTACAAAATAATTTCGATGTTTCACATCTGGTAGACGTCCCACTACGTCTAGTTTTTTGTCGAATATTCGTAGGAACGTCCTCGGGTCAGCTAGTTCAGAATAGATATTTTTCTTGCTTTGGAACACTAATGTGTTGTTGAGGTGGTAGTAAGTGTCTCGTCTCAGGGCGAGGGAATGAGGGGTGCGTGTACTTTATAAACTCCCCGACGCCAAAAGGAAGCGCACGTAGTGTGTACAACAACACACACAAAGGTTTTCAATAAACAAAGAGTGAGACGTGACGAGCCGCGACCTTCGCTTGCACATTTGGGCACTACGAGCACATATATAGTGCAGGGCCGTCACACAGTGTCGGTATACGAGTACATACGCGATGCAACACATGGTAGGTAACGAGCTTTACTTGAAAAGTAGAAAGTAAGTTTTATCGAAAGCTGTTTATATATTGATACACAACAAGCGCGCGTACTGTTGCTGGATACACCACGAACAAACTAAATACATACAAAGTGTATGCGCCGGATTTACTCTGAATGCGTTTTGGTAAACTTTGCCCCCCCCCCCCTTTTTTCTTTTTGTTTATGCGGGAAAAAATGTTCCTAACCGCACACCCCGACGTTACTTCAGTGGTTCGCCGGCGGCTTATCCTCTCGGGTACCCTCCACTGAGCGACGCATCCGCACACGGAGCGTCGCACGTTCGCGGGAGGCCTTGCGGGTGGTGGACGTTCCCCAGTTCATCCACCCGCAGCCTCAGCTAGGGTTGCATTAGGCGCAAATATTCACGCCTGCGCCGCCCCAGTCGCTGGCGGCGGTTCGGGTCTGCGGAAGGATTAGCCTCCCTGGCCCTCTCCGCCGCTTTCTTCCGTGAGGTGACCTCCTCGCAGAAGGCAGCGACCGCGGCCCAATTCCCGTCGCTGCCAAGCATCGCTCTGACGACGCTCGGCAGCGAGAGGTCCCCCCCTATTGCCGCGACAAGTTCACGGCGCTGCCCGTCCCAAGCCGGGCACGACTCGAGCGTGTGCCGCGCCGTGTCCTCGTTGCAGCCGCAATGGTGACAGCCCGGAGTCGCTTCCCTCCTTGCGACCATGTGCAGATATCTGCCGAAGCAACCGTGCCCCGACAGCACCTGCATCAGTCGGAAGGTAAGGACTCCGTGCCGTCGCCCCGCCCACTCCTCCAGCACAGGCTGGAGCGCCCCTACGGTCCAGATACCAGCTCGGGGCGTCTCCAGTTGCACCCTCCAACTGGCCGTGGCAGCACGGCGGGCGTCGTCGCCCCGCCACCTGGCCACCTCGCTGGGCAGGAGGCGACCGCCCCTAGCCCGCTCTTGCGACGCCCGCCAATACACCTCGGCGAGCACCTCCGCCTCCAAGTCCCACGGGGGGATTCCGGCCAACGCGCAAGCCGCCTCGGTCGACACCATGCGGTATCCGCGTATGAGCCTGGACGCGACGACTCTTTGTGGTCTCCACAGAAGAGCCCGCATCGTTCGGCGCATCCAGGGACTCCGCCCACACAGGAGCCCTGTACAGCGCCATCGACCGAACCACCCCCGAGTATAGCCGTCGGCACACGTTGTTGGGTCCGCCCATATTCGGCATGAGGCGTGCAAGGGCGGACGCTGCGCTGACGAGCCTAGGGGACAGTCGGCGGAAGTGCTCGCGAAAGCGCCACCGCCCGTCCAGCACCAGACCCAGATCAATTTGGACCCCGTCCACCGTGATCGAGGCGCCAGCAGGGGGCCGACGTCGGGGCCCATGGGATCCGACGTGCACCACTCTTGATTATTTGCAAAATCATATTTCGTGAAGCACTGGATCGAATGGCTCACGGATTCGAGCGTCTACCTACCTGACCTCTAGTAAGTAAGCGAACAACTGAAAGCTACCTGAGAACAGGACCGAGCTCAGTTTTTATTATTCAGGACTCTGACAACCTGTATCGACTGCCAAGATGTTATCAGTCATATCAGATGTTATCATCAGGGGTACACTGCTGAACGTGACTTCGGAGGCTGTCAGGTGTCACTTTTTAGTCACTGATTTTATGCTGGGCGAGCGAAAGTTCCCTAAGGCCTCAGGTGTGACAGCTCAACGGCCGATGCCCGATAAAATTGTTTAATTGTGCCAGCGCTTATAATTAATTTGCTCGTAGACTCGCGATGGGTAGATTTTGAACAAGATTTTGTCTTGTGCCAAGATCGATGCCAGCCCTGCTGCTTGACTCTACAAGGTGCACTTAATGTATAATGCGCTAACGATGTTCCGCGTATTGTTTAGGCCACAGCTTATGCTCTATTACGAACCGCGCGCGAGCGCCCCACGCAGTACCTGAGCAGGCGCGCGACGCAACAGGTGAGTGCTGCGCCCTCGTACGGTCCCGCGTTCTCAAAAAGTGTCGCATCCCCTGACGGGCCCGCACTACCACTGTACCGCAACGTGCTAGGGACCATGTACAGCAGTAATGATGTTTACGCCAGCAAGGCGTGTTGTAATTAGTCGATAGATCCAGCGCAAGGGCGTGACCCGCGATACGGGCACATTCCAGACCCATTTGCTCATCGCAACCGCGAACTTTGCACACGCAGGCCGCTACTATTGTAAACCAGTGCTCTCGAGTATGTAAATATATTATGTACAGTGCTTTAACCATGACACTCGTCATGTGTGAGGGGTCAGAGGTGACGTAACCACAGCTCTAACAACGTTATCAGCTCCGTGCACCGTGTAGGTACTGGCGCGCTTAATATCTGCAACATGCCACCATATTGTACTTTATCTATTAATAAACAATATATTGTTTATATTGAGTGACATAATGTATGTACGTATGGCTCAGACACAAGGTTTGCACAACATATGTCAGCGTGACGCCACATGGGTACGACCTACAGAACATTCGATTATAGCTAGTTCCATCCATCCATCCATCCATCCATCAGCCTTTCGAAGTCCACTGCTAGATATAGGCCTCCCCAAAAGAACGAACCACAACATGTGTTTCGCTCATATGGGGGATAGTGCCGTAATCGCCACGCTTGGCAGGCGGGTTGGCGATCGCAGTGGATGATGTTAATACTCCCATGGGTGGAGAGGGCTGGGACAATTCTAAAGCCGGCCCCACACGACAGGCTGTTAGGC
Source organism: Leucoma salicis (assembly GCA_948253155.1). Lineage (NCBI taxonomy): Eukaryota > Metazoa > Arthropoda > Insecta > Lepidoptera > Erebidae > Leucoma > Leucoma salicis. The sequence continues at coordinate 71,550 of OX411822.1, read as the reverse complement.
GATCTCAAAACAAGCGGTGTCAAGTTCTGAAACTGTCGCAACCTAATTGCAGTTCCATGGACATATCATACAATATATTAGTGCCATATCCAGTTCTTATACAAGCCAGTGTTGAGCACGAGCTACATCTACATTGCAGAATAGATTCTCAGGCTTTTGTTTCGAGATACGTCCATCTTTCAATGTTATTAGTACCTAGTAAATATGCACTGCCTTAATTACTTCGGTACTTTGCTTGTAATACTCTTACTATGTCCAAAGAATATATTATGTCATGTTAGCAGATGTTTAAGGTCATCGGAAAATATGAAGTTAAAAATATTTTTACATTTTACGGCCTTTTATGGCAAATCTTTTACTGTCACTGTCTGTGGAATACTTTGCCAGTGGAAATAAGGCGAGCAGAGACTCTAACTAAAAAAATAATGGTCAAATATCACTATTCGAGCTTGCAACCTTGAATTTGAATATATATACCATCAAGCTATGGTCACTCATCCTAACATTAAGTCGTATCAAGTATTCATATTTTTTTTCTTCTTTATAAATATTTATGTATTGTTTGTGTAATAATTATATGTATGTATATAGGTGTAGTTTATTTGTACAGAGGTTTAGAGCACTTCCCCGGATTGGAAAAGATGCGGGTTCGTTTCCCGCTCCTACTAAAAATCTCTTTTTCTTTATTCACAAATAATTTGTACTTTAAAAAGCTAGTTATTTACAATTAGAAAATAAATTTAAGTAAATAATGTCGAATTTGATAATTTTGTTGACTATGTAAGTAGAAATTTTAAATCTGCTGAAACTTAATAATATGGGGGGCTGTCTTTATGGATAAATTTCTTCAAAAAAGTTATTATAATCTAAGTATATAGTTCTAAAGGTTTTGCAGAATTGGCTTGATTGATAGGTACTGCACTAAAATGGCAGCATATATTTAATAAGACTGATGATATTCTGATGTTTTTAAGCATTTGACATGCTTAGCCATATAAATTTACACCAAGTGCGAAGATGTGTAATCAAAATCGAATCATCATAAATCGAATCACATTTGATCGTGACTGTTATTTTCGATTTTACATTTACAATAATAACAGTGACAGTAAAAGATTTGCCATAAAACTCACTCATGATATTTTTAATGCCATTTTTGTTATTGAAACTTGTTAAAAATTGTTTGAAAAAAATTTGGCTTGGACGTCCGTGAGTTGTAGGCTTGTAGGTAAAGTATGTTAACACGATAACGACCAAAATACTTAATTAATCGAGTCTTTTTTTTTCGTTTACGAATTATTATGATTAGGAATAGAGCCCTATTACTTTTCACGTTCTGATTCGATGTGATTTAATTGTTATAAATAAACAAAAAAATACTGAATATTTACGGCATTTACGCTCGACGCGACGCTAAAACCAGCGCCTTTCATGAGAACTACCTTTTTACGTACGCATAGCCAGATAGCCACCGGTGGTTTTACGTTTTACTATCGTCAATAGAACGCCGTTCGCCCGGCCGGTACATTGTTTTTTGTTAAAAGAAAGTTCTTTCCTTTGCTTGACGAACTGATGATATTTGTCAAGTATTTTTATCCATAACAATAATTAAAAACACTAAACACACGTACCTAAATAATAATACACCAACGTTATAAAACACGAAAAAATCATATTTTACATTTCACAACTTTTTTTGCATGGCCTTGGCGTCACGGTGTTTTCACTTAGAACAAAGCATAAAATTATAAAGCAACCAAGTTAGGAAGATAAATGGTTTAGAGATTTCTTGTTGAACTCATTGATTTTTAAAATAAGTCGTATAATATTGTCCAAAGTTGCAATTTTCTATTGATAGATGTCACTGTTTTAAAGTAAAAGAGATATTGACAAATGCTGCCTTAGATGTCGCAAGTGGCAATTTTAGATGTATTCAGTTGCTTTTGTATATATAGAACCACAATATTGATTTTTTTTGTAAGGACATAGCGATGTCTTTTTGTTTTCTTAAATTGTTTTTGTTTACAGTTTAATAAATTATTCAATTTTACATGTTTATATATATTATATGCACTTATGCAGGTATATATATAAACTCATGGATTGTTGTTCTTACTAATTGCCAGATGGCGCCTTGCAATATAGAAGTACTTCTTAAAATTAGCGCTAGATGGCGTATAAGACATGAAACCCACATTAGTACTTGTGGAAATTAGCGCTATCTATGTGATTTATTGAAAACTACTTAGTAAAACTAATACATTATTAGTTACTTATCAAATAATCAATTTTATTGTGAAAAATGAAGATTATGAGGCGTGCAGTTTTGGATTTTCCAAAGTATTTTTTTCTCCGCTTTGTTACTTAACTTTATGTATAACATTTATGGTGTACAATAAAGTGTAAATAAATACATGAAGCTATTATCTGAATATTTAGGGTAATCGCGGAAGATCATTTAACTTACTAATATATGAAGCAGTTCCGTCCTATCCCAACTATCTCATACGACAAAATTGCTGGTAGAGTGACGTCATCATTAATCCCAAGGTTACCGCGCGCGCCACTGAAGGAATGTAACATAGTTCCAGTGGCCCGCCAATAAAGGCGGAGAGACGGCACACGGCGGGTTTCTTTAGTGCCATGGGTGAAGGCCCCACACTACCCTGTTCGTTGCCCCGAACAACGGGGTATGCGGTTAACAACAAAAAAAAAAGTGTTACCGCGCGCTCTGAGCGGGCACAGCGACACCCCATTGTGGATGTTTACATCACTTTAAGTATCTATATATTGTGTACGGCCCGAGTGCACGGAACCCTTTCGCAGGTAACACAGCACGTGGTCATTGTTGAGGGGTGATGCGCCGGCTATGCTCACGGTACCTGAGCCGGCTGCGGACTCAGGTACAACTCCCAGTTGTAGACAATAGCCCACTTATACCGAGTAGTTACACAAAGAGACGCTCCGTTAACATTTAAATACCACGCGCTCAGACAATGCTGGCTCTACTCTCTATTTGTGTCTAAGCACTTGCTTACTAATCCTATAATCTATATAAATAAATATAGTCGAAGTGTCTGTTGGTAATATCTAAATAACAGCTTTTTACGAAATACATAATAATAAAGAAGTAGGTATATACTATATACGTTACCTAAAACACACTAACAATTTTTTAAGCTTTTTCTGTCTATCTGCCTATCTGTTTGTGCCAGCTAATCTCTAAAACGGCTAGACTGATTTGGACGGGACTTTTACTGGCAATAGCTGGTGTAACAGTACTTAGGCTACTTTTATTTTGGAAAGATAATGAAGGTTCCGCGCAGGAAAAAGTAAACTAAATTCCACGTGGATGCAGTAGTGGGTGTCAGCTAGTTGTAGTTAAACTGTCTTGTCTTCTGAAAAGCTTGCTCTGTGACAACCTTTGATCAACAACAACATTGTATTAAAAGGTGTGCATCACAATTATCGCTAACGATATTAAATAAGGAGAAAGGTTTTGACCCGAAACAATGAAAGCGTTGCTCGCAGTGAACTCGCCGCACACTCGGCGAGGGCGCCGCACTTGTGAATCTCATGTTGATAAACGCTTCTTGTTGCAACTCGCACATTGTATATAACGTCGTGCGTTTAATGTACCGAACATTACCTATACGTGTATGTTGTAAGCATCCACTAAGCAAGGATTTCCGAGAATTTCACTCGTATGCGAGGTAAAATAAGGGATGAAGGTTTGTAAGGGAGTTTGTCATTTTAAAGTAAAAAGCATGAATTTTCATGTTACCTGCTTTGGGTAAACAAAAACATTTGTATCGGCATTTTTAAAAATGTTACTTTTAAGAGGTTAGAAGTTTATATGAACGGTTCGTCTTTTTTACTTTTCGAAGGAAGAAGCGCGAAATTTAGCATTAAAGCTTCTCATATTCTGCAAAACCAATCACAATCAAATTGTTTTGCATTACCAGCTGTGAAGTCCTTCTCTATTAAAAACGTTGCAGGCGACTGCTAGTTAATGATATTTATGTCGCATGTCGTATGTATTGTACCGAGCAAGTACAAAAATCCTTTAAATATCTTTAGTACATCCCATCTTACGTGTCAGTGACGCAGGGCGGCTGGCAGTCGGCTGTGCCCATACTTAAAGTAATCTGCTATAGCTACTTTCGGCTTTCGGAACGTACGTGCGTTCCCAACAGGCGAGCTACGTAACAAGTACGTACGAGTATTTTGCAGTAGGTGTGTCGTATGTCAGTCGCGGTGCAGGGCTGGCTCGCAGGTCAGGGCTGGTGCGATAGCGGCGCTCGACCGTGGACACAAACGACCCGGATCGCGCGGTTGTTTGTAAACAACGAGGGGTGCGGGGAGTGCTCTCGCACGCTACCTACGAGTGCAGGAAAATTTTACCCCCCTGAGTGCAGCGCATCCCGAGCGCCTTATCGCACGCTATATAAGGCGCAGCCAGCCTCTCTACCGGCACACTTCCCGTGGTGTTACAGACGAACGCATTTGCTTCACTCTCCACACTCCACAACGCCATGGCAGCCAAGTTGTTCATCTTCATCGCGTGCATCGCCCTCGTAAGTATCCAGCAAATTTGTCACATGGCTCGGTCATCGTTCGCCGCTAATGTTCAGTTTGTCTCCTCAGAGCCAGGCGCGGTTAGTGCGACGCGACGCACCCACGCCCTCCCCGCTGGAGGAGATTCAGAAGCAGGCCGCTGAGTTCCAGAAGACTTTCAGCGAACAGATCAACGCGCTCGTCAACTCCAAGAACACGCAGGAAGTGAACAAAGCCCTCAAGGAGGGTACCGACTCCGTGCTGCAGCAGATGTCCACTCTCTCCACCAGCCTCCAGGGCGCGGTTAGTCGATATACTTCATTGCTTACGTGTGAATACTAAGTGTTGTGTTTGTTATCGTGTCACACTAATATGTCGGGTGGTCATGTGTTACAGCTGAGTGACGCCAACGGCAAGGCAAAGACGGCGCTGGAGCAGACGCGCCAGAACATCGAGAAAACCGTGGCCGAGCTGCGCAAGGCACATCCCGAGGTTGAGCAGCAGGCCACCGCACTGCGCGACAAGCTACAGGCCGCTGTGCAGAATTCTCTTCAGGTATGTCCTCGCTGCTCGTGTACGGGGGTACATACCCTATAATATCCAACTAGTGATACCTTTTTTCTGTCTCATTACGAGGCACGGGTCTCCTCTCATGGTGAGAGGCATTAGGCCATAGTCCACCACGCTGGCCCAATGCGGGTTGGCAGAGTTCGCAAGTCATCGAAAAAATCTCTCAGGCATGCAGGTTTTCTCACGATAATTTCCTTCACTGAGCAGTGATCATTTGTAAACATACACAAATACATTATCTCCAATTATATAGAAAAGTACGAAATGTGCGCCGTCCGAGGTCTGGGCCTGGGACTGGGGATCGAACTAGATACCACGGTCACTGCAGTCCTTGGTTGTGGCGCTCGGCTATCACTGCTTCGTTCCTGTATCTACCACAAAATAATCTACATCACTTTATAGGTGTAACTCTCATGACGCGTCGCTATTACCCACAGGAAACCCAAAAGCTCGCTAAGGAGGTCGCCACCAACATGGAACAGACGAACGAGAAGCTGGCACCCAAGATCAAGGCGGCGTACGACGAGTTCGTGAAGCACGCCCAAGAGGTCCAGAAGAAGGTGCACGAGGCCGCCACCAAGCAGTGAGCGCCGCCATGTTCGCACGATATTTGCAATAAAATTGTAGTTTTGTACTCAATGGTTTTCATTTAGCGTTCAGTGACCCCATAGCCTCAGAGGAATATTGCCACTAATTGTCAAGTTGTGATATGATGCCAGTAGACGTTCCTCGTCCTTCTGAATGACTCGGCTCACTCGGCTAGTACAACTTGAACATCACTTCACATCAAACAGCCGTCTGTTACATCAATCTCATGGCTACACTTACTTGTACCATTTTGTAAGTATACAACAATGGCAGTAGCGATGACAGGGCGCAGTGAGGTCGCTCCACCACTCACCAGGGAGTTATCTCCGGTCGTGTCTCATTAACCTTGCAGTTTGTTCGTTATCTTGTGTGCTGTATTGACTTTAGACTCTTATTATCGATCTTCGGCAGTTAATTATATAATTAACGATTGTATGCACCAGTAAGTAAGTCATTAAACGATGATTAGGACTTAATGTTTTTGTGAGCTTAGGTACTATAATGACACAGATAACAAATACTAATGCGAGCTTCTACGATTCGATAACTTTATAAGATGTTGGTGTTGGCAAAACATTAATCACTAAATTTACATAGTAGCAATATGCGCACTTCTTACCATTATAAGTACATACCTACTTACGTTTTGTTTCACCAGCCAGTCATATTAACTGTCCAAATACACACATCATTTCAAAAAGTACTACACCCTTACGTCGCACGAACATTTATTTATCTCCATATTTTGTTTTTGCAGTACTTACTTGGTGTTATCACCAGGTAATGGCTCTACACAATCAAGTACCACCCTCTGGCAGAATATCGACTAATGGTAGTTATGGCTTTTTTGTTATTTATCTCCATATTTTGTTTTTGCAGTACTTACTTGGTGTTATCACCAGGTAATGGCTCTACACAATCAAGTACCACCCTCTGGCAGAATATCGACTAATGGTAGTTATGGCTTTTTTGTTATTTATCTCCATATTTTGTTTTTGCAGTACTTACTTGGTGTTATCACCAGGTAATGGCTCTACACAATCAAGTACCACCCTCTGGCAGAATATCGACTAATGGTAGTTATGGCTTTTTTGTTATTTATCTCCATATTTTGTTTTTGCAGTACTTACTTGGTGTTATCACCAGGTAATGGCTCTACACAATCAAGTACCACCCTCTGGCAGAATATCGACTAATGGTAGTTATGGCTTTTTTGTTATTTATCTCCATATTTTGTTTTTGCAGTACTTACTTGGTGTTATCACCAGGTAATGGCTCTACACAATCAAGTACCACCCTCTGGCAGAATATCGACTAATGGTAGTTATGGCTTTTTTGTTATTTATCTCCATATTTTGTTTTTGCAGTATTTACTTGGTGTTATCACCAGGTAATGGCTCTACACAATCAAGTACCACCCTCTGGCAGAATATCGACTAATGGTAGTTATGGCTTTTTTGTTATTTATCTCCATATTTTGTTTTTGCAGTACTTACTTGGTGTTATCACCAGGTAATGGCTCTACACAATCAAGTACCACCCTCTGGCAGAATATCGACTAATGGTAGTTATGGCTTTTTTGTTATTTATCTCCATATTTTGTTTTTGCAGTACTTACTTGGTGTTATCACCAGGTAATGGCTCTACACAATCAAGTACCACCCTCTGGCAGAATATCGACTAATGGTAGTTATGGCTTTTTTGTTATTTATCTCCATATTTTGTTTTTGCAGTATTTACTTGGTGTTATCACCAGGTAATGGCTCTACACAATCAAGTACCACCCTCTGGCAGAATATCGACTAATGGTAGTTATGGCTTTTTTGTTATTTATCTCCATATTTTGTTTTTGCAGTACTTACTTGGTGTTATCACCAGGTAATGGCTCTACACAATCAAGTACCACCCTCTGGCAGAATATCGACTAATGGTAGTTATGGCTTTTTTGTTATTTATCTCCATATTTTGTTTTTGCAGTATTTACTTGGTGTTATCACCAGGTAATGGCTCTACACAATCAAGTACCACCCTCTGGCAGAATATCGACTAATGGTAGTTATGGCTTTTTTGTTATTTATCTCCATATTTTGTTTTTGCAGTACTTACTTGGTGTTATCACCAGGTAATGGCTCTACACAATCAAGTACCACCCTCTGGCAGAATATCGACTAATGGTAGTTATGGCTTTTTTGTTATTTATCTCCATATTTTGTTTTTGCAGTACTTACTTGGTGTTATCACCAGGTAATGGCTCTACACAATCAAGTACCACCCTCTGGCAGAATATCGACTAATGGTAGTTATGGCTTTTTTGTTATTTATCTCCATATTTTGTTTTTGCAGTATTTACTTGGTGTTATCACCAGGTAATGGCTCTACACAATCAAGTACCACCCTCTGGCAGAATATCGACTAATGGTAGTTATGGCTTTTTTGTTATTTATCTCCATATTTTGTTTTTGCAGTATTTACTTGGTGTTATCACCAGGTAATGGCTCTACACAATCAAGTACCACCCTCTGGCAGAATATCGACTAATGGTAGTTATGGCTTTTTTGTTATTTATCTCCATATTTTGTTTTTGCAGTACTTACTTGGTGTTATCACCAGGTAATGGCTCTACACAATCAAGTACCACCCTCTGGCAGAATATCGACTAATGGTAGTTATGGCTTTTTTGTTATTTATCTCCATATTTTGTTTTTGCAGTACTTACTTGGTGTTATCACCAGGTAATGGCTCTACACAATCAAGTACCACCCTCTGGCAGAATATCGACTAATGGTAGTTATGGCTTTTTTGTTATTTATCTCCATATTTTGTTTTTGCAGTATTTACTTGGTGTTATCACCAGGTAATGGCTCTACACAATCAAGTACCACCCTCTGGCAGAATATCGACTAATGGTAGTTATGGCTTTTTTGTTATTTATCTCCATATTTTGTTTTTGCAGTACTTACTTGGTGTTATCACCAGGTAATGGCTCTACACAATCAAGTACCACCCTCTGGCAGAATATCGACTAATGGTAGTTATGGCTTTTTTGTTATTTATCTCCATATTTTGTTTTTGCAGTACTTACTTGGTGTTATCACCAGGTAATGGCTCTACACAATCAAGTACCACCCTCTGGCAGAATATCGACTAATGGTAGTTATGGCTTTTTTGTTATTTATCTCCATATTTTGTTTTTGCAGTACTTACTTGGTGTTATCACCAGGTAATGGCTCTACACAATCAAGTACCACCCTCTGGCAGAATATCGACTAATGGTAGTTATGGCTTTTTTGTTATTTATCTCCATATTTTGTTTTTGCAGTACTTACTTGGTGTTATCACCAGGTAATGGCTCTACACAATCAAGTACCACCCTCTGGCAGAATATCGACTAATGGTAGTTATGGCTTTTTTGTTATTTATCTCCATATTTTGTTTTTGCAGTACTTACTTGGTGTTATCACCAGGTAATGGCTCTACACAATCAAGTACCACCCTCTGGCAGAATATCGACTAATGGTAGTTATGGCTTTTTTGTTATTTATCTCCATATTTTGTTTTTGCAGTATTTACTTGGTGTTATCACCAGGTAATGGCTCTACACAATCAAGTACCACCCTCTGGCAGAATATCGACTAATGGTAGTTATGGCTTTTTTGTTATTTATCTCCATATTTTGTTTTTGCAGTATTTACTTGGTGTTATCACCAGGTAATGGCTCTACACAATCAAGTACCACCCTCTGGCAGAATATCGACTAATGGTAGTTATGGCTTTTTTGTTATTTATCTCCATATTTTGTTTTTGCAGTACTTACTTGGTGTTATCACCAGGTAATGGCTCTACACAATCAAGTACCACCCTCTGGCAGAATATCGACTAATGGTAGTTATGGCTTTTTTGTTATTTATCTCCATATTTTGTTTTTGCAGTATTTACTTGGTGTTATCACCAGGTAATGGCTCTACACAATCAAGTACCACCCTCTGGCAGAATATCGACTAATGGTAGTTATGGCTTTTTTGTTATTTATCTCCATATTTTGTTTTTGCAGTATTTACTTGGTGTTATCACCAGGTAATGGCTCTACACAATCAAGTACCACCCTCTGGCAGAATATCGACTAATGGTAGTTATGGCTTTTTTGTTATTTATCTCCATATTTTGTTTTTGCAGTACTTACTTGGTGTTATCACCAGGTAATGGCTCTACACAATCAAGTACCACCCTCTGGCAGAATATCGACTAATGGTAGTTATGGCTTTTTTGTTATTTATCTCCATATTTTGTTTTTGCAGTACTTACTTGGTGTTATCACCAGGTAATGGCTCTACACAATCAAGTACCACCCTCTGGCAGAATATCGACTAATGGTAGTTATGGCTTTTTTGTTATTTATCTCCATATTTTGTTTTTGCAGTACTTACTTGGTGTTATCACCAGGTAATGGCTCTACACAATCAAGTACCACCCTCTGGCAGAATATCGACTAATGGTAGTTATGGCTTTTTTGTTAAGGTGGGAAAAAATATATTATCTAACCATATACCCCATCGTTCGGAATAACGAACTGGATAGTGTGGGGCCCTCCCCTATTAAAGCACTTAGGTACTATCAGATGCCTGCAATGTGTGTTTGCATCACAAGAAAAGAAGAACTGAAACTACGTTCACGGAATCTATCGCGTTTACTTGATTTTCTATTCACGGGTGGACTCAGATAGTCACACCATCTAACCACCCGTGATCATGAATGCTGTAAAGTATTCGTACGTCGGGATAGTAGAAAATCAAATAAACGCGATAGATTCCGTAAACGTAGGTTTATTTCAAAATGTGTAACATTCACGTAAATATCAGAAACTATTGAAGAAGAATTGATTAAGTCAATCATGTGTGTTTTGACAGGTCATGCCTCTAAGGTAAGGGATAGTTTATCCGTGTGGTGACGGATTAAGAATACAAGTGTCACCACCCCATTCTTTCCCACAGGTGTCGTATGAGGCGACTAAGGGAAGTAAGCAATTATCATCCATTGCACGACTGGTAGTAGGGCTGGGTACCAAGTGGAAGTACTCACTTGGTATCGGGCCCGAGCGGGTTGGTACCACCATCTCCCGTGTGACCGGCCATGAAGCACATCGTTGCGTTTTGGCTGTAGCAGGAGATAGCCGTTTATATTTCAGTCAGAGCTTTATGTGAATTGTAACATTTTATAACTTGTACATTAAACACAAAGTAAAAATTGTGAAATCGAAAATAACAGTCACGAGCAGGATTTGAACCTGCATCTCCTGGATACCGTCCAGATGCTTTGCCAATTCAGCTGAATTGGCAAAGCATCCTGCTCGCGACTGTTATTTTCGATTTCACATTTTTCACTTTGTGTTTAATATATAAATATTTTATAACTTGGATAAATAATAATAATAATATAATAAATTCAATTCATCTGTGAAATGAATTGGTGAGCAGCGGCTTGACATATATAGTCGAGTCCATGGGCGACGGTTACCATTTACTATCAGATGGACCGTGGCTCGTCTGCCACTACATGCAATAAAAAAAAATAAAGAAATAGTCGAGTAAGGACATGGCTAAGCGACGGCTCCGACTGCTGCAGCTACTGTGTACTAATTATTATCACTTTAGCTCCATAATAAATAAATTTACTTAAGAAATTAATAAATGCCATTGTTGTTATTTTATTTCAATACTAACTGTGTCCCGTGGATTTATCCATGTATCTATACTCGTACTATTATAAACCTGTAACAGAGTTGTGTCTGTACATTGAAGATATTTGAGAAAAAATGACTGAATTAGGCTATATAGGCGTGAAACATATATGTGTATATGTGGTGTATATGTATAGTGCTAAGCATGTCAAGTGCTAAAAATATATATAAAAATATCTAAATATATATAGGTGTGTCTAAACAAAAACGATTTTTTTAGATTTTTTGTCTGTATGTTTATCTGTTTGTTTGTTCGCGCATCACGCAAAAACTAGTAAACGGATTTTGATGAAACCTTTTTTATTTGATAGCTCTCAATTAGAATTAAAAACTGGTATGCATTTTTTCCCGCTACTATATCGGGAACCTGAGATATAACCTAAAAACTGGCTTTTGGTTGCGGCGAAGCCGCGGGCTGCGGTTTATAATAATAATAATACTATAATTTACTACTTAATAATAATGATCCATCCATCCATCAGCCCTTCGACGTCCACTGCTGGACATAGGCCTCCCAAAGAGAACTGTGTGTTCATTATGGGGGATAATGCCGTAATCGCCACGCTTGGCAGGCGGGTTGGCGATCGCAGTGGATGTTGTTAATACTCGAGGGAGTGCTGCTGCCCACTCCCCCGGTATTCGCTCAGTCGGCTCTTACGACTCCCATGGGTAGAGAGGGTTGGGACAATTCTAAAGCCGGCCCCACACGGCGTAATAATTATATTATGTAATTATGCTTTTTTAACTATGTTGAAGTTTGTAAAGAAACGCCTAGCTAAAGTTCATAGCAAAATATTTTTATTTTACAAGTTTGTGTGTGTAATGAAGCAGGAGTATCTACGATTTTATTTTCATGATTGTAACGATACGATATGACTAGTTCCTGAAACCGTTTTTCATACGAAATGCTAATATTCAGCTATTCCGTATTACATATTACTAGGTACAATGTTTAGACATTGCTAGGGCAGTCATCCGTACTTTATTTAGCCATGTACTTCAATAAGTATAGAGGGGTACAAGCAAAGGCACCTGCTGAGCCGTCGTCTTACCTGCCGCCGCCGGTCCGACCTCTCTTTGTTGTCCATAGATATAAAAATACAGTGAGTTGTAGTTCATTGTATTTATTCCGCAATAGACAGTTAGTTAGGGCTCAGTGCAGAGTTAACTCTACCACCTACGTACTTACCTGTTCACGAGTGATCGCAGACAACAACAACTCTCACCTGCGACGTAAACACGAGGACCTACCTTGGTTTTCTTTGCGCGTAACATCTTTGCGTTCATTAAAAGCCTTTATTAGTTTTTTTATTTAACTTGCTCTGTTAGTGGGCGTGGGACAATTGTTGCATCTGAATTTCGAACGTTTCAAATGGTGAGTGAGAGCGCCGGCAGCCCCTGCCTAGCATCTCCTTATTATCCTTCCCATCCACCTCCTATTCCTTTCCTTGGATATGGAGACGCGCGAGTGATGCCTCTGGTGTTGCTGGCGTCTACAGGTTACGTTACGGTAACAGCTTACCATTAGGTTGTGGGTGTTTGCCACCCACATAGTTTAAAAATAAGAGGCGCTTCACGGTCGGTCACACGGTAGACGGTGGCACCGACCCGCTCGGGTCTGATAAGTGTAACCTATCGTACTCTCACTTGGTACCCAAATACTCCTACCACCTCTAGTGATATGAAAACTTCTCACTTTGTTTAATCACCTCGTAGAGTGTACACTTGTATTGTTAGTCTGTTGCCACACAGATTATCGAGTGTCTGATGAAGAAGCCACATCGCGGCGTGACTCGTAAAGACAAATGTGGTGTGGAGATTGTTAACGGCCGTCGGTAGTGGACTAGAGCACTTCCCCGGATTGGAATGGACGCAGGTTCGAGTCCCACTCGCACTAATATTCTCTTTTTCCACATTCACAAACAGGGACTTGTCTTTAACCCGAGGTAAACACTGTGCTTTTCATTACGAATACAAGGAAAGTAAAAATAAAAACATGCAAAAATTAGTGAAATGTAATTTACATCAACTGCTGAGATGATTATTTATTTAAAGTTTATAGTAAAACTAGCTGTTTCCCGCGGCTTCGCTCGCGTAAATAAATGACTATTACCTTATTTTTTTTAAAGGCCTCACGTCCCACTACAACTACTATTACTTATCATCGCGCCATCTCCCTTGCGAGGTAGGCAGAGAAAACAGAGTGCCACGAGGCTCTATCCTTTCATACATCTCTCGCTTCGTCAACATTCATAATTCTCTTTATACACACATAGCTGTTACCCGCGCCTTCGTCCGTGAGTAATTTCATAAAAATAAATAAAGCAACCCTTGAAATTGTCGGTAATACAGTGCAACGGTATTACAGTACTCGGGGTTGGAACTTCATTACTGAAATGCTAGATGGCGTTGAAGTTGCTAGATTTTGAGATTTTGTGACAAACAATTTTTTTTATTTTTCGTATTTTTTTTAATAAAAAATATCCTATGTTACTTCTAATACCTCCGAGAATATGTGTACAAAGTTTCATGATGATCGGTTAAGTAGTTTTCACGTGAAAGCGTAACAAACAAACTTACATTCACATTTATAATATTAGTATGATATGATATGAAGTATGATTAGAGCAACTAGTTATAGTTAGTGAAAAGTTTCTTCCGGGTATAGATAGATATATTGACATTTTCTGGGAAACTTGAGTTTCTACAGTATCCAAGGGTTCTAGGGTGAATGTTGGGGATTGATATATGTATATGTTTTTAGCTGTTATAACAGCTATATTGTTATAACAATATTTTTGGATTGCACCGGATAATCTTTGGAAGTGCTTTTTAGTGGAGAGTCAGTGGAATGCAGATTTATCATTTCTGTTACTCTGTGTGATACCTTAGTTTTATTTTCCACTGACTCTTCTATGTAGCCTTCAGCTACTTTACGCGACTTCCAACCTCTATGCCCTTTAATGACATGTAAATCGGCACCAGCTAGGCTATTCTGTAAGATTTCACTAGCGAACTCACTTCTGAATTCGCAGTGAAAATACTATTAAGCAGGAGCCGGACAGTGCCGAGCTTGACGTATGGTTCCAGTTTATTACAAAGAAAACGTCGCCATCTTATAAACAACCCGCGTAAATAAAAGAGCATTTGGTATCCTAAACTGATGTAGAGGTCACTGTTATAAATTTTACAAGTGTCATTTTTACTTCGAGCGTACCAGTACCTTTTCTATCGAGCGTAAACTTATTTATAATGCAAACTATGAACTTTCGTAAACCGGTTTCTGGTTAAAAATAAATGATACACGTATTCATTTATTTTTAACTAGAAACCGGTATACGAAAGTTCGTGCTTCTTACTTTAAAAGTGATGAACCTCCCATACAGTTTCGTCGGTACAAGCAATTATAATATGTGTACCTACCAGCTGTTTCCCGCGGCTTCGCTCGCGCAAATAAATGAATATTGAAAAATTTTTAAGTTTTTGTCTGATTGTTTGTTTCCATAACGGCTGGACCAATTTGGACGGGACTTTCACTGGCGTATAGCAGATGTTATAAGAACTTAAGATACTATTATTTTAGAAAAATAATTAGGTTACTGCAAAATAATTAAAAACTAAATTCCACGTGAACGAAGTCGCGGGTTGCACCTGGTTTATAATGTTTCTTACTTTATATAAGATGCTTCAATATTGAATTTAATGCTCCTTCTTTTAAAATTAACAAACTTTTTATGCAAACTTTCGACCCCTAATTTACCCTCTTAGGGGTAACAATTATAAAATCGCTGATACACGTATTCATTTATTTTTAACCAGAAACCGGTATACGAAAGTTCGTGCTTCTTACTTTAAAAATGATATTGTTAATACGCGAGGCAGTGCTGCTGCCCACTCCCCCCGGTGTTCCCTCAGTCGGCTCTTGTGACTCCCATGGGTGGAGAGGGGTGGGACAATTCTAAAGCCGGCTCCACACGGCCACATAAATAACCATCTTAGTAGTATTTTTTTTTTAATTCCATTAAGCCTGTACATTTATTGCTGATCAGAAACAGATATATAAAATTTCGTGCTTCTTACTTTCAAGCTGACAGAGTTACATACAACCGTTTATACCTTATTTTACCCTCTTAGGGGTAAAATTTTCAAAAATCCTTTCTTAGTGGATCTCTACAACAATAAAGGCATCAGCTACCAAAATTTCAAGTTTGCAGCCCCAGCGGTTTAGGCTTTGCGTTGATCGTCAGTCAAATAATAAATTTATTATTAATTTCCAGTGCAATAGGTAATTATTTATTCGCAATTAATTAATAACTGACAAAGACAGTTTTAACAATTAGTTAATTAAGTGATCTCATGTAAATATACACGTGTTGTGAGCTCCCGCCAACAACGGCCATTACCGTACCTGTATATATTGTACTTAACATTTTTTGGAAATAGTTTTTAATCAAAACGAAAATATACCTGTTTTATTATTGTAAAGTAAGTCAAATAATAAGCAAACGAATACAATACAACGCTACAACGCTTTCGATTATAAGTAAATCCCCGCACACTTATAGTAGATAGTTATTTTTAGATAGTTATTTTCACCGTTTTTCACCAATACACTGATAGAAGGATTTATTAATTATTAATAATTTAATTTATTTGAAGACAATTTTAATAAATATTTTTTTACATTCAATAAAAATTTATTTGGGAATAAAGTACATCCTAAATAAAGCATACATTCATTGTCTACAACGCTTTCGAGTATAAGTAAATCCCCGCACACTTATAGTAGATAGTTATTTTTATTGAACTAATAAAATGTTTCCTAGAAATAATATACATGGCAAAACAACGTTTGCCGGGTCAGCTAGTAAGTCTATAAAAATCTATTAAACTAATGCCAAATACTCTTTAACTCATAAACATGACTAAAATTATTTTGTTAAAAACCAACTTTTAGCATGATGTTACTTTAATAAACACATCAATGGTTACCATAGCTACGGTTGACATGTTTGTATTGTTGTGATAATGAGTGAGTCTAAATACGATAGCAGATAAAAATATATATTTTGGATAGGAGTGTCGTAATCCGTAGCGAGCGTCTACGTCGGGAAAGGAGCATCGATGCAAAATTTCAAGTCAATCGGATCGGTATGGTTTCGGAGATATCGTGATGAGTCAGTGAGTGGTAAATCGCTTATATATATAATAAATATTCACGGACATTTTTCACACAACGCCCTCTGGTCCCAAACTAAGCTTAACGCTTGTGCTATGGGTACCAGATTACGGATATAATACATACATTACTTTTTTTTTTGTAAATACATACATACAATAGATAGAAAACACCCAGACGCAGTACAAATAACTGTGTTCATCACACAAATAATTGTCCTGAGTAAGACTCACTGTTTCATGAAACTCATTGTTTCATCAGACACACAGGTGTATCAGACTCACTGTTTTACCAGACTAAATGTATTATCACTCACTGTTTTATTAGACTCACTGTTTTTTAGACTCACTGTTTTATTGTATATATATATATATATATATATATCAATATATATATATATATATATAGATAGAGACGTAAGTTAGAAAAATCAGTTGTTCTGCGTAAAACGAGAATAGTACCCACCTTTCCGCTTCCCTTATGAGGCGTGCAATATACACCACAACTGTAGGCTCGATCCCATGACGCCTTGCCTTCGGAGGTAATAAAGGCATAATTTCCTGGCATAACTCTTCAAATAATTTCCGACTGTCTGTAATTCCCTACAAACTGAGTCGGGAATTTGAGTTATATTAAATTTTTTTGATCTATATTTTAGCACGACATGCTCAGCTACTCTAAGTACAAATTATAATTTGTGAATAAGGAAAAAGAGTTATTTAGTACGAGCGGGAATCGAACCTGCGTCCCTTCCTTTCTGGGGAAGTGCTCTAATCCTAAGCTATCGTACCATTTCTAGAAATACCGAATTTCCTCACCACATTTGTCTTAAAAATCATATTTGTTTGTGCAGTCGACGCCGGTTCCTTCTACGCTCTAAGCGTTCTTCACGTATAACAGCCTCTATTAAAACATTCTTGCAGCCATTTCACTTAAATTTGTTAAAATATTCACACAAACGAAAATCAAAAGGTAACACTGTTTCGTCAATTTTGAGGTTAAAATTCCGAACAAATCAATTTCAAATTTTCGTTTGGAACATTTAAGAATTAAAGTAGATTTAGATAGGCTAAATGTCCGTTCGATAATTGCGGAAAGAATGGAACCGTGGTAGGAAAGTGGAAGCGAAATTTCGGATGAAACTTCGTTTTTCGTTGAATTAGAGTACCTAGACCTCCTGGTGTGGATGCGTATGGAAAAACCGATAATCAGCCGCAAATAATTATAACGATACAAACGAGAAAAGATAAAACTTCCTGTCGACACATTATTGTGTGAGAGCAATGTGCACAGAGTGCGTATCGGGTACCTACACGAAATATTTATTTAGTTATTGAGATTTGTTCCAAAATCCACGTATAAATATTTTGTAGTTACATGGATTACCTATAAGCTAGTGTGCGCAGCGGATGTGCACGCCTATGCTACACCTTATCGTCCCTGCCACGTGTTGACTCAAGTAAGATTGCGTAGCACAGCTGATTAGTTAGTTACCTATTTATCAGACATAGAGCATAGAGCTCACTATTAATAGATATCATTTTTGATGTGAAACATCTAATGCGGAGGGAGGGCAAAATCGGCTGTTAGCGTGGCGACGCTTTTATTTTACTTGTCCCGTTCAAATTTAGCAATTTAGATTTGACACACTTCCTGGTTTCCAATTGAGCTGAAATTTTACACGCATCTGTATATCGCGTGAAAATGCAATATTATGATGACATGGAGCTGATCTGATGATGGAGCTGGAAGGTGGCCATGCGAAACTCTGCAATTAAATGGCGCAACTCCATCGTATTAGGGAACGTTTGAAATGTCTTGACTAGTACTTCAGCCCTAGATGATATTCGGGGTCTGATGATGGAGCTGGAAGGTGGCTACAGTAACTCTGTAGTGAAAAGACGCAACCCCATCGAGTTTAGAATCGTTTGATTCGTCTTGACGAGTACTTTGTCATTTTGATCTATATTTTAGTACTTGACATGCTCAGCTACTTAAGAGTATTAATTATCAATTATCATCAAATAGTATGAATTTTAATTGCAAAATTAAACTTACTATATTGGATTAATGCATGTAAATGCGTTCCGATAGAGGGCGTTGGTCGTTAAGACAAATGTGATAAGGAGATTGGGTATGTCTAAAAGATAGTACTGTAGCTCAGTGGATTAGAGCACTTCCCCGGATAGGAAGGGACGCAGGTTCGATTCCCGCCTGTACTAAAATACTCTTTTTCCTTATTCACAAATTATAATTTGTACTTTAAGAGTAGCTGAGCATGTCAAGTGCTAAAATATAGATCAAAATGTTTAAAAAAATCACGCCATCAAATAGTATGAATTTTAATTGCAAAATTAAACTTACTATATTGGATTAATGCATGTAAATGCGTTCCGATAGAGGGCGTTGGTCGTTAAGACAAATGTGATAAGGAGATTGGGTATGTCTAAAAGATAGTACTGTAGCTCAGTGGATTAGAGCACTTCCCCGGATAGGAAGGGACGCAGGTTCGATTCCCGCCTGTACTAAAATACTCTTTTTTCTTATTCACAAATTATAATTTGTACTTTAAGAGTAGCTGAGCATGTCAAGTGCTAAAATATAGATCAAAATGTTTAAAAAAATCACGCCATCAAATAGTATGAATTTTAATTGCAAAATTAAACTTACTATATTGGATTAATGCATGTAAATGCGTTCCGATAGAGGGCGTTGGTCGTTAAGACAAATGTGATAAGGAGATTGGGTATGTCTAAAAGATAGTACTGTAGCTCAGTGGATTAGAGCACTTCCCCGGATAGGAAGGGACGCACGTTCGATTCCCGCCTGTACTAAAATACTCTTTTTCCTTATTCACAAATTATAATTTGTACTTTAAGAGTACTTTGTCTTTTAATGGTATCCAGGGTCTGATGATAGAGCTAGAAGGTGGCCATAGGAACTCTGTTATAAAATGACATAACTCTATCGAGTTTGGGCTCGTATGATTTGTCTTGACGAGTACTTTGTCTCTAGATGGTATCCAGGATCTGACGATGGAGCTAGAAGGGGGTCACAGTAACTCTGTAATGAAACTACGCAACCCCATCGAGTTTGGAATCGTTTGATCCGTCTTGACGAGTACTTTGTCTTCAGATGGTATCCAGGGTCTGATGACGGAGCTAGAAGGTGGCCATAGGAATTCCGTTACAAAACGGCATATCTCCATCGAGTTTGGGCTCGTATGATTTGTCTTGACGGGTACTGTCTCTAGATGTTATCCAGGGTCTGACGATGGAGCTGGAAGGTGGTCACAGTAACTCTGTAATGAAATGATGCAACCCTATCGAGTTTATACTCGTTTGAGTCGTCTTGAGGAGTACTTTGTCAAGTTATGATCATTTTATTTCTACAAAATAATTTCGATGTTTTCACATCTGGTAGACGTCTCGCGACGTCTAGTTTTTTTTTCTTGGAATATATTACGTTTTAGCAAAAGTCATAAAACAAAAGCACTTAGTTTTGATGTACCTAAGACACATTTAAAAGGTTTTGCATTAAGCGAAGTGTCCACTAGCAATAAAATTTGCGGAAGTTGACTTGCGCAAGCGACTTGCAACGTGTAAACGCTCGCGCAAGTGGACTTCTGCAAGTTTTAGTGACTTGCCGAACTTGCTGCAAATCGCGCGTGTATACGGTTATTTTGAACTTCCAGCAAGCACTTGCGGCTTTGTTTGGTTCACATAATAAAGTTGGAAGTTTTTAGAGCAAGTTAATACTATTTTCACTTCTGTGCAAGTGATCGTGGGTTCGAATTCCACTCAGGACAAATGTTTTTGTGATGAACATAAATATTTGTACTGTATTTAGATATTTTTATATATATTTTTAGTATTTGACATGCTTAGCACTATAAAAAAAAATTCGGTATTTCGGAAGTATTCGGTATAATGTATGAAAATACTTCCGACAGGTGGCGCAGGCGTCACCCAAAGACGTTAAGTATGATGTGTTATCGAAATTAGCAGTCAGGAGCAATTGTCAGGATGGCTGAATTGGTAAAGCATCTGGACGGTATCCAGAAGATGCAGGTTGAAATCCTGCTCCTGACTGTTATTTTCGATTTCACATTTTTCACTTTGTGTTTAATGTATAGTGCTAAGCATGTCAAATGCTAAAAATACATATAAAAATATCTAAATATTTAAAGGGTTTGCGTCATTATTAGGTAAAATCTTAATTGTAAAATTAAGTTTACCTGGTCGGTATAATGTATGAAAATACTTCCGACAGATGGCGCAGGCGTCACCCAAAGACGTTAAGTATGATGTGTTATCGAAATTAGCAGTCAGGAGCAATTGTCAGGATGGCTGAATTGGTAAAGCATCTGGACGGTATCCAGAAGATGCAGGTTCAAATCCTGCTCCTGACTGTTATTTTCGATTTCACATTTTTCGCTTTGTGTTTGATATTTGTACTGTGTCTGGGTGTTTATTATGTATAATATGTACTTATGTATTTACAAAAAAAAGTAATATGTGTATATATCTGTTATTCTAGTACCCATAGTACAAGCTCAGCGAATCAAATTGAGCAAAATATTGAAGGTGCCTTCAGTCATTCGTAGGAAGTTTTTTAATTGTACGGGATCTTTGCTTTGGAGTTCTCTTAATAATTTGCTTTGAAGACCGACAATCATCACGTCTCAATATACAATCTCGTACCCACATTTTACGTTTTTTATTTTTATGTTTTAACAACAACGCAATAGAAGCAGCTCGTATTTTTCTGCAGCTAGGCATTTTGTTTGACCGCTCTTGCTCAAGTCAAATGCAATTTGTGTGGAAATGGTTCTGCAAGATCTTGCAGCAAGTTACCTTCTACACACTTCTGCAAGCGACTTGCGTATAGAGAAATTGCAGTCAGTGGAAACAGTTTTCAATTGACTTCTGCAAGAAATTACGGAAGTTACTTGCCAGTGGACACCTCGCTTTAGATACCTATAACCCTGTAGAAAAATAGTAGTGATTGCTAAATTCAAAGCGTATATACTGAAGAAATAAAAATGGCTAAATTATTCCAAAGACAAGAGAGATTCTTTATATCAAAGGTATGACGTACACCACAAATTCAGCCAGTCTTCCGCAAGCTACGACGACCGTGACCAAAAAGAACGATTGTATCTAACAATGTATGAGTGCAATATTGTATGTTACTTTTGATATTGAATTTATTAAAGTATTATTTTAACTTTATTCATTTTAAATTAAATGGTGAGCAGCGGCTAGACAGAACTCTCTGTATAGTTGAGTCCCTGAGCGACGGTTACCATTTATCATCAGGTGGGCCGAGGCTCATCTGCCACCACAAGCAATAAAAAAAAACAGATATATTTTTGTAAAATGGAAACAATAAGTTCACACTTGCGGTTTGATTTTGTAACATAGAGTACTAATAAGATTAAAAACTAAACAATTATAGGCACATTAGTAATAATACCGGATTAAACTTAATAACCTCCTGTGTGTAATGTGTTTTTGTACTATACGGGCTTAATTTAAAAGGGTTTTTTACTTGTCATTTATGACATTTATTCAAATTCAAATTCTTTTTTAAGGCTTTTTATAGTGTAGTTATCAAATACAAATCTGCAAAATTTCACATTTATAACAAATAACAAGCATTTTATTCGAAAAATAAGCTGGATTCTAGTAGTCTAGAATCATTAAACGATTTTCGTATAATGCCCTTGAATTACTTGTACGTTGTATTATTATGTATATAAGAGGTGATCCACTTCGAGGTTCCCTACTTTTTTAAAGAAAAAACAGAAAATTTAATGGAGAATGTTTATTATCATTTGAAAGAACATTCTTTGGCATTTATTTTTTTAAGATTATGTCTATCAAATGTTGGCCGTTGATACGTCGCAGATGGTCCATCCGTTGAGTCCAATTTTCGATGACTCGTTCGAGCATTTCGACTGGTAACAACAAAGTAATGAGGCCCATTTCTGGCTCAATGGGTATGTAAACAAACAAAATTGCCGCATTTGGGACGCCGAGCAACCTGAAGAGATTCAAGAACTGCCACTTCATCCAGAAAAAACAACGGTTTGGTGTGGTTTGTGAGCCGGTGGAATAATCGGTCCATATTTCTTATAATGCGGAATGCGACGCGGTCCGTAGCTCGCCGAGGTGAATTATGTATTGAAAGGGAAGGATGGCACATTGAACCATTCCTTTAGTGGTGTGGCTGTTAAAACCTATCTACCTACTTCTATCTGTGTATCATCATGTTGTGATGTACCTATGCTACATTGAAAGTACTATTGATCAAACAACTACATATTTAAGTACCTAACAACTTACTAATTAGCTAGAACAAAACCAACATGTGATGTGGTGTATTCCGTGTATAAAATTTCTGTTAACAAACAACGGCTCCGCCAAAAAATGGTGCTCTTCAAAAGAAATTGAATAATAATATTTTTATTTTGTAGGAATTTTTTTTTTTTTTTTTTTTTTTTTATTGACTTATTAAATTTAAACGTCACAATACTATTACATATGGCTCACGTAACGTAGCATTGAATCATATACTACCCTTTGTGTTTGACGTAGTAAACCTTCTCTTATTGATTTATAATTCAAAACTTTTATTCCAAAACGACCATACGGTCACGGTATATAAGGAAAAAACTATCAATTAAAAAATCCACTCCGCTATTTCACGCCATTCACCTCGCTCCCAGCGTGCCGAGCCCGGCACGCAAAACCCATATTTTATTTTATTTTTCATATTTTTTTTTTTGGTGAAATTCATGGTCGTTTTTTTTTTTTTTTTTTTTTTTTCTAAAAAAGTAAAACAATTGTTTATGCTATTGCAACTCTTACATCTCTATGGTTCCGATGTAATGTATTACAAATATGATATATGGCTGTATGTGGGTATACATTATATTAGTAATTTGTCACTAAACATATACCCGCTTTCGTAATAAAAAAAAATTAAGCCAAATTCAATTGAAATATGGAAACTAGACTGCTTATGCATTTGAACCAATTTTTGATATAATATCTATATAACATTTATAGAATATTGCTTTGACAATTCTTGTGGTCAAGGTCATTGCACGAGTATTTACGTCGTACGTATTAGACTCCCGGGAGTCTAGGGGTTAATTTCACTGAACTTCAAAAACATAAAATTTCACAGATTTACAAAACAAAGTATAATAAGTAGGCAGTTAGCCGTAATTACAACTAGATGTCACTACATGCGTTAGTTAAAAGTCGCAAGCAAGATGTGACTATCAAGAATGTATAAGATTATTATAAAACAATGTGATACCTTTGGTGTAGGTAGGTAGGTAGGTAGGTAGGTAGGTAGGTAGGTAGGTAGGTAGGTAGGTAGGTAGGTAGGTAGGTAGGTAGGTAGGTAGGTAGGTAGGTAGGTAGGTAGGTAGGTAGGTAGGTAGGTAGGTAGGTAGGTAGGTAGGTAGGTAGGTAGGTAGGTAGGTAGGTAGGTAGGTAGGTAGGTAGGTAGGTAGGTAGGTAGGTAGGTAGGTAGGTAGGTAGGTAGGTAGGTAGGTAGGTAGGTAGGTAGGTAGGTAGGTAGGTAGGTAGGTAGGTAGGTAGGTAGGTAGGTAGGTAGGTAGGTAGGTAGGTAGGTAGGTAGGTAGGTAGGTAGGTAGGTAGGTAGGTAGGTAGGTAGGTAGGTAGGTAGGTAGGTAGGTAGGTAGGTAGGTAGGTAGGTAGGTAGGTAGGTAGGTAGGTAGGTAGGTAGGTAGGTAGGTAGGTAGGTAGGTAGGTAGGTAGGTAGGTAGGTAGGTAGGTAGGTAGGTAGGTAGGTAGGTAGGTAGGTAGGTAGGTAGGTAGGTAGGTAGGTAGGTAGGTAGGTAGGTAGGTTAGGTTAGGTTAGGTTAGGTTAGGTTAGGTTAGGTTAGGTTAGGTTAGGTTAGGTTAGGTTAGGTTAGGTTAGGTTAGGTTAGGTTAGGTTAGGTTAGGTTAGGTTAGGTTAGGTTAGGTTAGGTTAGGTTAGGTTAGGTTAGGTTAGGTTAGGTTAGGTTAGGTTAGGTTAGGTTAGGTTAGGTTAGGTTAGGTTAGGTTAGGTTAGGTTAGGTTAGGTTAGGTTAGGTTAGGTTAGGTTAGGTTAGGTTAGGTTAGGTTAGGTTAGGTTAGGTTAGGTTAGGTTAGGTTAGGTTAGGTTAGGTTAGGTTAGGTTAGGTTAGGTTAGGTTAGGTTAGGTTAGGTTAGGTTAGGTTAGGTTAGGTTAGGTTAGGTTAGGTTAGGTTAGGTTAGGTTAGGTTAGGTTAGGTTAGGTTAGGTTAGGTTAGGTTAGGTTAGGTTAGGTTAGGTTAGGTTAGGTTAGGTTAGGTTAGGTTAGGTTAGGTTAGGTTAGGTTAGGTTAGGTTAGGTTTTTTTTTTTTTTTTTTTTTTTTTTTTTTTTTTTTTTTTTTTTTTTTTTTTTTTTTTTTTTTTTTTTTTTTTTTTTTTTTTTTTTTTTTTTTTTTTTTTTTTTTTTTTTTTTTTTTTTTTTTTTTTTTTTTGTGGCTAGGCTTTGTAACCCGGCCGCTATTTCTACCCCTGATAAGGGTGGTCAGGGACCTTGTACTTGTTATTTTCAAATCATTAGCGCAGAGGTTTTTGGTAACATAATTTCCCTCTATACATATAACTTAGGTTTACACTATATGAAAATAGGTATCGTCCTTTGTTTATAAGTCAACATATTTAAATTTCCTTACATACTAATTTTGTATTAAATTGTTTTCTTTGCTATAGTAATCATCTATCTAATTACACTATAATAATCATATCATAATATTATGTCGGTTTCATATTTTAATTTATCATTTACATCGTCAATTTGAATATCATAAGGCGAAAAATAACATTGAAAAATGATAGGAGTATTATATTAGGCATATTATATTATTATACAAATATACTTATATTGATGGAATATTATATATACAATTAGAATTATTAGTTGAATTATATTTATACAATTAGAATTATTTTGGTAGAATTATATTTATACAATTAGAAATATTTTAGTAGAATTATATTTATACAAATAAAATTATATTAGTAGAAAATAGAATAGGGCAGACAGAAATAGGGTAGAGTGAAACTTATAAGATTGTTGTGAAACCGTAGATTTATGTGTACGTGTAATTATAGCCTAAGATTTATTTCTTTGTATTACAATTGACGCTACTTTAATACAGTACTTTAAGAAAGGGTCCCGAGTTTCTTTTTTATTCATTAATTCGCTAGCTATACTAATCCGTATGGGCATACCCAACTCCATTTCCAGGTTGTATCTCAGGACGCTGTGAGTGGGGCATTCAAATATTATATGAATAGCGCTTTCTGGTATATCCGGCGCACAGATGCACGATGGACTTCCCTTACACTTGAATCTATACAAGTATTCGGAGAACCCACCGTGCCCCGTCAAGACCTGCGTTATAACGTTATGCACCCCCATCTCCTTGATCACTTTGTGAGCATTTCGCACCTCGGGGAAGTATATTTTTGTTAGGCTAGCTGTTGTTCCCTCCTGATATCTCCGGTTCCATTCAACGAGGGACTCCTCTCGGATCTTCCTCTTGATGAATGAAACCGGACACTTATCGTAATGATGCCTTGTATGGCTCCGTAGGGCCGCCTCCTTGGCCAAATAATCCGCCCTTTCGTTTCCTTCCAGGCCTGCGTGTGCTTTAACCCAGAATAGGGAGATTTCTTTGCCCCGAGCAAAACCCTCCCGAATGTGTGATCTTGCCTCGCAAGCTAGTGGGTGTAGGGAATCGTTATTAACTATCGTTGCCAACGCAGCTCGGGAGTCACTTAAGATGGCATACCGAGCATCCTTACCTTGACTCGCAGTTTTTGCTGCTTGGCATATAGCAAGCAATTCAGCCTGGTAGACGGTGCAGTAGGACGAAAGTTTAAATTTGCGCGATAAGGTTTCGGCATCACCAACCCATAAGGACAGTGATGCTCCCACCTCGCCCTCAATTTTACTGCCGTCCGTGTATATTTTGACTGCACCGTCCACCTTAGCTGCGACATCTTCCCGACTGTTCAAAGGCGTTGCTTGTAGTTGCATGTGTACTGTGGGGTGCGGTCTCTCCTCGTATGCTATTGGCATTTCTATTTCTCTTCCACCCGGTATTAGCCGGGAGACTCCCCTCCTGGCCTCATACAGTGCTGCATTTTCTCGTATACGGATATCCAGAGGGAGTATCCCGGCCAACACCAGAGACGCATTAAGGGAAACAGTTTTATATGCCCTCGCGATTCTTTGGGCAAGAAGTCTTTGCACAGCATTTAAGTTTTTCTGCACTGTAACCTTTTTAGTCGCCGGAGCCCATACACTTGCTGCATATGTTATTACGGGCTCTACGGAGGCTTTGTAGATGGTTTTTATAATCTCCGGATGGAGGCCCCAGGTTGCCCTAGCGGCTAATGATATCTTCTTGTAAATCCCCAGGGCTTTACTACACACATTTGCCGAATGGGAGTTAAAAGTTAGACCACTATCAATTGTTAGTCCCAATATTTTTATTTCGTTAGACATGACAATGTCGACCCCACCCATGCTCAGTCTTGGGGTGTCGTATTTAAGTTTGTTAGTTACAACCATAGCTCGAGTTTTTTGTGGTGCAAACCTCAACTTGTTAGCGACACCCCAATCCCGAACACGTTCGAGGGCGGCATTACCACGTCTCTGAATATCCTCTGCTGTGTCCCCAGAGAACAGGAGGACCACATCATCAGCAAAAGCCTGACAGTAGTCCCCCCCTCCCGTGAGACCTTTCAGCAGAGGATCCAGCAGTAAATTCCAGAGGATGGGACCTCCAATAGATCCCTGTACACAACCCTTATAGGCATTTCCATTGTACTCCCCTCCCGCATATCGTACCTGGACCCGTCTATCGCTGAGGTAGCTATTAAATATTTTTCTGAGAGCCACTGGACATTGCTCCTCTATCATTCGGGCTTTGATGGCTGGCCACCAGGCGTTATCGAAGGCTCCCTCTATGTCTAGCGACACCAATGTGATTAGTTTCTTTTTACGAAGTTCTTCTTTCACACGAGCCACCAGATCATAGAGGGAGTCCTCTGTACTGCGCTGGGGCAGAAAGCCATATTGGCAATCACTTAACCTAGGTAGGAGATGCCATACTAACCTTCTCACCATCATCTTTTCAAGTGTCTTGCCCATTACCGACAGCAACCCTATCGGTCTATACGATTTCGGGTCCGTGTAATCAGATTTGCCGGGTTTTCTAAGTGCCACCACAACAGCCACTTTCCAGTCCCTAGGGAAGTGGGACAGCGTCCAGCACTTATTAAATATTCTTAAATTAAAATCAATGTCATGCGTTATTACTTCTGCGCATATATCCGCCGTGAAGCCATCTAGCCCTGGAGCCTTTTTAGGGTTAATGCTCAATATTGCCGATCTTAACTCTTGCTCTGTAAATTTGTCCTCATGAGCACTGTACACAAAGTTGTTATCATCTTCAACGAGAGCTCTGATACGACTGTGGCAGGCATCATCGTTTTCCTCTTCGTCGGCCGGATAAAAGATCTAATTTCGGCGAGTAAGTAAGTCCCACTGAGTTTCCATCCTTCTTCAACGGCAGATCTTCTTCCCTCTTACTAACATTCTTAACGACCCTGTAGATGCCTTCCCAGACACTCTCCCTGTCCTGTTTCTCACAGAAGCTTTTCCAACTTTTGACCTGTGCCGCTTTTACTTTTGTTTCATACTCTTGCTTTGATTTCAGGTAATCTTCTACTACACTAGCCCTTCGGATTGGCGCTGCACATCGGATTCTCCGCTTTTTGGTGGTGACGGCTCGTTTCATCTGCTCCAGTTCGACAGACCACCATGGAAAGGTATGCCTTCTATTTCCTTTTTTGAAGGGTATAGTTTCATTGCAAGTTCTGGTTATTGCTTGGGAGTATTTCTGAATGAAATCGTCGAGGTCCTCTATATTCCCTATTTCTTCTACGGTAGAGTGAGTTAATGAGTTTTCTGCTTTGAACTGGCTTAGTCTCAGACGGAATTTTTCCCATTTTGCCTTTTTGGTATTATAAACTCTGGTTGTTCTCAAAATTTCTTTACCCTTACCTTTTTTCAGTAGAATTTTAAAAACCATTCCATTATGGTCGGAGCTAGTAAGGTCCTCGACTACTTGCCAATCTTCCACCAAGTGCAGCATGTCCTCTGTGCAGGCCGTCACATCTACGTAGCTGGTAAGCCGGTGTTCACCCCTAATAGTGTCAAAAGTGGGCACTTCTCCCTCGTTGAGTACTGCCATTCCCATTTCTAGAAGAGTGCTTGCAAACTCTTCTCCTCTGTCATTTGTGGTTTTCCCTCCCCACCATATATGTTTGCAGTTGGCATCTCCACCCAGTATCATTCGTAGAGGCTTTGTATCTTGGCGTATTCTGGTAAGCTGTTGCAGATAAGGTTCCAATGGCTGGTCTGGCTCAAAATAGAAAGAGACTGCAAGGATCTCCCAGGAGAGTGCACGCAACTTCACCACCACTATATTGTTAGTGGTGTGAGTGGTACACAGCTCGACGGTAATGTCACTGCTAAAGACAGCTATAGCTGCCTTTATTGTGTTTCCTCCGTTGTTAGGATTCTGGAATATCCTCGCACCCGCATATGTTCTCATAGAGCTTTGGCCACCCACGTAGGGTTCCTGCAGAAGTGCGATGGCTATGCCCCTCTTTTCCGCTTCGAGCATAAGTTCTGCCGTCGCAAGCCCTTTTCTTTGTAGGTTAGCCTGAGCAATGACGTAGCCAGAGAGTGTGTTAGCTTGTGGGATGCCTGTGTCAACTTTAGCAATAAGCAGTTTTATCCCTGGCCATTGCATCCCATTTCCGTCTTATGGGACATTCTGTGCTAAATGCATTGTGGTCTATGTTTACACCCAATTTTGCCTTGTTGCAGTTGACACAGCAGGGCCGGATCCCTACTGTGAAGCTGTCGCACTTCGCCCTAATGTGAGCCCCTCCACAGTGACTGCAGGTGTCGTGTTCCTCAGTACAAAGCCTTTTTCCGTGCCCATATCCAAGGCACCGTGTGCATTGGATGAGTGGCGATTGGTCATGCACCTTCACCCTCTGCAGATCAATGTGAATTGTCCCGGCTTCGGTCAGGCGGTTCCAGACAAGTGGTGCCACTCTAAGAACCACGTGGGCCATTAGATGGTTTCTGGCCTTTCTTCTATATGCAACCTCCATTCGCATTTCCTGTTCCGAGATGCCCTGCACCAAATGTTTATTTTGACACTTGATTGCTTTTATTATATCATCGTCAGAGTTATACGCCATGACATCTTTTATAATGAGGAGTGGGTCTCTGTTTTTTATCTCGTCTACCTTTAGATTTCCTCCAGCCTCTTTTATCTTATCTTTTATCCTATTAATTTCATGTTGGTCGTAGCATCCTAGCACTATCTTCCTATCTTTTACTTTTTTGACTCTATCAATCTTAAAGCCTTCCTCTTTGGCATTAACTATACTCCTTACGTTCTCGAGTACTCTGTCACCAGTGTCAAGATTATCCTCCGACGAAATAATCACTGAGTGAATCGCTTTATCATTTCCAGCTGTGTTTTGTTTGGCAGGCTTAGCCACAACATTAGCATAACTAAGTTTTTTCTCCAGTGTATCTTGGTGATTCTGAATACCGTTTTGGATTTTACTTAGTTGGAGTTGTAGGTTGCCTGTGTCATACCCTTGCGCACTCCTAATCTCCTCAGTGGACTTTTCTATTACTTGACTCATCCCTTTCATATAGCTTTCATGTTTTTTGATTTGAACGGTCAAGGTCGTCATACATTTCAGTAGTTCGTCTTGTTTCTTAGTGCACCCTTCCGTCTCTTTCTCTGTTCTCTTATACGGGATTTGCCTCTTATCGGACTGTGCCTTGCCTTTATTCCCCTCTCCTTCCAATTCCTTTGCCATGTCCTGCACCAATTTAAACAAATCGTCAGTTGCCTTAATAGCGGCAATTCTGAGGACTCTGTTCATATTTCTGCTTTCATTGATATTCTTTTTTATTTCGTCGTAATGTATTTTCCCCTTTTGGACGAAGTCATCGGCCGGTTCCAACACAAATGTTCTACGCCGCGACGTCGTCATGGGCGGAAGTGCAATCTCAGGTGCAAAGGCTTTCATAGACTCCGGAACTGGATTCATGGTAACTGGCGATCGTGCCACACCATCCCTTGTATTGCAGGATGGACCTGCCATCTCCCTATCAGTTGGCCAATCCCCGGAGTTCAACTTATCCGGTGTCTTAAATACGTCCTTTTTTGGTGTTTTCGAGGGGGTACGAAACATATTAACTAATGCTAAAATACCAAATGTCTATATAAAATGTATATATACAATTTTAATAAACGAGTCAATAATCTATATATAATTTAAATGATTAATATTATAACATGTACTGTCAATTGGAATAGGGTGAACTATTGGTCAAAAAACCTTATATCTAATGGAAGTCAATAAACCTCTTGTCTTAAAATATTATATGTGTGTAAATAAATAAATAAATAATTAAGATTTGCTATTCTATTACGAAAATCAAGTCCCCACCGGAACACGTCAAAACACGTCTGCGGCACAAAATGGGTAGTTATAAAAATAACGGCCAATTGTTACCACCGGACGAGAAAAACTGGGAATGGAAGTCTCAGAACACCCCCAAATGGGGTATCGGCGTACAGGGATTGACGAGCCCTACACGATGGTATGATAAACCACTAGGGTCTCTATAGAAAAAGTGAAATTATCTTAATAAAACTGATGAAATTTTGCCAAAATCTATGTCTTTTTACAGAAACTATGAAATAACAAAAAAACTATTTGAGATATATATGCAAATATGGTGTTGAAATACAGGGCTGTTAACAGCGGTTAGGTTAGGTTAGGTTAGGTTAGGTTAGGTTAGGTTAGGTTAGGTTAGGTTAGGTTAGGTTAGGTTAGGTTAGGTTAGGTTAGGTTAGGTTAGGTTAGGTTAGGTTAGGTTAGGTTAGGTTAGGTTAGGTTAGGTTAGGTTAGGTTAGGTTAGGTTAGGTTAGGTTAGGTTAGGTTAGGTTAGGTTAGGTTAGGTTAGGTTAGGTTAGGTTAGGTTAGGTTAGGTTAGGTTAGGTTAGGTTAGGTTAGGTTAGGTTAGGTTAGGTTAGGTTAGGTTAGGTTAGGTTAGGTTAGGTTAGGTTAGGTTAGGTTAGGTTAGGTTAGGTTAGGTTAGGTTAGGTTAGGTTAGGTTAGGTTAGGTTAGGTTAGGTTAGGTTAGGTTAGGTTAGGTTAGGTTAGGTTAGGTTAGGTTAGGTTAGGTTAGGTTAGGTTAGGTTAGGTTAGGTTAGGTTAGGTTAGGTTAGGTTAGGTTAGGTTAGGTTAGGTTAGGTTAGGTTAGGTTAGGTTAGGTTAGGTTAGGTTAGGTTAGGTTAGGTTAGGTTAGGTTAGGTTAGGTTAGGTTAGGTTAGGTTAGGTTAGGTTAGGTTAGGTTAGGTTAGGTTAGGTTAGGTTAGGTTAGGTTAGGTTAGGTTAGGTTAGGTTAGGTTAGGTTAGGTTAGGTTAGGTTAGGTTAGGTTAGGTTAGGTTAGGTTAGGTTAGGTTAGGTTAGGTTAGGTTAGGTTAGGTTAGGTTAGGTTAGGTTAGGTTAGGTTAGGTTAGGTTAGGTTAGGTTAGGTTAGGTTAGGTTAGGTTAGGTTAGGTTAGGTTAGGTTAGGTTAGGTTAGGTTAGGTTAGGTTAGGTTAGGTTAGGTTAGGTTAGGTTAGGTTAGGTTAGGTTAGGTTAGGTTAGGTTAGGTTAGGTTAGGTTAGGTTAGGTTAGGTTAGGTTAGGTTAGGTTAGGTTTTTTTTTTTTTTTTTTTAATTCCGAACACTTAATGGTTCGGGCTGCGATCTCCCACGACATGGTCATGGATCTTCTATGCCAATTGGGAATTACACCTGGTTTATTAATTTTTTAAATGTACTGTACAATTTATTATCTTAACTTTCTATCTATATTTATGAGTATGATATTAGCCTTTATACTTAATGTTTCTCGTTATTTTATTACATCTGTTTACTTTTAATACATTTATGTTTTTTGTTATAGCAAATGGGTTTTATATTCTTATTACGTATTGTTTTCTTATTACTTATCTATTGAAATCCTATTGAGTATTGGGTAAAAATCTTCTCTTATATATTTGTAGTACTGTGTTGAATTTTAGTTGAATTACTATTACAGTATTGTCCTTATTTTTATTGTATATTATGTATATTTATATTTATAGAAGTTATTTAATTTTATTCTTTTATAATATTAATATTCGCCATTTTAAGTTAAAATTGTTATTACAATAATTTTTTGTCTTTTATTTAAGATTTGTATATTTCATGCTATTTTATGATTTGTGCCTATGTTCTGAGTGTATAATATGTATGTATGCACTCCAATATGGATATATTTGTACATCCAGCTATACACAGACATTCATTTAGTAGTGTCTTGTATAGCGTTATATAAATGTGATAATGATGTTTATTTGCATGTGTGTTATGTAGTACCCATTTGTCTCTGTGTTGCAGAGTAATGCTATTCGATTTGTTTATATGTGTATTCTTCTTATCTTCTCTGAATTGCTTTTACAGTACTTTTCTTGTTTTTATTATATTGTATTGTATTTAGTATTATTCTTTTATATTATTAATATTCACTATTTTAAATAAAATTGCCATTTCAGTAAATTTTTGTTTTTATTTTAGATTTGTATTTTTTAGTTTATATTCATGCTATTTTATATGTTTTGTGCCTATGTTACGAGTGTATATGTATGTATGTACTCCACTATGGATATATGTGTATATTTAACTATACACAGACATTCATTAAGTAGTCTTTGTGTATGTCATATAAATGTGATGATTATGTTTATTTGTATGTGTGTTATGTAGTACCTATTTGTTTGTTTGTGTGTTAAAGTAACGCTATTTGTTTTGTTAATTTGTGTAATGTGTTTTCGTGCTAGTTTCATTATATGTGTATGTTATGTACATTGGTATGGATACGTGTTCATATAATTATGTCCACATATTCATTATTATGTGTATTTGTTAATTTGTGACTATATTTGTTGATTCTATTTGTTAAGTTGTTGTGTTGTAATGTATTTGTATAATTTTATATAATTGTATCAACGAGGTCTATCTGTTTTGTAATTATATTGCATGTGTGAATTAGTGTCTATTTATCATTTTTAGGTATTATTACTGTTGGTTTAGTTCATGTGCATAATATATTTTAGATATTGGTTTTTATTGTGTGTGATGTACATTGGTATGGATATATGCGTATATATAATCATACTCACATATTCATTTTAATGTTTATTTGTTTGTATTATATAACTGTATTATTTATTTTACTTTGTGTTATACTCATATTCCGATGTGTGGTAATAAAGTTTGTGTAAGTGTTTGTGTATCTGTTATATGTAGTTGCTGTTCTGTGTGTGAATGTGTTTACCATGCGTATATATGCATATATAATAATACGTATATAGCATTGATCCGTTTATATCTATTTGTGTAATACTTATGAATGTGTATAGTGTATTAGTGTGTGTAAATTTGTATTGTTAGTGTTGTCTGTATTTGTGTTAGTTTATCTGCTATACTTTCCCCATTAAGTTAATTTTAGTTTAAAAGGAGGGCCAGAGTTTAGGGGCGCTAGCAGCCGCATCAGTTATAGGCTGTAGCAGCTCGTGCCAGCGCATCCCATTTCTTACGTACGGGACACTCGTCACCATATGCAGTATGACCAGTTGAGTCATTTTTCGCCTTTACGCAATTTGTGCACGTAGGTGGCCGCCCCCCGGCCACGCGCGGACATTCCGCCCTATGGTGAGGACCGCCGCAATAATTGCATAGATCCTCACCTTCGGTGCAGAGCTTCCGCCCGTGCCCGAAGCCCAGGCACCTCGTGCATTGTACCAAGGGTGATTGATCGAAGACTTTTATCCGCTGGAGGTCGATATAAAGTTTGCCCACCGACATAAGCCTCTGCCACAAAACCGGTGAGACCTGGAGGACGGCGTGACACTCTGAAGTATTTCTGGCCTTCCTCCTATACTTCACTTCGACAGAGGCCTCATCAGCCGACAAATCCTCCAGCAAGTGTCCGTTTTGACTGCGGAGAGCCGTGCGTATGTCTTCGTCGGTATTATTGTTCAAGAGGTTCTTTAATATAACCAATGGTCTCCTGAATTTGGCTTCTTCGACGTTTAAGTTAGCATTCCTCAGTTGCACCATAGCTTCCTCTAACTCCTCTTTGCTGGCGCAACTGAGGACTACCTTTTGTTCTCTGATTTTTCGGAGACCTTCAATTTTGAAGCCTTTGCGTTTGGCGTCAAGCGCCCCTCGTACTCTCTCAACGACTTCAGCTCCAGTATCTATATCCGACTCTGAGCTCACGATGATGGAGAACTTCCGTCCACTATTTACAGGGGGTTTACGGAGGGCATCTGCATAAGATTGTGTTACCTCAGGTAACACTCCTCCACCAGATTTTATGGTTTTAATATCATCTTTAATGTTCCTGAGTTCCTTTAGAAGTTCTCCATCACTGTGGTCCGTCTTTTCTACCTCTTTCTTCTCTTTTTTGACCTCCTTATGATATTTATTTATTGCATGATGCAATTCCCATATTTTAGCACTGTTTTCTCTGATTACTTCTATATTTTGTTTAAGGCTATTTATTTCTTTTATTGAACTATCATTTTTCCCTTGTGTACTATCGAAATTAATTATTTTAGCCTTCATTTCCTTAATGTCTTCCCCCATACATTTAAAATGAGCCAATTCTATTGCTATTTTTTGTACTGTTTCCGAGGCCTTTTTTATTTCTTTCACTGTTTCTGTCATATCAGCTATTTGGGTATTAACGTTTTCTAACGAGCTACCTATTTCATTGTTTGTATTCTTAGACATACCCATATTCGTTGATTGGCTTTTTATAGTGACAACAAGTTCCTCCAACTTCGCATGCATCTCCTCTTGGTGAAGGGTACCGGTGCTCTGCTGTTTACGCA
Source organism: Leucoma salicis (assembly GCA_948253155.1). Lineage (NCBI taxonomy): Eukaryota > Metazoa > Arthropoda > Insecta > Lepidoptera > Erebidae > Leucoma > Leucoma salicis. Next base: position 35,817 of record OX411822.1, on the reverse strand, counting down.
GTATAGCGTTTTCCAGCTCGGACTCCTTCACCAGATGTGTCAGTCGATCAAGTAGAAGGCCTACTCCAATCTTTACTTCAGACTTTATGTTTCTAGATGTATTCATAAGGTCTTTGGCCTCTTTTAAAACGTTTTTTGCCTCTGATGTCCTGTTTTGGGGTTTTTCAATTTTGTTCTCAACCTCATTCCCTTCCCCTACACTCCTCCTCACGGTAATGGTACGGTTGAGTGCAGTGGATGGGCCGGGTTTAGGCTCTTTATCTAATTGGGTAGATGTTTGAGTTAAATCTCTTTTCGGGGTACGAAACATGTTTTGTATTGTATTTACGGAGTTCGCAGCTATTCAGGCTCTACGTACACGGATGTAAAGGGCCCGGCAGTAGGTTGTAAACTTTTAATCAATATATATATATTCAATATGTATATTTGTCAATTTGTGTGTGTAAATGAAATCGTCTTATATCGTATATGTATAATTAGGAAAATATCTGCAAGTTACTGATAATTTAAATAATTAATGTTATTCTTGTCGATTAAAACAGTAACCAGTAAGCCTGTGGTCAATAAACCCTACTATAGATATGGTAATAATGTATATTATTATGTCGAATTCTATCAATTAACAATTAACTTATGGTCAATAAACCATGTATCTAAAGAGGTCAATAAACCTTTTGTCTTAATAAATTTTTATTAGCTAGTAATAACATCAACTCTGAAACCCAGCCAATTCTCCACCAAGATGCGTCCGAAGAGAACCCACTCGTCTGCGGCACAAAATGGTAAGTTATAAGGATAACAAGCAATTGTCACCGCCGGGCGAGGGGCTAAACAAGTCCGCGCTGTTAGCAGAGAGGGGCCGCAGTCTATTATGCTATTCAGCTACTGTCTAAGGATGTATATGTGGTCAATAAACCAAGTCCTAAATCTAACTTAAAACTACTAACTTTTTTGGTTGAGGCGGTCTGTCGTGTATCACGAGTCCCAAGAATTATCGAGGGAGGTCAAAACAACCTTTTTCATGCAATAAAGATTTCAATTATCGATAAAAAGCAACAATATTAAAATGAGTTAGGTTGCGAATATGTGAGATATGTTTTAGTAATATCTCAGAAATTATGAGTTCCAGGGAGCAAATATAGGTACATTCGTGATACAGGTGGGACCCAAAATCGAATGGAATAATAAAAATTTTTTGGTATAATCGTCAATATCTTTCCTCTTTATAGTGTACCCTTCAAATCTAGGTATTTAAACCCTAAAGGGTGGGTTGGGTGGGCAAAAAACAAGGGATGGAAGTCTCCAAACACCCCCAAATGGGGTATCGGCGTATAGGGCTTGACGAGCCCTACACGATGGTGTGATAAACCACTAGGGTCTCTATAGAAAAAAGTAAAATTATCCTAATAAAACTGATGAAATTTTGCCAAAAACTATGTTTTTTCACAGAAACTACGAAATAACTAAAAAACTATATGAGATATTGCTACAAATGTGGTGTTGAAATAAAGGGCTGTTAACAGCGGACAATCTAAGGTAAGAACCACCACCGTGCAAGCAGAATTACCGGTAGTGGATAGGTGCAAAGTTCGAAAATTTTAATAAAATTTTTGTATAGAAATATTTATATAAAAAGTCAAATTTTTAGGGGTTGAAATTAACCACCCTTGTTTATTTAGTCAAATTTAAGCTAGTTTAGGTCAATAGAACACGAAACAATCGCTATACCAACAAGAAAACCAAAAAATGTTAGATGTTAATTCTTCGTATATGCACCCCCTATGTAAGTTTTGCTACTTATGTGACGTAGGTATATAGTTATTATAAGTCACTATGAAGGTTTTTTACGGTGTTGGGGTGCTGGCAGAGAGGCGAATGCGGTGTCTATAGATTCCTCTATTGATAAGCTACAATGTGAAAATAGAACCAAATGTGGATGTTGCAACTATGGTAAGTTATAGGGATGAAACGGCAAAAATATACTAAATTTTCGTTAAAAAATAGGCGTTCGGCGGGAAAAAACAAGGGATGGAAGTCTCCAAACACCCCCAAATGGGGTATCGGCGTATAGGGCTTGACGAGCCCTACACGATGGTGTGATAAACCACTAGGGTCTCTATAGAAAAAAGTAAAATTATCCTAATAAAACTGATGAAATTTTGCCAAAAACTATGTTTTTTCACAGAAACTACGAAATAACTAAAAAACTATATGAGATATTGCTACAAATGTGGTGTTGAAATAAAGGGCTGTTAACAGCGGACAATCTAAGGTAAGAACCACCACCGTGCAAGCAGAATTACCGGTAGTGGATAGGTGCAAAGTTCGAAAATTTTAATAAAATTTTTGTATAGAAATATTTATATAAAAAGTCAAATTTTTAGGGGTTGAAATTAACCACCCTTGTTTATTTAGTCAAATTTAAGCTAGTTTAGGTCAATAGAACACGAAACAATCGCTATACCAACAAGAAAACCAAAAAATGTTAGATGTTAATTCTTCGTATATGCACCCCCTATGTAAGTTTTGCTACTTATGTGACGTAGGTATATAGTTATTATAAGTCACTATGAAGGTTTTTTACGGTGTTGGGGTGCTGGCAGAGAGGCGAATGCGGTGTCTATAGATTCCTCTATTGATAAGCTACAATGTGAAAATAGAACCAAATGTGGATGTTGCAACTATGGTAAGTTATAGGGATGAAACGGCAAAAATATACTAAATTTTCGTTAAAAAATAGGCGTTCGGCGGGAAAAAACAAGGGATGGAAGTCTCCAAACACCCCCAAATGGGGTATCGGCGTATAGGGCTTGACGAGCCCTACACGATGGTGTGATAAACCACTAGGGTCTCTATAGAAAAAAGTAAAATTATCCTAATAAAACTGATGAAATTTTGCCAAAAACTATGTTTTTTCACAGAAACTACGAAATAACTAAAAAACTATATGAGATATTGCTACAAATGTGGTGTTGAAATAAAGGGCTGTTAACAGCGGACAATCTAAGGTAAGAACCACCACCGTGCAAGCAGAATTACCGGTAGTGGATAGGTGCAAAGTTCGAAAATTTTAATAAAATTTTTGTATAGAAATATTTATATAAAAAGTCAAATTTTTAGGGGTTGAAATTAACCACCCTTGTTTATTTAGTCAAATTTAAGCTAGTTTAGGTCAATAGAACACGAAACAATCGCTATACCAACAAGAAAACCAAAAAATGTTAGATGTTAATTCTTCGTATATGCACCCCCTATGTAAGTTTTGCTACTTATGTGACGTAGGTATATAGTTATTATAAGTCACTATGAAGGTTTTTTACGGTGTTGGGGTGCTGGCAGAGAGGCGAATGCGGTGTCTATAGATTCCTCTATTGATAAGCTACAATGTGAAAATAGAACCAAATGTGGATGTTGCAACTATGGTAAGTTATAGGGATGAAACGGCAAAAATATACTAAATTTTCGTTAAAAAATAGGCGTTCGGCGGGAAAAAACAAGGGATGGAAGTCTCCAAACACCCCCAAATGGGGTATCGGCGTATAGGGCTTGACGAGCCCTACACGATGGTGTGATAAACCACTAGGGTCTCTATAGAAAAAAGTAAAATTATCCTAATAAAACTGATGAAATTTTGCCAAAAACTATGTTTTTTCACAGAAACTACGAAATAACTAAAAAACTATATGAGATATTGCTACAAATGTGGTGTTGAAATAAAGGGCTGTTAACAGCGGACAATCTAAGGTAAGAACCACCACCGTGCAAGCAGAATTACCGGTAGTGGATAGGTGCAAAGTTCGAAAATTTTAATAAAATTTTTGTATAGAAATATTTATATAAAAAGTCAAATTTTTAGGGGTTGAAATTAACCACCCTTGTTTATTTAGTCAAATTTAAGCTAGTTTAGGTCAATAGAACACGAAACAATCGCTATACCAACAAGAAAACCAAAAAATGTTAGATGTTAATTCTTCGTATATGCACCCCCTATGTAAGTTTTGCTACTTATGTGACGTAGGTATATAGTTATTATAAGTCACTATGAAGGTTTTTTACGGTGTTGGGGTGCTGGCAGAGAGGCGAATGCGGTGTCTATAGATTCCTCTATTGATAAGCTACAATGTGAAAATAGAACCAAATGTGGATGTTGCAACTATGGTAAGTTATAGGGATGAAACGGCAAAAATATACTAAATTTTCGTTAAAAAATAGGCGTTCGGCGGGAAAAAACAAGGGATGGAAGTCTCCAAACACCCCCAAATGGGGTATCGGCGTATAGGGCTTGACGAGCCCTACACGATGGTGTGATAAACCACTAGGGTCTCTATAGAAAAAAGTAAAATTATCCTAATAAAACTGATGAAATTTTGCCAAAAACTATGTTTTTTCACAGAAACTACGAAATAACTAAAAAACTATATGAGATATTGCTACAAATGTGGTGTTGAAATAAAGGGCTGTTAACAGCGGACAATCTAAGGTAAGAACCACCACCGTGCAAGCAGAATTACCGGTAGTGGATAGGTGCAAAGTTCGAAAATTTTAATAAAATTTTTGTATAGAAATATTTATATAAAAAGTCAAATTTTTAGGGGTTGAAATTAACCACCCTTGTTTATTTAGTCAAATTTAAGCTAGTTTAGGTCAATAGAACACGAAACAATCGCTATACCAACAAGAAAACCAAAAAATGTTAGATGTTAATTCTTCGTATATGCACCCCCTATGTAAGTTTTGCTACTTATGTGACGTAGGTATATAGTTATTATAAGTCACTATGAAGGTTTTTTACGGTGTTGGGGTGCTGGCAGAGAGGCGAATGCGGTGTCTATAGATTCCTCTATTGATAAGCTACAATGTGAAAATAGAACCAAATGTGGATGTTGCAACTATGGTAAGTTATAGGGATGAAACGGCAAAAATATACTAAATTTTCGTTAAAAAATAGGCGTTCGGCGGGAAAAAACAAGGGATGGAAGTCTCCAAACACCCCCAAATGGGGTATCGGCGTATAGGGCTTGACGAGCCCTACACGATGGTGTGATAAACCACTAGGGTCTCTATAGAAAAAAGTAAAATTATCCTAATAAAACTGATGAAATTTTGCCAAAAACTATGTTTTTTCACAGAAACTACGAAATAACTAAAAAACTATATGAGATATTGCTACAAATGTGGTGTTGAAATAAAGGGCTGTTAACAGCGGACAATCTAAGGTAAGAACCACCACCGTGCAAGCAGAATTACCGGTAGTGGATAGGTGCAAAGTTCGAAAATTTTAATAAAATTTTTGTATAGAAATATTTATATAAAAAGTCAAATTTTTAGGGGTTGAAATTAACCACCCTTGTTTATTTAGTCAAATTTAAGCTAGTTTAGGTCAATAGAACACGAAACAATCGCTATACCAACAAGAAAACCAAAAAATGTTAGATGTTAATTCTTCGTATATGCACCCCCTATGTAAGTTTTGCTACTTATGTGACGTAGGTATATAGTTATTATAAGTCACTATGAAGGTTTTTTACGGTGTTGGGGTGCTGGCAGAGAGGCGAATGCGGTGTCTATAGATTCCTCTATTGATAAGCTACAATGTGAAAATAGAACCAAATGTGGATGTTGCAACTATGGTAAGTTATAGGGATGAAACGGCAAAAATATACTAAATTTTCGTTAAAAAATAGGCGTTCGGCGGGAAAAAACAAGGGATGGAAGTCTCCAAACACCCCCAAATGGGGTATCGGCGTATAGGGCTTGACGAGCCCTACACGATGGTGTGATAAACCACTAGGGTCTCTATAGAAAAAAGTAAAATTA